>OZ005740.1:207823421-209242927 GCA_963930735.1 Dioctria linearis
TTGAATTGTTGCAAATCTTTCGCTAATTAAACAAACTTCGTTTGACATGCAAACATAGATTTGTCTCTTTCTTGAATATAATGCTGAGCTACTTCAAAATACTCTGAAAAATCCACGCTCATGCACACGAATTTTACAGGAATCAACACTTCCTGTTGTCTCTATATTCTAAGCTACGAGAGCATCTGGTTGACGTAATGTCAGTTGACTGACATGTCAAATTTGTGTGTACACGAAGAAATGTGTATTTTCGGTGAGTTTTCTTTAATTATTATTTTAATTAAATATTTATTAGTTTTTTTGTTTCCATTTTCAGAAGAATCATATACAGGACCACCTTTCGGATAATCGTGGGATGCCGCAAGAGCTGCATACTTGATTAGATGAGTATTTTTGTTGTTAGTGATTTTCTAGGAATATGTTACTTTGTGTTTCCTTATATCTTTGTAGGAATTAATACACAAATTTGGACTGGATGCATTGAGGGATAATAGAAGTTGAGATGATTGGAGTATACAGAAGTTTTATCATCAGATAACTTGATTCTTTGTGTGTTTTTGTTTTGTTTTTTAGGAACTCAACATTTGAATACGTCGAGGGAAGTATGGTTCGGTGGTGGACCGAACATTTTGTTATAAAACATTACTTTGCAAAAATTGTTATTGTTAAATTAAATAAAAAAAAAACAAAATAAAAACTTTTTTTTTTTAATTTTGGATTAAATTGAACAAAACCAAAGCAATTTCTTAGTTAAATAAACCCTTTTGTGAGAAAAAATATACAAATTTGATTTAATTATTTTAAATATTTTTCCCGCGCTTCCGAAGTTACTATATTTTTTGAAAGGGGAATTTAGGTGCATATCGGCTTTTGGAGTGGAGATATGATTATGAAAGTGACAAACAACAATAAAATACACTGAAATAATTTATTTTCTATAAAAAAACGTGTAGAAAAATACAAAAAACTTGTTTTATTGTTCGATAAAATGCTCGCACTCTACGCAAACAACTGCACGATGCTCATCACACATTCTGCGTATACAATTTGGGCATTTCATGCTTGCTCAGACTGATGCATCGCTATCCCAAAAGTTACATTTTACCCTTGTATCCTCTCTGATAACCGACAATACTTGTGATGCAGGCAGCTATTTATAACTATTTATTTATTTATATATTATCAATTTACCTTCATCATTAGACGCTACACATTCGCTGCTTTCGTCACTGTTGTCGGAATAACTTTCAGGCTCCGAATCTTCTAAGGTAGCTGCTACAGCTACCGCACTGCGTAGATTATAGGCTCGGTTACCATACTAAAATATTATTCGATAAAAAATATAAGTTAGTAATACAATAATTTTGTGAATATTTATCGAAAATACTAAATAAACTATAAAAATTTACAATGGTAATAAAATGAACATAATTATTTTCGAATTCTATTAAAAAAATTTAAAATAATTATATAATAATAGTTAAATATTAAATGATTAAATGTACTTACGTTGATAAAAACTCAATTTCCAATAGAAAAATAAAAATTTTTTTTTTTAATTTTTAACAATCTATGTACACTCACTAACCGTACGCGGGTACGAATTCACACCAACTCGAACTTTATAACTTGCTGCCACGTCTGCTACCTTTCACATGGGAGCGTGCTCAACGACAATAGACACTAGAGGGGTCACACGTATTTGTCGTGGTGGGGATTGACTTTGGAAAAGTAACTGCCTGAAATGCCAGCAACTTGAAATTTTTGGCGGTGCGAATTCGCACCCGTGTACGTTAAGAGGTTAGGTACAATAGAAACAAAATCGGTACAAAGCTGCTATTACGCAACGATTTAGCTACCAATTTAGATGTAGCCCACTATGATGTGCAAACATATAAAAAGAATTAAATTTTAAACCACAAAGACAAAGTTCTTACACCAGTAAACCCGATAATTGATAAACTCCGTAGGAAAGAAATCTTGCGATATTATGGACATAAGCATAAATAAAATCAAGAAACAAAGAAATGTTACACTATTACAAAAAAAAAAATGTACATTATTATTATGGATATACTCAAATCTAATTTACTATAATTAACAATGTGGACTCCAAGCACCACTACACTATCACGACAAAATATAAGTTGATGAAAAACGGGTGTTGTTGCTTACCTATATTAATCCCCCGGCGATGAAGCGCTTCAGCAACCTGGTGATTAACGCTGTGGGAAAAAGAAAAAGGAAATTTTCTTGTTTTTTTCTTGTGTGTAGTGTTTTGTTTCTCCGCCTTTTCCCCATCTCGGCCCGTTGACTATTCGGTTATTCGATTTTTTTTTTCCTATAATTCCGTATGGAGCTAATCGGCTCTCGTCTCCTCAACTGGTATGCCGAAAATCTCCTGAAAAATTATGGTAGCGACACGCGAACAGTTGATGATCTGTGTCATTGTTGCATGGTGGAGAGCACGTCTTAACTGTTGTTGTTAATGATCTCGGCGTCTGCGGCCTTCTATTTTCTGTCTTAGTTGCTTCGCCGAGGACCTCCAGAGACTGAAGCCATGTTTCTAAAACGTCTAGAATATCTTTTATTGTTGAAAGTGATCTAGGTTGGGTTAGTGATTGTTCCCAGAGTGTGTGTGTTGTCTTATCCAACTTTTTTATCAAAACGTGAAATTCAAGAGGATCCCAATTATTTGTATTGACATCTAAATTCTCCAAGGCGAGAAGGCATTCTTGTGTAGTGCCATGCTCTTATTGCGAAGGCACTCTCGGTTATGAATGCTGGTTGCGAAAGGTCTTTGATTACCTTCCAGGCTGAGAAATACTTAAATGTCTAACCAGTTTCTGAGCTTCTCCAATTAGGCTACTCTTTAAGTACCACATTTTTTGATATGCGGCAATGGGTTGACTGTGAACCAGCACAGTAAATAAATCGCAAAATTGCTTCCACTTTAGATAATCGCCATCAAATTTCGGTAATTCTACCTTTGGGAGTTTCATCATTGGTCTTGCGCTGTGTTCTGTTTTATATGTTGCTCCATTTCTGTCAGCTTCTATCTCTGATTGACGGCGACTTAGCAATCATGTAGTTGTATGAGCTTGTCGTGTGTTTCTTCTTCCAGATCAAAATAGCGTTCCATATTACTCCAGTCATCTTTGTTATTCCAATAATTCAAAATTTTGCTGTGTAAATTTTAAATTTGCTGCCAGTGGTCTTCGATGGCTTTTATTTTGATCAGGTAAAATTGCCTGGAACGAAGTGGTTCACGTGCTTCCGCATTGGTCAGCATACTCTTTAACACTGAACACTTATTGCTGAGGCATCATTCCAATAATTGTCTGTAACTTGCTTCACTGGTTCTGGTTGTATTTCATCATTCTCCTTCTGAGTAGATTTGGCTTGCGTGTTCGCGCCTTGTAATATTTGTGGAGGTCTTCTTCTATCTGCAACCACTGCATTCTAGTTACCATTTCGTTTTTGATTTCCTCGTAGCCGCTTCGAACTCCTACGTAATACTCATTCATGAAGTATGCGTGAGATAGCTCACAATCATCCCATATAGTTGGTTGAGGGACTTAATAGGCGTGGTTACATACTCTAGAGTGTTGCGGGTTTCTGCATCCTTCCCCTAGTTCACCACCATCCGCTTTATTTCGTCTCCCGTTATCTGTTGACGAGCAGGGAGTTCTTCTGGGCTTACCTTGATTTACTTGTACTTGTATGAGCAAAGATAAAACTCTTTTGAAAAACACGTGAATGTGATCACTGCCTTGCAACTGAATAATTTATTTCTTCAATCTCACTCTGTATATACAAGCAGCTAACTTTTAGTCAATGCCTAAAATACAAAATGCTTACAATGCTGATTTTACACTAATTTTTTTGCAACAATATTTCGTAAAGCAGTGACCCTGTGAAAAGGTTTTTTTTTATTGGATTGCAACAGTTACCAATTTTGTGATTTATTGCAATGCAAGTATTATTGGGTCACCGCATTACTGAGCGCGATGTTGTGATTATATGGAATTGTTTTTAGTTGTAAAATTTACCTAATAATAAAACCTGAAGTAATTCTGTACGTACATAGTCAACTTAATAATTTGACTAGTTACAAAATATTCTAAGATTTCAACAAGCCGCTCGCATCCGATTTGTCAAAAATTTTAATTTTGCGCTACAAATCTTAATGTGAAAGGTAGTTTTAAAGATGAATTTGTTGAATGAAAAGTGCATTTTACATATTTTTATCTCCTTCTATGAATGTAAAAGTTTTTCTTGAGTGAGATTATTACAGCGCTAAAAATCTTCTATTAGTTAGTGACTACGAGCAAATTTGGTTGCGACTTTTGTATTTGAAAAGCCGTCTCAGGTTTTCTTATGATTGCTAATTATTTTCAACATATTCAAGATTTGTTATTGTGATTTATATTGCCTTTGCTTCTGTTAAGTACATACTTAAATAGAATTTTTTTAATTATTACTGATTTCAGAATTTACAGAGCCAACGAAGCTCGAATCTCGCCCGAATTTTTCATCATGTTTTTTTTTCTGAATAAATTGGAATTTATTGTTAGTTATTCAGTGTCAGATTTTCTAAAAGAAGGATGGCCCCAAAACGAAAAGAGAAGTGTTCATCGGGATGTGAAGTATTGCAGCATCTATTTAGATTACCGAAGGATAATATATCGTAAGAAATTACTTATATATTATATTAAAATAAAATAATTGTCTTGAATAATTCCAATTTCTAGATAACTTAGAGAACCACATGATTTTTCCCTTAAGGGTCCAAGACGTTTTGGATGCGTAAAATAGTATTAATATGCACCAAGCAAAAGCGATATCTTGTGAACGTTGATATAATGAGCTGAAATTTTATTATAATAAGTGTACATCATCATCATCATCATCATCAGTCTCCTTTAATCCCTCGAGGGATATAGGGCGGAAACAGTTCCCATCCATCGGACTGTTACGAGTCTTTAACTCACTCTATGTTCTTCTGATTGATGCTGCTAGTGTAAGAATAGTTCTCCTCCAAGTGGTTCGCGATCTTCCTATACGACGGGTTTCTTTGCGGATTCCAGTAAAGGACTTCCTTTGCAATGTTGTTGTTATCACGTCGTAGTGTGTGATCTAATCAATTTCATTTCCTTTTTTAATTCCCCCGTCGATCCTGTTCTGGTTTGAGCGCCTCCAATCTCTTTCTAGCGAATTCATAGGCTTCGGCTAAGTATACATACAAGTAAAAAATCAAAATTTTTGTATGGCAAAACTACGAAGATGCTGACCGATTTTGGAATTAATATATACAATGTACATATAAAAACCCTAACCAAAATCTCAGTTCGTTATCTCAATACGCTGTCATTCATCGTTTGTATTGTGATATATGGACCTTATTATTTGTTTTTTGAGAGTTGTGTTATATATTCCGATACACTTTACGATGAGTATATTTACAACTTGCGTGCGAAATTATGCAATGATCCAAGTACCTTCTTCAGGTTTTTTAATATGAAGAATAAAAGGACAATTACACCAATATTAAGAGGTTCAAAGGATCCGCCAGTGGTGAATCGCCCGAAATCCGCGACATGTGTGCCTCGTTTTCAACCTCTAAATAAACAATTTCAAAAGAGCATGTACTTGATCATACTGGTGGGGTTACAAATGACTTCAAAGCGGGTTCCGATGGGATTCTCAGAGCCTTTTCAAAGTCGTGCTGCACTACTGGTTCGCTGGAGACTACCCGAGAGATTATATTTACACAGACTTTAGTAAGGCCTTCGATAAATTATCTCACTCGGTTATTCTGTTTAAAATGGAAAAGTATGGATTGCCTCTATAATTTTTAAAATGGACTGAGTCTTATTTAGATAACAGAACATATCAAGTGTTATTCCATCATTCTTAATGGTTTTGTCTGGCGTACCTCAAGGTATGAACTTAGGTCCATTGTTTTTCGTTCTTTCTATTGTGAAGCACTCCATAATCCTGATTTATTCTGATGATATTAAACTTTTCGCTCAGTTGTATGTAAATATTCCACAGATATATTTCTTTAAGTTTTAACAAATTTAAAACTACGTTATAATCTACTAAATACAAAATCCCGACGGGTTTCGCCTTATTGGGGCATTATCAAGGGCTGGCTACTGACTGCAAATTATAAAAATAGGCCTGGTTTAAGTAGCGGACTTCTATCTGAAAACTATATTTGGTCATTCAGTAATACATTGCCATTAGCTAGAGCTCGTCTAATTTCGAAAATTTCATATTTGTCAAGTATAGGACCATTGCTTAAATTATGTAATAGAGTAAGGTTATTGATGTTTGTGCTATGATTTTCTATAGCAAGATGTTTTGGGAGACCCGATTTAGGCTTCATGTGTTTAGCTCCTGCGACATGTTCAGAGAATCTAGTTTTTATTTTTCGTTTTGTTTTGCCAATATATTCCGCGGAGCAGTCGTCACACTTAATTTTGTATATACCTGTTTTTTCTAAATTTGAGACTTTATTTTTTATTTTGTTGTTAACCAAAATTCTCTTTAAATTATTATTGTTAACAAAGGTTGGCTTAATGTTGTATTTCAGTAGAACATTTTTCAGGCTATTAGTTGTACCCTTAATACACTGCTCAAAAGTGTATATGCAAAATGTGGTTTGTGGTTTGAATTGTAAAAATTGATTTTTGTCCCATTATAATTATATAATACCTGTTTTTACCGTTATTCCAGTTATTCCTAAGTATCTATATTCTGGAATAACGGTATAAACAGGTATTATATAATTATAATGGGACAAAAACCAATTTTTACAATTCAAACCACAAACCACATTTTGCTTATACACTTTTGAGCAGTGTATATGGGACTTTTCGCCATTGAAAATTATTGTTGCAATTGACAACCGGAAAAATTAAATTGAATGCAGCATTTCTATTTTTTTGGTATAAAAGTTTGTAAACTATTTTTTTCGTGTATAGAAAGGATACATATTCTGATGCTGTGATACCTTTTAACTCCAATCATCCTTGGTCCACAAAAATGGCAGCCTTCCATGGTACGCTTAACAGACTTATCCAAGTTCCCTTAAGTTCAATAAATTTTAAAAAAGAGTTAAACACGATAATCGACATTGCTACAAATAACGGTTGTCATTTGCAACAATAATTTTCAATGGCGAAAAGTCCCATATATTAAGGGTACAACTAATAGCCTGAAAAATGTTCTACTGAAATACAACATTAAGCCAACCTTTGTTAACAATAATAATTTAAAGAGAATTTTGGTTAACAACAAAATAAAAAATAAAGTTTCAAATTTAGAAAAAACAGGTATATACAAAATTAAGTGTGACGACTGCTCCGCGGAATATATTGGCAAAACAAAACGAAAAATAAAAACTAGATTTTCTGAACATGTCGCAGGAGCTAAACACATAAAGCCTAAATCGGGTCTCTCAAAACATCTTGCTATAGAAAATCATAGTACAAACATCAATAACCTTACTCTATTACATAATTTAAGCAATGGTCCTATACTTGACAAATATGAAATTTTCGAAATTAGACGAGCTCTGTATGAGCAATGTATTAGTGAATGACCAAATAGATTTTTCAGATAGAAGTCCGCTACTTAAACCAGGCCTATTTTTATAATTTGCAGTCAGTAGCCAGCCCTTGATAATGCCCCAATAAGGCGAAACCCGTCGGGATTTTGTATTTAGTAGATTATAACGTAGTTTTAAATTTATTAAAACTTAAAGAAATATATCTGTGGAATATTTACATACAACTGTTTTGCTAATTAAAAAAAAAAAAATAATACGATCATGTTCCACCAAGTGCCCAAATACTCCTCGATTGAATACATTTTCGCTCAGATTTAAATCCCCTACTATTGTGAACATATGCATCTTGACGATTGGAGTAAAAGCAATAATTTAGAGCTCAACATGGATGAATGTGAGATTATGACTTACCACAGAAATCAGAAACCTATCACTTACTATAAATTCTCAGATTATACTATTCGTCGTGTGGATTCTGTCAAGTGTGATCATAAATTAGATTTTGTCTCCCATATAAACCATATTGTATCAAAGAGTAAGCCTCTCGTGGTGTTGCCATAAAAAAATTTCGTTTTTTCGCGTATACTAGGAAATTGTGCACGGAAAAGTTCTTTGGAATGTAAATATCTATAAAATTATTTATAGCCATCCTTATCATCTGTCGAATCGTTCTACACAGGGCCGGATTTAGAAGTGTGGAGGCCCTGGGACAACAAAGGAGTGGAGGCCCCTAATTATTTTTAAAATGGGTTACACATTTTTTAAATTGTTTAAATAATTTATTGCACGAAAATATAAAATAAACTAGAAAAGACGAAAACGGGGGAAAACGCAGAATTCGGGGAAAATGGAGAATTCGGTGAAAAACGGGTATAAAGTATACGCAAGCATAAGCAGGCATTCAGTGTTCGATTCCTCGTCGCGATTTATTTTTTCTCATTATAGAATGATGAATAAAAATAAATAATAATATCCAATTAATTGATATTCTTTAATTATTAAAGAAATCATTATTTCCTTATCATTTCTTTTATGCAATAAAAGGTATGTGAATAAATGATTCAATTCAATTGTTTTAAAAAATAATTATTTGCGTATTTATAACTACTTATACAAAGTACATTCGTATTGGCGTCATCAATATTATCAGAACCGAAATAAGGGTAACCTCCGAAAATATTTATAATAATGTAATATTATTAAAAATATTTTTCGAGGTTTGTGGATGAAAATGGATGTATTTCGTCTGTGTAGTTAGATAGTTCTATTGTGGAGGCCCCTCTCTTGTGGAGGCCCCGGGCTAGAGCCCCGGTTG
This sequence comes from Dioctria linearis, assembly GCA_963930735.1. Classification (NCBI taxonomy): domain Eukaryota; kingdom Metazoa; phylum Arthropoda; class Insecta; order Diptera; family Asilidae; genus Dioctria; species Dioctria linearis. Next base: position 207,832,316 of record OZ005740.1, read on the forward strand.
CCCTCCCCTAAATCCGGCCATGGTTCTTTTACGCCCGCCGAATACTTCAAGCGGGGGCACACTTCTTGGTAATCACTAGTTTGAATTTTTGGGATAATCGAATTAAATAAGAACACATTTTGTTTTAACTAGTGCAAATGCATTTATTACGTTTATGTCGAAAGAAAGAATAATATGATTAAATAAAAACACTTTTAATTTTAAGATACAGCGAAATCTAGCCTCGACGTGTTACGACTTTTACGGATTGAAGTGTACTCAAAGTTTTTAGACTCAACCCCAAGCCTCTGTACAGCACCGTTCTCACACATAAAAAGGCATGATCTTCAGAAAACATGCTAAAGTCGAAAGTGAAATTGGGCACAACGCGATAAGCAATAAAATAATAATTTTGACTCTACGTTAATGTAATCTGCTTACTTAACAGAAGTTTGTGGGAACGTTGTCCACTTAGAAAACGATTGAGATGACGAGGGTTATTTCGAGAATATATGCCAGAAATGTGATCGCATATCACATGGCTATTAACGTGCTGCACGGGGTCTTGGGTTTGCGTCATAATACTCCTCCCCCCTTACAAAAGTGAAAAATAATAATTTGTTTGTGTTGTATACAAATAAATTTTTGATTTTTTTTTTTTTTAATTTAGTATAACATAAAAATTTTACTTTTGCTTTTATCTTAACTACTGATTTTTTTTATAATCTTATAAATGTTTTTGTTTTTTGTTTTATTTTATTTTATATGATTTGTAAAAAAAAATTTTATAATAAACAAAAGAAATGTTTTTGTTTTTGTTTATCTCTACTGAACATGATTACATATTTTATTTATATCAATTATTGTTACTACTCTGTATTTTAATTTTACATTTTAGGTATTTTTTATATAAGCAATAGGCTACGTAGGCCATGATTACTACTGATAGTAAAACAGTGGTAACAGTTAATGAGAATTTAAGCTGGGGGTCAGAATTACTTTTATATGATTTTAATCTATCTTTTAAATGATTTAAACTTATACTCATTTTATCTAAATTGTATCCCTCAAATTGGGTCTGTTTAAAAATTTTAAAAATATTCTCCTCATTATTTTCAGTAATTTCGGTAATATTATCTACGACTATGTTATTGAAAAATTGTACAACAGCATTTGTTGTCTTAACTACACAGTAGTAGTTTCTATATTTATTTGCTTGGTTGATGCTTTGCAACCATTATTTAATTCTAGGATACCAGTTTGTGCAATTTGGATAGAATATCCGTCATTGTTACAATTTACTCTCAAATCGCTTAAACTTGAGGTTACATATAACCAAGTATTACCTTTATTTAACGAATGCCATATTTCATGATTTACTTTAAAAATTCTAACTTCACAATTCTTTGTAAGGTTGTATCCTAAGTCAGGCGCGTATACAGGGAGAGGGTCACGGGGGTCATGACCCCTCCCAAAACACTAGCTCACCTTTGCGGTGAATTGAATGGGACACTGACCTGTAGTGAGTGTAAAAGTTTAATAGGATGATTTTCGTATGGTATGGACAGAATGTGTAGCTGACGCCGGCGATTAATGCTGGAGCTTTAACACACTGTTGCAATTTGCGGCGACAGCCAGCGCTAGGTTGGGCGTTTGTTTGTCTTCTTTTGAGAAGTAATAGTGGATGGGTAATAATAATAATTCGCTCATAGCACTTTGTCTTTGAAACGTGTACGATTTTTTTTAGAATTTTCTTGTGTTTTATATGTATAGTGTCGAAAATGGTAAATAATTTAGGAATACTAAATATTTATTTTGTGTTTGATTGTTTAGAGAAAGGAACACAATGCTTAGCAGCCCGGTTATGAAGATGCTTTTATATTTTTTTGCACCGATTAATCCTATAGATGAAAATGCACGCAATTCGTGACTTGAAAGTGTTATTGTTTCTAAAAATTGATCAGCGATCATAAGATTTTTTTTACCTATCTAATTTTCCGACATAAAATCGATGACAGGATAACTTGGTGTGGAACTCGTAACAGAAGCATACAAACTGGCTTAATGAATCTTGATTTAGGGTTCTTCCAGTAGAATCCTAGTTCCATGCAATCATCAAAATATAACCACCCGTTAATTTTTATAGTGACACTGATTGAAGCGTGAGTCGCGCAAAATTTTTACGTTCGTAGGGACGCATTAAATTTTTCATAAAAAAATAACTTGCAAATTGTTCTTAAGAAATTTAATGAATAACTATTCACCGACAAAGGTCCAAACGAATTGGTGGATTGATTCTGGTGGTTCGCTCCTTCGGACGAGGGCACAAGCACTAAATTTTCTTAGAAATATTTAAAAAAAATTCTTTAGATTTTTCATGCACAACCGGTAGCCGACCATGGCTCCAAAGAGTTATATTGATTCAGGTGCCTTGGCTGGTCTTGGTAGCTAAAGATATTTATGAGCGTTGGCAATCATACAGTTGGTTTTAGAAGTTTACTTGAAAATTTTTCTTTCGAATTTTTATACACTAGTGATGGTTCAAAACCATCAGTTAGGATTGATTCGAGGCTCCAAAATTGATTCTACAATTTTACGTCAGAATTTTTAAGGAAAAACTATAAAAATAAAATCCATCCGCTTTCCTCTGTGATAGTTGGCGTTACTTGGCTTGTACTTTCGTATTAATTCAAGTAGTGTTGTTTAATTTAACTTTTTACTTTTCATTTGTAGGAGAAGGATAAACTTGGTATATTAGTTAGCGATGGAGGTAGAAAAAATAGCGAAAATGTAAAGCGGAAGACTGATAAGACTGTTGACAACTTTTTTGAGAAGAACGCAAGATCAGTTAAGTTTCCATCAGATGAAATAGTCAGTAAAATATCATGTACTTCTACTCCATTCCTTTGGATGTGAATCAAGGTGCAAGCTCACTCTCAGTCAATTACTTCACCCGTGACAAAATCGCTTGCGACAGTAACTATTTCTAGTGTCTCTCCATGAAAAGGTGTATCGGTTATGAGTCCTTAATGTCCACCCTGAGATCGACATTGATGTGCATAATATTAACGATAGGTTTTCCAAATCAAACCGAATATTGGATTTTATGATATATCGTAAATATGATTAAAACAAATTTTAGGAGCGACTTCTTCCGACTTTTTCCTCCCCCTTGAATATTTTTTGTGACCCCCCCTAGACTGCCGAGCTGGATACGCGCCTGTCCTAAGTATGGACTTATTACGCAATTATTCGCAATCTGATTATAAGTGAGGTAGTTCTGAGCACACATGAATAATTTCTCGATAGCATTTTGACATTGATCCATTTCATTCTGCTTTAGGAAAATGTATTGCTTTAGCCTTTCGTTAACTGCCATATATTCTGCATCTGTTTTAACAAAGTAGTAAAGATTATCCCTATAAAGTGCGGGTATGCTGGTTAACTTATAGAGTTTGAACTTGTCGGTTATTAGCGGAATTTCTATATTAAATACTAGAAATTGGGAGGTGTATAATGGTTCCACCTTGGAAATTTGAGCGATTAAAGGAAGGTTTTCTATTGACGTCTTTATTGGGAGTTTAAGCTCATGGAGAAGCTCCAACTGTATCTCTTTTAGAGCTTCTATAAAGGTTCGTGAATGAATGCTTTACATGGGTCCGTTAGCATGATAGCCTTTAGATCGTTACAAAAATTAGAAAGGATAGTGTACCTTTGTTGGAGCAGCTTTTCCTCTGTTTCAAATTTATTGAAATCAAGGTGTACCGCCAGTTTCCATACTGAAGTCGATTTGGCCAAACTTCCTAGACTTTCGAAGTACATCCCACTTGAGTTTGGTGAGAGTTATGTGTGAGTTTTGGTGAAAGTTATCACCAGGATAGGAAAATAGTGGCTAGAGGTTTGACTCCTAAGCAATATAAGGTTTAAGTAAGTTATTATGAATTAACTTAGTTTTTCTCCCGATTTGTATTAGAGAAGTTTCCGGTGAGCGAATATCTATTATTTCGTATGACCCCTCGTATTTCATTGTGAGTTTTTTATTTTTCTTTACCTTACTCTCGAACAAAACTTTGTCACCTATCGTAAAAGTTGTTTCTTTAGTTCCTCGGTCGTAGTAAAGTTTTGATCGTTCTTTGGCTTTTACTAAACTTTCGCGGGCCATTTGGTAGCCACTATGAAGCCTGGCTTTCATTTCTATGACATAGTCGTCATAATTGTATATTGGTTCAACGGATCTAGTGACGGAAGACGGGATTTCGGGTTTCAAGCCAAATAACAGTTCATACGGCGAGTAGTTTGTTGCTGAATGCGGAGTAGTATTATTACAGAATACTGCATAATCGATCCAAGTATCCCAGTTTTTGGGATCTTTGTTCGCATAACTCCTAAGATATTCGTTTAAACTTCGGTGGTATCGCTCAAGTGATCCATTTGACTGAGGGTGGTAAGGAGTTGTTTGTATCTTTTGTATTTTCAATAACTTACAAGTTCTTTTAAATAACTCGCTTAAAAAATTGCTACCTTGGTCAGTTAGTAAATATCGCGGGGTGCCAAAAACGCAAATTATTTTTCTCTCATAAGACTCAGCTATTGTGCTGGCTTCTTGATTAGGAAGTGGTATTGCTTGTACAAATTTTGTCAAGTGGTCTTGGAAGGTAAGTATATAATGATTTCCACTATCAGATGGTGGATTTATAGGTCCCACAATATCTAAAGAGACGCGTTCGAATGGTTTCTTTGAGGTCGTCGTAATTTTCATAGGGATTTTTACCTTTTGTGTAACCTTACTCCTTTGGCAACTATCGCAGGATGATATGAATGCTTTAACGTCTTTATATAAATTTTTCCAGACATATTTTTGCTTAATTCTTTTGACTGTGCGGGCCACTCCTTGGTGTCCGCCAATGGTATTATTGTGATACTCGTGAAGAATTTCTGCGATTTTCTCTTTGTCTGTTAGAATTATAGGTTGATTTATTTTTTCATTCCCTGTAGAATTTTGAATTGGCTCTGAATCAACGTTTACATCATTATGCGTATGATCATTGGTTAAATTATTTGATTTTGGCTTAAACTGTTCACTAGAGTGCATTCGAGGTAACCGGTCGTTGCCTTTATTGTTACGTGAATTTGTATGATTTTGGAACGACTTGTTGATCAGGCTTGACTTAGAACTGTGAACATTTGTTTGCTTCTGCAATTCCCGTTTTTGGAATCTGGTTATCACGTTGATATTCTCTTTTTCCAATCGGGATAGAGCATCTGCATTGGTGTTCAGATGTCCCGATTTATGGATAACATTGAAATCATATTCCTCAAGTTTAATTCTTCAGCGCATAATTCTGGAGGATGGGTCCTTTAGATTAAAAATCCAGACCAGAGGTTTATGATCAGTCACCACCGTAAATTTTCTACCATAGACGTACGGTCTGAATTGCTTGGTCGCCCATACGACAGCTAGTGCTTCCTTCTCGATAGTTGAATAATTCTTTTCGGCCTTATTCAGGACCCTACTTGCAAATGCAATAGGTAAGTCCGTACCGTCCAGATCACTTCTTTGAGAAAGCACCGCGCCAATTGCCGCATTACTGGCGTCGGTTGTTACAAAAAAATGTCTCGAAATTTGGGTACTGTAGAATTGGAGCTTGCGTAATGGATTTTTTTAACAAATTTAAAGACTCATCGCAATGAGCATCCCAATTAAAGGGAATGTCTTTTTTAAGTAACTGATTCAGTGGGTTAGCAAGCTTGGAAAACCGTGGAATAAATTTCCTGTAATATCCTACCAGACCTAGATTTAAGCTGTTTTACATTTAGTGGGGGACAAACAGCTTCTACAGCTGTTACCTTTCGGGGATCAGGCTTTATACCTCTTTCGGTTATAACATGCCCCAGATAACTCACCTCTCGGCAGAGAAATTTGCATTTATTGGGTTGGAGCTTTAAATTGTGCTTCTCTAAATATTCAAACACTTTTCGGAGTTTAGTATTGTGATCGTCCAGGTCTCGTCCATAGATGACCACGTCGTCTAGATAAACAAAACATCTTATTCCCTGTAGGCCAGTCAAGACTCGTGGAGAAATATTTCGAGTCACCCAGTTGATTTAGGATGTCCTCTATGTTGGGTAGTGGGTGTGCATCAGCTATAGTAAGCTCATTTAATTTGCGAAAATCTACCACAACCCTCCACTTCTTTTTGCCTTGGGCATCAGGTTTTTTTGGTACAACTAACAGTGGGGCATTCCAGGGGCTTGTGCTGTGACGGATTATGCCCTCGTCAAGCATCTGGTCCACCTGTTTCTTGATTTCCTTTTTGTGTATCTCAGGTAAGCGATACGGTCGCAAATTTACTGGAGAATGAGTAGGATTGACTGGAATATTATGCGCAATTGCAGGAGTGAAAGATAATTTAGCTCCCTCTAGATGAAAGATATCATTATACTCACGACAAATGTCCACAATGGCTTGCTTTTCTTCCGAGTTTAGGTGATTGAGATCCAAGAGAGAAGAAAGTTTCGCTAAGCGTTGCTCTACTTTGTCCTTATTTTTGACATTTTTAGGATTTTATACGTCGAATTCATCCAATCTTTGGAAAGGCAAATGCATTTTATTAGTTATTTCCACTGCGTCTTGGGAGGAATTTACTACGGATATGTATATAAATCCTTCCTCAGGTTTTGCTATGCACCCTGATGTGTACACTAGAGGTGCTATCTCCGGTGGAAAACATATGACTTCCTCGTTTTCTAGGACCGGACCGAATTTTAAAAATGTCTCCGTTCTAGGAGGGATATTTATTTTTTTTCGGGGGTATTTAAAAGGAAACTCAATTTCTCCATCTTGGGTTTGAAATGTAAAGATCTGGGACTTATAGTTGATCACCGAACCAGTTCTTGAAAAGAAATCTTCACCAATAATTCCTTCGCAATTAATAGGGAAATCAGAGGGAACCACATGAAATGTATGGTTAAACATAGCAGTTTCGGACAGCCGAATGTCCAGACAGCAGATTCCTTTGGTGGATGTCGTCTGGTTAGAAATTCCTTTTAGGGGCGTTGCCCAGTCAGTATATACTTCAACGTCATCTTTAAGTGCGCTAACTTTAATTAAACTAATTGAAGCTCCGGTATCCAAGAGAAGTGTATTTTCTTGATTCTTTGCTTGGAGGATATCGAGGGTCGTTTCCATTTGAAACGTTTGCCGCGGGCTGAGGTTTAGAATTGGGATTGAGATATTGTTGTCTTCTGACCTTTTCAGACTAGTGGAGTTTAATATTTTCTGCTTGGGGCGTTCAGAAGAAATTTTATTTGGACAATTGGAATTTTTATTTTGGCACACTAATTGAGATTTTGTACCCGTACCATTGCGCCACTGGTGCTGGGTATTGGCATTTCCCGAACTAGCACGTCGAGTAGTTTGGTCATTTTGTCGGATTTGAATCCTACTTGAGGCGTTGTGATTGGGTCTAGTATATGCGGAAGTTGAATTTTCACGACTAGAATTATTAAATTGTCGCTTTCTGCATTCTTGAATTGTATGCCCTAGATTCTTGCAGTATCGACAACGTTCTTCAGTCTGTATGGTATTAACGCGCTGATTTGTAAATTTAGGAAATGGGGTACGATTATAACCATTTGATTGGTTGAAATTATTTCGATTTTGTAGCTTCCTACATTCACTAGTGTTATGTTCCAGGTTTTTACAATAACTACACCTCTTAAGGTCAGTTTTTTGTTTCTCATTCTCTGCGATATGTTCCTCTTCCAGAGCATAATCCATAGCTGCAGTTAAAGAGTCGTGCTTTGTTGATTTTACTATCAATTTTAATGGAGATTTTAATCCTCTTTTAAAATTATATACGGCTGTTTTTTCATTCAGACTTCGGATGGCTTTACTACCTACATTTGATTCGTTCTGGGTGCTAGATATATTTAACTCATCTAACAATTTTTCAATTTTTTCTGAGTATTCAGATACCGTTTCGCGGAGGCTCTGCTTGATGGTGAATAGTTCGGCCTGTATTTCTTGCGTTGAACGAAATTTTATAAAGGTTTTCATTATTGCTGCCTCTAGTTCGTTCCAAGTATCATACCTAAGAAGTACATTATAGGCTTTACCCGTTAATTTTGATTTTGCCAGATCAAGAAATTCAGTTTTCTCTTCGGTAGTTGAGGCTTTAGAGTAATGAATTTTAGCGATTTGAAGAAATCTGGCTACCATTGCCGGATTTCCATCGAATTCTGGCACGAGTTTAATAGCATTAGCTAGATTGAACGATGAGGTTGCCATTTCTGGCGAAAAGAGTTTAGTGTTTTCTTGGGATTTAGATTTATGAGACACCTGACCTTCTTTCGAAGTTGAGGTAGATTCGTTAGGAGAAACTTTATCTTCCGTCAGGTCTACTGAATGTTCGTCTGAGTCCGCTTCACTTGTATCTTTTTCTGGGTCGGAATCACAAGGTTTACCTGAGTCGGTAGGGTCACTCTGATTTTCCTCTGAATCAGAATCGCGAGGGCTACGGTTTCCGCGTGGAATCTTTTTTCCGTCTCTCAAGGAAAGATTAAATGAGAACATGTGTTCTCTTATCAGTCGGTCGCTCCACCTCATTCGAATAATAATCGAGAAAATTCAACACAATAACATTTATAAAAAAAAATTCAGGAGAATAGCGAATCACAAAAAAAAATAGCATTAATCAGATTAAGAATATATTGTTAACTTTTTCTGGTCTTTAACTTTTGTCTTGATCTCCTAAAAATTTTCGCGCAATTACCGAGCTGGCAAATTTCTCTTAAAGTTATTAGTTGCCGATAGTTGTAGGTGACTGTACCCAATATCAAAACAGTCGAGCTCGAAGTTCTGTGTGGGTGCTCCGTGCCTACTACACCATACGTGTAATGTGCAAACGATATAAGAATGTCGGCCAGTCCCTTAGTATGTGGCTGTCAGCTTGTTGTTTACTTTCTAAAGTAAGCTAAGTGAGAATGCCGGTCGCATAGTGGTCGAAGCTGACAATGTAATCGTCGCGTAGTGCAGTGCGGGAATTTATTGAAAGAATTAAACTAAATTCTCTTCTCCGCAATTTAGTGTAGTGCGTGCGGGAATTTATTAAAGAATTAACAGAGTTAAATTAAATTCCGTTCCCGCAGCTCAGAAGTACCTTAACTTAATCTAGTTTTTACTTCAATTAAATAATAAATTATAAAGTAGTATCTTGGTAAAACAAATTTTTGATGCTGCAAGTAAATCCTTATGGATAGTCCCAATTGACAAGAGGCGAGTTTTAAATAATAAATTCTCTGGAAATTTTTTAAATTCATGCAAGAAAAATACAATAAAAAAAACTTACGAAACTTAAATTCAGCAGCCAATTTATTTTAATCCTTATTACATTGCGTTTTCCAAAATGTTGCTCTAAGTCATTGATCCCTTAGTTCTTTGTTACATTTCTTCACTACGAAAACTCAGACTTCTTTTTTAACAAAACCACTAATTAAAACAATTCGTTTCAAGCTATCGCGGAAACTAAAATTTATTTTACAATTTTTCTTTTTCTTGTGTTGCAAAAATTTACATTAACGATTTTTCCTTACAAGATTTTAACTTCTCGTTTAACTTTTTAGCTGTCGTGCACATGAAGGTCAGACTAGTAGAGAGAGGTCATCGACTGAGACATGACCTTATCGCTGATCGACAAGGTCATCGAGAGGAAGTTGGATTCGCCGCGAGAAATTTTTGGTTCATGCGTTCCGCTTTGCAAAGATAAGTGTCCTTGGTGCTTAATGTCGTTTCCCACATAAAACTTTTGTTTTTTCCAGGTTTTCTTTAGGAAAAATTATGTAACACTGCCCCCGTTGTAAAAGAAGGAGCTGTCCTCAGCTCATAGTTTTCCGTAATTTTAAATAAATAGAATGTCGTCTTGCAGCATCAGGAAATTTGGATGTTGTCGTGCCGTCATCGCCTTGCTTCCGTCTTATATGAAAGAAAGACAAAATTAGTAAGTATAAAATACAAATATCTAAAGATACCGGGTGTCGGTTAGCCACTTTTATTTTATCGTTTTAGGAATTTATTACCCATGAGGTTGATCTATGTCACGGTTAGAGAATCTGGATCCGTTTCGCCAGGGTCATAGTAGTAGTAGAGCCCAAGGCATTTCCTCCTCTTTGGCTCGATGACTTAGTGGGAGAGGTTACTTGCAGGGCGCCTCTAACTCGCCCTTATAAGGATGCATTTTTTTTTTTTTTTTTTTTTTTTTTTTTTTTTTTTTTTTTGTAATTGCCAGGAATACATTCTAAGTCTAGATCTACTTATTGCCATTTCTTTATTCAATTTCTTGTTTAACTCTAAATAATTCATTTAGTTTCAGCATCTTAATTCTAAGTTTCATAACTTTAAGTTTGATTTTCTTCTTAATTTGTTATGCTTGATTTAATTTTCTTTCAGCTAATTCTAAGTACTAGTCTAGTTAGTGTTAAGTTTTTACTATAAGTTTTTCATGTTTCAAATTCAATTCACATAAATTAATTTTATTATCTATTCGCTTCTTTTTTAGCTTTTTGAAACTAGTTTCTAATTCAGGTATACTTTTCAAGTCATAGTTTCACAATTCTTAATTACTATTCGCATGCTTAATTCTTTTAGTTTACTTCCACATCAATCATATAGATTGATCTTAATCTTAGTGGTTTTTTTTTCACTTTAGCAATTGGATATTAGCAATTCTTCTTTTCTCCTTCAAGATTTTCAATTTTTACCTCGGGTTCGGCTCTTTGTATTCAGCTAATCGATTTCTGTGTACAACTAGAGTTTTCGTAGATTTGTCCTTTCTGATTCTGTATACCACATCACTTAGCACTTCAGTGATTATATAGGGGCCTTCCCAATCCCTCTGTAATTTAGGACATTTGCCTTTTTTCCTTTTTGGAGCATATAGCCACACTTTATTATCTTCCATGAGTGGGTTAGCTCGAGCCGATATGTCATATCTATCCTTCATTCGTCTGGTGCAAGTTTTTAGATTATCACGCACTTGTATATAGACTTCCTGTAATTTGTTTTTCAGATTATCCAGGTATTCTGTTGCTTCCAAGCTAGTATTGGGTGCTTTCCCTATGCATAAATCTGCTGGTAGTCGAAGCTCTCGTCCCAAGGTCATCATTGAAGGTGTCTGACGGGTACTTTCATGTACTGCTGAGCGGTAGGAAAGTAATAGCATAGGCAAGTAATCGTCCCAATCTCGTTGATGATCGTCTACAAATTTCGCTAAGTAATTCAGTAGCGTTCGGTTGAACCTTTCCACCATGCCATCGGATTGTGGATGTAATGCTGTCGTTCTTGTCTTCTCTATTCCCAATATTTTCAGGACTTCTCGGAAGACATTTGATTCAAAATTCCTGCCCTGGTCGGAGTGAAGTTGTAGTGGCATTCCGAAGCGAGAGAAAACATGTTGAATAAGAGCATCAGCTACTTTTTCGGCTGTTTGATCGGGAACTGGGATGGCTTCAGGCCATTTAGTAAAATAATCCATTACTACGATGATGTATTTGTTTTCCCGTGTAGTTAATGGAAGTGGCCCAAGTATGTCCACTGCTAATCGTTCAAATGGAGCCCCAACGGTATACAGCTGCAGTTTAGCTCTCGTCTTTCTATTCGGCCCTTTTCTTTGTCGACAGACCTCACAGCGCTCGCACCAATCTCGAACATCATCTGAACAGCCTATCCAGTACTATCTTGCCTTGATTTTAGCCAGGGTTCGATCGACTCCTAAGTGACCTCCTGCAGGGCTGTCATGTAGTAACTTTAATACTTCTTCCCTTAAGGACTCTGGAAGTAGTATTTGATTATGAGTCCCATTCGAATTAGTGCAGATCCGGTATAAAGTGTTGTCCTGCATGACCAGCGATGAATACATAGTCCAATAGGCCTTAAGGACTGGATCTAAAGGGCTTATATCTTCCCGAGATGGCGCTTGTCCTTGATTGAGCCATTGTCGTACAATATTAAGATATTGGTCCATTTCTTGGTAGTGACTAATGTCCTGCTGGATTGTAGTTACACAAATTGTGATCAGGTGTTTCTCTTCCAGGCGTGAGCAATATCGACAATCGAATTCTGAGCAAGGTCTTCTGCTTAAGGCGTCAGCGTTGCCATGTTTATTTCCTGGCCGATGTTGAATGTCGAAGTTATACTCTTGCAAACGTTCAATCCATCTTGCAATCTGTCCTTCGGGCTCCTTGAACTGCATGAGCCAACGTAGTGAAGTGTGATCGGTGCGTAGCAAAAAATGGCGTCCAAGCAAGTAGGGCTGGAAATGTGCAACTGCTTTAACGACTGCAAGAAGCTCTTTTCTAGTTACGCAGTAGTTGTTTTCCTGGCGATTTAATGTTTTGCTATAGAACTCAATTACTCGTTCTTCACCTTCTTGTACTTGAGACAGTACTGCACCCCAAGCAAATTGGCTTGCATCAGTATCCACAATAAAGAGTCCATCCTCGTTAGGCTGTGAAAGTATGGGAGATGTAGTCAGCTTTTGTTTTAAAGAACTAAACGCCTCTTCGCAGTCTTCGTCCCACTTGAATTTAGAGTTCTTCTCCGTTAGTCTGGTCAAAGGTTTGGCTATCTTTGAAAAATCTTTAATGAATCGTCTGTAATATGCGCAGAGGCCAAGAAAAGATTGGACATCCTTTTTGTAGTTTGGTCTTGGCCATTGCTGCACTGTGCTGACTTTTTCAGGATCAGCTGAGATTCCAGCGGCTGATACAATATGTCCAAGAAATTTTACTTCTCTGCGACATAGGTGGCATTTCGTTGACGATAGTTTCAGCCCAGCAGATTTGAGCCTCTCGAAAACGATGGATAAATTGTTGACGAGCTCACTAAAACTTTTACCATGGACGATTATATCGTCAAGGTATACCAAGCAGATGGTAAAAGGTATGCCTTCCAGGACAAGTTCCATCAAACGCAGGAATGTAGCAGGAGCGTTAGTAAGTCCAAATGGCATTACCTTGAACTCCCAGAGCCCGCTACCGATAATGAAGGCGGTTTTCTCCAGATCAGATGAATGCATCTTTACCTGCCAATATCCTGATTGCAGGTCGAGTGTCGCAAACCAGGTAGATTCACCAAATGCTTCTAAAGTAAGATCGATCCTTGGCAGGGGATAGGAGTCCTTTCGTGTGGCTTCGTTGAGGCGCCTATAGTCCACACAGAATCTCAGTGATCCATCTTTCTTGCGAACAAGCACTACAGGAGAGCTCCATGGACTTTTAGATGGTTGCACAATTCCTTGATTGATCATCTGCTGGAGAATTACTTCAGCTTCAGCTCTTCTTGACAATGGGATCCTTCGAGGTGGCTGTTTCACTGGCATCGCATTTCCCGTGTCAATTCGATGTTGTAGGAGCGAGGTACGACCCAGATCATCTGGTGATGATGAGAAGACTTCACAGTTACTGGTCAATAGCATCCACAACTGCGTTTTGGCAGCCCCAGATAGATCTGCGGAGCTTCTCTCAAAGATATCTAAAAATTCTGGTGAGTGTTCCTGAGTGCTAGTTCGCTCACAGAATATCACTTTCGGGTTACTTTCCACATATGCTATGCCAGTTGAAGCAGGGATATCGATAGTACGAAAATACTGCCACTCTCAATTTTTCCCAACGTGCAAACAACATCCAGTCCTGTAGGTATAGACTCAGACTGCGTGAGTAGGATGTCGCCATCTTTCAGGAGTGCAGTAGTTAGCCTTATTAGATAATCTGAGCTAGGCGATAGCTGTATGTCGCTTGTAGTATATGCTGTAATGGGTTGTTTAATGTGCTGCTCCAACTCAATTAACTCTTCAGCTATAGATATTTGGCTTTGTCTAAGGTCTAAACGACATTCGTATTTTACGAGAAAGTCCATGCCTAGAATACCGTCGTCGAAAATTTCTGCCACAAAAAAACAGTGTCGAGTAAAGAAATTTTCAATTTCGAGGTGGATTTCAGCGAGGCCAATTACGGGTATGGTTTCACCACTTACACTATTAATCAAAGTATTAGTCTCGAGTAAGCGTGGCTTACTTTCAGAATTTTGTAAAATTCGAGGATTCAGGATACTCTGAGTAGCGCCTGTATCTATAATCAATCGACACTGTACTCCATTAACGCGGCCAGTGAGCCATAAATGGTGACTGTCGTTGGCTACATTCACTAAGATTGTGGTTGGACGTGGGGCTTCTGGAGCCACTGACCTTTGCCCCTTCAAGTCAGCGGATTCTAGTTTAAATCTCGACGATTTTTAATTGCGGTAGGATGGATGTCAACCGGCGAGCTTCTTCTTACATTAGTGCTATCGGAATACTGATTTTGATGTTTAGAATATGGTGCTGTCCTTCTATTAAGCGCCTTGTTTGGCTGAGTATGTACTCTCTCTGAAGCATACTTGGTCCGCGTAGTATGGTGTTTAGTACCAGATGCTTGGTTAATTATTTGCTCGTCGCGTGAGTTCTCGTGAGCAATAAATGTCGATTTTTTAGGAGCTTTGTGTTGAAAAATTGTTCCTGAAGGTCTTTGCGGTGATTTAGAAATCGCTGCTGATGAAACAGTTTGAGGTCGCTTTACATTAACAGCTTTGGGTGTTTTCTGAGTAGGTACTACATCGAATTCTACTTCTTCATCTTTAAAGAGTACAGGTCTGGATTTCAGGATATTACTGGCGTGGACAAAAACTTCTTCTCCCGTGTCTTTTCGTTTTATGAATCCATAACCCTTATCGTAGCTGTATCATTCGACGCAGCCAGGTATCTTCTTCTCTACAGGCTTAAGGGGTATATTCATATCCTTGGCATATCTAGTCGGTGAAGTTTTATTATGTGAGTCAGCTTGGCAAGCTGCTCTAAATCGATTGTCTGGAGAGTAGTACTTGGAGCTCTTTTCTTGGCCTATTCGGTGCTCCTTCAGAACAGGCGACGTTCGTTTCCCGATTGCTGGGATTTAGTTTGTCCCCCTGGTCTTAAGTCTTGACGCCCTGGAGGGTTTGTGATCGCTGCTTTGGCAGCCTTAATATGTCGACGACTCAGATTGGAAGCATCTCTATTAGCTTCAACTTTTATTGCCTGAGATAAGGCAGCTTCGAGTGTATCTGGATCAGCATCACGTACACGTCGTTGTGTATCTAGATCTGCGATCCCATCAAGAAACTGATTCAGAGCTATACGATTTCTGGCACGCTCTGGGCAGTCACCAAATGCTAGGTAGACTAATCGTTGCACATCAGTAGCAAATTCATTCAGACTCTCATTATTTCTTTGAATACGCCCTTTTAATTGACTATGGGCCACAGACAGCTGACGTTCGTCACTAAACCGCTCATTCAAAGCCGCATCGAGCTGGTCAAAGTTGTCCTGTATTTGCTGTGGTAGTGTATCAAAGAAACACTGCGCTGTACCACGAAGGTAAGGTGCTATATAGAGAGCCTTGAGCTCAGACGACCATCCATTTGCTCGAGAAACAGCTTCAAAATGTCTCCTATAAATAGTCCACGGTTCTTTTCCATCGTAGTCTCTCGGAAAGAGACGTATTCGAGCAGGTTCTGTATGTGGTGTACAGTGACAGGGCACTACGGTGGCAGGCAGATGATTATCCCGGTTAATAACTGGTGAATTTGCTTCACTACTGCAGGGCACTTGATTAGTCACCGGCATATTAGCAGAACTTCTTGCTGATCTCTGTGCATTGGTCACAGGTGACTGAGTGGATTCTGAAGTGATCCTCTCAGGAGCCGACATGCCGACAGCAGGGGAATTACATGCGTTAGATGAAGGTCTTTGGAAATGATTCGAAGTAGGCTGGTGGAAAGGCGAAGAGTTTCGTGCTTGCGAGCTTTGAGCAAGTCCCGTGAGAGTAGAAGAGATTGGTCCTTGTAACGGCAAATCATCGATATGATCCTTGACTACAGGTTCCAGGCTTCCTCATATCTAGTTTGATTTCCGTTTGAAATTACATCTTGTATGGCATTAGACTGATTCGGGATATCTGGAGTTACAGGAGTAGGCTGATTAGCTAAGTCACTGATGGCATGCCTAACGGCTTCTTCGTGCGAAATTTCTACTTTGCGTAGTCTATCAGACAGATCTTGCATGAGACTAGTCATTTGTTGCATTTGCTGGCCCAAAGCAACAAGTAAAGAGTCACTTCGTGTCGAAGTACTCATCCTTAAATCTGTAGTGCCGTTCAGGTCTTCAGAATTGACAACTTTGTCTGGTTTGTTTACTTCAGCGGGTTCAAACAATGACCTTTCCAATGCTGAGAATTGGTTCCACATGATTTAATAAAACGAAAACAATTCTAAAGCATATATGTATGTCTTATTTTCAAATAATAATAGCCGAGCGGAGCTAAAAATAGTAGATGCGGATCTTTTTTCAAAGAATTAAAGAACCCCACACCTGACACCAATGTTAACTTTTTCTGGTCTTTAACTTTTGTCTTAATCTCCTAAAAATTGTCGCGCAATTACCGAGCTGGCAAATTTTTCTTAAAGTTGTTAGTTGCCGATAGTTGTAGGTGACTGTACCCAATATCAAAACAGTCGAGCTCGAAGTTCTGTGTGGGTGCTCCGTGCCTACTACACCATACGTGTAATGTGCAAACGATATAAGAATGTCGGCCAGTCCCTTAGTATGTGGCTGTCAGCTTGTTGTTTACTTTCTAAAGTAAGCTAAGTGAGAATGCCGGTCGCATAGTGGTCGAAGCTGACAATGTAATCGTCGCGTAGTGCAGTGCGGGAATTTATTGAAAGAATTAAACTAAATTCTCTTCTCCGCAATTTAGTGTAGTGCGTGCGGGAATTTATTAAAGAATTAACAGAGTTAAATTAAATTCCGTTCCCGCAGCTCAGTGCGTGAAACAGACGCAATATTTCGGGGAGCCTTTAGGCACCTGTTGTGTTTGTGTGTTTGGGAAGGGCAGTGCTAGGGCTCCTGGATACTCACACTGGAACGTTCAACGAGGGATCTCGACATATATCGGATGACGATCAGCTAACAATTCAGGTAAACTCAAGCCTGATAACTATGGTGAGTACCAACAGTTTCCATTTATCAACATAAATTGTTCTGGTTATGACTACATTAATTAGGTTATGTTTTGTTTTACTTTGTTATGCGTTGAAGCGAACCAAATGAGGTATTACGATATGTTATAATTGTGTCATGCAACATCGACGGCATGAGAGTAGATTCTAGCGAGCTAGTTTTATAGATTTTGCCTAGATTCCTGCAAGTGCTAACTCGCACCGATTCTGTCGCATGCGATAATGTGGTTGTGATATTAGTGGGTAACTGGCCAGCTGATATATTTATTTCTCGGCCTTTTTCAAACAAAAAGAAGTACCTTAACTTAATCTAGTTTTTACTTCAATTAAATAATAAATTATAAAGTAGTATCTTGGTAAAACAAATTTTTGATGCTGCAAGTAAATCCTTATGGATAGTCCCAATTGACAAGAGGCGAGTTTTAAATAATAAATTCTCTGGCAATTTTTTAAATTCATGCAAGAAAAATGCAATAAAAAAAACTTACGAAACTTAAATTCAGCAGCCAATTTATTTTAATCCTTATTACATTGCGTTTTCCAAAAATGTTGCTCTAAGTCATTGATCCCTTAGTTCTTTGTTACATTTCTTCACTACGAAAACTCAGACTTCTTTTTTAACAAAACCACTAATTAAAACAATTCGTTTCAAGCTATCGTGGAAACTAAAATTTATTTTACAATTTTTCTTTTTTTTGTGTTGCAAAAATTTACATTAACGATTTTTCCTTACAAGATTTTAACTTCTCGTTTAACTTTTTAGCTGTCGTGCACATGAAGGTCAGACTAGTAGAGAGAGGTCATCGACTGAGACATGACCTTATCGCTGATCGACAAGGTCATCGAGAGGAAGTTGGATTCGCCGCGAGAAATTTTTGGTTCATGCGTTCCGCTTTGCAAAGATAAGTGTCCTTGGTGCTTAATGTCGTTTCCCACATATAACTTTTGTTTTTTCCAGGTTTTCTTTAGGAAAAATTATGTAACAATATGTAATTGGCCCAGTCAACAGAAAGGCAGTAAAAATTAAGAACACAGATTTAATATTTCAACTTCTTCAACTTTAATTTAATATATGCAAAAATTCAAAAATTCGTTCATTAGTCGATATTGATTCTTTATGTTCTTCTGTAGCTTTCCTATCGGAAAGAGATCATTTTAACTAAATCAGTAGTAAATATATATATTGACAATCGGTGCGATATTAGGGACACTTTCTCATACATTTATTTAAAATGTTATCCAACATATGTTTGTTATTTCCACTTTTGTCGAACTTTATTTAAATTTTGTATTTTGAAATTTCTGGTTTTTTTCTTTTCTTTTTTTCTTTTATTTATGAACATTAAAACTCAATTTTAATTCGAGAAGAAAGAGATAAAAATGAAATAAAATAGTGAAATCGAATGATCACTTTGCGATGCTGGCAAGTGGCTCACATATGTGCTCAAATCACCCCTAATAACGAAATTAAAAACCCGAATGGTAATAATTTGTTTGGAACGCGGAATATACCTAATTCCTCTTATTATTATTTACTTATTATAACATTTTTCACTAGCAACATTTCGACATCAATAAAAAAAACACTTTCACAATTATTTACCTACGTGAGACACTTTATTTTTTTTTTAAATGAGACTATAAAGCTATGAATATTTATGTTAAATATCAGGAAAGAAAAAAGATAACTTACAGGAGAGCCACTAAAACTATAGTGGGTTTAGATTTGGCTATTGCCAATTTCATCGTCCAGAACTGATTGCTCCCGAATAAATGCTGATTGGTTGAGGTTGACTCAGTTGATTAATTTTGACGAATATCCATTAAAGTTGCTTAACTAGCTGTGAATATAGTTGCGTTATAGCTGATTAGGAAGTTGATTTTCGCTGCTAGATAATGAGCAGAACTTTTCCCATATATGCATGTACAAAGGTACTGATGTACACTAGAATGATTTCAACAAAACTATTTTTGTTTTGAAATTAAATCGATGATTATGAAATCTATTAATTAGGATCACGTGGATCCGCTACCGCTGCCACCAGTTTATTTGTTACGCCCGCCGAATACTTCAAGCGAGCGGGGGCACACTTCTTGGTAATCACTAGTTTGAATTTTTGGGATAATCGAATTAAATAAGAACACTTTTTGTTTTAACTAGTGCAAATGCATTTATTACGTTTATGTCGAAAGAAAGAATAATATGATTAAATAAAAACTCTTTTAATTTTAAGATACAGCGAAATTTAGCCTCGACGTGTTACGACTTTTACGGATTGAAGTGTACTCAAAGTTTTTAGACTCAACCCCAAGCCTCTGTACAGCACCGTTCTCACACATAAAAACGCATGATCATCAGAAAACATGCTAAAGTCGAAAGTGAAATTGGACACAACGCGATAAGGCAAAGAAAATGTTAGGATGTTGAAGCAATAAAATAATATTTTTGACCCTACGTTAATGTAATCTGTTTACTTAACAGAAATTTGTGGGAACGTTCTCCACTTAGAAAACGATTGAGATGACGAGGGTTATTTCGAGAATATATGCCAGAAATGTGATCGCATATCACATGGCTATTAACGTGCTGCACGGGGTCTTGGGTTTGCGTCATAACAGTTCTACAAGCATACTTGCGTGATATTCAAGTAAATCCTTACTGATTTTTCAACCAGTACCAGTACTTATACTGGTGAAACATATTCAGTAAAAATTCAAATCTCTTTACTGGTACTTAAAAATTACCAGTACCAGTAAATTTATTGGTACTGGCGAATGCCAGTAAATCACCAGTAAACACCAGTAACAACCAGTGTATGCCAGTAAGCGCCAGTAATAACCAGCAACCCCCAGTAAACGCCAATATACACCAATAACCTACTAATATCAAGAAGTAAATACAAATTTATCCACCAATCTGATAAATGCATTTATTATTAAAACAGAAGACTCATTTTTATATCCGTCATATATTATTTAACAGAAATATTTTCGTCTTAGGTGTGTTTTACATGAAATTATTTCAATAGCTCATTTGGGAAAAATGCAAGTTATACATTAATAATTCGCTAATATCATCTTTCATATGTTCGCTTGCTTTCATGAGTACCATGAGTAGTTAAATATTCCATTTAAATGGAACAAGTGAAACAGTGAACCAATGTTCCCGTTATTCCAGACAAGTTTTTCAAAAATTTCTTAAATGCTTACAAAAAATATAATGGCCAAAGCATCAGAGTCAAGTACCGTTAGCCGTTAAGGTCACTCCATCAGTGTATAATTTCTTTTCTCCATAAGAAGCAGATTCCATTGCAAATAGAGGACAATATTACTAAGTTTAGTATTATTATTAATCTATTTGCCAATCCAATAACAAAATATTTTATAAAATCATCCACAAATATAGTGTCAGCATCTAGTTCCGCTTGAGGCTTTTCCAATATCCATTACTGCAATTCGTACATCCATTTAATTCGAAGAATAGTTCTTACAGGATCTTCAAGTGATTTCGGAAAAACATCGATAGCTATGTATGTGACACCAGTTCCAGCCGTTGTTCCATATTCTTGACCATATATATGTAGGTGCATGTACGTAATATATACATTCCTACAAGCAAGCAACTTAAGTGTAGTTTTATTATTAAGCCAGCGAAAGGATTTTAACACGTTACATTAAAATCGGTTAGGACTTCAAGGATTAACGTAATTTTATTCGGAATAAAGAATGAACAATTGCTTTTCGTGAAGTAATACCTACTTAACGTGTAATAAAAATGAGTCTTCTGTTTTAATAATTCATGCATTTATCAGATTGGTGGATAAATTTGTATTTAATTCTTGTTATTGGTAGGTTACTGATGTTTTTTGGTGTTTACTGGGGGTTACTGGTTATAACTGGCGCTTACTGGCGTACTGGTTGTTACTGGTGTTTACTGGTGATTTAATGGCTTTCGCCAGTACCAATAAATTTACTGGTACTGGTAATTTTTAAGTACCAGTAAAGAGATTTTAATTTTTACTGAATATTTTTCACCAGTATGAGTACTGGTATTTACTGGAACTGGTATTCAAAATCATACAAGTCTGTTACAAGTATACGATATAACTTACACAGAGAGGTCATTGTACATACGGGCATTCATCTATGGTATCGTAAGAATTGGTCTTAGACACCAATTATAGTTTTTCTCCTTGTTTTTGCGAATACTAAGTTTTCCACATAGAAATAATCATGATAGAGAAAAACGGATTGGAGAACCGAGCTTAAAATGGAAAATTATTTTGATTTTCGTATGTCCGTCCGTCACGATCTTAGACCAAATTCATCCCATTATAACATCTTTATCCCTTGCCCACAAGTTCCTCTTTTTCTAAGCAGAAAAACGAGCTAAAATAAATGCAGTATCTCAGATCAGATAATTATTATTAATATTTGATACTTTTAAAACCCCAATTTCGAGCACATTTTTTAGGAATAGGAAACCAAATTTATCTCTTCTTGACGGCTAATATTTTTTGTTGGGAATCAAAACTATTTGTCACTATTGTTTTTACATACTTCTAAAAACTCTTTATTTCCTTATTTTATAGACGACAAGCTCGGTTGAATGCAGTGGGATTACCCCGGGAAGCCGATAGGCCCAGCGCTCGCCTATGTGAGAAGCACTTTAAACAAGAAATGTTTGGACCCAGCGGGGGAAGATTGCTGCCATGGGCTATGCCACATTTCGCGGAGCCCTACCAAGAAGTATAATTTAAAAATTTATTCTAGGAATTCAGACTAATTTTGACTTTTTTATTAATTTATTTTATTATTCTCCCCCTAACCTTTTTTAATTTCATCTTATGTTGCCCTTTTTTTGGAAATTCGTTCGCTTTTAAATTATTTTTCAGCAGTAGATCTATGCGACCTAGTATAGGGTAGGGCTGCCATGTGAGGATCCTAAGAATTTAAGTAGTCAGGGTAGCTTATTTGTAGATAGTGTAGAGACAAATAATTTACTTGGCGAAGCAGAGTGCAGCCAATTTCTTATGGAAGGAATTCATGACGAGATGAATTTAGAAAGGGATTTTAGCAGCTCTTTGCAAAAGAATATATCTGTTCATCCCTTTGATATTTTTAGAACTCCCATTACTTCGGGAAAAGCATCCCAAACTGAAAAGGCCCTATCATTTGCCACTCCGCGAAAAAATGTTTTGAGAGCAAAAGCCCACGGGTTGCAAGGACAAATTAGATGGCAGAAATATGAGTTTAAGAAATTTAAGAGGCACGCATATTCTTCAGATTTCTTTATTCGACGTTGTAACCATCTCCTGCCTAGGGAATTAGCTAGAGTGTTAGAAAGTTCCATACAGAATAGTAGAAAAGCGAAGAAAGAACAAAGGTATCCGAGAGATGTTAAAGTAACTTTTAATGTTACATTTTCTATTTCTGCTTCCTACTGTGAGAACTGTGCAGCGATTTACGGAATCGTGGTTGTCTGCTCCCGGGAATATGGCATTTCATATAAAAGCCATGGAATTTAAATATATGCAGGTCACAGAGTTTTCTAAATATTGTGTACTTTACATTGATGAAATGAGCTTGAAAAGTCATTTATTTTATAACAAATCTAAGGACATAATAGTAGAACTTACAGATAACGGGCGAGTTAAGACGGACAAACTTACACGCAAGGCATGTGTAATTATGGTGGGTGGTTTGTGAGAAAATTGGAAGTGTTCAGTTCACCTATATACCTAAGATCCCTCGATGATTTCCCCACTGCCAAAACATTGATTCCTCGTCCAGCCTAAAACAAATAGAAACAACACAAAGAATCATTCTTCCAAGAATGTAAAAATATAAGGATACTTATTATTATTTGTCATTTCCACTAGCAGCGTTTTTAGTCTGAAGCTAAGAAATTCACGTGAATAATGCACTTCCACGCTAAATGCACTATAACGCAAACTTTTCAGACAAAGTCTAACATCACTCATTCATCTAAAAAATAATTAATAACATACAAAAAGTCAAAAACATCACAAACTTACCTTACGACAGCCAGCTGTCGGTGGTACGTTCAGACATTGCATCAATCGTTGTTAGGGCAACGCCAAGATGCGAGAACTCAAACCTGGATGTGGCGGCTCATAAAGCCGACGACCCGCAGCAGAAAATCATTCTTGGTTCAGACTCAGAGTTCATCTGATCGGAGAATAATCCGAGTGACAAGAATATTATTCCCAACCTCATTATAGAAGATTAATTCTATATTTCAGAGATTAATTTGAAAACCCTATCATTTCCAACCTTCCTGCTTACACCTAAGTAGAAGATTAATTTTGCGCAGAGATTAATCTGCAACATCTCCTACCGACATCTAAGCAGAAGAATAATTTTGCTACAGAGATTAATCTGCAACTCGTCTGCTCACATTTACAGAAGAATAATTCTGATGCGGGGACTAATCTGCGCTTCTCCTTTATAGTAGCATATTGCTACACTTCTGTGCACGCGCAAAATACTATCAGAGACTAATCTGACTCTTCTTACCGTCTACAGCACTTTGCTACCCTTGTGTCCTCACGTGTATATTGCTGTCCTTGTGCCCTCACGCACCATAAAAGAGCTACTACTTTATATAAACATATTGATACCACCTTGGGTACAATAAATCTATTCAGAGACTAATCTGGATTAGTTTTTCTATAGAAGCAGTTTGCTGCCCTTGTGCCCTCACGCACTAGTAACATCAACATTTTCTTTTTCTTCCATTCTGATAACAGATAACTAATTCTGGTCTTCTTCTCTCTTTATTTCAGAAAGAATAAATTAATCAGAACCCGAAGCAGGAATCACCTGAATTTTTTTTTAATTGTATACAGAGTAGTTTGTATGTTAGTTTTAGTTTTTGAATTTTCTTTTAACTGAATTTATTGTGATATAGTTTTAAGCATTTGTGTTGAATTAAATTTTATATTTGAAATACAAACCGGCACTCCCTCCTACGCCCGAGACTAGATATCACAGGAAGAGTCCATTAGATTATATATGTATGTTTGTAGATTCTTCGTGTCCGGCGGCAGAAGCTTAACGGCTAATTTTTGAAGCAGTGCGAGGCCTTAGGAAAATTGGCTTTCACCCCATGGCGTTAGTAAGCGGTATGGGATCCAATTTTCGGGCATTGTCTTCCATGATAGGAATTAGTCGTAATAATTCTACTTTTAAGATTAATTCGCAACCTCTGTTTTATGTCTTTGATACGCCTTATTTGATGAATCTTTTTTCAAAACAGCTTCTCGAAGTGTGATGTTTTTTTTTACAAAAATAAGCGCGCTTCGTTTAAACAACATGTCGAAAAACTGTTGGAAATTGACAGTAAAAGTGAATTCAAACTGGCTCCAAAATTAAGCAACGCCAATATGTTCCCCAACAGTTTCCAAAAAATGAGTGTGAAGAATGACACTCATGTTTTGACCCATTCAGTTGCAAGTGGGAATAAAATACTTGTTAAGAGGAACAAGTTACCTGCAACTGTTTCAGACAGAGTTGAATTTATTGAAAAAATGGATAAGCTTTTTGATATGTTCAACTCATCAAAATTTTCGGAGCCAAAAGAGATGAGAAGGGCTTTTGCCGGAACGGAAAATCAATGTCAATTTCTTAACGAGGCAAAAGATTTAATATCCATTCTTAGATTTATTAATAGTGAAGGCAACCAATTCCATGAAATGCGTAAAGGGTTGTTAAGTAAATATAGAAAGCCTTTCGAAATTATGGAACTTCCTCAATACCGCTTTGAATACGGATTTGAGTTCATTCTGACTAGGCGTGTTTGTAGAGCGACAAATTGTTTTATTGGCCGCTTTGCTTGCCTTGGTACAAACCAATGCAATTGTACAACGCGTGTGCCCAAGTACCAAAAAAATGCACAGGTAGAAGATATGTGTCCAAGTACAAAACAAGTACACAAAAGGTGAATAATTAGTGCCTAGGTACAAACCAATGCTCCGGACGTAGATAAACAATTTAAAATCAAACCGCTTCTCCTAGTTGAAAAATATAACTCTCTTTATTCTAATTAATTTCCCAAATTTATAACAAACAATTTTGATTAGCATGCAAAATCAATGTGAATTTATTAATACAAATCAACTAAATTTTTGCTTATGAATTGCGTCGTGGACTTGAGTTCTTTACACTTTACCTGAGACAATTTCGATGACAACAAATTTTTATACTGTCGTACAGGTATGCAATTTAATTGCATGCAAATAAATCCATTGTTGGGCATTGACATCCTCCCCCGCGTTGAACGGTGTTCAACTTGATTCTTCTTCAACATTGATCACCACTTGTGAGGTCTGCAATGTCCTTGGCATCGGAACTGAAACGATTGAGTTGGATTTTGTACGGCTTTTCCATTTGGCGTAGATTAAAACGGCTGGTACGAATAATCCTACTATAAGAGAAGAGTAGCCTAACGTGAATTGGTTGATGTCAATTGAATGTATCTGGTTTGGTAACATCTCTTCATTCCTTATTTCTTAGAGACGTCTCCTAAGTCTTGAAACTTCTTCGTATGATCGATAGCTTGGGATTTTATGGGATGCGCCAGTGGAAGGTGTTCCGGCTTCACGTTCAGCGTTGATAATTTAGTGATATTAAAGTTGCTTCAATTGCTAGCGTTGAAAATAGTAGTGCCAAATTTTGTTGTTGCAATACGTCAGTGAAGTTGTTGATTTCATCGACTATTTCGTTGAATTGTTGGTTAACTTCTCTAAGTTGATTGTAAAATACCTCCTCGTCATGTTTTAATACATTTATAGTGGAGTCAACTATGATGGCTTGAATTTTGATCAACTCAAGTAGATGAGTCTCATTTCCCTTTATGTTGTCAATTGTTGATGATAGTTTCTCTGCATACTCGGAATAAAGAACACCAAATAATGCACAAGGAATACTTCCCACGATATTTAATGGAGCTCGTTTTCCTCGTTTGAATTGGGTTGTAGGCAGTAGAAGCTGGTTGCCATTACAGAGTTGTCCCCTGAGTCGCATCAATTGTTTCAGTGGACTATTACAACGAACCTTATCAGTCAGTAGATTGCATATCTTCTCTAATTGGTAAATGCTTCTATTGATAGCTGTAAATTCCTTCTGATAGTTCTCCAAGTCGTAATAAACAACTAGGTTCCATTCGTTGAAAGTGAGATGAACAGACCCTAGGCTCTCAAAGTTTGTGCTAGGTTGTGAGCCAAAGGGAATGAGTTCGATCAAAGTTATTCCAATCACTGGCTTGATTAGGCAAGCCGGAAGTATCAGGCTTAAGGCGGACGTGAGGAAGTCCGTGTCCGTTTAGATTTTGGGTCGGATTCAGAAGTCTCCTGGTCCTCATTCTTGTTGTTGTTGTTGTGTATAATCGAACTCTCCTCTTCGACTTTCAGGTGTAGCGGAGCCAATTTATGAATCGGTCTCCTGAAGATACCTGAGGCAGTTTTAACGTCAGCAACACGCACTAATCCATCGTCACCCGTTATTGCATTAGTTATTCCTCCAAGCTGCCATTTTAAAGGAGGTAAATTGTCTTCCATGATTAGAACCTTCATCTCTGGGTGAGCATTCCTTCCCTGATGCTTCCATTTGTGTCTGTGTTGCAGCTCGCTTAAATATTCGTTTGATTAGTGAGACCAAAATACTTGTCTAATGTGAGCTACCAGTTTCCACCAGTTTATAAGGCTGATAGGTTGAGGACTTGCCTGTGGGTCGACAATGCACCAATTAGGAAGTGGCCTGGAGCCGCGAGATCATGTGGATCTGATGATAATGGCATAATTGGGCTTGAGTTTAAGATTGCTTCGTTTTCGGCTGCGACTGTTGATAGTTCCTGAAATGTCAAGGAAGCAGATGCTACGGCTCTTTGAAGCAATTATTTGGCTGACTTCACTGCTGCCTCCCACACTCCACCGAAATGAGGAGCACGTGGAAGTATGAAATTGAAGCC
Organism: Dioctria linearis; assembly: GCA_963930735.1. NCBI lineage: Eukaryota > Metazoa > Arthropoda > Insecta > Diptera > Asilidae > Dioctria > Dioctria linearis. Next base: position 207,859,369 of record OZ005740.1, read on the forward strand.
GACTCCCTTTGATTGGCATAATTCGGTGATCTTCTTTTGCCCCCTTTCGTTGTATATTGCATCTTGCAGTTCTTTCAATTGGTTGTTTGCACCAACAAAGTTTGTTGCGTTATCGCAGCTCAAAGTTTGACAGTGTTCAAGTCTGGCAAATAAGGAGTTTAAGGGGAACAAGGACGCTTTCTGTAGAGAGGTCGCTGACTATTTCGATATGTATTGCCTTGGTCGCAAAACAGGAAAATAATGCTATGTATGACTTTTGAGGATGTTTTCCTCTTATTTTATAGTGGGTATAAATTGTTCCGCAAAAGTCAACCCCTGAGTTTATGAACGCTCTTGCAGCTTGTACTCTTGTTAGTGGCAGATTTCCCATGAATTGGGTCTTCCGCTTGCCCTTGTTGCAGTGAATACGCTGTTGCACTATTGATCTGGCAATTGTCTATCGCTTTATGGGATTCCTGAGGTGAATGTCTGTCATCAAGAGCTTCGTGAATTGATACCCATATGGAAAGAGTGCCGGATGTTTTGCCTCGTAAGATATATTTGCGTTTTCTAAACTACCGCCAACTCTAACGATACCTCTTTCATCAAGAAAGGGTGAGACACTACTCAACGAGCTGGTAATCAACACAATTGGTTCTCTGCAACTAGAATAAATCTTCCTTGATACCGTCTTGCTGGGATAAGGCTAGCGATAGGGCTTCATTTACTTCTTGAGTTGTCAAGATACTAGCCTGAGTCCCTTCACGCCGTTTCATTAGTCGCGTAAATTTCACAACGTATACGACTATTCTCTGCAACCGTTTAAAAGAGTTGTTGTGCTTTATGTCCATTATCCACGGCAGTTTTAATACAGATGTAGTTAGAGCTACATTAGATTTCCTTTTCTCTAGATTTGTAGGCTGTTTGCACCAGCTTTCAAAGGCCAGATTGTTTCCGTGCCATTTAGAAACATTGGACCATAAAACCAGAGGTTACGCTGAGCTGATTTGTCTGCAGGAATTCCTATTGACACTGTGTCCGCTGGATTTTCCTTGGAATGGACATGGCGCCACTGATCTGCATTTGATAACTGTTGAATAGTCGCAACACGGTTGGCAACGAAAGTGTGATATGCTGATGATTCAGAATTGATCCAAGACAGCATGATTTCGGAATCTGTCAAAAACCAACATCTTATGTTGGGTTGCCTTAAATTTGAAGATACGCGTTGTACTAACTTTGATAGCTTTGTTGCGCAGAGCTCTAGGCGAGGAAGACTTGCTGTCTTATTTAGGGCAACCTTTGCGCATAGTAGCCGCATAGTTATGGTACCATCCTGATGTATTGCTCTAATATATATTGCTGCTTCTGAGGAATCTGAGAATGGATGAATTTGAAGTATCTTGGTGGTTTTACCTGATGCAATGTGTCGCGGAGCTTCCATGTCATTCTTGAAGCACAATTGCAAACAATTTGGGGTGATTTAAACACCATTTGCGTTGATTAAAACCAGCTGATCATCGACATAGAAATCTCCTTTGACACTTGAGACCCTAAAGGATGAGTTAGGGTCGTTTCGTTAGCCTGATACTCTGAGCATTACGTTGCCAGAAATGGTGCAGTTGTTAGTCTTCAGCTAGCAGGACTTGTCTATACATCTTCTCGATGTCTGCTGTGGGCTGAGCCATCGAATACCACACGAAGTCTTGTAGTGCTGTTATCCAATTTCGTGACACAGTCATGTGGGAGGAAGTAATGTGGACTGCCGATCTCAGTGGGTTTTACTTCTTTCATGTGCCATAAAGCTTCATATTCACTCATGAACTGCACATATTGCTCTTTGATTTCTGGATGCCTGCTGAATTTTCTTTCTAGAGAAAGGAACCTGTTGCGAGCGATATTCTCTGAGTCCCCCAATGTCGTGGGATCATTTAAGAATGGTAGCTTGACTATGAATCTTCCTTCATTGTTTCTTTTAATGTGTTGATAGAAATGGTTAACACATTTTTGTTCCGCTATAGTGAAATTTCCCCTTTCATCATATGATACGACCTCTTCCAATTTCCAAAACAGCTCTAACTGATCTTCTATGGATTCGGTGCAGATTCCACAAGAATTGAATTCTGGATCAGCTAGTTGTATATTTTTTTGGGATATGCCATAACTTGGTGTTTATCCATTGATCTGGCTGATGAGGCGTGTCGAGTAGTTTGTTGGGTTGTGGTGTGAATTGAATCTCAAAGTTGCAAAATATCTTAATATATACAGAGTGTTCCGTAAATGTCTTTAATCTTTTAAGGGGATGAAAGTAGATGTCTTTTGGGTCAAAAAAGTCTAGATACTTTTATATTGAACTCTGCTTGGTTTTCGAGTAAATCGATAATATCGATTTTCGAGATTTTGCATACCTTTTCAGAGTAATTTCGTTATAAGTTCTATTGTAATTAATGGATTATGACGTTCGAACCTTTATTTAAAAGAACACATATTGGCCTTCCTAAGAATGTATAATTAGTTATAATTGTGCCTTCAGTTATTTAAGAAAAAAACAGTTTTCTCTAGAATTTTTTATTCCACCAAAATTATTGTCGCGCTTCAGTGTACATTTATTCGAAATATCACCACTGCACGAAGTTGGCAAAACTATGAAGAAATTTGCGCATATTGTCCCCTTTCCAAAATGACCTCCCTAAGTGCTATCAACAATAATAATCAAAAGTTATAATCAAACATTTGGAAGATGTGCCCATCGAGGTAATCTTCAGTTTTTTTGTAGGATTTTATCTCCTCCTACAGTTTTTAACCTACGACAACCATTTATATGTCATTGGACGGGAATCTGAACTGGCTATTAGAAAGGGTACTTTTCGATTTCGAATTTCGAAAATAGAGGGGGTAATTTCGCAAAAACACTTTTTTACCAAACTTGATATTTAGGTAGATTTCGTTATTCCGCATCTTCATTTTTGCGGTAGAGCAAGCTCTGGGAGGAGCGGGGGTTCAAAGTATCAACTTTAAGCGGCAATATTTTCTCAACCAAGCATTGTTCTAGCAAGTAAATCCTAAATTCATAAATGGAAAAGCCATTTTTGGTGGTTTTTATCCTTTTCCATTTATGAATTTAGGCTTTACTTGGTAGAACAATGCTTGGTTGAGAAAATATAGCCGCATAAAGTTGAAACTTTGAACATCCGCCCCTCCCAGAGCTTGCCCTCCCGCAAAAATGAAGATGCGGAATAACGAAATCTACGTAAATATTAAGTTTGGTAAAAAAGTGTTTTTTCGAAATTACCCCCTCCATTTTCGAAACTCGAAATCGAAAGTACCCTATCTAATAGACAGTTAAGATTCCCGTGCAATGCCATATAAATGGTTGTCGTAGGTTAAAAACTGTAGGAGGAGATAGAATCTTACGAAAAAACTGAAGATTACCTCGATGGGCACATCTTCCAAATGTTTGCTTATAACTTTTGATTGTTATTGTTGTTAGAACTTAGGGAAGTCATTTTGGAAAGGGGACATAATGCGCAAATTTTTACATAGTCTTGCCAAGTTCGTGCAATGGTGATATTTCGAATTAATGTACACCTTAGCGCGACAAAAATGTTGGTGAAATAAAAAATTCTAGAGAAAACTGTTTTTTTTTAATAATTGAAAGCACAATTATAACTTATTATACATTCTTAGAAAGGCCATTATATGTTCTTTTAAATAAAGGTTTGAACGTCACAATCCATCAATTACAATAGAACTTATAACGAAATTACTCTGAAGAGGTATGCAAAATCTCGAAAATCGATATTATCGATTTACTCGAAAACCAAGCGGAGTTCGATATAAAAGTATCTAGACTTTTTTGACCCAAATGACCTCTACTTTCATCCCCTTAAAGGATTAAAGACATTTACGGAACACCCTGTATATTGATTATTGATTACTTTGTTGCAATATAAGCTTATTCGATTACCCGCAATTTCTGGAGCTCACGGACGCACGTTTCGGGATCAGACAGAAAACTGAAGCTTTTGGACGATTTTCTTGGCGCTTGTGCCTCGGTCTCAAGATATAAAAGTCCAAGGTATGCAAATATGTAGTTATGTGCTGATAAAAAGAATGAGTATTTGTTATTGAAGGCGTTGGGTGAATAATTGTCGTTAAAATTGCTTTGTCAGGATTTTTACGTGGGAAAGGAAATGGAATATAGGATTACGCTAATCACTAATCTTATCTAAATTTTTATCTGATCAGAAATTGAAAATGATTCGGTTTTAATGTTTCTTTTTGCTTATAATATGATTGATAATTTGGGATATCAAAGTCCTTTTCATTTATGAACTGTATATTCGAATTTAATTCGATAATTTAGTGTTGTATTGCTACTGTATTCGTTTTTTGAGGTTAACATAATAGAATTTGTATGAACTTTACAATTTTTTGTTGTTGTTAATATACCTACATTTATTCTTCTATCCTTACAACTCACAAGAATCCTTTGCTCAAATGGAGCAATATACAGCCGAGAATTTATTTTGGCCAATTGCAAAAAAATTGTGCTTTCTGTGGTTAAAATTTTCTTTGTACCTACATGTATTTGGCAAAAGCTCAGAGGATAAGAATAAATTCATTTCACAAGCTCTATTTACATGTGCGACTGATATGGATAAGGTTTGTTCACAAATATAGGTGTTTTAGTTACATTTTTGACATTTTAAGAGATCTTCATCGCCAAACAGAAAATAATATTGTTTCATTGCGTTAATTACAATATATGGTTTTTCGGGTATAACAAGAGCGAACTTATTGTCTTTATTTATCTTAAGAATGCTTGTCATCTTATAAATCTGATGTTATCAAAGGTATAATCAGCAAAAAATGTAACTTATTATCGCTATAGTAAATGTAAACTTCTACAATGTTATAGATAAGATGTACATTTTCTATATTTAGTTTAATTGGAATATGTAAACCATTTGGAAGATGTGTCTGGATTTTTGCAAGTTCTCCTAGCATTTTGGCGTTATTTTATTTTTATTTAATGGAAAAGTTAATGCGATAATGAACAGACAAAATCCAATAATACATTACAATTAAACAATAGTATTAAATAAAAAAGTAAGAAGAAGAAAATATTAATAATAATATAAAAGAAAAATAGAATACATAATTCATGAGAAAAATAATATAAAACAAAAAAGCGAAAAGTGAAGAAAATAAAAATGAAGCTAACTAAAATTAACTAAAAATGAAAAGAATTGAATATGTACAATACTACATCTATGTGAAGATATAAAAACCAAAACAATCAGAGAGTAAAAGTCAAAATGAACAAAGGCTTGGTAGAAGGGTGAAATGCTCAGGTAGAATGTCGGAATGTCTGATCTCATTGAGTGTCAGTCGGGAGGTCGCAGTTAAAGATATCAATACAATTGAAATTTAACTTATGTAGAGTAATGATTCAAACAGATTAGACGTGCTTTTGCTTGCTCCGGTGTTTTCGTGATTTTTGGCGTTATTTATCAAATTTACGGTAACTTCAATATTCCATGTTATGTATTTGGATACTTTTTGCTTTAGTTCCTGGTTTCTGTTGAAAACATCGGTTTGTATTATATATTTGCAAAGTTTTTGTTCTCGTTTTTCACGTAAAGTTCAACGTAAGATTTAAACGGTTCCCATGATGTCGGCAAAAAGTGCTGACAGAATAACAAAAAACTCAACGAAGGCTGCTACTTCTCCTTGTATTGAAGTGGGTCCGCTCTCTGATGCTGCCCTGTTGGCTAAGAGTGCCGAGAGAGTTCCAAAGAACTTATCGAAAGCTGCTCTTTCTCCCAGCATTGATCATGTATCAGATGCTGTTACTACCTAAAATAAATGGGCTTCTGTTGAAGTCGTTGGCTCGATAAACAAACGATTTGATGTCGTAGAACAGGATATATCCATCATGAAGGCGAAGTACTCTGCTCTGGAGGAAACAAATGAGAGCTTATGCCAGTTACAGCGAGCGAGTGATGTAGTAATTCGTGTTGTCCCCTTCAAAGTAAATGAAAAGCCTGGAAATATTTTACCAAATATCTGTGATCACATTCAGCATATACCATCTGCTTATGTCAAATGCGGTCAAATGCGATTGTTGGATCTGGATGGCTTCTTCTCTCAAAACCCTGTATTTATTCATGAGAGTGTCACTCCTAAAACAAGTCCTATGCTCCGTGAAGCGCTGCGATTCCGTCAGCGGGGCAAAATTAAATCTGCAAACACAAGTGATGGTCATTTATTTGTTAAGCAGGGGGTGAAGGTTGGTCTCATCGTGTGAGTCACTTGGATCAGCTGCGGTTGCTCGTTACTTTGCCTTTGAACCGGGAGTAAGATTATTTTCATGTTATAGTTACTTTCTATATAATTTGATTACATTGCTGGCAGGCGATACTTATTATGTGTGATATATACTCTAGGTTTTCTAGGTTATTTTTCTGTTTTGCTCTCTTTTCCCTTTATGTACTTGTGATTGATGAGCTGTTTTGCCATAGAGGTTATGTATCTGCTGGCTCTGGTGGTGGTTTAACTGACTATATTACAAATCGAACTTTGTACGTTTATGAGAATGGCTGACGATTTTAGTGCGCTGAGCAGGGTGAGAGTTCTTCTAAACATACCATGTAAATAGTCACACGGATTGAATAATCTTAACTTGAATGCTAGAAGCCTGAGACCTAAAATGAATGAATTGACTGAAATGTTGGCTGGATCTAATATCCACGTCATATTAGTCTGCGAAACTTGGCTACGCTCCGAATTCTCGTCTCCTATGGTTACTTTAACTGGCTTTAGGATTTTCAGGAATGATAGGTCTTGCAGAATGGTGGGGGGGGGGGGGGGTGTGCAGATCCCATAAAATTCCTATGTGGTGAGATTGAATATGGCTTACATAAATGTTTATTGGCTTCAGTCTACTGCGCGCCAAATTGCTTTAAACCCGAAAATATACCTGAGTTTGAAGAAACCTTGAGTGATTTAGCCCACAGGTACCCTAACATTGTTATTGGAGGAGATTTTAATGTAAATATTTTACTTTCAAACAGTTTGGCTCAATTTTTTCCATTTTTATTACAATCTCTGCACTTGAATGTTATTAATAATCTATCGACATATTACGACTCAAGTAACCCTTCGCTGCTGGATGTGTTTTTAACTACAGATATACGACTGCAGTCTTATACCATTCCCAAATTACTTCTCCTTCCATATTTGATCACGAATTTCTCTTCCTTACTTACAACTTTAATATAAGAAATTCCTCTTTACAAAATGGTTACCTTTCGCAATTATAATAATATAAATATGGCTGCACTTGATGGAGAATGTCTATCATTGCCCTGGGCTCGTGTTATTGCTCGCGTCTCTGTCAACGATCAGATTCAAATTTTTTATGAATTAATAAATTATTTCCATGATCGCTTTGTTCCTATACATGTACGAAGTACAGGATGGATGCTGGTTGCCCATGGTTCACAGCTGAAATTAGATCTCTCATTGCAGAACGAGATTTTTTGTTTCGCAGATTTCAGCGTTTACGAACCATTGAAAGTCGATTATACTATAAGGTTATACGAAATAAGGTCAATACTAAAATTCGTGCAGCCAAGAAGCAGTACTACGGAGCAAAATTTGCACCTAATCTGTCTACCGGAAATCTATGGACTAACATACATAAGGAAAATGTATATGGCAAAGATATCTTCTATATCTCCGATATCAACGATATTGATCCTGAATTATTCAACCATCATTTCTCATCTTCGCAAGATTCTTCCACACCAAATGTATATTCAAGCCCACGACGTACTTTGGATTCGGGTAATGATAATAACGATGATTTTAGTTTTAGATATGTGGATGAATCTGAAGTTATAAATGCTATTTTGGCTATTAGATCCAATGCCAGTGGACCTGACGGAATCTCCCCCAGATTTGTAAAAATTCTTCTCCCATGGATTATCGAGCCATTGCTACGGATTTTTAACACATGTCTAACCACCTCTGAGTTCTCCTCTATATGGAAAACTGCAATAGTTTTACCCGTTCCTTAGTTTAAAAAACCAAAGGAACCAGCTGATTATCGCGCTTAAAGTATTCTCTGTTTCTTGGTCAAAGTACTAGAGAAGTTATTGTATCTTCAAATAATTGAATATCTGGATTGTCGTAACCTCCTCAGTCCTTACTAATCTGGTTTCCGTCATTTGCATAGTTGCGAAATGGCACTGATTGAAGTCACGTCTAACATCAGATAATCAATTGACATGACTCGACTTTTGTAAAGCTTTTGACTCAGTTAATCATCCCAAATTACTGTCTAAACTAATGCTTCACTTTAATTTGTAAAATCTGTCTGTCACCCTCATCGGTAGTTTTCTATCAGGAAGATCTCAACGTGTGAAAATCGGTGATCTTGTATCAAGTGCTTGTCTCCTAAGTTGCGGTGTACCCCAAGGGTCCACACTGGGTACGTTATTGCTCAGTATGTTTATAAATGATTTGTCGAATTCTATTAACAATTGCAATAGTCATTTATATGCTGATGACGTGCAGCTTCAAATTAGCAGACCTATCGGCCTCTTAGAATATTGCTTAGATTGCATGAATTCCGACCATATTGGCAATATGATAGGTAAAATTTATGGTGGCCTTCGACGAGTATGGTTACCGGCCAGTATTCTGCCAATTGGCACCAGATTATTGCAGGTCAGGTCACTTCTTCTACCTTATTTTACGAATGGCTGCTTAGTTTTTCCACATTTGGATTCCATTTGTTTAAGAATGCTGAATGTAGCCTTTAATGACTGTGTAAGATTTGTGTATGGACTTAGACGTTTTGATCACATCTCGTCTTTCAGTAACAACTTGCTGGGTTGTTCTCTCAATGAGCACCGTCAGAGAACGCTATTATTGTCTCTCCATAAAATTATATATACAGGCAAACCAGAGTACATTAGCAATGAACTGCGATTCTTGAACTCTGGACGACATTTTCACCTACTTATTCCTGTTTTCCATTATTCTGTTCAAGGTGTGGAATTTTCATCCTTTTTAAGGTAGATTTTGGAATTTTTCACCCATACCTACTTGAAGCTACGTTTCATTTTGAACTGTTTAGCCTCATATGGTAAAAACTTTTTCTCTCTTGTTAAAAATTTAATACCTATATATATTACTATTACTAGAGAATGCCAAAGCATTGGCAGATATATTATTTTTTGCTTTGCACGCTTCTTAAATACGATCTCGAACATACTTTACTGAAAATTTAACTATATAAGGCTAGCAGGTTTATTATTACTACGCTTTGAAGAGATAGATACGATAGCACTTACTAATTTAACTGTCATCAAAAGCAACATCCAAAAAATCATGTAGCTTACGAACGTCAGGCAGGAACGGTACATCTCTAATCTCAATATGATTAGATAACCAGCTCTCTTTCAATACTCTAATCCTGTATTTCAAGCCAAGCAAATATAGTCATCCGAGATTTATCATCTTCAAGCTGTTTAATCGTACATTCGTGGGCTGAAAACGTGTCTGCCATTTTCTTTACAACTCGGAAACCATCTACTACTGAGTTTATAGAATTTTTAAATTCCATTTGTTTTCATTTTACCTTGTCTATTTCCGCCGACCGACATCCGCTTAACAGCAGATATCATACATATGAATATTCATCATTGGAGTCTGAGCCGCCATCACCACGATTTCTGTGCGTTGTTGGAAGTGCACTATTACAGCGGAACACGACAGTACCATTCATAATACTAGATATGGGATCCTTAGAAATCTTTGCACAAGAGGCGTGATAATGTTGAGCACAATCCAAACATTTAAAGCCAATATTACTTTTATTGAAATATGTTGAGCATTGCAGGCATTTAGGCACCATTATTATGTTGAAGAAATCACAGAACACAACCAAACTAGCTCAATAGTATGATCGATCACATAAAGCTTTATTCTAATTTACTAAAAACTATCAAATTCTTCTCGAATACACTTTAGAAAAAGTTGTATGAATTTAATCAATGATTTATTAAATATCTCTTTAGTTGTGGTTCTATGCGGATTCCGGCGCACTGTTTTAGCTTCCAGGATTTCTCCACTGATGTCGCCACCGTCGCTAGGTCGTTTGCGTCCATACTAAATGTGGGTTTGTGCCTTGGATGTACGGGTTTCTGTCTTGGATGTTGGGGATACGAGATCACTTTCAGCTCTCTCCAGCATAGGGAAATAGCATAGGATTTCGATTTTGTTTCCGGAGTTCGCTTATTTTTCATCTCGAGTTTTGGAGATACGAGATCACTTTCAGCACTTGCGGCCCTTTTGCCCACACGTGGCAGCATGCTACGCTTTTCTGTGCCCACACGTAGCAGCATGCTACAGTTTTTATTGGATGTGTGGTGCGCCTAAATGCAGGCTTTTGTTGTTTTCAAGTGTTGCGCCTGGTTTTGAATTAATATTAGTAATAATTAAAGTTAATAGTAGGAAATTTTTGTTCATGCCAATGGATTCTAGATGGTGGGTTGGTGGGGGGATAATAAGGATAGGGGGGGGGCGGAATGAAATTTTCATCAGAACTCCTCTTCGGGCTCTGGTTTTCGAGATATTAGCGTATTAATAATTCAAGTTATTTTTGCTCATGGAAATGGATTCTTGGCGGTGAGAGGGGGAACGAAATTTTCTTCAGAAATCCTCTACGGGCTTTGGTTTTCGAGATATTAGCGACATTTGTTCGGGCGCAAACGCCATTTCCTGCATGCCTTGGTTTTGCTGTTTTCTTTTATTAGCATGACGTCATCATGGTTTTGCTGTTTTCAAATGCTGCACGTTTTCTTAGCAGGGAAGTTGTAGATATCAGCATCATTCGAATTTCACAACATGACATCACCTTTGCTTGATGTTTTCTCAGCAAATTAATATTATTGGGTTTAGTGGGTGCGTGTATTGAAAAGTCACAGTTGCTCTTTCGAGTGCAAACACCATTTCTTGAGTAAGGTTCCCTACCGGCATTAGCCGGTACTTCATATGTTGTTCACCTCGAGGGAAAGTAAGGTTCCCTAGCGGCATTAGCAGGTACTATTTTATTGTAGGTATTTATGTGGATAGGAGCCCTTATGATAATAAGCGACATATTATGAGCGGAACGATGGATACTTAACCTTGGGGCATTACTCCATTTCATCAGATCAACAAGTGGTAACCCCAGAAAGAATGTAAATCTAGTGTAAATAAATTATGTATTATAGTTTTAGTTTATTTATTAAAGTAATTTGCATTATAGCTACATGTATAAAGTATTATAAATATATATGTATTTTAAATTGTATTATAGGTGTTTTTTCAACAAATTATAAAACATCTTTGTTATTAATCCAAGAATTGTGTTTTGATGAAAATCCGAGCCATTTAACGTAAACTTTATCTCCACTCTTCTTTAAGATTTTCTCTACGAGATATAGGTTTGGGTGTTTAACTTTCAGCAGCTCCAATTCATAAATGCCTCATGTGATTGGATTTCCTTGATAATCTTCCAGCTGATATGTTATGGGATTTTTGTTTTGAACTTTAATAATTTTAAAAATCTCAGCTGTCCAGTTTGGTGTATAGCCTATCTCAAATATATGCTTGTATTTGCTGATGCATACAAAATCTCCAACTTTATACTTTGCAGGAACAACAATTTTTATATATATTGTATACAGTTGAAAACAGTTGTTTCGCATTGGAGGCGTTGATATCAAGTGGTCTCATTTTCGTAGTTCGATGTATTCTTGAGTTGTATTCAGTGAGCAGTTTCTTTACCATACCAATCCACTGACAAGTTCCATTAAAGCTGAATTCCTTCAACATCATATCCTTCAGAGTTCGGTTAAATCGTTCCACTATTGATGCTTTGAGGAAACTGTACGTAGAGTAATGATTAATTGCATGCTTCATCATCAGATTTTTAAAGAGGCTGTTGTAGAATTCCTTTCCATCATCAGTCTGCAAGTTTTTAGGTATTCCTTCCTCGCTTAATATAGACTGCATGGCATCTCTTACTTCTACACCAGTTTTTCTTTTAATTGGAATTGCCCATGAATATTTGGAGAAGGTATCAATGACTGTCAGGTCAGTAGATAGCGGTAACCCTTGTTCACATACTTGTTTTTTCTCGCTGGTTTATGCAGCTCATTTACCACTTGTCGCTTACTCATCGTAATTATAAATGAAACAGATTTCTCAAGAGTTTTTACTCATATACACCATCTTTTGGTGTCAAGTTTTTCTTATTTATTACTGAAGTAAACAGATAGTTTTCAATCTTCGCGATTTCATCATTGATATATAGCGTTAAATTTGTCTACTCTATATTAATAGTTTTTTTTATTTCTTCAACACTTATTTTAATTTTCTTGTCAACATAGTCTTTGCTAGTAGCATTATCATTTTCAAAGGCTTCACCAAGTCGTTTTATACACTTTGAGTTTAGATCGTAGTCTCCGTTTATCGTTAAATTAAATCCAATACCCCGCTCTCCTTGTTCACCAGCTGGACCCTGAGCTCCTCGTTTACCATCTGGTCCTTGAATTCCTTGTTTACCGGCTGGTCCCTGAGCTCCTGTTGGTCCACGTTCACCTGCTTTCCCAAGATATCCTCGCTTAGAGAAACGTCCAAACTTGTCAACGCTCATCTGTAGATTGTGAAGAAGTATGGTAATGGAGTAGTATTTAAACTATAATATCTGCTTCTCGCAACTCCTCCAGGATAGATACAATTTCATTGTTGTGACTGGTGTTTCCAGCCTGCTTTGATGCTATTAGAAGGCGCAGTCTGTCCACTAATTCATTTTGATCATGCCAGTAAATGTGATCAATGTTTTCTTTAGGCAGACGCATTAGTCCCATGCCTTTATGCTGTATAAGTTTACTGAGTATAGCTTTATACTTAGCCGCTCTAGTACCTTTTATTTGTCCATCTTTAGCATAGTCACGTTTATATGCATTGGTATCTCTCAAAATAGATCCATAATTAGTTAAATCCTCTTTAGTATATAGACTTTTTACAGGATCCTTCATAAATAGCAGCTCACATAACCCCAAAGTTGTTTTATAGCTCTTCCCCTTGATAACAATAATTCCTACATCATCAACATCAAACGTTGAATTACCGATTGTCCACGCGTTGTTTCATAGTAAACTCCATAGGTTGGATCAATTTTAGGGCTATTATCAGTGAATAGCTTTGTTTGGGTGTTGCGAATTCTTCTTCAGATGTTAAGGAATAATCTCCATAATTTATAGGTGTGCTACTAGCCTCCATTTTCACATATTTTCGTTTTGCAGGGGTAAAAGGTTCCACAATCTCATTGGCTTCTTCTGTTTCTTCTTTTGTATCTTTTGTCTCAAACTTGGCTATATCCGGCGGCTCGTATTTGCCTCTTCTAACAAACTCTTTTAAGGGTCTAGTGATTAGCTTAAAGGTTTCTTCAAGTTGAGCTTCTGCTTCAATCCTTGCCATCCTTAGAGCTTTAAATTTCCTTCGCACTGCATTCCTTGTCTTGATGATTTCTTTTAATAGATTTTCATTCATCTTCGAAATTAACTGAATAAGGGTTTTTCAAACAGCTCTGATAACAGGTAAACAGCTTAACAGCTTTTAAAACAGCTCCGATAACAGCTTAACAGCTTTTCAAACAGCTCTGATAACAGCTTAACAGCTTTTAAAACAGCTCTGATAACAGCTTAACAGCTTTTAAAAAGCTCTGATAACAGCTTAACAGCTTTTAAAAAGCTCTGATAACAGCGTAACAGCTTTCAAACAGCTCCGATGACAGCTTAACAGCTTTTCAAACCGCTCTGATAACGGCTTAACAGCTTTTAAAACAGCTCTGATAACAGCTTAACAGCTTTCCAAACAGCTCTGATAACAGCTTAACAGCTTTTCAAAGAGGTCTGATAACAGGTGAACAGCTTTTCAAACAGGTATCATAACAGGTGAACAGCTTTAATTTACTCAGCAGGTCCACAGGATTCGGTGTGCTTTCGGCTGAGTTACAACTTCGACTTATGAAGATTTCTCATGTTTTATCATTTTATAGTACAATGAAGGTATCAAATCCTTTACGGTAGCGGCCCTTGTTTATTGAGCTTTCCCTATCAATCATCAAGAAACCATATTCATCCTTCCAACACTCAGCACAGGCTTTTCGGAATGTATCGAACTTCATGTCTGTATTCACATGATCATTATAGATATGTTTCAAATTCCAGTCATCTTGCTTGAATAAGATGATTAAATTAGCATTGTCACGTATTAAGTGCTTTGGTATATGCGTATATGTTTGACAGAGATATAGAAGCTGTCCATATCTTCATGATGACATTACATTATCGAAAATAAACACTGAATGGGATTTGGCTTCGTCTGTAGGTAGAACGTCGCAGTTGTTTGAGAATGTATAATACCCCAATCCTGATATGCGAGTCATCACTCGCTTCAAGTATTCATACTTTGGTTGATGTAAAGATTTGGAATATATCTATATATTTTCATGTCTCAGACCATTGGGATGTTCCAGCAAACTTATCATAACATTAGTTTTTCCACAATTGGATGGTCCAACAATGATGCTCCTTATACTATTAGGCAATAGAGGACCATGCTTCTTTTTCACCTTCATAAGAGGTGTATCAGCATTTCGCACAGGAAAAGCTTGTTGTTGTTTAATGAACCGCATATTGAAGACTAACGCGATTCCTATAAATACAGCTGTTTATATTACATTTCAACAGTATCATCGGAACCTTATAAGATGCCATATCACAAATCGAAACGCTCCAGTAAAGCCTTGAAAGGGCAACAAATTACCTGTAGAATTACATCTACCGGGATACCAGTACTGTGGACCAGGAACAAAGTTACAACAAAGATTGGCGTGAGGAGATCCAGGCATTAATCAACTGGACGCAGCCTGCAAGATACATATATAGCATACTCGCGACATAAAGATACAAGTGAACGACATATTACTGATAAAATATTAGCTGAAAAAGCCTGGCAGCGTGCAAAATCTACGGATGCAAATTTGAGTGAACGTGCCAACGCTTGGCTTATAACAAACGCAATGAAGGCTAAAATTAAGCTCGGCATGGATCTTAAGGCTAATAATAAACGCCAACCCACATTCCGAGAAGCAGTACGAAATGCACGTAAAATTTCAAAAGTCAAAAAACCAAAAGACTTGATGGAAGCTACAAAAATAGCTCTTAGTGCAGCTAAAAATATTGTGAAAAGAAAGAAGAAATCAATTAAAACTCCACGAGTGATACCTGTACCAAAGGTTGGTGGGGCACTTCCGTTCATCATCCCGTTGTTTGCTGGGCTTTCAGCATTGGGAGCACTATCGGGAGGTGCAGCAGGCATAGCTGAAGCAGTAAATGACACCAGTGCGGCAAAGGCAAAATTGGAAGAAAGCAAACGTCATAACCAAGCAATGGAAACTATAGCGGTTGGTAAAGATGGAAACGAGCTGTTCCTGAAGCCGTACAGAAAAGGACTTGGACTCTATCTACAACCTCAACGAAAAAACTATTAAAGACGCTACCCAAAAGACCGCTGAACGAGTTGGATCTTTACAAGTATACCACACACTTCAGAGGAGTATTTATGCGTGATAATCTACCTAAAAAGCCATGGAAGCGAGAAAGCGGTATTGTTAACTTGGACATCTCAACTGGACCAGGTACACACTGGGTAGCGTACTACAAGAAAGGTGATAACATCGAATACTTTGATAGGTTTGGCAATCTCTATCGCCAAGGGAGCTCATAAAATACTTACGTACAAATACAGTTCTTATCAGAACTATGATGCAGTAATTTGCTGTCACTTATGTTTAGAGTTTTTATATAATTGTTATAGCCATTAATTATTATCTATAAATAAATGTATCTATATTGAAATTGGGGCAGTTCATTATCAACCGCCATGTCAGTAACACTTACTCTCACGGGAAATTCATCTCTACTCACTGCTGAATACTTTCCTCCGCTGGAGCTAGCAGCGGATTATGTTTGTGGATTAATTGATTTTCAAACATACAACTCTATACCAAATATTGATGTGAGCAACAATCTGGTTCATGTAGGGAATGAGGTTGTTGAGATACCTGTTGGATCCTTTGAGATTGGTGATATAGCAAAATATGTACAAGGATACTTGGATAAAGAAGGGAAAAGGATAAAGGTTGCGATAAAGGCTAACAATAATACATTGAAGAGTGAAGTTAAGGCAACTGAAGAAATACATTTTGAAAAACAGAGATCCATAGCTCCTCTGCTTGGATTCAGTAAAAGGAACTTATCTGCTAATATAGTGCATACATCAGAGTTGCCAGTCAACATCATTAAAGTAAATACTATACGCATCGAATGTAATATTATATCTGGATTATTCTTCAACAACACACAAGTACACACTCTCCACGAGTTTTCACCGAACGTGGGGCCTGTGTATAAAATAGTGGAGATACCCAAAAATGTAATCTATTTGCCTGTGAACACCAAACGTATAAGCTCTCTAACATTGAAGCTCCTTGACCAAGACGGTGACTTTATCAACTTCAGAGGAGAGACTATAACCATCAGGTTACATTTGAAGTCACAGCATGTTGATATACAATAATGATAAATACGAGCTCGGAGCAAACAAGACAGCGGACAAGCTTGAAGCGGTCAAGACCTACATTAACACCTGCAAATACAGCATATTTACAATCGATAGGCTTAACGCTGAAACAATGAATAAGGGAATACTAGATATTGCACCAGACGCTCGCTTTGATAACAGTGTTACTAAATTTGTACATCACTCCTATTCACCATTTCTAATATCATTTAAAAACAGCGATGAAATCCGTATCTCTGTACAGCATCAGTACTTAAATCTTCTACCCAGCAGGAGTTTTCTTTACATGGAGTGGTCGCCAACAAAGCTGGATGGAACCGTTTCAGCAACCGCAAAATTAGCTAACAACGCTCTACCATTTCTTTTTGAGGAAATACGCTATGAATTGAATGCAGTGGAAATCGATCGTACAAGAAATCTTGGGATTGCGACAACATTAAAAAACTACGTATCGCTAAATGCAAATGTAAGCAAGATACTACTCAACGGCAGTTGGTCACCATATTCACCGTTATAGCAGCCAATGGACTGTCTAACTATTATGTACCTCTGAAATATTTATTGGGATTCGCTGAAGATTAAAAGAAAATTCTGATAAATTCCAAACATGAACTCATATTGATTCGGAGGAGGACAGATGCTAATGCCATTATATCACCCACAGATGAGGTGAAAATTGAAATTACCAAACTTCAATGGAGCATTCCGCATGTATCCGATGATGAAAAGCTGCAACTATTGAAAATTATCGGGAGAGGTCGCCCGATACAAATACCATTCCGCAGCTGGGACATATATGAGTATCCAGTACTACCGGAATCCACGCATCAAACCTGGTCAGTTAAGACTTCCGCTCAACTGGAGAAACCTCGATTTATCATCTTAGCATTACAAACGAATCGAAGGAACGATAAAACCAAGGATGCTAGCAAATTTGATCACTGCAAACTCACCGATGTTACAGTTCATTTGAACTCAGACTCATATCCCTACGATGATTTGAATTTGAAATTTGATTTGAATAGATACGCATTGCTATATGGGATGTATATAAGGTTTACACAATCATACTATGGTCATCAGTATCAGCCATTCCTTGATGGGAGAAGTTCAAAACCGATGCTCCGATTGCTGTCATTGATTGCTCACATCAAAATCAAACAATGAAAACTGGACCTGTTGACATAAGGCTAGAATTCAAGAGATCTGAAAATATACCGGCTAATACAACAGCATATTGCCTGCTTCTACACGATCGAATGGTGGAATACAGTCCGCTAACAAGTGAAGTTAGAAAATCATCGTATACGTCCAAGGATTCAAAACAAATCTCAATGAATTCATCACTAAAGAACTGGCAATTTTAAACAATGAAAACCAGATGTAGCACTTTATATTTCAACCACCGTTCAGATTCAAAGATTTGACTTCAGCAAAAAAGAGGCAGGTAAAATGGCTTCAATACAATTTTCATGGATTCCGCTGGGATGATGGCTACATACCGTATCACAAGCTGTACACTATAGTTGAACCATTGCTTCGAAACAAAACCATACATGTAAAGGGAGCTGAAAAAGTATATTGGTTGCAGAAGATAGTTGGAGAGGGTGAAATCATTATCAACGTCGTAAATGAATACAACTGTGGAAAACTAATAGAGATTAACACAAATGCACCATCTTGCCAAGTTCATATTGGACAATGTGCTATAAGAAATACTTTTATAATAAGAAATTTTATTGGAAATAAAAACTAGTGTTTATAACACATAAGACTTTTCAATAAACATACCCCAGAGGCCTATCTCACATCTTCTACAATCTGTTCATGGTGATGTCATATTGTGAAACTCGAATGATGCTGATATCTACAACTTCCCTGCTAAGAAAACTTATTTAGGTGCAGCAAAACCCTGATGACGTCATGCCAATATCTAGAACTCTCCCACTAATAAAAGAAAACAGCTAAACCAAGGCATGCTGGTAGTTCCGGCTAAGGCCGCTGGGGAACCAAAGCCCGTAGAGGATTTCTGAAGAAAATTTCGTTCCCCCTACCACCCAACACCGCCAAGAATCCATTTCCATGAGCAAAAAAACTTGAATTATTAATATGCTAATATCTCGAAAACCAGAGCCCGAAGAGGATTTCTGATGAAAAATTCACCCCCCTCCCTATCTTTATTATCCCCCCCTCCACATACAACCATCTTGAATCCATTGGCATGAACAAAAATTTCCTACTATTAACTTTAATTATTACTAATATTAAGGGGGTCCTCTAGTTTCTCGGCTGTTTTTTTACGGCTTTTTCAATAAATTTTTACGGGCAAACCATCGAAATAATCAACCTCATTGTATTTGCATAATCTTTATTAACATTTAAATAAGCTTTACACATTTTTTGAAGTTAAAATATATAATAGAATAAAAGTTATAATGGCCGACAGGAAGACATCAAGTAAAAGAGGTGCTTGACGGTGATATCAAAAAACCAAACGGCATTTTAATCTTCATATTTAAGACTAGCGATTGAACTAGAGTGAATTCTAAATTACAAAAATTGACTTTTTTATACACCTTTGAAAATTACATTCTATTTTTTACTCATTTTTTCTTAAGTTTTTCGCTTGTAGAAAAAAAACTATCGAAGCAATCATGATAATCCTAGTTCAATCGCTGGCTTATAACATATTAAAATTGCTGTATAAATTTGAACAAGATCGGTGCAGTAGTTTCTGAAATATCGTGGTCACCGTTTCGAAAAATGGTGTTTCGAGAAAAACGCGTTTGAAAGTTCGCGCATGTGATTTATACTAAAAATTTCATCTCACCGTCTTATAACAGGTTACGGTTTCGTATTATCCGTAACAGCTGTTTGTAAGCCTAGTATTTCTTATAACAGGTATTTAAGTTGTGAGTAACAGTTGTTATCTTCCATGTGTACATACTTGTTGTTTTTATCTGCTACAATAAATACGCCTCACCTCTACTCGGCTCCCCTTTACTCGGGCCTAATTCGCGCTCCGTATACCTGCTCCGTTCCAGGGCCGTAACTTGTGAACCACTTCGAATATCGAAAAATCCTTTGGCACACATTTTCTACACATGTTGTAGATGTGATTTGTGAAAAAAAAAAATTCGACCCGAGAAACTAGAGGACCCCCTTAATTCAAAACCAGGCGTAACACTTGAAAACAACAAAAGCCTACATTTAGGCGCACCACACATCCAAAAAAAACCGTAGCATGCTGCGGGCACAGAAAACCTTAGCATGCTGCTACGTGTGGGCAAAAGTGAAGCAAAAAACTTCCCAAAACCGTAGCATGCTGCCACGTGTGGGCACAAGTGAAGCAAAAAACTTCACATATCCAAGAGAACCGTACCACACATCCAAAAAAGCCGTAGTACCGGAGACCAAATGACACATCCCGGAGCATGCTAGTAGTACCGGTTAATCCCGCTAGGGTCCAGTCAAGACTCAATGGTGCATCCAAGACATAAACCAGTACAGTCAAGATACACCGGAGCATGCTGATAGTATCGACTAATGCCGCTAGGTTGCATTTGCTGCATAGTACTGAAAGTGATCTCGTATCCCCAAAACTCGAGATGAAAAATCTTAATGTCAACTTAGAGGCTACGAGTCCGAGATGAAAAATAAGCGAACTCCAAAAAAAAATTGAAAACCTATGCTATTTCCCTATGCTGAAGAGTACTGAAAGTGACCTCGTGTACCCAAAGTGATCTGGTATCCCCAAAACTCGAGATGAAAAATAAGCGAACTCCAGAAACAAAATCAAAATCCTATGTTATTTCCCTATGCTGGAGAGTTCTGAAAGTGATCTCGTATTCCCAAAGTGATCTCGTATCCCCAACATCCAAGACATAAACCCGTACAGCCAAGGCACAAACCAATATTTAGTATAGACTCAACCCACCTAGTGGCGGTAGCGCCATCTGGGGCGAAATCCTGGAAGCAAAATCTGCGCCAGAATCCACGTAGAACAACTTCTCTCTTTCTGTATGAAAATGTGATACAAAATTTAAACTAAATTGTTAGAATCCATAATTATTTATTAGAACTCAATAAACATTATACAAATAATTAGAATTTCGCAAACGTTTACTAAATTTCAGGAATCATTTCCTTAATATAAATACATACATGATATAAGTTTTTTGCTGTTGGGATAAAGTCAAAAGCTTAATTTACATGTATAACAACACTTTCAAAGAGATGCACGTGTCCATGGAAATAGTCAGCAGCATTTTACAAAATATTTAAGATATTAAAACGAATACTTGTTGACTTGAAAAAAATTGCAGCAAGTTAAGCCTGAAATACAATGATTGCGACACAAAATTGTCGACGCCAATCGGCGTCGTCGATTGTCGCAGATGAAATACAATGAATGCGACATTATCGTCGTCAAGATAGATGAGTTGAGTTTTGCTTTTTTGGGATGTCTACAGGACATTTTTCACATTTTTTAAGAATAAGTATAAGTTGTATTAAAAGCTTATGTGCATTTATGCGAGATTTAAAAGAAAGGTACTCGAAATTTATCAACAGATGAACTGTCAAACTCAAATGTCGCACTGCGCAACGACAATTTTAGAAATTTGCTCTACTTTTTGACGACGACATTATCGTGTCGCAGCATTTGCTATGCCCTAATATCGTAACATGTATTCGAAAATTATTTTGGCGTCGACAAATGCGTGTCGCAATCATTGTATTTCAGCCTTTAGTTCCTGAAAACGAATTTGGATATGCGTTGTTCTTGTAGACTATTTAAACAACAACAAATCACAAGTAAGTTTGTTTTCAGAATCTAACTGCATACATCTATTTTCATTTGGACTCCGGCTTTATGGAAGTAAAGAAGCTATAGAATTGAGCCAAATACACAAGTTATACTGTTCTTCTTCGCATTGGGAGAAAATATTTAAGTTTTTTAAATATATTGTGTGTGGAGTGCAATCTTTTCCCCCGATCATTTTTTCAGCAATAAGATTTTCTTCAGTTTGAAATTTACAGTTGACAGCTGTTGATTTGAAAGATTCAATAATTAATAGCTTTTTGCTTCAAATACCGAATAGATTTTTTTAATTATGCAAAAATTATGCAAATCGTTTTGCATAATTAAAAAAATCTGTCTTTGCAGCGGTATGGCGGCTATTTGGAACCGTCGTTATGGTACGGCATTGTGATTCTCGTGAATGTTTACTTGAATATTGTCATTTAAAAAAAATTATCATGTAACAAATGTTAAAAAGAAAAAAAAATATTAATGGGTTTTAATTAGTATGGCGGGCTATAAGTCCCGCCAAAAAAGTATGGCATTCCGCTACCGCCATGTTTATTTTCATAGACTACAAAAAAATGTAAGAGTTTTTGTGTAACAAATCGTTTGAATACCGTAATTTCTCCGACAAACTAAATTAATTAGCCTGTAATTACGCCGCGCCGGACAACCCCAAAATTATGATTTTCGTTTCTTAAATCACCTAATTCGACCCTGTATATATATATACTTATAACAAATGACTTGGATTCTTCTGTCATCATCTCTCGGTCTATTAGTTTTTATCTCCTCTTGCACCTTTCGTATACGTTTGTAATCATATATCATTTCTTCGGTCCCAGCACTGACATATAATAAGAATGGACTGAGCGTTCTTGCTTCAAAAAAAGGCACAAATATTGAACAGGCTGTGAAAACTCTTTATTTCGTACAATTGCACACCGATTCATAATTTATTATTATTTGTCGATTGGAAACCTTAAAGATGTTATAAAATAGTATTGCATTAAATTAAAATTATTTAGGAAGTTAAACTTGTTTTAATTAACCCAAAAACTAATTTTTAATATTACTGAAAAATGTGTTCCTCTGCAGATTTGATGTCAAACCTCCTTGAGATTGTAAGAGATAGACATACAATAAGCAATATATTTGTCTGAATTTTATGTCACTTATTTAAAGTAAGAGGTGCCAACATACGAAAAATTTATGAGTTACAAAAGGCGCTAAAATTTGAAGTTTCGAAGAATTTGTAATTTTAATTACATTAAAATTAAAGGTAAAGATTTTGTTTATGTGCCCTAGCTTATAGCTACGTACAAGATTTAACATCTCTAAAATTGAAGAATAGGATAATGACAAAATAACAAACAATATTAATAAATAAATTGCGAGGAAAAAAACTAAAATGAAAAAGTGCATAATAAAAAACTGTGTTAATAACAGTGAAAATGAAAACGCACAATTTTTCAGGTATGTTTTGTTATTTTGCAGATTTATTTAAATAACTTCTTAAATATAAAAAATTAAAGGTTCCCTTCCAGTTATATTGATATGATTAAGTGGTGTGAAACCTTAGATTTAAGTTTTGAGCAGGTTTTAAGAGAAAAAGATCGGTTTATATGTGCTTTACATTTTGATGAATGCGATATTAACAGAAGTACGTTTAAAACTTGTATTAAACGGAATTGTACTCCAATGGCGATAGAATTTGTAGAGGTAATTAAAAAATTTATATTGTTCTAAGCGCTTACTGCTTTTTGTGATCGTTTTTATATAAAGTAGCATAGAACAACTTTTTCGTGTATTTAAAATTTGGTTTAGTGGATATATTAGCTCGAGAGCTATTTACAGAAACACAGGTTAAACAGAAACTCTTTCGCCAACTTTATTATTTTTGTATATAAAGTCCTATCCCAGATATCCACAGCTAACGCCTTTTAGTGGAAATAATTTCATTCATTCATACCTTTATTTTTTTTAAAAGACCGTACCTAAGTCAATGCACGTACGGACATGCGAAAATCATAATAACTTTTAATAATATGCCTGGGTGTCCAATCCAGTATATCCAGTTTACTCTACCATAATTATTTCTATGCTTTACAAACAGAATGACAAACTTAGCATACCCTATGTGGTTTCATCTAAGGTATAACAAGTCAAATTAATCCTGATATGATCTACCTTTCGATCCTGTTATGTATGAAAAACTATAGCGTGTAGCATAAGCCTTGTGGGATTGTATAGTCAATCAAAGATATACATAGTATCGGTATGGGTACCTGAAAATAGAACAAAATTAATACAAATTTCTCGAATTTTAACAACATTGAGTTAAAGACTGTTTTGTATATTGTTGCTGTTTAAATTCATGGAGTTTTGTTTAATTATTCAATCATCTATATAGTTATTTTGTACACACTCGACATATTCTGATCGAATCGAGTTTCCTTATACGGTCCAAGTTCCCATATGGATGGAAAAGGCATCAAATGTTGAACATTGCAGAGTTGTGGTCCGCAATGTAAAACCACAATATGCATTTGATTGGCAAATAATATGGCTAATATCCTTAAGGTGCAAAACAAGATAATAACTCAAGGATCTTGTCATTCCAATTTGTGAACTTTAATTTTTCTATAACCTTATTCTAACTGGAAGCTGCTTCTTAAAATACCTACAAATTAATGGAGTAAAGATAAAAAAACACAACATAACAAATTCTTTATTAAATATTAGTGCTTTAAAGAAATAATTAGTTCATAGATTGGCTTAGTTATATTTGGTTTTAGTAAGTAATTTGCATGTTTTTACTTGTTAGCAAACGCTTAACATACATTTACTTTTTTTAAAGATAGCATTTTTGAATTTTTTTAATTTATATAGGATAATGATAATATTATTGAAGATTTGGAATTGCAACACCCTACAGCCACTGGACTAAACTCCAATTTCGAATCGTATAATAATCATAAGGAGTTGGATGTAGCACGTCAAGATATTAGGCTTGAGAGCATTGCATTAACCGAAGATTATTTGGAATCCGATTTTGCATTTGAGGTAGATTTGGATATGCATATATATCTTATGGAGGTTGATGTAGCACCTGAATCGAACAGGTTTGAAAGTAATAATTTAGCAGAAGAATATTTGGAATCGAATTTTTCATTTGAGGCAGAAATTAGTGACATCAATAATGTGATATACATTTAATACCATAAATACAAACAACACTAAAAAGCTGTAAACACAAATTTCACAACAAATGTAAAACGCTAAAATTAATCAGCACAAATTTATTACAACACCATTCATAATCGAAAATAATTGATGATAATAATGACATACATTTATTTGCAACAAGCAAGCGATTGCACCACTGACCCAAACGATTCATCGTCAAGGGGTTTCACGCGTAAATGCATGTCATCATAATTTTATGCACATTGCTTACTCGCCCAGCGTCAGCATTTAGAATAGTAAGAATAGGGTACCATAGGTTACTAATTATGTATATATAGGCTAAGAACGATCAATAAATTGAATTCATTCAGTTCTCTTGATTTATCGAGAAAGTTACAAACCGTCGTGTATTATTCCACATAGGAGTACTAAGCTGTACAGCTGCTCCTACTATTCATACCCCCATTTTATCTCGGAGTCTGAGCTGTTAATAGCCGCTCCAGTGGAGTCAAAGTCACACGACTGCTCCCAGGTTTTTCTTTACAAATTATAAAAGATACTACATGGCGACCGTGACATCGTAGAAACTGCGAAATTTGTAACTTTGCGAATCTGCAGACCATAATATCATCATCAAAAGTGCAGCTGGGAATTTTCATAAATAATAGAAACTTTTACGGTGACATAGTAACAACCACCAAAAAACTGCGAAGACGACTACATCCACTACCAGTACCAATCAGAAGAAATTTTAGTATGAACGAGATAGATGCCATCTTCAATCACATTTTCAAGACTATTGAAGAAACTAAGAAGATACCAGAGAGGAATATAGAAGGCATAACACTGTATCCAGTAAATAAGAAGCCGACGCCGTACATCCCCAAATCAAGGCTGGACAACGAAAATCCTCCACCATACGAAGCGGGTCCAAAAAGAATCACCATCGAGGAGTATAGAAGCAGAAACACAAGCAGTGTAAAAACTCAGGAGACAAAACCACGAAAAAGAGGAGGCAAGAGACAAAAAATTGCACAGGAACTTCAAAATTACAAGGTACTTGTCGAGTTAGCAGCAACTGAGGAGGAACGGGAAAAATACAACAAACTAATAATATTGACAAAAAAACAACTGAACGTCATCAAAAGGAAGAGATAAGGGTTTAATGATCTAATTTAAAATTTATTTTTTTTTAAAATATAAAGTAGAAGTAGCGTAGTATAAAGGTATAATAATAATTAAATAATTAATATGTAAAAAAAAAAAAAAAAAAAAAAAAAAAAAAAAAAAAAAAAAAAAAAAAAAAAAAATTTTTTCTTTTGCTGTTTGCTTGAAGTTGTTGGAAATAAGCGAAACATTTTCAGTAATGGGTAAAACGCAATCCAAAACTTCAGATAACAACGGGGAAATTGTTAATAATCTAATTATAGAGGATACAGTTTCGGTCGAGAATAATCAGATAATAATAATTTTATGCATATTGGTTGCAATTAAAATCATTGAATTTGTATACATACTGTACAAAGATCATAGGAGGGGTTTAAGGAAAAGATACCTCAGTACCCCAGCAAAATTAAACATATCAACCGTCTGATAAATGGAAGCACTTATAAAGATTAAGGACGAACTAGAAAATATTCTGGACAATTTTAAGAAAAGTAAAAACCGTCCATATTCTGAGAAAACTCTGCAAGAGAAAGAAAAGTTAACAAATCAACTCTGTGCCAAGGCAAAAGAAAACGCACTTAAACAAGCGGACGTCGAAACAATATTGAAGATAAAAGTTATCTACGAAGAAATTGAAAGTATAGCAAACAAAATCTTAGAAAACATAAATACACAAAAACAAACAAAGATGGGTTTTGACATAAAAACAGCTACATCGCTCATACAACCCTACGATGGAAAGCTGGATGAAACTGATTCTTTTATCGAGTCTATGGAACTACTAGACGAGTTAACAGCAAACGAACATAAAACCATCATGATCAAATTCATCAAGACACGTATAACTGGAAAAGCCAAGTACGTAATATCGGAGGGCACAAATACAGTATCAACGATCAAAGCCAAATTAAAAGAAAAATTTTCGGCAAAATTATCGTCAGATGCTATTCTGGCACAACTGCGATCATGCCAGCAAGGTAACAGAAAACTTGCAGACTTTTCCAATCAGATAGAAAATCTATCAGGCCAGCTGACTAGAGCCTTTATAACAGAGAAAGTAGCAGCTGGAGAAGCAGCTGAAAAATTGGCCGAAAAATTTTCAATACAGTCATTTATGAACAATGTTGCCAATACAGAAACAGCGATTATACTAAAAGCTAGTAGCCTAGGAACACTTTCAGAATTAGCAGCGAAGGCAATAGCAGTAGATAAGCCGCAGCCAAGCAGTGTCCTGCATTATAATACCAACCCATCAAGAAAGTTTCATTATAATAATACGCAAGGGTTCAACAATCAAAATAATTTTAACAGGAACAGGGAGCGCTGGCCCAAACAACAGTACAATAGAAATATGGCAGCCAATAATAGACAAAACCACCCACGAAATCAATATAACCACCGCGATAAAAGATATTTCGGTGATGCTGCACCAAATAACAGTAGTCGCTACCAGAATAATCTGCGAGCAAATAATAATAATACCTATAATCAAAGAAGAAATGTAAACTACTTCGAATCGGGGGAATATCAAGCCCCCCAACCAGAGGAAGAAACAACACGGTTGGGGGCTGCGACGAATTCAAGCCAAGAATACATTGCCTAAACCTATCCTTAACAAACTTTATTAAAGCGTATGTCGACATGTGCGGGTCAGTATGTACTCTGATTGTAGACACAGGGGCAGAAATATCCATATTCAAGAGGGGAAAAATTAATAAAGACCAACTTTACTATCCTAAAAACACTTGTATTATCCAAGGGGTTACGGATACTAAGAGGCAGTCGATTGGGGCAACATACACAAAATTACATTTTAACGACCAGTTTGCGGTCGAACATTTATTCCAGATAGTAGAAGATGATTTCTCCCTCGGGGCTGATGCAATTTTAGGACTAGATTTCCTAACAAAATTCAAGACCACTATCGATTATGATACGTGGACCCTTACATTAAACACACCTGAAAGTTCGGCAGAGATCCCAATACTGAATGGTCCATCCGAAAATTCTATTATCATACCACCCCGATGTGAAATAATAAGAAAGTTCAAGGTTAAAAAACAAGAAGGTGCCAATGATATGGTAATCATTGGACAAGAAATCCACCCAGGCATATTCATTGCAGGATCAGTAACTTCACAAAATTACCCACTAGTCAGGATACTAAACACTACAAACAAAACCACCACACTACAACATTCCGACATAATAACACAACACCTCTCAGACTTTAACGTCATTAATACAGACACAATAAAATCAAAAAGAACAGAACAAGCTATCTCCAAATTAAACTTAAACAGCATTCCAAACTACGCCAAACTTCAATTCGAAGAATTATGCCGAGAATATGAAGACATATTTGCGTTAGAAAGTGAACCTCTAACAACCAATAACTTCTACAAACAAAATATAGAACTAACTGATAATAGAGCAGTATACACAAAAAACTACCGAATACCAGAAGCACACAAAACCGAGATTAATAGGCAGGTAGACAAAATGCTAGTAGACGGAATAATAGAGAACTCTGTTTCTCACTTTAATTCTCCAATACTACTAGTACCCAAAAAATCCAACAACCAAAATAAAAAATGGCGTTTAGTAGTTGATTTTAGGAATCTTAATAAAAAAAGTTCTGGCAGATAAATTTCCCTTACCGCGTATAGAAGAGATACTCGACCAAATGGGCCGAGCCAAATACTTCTCTACACTTGACCTTATGTCCGGATTCCACCAAATACCATTAGAGGAATCTTCTAGAAAGTTCACAGCTTTTTCAACTAACCAAGGTCACTACCAGTACACACGACTTCCTTTCGGACTTAATATAAGTCCAAATAGTTTCCAAAGGATGATGACCATCGCCATGACGGGTCTACCACCGGAAATAGCCTTTCTGTACATTGACGACATCATAGTCGTCGGATGTTCACAGTCACACCATATAAAAAACTTACAAACAGTATTTAACAGATTACGAGAGCGTAATCTCAAATTAAATCCTGAAAAATGCAAATTTTTCCAAACCGAAGTCACCTATCTTGGACATCGAATATCAGCACAAGGCATAAGCCCAGACAGTTCAAAATACGAGGTAGTTAAAAATTATCCTATCCCAAAAAACGCCGACGAAGTCAGACGATTCGTAGCATTCTGTAATTATTACCGCCGTTTCATCCCCAACTTTGCAGAAATAGCACTACCGTTAAACAAACTACTCCGGAAAAACACAAAATTCGAATGGGCAGAAATCCAACAAAAATCTTTCGATGCTCTCAAATCAAGTTTGATATCCCCAATAATACTGCAGCACCCTGATTTCAAAACCCAATTCACCATTTCCACAGACGCCTCGAATGCTGCATGTGGAGCAATCTTATCACAAAGTGTCGACGGAACAGAACACCCAATCGCATACGCTAGTAAAACATTTACTGCCGGAGAAAAAAATAAGTCAGTAATTGAAAAGGAACTCGCAGCAATACATTGGGCAATTATACATTTTAAGCCTTATGTTTATGGCAGAAAATTCACAATAAGAACAGACCATCGACCCTTAACATATCTTTTTGGCATGAAAAACCCATCATCTAAACTAACACGAATGAGGTTAGATTTAGAGGAATTCGATTTCGAAGTCAAATACATTAAAGGAAAAGGAAATAACGGACCCGACGCGTTATCAAGAATACAACTTGACATTAATGATTTGAAGGAAATAAATGTCCGACGCGTCCAAACCCGAGCAATGAAAAAACAAAAAGAACAAAACATAATGTCCGATGAAATGAAAAATACTCCTATAGTCCCGCAGCCTGATCAACTGCGCGTTTGGGAGATACCATCTCCAACAAAGATAGCCAAATTACCTGAACTAAAAGTAAAAATTGAGAACTGCAGTAATAAAGAAACACAAATAGAAATAAATATAGTGCACAAGTATGAAATAAAATATAAGCGGTATATAAATATAAAAAACAACCAACCAGTAGAGCCCGCACTAGAGCAGGTACTCGAAGTATTGGATAATGATATATATAAACAATTTCAGACCAAGACTCTGAAACTTTCTGCAGAAAGCGAGATATTTAAAATAATTAATTTAACCGCATTTAAAATCCTAGGAAACAAAGTATTAAAAAATATAAACGTTAAAATTTTCAAACCGCAACGGTTCATATCAGAAACAACGAAAATAAACGAAATCCTACATAACTATCACTCCACACCTACAGGAGGACATCTGGGTCAATCAAGACTGTATAAAAAGCTGAAGGAAATGTACAAATGGAAGAAAATGAGGAAAACAATAGCGAAATATATAAACAGATGCGAGCTTTGTGCGAAAAATAAGCACCAAAAGCATAATAAAGAGCATATGGAAATAACTACAACACCAACAAAAGTTTTCGACATTGTATCCATTGACACAGTCGGCCCATTTACAAAAACCACCAACGATAACAGATACGCAGTAACAATGCAATGCGATCTAAGCAAGTATATAGTAATAATACCCACAAAGGACAAGGAAGCAAATTCCATAGCAAGAGCCATAGTGAATGGGTTCATACTAACATACGGACCTATGAGCAAAATTAAAACTGATCTAGGAACGGAATACAAAAACCAGGTCTTTGCGGAAGTATGTAATATACTGAAAATAAAACAACTGTTCGCGACCGCCGCACATCCCGAAACGATCGGAGCACTAGAAAGAAACCACAAGTGCCTAAATGAATATCTCAGATGTTTTGTTAATGACAATAGAGACGATTGGGATACATGGATTCCATATTACGCATTCTGCTACAACACCACACCAAACACCGTACATGGCTACACACCATTCGAACTCATATTTGCCAAAAATATAGACCTACCTTCAGAACTCACAATTGATAGACCAGATCCCGTGTATAATTATGACCTGTATAGTAAAGAGATGAAATACAGACTTCAACAAGCCATAGGTAAGGCAAAACAATACCTCCAGGCATCTAAAGTGCGAAGAAAGCAAGTCAAGGATGCTAATTGCAAACCAATATCAATCAAAGTAGGCGACAAAGTACTAATGACAGTACAAAATAGACGAAAACTAGATCCTCTATACAACGGACCTTATATAATTAAATCAATAGACAACGTAAATTGCATTATCGAAGATATAAATAAGAACAAAATCAAAATACATAAGAATAGGCTAAGAAAGATAGAAAATTAAAAATTATGTACTATTATTCTAACTATCTCTAGCATGTTAAATTAGATTACACACCGGTGTAGACAAATAAGAATTATTGTAATCAACTAGATAAGTAAACGTAAACAATAAAGATCCCAATTACTAATGCCATTGAGCAATTAAGAGCTATAATAATAAACTATATATAAGTAGGTATATGTAAATACGACTAGGAATTAAGACTCATTATAATCAGCTACATACAAAAACATACCATATGAACTATTAGTATACATAAGCGATAAAATGCTTCATTGCGGCGAGCAAACAATTAAGGTTTAACGTAAACAAACTATAAAAAAAAAAAAAAAAAAAAAAAAAAAAAAAAAAAAAAAAAAAAAAAAAAAAAAAAAAAAAAAAAAAAAAAATTTATGTAAACACAAATTTTTTTTTTCCCTAAGGGGGAAAGGTGTGATATACATTTAATACCATAAATACAAACAACACTAAAAAGCTGTAAACACAAATTTCACAACAAATGTAAAACGCTAAAATTAATCAGCACAAATTTATTACAACACCATTCATAATCGAAAATAATTGATGATAATAATGACATACATTTATTTGCAACAAGCAAGCGATTGCACCACTGACCCAAACGATTCATCGTCAAGGGGTTTCACGCGTAAATGCATGTCATCATAATTTTATGCACATTGCTTACTCGCCCAGCGTCAGCATTTAGAATAGTAAGAATAGGGTACCATAGGTTACTAATTATGTATATATAGGCTAAGAACGATCAATAAATTGAATTCATTCAGTTCTCTTGATTTATCGAGAAAGTTACAAACCGTCGTGTATTATTCCACATAGGAGTACTAAGCTGTACAGCTGCTCCTACTATTCATACCCCCATTTTATCTCGGAGTCTGAGCTGTTAATAGCCGCTCCAGTGGAGTCAAAGTCACACGACTGCTCCCAGGTTTTTCTTTACAAATTATAAAAGATACTACAATAACATTGCTGGGAATGTGACGGCAAAAAATAAGAATGTACATATTATGTACAAAAAATATAAAAACGCAATAAATCAAAAGAACAACCAAATAAGGAATTTAAAAAAGAAGATCTGCCGAAAAGTAGTAAAGATTACTAATATAAAGAGTTTGTTGAAAATCCTGAAAGATAAAAATTATATAAATGATAGGATATCTAATAGTCTGGAAAAAATGGAAATACCAAATTCAGTCTTCAACCGATTGATATCAGGAAAGAAATGCAAGTATTCCAGAAATTTACAAATATTTGCCACAACAGTGCACTTCTATTCACCAAAAGCATACAACTATATAAGACAAACGTTCAACAAATCATTGCCACATCCAGCTACAATAAGAAAATGGTACTCTAAAGTCAATTGTGAGCCCGGTTTTATACAACAAGGTTTCAATTCATTGGAAGTTAAAGCTCGATTAATGAAAAGCCAGAAAAAAAAGTGTTTGTGTACTCTCGTAGTAGATGAAATGTCTATTATGAAAAGAATAGAGCTAGTGGGAAACAAAATAAGAGGAAATGTTGATTTTGGTTTAAATAATGATGAAAATGTTGAGGATGAAGCCACGGAGGCCTACGTATTTATGGTAGTGTCTATAAATGCCCACTGGAAAATTCCTGTCGCCTACTTTTTCACCCATAATTTAGACGGAAATGAACGAGCTAATCTGGTAAGTGATGCAATATCTCGCTTACAAGCTGTAGGTGTGGAAGTTGTATGTTTGACCTGTGATGGCCCACCTTCTAATAAAGCAATGCTGCGAATCTTAGGCAGTAATATTAATCTTCCAAATCCAGCACCTTATTTCACATGATAGAATATATACAATGCTGGACCCCTGTCATTGTTTAAAACTTATAAGGAATAATTTTGCCTCGAAAAAAGTATTTCATTCCGAAACAGGAGCAGTTAAATGGACTTACATAGAAAACTTGTACAAGCTGCAGGAAAAAGAAGATATGAAACTTGCCAACAAGCTCTCCAAGACGCATATAGAGTGAAAAAAAAACATAATGAAAGTTAAATATGCAGCTCAAACGCTAAGCGCAAGTATAGCTGATGCAATTGAATTTTGCAATGTACATTTGAAACTACCAGAATTCCCTGGTAGTGAAGCTACTGTGGAGTTTATTCGAAAAGTTGACATTGCCTTTGATCTTTTAAACTCCAGGAACCCTTATTCACAAGGTTCTAAAGCTCCAATAAATGAAAGAAATTATTCGGATAGAATAAAAGAAATTGCGTCAATAAAAAGCTATATTCTAGAACTGAAAAATGAACAGGGCACCAATATTTACAAAACCAATATATCTACCGTATTCCAAGGTTTAGTCATAGGTTTAGAAATATTGAAACTTGCGTATGAAGAGCTTTGTATTACAAAGAACGCTTTTAAATATATACTTGCATACAAGTTCAGCCAAGATCACTTGGAATTGTTTTTCTGTGCTATAAAAAGCAGATCTGGATGGAATAATAATCCCACTGTATGAGAGTTTATTAAAAGGCCCAGATTAAAAGTTCTGGAGGAAATGTTGAGGAATTGGACTCTTGCAGTATTCTAAATATTTCTGCGAACTCCGTTACAGTAAAAAGAGACGACATGTATATGGTTTTAGACTCCTCAGATGATTTGCACCTGAGGAATGTCTCGACATTTGAAGATGATTCAAGCTGCAAAGATGCGGAGAACTTAATCGACATCTTTTGCAATAGTCTCTCCGAATTTCAAGTAAATGTCGTGGGATATATAGGAGGTTATGTTGTGAAGATGGTAAATAGAATAATTAAGTGTTATGAATGCAAGAAAGCATTACTGGCAGAAAACGCAGGAGCGGCACCAACTGTCAATCACTTGATTTTTCAAAAAACTCGTGGAGGACTTATTATACCATCGGCGGATGTCACGTACATCTGCTTACAAACGGAAAAGATATTAAGAGAATACATAGAGTTAGCTGACATAAAGAACCTTACGGAGAAAGTTGCACTCAGTGTATTAAGGAGTATACACAATACAAATTTATTCCCAACTTTAGGAGATCATATTAAGGATTTGGAAGCAGATAATAATCACATTTATAAGCTAATGAAAAGTGTGATCTACGCATATTTGAAAATAAAGATTTCATATATAATAAAAAAGAAAAATTTGGAAAAGAATTATTTGATTAGAAATCAACTTTCTCGATATATTATATTCAAAAATCAATAGACCCTTTCCGGGGGCTAAAGAGTATTGGAACCAGCGTGGAACTGAATAACGGCTGGAGAGATTTAAATTTGATTAATTTTAATCAAATCTTCTTTTTTTCCAAGGGAATAAAATGAATGAGAACAGAAGGGATTAATTAAAGGGAGGTATCATTACAGAAAATAAAGAATTAGTAAAGGAAAGAAGTGAAAAAGAATCAATGGAAGGAAGGATTAGGCAAAAAAAATTAAAAGGAACAAAACACCAATGAAGGAATTATTAAACAAAGGAAACATTTGAAGAACTGAAGTTATAAGCACACGGGTGTAACAAACTATGTAACAAAACCGGAGGAAGGAAGAATCAAGGGAGTGATTGCACAAAGGAAGAACTAGAGGAAGGATACGATAGGCGAAGGGAACGAAGGATACAATAAAGGAAGGAAACGAAGGATACAATAAGGAAAGGGAGCGTAAAATACAAGTGGAGAAGGGAACGGATGCAATAGTGGAAGGGAACGAAGGATACTATAGGGGAGGGAATGAAGGATGCTATAGGAGAAGAGAACGAAGAATACAATAGGGAAACGGAGTGAATGATACAAGAAAAGGGAATGGATACAATAGTGGAAGGGAACGAAGGATACTATAGGGGAGGGAACGAAGGATACTATAGGGGAGGGAATGAAGGGTACTATAGGGGAAGGGAACGAAGAATACAATAGGGAAAGGGAGCGAATGATACAAGAGAAGGGAACGGTTACAATAGGGGAAGGGAACGAAGGATACAACAGGAGAACGGAACGGATACAATGGAGGAAGGAAACGAAGGAAATGAAGCATACAATAGAGGAAGGAAACGACGATACAACAGATAAAGGAAACATCAATAAAATAAAACATGGAAAAAAGTTTAAGTATGTGATTGAGAGAAAGAAGGCCAGATTATGTGAAGGCAGATTTTAATTGAAAATCGTTTTTTTATAAAACCTTATAAAAAGCGACTCTCAATTGAATATTTTGTTAGATGAATTAATTTTATATTTTTTTAGTTTCAGATGGGTCCAAAAAGGATGTGGATGCGATTACATAGCCTCTCCCATCCAAGCGCCATCCTTACCTTCCCGTGGTGGATCTGTTAACACAAACAAGGCTCTGGTTATCAAAAGAAACTTTGCAAATTATATTATATATAGTGGTGGAATTAAACACCAAAGGTAATGATATTCTATTGACAACAGATGACTTACTATAAAACTGGCGCGGCAGGACCACTCTAAGTAGAATAAAATGTCAATTTGGATTGTCTATCTTAGAATATAAAATGCAAAATTACAACAGATTTCGAACACGAATATGTTAAGTGGCAAATAATAAGAATGGACTAGCTTTTTTGCTTCAAAACTGGCACAAATATTGAACAGGCTGTGAAAACGCTAAATTTCGTACAATTATACACCGATTCTTAATTTATTGTTATTTGTCCACTAGAAATACTAAACGTGTTATAAAATAGTATTGCATTAAATAAATATTGTTTAGGAAGTTAAACTTGTTTTAATTAGCACAAGAATTAATTTTTAATATTAATGAAAAATATGTTCCTCTGCAGATTTTATGTCAAACATTATTGAGCTTGAGAGAGATAGACGTACAATAAGGAATATATTTGCGGAATTCTTATGTCAATACATCCGTACTGATTCCAAAATTGGTACACTTCAACGTACACTTTGAGCTTAAGAAACAGATTTTACCCAAAATGTGTGCATTTATGAATATAGGAATTAGATAGGCTCAAACCATTCTTATCAGATGTCAGTGCATAGGACACAAACGGATTCAAACGAAGTGTTTGCAAAATAAGGAGCATACCATTGAATCTTGTCAACAATATAATAATAGTCGAAAACAAAACAACCAACATCTCAACCAAAAACCCGGAACTAGTTCCTCAAATCAAGTTACAAGCTCTAATAAAAAGACTATGTTTAGAGCAACGTACCTGTTAGCTACTAAGAATGGTAGGGCCATTGCTTAATATAAACTGGTACCCTTATAGAAACAGGTAAAAACACGATGAATAAATACAGGAAATGCTACGCCTATTGCCGCAACAACGTAGCGTTATCAGGAGGCTCGTTCATAAATATGAAGTTAATCACCAGATAGAAAAATGCTAAAACAAGGCATTAAAAAGCTTTTTGTTTCTCTCTGATCAGCTCCTCTCTTCAGTAAACCGAATCAAACAGAAATACTATAGAGAGAATTTTCGGCTATTGTATGGTCAATGAATCATTTTAAACCAAGTTTATATGGGCGTCACGAACCATTAATATCATTACAATGGTTTCACAGTGTAAAAGACCCTGGTTCTAACCACAATCGATAACGTCTAAAGCTGGAAGAACATGACTACTACTATGATTAATTCCCAACGTGTATGCTTTTAATGAAAGAAATGAAGAGGTTTTCACTTCAAGGCATAGTATTGCCTATTTTACTGCGCTCAATATCGACAATTAAAACCCTCACACAGAAGATATTTTAGAAGGTTTCACTAACTCTGAGGTCATAAAAAACACACCTCACGAAATTTGTCCAAATACACGAGACAAGGAATAGAAGTAGCCAAACATTTTAACATTGTTTTCTTAAAAATTGCTTTTATGACAAATTTATTTATTCATGCAACTTGAAAAAGATTATTTTAACTCTGTCAAATTAATAAGGCAATGCGCCGAAAGTACAAATCACCCATGGAAATAACGAGTAAAAACAACCAACCATTCGAAAAATTGGTCCTTGATGTGGTAGTAATGCCCGTAATCGAGAATGGACATAGGCATGCTCCAACTATGCACGATAATCTTACTAAATTTTCTTACAACGTATCATCCCCAATCGAATGAAGCCTTGGAAGGCTGCGCACCGTACGATTAAAGATAACTTCTAACATTATATTAACGACAGACAATTTGACAGGCACGAGTACGTCCCTCTCGCTATGTTTGCATAAAATACTCATACATGCATCAACCAAATTAATCCCTTATGAAATTTTATTCGGACATAGACCTATTTTTCCAACTTCAATTGCTTCAAATCCTGTACCCAAAATACCTTCTATTACGATCAATTAAAATGTAGATTGAATAAATGTAAAGATCTAATCGGACTATTGGGAATTAATCACCTACTAATACGTCTGTCTATTCCAGTAAGTTTCTACTCGCACAGAGAATTTACGACAAAACCAATAAGCTACGGAAAGACTTAAAATCGAATACACATCTTTGATCTCAAACACTCAACCTTATAGATATGCAGATGTCTAAGCTGTATCAAAAGGAAGAATCATTATTAATTAGTCTAATTAACCACAAAAACGTTCAGAGAAACTAGAACAGGGTTAATAAGCGCTGGTGGAAATTTCCTTCATTGAATTTTTGGAACCGCTGAGGCGGGCGACATAGAACATTATGACGAGGCAATACGGTATATAGAAGGATACGATAACTCTGCAATTTTTATAAAGGAGCAAGTTCAAATGATTAAATGCGCAATCACGAACTTTAATGACTAAATTCATATTCATCACCTCACAATTCGAACAACTTCGCGACGCCTGCAAGCAACTGGCGTGCAGCGGTTCAGGAGAATTCTTAGATAGTCACCAACACATAGTCAACCGTCCAGATAAGCCCGATCTGTCCAGAAGATCAAGATCGAGAGGCCCAGAATCAGGCTGGTGCACTTTCTGACCATAAAACAACACCTGTTTCGAAGGCAACCAATACCTTCCTGCACCTTGTGCGGGAGCGCACCGCTCACTGCGCAGCCCATTTTTAACGACCAACTGAACTCTTGAAGTATTCCAGACAGGCTAAGAACAGACTAATCCCTGCGCTCAAACAATACTAAATACAAACGAACTAACAACGTGACTCACACACTAAATACTGAATTTAAATCTAATCTGAATGAAATCCTAGCTACCTCCTCAATTAAGCTACAAATTTTATAACAGAATAAGTCAGCATAAGTAGGTATAGCACGCAACTTTATAATTATCATGATTATGACCGAATTTTGAATTATAATGCTTTAAGCTGTTATATCTATATATTTTGAACTAAACTGAAATTGAATTATAGCACTCTTAAGAATTTAGAAATTCCAGAATATCTGGAATGAAATAGTCAGTATAATCTGAAGAAATATTGTTAGTCAAGATAAAACATATAACATAACTTAGTAATAGCCGTACTTCTAAAAATCAATAAACTCTTTCACTTAATTAGTTAAGTAAATTCTAAACCAAGATAACAATAACAGTAGCAAATACAAATTAAAATTAGGATTTTGAAAATAGTTTAAAATATTGAAACTTGGTTTTCGTCTCCCGATTAATTGCAACAATTAGTATCATGGAATTTCGTAAGGATGAAAGTTATATTGAAATCTTTGAATTAAAAGTTGTACAGAAGTACTGCTAGGTAATATACATTTAGATAAAATTATATTAAACTAACCAAATTACTTATAGTACTTTGAAAACTTAATATAAATAGCTAACTGGAACATAAGACTACTGACATAATCCGGCTTCTCTAATAGTGCGCCCAAAATGTGTACTTCAGGTTCAACTCAAACAAGTACATGTTATTAAAAACAATAAAAACGCATTAGACTTAGTTTTACTAATGGCCACTTAGAAAAAGAATACCTTTTTGGGTAATATTGTAAAATAGGTCAAGTAGATCTCTTCCATCTTCTAGCGGTCAATACCATATGATTGCAAAAATATGCCCAGTAGATTTGACACATATACGCAAATACAAACACAAAACAGCTATTAACCTGGAAGATAAGCAAAATTTCAGAGCATATTCATGTAAAGAAAATTGACTTTGTCAAAAGAACTGAATACTTAACTAGCTCTTAGCCTCATGCCAGACAGAGTTCCAGATTACGAGCAAAATCCAAATCAGGGAAATATGGTTCTTCAGGCATTTTAAAGATATAAAATCCAAATACGGCCAGAATTGTAAAGGTAAGCCTGCAAAGAAAGGAAAAAAAATTACATTAGTGTATAGCCACCTAGTATTATAAATTTTGTCTACTGATGGAGCATCCGGCAAACATGTCGTCGCACTAACGCACTAGATCTAGTTTAATTAGCTGTTAGAATCCAAATGACCTCGATTCCGTATTGTCATAGGCTTAGGTAACTATGGTTTTCAATGAAGAACTTTTTGAATTTGAATTTGATTTTACCTCCCCTAACCTGGCAATGTTAAATAATAAACTTTCTTAAATACAAATAAAATCACTGGATTATGCAAAAAGCTGACTGAAGTTGACTACTGGAGCCAAATTTTCAATTAACAAATCCGTCTGCGAAGTTTCTATCCAAACCACAGTCACCAACATACTTGCCAGAAACACGTTGTTAAGCCGCTAAAATTTAACTAGTGGATCACGTTGAGATTGACTATTCAAGCTACCGGAATGCTTACTCTGGGCGAAGGAAGCCGTGTTTATTAAAATCTTAACCAGCTTTCGGCCTCGTCGAAGATCAAAGTCAAAGCGATTTATTTATGAAACCCTGCTTAAAGCAACGTATAACGTTGGGCTCTACAATAAATAGTATATGTAGCATTTAGCTTAATCAATTAAACAGCAAAATAAACAATAAATCGAATTAAATTAACAGTATATACAGTTCTATACATTTAACTTACAGCATTAAAAAGATCAAAATAGTTAGATCTAGAGAGATTACGACGGAATACACAAACATAATCCATAAATAGAATGGAAGAAGACTGCTGCATCGAATTTAACAATATATGGCTATATAACATATTTCTCACGCCAATAAATTAATCGATTTTAAAACTAAAGCAAGCGTCACAAAATTGAAAATTTCAAAACTCTTCTAGCTAAAACTATAATTAACAAATTAAAGTGAGCAAAGTTTTCCTGCACAATTGTCACTGTCACTCAATCTGACAATTCTCGATGCTGTCTGCTTTAGTTGGCATTCCTTTTAATGCAACTGAACTGTTTTTAAAATTAGTAACAGTTCAACTACAGTTCAACGTACATTTTGAGCTTGAAAGAGATAAACAGATTTTACCAAAAATTTGTGCCATTTTTGACTATAGGAATTACATAGGATGGCTCAGTCCATTATATGTCAGTGGTCCCAGAGGAAAAAGATAAAGGAGCGTCACTCAATCTCAAAACCGTAAACTCGGATATGTCGTGAAACTCGTTGTCTGAAGTAGACAAATACACACCTCATCGTTTGTGTTAATAACTGATACTAAACATTTATTGTTACGAGGTTTACAAATACTAGTTGCTATGTGCAACCCATTGTTCAATTTCTTAGGAATGCACACACACTCTCCTTAGAAATATTTGTTTTGATTACTTTAATAATTTCTGTACGAGCTGCAATCAATAATTTACCAAACGATGGTATAAGGTTAGTAGAAAAAATGTACTGCTGTACATCGACATGTATAGTTTGTTTTGTTTGCCTTTACGCTGGTTGCCGATGGGTTGGCGTATTCGCCGATGTCCCATATTCTATGTATGATTATATTAATTAATTATAATGCCGAATATATGGCGTGTCGCCTCAATATTCATGAAAGGCAAAGAAATGAGAGTTACCTATGGATCTGGCTGAATGCCTCAATCCTTACTTGATATTTGGCTGGAGTGCCTCAATATCTTTATGGAGAAGGTATCTGGCTAAGATGCCTCTATATCTTTAGGATGGAGAACGCCTGGCTAATTGCCGCTGCGTTCTGAAGAATAACACTTGTACTTTACCAGTCAATGGTCAAAACTTTATTCTTGATTTCTTTCTTAATGCTACCTTATTTATAATCGCTAATTATTGCTTAGTAAGCTATTTACATTAATTTCTTAAAGCTACCTACATTCCATAATTTTCTCACCGTATCATTATAAAAGAAATGGTGACCTCACGTGAGTAACGTTCTTTGTTGCCATTGAGAAATTTGGTGCACTGTACATACGTAATTTATTATCTGCTTGCGCTGTAATCTGATGCGCTTTTATTTTACTTCATTCATAACGAGGTATGAATGATTCACACAAAAGTGGTTACATACAAATCTGTATGTATGTCAATTGTATTTTCATTTTTGTTTGTTCGAGTTTTAACTTTCGAAATGAATTACAAACTTTAGTTGTAATCTTGTTATCATATTTCTTTTACGGAGATGTGCATTTGATTTATATGCAATTACATGCTTTAATGATGCATGATTACAGATATGCATTACATCCCCATCCTTAAAAGATTGATGTAATTTTAATTTCTCTAACGAAAGTAAAATTAAATTATTTGTTAGTTCACATTCGATCACTTTTCTTTCTTCATGAT
Source organism: Dioctria linearis (assembly GCA_963930735.1). NCBI lineage: Eukaryota > Metazoa > Arthropoda > Insecta > Diptera > Asilidae > Dioctria > Dioctria linearis. The sequence goes on from OZ005740.1 coordinate 207,901,094, forward strand.
ACTTTGTTACATATTTACTACTTTTCAATATTTTGCTATGTATATCTATATGTATCTACAACTATCTAAATTTTATGTTTACATAATTTCAAATTATTATTGTGTACTTTTCTTTTCCATTTATATCTACATAGCTATTTACATTATCTTGCCTAATTATTTTATATGGTCCTTTATATGGTTGTTGTAATTTTACTTTATTACCTACTTTTATATATACATAATCATCTATTTTAAAATTAGCTTCATTTACAGTTTTTTGTTTATCTATTCTTTCCTGTTTTTCTTTTAGCAAACATTCTTTTACATTGTTGTGTGCAAATTGCAATTTTATTTTTAACTCATTGATATAATCGTCAATATTATATATTTTTGTATTATTATTTAAAATCTCACATGGTAATGAATTTAACTTTCCAAAAACTAGCTCAAAAGGTGTATAGTTTGTAGTAGTATGTGGCGTGGTATTATAGCTGTAAGTATAATAGGGTAATATCTCACTCCAATTTTCTTGCTCGGAAATCATCATTATATAGTCATTTAAAACTCTATGGTTTCTCTCGATTGAACCTAGGGTCTCATGATGAAATGGGGCTGATGTTGCTTTTTGTATTTTTAAAAGATCACATAGGTTGTTCATTAGCTGATTACAAAATTATGTACCCATATCGGTTTTCGCCACTGTTCTTGCATGCTTGGTTTCTATTGGGAATGTTTCCACAAACTTGGTTAGCTCACATTGCAGAGTTAGAACATATCTGATGGTCGAAGTGGTCCAACCGTGTCTATTGAGATTGTTTCGAAGGATGAGCTTGGTGTGTCAGTAATTAGATATCTCTCTTTGGTGTGTTTTGTGATTTTTGTTCTTGCACATTCCTTACTATTATTTACATGTTCTTTTACCATTTTATTCATATTTTTCCAAGTGTATTTTTGTTTCAATGTAGCAATGCATCTTCTTATGCCGCAGTGTCCACCAATTAGTGAGTTATGATATTCTTCTATCAATCTGTGCATTTCATCTTTTTCTACTATCCTTTTAGGAGGTGTATATAAAATTATATCAACACAATGTTTTGTTTCTTTATGGAATTCCTTCAAAATATTCCTTAATTTTTCGACGTCGATAATATCAAATAATTCATGATTATTCGCTAGCGCTATTTTATTAATATTCGCATTGCTTATTTCGAGTAGTAATTTCCTCAGAACCAATGTTAACTCTGGTAAAGATTTATCATTACACTCTGCAATTATTTTATCTTTCGAGATTTTTATTTCCATCTCTTTATATTCATGCAGTTTTTTGTTATCATTGTGTGTCTTAAGTTGCACGCGTTTTTTATCTTTAAATGTTAACTCGAGTTTTTTAATATACCTTATGTCAGATATTGATGTACTGTTCCAAACGTAAAGGTGATCAGTCTTCTTGTTCGAATTTAAGGTACTTGCACAGTCTTCACTACTTTTACCCTCCTTATTATAATCCTGCATATTTTGGTTTTTCTGCATGTTTCTTGTAATTACATTGACATTATTTTCCGGCATCATTGCTATCAAGTCCTTGGATTCTAGTTTTATTCTTGATAATGCGTCTGCATTGGTGTTCATTTTACCTTGTTTAAAGATAATTTCGAAATCATAATCCATGAGATCAATTCTTATTCTCGTCAATTTTGATGATGGGTTTTTGTGCGTGAATAGGCTTACTAGTGGTCGGTGGTCCGTATACACTATGCATTTTCTTCCAAATAAATATGGTCTAAAATGCTGTATTCCCCAGTGGATCGCTAAAAGTTCTTTTTCTATTATTGGCTTGTTCAATTCATGTTTATTAAGCGACTTGCTTGCATAGGCTATCGGTTTATCTCGTCCAATTTCGCCTTGCGAGAGTACTGCTCCTAATGCATAGCTAGATGCATCAGTTGTTAAAATGAATACTTCACTGAAGTTAGGATAACTTAATACTGGCGGGGATATTAATTTATACTTTAATAGTTCAAATGATTTCTTGCAATCCTCAGACCAATGAAATATTTTGTTCTTTTTTAGAAGTTCATTTAGTGGTTTTGCAATCTCTGCAAAATTTTGTACAAATCTTCTATAATAGTTGCAGAATGCTACAAATCTTCGCACCTCATCCGAGTTCTTGGGCTCAGGATAATTTTTAATGCTTTCGTATTTCTTTGGGTCAGTTCGTATACCCTCAGGTGTGATTTGGTGGCCAAGGTATGTAACTTCTGGTTTTAAAAAGTTACATTTACTCGCATTTAACTTTAAGTTGTATTTCTGCAATCTAGCACTTTGATTAGATTGTTGTTGTGCTCGTCTAAGTTAGAACCAAATATTATTATATCATCTACATATAGGAATGCTGTGACTTCTAGGCCACTTAGTGCTATTGATAGCATTGGTTGGAAGCTACTAGTTGAGATTTTTAACCCAAAAGGTAATCTCGTAAATTGATAGTGTCCTGTGTTTGTTGAAAATGCTGTCAACTGTCTTGATTTTGGATGTAATGGAATTTGATGAAATGAGCTAGTCATATCGAGAGTTGAAAAGTATTTCGCTCGACCCAATTTATCCAATACGTCATCAAGTCTTGTTAAGGGAAATTTATCGTTGACAACCTTTTTATTGAGAGATCTAAATTCTACAACCAATCGCCATTTCTTTTGTCCTCCAAGGTCTTTCTTAGGTACAATTAGTAATGGTGAGTTGTAAGGACTTATTGATGGTTCAATAATGTCTTCCTCTTGAAGTTTCTGTAGTTGCGTATTTATTTCATCAAGCTGTGAATTTGGCATTCTATAGTTTTTTGTGTAAACGGGTGTTTTATCTATAACCGAAATTCGTTGTTCGTAGAAATTATTGACGGTTAGTGGTTCTCCATCTATATGAAAGACGTTTTCGAACTTCTCACAGATGTTTAGTATTGATTGTTTTGCTTTCGGGCATAAGCTATCTATATTTATCTGTTTTCTAACCTTTTCGAACCTTGAATTATTTGTTTTGGCTTTGTTGTGATAGGCAATATTACAATTCTTAATAGATTCTATTCCAATATAATAATTTTTGAGTGGTTGCGTGTATATGTGAGCCTTTGTTATAGTAACTTGTTCTTCAGTCTTGTTCAGAACTTTTATGTGTTTTATGCCCTTTGCCGGTATTACCGCATTTGCTACAAAAATCCCTTTTTTTATTTCTTTTCCGCAGATCAGACTGTCTTTGTTTATCTTAATATCAATAGGTGTTATTATCTCTGATCTAGGTGGTATCGTGATATTATTGACTGTTTTGATGTCCATATTTATTGGTAACGTTATATCCCTCATGTTTGATCTTATGGTTAATGCGCATGTTTCGTAATCTATATTACAATGATACTTAATCAGAAAATCACGCCCTAACACCCCATTCGTGGTTAAGTTTGTTTGCTCATCAATTATATGAAATTTATGTGTTATGATGATATCTTCTATTGAAAATTCTAACTCTGTAACTCCGTGGGTAGTTATTGTCTTATTAGTAATTCCATTTATTTCACACGATTCATCTATACCTATCTATTTTTTTATTTTCAACTAGGTTACTTTTTAATATCGATATATCTGCTCCTGTGTCAATTAGAAATGTCATCGGGTACTTGTTTTCTTTTGTATATATATTTATGTAGTTTGTGTAATTGTTTCCTTGTTTTAGATGTATTATCTTCTTAGTATTCTTCCCCCGGTTCTCTGTTTTCCGGGGACAGTTAATTTTCCGATTCTCTGTCCCATTTAGTAACCTTTAATATATGTATTATCGTCATTCCTGCTGCTATAGTTTCTCCTATTATTTCCATATCTATTCTTGAAATTGTTATTCTCATTTCTATTAAAGCTGCTAGTGTAATTCTTATTATAGTTCCTATTCTTGTTCATGTAACTGTTTTTATGATATTTGTTGTTGTTGTATCTGTTAGCACCCGTTGAAGTTTTGTTTGTAGTGATACATATTTGTCTGTTTTGGACTATCAGTTATTTCTGTAGTGATGGTTATGGCTTCTGATAGTTTGCTTGGCCTTGCTAATATGAGAATGGATTTGTATGGTTCATTAATGCCATTTTTGAATGAACTTAAGCCTAATTGATCATTCATGTTCACGATCAGTGCTCGATTATTTTCTCCTTGTTCCGTTATTTGAATATCGTTTAATGATGCTATTAAAGCTTCTATTCTTCCAGCGAAGGTATTTACACTTTGATTGCCTTGTTGTATCGTTGCTAAATCACTGTGTATTTTCAGCGGATTTTTATTTATTTTGTATGTTTTTTGTAAATTTACTTTTAATTCTAATATTTTTGTTGGTGCGCTTTCCGACAAAAGTCTGTTCTTCACCCTATCAGCTAGTTTTACCGTTGTTATAAATCGCAACAGTATACTCTCTTGATCGGTTTTTAGCGATTCTTTATAGAATTCAACTAGACCAAAAAAATTTGATAGTGTCTTAAAATCACCATCAAACTCCGTTATAATTTTTGTTGCAGTCGCAATATCAAATGATGCCATTGTCTCTTGCGTAATCTCGTCAAAATTTTCCAATGATTCTTTGGGAATGAGATAGACACTTATTTTATTTTTTAATTCCTCAAATTTTCTTTTTGCTTCTTCTAATTTTACTTTATCAGTAATATTTTTTTTTATCTCCAGCCAGACTTCGTTGATTTCGTTGTTTTTTATTTCAATGTAAGTTGCAGTATATTTCCTACCTCGACTCTTTTTTAAATTTCCTAAGAGTTCTATTAGCAAATCAAATTCCATCAGTGAAACCCTTATGCTGTATATTATCGCTGACCAACGCTGATACCATAATCAAGAAAATGAAAGAAAAATTCTATACTATACATTTATTGTCCTAACTAAATTATTTTTTACATATTTCTTATAATGATGTTTCTTATAATGATGACCCAGGTGCCTATACACCGAATCACAACAACAAAACCAATACGCCAATATCTTGCCCTATGCAATATATTGGCGTACTACAATTTGACCCTGAAAAATAAAATTGATTTAAAATTTCATTTAAATTTCAAAAGCATTTAAAGTTGCATTTCCATACTGCAAAAAATGCAATTTAGCATAAATTGCATTTCGTTATAAGTAATGCACTCCACTCACACGGTATACCTACCTACATGCCGTGTAATCGGATATCATTTTTCGATGTGCAAATTGAATGCACATAAAATAATGCGCATATTCTCACGTACGATCTTTTCATAGTCGTGAGAAAGCAAAAAGAAAAAAAGCTTTTAAAAAAGTGGGGCCGGCAAGCCCAAACCTCGGGAAGTCTTTTTAAAACGTCGATCGAAGAAAGTCAAGTGCCGTTAATAAAAATACTTGTGAAAAAATCCAAAAGGATAATAAAAGAAAATCTGTAAGAATTGTAATAACCTAGGAATTGAATTTTAATAAAAATACTTGTGAAAAAATCCAAAAGGATAATTAAGGAAAATCTGTGAGAATTGTGATAACCTAGGAATTGAAATTTAATAAAAATACTTGTGAAAAATCTAGAAGTTATAACTAAAAAAAAATCTGTGAGAATTGTGGAAATTCCATTTAAAATCCTTCGATTGACCGCTTCTCCCCCCTTACCAGGGAAGCACGAGCGGCTAAGCTACAACAACTGGTGGCAGCGGTATTTTTTAAAAATCAGTGCAAATAAATAATAACAATAAACGCCTATAAAGAATTTTTTTTGAAAATTTAATTAAAATTAAAAAAACAAAATAATAATAAAACAACAAAGGAACGCTATAACATTTTGGTAGCGGTGTACCTACCTCAAAAATTAAATCAGTGCTAAAAAAAAAAAATCACATTAATTAATTCAAATAACCGAAATTTTTAATCGAAATATTCCCCTAACTATTACAATTGATGGCAGCAAAAGAAATTTAAACTGAAATAAATAAAAATAATTCTTTTTTATATAAAAGAAAAAAATAATAAATAATACCTGAAAAAAAAGAAGCGCGGGTACCCTTTATACAGGGTACTTAGAGGAAATATTATATAAGTTTAGAGTGCCTTAGTACTCCAACGAGGGAATTTAGCGAGGCTTCATCCCTGCCTCAACGAGACGATTCCAAGAAGGAAGACTTATAGAAATCATCACCACAACACCGACAACATCCAGCATCAACCACAACAAAGATATAGAGAAGGAAGGAAGACTACAAGGGCACGTCAGCCAGGACAACCGACATACCATACCCAATACAATCAATCAAAAGATCACCTTCAACTTCGTGAGACACACTTATCACCAACATTAGACACAAGCTTCAACTATAAAACGGATAAGAATTAAGGTAGTCATAAAACCAAGATATACATTTTTTTTTAATAATATAAATCATTTGCAACTCTAACATTGAGATCAGTGGCGATATTGAACGGGCCTGATAATATTGAATTGAATTAATGAAATAGTATTAAGTTGCAAAATATGGTACTAAAACCTATAAACATACGGGCACATTTCCAAAGGTAAAAAAATAAATTCTGGATATAAATATATAAATGGAAAATATATATATATATACCTAATAGTAGACATATTCATAACAAAATTTATTACCGGCAAAAATAAAACAAAGTTAAACATTTTCTTTTATCTCCCTCAATTTACCGTAGTTTAGTAAGAAATAACTTTCTTCCAGAAAGGAATAGTTGTAGTTATTTAAACAACTGCTTTCCATAAAACTCTTGGTTGGATAAATTTGCATTATCTTGTCTATTACATTGAAAACAACATCCCCGATTAAGATACGCTCTTCCTAGAAGCGACCTCTGCGGCAAGACTTCGTGAACTTGCTGGTCAGAGGACTTCGACAAAAATCTATATTCGATCCCCTGCGGTAGAACTTCGTGAGCCTATCGGTCAGGAGAAAGATGTTGATTGGAAGAACGATCAATTAACAATATATCGAAAGTTGGACATTAATTAACACAGATAAACCTTTTTTTTTAAAAAAATTGTTATCTTATGTGATACATATATATATATATACCAACACGCTCCCAATTTTAATCAATTTCATTTTTATTAGAAATAGTTTCTCCTTCTCTTTCTGAAGTTGGTTATTCTTATGGAAGCTGTGTTGTCCTTACCTGTTTTCCTTTTTTTTTATATAAATGATTACATAGAAAAATTTTAATTAAAACTTTCCCTACTAACAAATTCCACAATAGTTTTCCTACATATCACTATACTTTCCTTATTCTTAATAAAATTTATTTCCAGTTTTTTTTTCTCTTCTCAATTTTCACAGAGATATTTATAACAAACAAATAATAATCTTTATATATATATATATATATATATATATATATATATATATATATTGAGATTCCTAGTAATTTATTTAAAGTATCAAATTATCCTCCTACTATTTTTCTATATTTCTCACCCATTACTGTCTACATTTTTCCTTTCACGTAACCATATGTACATATAACATCTGGTGGCAATGACAAACTAATTCTCTGCCTATTGTTGTTGAGAAATTTAACAATCTGTTGTCTATTCGGCTGTTTTTTTCTCTCTCTTGCATACAACTTTGTCACATCCTATATAGTCCCCCCCCCCCCCCCCCCAAATCGACCAAGTCGTAGCTACACAAGGACATTCGAAATATTATAAAATTATATATTGTACACGATTCAAAAGCATGACTGAAGAAACCAAATCTTTCGATGAGCTTTGCTTGTCACAAGTCCCAAAAATTGCAGAAATTAGGCAAATTTTGGCCGATTATCACAGAGCGAATAAAAGCAAAAGGACTTCAGATTTTACTTCTGAAAAACTACAAAATTTGGAAGAACTGTGGGCTTCATTTGAAAAAATGGAAACGTTGATTCAAGATCATGAAGATTTCGATGAAACTCATGATTACTTTAAGCAGTCATGCTATGACAAAACAGAGGACTGGTACAATCTTATAAAGGCAACTCTGTCTGATAGGCTGAAGTCCATATCAGTCCACACAGAGCGCAAAAATAACCCGTTTTACATTCCACCTCCAAAAACTTCGCAAAAAACAACTGCAATAGATAATCAGGACAATACAGACCAAGACCGAGAAAATACAGTACGATTTCGGTTGCAAGAAGATAGACGAAAAACATTATCCCATATTATTCAATCTATAGAAAATAATTCACTTGCAACTGCAACCCAGGCATATCTAAACCAAAAATTAAACTCGTTGCACAAATATTGGGATGATTTTGAAGCAACACATAACGAAATAATCTTGAATGTTGGCCCAAACGACAAAGATAGCGAATACATCGCAAATGATGTTTACATAAACATGGAAACATCATTCTCAGACACTGTAATTGCGCTGCAAGAACAATTGGACTCTCGATTCCAAAATGTGACGAATACTACAAATAATTCCACAGAGCATCACCACAATGTCTCTTTCAGAGACCAATCAAGTTTTTTCCCATCTGAAGCGAGAACATTAATTCCCAATTTCAACGGAAATCCGAAAGATCTCCACAAATTCGTTTCAAGCTGTGATGATTCATACGCAACAGCAACGACGGCAAGCGAAAAGCACTCCCTCCTTAGTTTAATAAGGAGTAAATTATCCGCAGAGGCCTATGATATCTTCAGGTACAATCAAATTGAAGATTGGCCTACTTTAAAATCAATTTTAACTCAAACTTTCGAGGAAAAAATTCCCAGAACTGTGCTACAGTCTCAATTAAATAATTCCAAACAGAAATTAGGGGAAAGCGTGAAAGCTTTTCTTCAGAGACTTAACACAAATCTATCTAAATTAAATGAAGCAACACACTCATATATAAGTGATAAAGTTCTTTTAAAGTCTCTTTTAAAAGATAACGAATATCAAGCAGTGAGAGCTGTTGAGGATGGGCTAATTAATCCCCAACTCCAAACTTAAATAATAAATCTTTTTCTGCATTAAAATCGCACGTTTTGGAGCATGCATCACGCTTAGAACATAAACAACTCGGCTTCCAAGCACATAACAAGGTAAATCAAACCCCATTTGCGCAGACAGTAAATTCAAATCTTCGTTGCTTCAAATGTAATAGACTGGGGCATGCTGCATCAAGTTGCCCAGTCATACAACGCACCACGCAAAATTTCAACGCAGTTTCAAAGCCAAACTCGCAATTACAACGCCCTCCAGATTCCAATAAAAACACATCTCCGTCACAGGTCCCTAGTTGTCGATATTGCCATCGGATGGGCCATTCTATTGAAGAATGCAGGACAAGAGCTGCAAATAACTCCCGATTTAACAACAATCAGGGAAATCAAAACAATTTCCAGAAGGTGAGCAATACTCCACCAACAAACATGGCTGACAGACAGCCTCAAAATAGGAACTTGCAGCAGCCAGTATTCCGAGAAAGTCGAACTCCACTGCCGAGATATAATAATGCCAATATCTCGGCTAGATCGCCATCTCCAAAGAGGAGAAATAGCAAAAGTCCATCGGCATCCAGGCAGGGAAACTGGATGCAGCGGGGGGTCAATTTCGGTAACCCCTCGCAGATAGAAACAACGGCACAGATTCATCGAAAGCCCGAGGCAATATCAACAGGAAACTAGACAAAAATAAATCAATACGTATCCCCGTCCAAATAAATAAAAATTCACTAACGCTTTCCTTGCCTGTCGACATCTGTTCTGCTCCGAACCTTACCTTTTTGATTGATACAGGAGCAGAGATCAGCTTAATAAAACTCCATCCACTGAAACCAGACAGTATCTGCTACAGAGATGCTGTCTGCAATACTTTGTTTACAGAGTCAACTTCTACAGAAGGACTCATTTTCGCGAAATTATCTCTGGAATCTGCACAAAATAACTCCATCCTAGAACACCCATTTCAAATAGTGGGAAATAACTCCATCCTCTCATACGATGGCCTGCTTGGTCATGACTTTTTATCTCGATACAATGCTAGTATCAATTATAAAAATAAATTCATTTCTCTGGAAGTTAATGAATCTAATTCATCTTACCCGTACAAAGAATATTACACAAATTATCCATACGTTTATTTGAAAAGCGAAGACCCAGAAAGAGGTCTCAAACAAAGAGTCTGTTATATACAGGAATAACAGTCTCCAATAAAGATATTAATACAAATCTATCTCCATTAATTGCTTCGAAAAGCAATGCAAATCGATCGCCAGCTAATGCTTCACAAGAAATGAAGCATAAAGGTAAAAATCTATCTCGATCTATAGCCAGAAAAAAGGCTGAATAAAATAAAAATCAATCTCCATCCAAAGCTTCACAAGACAAGAAGCAAGAACATAAATGTAAAACTCCATCAATAGCCGCACCGGAGGCTGTATCTAGTAGAGTTCTATCTGTTTCATCAATAAATTCACAAAAAGTGAATTTCAAGATTAAATCCAAAAATTCAAAGAATTTCAATAAGGTTTTATCTCCTTCAAACTCTATCGAGTCGGAATCATCGTATAACTCCTTCCAAATTCCACAAAAGTTGGAATCATATCTCCTTCCTATTAAAAATCCGAAAGAATCGGACAAATTAAATAAAATTAAAATTCCGGCTCGATCAGAATTCATCATTGAAATTCCAACTCCTTCTGTTCAACATCAATCGGTCTGTTTCAAGAAGGAAATAAGGCCAGGTCTGTTTCTTGGAAATTCGATAGTCGAACCAGTCAACGGTATGGTAAAAGTCCTAATCCTCAATACAAATGAGGAGGACGCCGATCTGGCACCTGACGACTTTGTGGTAATCTCCACAGACTCTGACAGAGATCCAATTAAGGGCAGAATAAATAAACTGCAAAACCTTATCAAATTGGATCACTGTAATTCACAGGAATCTGAGTGTATTCGAAACATCTGTAGGGAATTCAACGATCTCTTCTTCATAGAAGGGGATTTCCTTTCATATACAGATGCGATTACCCACAAAATCGAGACACTCCAAGACAAACCGCCCATCTATACCAAGCCTTATCGACTTCCCGAAGCAAGCCGAACTGAGATAAACCGGCAAATACAAGACATGCTTGAGTCAGACGTCACCAGACCTTCACATAGTCCCTGGAATTTACCACTTCTCCTGGTTCCTAAAAAAACCAGATGAAAATGGAAACAAAAAGTGGCGAGTAGTGGTAGATTTTCATCCTATTAACGACATTACTATTGGCGATGCGTACCCACTGCCTAATATCACTGATATATTAGACCAGTTAGGGAAGTCGAAATATTTTACCACACTCGCCTTAGCCAGTGGATTCCACCAGATAAAAATGGACTCGAAGGACAGGGAGAAAACTGCCTTTAGCACACCCTATGGCCACTACGAATACAATCGTATGCCATTTGGTTTAAAAGGAGCCCCTGCTACTTTTCAACGAGCCATGAATAATGTCTTATCTGGCCTTCAAGGCATCTATTGCTTCGTATACATGGACGATATTGTAGTCCATGGATACAATCTCAAAGACCATAATACAAGACTCACAGCAGTATTTAGCCGTCTTCGCAATTTCAACCTCAAACTTCAACCCGACAAGTGCCATTTCCTAAGAAAGTAAACTATGTATTTAGGGCACATTATTACAGAAAATGGAGTCAAACCAGACCCAGCGAAGATTAAGTCAGTTCAGTCCTATCCCAGACCCAAGAAGGAGAAAGATATTAAAGCCTTCCTTGGTTTCGTCGGCTACTATCGCCGCTTTATACCAAATTTTTCCAAAATTGCAAAACCACTTACAAATCTTTTGAAAAAAGATATCCCTTTCAAGTTCGATGCAATCTGCGACGAGGCATTTTGCGAATTACGCAGTAAACTTATATCAGCACCAATTCTATCATATCCCGATTTTGACAAAGAATTTTTTGTCACCTCCGACGCCAGTGACTACGCCATCGGAGCAGTTCTTTCACAAGTTGATGATCAAGGTGATCATCCAATCGCCTACGTGAGTCAAGTTCTCAATGGTGCAGAGACTCGTTACTCAACAATAGAAAAAGAGCTCTTAGCCATCGTTTTCGCAGTTGAGCAATTCAGACCATACGTTTATGGTAGAATGTTTACAATTATAACTGACCATAAACCATTAGTATGGCTCATGAATCTGAAAGACCACTCCTCAAGACTGATGAGATGGAGAATACGTCTTGAGGAATATGACTACAAGATAGTCCACAAATCAGGTAAGCTCAACACAAATGCAGATGCTCTCAGTAGAGCAATTCCGGAAAATTCCGAACATTCTGCAGAACCAACCACCTTCGTAAATGTGGTAACTCGAAAGCCAGAGCTCAGGTCAATTCGGATACTCCCAATGGAAGCATTAGTCCAAACAAAACTCCATCGTCATCAAACAATTCCTCAGTCATAATAACTGAGACAAATTTTCCTCTCCTACTAACTAAGTATGCGAATCCTAAATTTTACATCTTGCCAATGCAAGATACAGAACTTGAAAGAGTGTTGGATTCGAAACTAAAACTTTCAGATAAAACTCCACTTCTAGCAAATGAACTGAACTTCTTCACAAAAAAGGACTCTAAAATAATCATATCAAAAAATAATTTACCTTGTCGATCCCAAAGAGATAGATCAGACCTCGAAAAGATTTTAACTGAAATCTGCTCATACACAGAAGTAAATCAGTTAAAACAAATAAATATCTCCTTCCCTATATTAGATCCACAGAATCTAATAATTATTAAAAACGCTTTTACCCAAATCTTCGCTATTAAACAAATAAACATAAAGCTCCATCAAGATTCGATTAAATATTTATCCGACATTAATGACATCGAACAAGTTTTAAAAGATTTTCATTCATTACCGACGGGAGGCCATTGTTTCCCGTACAATTAAAAGAATCAAAAAGCAATTCTACTGGCCTGGCATGTCAGACGACGTGGTCAAATGTAAGGAAATGTAAACTTTGTCAGGTGAACAAAGTATCCAGAAACCCTAAAATTCCAATGAAAATCTCGAGCATTAGCTCCAAACCTTTCGAAGGAGTGTACCTAGATGTTGTAGGACCTCTCCCAATTTCTCATTCTGGAAACAAATAGATCCTTACATTTCAAGACGACCTTTCAAAATTTTCTGAGGCTATTCCCATAGTCGACACCGAGTCTAAGACATTAGCGGAAGCCTTCACGACAACAATAGTTTGTCGACATGGTATTCCAGAAAGTATCCTCACAGATCAGGGTTCTAACCTCATAAGTGGCATGTTCGCCGAGTTATCTAAATTGCTGAGAATTAAAAGGCTCAAAACTACTACATATCACCCTCAGACGAATGGTGCATTGGAGAGAAGCCACAGGACCTTAGCAGAATATCGCCGATCTTATGTAGCAAAAGATCCACAAGACTGGGATACATGGATTCCTTATGCCATGTTTGTATACAATACTACCCCTCATTCGAGTACTAATTATACTCCTGACGAACTCCTTTACGTATTCCCAGCCGAAATTCCAAACAATTTGAAATCATCTCCAACCGTTTGCTATAACTGCGACAATTATGCAAACGAGTTAAAAGCGCGTCTACAGCATGCCTTCAAAATAGCTAAAGACATGGCCATGGCAAATAAAGAAAAATCTAAAATACAATACGATAAAAACTCCGTCCAGAAATCTTTTATGGTTGGCGATAAAGTCCTACTTAAGAGCAGAGTTCGAGAGAACAAGCTCTCACCACTATGGTCAGGTCCGTATGAGATAATGGAGATTAATTCCCCCGAAAATTCCACTATTAAAATCAATAATAAAAACAAACAAGTGAAAAAGCTAGAATTGGTCTAAGACCAATTCTTATGATACCCTAGATGAATGCCCGTATGAAATTTCGTATGGGTACCCATTTGAGCAATTTTGATTTTTGGAGTGGTTTTTCGCATATATTTCTAGAACGGTTCGTCGGAATGAAGAAATGATTATAACCAATTTTATAGGATTTCATATTCTGAAGAAGTTTTTAGTACAATAAAAATGTCTTGGACTGATCGTTTTCACAGTATACATAAAAAACCTAATTTTTTATATGGCAACACCAAGGATGGGTTGCCCGATTTAGTTCATTTTTGAAATTTTATTTGCTAGTACTATGAAAACACCACGTACCAAATTTCAGCTCTCTACGGCGACTCATTCTCAGGCAGTGTTCAAATATATAACGGAAAACGAAATTTTTTATGGCAACCCCACGAAGGAGTTGCCCGATTTGTCTCATTTTCGAACTTAATTTTACTTTTTTTTTAAAGTCCGTGTACAAAATTTCAGCTCTCTAAGTGTACGCGTTCTCGAGTTATCGTGCGCACGGACGGACGGACGGACGGACGGACATGCAAAAATCAAAATAACTTTTAATATTATGCATGGGTGTCCAATCCATTTTGCTCTACCATCATTATTTCGAGGTGTTACAAACGGAATGACAAACTTAGTATACCCCTTTAGATTTCATCTAGGGTATAAAAAGCGTCCATAACAATGACCTAAAACTTTTCTCAAAGTAAAAACTTCATCATCTTCAAATATCATTCAGAGATATTAACATAGTGTCATCTTCCAGGTTTCCAAAATGATGCATATAGCATTCATTCTAATTTTCATCCCCTTAACCTACGGCTCAGGAATAGAGGTAAAGCAGCTAAATGCTACCGCAGGCATTTATTTTGAGGAAATGGGCAGAGTCAATTTCTACACGAGTGGAAATTAGTGACATTCTACGACCTGGAAAATTTTAAAACAGAATTCAGCAACATCCAGTTCATAGCCCAACAAATTACAGCGACCTGCCGGAAACTGGACAAACACTCAGCCATGAGCCACACTTGTAACGGTACGTTACTACAAATCAATCTTGTTATAGCAAACATAGAACATAAGAATATGTTACTTGTGACCCAAAATAGAAAACAAAGAGCACTTTTCAATGCTATAGGCTCAATCTCTAAAGCTCTTTTCGGCACATTGAACGAAGATGATGCCAAGCTATATGATGAACAAATCCGAAATCTCACCCTTAACCAAAACTCCCTCCTATCCCTTATGAAAAGCCAAACCGCGATAGTCGAAGCAACCGCAAACATTTTCAGCAAAACTAAAGCCGCAATTGAAAAGGAATTCATGGTCATGCATAAAAAACTAATATCAGTGCAGATAGCCACATCATTGATGGAAAACAGAACATTGGATAACAAAATATCCATAGAACTTGAATCACTCATTTCACTGGTTTCATTAATGGCATTCAGATATCAGAATACCCAGTCAGAGTTAATAGATCTTTTAACAGATTCCAAGCATGGAAAATTCCATCCTATATTAATATCACCGAAAAATATTGAAGATCTTTTATCAAAAATTAGGCAAGAATTACCAAATTCACTAATGCTTCCTATAAATTCCAGAAACAATATATTGTCACAAATCTACAAATTAAGCACGATATCCGCAAATATTTTCAACAACAAAATAATTATAGAACTCCGAATTCCGCTACCTTTTAAAGAACCTTATCAAATATTTAAGGCGATACCATTACCTACACTCCTTAACGGATCGTTCGTGTATATTAATCCATCAAAGAAATATATCCTGCTCGACTACAATCGTGAGCACCATGTTGAATTAACTCTCCAGGATATCCACAATTGCGCAACGTTGGACCAAACGCATTTTTACTGCAAAATCTCATCACCTATACTAACCACAAATACAAAAAATAAACCAATGTGAATTAAACTTGATAAAAAAGGAACCAATTACATCGAAATGTACAATCTTAACATTAGAGCAAGATTGTTTTTGGACGCAATTATCGCACCAGAACACTTGGATTTTCTCCCTAAAAGATTCCATCCACATAGATATTATTTGCGAAAATTCCATTAGTTCACAAGTTCTGAAAGGAACAGGAATAATGCACATCAATCCCGGTTGTTATGTTCGCAGCAAGGAATTCATCCTGCATGGACATAACGTAAAAATGTCCAAATTCAATTCCCATTTTATCCCAACAGTAAACATTTCCAGTATAATATCAAATATGAGGTCCTCCTCAATAGGATCGCATATCAAAATACATACGTTAATTCTTTCGAATAACACGGATCTAGCTAAACTTCTAGAATCCATTCGTTTCCAACAAGACCAAGAATTAGTTCCTTTAAATCCTATAAACAATCACCATATTCACCACTATACAGTGTCGTACCTGACAATTGCCTCAATTATCTTTATTCTATGTGTTTATCTGTATATTAAATACAACGCAAAATCCCGTAACTCAAAAAAAATAATACTTCCTGAACATAAACAGGAAAATGTGCCTACTCCGGCACCGAGAGAATCAAAATTCAAATTAACTCCAGCACCTACAAGAAGAACGCCAGAACACGTTTAACTAATTTAGCTTTAACAACTCAACAGCCAAATTTTGAAAAAAAAAAAAAAATTTAAATTAACTACACCTACAACAGCACAAAAGCAAATTTTATTTAAAATACAAATCAACGTAATACCACAATGCATAACATTTTTTTTTTGGGTCCAACAAAAACCAATCGAAACAGCTCACAATTGCAACAAAAAAAACAAAGAGCGACAAAAACCAAATATACAGAAAAAAGGGGAACCAAGGAAATAAATAGGGAAAGTAAACTAAAACAAAACCTTTATATTAAAAACATTTATTAAATCCGTAATAGGAAATGGGGGGATTTAAAAGGAATAAAAAAAATTAATTTTTTTTAATTATAACAAAAAAAAATCCGCCGGAGTCTGCATCACTCAGCCTCTGTCTCAGGATCAGGTCCCACCAATGGAGGATGGGCGTCCATGGCAGTCGGAGTGGGGCGATAATACGACCGGCCAAGTAAGACCATCTTAGCTCCTGAAACAGATAGAAAAGGAAAAATTACGAACACAATAACAAAATAAAAAATAGCAAACTTACCCAATGGCGACAACGCCATATCATACTCCGGCCACAGCGAAAAATTCCAAGTATGGTATTTCGAGGTATGGGGCTCGGCCCCCCAAACCGTAATCGTGTCCCGGCCAGGATAAACAAAGTTTAATCGGATTGGACCCTTCCATCGGGGCCAAACCGACTCAATATAAATGCCATCGATGATCACTACGTAATCCTTGGGTGCCTTGTAGGGCTTTCGTGATATGGCCACCGCAAATATCATGGCGAAACTAAAACTGTCCAAACTAACAGAACTCACAAAACCATAATCCACCTAATCACTATAAAACTGCATCCCAAGCAATTTTTATCGAAACAAAATATCACACAGAGTCCCGCGACAAAAATCAACCCAAACGATATCAAGATCAAACAAACCATTCTTATCAAAGAAATTAAACGATTTTTTTTTCTCTTCTTAATATCTGCTCCCCTGGCTCGCAGTATCATTGTATTGACACACATTTATTAGCCGATTGAGTCTTAATGATTTTCTCTACCTTTCGCTTTATACATAAAGAGAGTGCCAAACTTTAACAAATACTAAACAGACGGACACGACTTATGGTATCAAAAAAAAAATAAAAATAATAATAATGAATTTCTTAATTTTCCTTCTATTTCTTTTTATCTCATGTAACTAGTGTGCAGTTGAATGCATTTAAAATAAAACCATGAAGAAAAATGGGTATAGAATTATAAGAAAGTTTTTGTTTTCTCAAAAAGAAAACAACAGAATATAAAGAGATTATAATCAAGAATTAAATCATAAAGGAGAAATACGAAGTCTTTTTTTCTTCTCGTAAATTTTTTTTTTTATTAACAAAGATTATGTTTTTTTTTTCTATAAAAACTTTGGAATGTCGTGGGTAAGGAACAGAAATGAAAATAATAATAAATAGTTTCTACATATTAATGTTATAATTATAATAAATAAAAAAAAAATAATAAATGTGATGTAAAGAAAATGTCTATGCGAATAGAATTAAGACATAACGCAAACAAAAATATGTTTGTTAAGAATATTGTTACCACTAACATTACCATATAGTAATAAATCAAGAAAGGAAAAGATATCCAGTTATTGAAAAATATATGTACTGCACATATATCTTTGCATATAATTAATAGTGCCAACACTTTCATTTAATATATTGTAGCTTTATAACTTTGTAATTACTTATAGTCAACTACATCAACTATTTTATTTTAGTATATGAATCTTAGCTTCTATTTTGGCAGGAAAGAAAGTTTTCTTCTCCGAAGGAATAACACTTTCTTTTCCCGAGGGGGGAGGGATGTTGTGACCCCCCGACCCCGAATCACACCAATAAAACCAATACGCCAATATCTTGCCCTATGCAATATATTGGCGTACTACAATTTGACCCTGAAAAATAAAATTCATTTAAAATTTCATTTAAATTTCAAATGCATTTAAAGTTGCATTTCCATACTGCAACAAAATGCAATTTACCATAAATTGCATTTCGTTATCAGTAATGCACTCCACTCACACGGTATACCTACCTACATGCCGTGTAATCGGATATCATTTTTCGATGTGCAAATTGAATGCACATAAAATAATTCGCATATTCTCACGTACGATCTTTTCATAGTCGTGAGAAAGCAAAAAGAAAAAAGCTTTTAAAAAAGTGGTCATGGGTACCTGGGGCGGGCAAGCCCAAACCTCGGGAAGTCTTTTTAAAACATCGATCGAAGAAAGTCAAGTGCCGTTAATAAAAAAACTTGTGAAAAAATCCAAAAGGATAATAAAAGAAAATCTGTAAGAATTGTGATAACCTAGGAATTGAATTTTAATAAAAATACTTGTGAAAAATTCCAAAAGGATAATTAAGGAAAATCTGTGAGAATTGTGATAACCTAGGAATTGAAATTTAATAAAAATACTTGTGAAAAATCTAGAAGTTATAACTAAAAAAAAATCTGTGAGAATTGTGGAAATTCCATTTAAAATCCTTCGATTGACCGCTTCTCCCCCCTTACCAGGGAAGCACGAGCGGCTAAGCTACAACAATGACTATTCAATTTAAAAATCAATATACTAATTACTATGCCTAAGATTATATAAACTATTATTTGATTCTCAATCACTTCTTCTGTGTTGCAATTAACAACACCCTGTTGGGATTTTGTATTTCCCATTGTTATTTTTCTTTTTCTTTGCAACTTTTTGAATTTTTTTAATTCCTGTAATTCTCTTACTGCTTTCGTTCTGAATTGTCCTACAGTTGTTTTCACTAGCCGCTTTAGTTTAGCTATGCGTTGGCGCTGCTTCACCAATCTTCCTCCTCGTGGTTTCTTTGCCGGTCTTTCTTCTGGCTGCTTGTCTGCTATTGCTTGGTTTTTCCGCTGGTACTTTTGTCTGTACTTCTCGATGAAAATTGGCCTGGGTCCAGCTTGTGGGCTTTGCTTCAAATCTTCCTTTAATTCTTCGTTGAGATTCGCGTATAACTTTTCAAATTTTTCATCTATTTCTGCTATCCATTCCTCTCGGCTCTGCGATATCGTTAATTCCATCTCATTTGAGTCGTTTGTGGGCAGGGTCGCCATGTTTTGTTTGCCTTTACGCTGGTTGCCGGTGGGTTGACGTATTCGCCGATGTCCAATATTCTATGTATGATTATATTAATTAATTATAATGCCGAATATATGGCGTGTCGCCTCAACATTCATGAAAGGCAAAGAAATGAGAGTTACCTATGGATCTGGCTGAATGCCTCAATCCTTACTTGTTATTTGGCTGGAGTGCCTCAATATCTTTATGGAGAAGATATCTGGCTAAGATGCCTCTATATCTTTAGGATGGAGAGCGCCTGGCTAATTGCCGCTGCGTTCTGAAGAATAACACTTGTACTTTACCAGTCAATGGTCAAAACTTTATTCTTGATTTCTTTCTTAATGCTACCTTATTTATAATCGCTAATTATTGCTAAGTAAGCTATTTACATTAATTTCTTAAAGCTACCTACATTCGATAATTTTCTCACCGTATCATTATAAAAGAAATGGTGTCCTCACGTGAGTAACGTTCTTTGTTGCCATTGAGAAATTTGGTGCACTGTACATACGTAATTTATTTTCTGCTTGCGCTGTAATCTGATGCGCTTTTATTTTACTTCATTCATAACAAGGTATGAATGATTCACACAAAAGTGGTTACATACAAATCTGTATGTATGTAAATTGTATTTTCATTTTTGTTTGTTCGATTTTTAACTTTCGAAATGAATTACAAACTTTAGTTGTAATCTTGTTATCATATTTCTTTTACGGAGATGTGCATTTGATTTATATGCAATTACATGCTTTAATGATGCATGATTGTAGATATGCATTACAAGTTTCCGATCCATAATCTATTTTTACCTTGTATTTTGACAAAAAATCATTTTCCAATATACCACACCGCATCAATAGGAAAATCTGTACTAACGGCGTGAAAGGGGTGCAGAACGCATTTCTCGTTCTATCGGATTTTAACCAGAAAAAGTCAAAGGCTTTTTGTTGTTTCGCAGAAATTCTTTTTAAAGGGGCCTTGTAATCCGCATAGATAATTTGGTCGTCCTCTAATTTATCGACTTTTATAATACAAACATCACTGCCGCTATCGCCTAAAATGTTTGTCCTTTTCGTTATTGTACCTGACAACTCCATATTAACAGAATCACATTTGAGTTCTCTCCCGAGTTTTACATTATAGACATTACAAGATTTTCGTTTTAAAAATGAGTCAGGGTTTCTAGAATGTGGGAACGACTCCTGATCATGTAGAATGTGGTTCGGGAATAATTTCCTAAACTTAGTTTTAGGTCTTAGTACCTCACAAATTGGTAAAAACCTAGAATTAGTTGAAAGGATATTTGGTGTGAAACCTTCTGGTATCTGATCTTTCACATTTCTTTTATAACTCGGCCGTCCACAGCTTGGTAAGAATTTGGTAGTTTTTTTTTCATACTCTAACGCTTTATGAATTGGAAATAATTTAGCACTCTTCTTCTCATGACTCAACGCTTCATAACTTGGAAATAACTTAGAATTCTCTGTTTTATTTCACACCGATTCAGAATTTGGTTAGGTTTTAGCTTCACGTTTATAATTGAGCGACATACGACATGGCAAGAAGTTAGAAAAAGATTCCGCAATATTTGGATGCCGATTATTCTTTTGCAAATAAGTGTTAAGATTTTGGTTACATGGAATTTTGGCACTTTCAGCATCGAGATTCTATAAGTGGCTTATTTGTGTACCACGGCTCTGGTGCCGCCACTGCTTTGTCAGGAGCCCCGCGAGTTTTCCGTGTTGTCGGAACTCGATTGGCGATTATCTCCTTTGTTAGCTTCATTAAATTTTCGTTTACGACAGTCTCGTATATGGTGACCCCGAAATTTACAATAGCTGCATACAATTACTGCAACCCTAGCAGATGGAGATTGCGGCTCTCTCTTAAAATCGCACCGTGGTAAAGGAGGATGCCTAGAAACTGAAGTGCTTGGACCTCGCAAGAAACAATTATTAAAATTATGTCCTTTAATTCTGTAAACCGACTTGCTTTTATAATTAATCCTAATGAGCTAGTAAGTCCATCAACAAAACGTTATATGCCCTCTTTTTATTGAGGCTCACGACAACCGAAGATGCTGCTTCTCCTTCACTAAAAGCACACGCATCATTAAGATCTCTCAAGAGACGTTTAACACAATTGGCGTAGGACCTAACGTCCTCAAAAGAGTTTAGTTTTACATTTACTAATTCGGTCTGTAATTGAGTGAGAGTTCTTTTTTCTAAAAATTGTTCTTGCAACACTTTACGCATTGCAATCCACGTGCTAATAGTTTTGTACTTCATAATATTGTAGGCAGCACCAGATAGTTTTCCCAACATGGGCAAATCGGACAGGTCGAGATTGTTAGAAACTACTAACGAATTTGTGTAAATTCTCGCGATTCCCATCGAAATCGGGTATAAATTTCAATGCAAAATTTTTGTCTAACGCGACACTTTCAGGAATATTATCTCGCATCTTAAGTACCTCTTGCAAAAATGAACCTTCGAAACTGCCAAAACCGAGAAAACCCGAATCGCCGTCAGAATATTAGACTAGGGCGTTTTACCAGGCACGAAAATTCGTAATTGCTATTTTGATAAAAGCAAATCAACGCAAAATCACTCAAAACTCAGGGCGTCTCACTATTAAATTAAATCGGCAAAACCAATCTCATCTCACAAGGGACTCACATAAACGCTCATAACTATTTTCACTTAGATATCACTTAATTTAAAAAAAAAATCACAAGTTTTCACTTTTCTAAATTTCTTTCCAAATTACTTGCACAATATAATAATTAAAAGTGTGTATCGTGGTAGTACATACATACAATATATATAATGATACAAATATAAACAAATATAAAATGCAAATACTACAATATATATAAAAGTAAAAAGACTTACAGCATCATAATTGTCATAATAAGAACACTTTATTCCAAGCAATATCAACACTGCTCGCAAAATAAGAAAACTCAATTCCAATCAATAACAGGTACAGGAAGCCTGTTGACAAATTTGTGTATATATTAGCGCTTAAAGTTGGCGAAAATGGTCCAAGTATGTTTAAAAATCCATTGAAGCGCAATTTGTTCACGTTTGTTTAGAAAAGCTTTTCTGTATCTTACAATTGTTGGTTCAGCCGGAGTCTCCTGCCCGCTTTTTGTGTGTTTTATCACTTGATCTTCAAAACAAAAATCTCCACGCACCGGTAATCTTTATCAATTCACTTCATTTATTCGCCTCAGAATAATTATCAAAAAATTAAAATGGCAAAGTAACCACAATACTACCCCACACTTGACACTAGTTTTTGTTAGGCTGTGGTGTGAATTGAAACTCAAAGTTACAAAATATGTTAATATATACATATTACTTTGGTGCAATATAAGCTTATTCGATTAACGGAAATTTCTGGAGCTCGCGGACGCACGTTTCGGGATTAGACAGAAAACTGAAGCTTTTGGATGATTTTCTTGGCGCTTGTGCCTCGGTCTCAAGATATAAAGTGCAAGGTATGCAAATAGTTATGTGCTGATAAAAAGAATCGAGTATTTGTTATTGAAGGCGTTGTGTGAATAATTGGCGTTAAAATGCTTTGGCAGGATTTTTAGGTGGTTGGCTATAATGTGGGAAAGGAAATGGAATATAGGATTACGCGTGGATGGCACTTAGTTGGAATGTAGGTAGCTTCACAACAAGTTGTTCATCCTTGACTTCAATTGCAAGGTCACTCTGTGCTGAGCCTTTTGCTTATTTTCTCCTATGTCCTGAATATACATTGTTTCAGAACTTCGATTTAATTTTAGTTTTCTAGCAAGATTCTCAGTAATGAAACTTAACTGAGAGCCAGAGTATCTGTACGATCGCTCCACCTTCCACACCACAAGCCTTGATTCGTACTAAGGTTGATTTTAGCGCCCGCTATACATTCGTACTGTTCGAAAACAGAACGAGCGAGCGGAAAAGCCTCATCTCGTGTCACGAAAATAGAAACGTCATACGCGTATGCCAACATAAGAGGCCTCACATTGGTATATGGTAGATGAACTGAATATTGTCCGACCATTCGACGAAGATTCAGCAGTAGCGGCTCCAACGAAATATCACAAAGCATACCTGCAATGAACAGCCCTGTCTGATACCTCGATGAAACGAGATAGGAGCCGGAACTTGTCCTTGATGCTTAATCAAAATCGCTGAATCTCTATACAGTTTCCCGACGATATCGAGCCACCTGGGTGGAAACCCAAAACCTCGAGAGCAGTCAAGAGATACTCGTGCGAGACGCTATCAAAAGCCTTTTGTTGGCCTAGTGAAATCATTACCATTTGTGTACCTGTCTGTTCATGAAAGGCAAACAAATGTTTGGCTACGGCGATGGTGTCATAGATACTACGACCATGTACACAATAGGACTGTTCCGGGTGTATTACCGAAGCAATCTTCAGAGAAAGTAGGAATATTCTCAAGAAATTCATGAGTGGTCGAGAATGTTGGCGTTGTCGATTACTTGTCCAGAAGAAGAAGTACTCGGTTGGAGAATCGCCTTCCCTCAGCCAGCGTGAGCGTGCGCAGCACAAACTGCAAGTTGTGCTTGTAAATTTATGCTCTCAAGCGTTCCTTTATTCTATTGAAATAAAGAATCAACTCGGGCTGAGTTGGGAGAAGAGCTGCCACCCGAGATAATTTGGCCGACAAGATAGAAGCTTGATACCCACTTCGATTGAAATTCGTTTCGATAAAAGAATGAATTTGGAGCTTTCCAACATCCCACCATTTACTAAGAAAAGGAAAGTCTGTACTGTCCGTTAATAGAACGTACACGCAAATTTGATTAAGTGACTGAAATGAATGCACTGGTAAATTTGGATCAAGATCAGTGGTCTATTTACTAATAACAAATCAACACTGTTCACTTTCTTTGAGTCTCAAGAAACTACTGCACTTAGTTTTTCGAATCTCCCACTATTTAAATCAGATTATGTATAAAAAGGATTCAGGTCAACGATTCAAAAGTATGGGAAAAACACACTCACAGGATTGTGAATAATAAATATATAAATAGATATTCAATATATATAATTAATCTAGAGCAAAAGTTAGAATAATTTAACTTCAAAATACTGGCACACGTGCTTAACTTAAATATCTCGAGTAGTTGTATTAAGACAGAATTATATAAATTGTTGGGTCAGAGATCAACATACACTAGAAAGCACACTTATTGACACCGATTTATAATGTAGGACTTTCAGAAATAGATATGTCGAGACAAAGCTCTGAATATCAGTTTGGCTCTGAGATTTTTGTATTACACTAACACTTATTAGCACCAAGTTATAATATAAGATCGTCAAAAAATGTAATAAAAATATATGTATAAAATAGATATGCACATATATATGTGTATATAAGTCAAAATATAGTCAAATAGATATATGAATAAGTATTAAAATGTTACAAGTGACTGGTACTCACCGATTTAAACTTGACACTTGAGGAATTGGCAGTAAGCTAATGTTAAGTCCTTTGTTCTTGGTTAGAACAATTCTTTATTTCCGTCGAGACCAGAAATAAAGCGTTAATGTTAGTAAGATACTATCTCAGTCGAGACCCGAGATAATATTCTTTAAGTCAGTCGAGACCCGGCTTAAAATGGTATCTTATCTTCAGTCGAGACCCGAAATAAGATGCGTTTATTTCCGTCGAGACCAGAAATGATTGTTAGTAAAGATCATCTCAGTCGAGACCCGAGATAATATTCCTTAAGTCAGTCGAGACCCGGCTTAAAGTGTTATCTTATCTTCAGTCGAGACCCGAAATAAGATGCGTTTATTTCCGTCGAGACCAGAAATGATTGTTAGTAAAAGATTATCTCAGTCGAGACCCGAGATAATATTCTTTAAGTCAGTCGAGACCCGGCTTAAAGTGTTATCTTATCTTCAGTCGAGACCCGAAATAAGATGCGTTTATTTCCGTCGAGACCAGAAATGATTGTTAGTAAACGATTATCTCAGTCGAGACCCGAGATAATATTCTTTAAGTCAGTCGAGACCCGGCTTAAAGTGTTATCTTATCTTCAGTCGAGACCCGAAATAAGATGCGTTTATTTCCGTCGAGACCAGAAATGATTATTAGTAAATATCTTATCTTCAGTCGAGACCCGAAATAAGATGCGTTTATTTCCGTCGAGACCAGAAATGATTGTTAATTGTTAGAAGTGAAATATCAGTCGATACCCGATATGAATGTTAGTCCCTAAGCCAACTTACCCCAAGCGATGCCAAGCACAAAAAGAGATCGAGATCAGTCAGCTTGTCGTTTATATAGCCCTTGCTTGCACACGACACCACTGATAGAGTAGCAGCGGCGCATGATTACAAGAATTGGCAGTGCAGCTGTGCTCTTACGGTACTAGCGATAAAATTTGCCTAGCAACGAACAAAAATGCATAGCAACAAGAATTTTTAGAGCAACACATGATGTTGTGTTAAATTAAATTATATTTGCAAAAATTTTATTTCGTATCACGTAGAGAAGAAAAATCCCGTTCGATGGTACTTATAATGATGATAATGCTAGAGTTGCAAATTGATCTGCTTGATTTGATTGTATTTGTGCCATGCATTGTATGTTACATGACAACACATGGTTTTGATAGATGTTGTACCTATTTTTGGAAAAATTGTAATTAGATTGAATTTGTTTTCTTTTCAGAACTCAATTTCAGCATGGTACTGTTGTAATATGTTCCCTTTTCAGGAATTGTTTTTTTTTATAAGAATTTTAATTTAATTTGCTCAATGAGGCTATACTTTTATGTTGTATCTGTGCAATATGCTATGAAGATGACAAATTCATGGCTATGTTGGGTTGTGTACATGTTTTTCGCTTAAGAGAAATAAAATTAGATTTAATTTTACTAAAAATTTGATGTTTGCTTTCTTTCAGAAGTTTTCTCTTTATCAAAATATATTCGAATCAATTTGGTTCGAACAAAGTCAGCTTTCCTCTCTTTCCAATCGTGCCAGAATTCAATGAACTCTTTGATGAACTGCTCTGAATTGAACAAATAGTTCTTAAATATCCAGTATGCAGTTCTTCTTTCAACTAGAGTGCTGGATGCATCTACAAGAAGATGATCGCTAACCGAACACTCTTCATGAGTTGAGCTCAACTCCGGAATGTCGATCCCTTGAGGGGTTCAGCGTGCATTTGAAATTACCTCCGAGGAGAGTTTCGCCGCTAAAATTCACCAGGCAGGATTGAGCACTATCAATAACTTGTCTTGTAATATCCTGGTCATAAGGAAGGTACACGTTTACTACCTTGATATAATAGTCTTGAACGACAAAGTCCAAGGAAGAAGCGAAGCCTGGGAAGATATCTGTACATACAGACGACGGTAGTGTAAATTTGTAGGATACAATGATTGCCACCCCTGAGACTCTGCGAGGAGCAGGTGTGGCAAACATTGCATAGCCCGTGTGCAGGTAAGCATAACGCTCAAATTGTGTGTAAGTATCTTGAGTGAAATTCGTCTCTTGCAGAAGTGTAATGTCCATATCGAACATTTTGACATGTTCGATAGTACTGTGTAGTCTTCTATGAGCACTTAAACCCCCGGTGTTAAGAGACGCTATCTTATACATTCAAAGAGATGAAAAGCGCAAACGATGAATGTGCGACGTCTACTGACGATTAGAATCAGCCAAGCGATGCTCCTGAATCATCTCCTTCACCTTCCTATGCAGGAGCTCACAGGAAGCTGCATCCTTGTACTTCCTCTTCTTCTTGGCCTCCTGTTATAGGAGTTGAAGCTGAGGAAGTAACAACTCTGGCCTTTCCAGCTTCCCTACAAGAATACTTCAGATTTTATCTGAATTCTTCTTGTACTGGAGCTTGCCAAGAATCCTCAAAATTTTCTCCCTAGAAAGGGTTTCCATCCCCTTAGAGACTTCAAATTGGCTACCAGTCGAAATGATGCTATCACACGACTCAAACCGGTCATATCGCAGTCCGGTCATATCGCCGTGTCTCTCACAACAACCTTCGAACCGCAAGCTCTAATATCGTCCTCTTCCATGTATTGCCATTTTGGAGCGACTGGCTTTGCTGGCTCTGGAGGAGGCAGCATCACCCTTCTTTCTCCTCGTCCTTGGTTTTTACTAAATGGCTACTCGACTCCCGTCGAAAGTAGCCACGCTTTCGAGTGCTGACATGGCATCGTTTACAGCCGTATAAATTTTTGCCCCTGGGGCAGCCTCAGGCACTTTAGCCACTGCCTGCTCCAAAATAGCAGGTTGAGTGCTGGCAGAAGGTTCCTTCTCCGGAGTCACTACTGTAGCAGTGGTTTACTTCGAGAGAGCCCTCTGTTTAGCCCTCTTTCCGCTTCTCTCGGGGTAGTCAGCAATCAAATGCCCTACTAAGTGGCAAGCATGGCATTTCGCTTCGGTGCTCACATCAATCCAGTGTCTTGAGCCGAATATTCTCAAGAAGAAGCATTTTGGAAGCGTGCACCCGCTATTTAAAGTTATTGATGCTTCCCGGCTGGTTCCAAAAATACCGCGCCCGAAACCCTCGTTAGCAATTTTAATAGGGACCCGTGCAAACACAACCTTCGTGGGCTTTTCCCTGAGTGGGAATGGCACAAAGTGTCTACCATTCACCTCGATGCACTCACGCATTAGCTTGGTAGCACTCCAAGGGTATTGGTATACACCTCCACCATTCTCCCAGCTATTACTCCCATGGAGAATAGCTCCTCATGAGAGAGATGACCTGGAATAGTGCTTTTAGGTATGCGCTCTAAGGACATCTATTGATGTGCTCGAGCTGCATACCGTAGCTTTTATCCTGCCACCTCCCGTCGAAAAAAGCCTGGAGACTCGCATTGGTCTTAGGCCGAGGCTACGATTTCTAAGGCTGACTGACTCTTGGAACTACCACTAATCGGGGCGTATGAAATCCCTGCAACTAGTGGTTGGGGTTGTAGCGATGCTGTTGTTACTGCTGCTGCTACTGCTGCTGCTACTGCTGCTGCTACTGCTACTTCTGTTGTAGCTGCTGGGTGCTTCTTTGATGCATTTCGCTTATTGAAGACAGCGGGGGCCGCATTATCACACCGCTAGGCTTCGGTGCTGAGCTTGAAGCTGTTTTAACAACTTCAATCAGCTTTTGCCGAAGGCTTGGCGTTGCGACCGTAATATCTGCCTGAGGCACAGTTAGTACTGCAGAAACCGTTTCAACTGCTGCTATACTGCTCGTTGTGGGAACTAGTGCCCCAGTATCTCCTCGAGCAGAGTCTGATAGCTTAGCTGCAGTCTTACCCGAGGGAGCTAGCGACTGCAGCTTAGCCTCTTCAATTGGGCCCTTATTGGCCTTTTCAGTGAGCTCTTTTCCAGTTTCTTTGGAAGAGCAGGGAGAAGATTTATTATTCTTCTTCCTTCTTTGGATTGATTTGAAGGGATCATCAGTGCCCCCGGAGGGGTCCGGTCACTGTGACATAATAATAATAACATAACATTTTTGGTGGCAGCGGTTTTCCTATCCAAATCACAACACAGTTAAATAAAAATTAATTAATGAATAACAACTAAAAATATAATAAAACCTATCATGTATTAACATTTTGGTAACAGCAGATCCTGAACTGAGGGCTTTATAAAAAATTAATTAGATTGAATGGGACATCAACAAGTGTTAAAACAAAATAAAAATGAATGAAAGGGGGGTCTCATTGGGCAACCCCTCGCACATACAAACTACAGCACAAATCCGCAGGCCTTCCGAGAACATCGCCGGAAAACTAGTCGACAACAAATTAATATACATCCCCGTCGAAATAAATAAGAACTCTTTAACGCTCTCCTTGCCTATCGATATCAGCTCTGCTCCAAAACTTACCTTTTTGATTGATACTGGAGGAGAGATAAGTTTAATTAAACTCAAGGCCAGGTTTATTCTCGGAAACTCGATCGTCGAGCTAGTGAACGGTATGGAAAATGTACTAGTCCTCAATACAAATGAGGAGAACGCCAGTCTGGGCCCTTACGGTGAACCCAGTATACGAAGACATGGACGACTTTGTGGTCATCTCTACAGACTCTGACAGAGATCCAATTAAGGGCAGAATAAATAAACTACAAAACGTTATAAAAGCGAATCACTGTAACTCAGAGGAGTTTGAAAGTATTCGGAATATCTGTAGGGAATTTAACGATCTCTTTTTTATAGAAGGGGACTTTCTTTCATACATAGATGCGATTCCAGACAAGATCGAAAGACAAACCACCCATCTATACCAAGCCTTATCGGCTTCCTGAAGCAAGCCGAACAGAAATGAGCCGGCAAATACAAGAAATGCTGGAGTCCGATAATATAAAACCCTGACTTAGTCCCTGGAATTCTCCAGTTCTCCTTGTTCCCAAAAAATTAGATAAGAATGGAAACTAAGGTAATTCAATATATAATGATGATAATTCCACGTTAATTCAACTATATTTAAGATAATAACTTCATTTGAATGTCGCGCAACACTATGATTTAAATTATTTTAATAAATGCTAAGAAAACTATAATTAATCTTTATTCAATTCAGACACGGTACAATTATTGTGACTTCAATTTAAATTCAACACAAAAAAGAAGAGCCGCAAAATTCTCTACAACCTACTTTAATTATAAAAGATCTGAAAAATTACAAAATGAACGATAATGAATCTGCCGCTTGATAACAGGATTTTATAGAATTTTCATGTAAAATTGCGCTACGTAAGCATATAGCCATTTTGTTGTCAATTCTTAATCCACTTATCGCACAATTTCTATGAACTAATAAATGATTAAATTAAATTTAAATTCTGCATGCACAATTTATTGTTCCAAAACTGAGACAAAAAAAAATTAAAACACAAAATTGCATATAAAACTGCAATTTCCCAACTAGGGCATTTAGCAATTTTTTTTTCACAATTTGCACCAAAAGATTTTACCACTGAATTTGTATTTTATTTTTTTTGCACTAAACGACCCTTTTTCACAATGGAATTACTTGTTTCTGCTTCGCTGGTTGAGAAAAACTGAGAGAGCGATGCCTTGTTTCTAGCCCTTTTTATAGACCGTCGGCTGCCATTTTTTATCAAAAAATATATCCATAATAGCAATTTCTCACTACATTTCGTTAAAATTTAGATACGATTATTTTCCATTTGTTCAATAGAATGTTTCTCATTATCCAGCATCTTTATCTTGAATTTTTTAATGAAATTTTTCATTTAATTTTTAATTTTTCTATATTTGCCATAACATGGCGCCTAATGCATTCCACAGCATAATTTTATAGAAACTCTCTTGTAGAACTTAAATTTCCATTTGTCTCCTTCTGACATTCCATCTCTTTTCCTCTCATTATGAGAAATTAAAATCTTTAAATCGCGAATATCTTTTTACTTACGCGATTTACCTGGTTTCTGGCAACGCCGTTGAATTTCTCGCGAAAAAGAGCCCCGACAAGATGTGTCAAATGTCGGGAAAATATAAAGTTTGACAGTTCGCGGATTGTGAGCTGCGAGTGCCGCCGGTGTGTTTTTTAATTCATTTTATTGCGTTTCTGTCTTTAATTACCAGGTAAGTTTGTTTCTTAAAATGTAATTGTGTTCTGTGAGCAATTTATGTGTGTTAATATGTGCAAATTGTGAATATTAACATAATTTCTAAAAATGTTCAAGAGCTGTCACAGGTGAATGTTATTCATTAATTTCACCTGTAATGGCTGTAATTATGAACCAGAGGTGTTATCATTATGTTCTTTGGCTACCCTGGTCGTATTGTAATTGTTTTAGTTGTTCGAAAACAACAAATTTCTTCGCAAATCACTGATCTGATTCGCCTGTGTTGTTGTTGTTGGTTCGCCATGAAAATTGTTTGCATGGAAACTTAAACGAATTTCATGTGGTGTGTGGTTTTCAAATTCAATGTTTTGTATATATCTATGTTTTATTTAAGGTGAACTTCATTAAATTATAATTCTTTTTATTTCAGATATAATTTCAATAGTTCATTGTACCTGAAGAGGTCCCAGGTACCCAGGTGAGTATGCTATCAATACAATTTGTTTTTTTACAATTTTAATCGGTTTTTTTTTTCAGGGGCATAATTGATCATTCTCCCCCTGTGGAACGATGGAGTGCAACAAGCGCTTAGTGAGCTTAGAAATGCCTCTCTTGTGATAATGATGAAAAACGATCCTTCCGTCAGCCTTAACGCTCAAACGAACTTGATATTTTCCGGGCAGATTGACGGTCAGTTCTCTGCGTTTCTTTGCTCGGACCCCTTCGAAATTTATTCTTTGTAGAACGTGTCTTTCTATATAGGTGTATATCCCTTCTCTGGTCAAGAAGCGTTGATGGCTATTGGCTTCTCGCATCTTTAACTCCTTTAAGGTATTGGTTACCTTTAGGCGAGATAGTGTGTCAATGTACTGACCGTTGAATTCCGCTGGCTGGGATACTGTCGCATTAGTTTGGGGTGCATTGAGAATGCTTTGTTGGACGTGTGACGGTAGCTTAGAAAGAGCTGACCGTTTAGAGCTTACCTTGAAACATGGCATGTGCGGTCTTCTTGGAAAGTCAGTGTGGCTAGTCGATGTCGTGATGTCCTTTTTACAGCTGTAGACGTCGAGGAAGTTATCTTTTTTGGTATGCCGAATACGTCGCATCCAGGTTCCAGAAACATCGCTGCCTACTCATCACTTCTGGGTGGTGTGAGATAAAAATCCTCCATGATGTTGAGAACATCTTCATCATACTCATATGTATTAGATATCTGGAAGTAAGAATATGTAAATAATCTTGTTTGAATAAATGGACAATCACAAGTCAACACTGATTGACAAAAAAAAACACAAGCAAATCAAGACGGTACATATTTAGTTATCAATACATACTTCAGTTAACCTTCTTCAGAGTTCGATACATTGTGTATTGGTCTCTGGAATGAGCTGAATTGGGTTCGCACCTTGACAACTCTGACTAGTCCGTCCTTGCCTGGGTATACTTCTTCAATTATGCCTAGAGGCCATTGTGTTGGAGATATGTGTTCATTTTTTATTACTACGAAATCTCCTTTTTGTAGATTAGGTTGTTTCGTGTTCCACTTTGGTCTGTGTTGCAATTGATTGAGGTAATCTTTCGACCATTTATCCCAGAAACGTTTAGTCAGTTGTTGTAGTAGCTTCCACTTTTGAGATGGTAGTATCTTGGCTGTGGAATAGTCACGCTCAACAATTGCATTTAAAGCTTGCCCGATTAGGAAATGGCCTGGTGTGAGCACAAACAAATCGTCAGGGTCATTTCTGACATGACATAAAGGCCGGGAGTTTAAGCAAGCTTCGATCTGAGCGAGAACTGTTGCATACTCCTCAAAGGTGCAGATTAAGTTCTCTAATGTTCTGCGCAAATGGTGTTTGATTGACTTCACACCAGCCTCCCATATACCTCCAAAGTGCGGGGAAGCTGGTGGATTGAAGTGCCATTTGACTGATTTTGACACAAGATACTGAGAAGCTTCAGGCAATGATTGATTGATAGCTCGAGCGAGATCCTTATCTAATATTGACTTGCCGCCAACAAAATTGGTGCCACAGTCGGAATAAATGTCGCTGCATAAGCCTAGTCTGGCTACGAATCTCTTTAACGCGGCTATGAATGCCTCTGAAGTGAGGTCCGACACCAACTCTATATGAATAGCCTTGCTGGCCATGCAAATAAACAGTCAGAAGTAAGCCTTGTGTCGTTTGGCATTTCGGTGTGATGATACTTTTACAATTACAGGTCCGGCGTAATCAATGCCGACTTTTACAAATGGTTTTGTTACATTTACTCGGGGTGCAGGTAAATTCCCCATTAGTTCCGTGATTGTTGCACTGCGTTGTTTGGCACATGTAACACATTTATGTAGTCTACTAGTAATGCTGCGTCTTGCATCTAAAATGCAATATTTCTCACGACTTGTGGTTAAGACTAGGGATGGTCCGCCATGCAAAGTCTCTAAATGTATTTTATCAATCAACAGCAATGTCAAAGGATGGTGCTGTGGCAAAATAATTGGATGTCGTTGCGAATAAGAAATCATAGCATTGGCCAACCTCCCATCTACCTTCATCAAGCCACTAGAGTCTATAAAGGGATTTAGTTTAAGCAGCCTACTATTACGAGACAATGGTTCTTGATGCATCAGATGACTGTAGTCTTCTTGGAACACTATTTGTTGTACTATCTTCAAGATTGCTGTTTCAGCAGCATTCCATTCAGTGCTATTGAGTGAATTCAGTCGTTTGTTCTGTGGATTTTGACAGTTGTATACGAATCGTTGGATTGTTGATGTAACTTGAATTAGTCGTGAAAATGAAGAATACCTCAGAAGAATATCATCAGTGAACTTGTTTAGAAATGTAGTTAGAGTTGATTGTTTTGCTTCTAAGTCTGTTTGTTCCTTGACATGATTCAACCTTGGCCAATCCTTTTGCTTGTGCATTAACAATGTTGGTCCATGCCACCACAGATTGTTGTTAATTAAGCTGGAAGTCGGAACACCCCTAGAGGCTAGGTCAGCAGGATTATCACTTGTGGAAATGTGTTGCCAATAATCGTACCTTACTGTGTCCTGAATTTCTACTACACGGTTTGCGACGTACGTTTTCCAGCGTGATGGATGTTCCCTTATCCATTGCAGCACGATCATTGCATCTGTCCATGCCAATATGGGTACATATTGTAGTTACATATCAAATATTGTAGTTTTGATCAACCTTGCTAGAATGAGTGCTCCATTTAGTTCCAATCGGGGTATTGTGGTAGGTTTAGTGGGCGCTACTCTGGTTTTTGCTTATACTTCCATCTTCCCCTTCAACTCTTAAATACAAGACAGCCGCATAAGCCCTTGCCGAAGCGTCACAAAATCCATGTAATTGCATGCGTGTATGGGTCGAGTATTGAATCCATCTTGGGATTTTCACAAATTGCAGTTGCTCTAAGTCTTTCTTGAAGGATACCCATTGAGTGTGAATAGTGTCTGGGATTGATGAATCCCATGAGCAACCTGTAATACACAGTGTTTGCATTAACATCTTGGCAGTGATGATGATGGGTGCAAGCCAGCCAAGAGATTCATACAATGATGCAACCTCTGATAATATAGTTCTTTTGGTTATAGAGGTAGGTGTAAGTCTTGGTGTAACCGTCAATGAGACATAATCAAGTGCGGGATGCCAACGTATTCCCAATGTTTTAATTGCTTCATCCTCCGAAAATGTTAATGCACAATTGACTTCGCGATGATCTATTGGTATATCCTATAGTAGTTTTGGCTCGTTGCTGAACCACTTCCTTAAATTGAACCCGCCAGCCTTCATCATATTCAGGATTTCTACTTGAAGTCGCTTAGCCTCAGTGATATTGTCGGCTCCAGTTAACAAGTCGTCAACATAGAAGTCGGTGTACGTGGCCCTCGAAGCTAATGGCCAGTTAGTGCTCTCATCCTCTGCGAATTGTTGATTGTCCCAGTGTAGGAGCTTCATTGTTTATAAATGGCAAGTTGACTTGGTAGTTTCCATTATTTAAACGTTGATGTGTAGTTTGAAATATTTTTTGACACTCTTCTTCCTCCTGAGTGAGAATAGTTTGTGTTGGGAGTTCCTCTAGTTCCCAAATATCCTAAGTTGTGCATCTAGATCGACATCGGTGATAGTGGTTGTACAAATTGTTTCTCCTTCCTTGCTTGTGTTGGTAGCAGATCCTAGTAGGACTCAGCCGAAAGTTGTGTTTATTGCTATTGGTGATGTGTCTGATCCTCGTCTAATGCCTTCTTGAATTATTTTTGCGTACAATTTTGCTCCTAGTAGAGCATCTATTTTACCGGGTTTCCAGTACGTGGGATCTGCAAGCTCTAGTCCATTTAGATGTTGGTAATCCCTTCGAGTGAGTAATCTTGTTGGTAGACAATTTGTGATACCCTTCAAAACTAGAAAATCTTCTTCTAATGTAGTAGGATTGGATCCGCACGATCGCAATTGTAGTCTTGTCTGTTGATGTGAGACGGCAGCAGGACTAGTGTTTAAGCCCGTTATTGCCACTGATGTTGAGATGCGGGTAACACCTAACTTCTTCCAGGCTGCCTCAGTTATGAACGAAGATTGAGAGCCACTATCTATAAGGCAACGTAATAAAGTAGGCTGACCAAACTTACTTTTTGCCATTACTAAAGCTGCAGATAGTAATGCATGCTGATTTTCTCTGGCCACAAATGTTTGGATAGTATTTAACCCATCAGCGCAGTCGGCTGCTTGAATCCCTGTAGGCCGATTGGTAACCTGATTGCTGTCTGCATGGTGTGTTTGAATTTGTGTTGTATTGGACTGTTGCAGTCGTGAGTCCTCATACGGACGCCTCTTGAATTTCTCTGAGGTTTTTACACTTGAAGCATTTATATTTGCTAGTACACGCATGTACAAGGTGATCTTTTGATAAGCAGTTAAAACAGCGTCCGGACATCTTAATAATCTTTCGTCTTGCTTCGGTGTTCATATTGTTGTATTTTGAACACCTTTGAACAAAGTGATTTCCATCACATGCTGGACATCTACCTCTACTTGCTGTGTAGCATGTCAAGGTTGTTTGCCTTAACTGTGGTTTTGGGTGTGGTGCCTTGGTCACTAATACATCCGCGATTGATTCCAATATTTTTAATCGAGTATTTAAAAATTTAATGAATTGTGCGTGCTTTGGTAGATCTTGAGTTGCTCCTTGTTCTTCTTCCCATAGTTTAAGTGTCAAGAATGGTAATTTTTGTACTACCAGATGAATTAGCAATACATCCCATGAACTTGTGTCAACGTTTAAGCTCTTCAATTGCTGTAGGCATTCCTCCGTAGTGTCAAGTAATAGTTTTATTCCCTTGCTTGATTCCATAGTTTGCTTAGGTTGGTTTACTAAGATCTTAAGTTGATGATTTACCAGTATTCTTTTATTTTCGTACCGTTCCTTTAGTTTATCCCAGGCTGGTACATAATCCTGGTCTTAAGACCTTTTCGGCTTCACCAACTAAACATGCCTTCAAGTGATGTAGTTTTTGGACATTTGTTAAACGAGCGTTCTTGTGTACTAATGACTCGAATAGATCATGGAATGACCGCCATCGATCATAGTCGCCATTATATGTTGGCATTGCAATCCTAGGCAATGAGAATTCTTGTTGAATGATGGTCGTTGAATGGATTGGAACCGACGTGTTGTGTTGCGATTCAACAGTATTTGAAAATTTCCGTATGCCTTCAAATAATTCAACCATGTAATCCGAATATTTAAGTTCTGATTTACTATAATTATCTTCTTCCATAAAGGTTTTTGAATCATCTGGGTCTAATTCAGCCAATGATTCATTTAGTGACAAATCAACTGCACTATAATCCTCCCAAATTTTTTTTAAATCGGCAATTCTCGATTCGGAAAACCCTTGAGTGCGTTTAGGTAGTGCAGTTTTTTTTTGCATTTTCAATGAATTTGTCTAATCGCTTCTTAATACCTTTTCCCTTGTAACCAGTTCTTGTAACGATGACATATTGCTCTTAACCATTTACGTCAATAGCGGAAAATTAAATGCATGTGCCGACCTTAACTTGGTCCCCCTTTATTTTGTTAGTACTAGCAATAAATTCACCGATAACCAGTTTTTAACAAAAACTGAATACGCTGCACACTCCCGGATGGAACCACCAAAAAATGTTTTAGGATGTTGTGTGTGTAGCGGAAGTAGAACAATAGAGTGTCAGTTTATATTCATTTATTATTATATGTATCCTACTTAATGCTAAAAAGAAATTTCACAATCAAAATTCAAATAATTCAATATATAATGATGATAATTCCACGTTAATTCAACTATATTTAAGATAATAACTTCATTTGAATGTCGCGCAACACTATGATTTAAATTATTTTAATAAATGCTAAGAAAACTATAATTAATCTTTATTCAATTCAGACACGGTACAATTATTGTGACTTCAATTTAAATTCAACACAAAAAAGAAGAGCCGCAAAATTCTCTACAACCTACTTTAATTATAAAAGATCTGAAAAATTACAAAATGAACGATAATGAATCTGCCGCTTGATAACAGGATTTTATAGAATTTTCATGTAAAATTGCGCTACGTAAGCATATAGCCATTTTGTTGTCAATTCTTAATCCACTTATCTCACAATTTCTATGAACTAATAAATGATTAAATTAATAACTAAATTTAAATTCTGCATGCACAATTTATTGTTCCAAAACTGAGACAAAAATAAAAAATTAAAACACAAAATTGAATATAAAACTGCAATTTCCCAACTTGAGCATTTAGCAATTTTTTTTCACAATTTGCACCAAAAGATTTTACCACTGAATTTTTATTTTATTTTGTTGTTGAGAAAAACTGAGAGAGCGATGCCTTGTTTCTAGCCCTTTTTATAGACCGTCGGCTGCCATTTTTTATCAAAAAATATATCCATAATAGCAATTTCTCACTATATTTCGTTAAAATTTAGATACGATTATTTTCCATTTGTTCAATAGAATGTTTCTCATTATCCAGCATCTTTATCTTGAATTTTTTAATGAAATGTTTCATTTAATTTTTCTATATTTGCCATAACATGGCGCCTAATGCATTCCACAGCATAATTTTATAGAAACTCTCTTGTAGAACTTAAATTTCCATTTGTCTCCTTCTGACATTCCATCTCTTTTCCTCTCATTATGGGAAATTAAAATCTTTAAATCGCGAATATCTTTTTACTTACGCGATTTACCTGGTTTCTGGCAACGCCGTTGAATTTCTCGCGAAAAAGTACCCCGACATGATGTGTCAAATGTCGGGAAAATATAAAGTTTGACAGTTCGCGGATTGTGAGTTGCGAGTGCTGCCGGTGTGTTTTTTAATTCATTTTATTGCGTTTCTGTCTTTAATTACCAGGTAAGTTTGTTTCTTAAAATGTAATTGTGTTCTGTGAGCAATTTATGTGTGTTAATATGTGCAAATTGTGAATATTAACATAATTTCTAAAAATGTTCAAGAGCTGTCACAGGTGAATGTTATTCATTAATTTCACCTGTAATGGCTGTAATTATGAACCAGAGGTGTTATCATTATGTTCTTTGGCTACCCTGGTCGTATTGTAATTGTTTTAGTTGTTCGAAAACAACAAATTTCTTCGCAAATCACTGATCTGATTCGCCTGTGTTGTTGTTGTTGGTTCGCCATGAAAATTGTTTGCATGGAAACTTAAACGAATTTCATGTGGTGTGTGGTTTTCAAATTCAATGTTTTGTATATATCTATGTTTTATTTAAGGTGAACTTCATTAAATTATAATTCTTTTTATTTCAGATATAATTTCAATAGTTCATTGTACCTGAAGAGGTCCCAGGTACCCAGGGGAGTATGCTATCAATTCAATTTGTTTTTTTTACAATTTTAATCGGTTTTTTTTTTGTTTTCAGGGGCATAATTGATCATAAGAAGAAAAGGATATCAAAGCCTTCCTTGGTTTCGTCAACTATTATCGCCGCTTTTTCAAAGATTGCGAAATCACTTACAAATCGTTTGAAAAAAGAGTCGCCCTTCAAGTTCGACGCATCTGCGATGAGGCATTTTGCGAATTGTGAAATTGAACTGAATTGAATTGTACACCAATCTTATGCTATCCTGATTTCGACAAAGAATTTTTTGTCACCGCCGATGCCAGTGACTACGCAATCCGAGGAGTACTTTCATAAATTTAAGATCAAGGAGATCTTCCAAACGCCTATGTGAGTCGCGTTCTTAATGGTGTGGAGACTCATTACTCAACAGTAGAGAAACAGCTCTTACTCATCGTTTTCGCAGTTGAGCAATTCAGACGATACGTTTATGGTAGACAGTTTACAATTATAACTGATCATAAACCATTAGTATCTCTCATGAATCTGAAAGATCACTCCTCAAGACTGATGAGATGGAGAATACGTCTTGAGGAATATGACGACAAGATAGTCCATAAATCAGGTAAGCTAAACACAAATGCAGACGCTCTCAGTAGAGCTATTCCAGATATTAGCGAAAATTTTGTAAAACCTACCACCTGCGTAAATGTGGTAACAAGGAATCAAGCTAGAGCTCCGGCGAATTTTAATACCCCCAAAACGAGTCTAATTAATCTAAATCCAACTCCATCACCAGTAAAAATTTCTTCAGCCATAATAACTGAGACAAATTTCCCATTACTATTGACCAAATATGCGAATCCTAAATTTTTCATCTTGCCAATGCAATATACTTGATATGTTGATATGCTTGAAAGAAAGTTGGACTCGAAACTAAAATGTTCAGAAAAATCTCCACTTTCAGAAACTGAACTGAGCTTCCTCAAGAGAAAAGACTCAACAGTAATTATATCAAAAGTTAGTTTACCTTGTCGATCCCACAGGGATAGATCAGACCTCGAGACCTCGAAAAGATTTTAACTGAGATCTGCTCATACATAGAAGAAAATCAGTTAAAACAAATAAATATCTCCTTTCCTATATTAGACCCACAAAATCTAATAATAATTGAAAGCATTGTTACCCAGGTCTTCGCTAATAAGCAAATAAACATAAAACTCCATCAAGATGCAATAAAATATTTATCCGATAAATATGAGATCGAGCAAATCCTGGAAAGATTTTCATTCACTACCAACGGGAGGCCATCAAGGCATTTCCCGTACAATTAAAAGAATCAAAAAGCAATTCTACTGGCCTGGCATGTCAGACGATATTATCAAATATGTAAGGAAGTGTAAACTTTGTCAAGCAAACAAGCCAAGCCTTTCAAAATAGTGTACCTAGATGTTGTAGGACATCTCCCAATTTCACATTCTGGAATTAAATACCTCCTTACATTCCAAGACGACCTCTCAAAATTTGCTGAGGCTATTCCCATAGGCGACACTGACAACAATAGTTTGTTTACATGGTATTCCAGGAAGTATCCTCACAGATAAGGGTTCTAACATCATAAGTGGCACGTTCGCCAAGGTATCTAAATTGCTGAGAATAAAACGGTTTAAAAGTACTCCATATCACCCTCAAACGAATGGTGCATTGAAGAGAAGCTACAGAAACTTAGCAGTATATTTCCGATCTTATGTAGCAAAAGATCTAGAAGACTGGGATACATGGATTTCTTATGCCATGTTTGTCACAATACCACTCCTCACTCGAGAAATCCAAAACAATTTGAAGGCTTCTCCAAACGTTTGCTATAATTACGACAATTATGCAAACGATCTGAAAGAGCGTCTAAAACACAGCATCAAAATAGCTAAAGACATAGCCATGGCCAATAAACAAAAATCCAAACTACAATATGACTACCGGTAAAAAATCTTAAAGAGTAATCTCTATATATGTTTCGTCCTCCTCGGTGGAATATATGGGTTTTTGCCTCATATATATAATTCACACCCAGAATTTATTCTGAGTTTATATGAGATGAGAGCAATTTGATCTGTTTCAAACGGCAGAAAACCAAGCTGTACCGACGAGTGTAAGGTTTTCTGCTAACAGGAAAAGCTTCTTCTTCTTCCTTTCTCTTTTTCTTTTTTCAGCCCACTGCGGGCGTACACAGGTTCGATTCGGTTCGATTGAATCTGGTTTTTTAATTTTTTTTTAATACAAAATTTTTTTTTTTATTTTTCTCAATTTTTTGGTTTTTTTTTCATTTCTTTTCTTAGCAGCCTTTATAAAAAAAGGCGTACCTACCCATTCAACCATTTATTATAGTGATTGATGAGCATAAAGAGTCCCAAAAATATTATTGTATACTTTAATGGAATAATGTATAAATAAGATACCTAGTTTTGTAAGAGCTCACGTTGTATGTTTCAAAATTTATCAAGTATTTAACTTGATGTATCCGCCAGCTGCAGCATGTGTTTGGAATTTTATGCAGACATTTTTTTATAAAATAACAACCGCGTACGACGAAAATTTCCTGTCTGTAGCTGTTTTACAAAAGATGATTGAAAATCAGAAAAATGAATTAAAATTTTTGTTTATCACACCATTGTCTATCTATCTAAACTTAAAAAGAATATGAATAACGAGTAAAACGGGTTTGATTAATATTTCCTTCATAATTAATAATTTATTAATACTACATATTACAACTTTAAATTTATTATAAAATATATTAACCTACGTTGGTAATATGTATGTCAAACATTATTATGAAATTAAAAAACAAAAAATTTCAAATAAATTTTAATAGAACTAAATTGTCTCAAATTAATTTAAGTGTATTGAACTGAACTCAGGAATGATGTAGATCCAGAAACTCCAAATATCAAAGACAGTTTTTTGTTTTCATTGAGTATGTAGGTACTTAAATAATCTCAGCTAAGGAGTTTTTAATTATGTAGCGTATATATTATACATAATATTTGTGTCTAGCATAATGAAAAACTATATTTAATAAAAATATATGCAACTAATTAAAACTTTTGAGTTTTAATGTAATTTCAATTTGAAACAATATTATATATTTCAGGCCCAAACATTAATAATTTTGATTAGTAAAGTTCGTGCCATAAATTGTTATTGTGATCTTTGTATTAAGCTATTTATTATTTCGGTTCTTCCAATATAAGTTTAATTCAGTAATTTTTAGTATGCAGATGGATTATATTATAGGATGGTTCAAAGCAAGATAAGATCCGTGTACTGAAGGTATGCTGGATTAATCTGCTGTTAAGCCACTCTGCATACGAAACAATTATGTACTGAAAAACCTGGTATGCTGAATTGAACTATCCGGCATATATTAGAACATTTAAATATTATAAATGGTCCTTAAATTGTAGAAACGGCACATTATCCTTTATGTAGGCTTTTCTATTTATTATGAATAATTCATAATTTCTACTTACCATATAAAGACACCACCTTAATATCTAGAGGGTGTATATGAAGGTTTTCTACTCATATTAAAACCTACTTTATATTATAG
The DNA here is from genome assembly GCA_963930735.1 of Dioctria linearis. NCBI lineage: Eukaryota > Metazoa > Arthropoda > Insecta > Diptera > Asilidae > Dioctria > Dioctria linearis. The sequence goes on from OZ005740.1 coordinate 207,943,793, forward strand.
AAAATGAGCCCTACATTTTAGGGAAAAGTTTCTATTTAATAGATATATTTCGTAATATACTAACGGTGCATCTTTGATTATCATGAAAGTTTCTATAAGAACGATGAGAAATTTACTGGGAGTTCCTACATTCTAAGTAGATATTCCCTTTATTTATAAGCTACCTTCGTTATAGATAAGAAGGTCCCTACTATGCAAGAATACTTCTTACTTAGTTAAAAGCTCAGTGATATAAAATCTTGAAAAAGTATGAAGATTGTAAGGATATCTCTCTGCATAGAACGGATGTACTTTTAAATAAGTAATGATTAATGATTCCTAAGTAACAAAGAACAATTGTGAATAATAAGTAGATTGTCATCGGTTGAATTTTCAATGATGTTTTTAGGGATCCGTACCCAAGGGATAACAACGAGAACTCTATTATTACTAAGACCTTGCTGTCCGTCCATCACCAGGTTTTATCTCATGACTCGTAATAGGTAGACAGTCGAAATTTTCACAGACTGTGTTTTTCTGTTGGCGATATAACAACAAATAATAAAAATAAAAATAAATTATAAATTAAAGGAGGTTTTATTCTCATTCATTATTATTATCATAAGTAGGCAGTTTTTTTCAAATGACAGCATTATAATTATTTTTTCAAATGACAGGATTCTTTTTTCAACTGACACCCACTCTCATTTGAAAAAATAAATAAAAAGGACATAGTGTTAAATTTTGTACGATGGTACGGAGCCCTTCGTGCGCGAGTCCGACACGCACTTGGCCGGGGGGGGGGGGGCAATGCATATTACACATAGTATTTTTTATCACACACATTGCTCAAAGTATTTCCTATATACATATGAGTAAGCAAGTGACAAAAAAACAAGTGGAAAAGCTAGAATTGGTCTAAAACCAATTCTTATGATACCCTAGATGAATGCCCGTATGAAATTTCGTATGGTCACCCATTTGAGCAATTTTGATTTTTTGCATTGGTTTCTACCATATATTTCTAGAACGGCTCGTCGGACAGAAAAAATGATTATAACCATTTTTATAGGATTTCTTATTCTGAAAAGCTCTTAGTACAATAAAAATGTCTAGGACTGATCGTTTTCAAAATATATGTAAAAAACCAAAATTTTTATATGGCAACACCAAGAAGGGGTTGTTCGATTTAGTCCATTTTTGAAATTTTATTTGCTATTACTATGAAAACAATGTACCAAATTTCAGCTTTCTATGTCGACGTGTTCTCAGGTACTGTCCAAATATATAGTGGAAAACGAAATTTTTGTATGGCAGCCCCACGAAGGAGTTGCCCGATTTGTCTCATTTTCGAACTTAATTTTACTTTTTTTTAATGTCCGTGTACAAAGTTCAGCTTTCTAAGTGAACGCGTTCTGGAGTTATCGTGCGCACGGACGGACGGACATGCAAAAATCAAAATAACTTTTAATTTTATGCGGGGGTGTCCAATCCGATGACAAACTTAGTATATCCTATAGATTTCATCTAGGGTATAAAAAGGTAGAACAACGTACAGAACCAAAACCCTCTAGAATACTTCACAAGCCATGAAACAGACTCCCTCCCTACCTCATGCGAGACCCAACGTAGTCCTTACATTCTAAAATATTTGTAGTGTTCTTATGTAAAAGTGACAAAAGTTTGATTTGAATAGCTCATCCGCCCTAAACTACTATTCATACAGAAAAATGGAGTCCTGTTAATCTTAAGCTTGCTTTCTTATTTTCCGAACCGTAATAAAATGTTCATACCTTTCCTAACAAAATTATTTAAAAACAAGTGAAAAAGCTAGAATTGGTCTAAGACCAATTATTATGATACCCTAGATGAATGCACGTATGAAATTTCGTATGGTCACCCATTTGAGCAATTTTGATTTTTTGCATTGGTTTCTCGCATATATTTTGAGAACGGCTAATCGGACAGAAAAAATGATTATAACCAATCCTATAGGATTTCTTTTTCTAAAGAAGTTTTTATTACAATAAAAATGTCTAGGACTGATCGTTTTCAAAGTTTAGGGCGGATGAGCTATTCAAATCAAGCTTTTGTCACTTTTACATAAGAACACTGCAAATATTTTAGAATGTAAGGACTACGTTGGGTCTCGCATGAGGTAGGGAGGGAGTCTGTTTCATGGCTTGTAAAGTATTCTCGAGGGTTTTGACAGATCCCAATTAGCGGGTCAAACGCTAGGCACATTGCCCATATTTCCCATCATATGGCAAAAACAATTAAAGCAAGCGCGAGTTAAGTTTATTTAGAACTTAACAACAAAAAAATAAAATAAATAAAACACAATAAATAAAAGAAATTATACTTTTTTATTAACTTTGTCCGAACACGAATAGAATCAAAACTAGAGTGGCTCTTCCAAAATATTTTTACATGTTACTTGCCACTGATCACGTAACATTCAACGTGACTTCGTACTCATGTTACAAGTGAGCGAAGGTAATTATGCTGACAGAAAACAAAAATGAATTGGAAGCTGAAGTGAATATGTGAAAAGGTATATTATATTTTATGCGAAAGCATTTTCATGGGAAAATGCTTTCATGTGAAAATGCTGTCGATGCTACCGGATGTGGCGGGTCTTGTCCATAACTCTTCCCCCCTTGGATGAAGCGATGGCCAGAGGTGCTGGACTCGGTGTGTTTCCTGTATTGGTGAGGGTATTGTTATCCTAGGTCTGGGTTCTCCTAATATGATGGTTTGATGATTTTCCAAATTCTTCTTAAGGTAACTTTTTAGGTAGATGATGATAAATATTCCTGCTGCGATACAGACTATGGTCGTGATTCCAAAGGTATAGTAATCTCGTTGTGTTGTTTTGACTTCCAGGAGTTTGATTGCTTCTAAGTTTCTGAAGTGGTAGAGTTTCAGTTTTTCCAGGTTTAGATTGTCTATCGTTTGTGAGGAGTTTATCTTGCTGAATAATGTTGGGTGTATGATTACTGCTTCCCAATAAACGTTTGTTTTGCTGTCATATGTTATTCCATTGATTTCGATGCTGCAGTTCTCAAAATGGATAAGTGCTGTTCCGTTTACTTCCTTCAGAGGGGTGTTACATGTTGATTGTAGATTTGTTGCTGGAATGTTGATGCATAGAACGTAATTTGGTTCAGGTTGAAAAACCGTGCTGATCTCAATCCCGTTCAAAAATGAGCAGTTGGCTGGAGTGTGCTTGATTATGTTGGGGATACATTCTTGTTCTCTAGCCTCTGGGGTAATTGATGACTTCTTGCAATAGTAGACTCCTTCAATCAGTGGGCAGCTCTCATCGAAGTACTGTGTGTCGACCTCATTGGAGGTTAAGTAGGGTTTGGTGTTTATAGGTAAGGTGGAAAAAGGAGTAGGTTTTGTTTGAAAAAATTGGTATTTGGATGTTAAATATAATATTTGTGTCGTTATAGTAAGCTTGTAAACCAAGAAATTCGTGAATTTGCTCATCTGAGTGTATCTTTACATTTTGCTTTTGGAAAATTTCATAGATTTCATCTAATTCGTTTGGATTGAGAATTTGTTTTGAAATTATATTCAATCTAGCTAGTACTATTGATTCTGCTATATTTGTTAGATGAGTATTGAGTAAGTCGATGTTGAAATTGATTTTGTTTATGTACTGTGAATACTTCTAATTTTGGTTTTCCATTTTGATTTGATTGTTTATCGCTTTATTGTAGTTGTTTAAAAATGCCTCTATGGATTCTTGTAGTTTATTGATGTGATCAGTAACATTTCGGAATCTTTCAATCATTTGGTCATTAATTCGAATTTGATTGTTTAATCCGATTTCAAGATCATGTTGGTTTAGAGAAAGTTTTTGGATTTCTTCATTTATGTTTACGGCGTCTTCATGGTCCATATTTCCGGAAATGGCTTTTATTACTGAACCTAAGATATTAATTGCGCCCCTTTTGTTTCTCTTTGTTGGTAACAGAGTCTGCAACTTTCTTTTTAGCTCTTTGAATTTTAAGTTGGTAATTTCAACAATGTCTTTGAATTCGTCGTGGTTTACAGTTAAATCCATAGAGTCTTTGATTTTGTCAATGTTGGTTTTGTAGTCCGTCGGTTGGATTATGTGTATGAGTTTTTTGTGAGTTTGTATTACCCTAGCTGGTCCTAGTTCCATTGGGAGTACCCCGTGGTGGTTCGTCAGGTCCTGTATTTCCATCTTCTGGCTGAGGGCCACTGATAATCTGGAATTTGCGTTTTTTCTTTAGTTTAGATTTGTGTATTTTTTGATTTTTATGAGTGATAATAGTTACTTTATTATTATGTTTTACTTTTTGAATACTAAACCGGGGTGTTAACTAATTCCTTCTATTTTCTTTACTAAATACTGTTATATTTTCTTCTAAAGATGGGGGAGTTTCCCTATTTGTATTTAATTTGTTTATATTTCGGTCTACAGCTTTTTGAATTTTGTCTTTCACGGATGGATATAGATTGGCTCGGAATTCGTTTAATTTTTGTAGGTACTCGTGTTCGTTATTGAATTTGGCATTGTTTAAGAATTTATAAGTTTTGCCGAAAAAGAGTTCGTATGGGGTTAGGTTAGTTGTCGAATGAATGGAGTTATTGTAAGTAATAATTGTTTCGTTCAAAATGTCTTCGTGGTCTTTGTCTTTCTGTTTTTCATAAATAATTCTGTATATTTCTGTTAGGGTTGAATGTAGCCGTTCGACTGGGGAATTGCTACTACTTTGTTTGAATCAGATTATGTGTAGTTGGATGTCGTATTGTCTGCAAAAGTCCTTGAAGATATTGGAAGTCAATTCTGCTCCCTGATCTGCAACTATGGATTTCGGGATGCCGTGGAGGCTCATAAAGTGTCGGATTGATTTTATTATTATTAGACTATTTCGGGCACTTAGGGTGAAAGCGGCAGCAAATTTTGAAAATTTATCGATTATTGTCAGCATTTGTTTACCGTTTATTGAGTATACGTCTATGTGGAGGATATCTAAAGGTTTCGATGGGGTTTCGGGTTTTTCGAATCTTAATCTTGGTGAGTTCCTATCATATTTTAAGGTTTGACATTTTTCGTAATTGTTTATTGTTTGTGCAAATTTTGTTTTTCATATAGGGGAAGTAATGGGTTCTATTCAGATGGAAAAAGGTTTGATTGATTCCTCGGTGGTTGCTTTTTAAGTGGTAATTTCGAATGGTTTCATCTTGTTCGTCGCTTTCTTTAATGTCTATCAATAATTCTGTACAACGTATTAGTTTAAAAATTTTGTTTCTTGAAAAGAATTTGGAATAGACTGATTGTACTATCATGAATATCTGGTCATCCGTAAATATAGCAGTGGTCTTATTTGGTGCTAAATATTTTTTTAGTAATTCTGTGGTATTTTCTTCGGAAAAGTTTTGCATTCGAATTATGCGACGTTGTTTGTTCTTGAACAAAGTTTCAACTGATGTGGAAGGAGATTTATCGGACTTTTCGAAAATAAGTTGGAGGTTAAATTCGTTTAAAGGTCGTTCCGATATGTAGATATGATCATTTAGGTTTTCAGCTGCTGAATGTATTGTAGCATAGGTTGAGCTTATATCCTTTTCTCCAGCATTCATTGAGCAATGTTCGTTTACATTTATTTCTATGTTGTTTGGATTATTTTTTTCAGGTGGTTTTATTCGACTCAGGGCATCTGCATTTGAATTTAATTTTCCTTTCTTGTGAACCACTTCGTATTCGAATTCTTCTAGTTTGAGGCGCCAACGAATGAGTCTGGAATTGGGATCTTTAAGACTTATTAGCCAAAGGAGGGGTTTGTGATCTGTTACGATCTGAAATTTACGGCCGAATAAGTAGGGACGGAAATACTTTGTTGCCCATACTATTGCTAAGAGCTCCTTTTCTGAGGTCGAATAGTTAATTTCCGAATCAGTCAAGGTTCTACTAGCATAGCAAATAGGTCTATCTGCGCCAATAGGGCCTTGGGATAATATGGCACCAATAGCGAAGTTACTCGCGTCGGTGGTTAATACGAATGGTTGGGAGAAATCTGGGTATTGGAGCAAGGTTCGTTGCTCAGTATGTCTTTTCATAATTTGAACGTTTTTATGTAGTTTTCGTTCAGATCGACCTTCCTATTCTTTTTGAGGCATTCTGTCAAGGGTTTCGTCATTCGTGCGAAGTCTTTAATAAATTTTCGGTAATATCCCAGCAGCCCTAGGAATGCTTTTATTTCCTTTTATGTTTTAGGGATCGGATATTCCTTGATAACCTTAACCTTTTCGGGATTTGGTTTTACTCCGTCATTTGTCACGATATGCCCTAAGAAGGAAACCTCTTTCTGAAGGAATTCAGATTGGTCTATCTGTACTTTGAAGTTTGCTTCCCGTAGTTTCTCAAATACCTTTTTCAGATTTTCTTTATGTTCTTGTAAAGATGTCGAGAAAACTATGATGTCGTCAAGGTAAACGAGACAAATTTTGCCCTGGATATCTTTTAAAACCTTGTCCATTACCCTTTGAAAGGTGGATGGGGCGTCTTTCAGACCGAAAGGCATTCGGACGTACTCATAGTGTCCGCCTTCGACACTGAATGCAGTTTTTTCTATATCGCGACGGTCCATCTCGATTTGATGGAAACCACTCGCTAAGTCGAGAGTGGAGAAATACAGACACTTACCGAGTTTATCAAGGATTTCGTTGATATTCGGTATTGGATACTTGTCGCTTATTGTTTTTTCGTTGAGCTTTCGGTAATCAATCACGAGACGCCATTTTTGTTTCCCACTGGCGTCCAATTTTTTTGGGACAATCCATATTGGGGAACTCCAGGGTGAGTAGCTGGGTCTTATTATACGCTGGTCTAATAGATTGTGTATTTGCGATTGAACTTCGGCTTTATGTATATAGGGGTATCTGTATGATTTGGAATAAATGGGTATATCGTCGGAAGTTTTTATGCGGTGCTTCATAACATTCGTAAAACTTAGATCTTGTCCTTCTTTTAGGAAAATGTTTTCGTACTCTTTGCACAGGGTTAGAATAGTTTCTTTTTCTTCGTTATTGAGATGTGATATTCTTATGAGATTTGTAATATCACAAGAATTTATAGTTTTTGGGTTATTGCAATAAATGTTGAAGTTATTTAATTCGCAGAAATTTTGACTAGTATATGACTCGGTTTTCAGAGGTTGGTCGAGGAATAAATTTCATCACAGTGGGACTTGTTGATTATTTCGACATTGCTATACCAATTTTGGGCTTTGTATATTCTTTCTGGGACTACCAAATTTGGATTGATTTCTGTCTTCCGTAAGTATATATCTCCGTTCTGGATATCTACTGGTAATTTAGCAACCAATTTTGAATTGCTAGGTACCATGTATTTATCGGATGTAAAATTGGGTTTAAAGTGGAGGGGTAATTTTGAGTTTTTTGTTATAAGCATTTTATTTTCCAGGTGAAGAAATATTTATATAGGGGAGTATGTAGCCGTGTTTGTTCACATCTACGTATCCGATTTGTTTACCGAGGCACATATGGGAAAATTTGAATCATCAATTTCATGGTTTTCTTCAAAGTTGGGTGTTTCATTGGCATCCTCATAATATTGATCAAGTTGCTGGTAGGAGTTTTCTAATGGAGGGGGTTCGTACTCCTCGTAGTCATTGTATTCTGGGTATGGTTCGAAAGAGTGCTGTTCAGAAATACTATAAAACTCTTTTTTTGCAGTATTTTGTTGATTGTTTACCTTAAAGAAATTATTTGTATTGGCCCTCATACGGGAGTTTCCGGAGTCGATATCCATAGGTTGTGGTGGAGGGAATCTACTTTGTTGAGGACGAAAGAGTGATTGTTGGGTGGAGAATGGCGCCCTGTTTTGTTTAGCGGGGAACTGTGGTCTGTTTTGTTGAAAAGGGATAAAATTCGTTTGTTGAGGGTGGAAGCTGGGGCTTATTTAATTGCCCAAAAGAATTTAGCGGACGAGGGGTTGACTGTTGAGTTGAAAATTGGGGTCTCTGTGGGTAAAAGTTATTAAGAGGACGGTAATTTGACTGTTGTGGTGTGATTATTGGCTTGCTGGGCCTTTGGTGAGAGTTTGATCTGTATGTAGGAGGATTATTCGAAAATTGGCTATTTGGCTTTATATAGAATACATTCCGTTCCTTAATGCAGAATGAAAATGCCTCTGCTAGTGTTGATGGCTTCATAGCCCTAATGGTGGAGCCCAAGGGTTCTTTTATCCCTGTGAGGAATATACTAAGGCACATCTCTGAATAGAGGTCCCTTTTTGCTTTAATAACATTGGGATCTCTTTCGTGAATCTGAAGATGATTATTTATCGTAGAAAAAATTTCAATTATCTGACTATAGAATTCCTCTATTGTTTTTTAATTTTGTCGTAAAGAATGCAGATCCCTTACAAGGGATGTCTCATTCCGTTTATCGGAATTATGGAGAATTAAATTGGTTTTTATGTCATTCCATTTGAGAGGGGTGCCGTACATATCTAGAACTTCGTTTGCAGGGCCCTCAATCTTATTTCTTATTGCCCGTAAAATGATCTTACTGTATGGTGTTCCGTCTATTGATGTTAGATGTTTCGTTATTATTGGGTAGACTCATTTTGTTGAAATTATTTATTTCTTGAGAGACTTCAAAATTGATTCCTGATTTGTTTATTTCCCTTGAACTAAGACCAATTCCGTCATTTACGTTAAAAATAATTCTTTCTAGATTCGTTTTATCGCTAACTCCTTCTTGAAAAACTTTCAAACCGATTTGAATTTGCTTAGATAAATCACAATCAAAATCAATTTCTTCGTTATTATCGCTTAAGTCACTTTCTGTTAAATTTCTGTTTTTACTATAGTTACGTTTATTTCTTGGTTTTGCTTCTTTTTCTTTAAACCTGAACTTAAAAGACATGTACGAATAAGAATAGTATTAAAAATCAATCAATAGTTTTATTTGTCACTTCTACTGGATCACTTTCTTTATATATTGTACATATATGTATCAATATTATTCTTAGTTCTAATAAAATTTTAAAATTTCTTTGAAAATTAATTATGAAAATTCATTAATCATGCAAAAGTACTAAAATCAATCAATAATTTTATTTATCACTTCTACTGGATCATTTTCTTTGTATATATATATGTATCAATATTATTCCTGGTTTCAATAAAATTTAAAATTTCTTTGAAAATTTATTATGAAAATTCACTAATCATGCAAAAAGATGAGGATAAAGTATTAAATTTTAAGGGAAGTTATAGGAAATTGAGGAGGATTTGAGGTCGACTTACATTGACAATAAAACCAGTATGCTCATTATTTTAGATGCTGTTGTAGATTCACTATGGAGGTATCCAGATACAAGGAGTTAAAACTCACCGATCCACAAGTTTAATTCTGTTCTCACTAAGATTCGTTTTCAGTTTAGAGGATTAGTTTTTTCGATAAACCGTCGAAAATTTGTTTTTTTTTTTTTCAAACCGATAACTAGTCGATATCAATAAACCATTGATATTTTCGCGGGATTTGTTACGATGAACCTTCGTTTATTTATCTCGCGAATTTTTGTTTTAAATCGTAAAACACTAAAACACTAGGATCGTTATCTGGATCCTACCGACTGCGCCAGTTAAGTTTATTTAGAACTTAACAACAAAAAAATAAAATAAATAAAACACAATTAAATAAAAGAAATTATACTTTTTTATTAACTTTGTCCGAACACGAATAGAATCAAAACTAGAGTGGCTCTTCTAACATATTTTTACATGTTACTTGCCACTGATCACGTAACATTCAACGTGACTTCGTACTCATGTTACAAGTGAGCGAAGGTAATTATGCTGACAGAAAATAAAAATGAATTGGAAGCTTTTTATGTGAATATGTGAAAAGGTATATTATATTTTATGCGAAAGCATTTTCATGGGAAAATGCTTTCATGTGAAAATGCTGTCGATGCTACCGGATGTGGCGGGTCTTGTCCATAACTCGCGCACTGGTTGTATGGTAGGTCAGGGACAGCCCAGTGCCATTACATGGCTAGAATTGGTCTCGTGCTGAGGGGTTTGTTTCATGTATTATATTAAAAATGGCAAGATGTTGAGTTGACAATAATTCTGATGGAATTATTGTCAGCCGATAGGAATGAAAAGAAGTCAAGTCATTGTTACTTGAAAAAGCAAATGTTTTAATGTTTTATATATATATATATATATGTGCATATGCTTTTGGAATATGTATGTATGTATGTATGCATGATTTCTGAAAAGATATGCATGTCCATATGTTTGTACGTATGTACATTGGAATTTGTTATTGCTGTTTTCATTCATGTAATTTGATTATGATGGCGCTTTGATTGATCTGGGGAAGTAGAGTGCCGCTTAATGAGTGGCGCTTCATTACACCATCCCCCTTAGAAAAGAAAGTTCATGGAGTAGGACGTATTGAACTTTCGAAAAAAAACTGGATGTAAAAAGAAATGATTGAAGGGGTTTTTAAATGGAGTGTTGCCAATGGTCACTTTACATACCAAGAATATTATTTAATGATTATGATCTTACGATAATTACATTTAAATATGTATATATATATATATAATTTTGTAAATCTTATCGTTTATGAGTTACACTTAATAGAAAAAAGAATTTTTTTTTTTTTACCTTTATGTATGTATAATCTATAGCTTTAAATATAAATATTAAAATATTGTTCTTACTATTATCTAGATGAATACTTCGTAAGATCATCTTGGAAAGTTAATATATATTTATTGCTTTCATGACTTGGTAAAGCTACGGTTTCCAAGAGATTCCGCCGACGCAAAAGTGCAACGCAAACGCGCCACCGTCATGTGTGAGATTTCTAGTGGATACAACCAAAATATAAATTTTAATAGTAGAATGAGCTTTGAAAGTGAAGTTTTTTTGCTGCAAGAGGAAGATATAGATGAAGTAGATCTGTTATTGTTCAGTCTAATAAAAAGAAATTTCGTAAATGAAATATTTCAGAAAGGAAGAGAAGAAAGACCCTTTGAAATTTTAATTAAAAGACTTTTAATGGATGACGATACAAAGTTCACGGAATGCTTCCGTTTATCACCACCGTTATTTCAAACAGTGTTAAATCATATAAATAGTGATATTACGAAACTTCCATGCAATAGAAATAGAAGTCCTATTACTCCAGCAGAAAAACTAAGCATTACTTATTTAAAGGTACATAAACAATTCTATTCGTAGCACAACTAAAATCTCAATTTAATAAACACACAACAAAAAGAAAATTTTAATAATAAATAAATAAAAATCGTCATTGTTATTCACTGAGTGGTGGAATTGTGGTCAAAAATTTCTGCATCGTTTTCCTGTGGTCGCTGAGTTTCAATTTGAGATAGAAATACAATAAAATTGTGTTTTAAAATTGGAAAATGTAGTAGGAGTTGGAGTGGTGGAAGTGGATGATGTATTGCTTAAAACTTCTAATTCCATGCTAGTAATGACTTTCAGAACTTCTAATTTTGCCTTTGCAATTTGCATAGCGGGAAATGTCTTTACTGTTGAAGCGATGCTTTTAAAAAATAAGTCAATATGCCCTGCTTCTGTACGGTTTCAATTTTGCTGATCATTTTTTTCATCAAGCCAAGTCTTTCAATATTTGTTTATGAAAGCATTGGAATTATTTCGGAGGTAGTCCATCGTATATATTCCAATTTAATAATTTAACTAGAGGGGAGTGTACGTGCGACGTATTGCAGTGATTGCTTCGGCAGCATTAAAATTTCAATAAAATATCTCCCTCACAACAATTTCTGTAAAAAATGTATGCCATCATAATGTAAATCCTCCTTGACACTACTTGAAGAATGCTGAATTGTAAAGCAATCATTTCAGGGCAAATGTATCTTTTCAACTTTTATATAGCTGAAATAAAAGAAACCTTAAGTTATTAATGTACTTATTTAATAAGCGATTAACAAGATTAGTAAACAGATATTAACTCTAATAATGTACTACCTTACATTTAAATTACTATAGGCTACAAAAGAAAGTTTGAAGAAGAGAGAATTATATGTTAAAGAGTTACAACTAACACCCTTATTATAGTTGTCGCTCGAAGTGACAAACTACGCAGTCACTCTTACTTCACTTAACTTTGGAATGGGTGAATCGTATATAATTGCGAGGGACCAGTATCATCAAAACTGAGCCACTATTGTCAAATGCGAAATTTAACAAAAGTACAGAATCAATTGTTTTTAAAACTATTTATCTTTGAAGTTTATTTAGCACAAAGTTTTATATTGCCACTAGTGCCTGTTAAAATTTTCATATCAATTAAAAAAACAGAAATTAAGTGTGTGGTCAGTAGGTACTTGCAAATGTAATTCGGATTATAAACTAAGAAAATCGCGTTTTAGGCAAGTGCACTATGTAAATTATCTTTTTTGTTAATATAAGCAAAGATTTATATAATTTAAATATGTAAATTATTTCAAAATATAGTCAAAAACAACATTTTTTACCACAGCTGCTCCTTTGTTTACTTTTTGCAAATTGAACAGTTGTGTAAATACATGTAAAACCTGGACTGCCAACACAACCAGAATTCATTACGCGAAATCTGGCTTATCACCATTTCTGTTCGCTATATATTCTAAGTTATTATCGTTGCCAATTAAAAAGACGGATAGCGTCAGGATATGAATTACATTTCGTGGTATTGTTCTTATTTTTGAAAATGTTTAAAAGAAAAAAATTATAAACGCGATGTATTCTGCGTATTTCAGCCCTTTAGCTATAAAAGCATGCTTCACCATAAAATCTATCATGACTTCAGATTGTTTTTTGTTGTAATTTTTACACTAAAAATGCAAAAAAAAACAATTAATTTAATTTATAAAAAACAATTGAATTTTATGTTTTAATGAACAACTTAAAAAGTCATCGCTTGCATCTTCCTTTTCCTTACACACATCTAACATCTGTCACTTACAAATCCAAGTGACTGATATTGTCACTTAATTATCACTTACATCGACATTTGTCTACTTAATACGATAACAGTAATTCATCCAAAGTCGTATGTTTTCGACAAATGTCGCTTTAAACAACAATCATAATACCATTATTGTGTCGTAACGTCATTTCTCACTTAAAGTGGCAATGATAATAAGAGTGTAAAACACTATAAGGGAAAATTATTCAAAACTAAAAAAACAGAAAATAAACTGTTAAAGTAGGAGAAAATTAAAAGTAACAAAAATTATAAGCAAATAAAAGTGTAGCAAATGAGGAAGAAAGAAGTTTAGAATAAAGAATTTACAAAATTATAATTTACGACAAGTTTTTAGATATTAAGATACAAAAAGAATGAAACAAAAATTAAATAAGCAGTTAAGCAATAGTAATCAAAACTACTAAAAATAAAGAACTAAATTACATATAATAATGGACAGTATAAAAAGAAAGGCAAAAAAAAAATAAAATGAAAAAAAGCAACTGAGCAAACCAAAACTACTTGTGGCGTAATTAAATAATAATTTCACCAGCCATTCTATTTAGCATTGCGCTTTAATTTTTAACTTTGATACGGCACTTCAACGCTGGTATTTACTTTTCGTTTAATTAAGAATGTCGTTTAAGAGACCAGTTACGTTTCAGATTCTCTGCCGGCAGTAGGTGCTTGGGGCGACTTCAGCCGAGTTTGTTTATGGAGAGAATTTGCGGCTACCCTTCGAACTTTTTCAAAATTCAAAAAGCTTCATGCCCCAAAACGAATTCGTAAGATCTCTCAAAAGTTTAATTTCGTTAATTAAACCCACTTCGGCCACTAACAATTCCTTAGTAACATTTTTCAAATTTAGAGCTTTGGACTCCTGCGCTCGGTCTTCATACGTACGGATTCCCTACGTGCCGCTTTGTAACCTCCTTATGAGGGCCCTTTCAAGGTTTTAAGCCGTTCGGGTAAATTCTTTACACTGCTAGTTAAGGGCAGAGAAGTCAACATCTCCGACGATCGCCTTAAACCTTGCTATGAAGAAATAGATGAAGATAAAAAAAACTTCTCCAGTAGGTCAAACATCTTCTCCAGCAAGTGAGGTAATTGCAGGGAGCCATCACTTAGCCAGACGTTAACGTCCCTTCTCGAAATGTAAATTTTGCGAATTCTGACAACGTTTTAAAGGAACGCATAACGCGCACTGGTCGAGCCACAAGAATTCCTTCTCGTTTTCGCTGAACCTGCAACAGTCTCGGTTCCGCTGGTGGGTGAGTATTGTGGCGTCATTAAATAATAATTTCACCAGCCATTCTGTTTAGCTTTCCGCTTTAATTTTGAACTTTGATATGGCACTTCAACGCTGGTTATTTACTTTTCGTTTAATTAAGATTGTCGTTTAAGAAACCTGTTACGTTTCAGATTGTCTGCCGGCAGTAGGCCGTGAATGTTTTTACTAAAAATAAAAAAGAGAAAATTTTTTTAGAACGGTTGATCAAAAATAATCTTTACTACGAAAATGTTATTAATTATACATCTTGCCAATTACAAAAAGTTATTATTAATAGTATAAGAAACTATTTTTTTTCAACCTTGTGTACGTAATTGTTAAAAGTTGCATTTTATCAATTGTGGTCTTCGTCTTTGAAATAAATTTGTGACACGGCAAGTGTCTCAATAATAGTTCACGTTAAGTTACTTCTTTTGAAAGAGGAAAGAAGTTTTCCAACCATAGTACCCAAATATTCCACAGGAATTATTAATATAATTCAGGGTATATACTGACCCTGGTGCTTGGAGTGGGGAATACTCCACTACCCCACATTGGTGACCCCGACGTGATCCTTAGAAAGGAAACCCCGCACCAGAAGTAAGGTGACTTGATTCACCGTACGAAACAAGGTATCGAGGCTGATATCGACGAGTCATTCGAGTCAAGCTGTACGAAAACAGCTGAAATTAGGAGCTATCGTCGAAAATACCTCAAAGGAGAAAGCATCTGAAGAGACAAAACACCTCAAAAGAGAAAGCATCGCAAAAGAAAAGGGAAGAATCAATTGCACCAGTGTTAAGGGTTGGCCGCAACAGGTAACACCATCAGCAGTACATTTTTTTTTGTGGTCAAGCAAGGTCATGTTGCAACTGCATTTTATATTTATCTATTCTTTTGTATCAAATCAGATAAAATTAATTTAATGTAACTTAATAATTAATTTAATTTAGCTTAACTTACTGAATTAGGGGAAATTATTTATTACCTATTTAATCCCCTATAATAATCTTATATATTGCCTTTGTCTGTGACATATAATATATTGCATCGTCCCATATATATTATATTACATCGTCGTATTGTAACGCAACGTAACAGGTCGCACCGCGTGTAGCGTCGTGAATAAAGTATTGTCTGTCAAGTGTTAAGTGCGAAGTGTTGTAGTGCTCAAAGCGATAAGCAGTTTGAATTAGG
This sequence comes from Dioctria linearis, assembly GCA_963930735.1. Classification (NCBI taxonomy): domain Eukaryota; kingdom Metazoa; phylum Arthropoda; class Insecta; order Diptera; family Asilidae; genus Dioctria; species Dioctria linearis. Next base: position 207,959,265 of record OZ005740.1, read on the forward strand.
TAGAATGGCTAATCCCAACGGGGACGTAAACGCGGGTACGTTAATAAACGCCCCCAGCCACCTGCGGTTCTTGGGGCTGTTTCAGTGAAACCAGCGCCATTATGGAGAACAAACTCAGAACTGTAGTTCATCCAACTGGAAGCTCAATTTGAGCTTGCCAGAATTAATCAAGAAACGACCAAGTTCTATACGGTCATTAGTGCGTTAGAGATGGATGTTGTTCGTCTGGTTAGTGATATGGTACGCAGTCCTCCCGTTAGCGAGGAATACAAAAGGCTTAAGGAGTTGTTGATTTCTCGCCATACAGGTAGTGAGAATCAAAAGATTAGACAACTCCTTGGGAGACATGCAGCCCTCGCAACTTTTGCCTGAGCTGCAAGCTCTCAATCAGGGCCGATTAAGTGATGAGGTCTTGAAGTCGGTGTGGCTACAGCGACTCCCAGTACAGATGCAGGCTATACTCTCGTGTAACCCTGGCGGCGTTGATGAATTAGCTTCATGCGCCGACACAATTGCCGAAGTTCACCCGGTACAGGACGTGAGTACTGTCAGAAACCCTTTTATAAATTCCATTGACTCAGCTTTCAATCTGTTGTCTGACCGTATTGCTTCGTTGATTAATATAAACGAAAATAAAGTAATTCCGTCGCCAGTTCCATCTATGAGTAGGTGGCGTAGTCGGTCCCAAAGTAAGGAGCGGAATGTCTCAAAATATAAGAGCCCCGCTCGCAAGCCAAATTTGTGTTGGTATCACGGACGTTTCGGTAACAAGGCCAACAAATGCATACCGCCTTGTAACTATTCTCAAAATTCTAGTGAGGCAAGTTCTAGTTCTCTTTCGACAAACTAATTGGCCCACCTCCTTTGGCGAGTGGTGGACAGGCCCGTTCTAACAATCGCCTCTATATCTTCGACAAATCCAGCAAGCAATTTTATCTTGTCGACACGGGGGCGGCTGTTTCTGTCATTCCGGCTACTACTTCTAACCGGAAGGCCAAAGCCAGTCTTTATTTGGCTGCTGCAAATTCAACTCCCATATCTACATACGGTAATAAGCTAATCTTTCTAGATTTGGGACTTCGTCGAAATTTTCCATGGCAGTTTATTTTGGCAGATATTTCTAAACCCATTTTGGGTACGGATTTTCTCACCCATTACGGTCTTATAGTGGACGTTAGGAAACGGCATCTTATTGACCCGTTAACGTCCCTAAAGACTCCAGCTCGTTTGGTCAAAACAAAGTACTCATCTCTCTCAATTTTAATCAAATCTTCAGTGAATTCCCAAATTCGCAAATTACTGCAAGATTTTTCTGCGATCACAATGGACAATGGTTTCTTCAAGTCGGTAGCACACGATGTCACCCATCATATTTTGACCAAAGGACCCCCAGTCGTTTCTAAGGCTCGTCGCTTACCACCAGATAAGCTTATCGCCGCTAATCGTGAATTCGAGTTTCGACTCAAACAAGGTATTTGTCGTCCCTCTAGTAGCTGCTGGTCTTCACATGATCAAGAAAAAGATTGGGGAGTGGAGACCATGTAGGGATTACTGGCGCTTGAATGCATGCATCATTCCAGACCGCTACCCCATTCCACATATTCAAGACTTTGCGCATCAGCTAGAGGGATGTAAAAAATTTTCTACTTTAGATTTAACGAAAGCATACCATCAAATCCCAGTAGAAATATAGGAGATCCCGAAGACTGCCACTTGCACTCCATTCGGACTTTTTGAATTCGTACGAATGACTTTCGGCCTCTGTAATGCGGCACAAACCTTCCAGCGTTTTATTCATTCCATTTTCTGTTTCTTTTATCTCAACGATGTTCTAATCGCATCTAAAACAGAATCTGAACACATCGAGCATCTCATACAAGTTTTGAGCGTTTTAAACAGAATGGTCTTCCAATAAATTTGGGGAAGTGCAGATTTATGCAGTCACAAATCCCTTTCCTTGGTCACGTCATTAATGACTCTGGTATCCGTCCTTCTCCCGAGCGGGTTGATACCATCAGAAAGTTTAAGCGTCCCCAGACAGTCAAAGAGCTTCGAAGATTTCTCGGGATGATAAATTTTTACCGTCGTTTTCTGCCCCATGCAGCTCAACATCAAGCTAAGCTGAACCAATATTTAAAAGGCTCTAAAAGAGATGGTGCCAAAAATATCGAGTAGTCGGAGGATTCCACTGAAGTTTTCGAGGATATCAAACGGAGTTAGCACAGGTCACACTATTGGCCCATACGTCAGCTACCGCTCCACTGGCAGTCATCGTCGATGCCTCCGACATCGCTTTAGGAGCCGTAGTACAGCAAAAGGTGGACGACGATTGGAAACCTCTGGCATTCTTTTCTGTCAAGCTTTCCAAAACTCAAGCTAACTACAGCGCTTATGACAGAGAGTTACTGGCGGCTTACAGTGCCATTAAATACTTCCGTTGTTTTCTTGGAGGGAGAACTTTTACCTTGTTCACCGATCATAAGCCTTTGACCTTCGCCTTTAGACAAAATTTAGACAAGGCATCACCACGTCAATTCCGACACCTGGACTATATTGGTCAATTTACCACAGATATTCGACATATTTCAGGCAAAGACAATGTGGTAGCCGATGCACTGTCACGAATCGACGCGGTTCACCTCTCTAGTACCATCGATTTCAATTCAATCGCTGTGTTGTGATTGCGCTCGGTCAGTGGGTCCCCTGCCTGTCAGTTACGAAGGTAATAAATATTTGATCACATTCCAAGATGACTTGACAAAGTTCTCTGACGCAATGCCAATTCCAAATGCCGAGGCACCAACAATCGCCAGGACATTTGTAGAAGGAGTGGTTTGTCGTCATGGAATTCCCGAGCACATACTTACTGACCAAGGAGCTAATTTCTTAAGTACTCTATTCAAAGGAGTCCGCAAATTGATGAAATCCAAGAAAATAAATACTTCTCCATACCACCCCCAAGCGAACGGTGCGCTCGAAAGAAGCCACCGGACTCTTGCTGAATATCTGAGACACTATGTCAACCAAGATCCACTTACATGGGACACATGGATACCATACTCCATGCTTGTGTATAATACCACCCCTCCCAGTAGCACAGGGTACAGTCCGTACGAATTATTATATGGTTTCCCTAAAACATTCCTAACATTTTCACACAGAAACCTAAGTTAACCTATAATTACGACGACTACTCCAACGAGATGAAGGCCCGACTTCAACATGGCTACAAGATAGCTAAGGAAAATCTGAGGCACAAAAAGGCACAATCTAAAAACTACTACGACAAAAATACCCAAGCAAAACACTTTAACTTAGGAGACAAAATCCTCATTAGAAATCATACAAGAAAAGCAAGTTTTCTTCACTCCGGAATGGACCTTTTGAGATTATCAAGGTCCTATCAACAGAAAATTCCATAATAAAGGTCGGAAAAAGAGATAGGACCGTGCACAATAATGATCTGAAACTATTCGTCGAGTAATAGTAAGCCTGGGCGAGCGACGTCAATAAGATTTTACAAGTAAATAACTTTTTTCTTATCTAATTGCTCTATGTGTCAATCTGCATAAGCTAAAACGCTAAACAATTTTAGTTATCCACACGCTTATATTCCCCTTTGCAGTACAAATCCAATACCTTATATACATGCATACTACGTTCCCTTAAGACTAACAACATCACTTCCTTTCAGATTTTATACGTCGGGACCTTGTTCCTGCACGTTATTTCCACATATGGGAGCGAGCTTCTTATCACTCCTATAAAACAGAATCCTGGAATTTACTTCGAGGAACTGGGGAAAGTGGAACTTTATTCAAATGAATGGAAAGTACTGGTGTATTACGACCTTAAGAATTTGGCTCAAGCCTTGCGCTACATTGGCAGGTACGTAGATCAAGTAAATGACTTCTGCAAACTCCTCAAGGATGAACCAAACCTCGCCATAATCTGTACCGGAACGGTGTCTGAAATGAATCACCTGATGAGTGACATTACACAAAAATATAGCTCCTTAAGAGCCAAGTTAGGAGAAAACGCGGCCTATTTGACGCAATCGGGATCATTAGTAAAACCTTGTTCGGAACACTTAACGAAGAAGAAGCTAAATTTTATGACAAGCAAATTGACAAGTTAAATTACAACGAGAATCACTTGCTGTCACTAATAAAAAATCAAACCTTTACTTTAGCAACTAATAAACGCGACCCACGACAATCGCATTATTGCAGAAATGGAGTCGCTCACGTCTTTAACTACATTGATCATTATCAGGTATCAAAACATAGTCAACACCTAGTTACCCATGTTCGACATAGTAAGCCACATCCAACCATAGTAACACCTGAACAATTAGAGGTAATTCTATCTACGATACGAAAGGAGATCCCCAGCGAGACTCGCTTATCCGCATCTCTAAAAGATGGTAACTTTTTATCCTTGTATCGTATAAGCCAAATGAGCACATCCATCGTGGATGATAGAATTTTATACGAGTTTAAAATTCCCTTACCATATTAAGCGAATTACCAACTTTATAAGGTTATACCCTTACCTGCCATACATCAGCATAGGCTCGCTTTCATACAACCTACTATAAACTACCTCGTCATAGACTATGGAAAGGAACACTATTACGATTTAACATCAGAAGAGCTGGGAAATTGTATAACAGAGGATCATCTACAATACTTGTGTCGAATACTACATCCCATATTCAATGTGAACTCCGACAGCCAACCTTGTGAACTACAATTAATTACAAGAAAAAGTTCCATATCAAACAACTGTAATATTAGACAATCAGATCATAAAACAATATGGATCCAGTTGTCTCAGGTTAATAAATGGCTATTCTCAACTACCGAAAACCTCACCTTACATTCGATATGCCAAGACGAAATAAAGCATTACACTATATCTGACGTCGGAGTTATAGAACTTCCCGCAGACTGCTATTTACGTACGTCAGAACTAACTATAAGAGGCTCTACTAGGAAGTCAACCCAATTAAAAAGCTCGTATATTCCACCCAATAACATTTCAATACTCTTACGTAATTTCACCAAAAACTACCTTAATTATTCTGATAAAGTAGCCGTAATAAAATACGTTTCAAACGGGGACCTTACAGCAATCCCCGATCAGATCAATATCTTAAAGAAAGAAGAAGAAGTGAAAAATCTCCCATTGGATCCACATACGATCCACCATTACTCGCTGATGTACTTCCTATTCTTTGGAATGGTTTTGATCGTGGTGCATAATATTGTTACGTGCAATAGATGAGACAACTGGTGACATCTACTGGCAATGGAGAGTAAGCGACTTCAGGTTCGGAGAATTGATTATGGAATCTACAGGAAGGTTCAGGAATAGAATGAATAGAACAGCCAAGAAGCTTTTGGAATAGAACACTCCAGAATAATCCGGAGAGTTTCTAGGGTATAAATATAACAGTTGTCATCGCCAGATAAAGAGTCTTGTCTTAGACGTTGCAGTGTTAACAAGCGACAGTAATAAAGAAGCGAAAGTGTGTAATTAGATTGCGATAACTGAAAGTACAGCGTTAGCGATAATTAAAGTTGAGTTGATTAAAATGAATGTTTGTGAATTTTATATGATTAGAGTGAAGTAAAGAACTTGTATATTAATTATTTAATATTGTGTTTTAAATATCGAACTAAAGGCCACGCTCGCAACAATATCAATATATATAAAAGGATCTCTAATAGATTAACGCTGAGTAAGCCCAACTCAACCGGAAAAAGACCGGAGAATGAACAGGTTGCAGTCGAACAACCTGTAGTTTTTACATATGCATCAAACGAATAAGTAGGTACCATGCAGGATTCCTTTTTTAAAAAAAAAATATATATATATATACATATAATCAACTTACCTTTAATTTTTGTAAAAGATAAGTTTTGTACTCTCATAGTATAGTTTTTGCAAAAAAATGTATAATAAACTTACCTTAATATTTTCATTTTCATAGTATAGTTCCTATAAAAAAATATATATATATATATACATATAATCAACTTACCTTTAATTTTTCTAAAAGATAATTTTTGTACTCTCATAGCATAGTTTTTACAAAAAAAAAACATATATATAATAAACTTACCTTAAATTTGTACTTTCAGAGCATATAAAACATATAATAAACTTACCTAAATTTTTGTACAAAAAAAAAAGGAAAAACTGTTGTAATCGTTAAAGTAAAATTACTTTACACATTTGTAACATCCAATATTTTTGTTAAAGCGAGGCTCGATCAGCTGAAAAAAAAATATAGAAGAAGTTTCTACCTACGAGAAAATCTTTGTCCTTAGCCAAAAATTTTCTTTTTCTTAGGGGGATGGAATGTTGTGATTGCGCTCGGTCAGCACTCAGCCCAAATCATAATTTATTGGTTGTGACAGTGCCAACGCAATTCACAACTCATTTCCCACGATACAAAGTATCGTTGTTTCAAGTGCGCAACGGTGCATAACATAAAAATGTTATCAAGAAGTAAGCAATTTTTGTTTACTTCTTCGTTCTCCACTTGTGGTAACATTTTTAAAGAGTCGAATTACATCCTGTTGTCGCGATGAAGTGCGAAAGTTATTTTGCTGATAAGGCAAAGACGCGAGCAAATGATAATTTTAGAAGGCACAAATCGGGGAGTTTAGTAAAATCCTCGATCGGAGTCGGTCGAACTTCGTAAAGTATAAAGGAATTTTTATTGAAAAGTAGATACTAGAAAATAATTATCATTAATTACAATAAAGAACAAAAGATTTGCACGCGATCGAGTGACTTTTATTTATTAAACAAACATTAAAGATTATTTTCAGAGAAACTAAAATGAACGACAAAGACTCCGATAGATACTGGACTCCGCCTGGGCGTTCTTCTCGAAGAAAACGAAAGCACGACGCCCCGGGCTTACAACAGCTGCAACGCAGGCTACAGATGATCAGCTAAAATTTCTCCTCGAGAACTCACCGCTTAAATTTAGGAAGATTTCGTTGGAAAATTCCGATTTCGAAATTTATTGTGAGGATTCCGCTAAAGGACTACGACCCTTTATTCGAGAGAAATTTCGAAATCAAATTTTTGATTCAGTCCATTCGCTAGCGCATCCAAGTATTAAGGTCTCGGTCAAGATGGTTGTCGCACCTTACTTTTGGCAATCAGTGAAAAAAGATGTTCGCACCTGGGCTAGCAGCTGCCTTTCTTGTCAGAGAAGTAAGGTTTCCAGACATGTTAGAAGTTCATTCAGTGAATTTCACATGCCTTCTAATCGCTTCGAGGTGATACATATCGATATTATCGGGCATTTGTAACCTTCGCAAGGTTTTCGATACTGCCTTACGATGATTGACCGATATTCACGTTGGCCGGAAGCAATCCCTCTTTCTGACACAACTGCTGCTACAGTCGCGGATGCACTCTGTCAAAACTGGTTTTCTCGTTTTGGTATTCCAAAAATTATCGTTACGAACCGTGTGGTTCACAGTTTGACTCCGACCTTTTCACTGAACTCTCAAAATGTTATGGTTTTAAACGAAATAAAACGACTGCGTATCATCCGCAATCCAATGGATTTGTCGAACGTTGGCACAGGACATTGAAGGCCGCCATAATGTGTTATCAGGTGAGGTCCTGGTCTAAGATACTGCATCTAGTGTTACTCGGTCTACGTTCTATTTTCAGGGAAGAGCTTGGGGCGACTTCAGCCGAGTTAGTTTATGGAGAGAATTTGCGGCTACCCTTCGAACTTTTTCAAAATTCAAAAAGCTTCATGCCCCAAAACGAATTCGTAAGATCTCTCAAAAGTTTAATTTCGGGAATTAAACCCACTCCGGCCACTAACAATTCCTTAGTAACATTTTTCAAATTTAGAGCTTTGGACTCCTGCCCTCGGTCTTCATACATACGTGCCGCTTTGTAACCTCCTTATGAGGTTTTAAGGTTTTAAGCCGTTCGGGTAAATTCTTTACACTGCTAATTAAGGGCAGAGAAGTCAACATCTCCGACGATAGCCTTAAACCTTGCTATGAAGAAATAGATGAAGATAAAACTTCTCCAGTAGGTCAAACATCTTCTCCAGCAAGTGAGGTAATTGCAGAGAGCTCCATCACTCAGCCAGACGTTAACGTCCATTCTCGAAATGTAAATTTTGCGAATTCTGACAACGTTTTAAAGGAACGCATAACGCGCACTGGTCGAGCCACAAGAACTTCTTCTCGTTTTCGCTGAACCTGCAACAGTCTCGGTTCTGTTGGTGGGTGAGTATTGTGGCGTCATTAAATAATAATTTCACCAGTCATTCTGTTTAGCTTTCCGCTTTAATTTTGAACTTTGATATGGCACTTCAACGCTGGTTATTTACTTTTCGTTTAATTAAGATTGTCGTTTAAGAAACCTGTTACGTTTCAGATTGTCTGCCGGCAGTAGGCCGTGAATGTTTTTACTAAAAATAAAAAAGAGAAAATTTTTTTAAGTCCGTTCGCTTTGATAATAATATTAGAACGGTTGATCAAAAATAATCGTTACTACGAAAATGTTATTAATTATACATCTTACCAATTATATAAAACTATTATTAATAGTATAAGAAACTATTTTTTTTTCAACCTTGTGTACGTAATTGTTAAAAGTTGTATTTTATCAATTGTGGTTTTCGTCTTTGAAATAAATTTGTGATTGTGTTAACGGCAAGTGTTAAGTTACTTCTTTTGAAAGAAGAAAGAGGTTTTCCAACCATAGTATTCAGATATTCCACAGGAATTATTAACATAATATAATTATAATTATAATTATTATAATTATAATATAATATAAGAATAGAATACGAGCAAAGCAAAGGAAATCGCAAAGGACGGCAATTAAAGCATATCAGAGAAAGTTATAGCAATTAATAAATGATCTCAAGCCGGACACGCTTTCTAAATGCCAGTAAACTGGTACCAAGAATATCAATATTATTGAATTTAGTGTTGTGAGATTTTTGAATTCTAAAGCAGGGCGATTTTTTTCCAAATTAGTTCTGCAAATTGGAAGTCTGTAGAATGGCTGATATCTTGAATTCCGAGAAGGAACGTTAAAGTCTATACTAGAAAGTAATGAGTTGCAAGTTATAGTATCATTCAGTATTGTCATGTCCAAAAAGATTCTGCTGTTTTCCGGCGATAACAAGTTGAGTTTCACAAGTATGTCATTATATTCAAGAACGGAATTTTCTAATTTAAATAATAATTATGGTAAATTTGTATTGAGCAATTTCTATTTGCGAACTATAGGAAGAGTAAAATGGATTCCAGACTTGACTAGCATATTGAAGTGCACTTCTGACTAGAGAATTGTAGAGTAATATATAGTCTAAGAGCTAACAACGTTATCGACAAATTACTTTAGTTCGGCTAGTTTTTTGGTATGCCTTTCCTTACAGTATATCAACAGTCTGCTGCCCATCCGGCTGGTGAGAGGGGTTGCGTTTACCTGTACGCATTCCGTTCCACAGGTAAAAAAGAGCAGTTTTCAAAATGATTTTCGTTCGATTTTCGTTTTCTTCATCTGTTTTGATAACATCGCCAGATGGTTTTTTTCGTTAAAAAAAAATTTAAAAAACTATTTTATTACGGCTATAATTTTTATACGAGCTAGTTTGTTTAATTATCGAACCACATGAAATTAATTTTCCAGGCTATAATTCGGTTGCTCATTAGGAACCGGACCGATTTGAGCACGGCAAAGTGGGTTTTTTTTCACACGACGATGTTTTGAAATTTGTATTTCATGAACTCAGCAAGATAGCACAATTTTCTCCTATTCTTTTTTTAGAGCAATTCAGGAGCTACAGAAAAGCTTCTGGGCAAAATTGAGTTATTTGGCTCAGATTTGATGATGTTCTTGATAAAATACTATAAGAAAAATCCACTATTATACAGCTCCGCTATTGAATTGGTACTTGGATAGATTTCCATGGAAAAATTAATAAAAGCAATTATTTGGAATATAAAAAATGACAGGTTTTATTTTGAATACTGTAGATGTAGGAGATTTAGAGTGAACATTTTTCCAAAATGTGGTGACGCATTGGACACACAATAAATGCTACCGTAATTCAGCTATGCACGTTGGTAAGTTTGATGGATTGAAACTTCTGCAGTTTTACCCATTTTGACTGATACGTATTAGAAAACAAATCAAAACTGACATCGTTGACGTTGTTAATCTGCTGAACTATATATATATGACAAACAAATCTTTCCAAGGTGAACAAATGCACTCTTCAGTGTTTTTTCATCCTCGGGGCAATATTTTGAAATGCAAGCTGATAAACTATTGAGAGCGATTGACCTTGGACGTGAAGTCCAGACTGTCAGCATGAGCTGACAGCCTTGAACTGCAGGGCGGCACGCTAGCTCGCCTAGGATATTGGCGGAGAGGGGGGGGGGGCGGGTCCACGAAAACCTGCCGCTGTCACCTGTCATATACAAAAAATGTTAGTGCCAAAACGAAAAAGCCGCAACACACCCGGTCCAGAAGGGACGTTTTTACATCACTTACCATTACCTCCTGTGAAGGCGCAGATGTTCTGCCTTCTCTCTGCTTTCCCCATCCACCCAACGACACTGAGGGCAGAGTATTTTTTCAGCATGCCTAGTGACATAAAAGAGTGAAAGAGCGAACCTATTTAACCATCAACTCGAGGAGGGCTCCGGGAGAGTGAGAGAGCGAAATAAAGCCTTACCACGCCATTACGTTATAAAATTGCTTTATTAATTTTTTCTTTGTGGAATTTAAAATTAACATAACTTAACACGTGTGGACAATACAGTACATCCTAGTAGAGTCTACGATGCAGGGTAATTTAACTCAGTAATAAATATACGCTTGTGTTTAAAAAAAAACGAATTCAAGATACTCTAATAATATATGAGACAGTACAGCACATTCCAATCACTAAAATTTAAAACTCTTTAACTTATTCCATATCCTGTGATATGATACCTTAGCACATATAAAAAATTTTAAGATTATATGATAATAATAAATCTCGAAGCTATAGCGCGTCTCAACTATATAATTTACGAATATTTGATTCCATGTAGGGTAGCAATTGCGACATGAAATGTTCCAAGGAATATGATAGTAATCTATTTCAATTTTTAGCACGTCCTTATTATGCGTGTTAGGATAACCTAACATTATGTATAGCTATTTAATATAGTGCTTCCAATAGTGACCAAGTTCAAGATTCCACCTTCATGGCAACTTGGCTGCATGCCCGCGACAAATGTTGGTTATAGGCATGCTTAGTGGTATAAATGGGTCGATTGCAGAAAAACTAACAATCATAATAATGTAGCGCGAGATTTCACCATCCGTATGCAAGTTTTATATTTCACGTTGAGTAGCACTAGATGAAGTGCAAAGAAAAGATCTTAAAATATTCATGCAAATGTGTGGACCTCATTGGGCAAACGGGCGAAAATAAACCGGACAATATATTAAATGGTAAATTACATACTATATGAAATTTCAATTATAATAACTTACTTCACCATTTCTTGTCTCTTATACTGCATACTGCTGTCAGCTTCAGTGTAGCATACTGCTGCATGCAGTATCCTACGATCATAATAAAACTTCCGATTCTTCTAGTAATTTGAAAGGCATCAGTTTCCCTTTGCGAAAAAAGGCTGGAGCGTAATCACAACATGTCGAGGCGTGGAAGCCTAGTAAAGCCCGAGATATGGACGGAAGGACCCAGAGTTTTGTACAATTCATTGACGTTGATGTAGCGTTCATGATTATCCACGCCCATGTTGATCCAAAGTATTAGGGAAGCATTAAAATTGTCTATGTTACCAAGAAATATACCTAATGATAATATCAGAATCTGAGCATCTTATTATTATAACTTGAGTGTCGATATCAATTTGGCAAATATGGTAGATAATCCTAGAATCTGCTTCTTCATGTTCTTCACATGATAATGACTCTTCCGTTGCTTTAATGACTTTATTATTTTCAACCCGATAAGAGAAGCATTCGTTGAATTTTAAGTGAATTATTTTATCACCAACATAAGACGCCATATCATCAGTCGAGCAGTGGTTGATAACAAATTTAACTGCTTCCTTGAACTGAACATTTTGCAGTTGAGCAGTGAAATTATGAAGACGAATTCGATTCGGTCCAATTGAAAACTGGCTAGCCGATTTTTCTCGAGGTTTACGTTCACCATCTTTGATTGATGGTGTAGAACATCAATGCGAGTTGCTTTCAGTTTGTAGAATGCAAGATTTTTTGCGTCCGGTGCGATCAAAAATTAAAACTTTTTTGCTTGTATGACAGTAGTAGAGCTATGGGGATTCTGGACCACTTTTTCCATACAAAAAGTGCCCGGAAAATACCAACTATTTTGGTGGTTCTGGGGGACTCCGTCTAGTGGTCTACGTCACAGGGCCTGCCTGGGGGAATTCCTGTCCTACCGGCTGACCAGGGGATGACCTCATCTGGTTGGCTGATCCCCGTCAGCTGTTCAAGCTCTTGTCTTAGCTGATTTTTTAATAAAATAATGTTGGATTTTTTTCCTGGAATCGAACCGAGAACGTTTGTTTTTGTAAAATCCGATGTGCTCTACCATGAGACCATGGAGGGTTTGTGTGAACATTCTATAAAGCTGCTATATATGGGTAGAGTTCTGGACCAGAGTTTTTTTTATTTAGAATTCTCACCTGCAGATGGCGCCACCATCGCTAATACTAATGTGGGTTTGTGTCTTGACTGTGCTGGTTGGCTGATCCCCGTCAGCTGTTCAAGCTCTCGTCTTAGCTGATTTTTTTTATAAAATAATGTTGGATTTTTTTGCTGAAATCGAACCGAGAACGCTTATTTTTGTAAAATCCGAGGTGCTCTACCATGAGACCATGGAGGGTTTGTGTGAATATTCTTTAAAGTTGCTATATATCGGTAGAGTTCTGGACCAGAGTTTTTTATTTAGAACTCTCACCTGCAGATGGCGCCACCATCGCTAATACTAATGTGGGTTTGTGTCTTGACTATGCTAGTTTATGTCTTGGCTGCACCATTGGGTCTTGGCTTACTGGTTAATGTCTTGGATGCACCATTGAGTTTTAACTGGCTTATGTCTTGGTTACACCATTGAGTCTTGACTTGCTTAGTCTTTGATGTGAAATTTGGTCTTCACTGCGCCCTAGCGGCATTAGCTGATACTACCAGCATGCTCCGGTATTACGGCTTTCTTGGATGTGTGGTACGGTTCTCTTCGATGTGTGAAGTCTTTTGCTTCACTTTTGTCCCATACGTAGCAGCATGCTACGGTTTTCTTGGAAGTGGGAAGTTTTTTGCTTCACGTTTACCCACACTGAACAGCATCCTACGGTTTTATGTGCCCACACGTAGCAGCATGCTACGGTTTTCTTGGATGTGTGAAGTTTTTGCTTCCCCTCTGCCCACACGGAGCAGCAAAATCCTACGGTTTTCTTGAATGTTTGGTGCGCCTAAATGTAGGCTTTTGTTGTTTTCAAGTGTAGCGCCTGGTTTTGAATTAATATTAGTAATAATTAAAGTTAACAGTAGGAAACTTTTGTTCATGCCAATGGATTCTAGATGATGGGTAGGTGGAGTGATAATAAGGATAGGGGGGGGGGGGTAATGAAATTTTCATCAGAAATCCTCTACGGGCTTTGGTTTTCGAGATATTAGCGTATTCATAAATCAAGTTATTTAAGTTCATGCCAATGGATTCAAGGTAGTGTGGGGTGGGAGGGGGAACGAAATTTTCATCAGTAATCCTCTACGGGCTTTGGTTTTCGAGATATTAGCGATCTTACCATTTCAGGTGTAATCAATATTACTAATAGTTCAAGTTACCCTGGGGAGTTGTAGATATCAGCATGACGTCATCTTGGATTTGCTGTTTTCTTACTTGAATATTTCTTAGCGAGTAATTTGTAGTTATCAGACGTTCTGGATTAGTTTCTGTGGGGGTTCTGGGGCAGTGGGGTTCTTGGTATCAAATATTAAATTTTTACCAAACATTAGGCATGCTTCCCCTGTTTATGATATAATTTGATATCACCGCTGTAAACAAATTCGCATTTAAGCTGAATGGTTCATACACACCTGTGTAAACAAATTTAAGCTATATCAGCACGTTTATTCTTTTCATCTAATTTGATACTACACTTCCTGTAGGCAGCCAAAAATTTTATTGTTCCAAAAATTTTACCGAAAAAAAAAAATTTTACCGAAAAAAAAAAATTTTACTGAAAAACTTTTATTTACTAGCACGTTTGTCATTTTTATTTTTTTATGTTTTTAAACTATCACTGAGACTCACTAAAACTGACTGATGCTCCCCAAGAGATTGCTTGGGCTTTTATAGGAACGGTTTGTAGACATGAATGATCCTGCTGCCAATAATCATTGCACAGGATGAATTCCAACGAATTTGCTTACAGGCTGAGATGATATCGAATTACACGATGAACAAAAAACTCTATCAAATTAGTGTGATTACTTTATTCTGTTGGTCGAATTTGCAAATGAGATTGTTTACATGAATGCATATAAGAAAATGTGAAAATTTGTTTACTGTATGCGAATTCCAATGAAACGTTTCGATCGGTAAAATTCTTGAAACAATAAAATTTTTGGCTGCCTACAGGAAGTGTGGTATCAAATTAGATGAAAAGAATAAACGTGCTGATATAGGTTAAATTTGTTTACACAGGTGTGCATGACTCATTCAGCTAAAATACGAATTTGTAAACAGGAAGTTTACACAGGTGTGTATGAACCATTCTGCTTAAATGCGAATTTGTTTACAGCGGTGATATAAAATTATATCATAAACAGGGGAAGCATGCCTAATGTTTGGTAAACATTTAATATTTGATACCAAGAACCCCACTGCCCCAGAACCCCCATAGAAACTGATCCAGAACGTCTGATAACTACAAATTGCTCGCTAAGAAATATTCAAGTAAGAAAACAGCAAATCCAAGATGACGTCATGCTGATATCTACAACTCCCCAGGGTAACTTTGTTATATTTTTTTTCTGTTACTCTCACCTTGAAGTCGAACAGGGGGGGGGGGGGCGGGTCCACGAAAACCTGCCGCTGTCACCTGTCATATACAAAAAATGTTAGTGCCAAAACGAAAAAGCCGCAACACACCCGGTCCAGAAGGGACGTTTTTACATCACTTACCATTACCTCCTGTGAAGGCGCAGATGTTCTGCCTTCTCTCTGCTTTCCCCATCCACCCAACGACACTGAGGGCAGAGTATTTTTTCAGCATGCCTAGTGACATAAAAGAGTGAAAGAGCGAACCTATTTAACCATCAACTCGAGGAGGGCTCCGGGAGAGTGAGAGAGCGAAATAAAGCCTTACCACGCCATTACGTTATAAAATTGCTTTATTAATTTTTTCTTTGTGGAATTTAAAATTAACATAACTTAACACGTGTGGACAATACAGTACATCCTAGTAGAGTCTACGATGCAGGGTAATTTAACTCAGTAATAAATATACGCTTGTGTTTAAAAAAAAACGAATTCAAGATACTCTAATAATATATGAGACAGTACAGCACATTCCAATCACTAAAATTTAAAACTCTTTAACTTATTCCATATCCTGTGATATGATACCTTAGCACATATAAAAATTTTTAAGATTATATGATAATAATAAATCTCGAAGCTATAGCGCGTCTCAACTATATAATTTACGAATATTTGATTCCATGTAGGGTAGCATTTGCGACATGAAATGTTCCAAGGAATATGATAGTAATCTATTTCAATTTTTAGCACGTCCTTATTATGCGTGTTAGGATAACCTAACATTATGTATAGCTATTTAATATAGTGCTTCCAATAGTGACCAAGTTCAAGATTCCACCTTCATGGCAACTTGGCTGCATGCCCGCGACAAATGTTGGTTATAGGCATGCTTAGTGGTATAAATGGGTCGATTGCAGAAAAACTAACAATCATAATAATGTAGCGCGAGATTTCACCATCCGTATGCAAGTTTTATATTTCACGTTGAGTAGCACTAGATGAAGTGCAAAGAAAAGATCTTAAAATATTCATGCAAATGTGTGGACCTCATTGGGCAAACGGGCGAAAATAAACCGGACAATATATTAAATGGTAAATTACATACTATATGAAATTTCAATTATAATAACTTACTTCACCATTTCTTGTCCCTTATACTGCATACTGCTGTCAGCTTCAGTGTAGCATACTGCTGCATGCAGTATCCTACGATCATAATAAAACTTCCGATTCTTCTAGTAATTTGAAAGGCATCAGTTTCCCTTTGCGAAAAAAGGCTGGAGCGTAATCACAACATGTCGAGGCGTGGAAGCCTAGTAAAGCCCGAGATATGGACGGAAGGACCCAGAGTTTTGTACAATTCATTGACGTTGATGTAGCGTTCATGATTATCCACGCCCATGTTGATCCAAAGTATTAGGGAAGCATTAAAATTGTCTATGTTACCAAGAAATATACCTAATGATAATATCAGAATCTGAGCATCTTATTATTATAACTTGAGTGTCGATATCAATTTGGCAAATATGGTAGATAATCCTAGAATCTGCTTCTTCATGTTCTTCACATGATAATGACTCTTCCGTTGCTTTAATGACTTTATTATTTTCAACCCGATAAGAGAAGCATTCGTTGAATTTTAAGTGAATTATTTTATCACCAACATAAGACGCCATATCATCAGTCGAGCAGTGGTTGATAACAAATTTAACTAATGCTTCCTTGAACTGAACATTTTGCAGTTGAGCAGTGAAATTATGAAGACGAATTCGATTCGGTCCAATTGAAAACTGGCTAGCCGATTTTTCTCGAGGTTTACGTTCACCATCTTTGATTGATGGTGTAGAACATCAATGCGAGTTGCTTTCAGTTTGTAGAATGCAAGATTTTTTGCGTCCGGTGCGATCAAAAATTAAAACTTTTTTGCTTGTATGACAGTAGTAGAGCTATGGGGATTCTGGACCACTTTTTCCATACAAAAAGTGCCCGGAAAATGCCAACTATTTTGGTGGTTCTGGGGGACTCCGTCTAGTGGTCTACGTCACAGGGCCTGCCTGGGGGAATTCCTGTCCTACCGGCTGACCAGGGGATGACCTCATCTGGTTGGCTGATCCCCGTCAGCTGTTCAAGCTCTTGTCTTAGCTGATTTTTTAATAAAATAATGTTGGATTTTTTTCCTGGAATCGAACCGAGAACGTTTGTTTTTGTAAAATCCGATGTGCTCTACCATGAGACCATGGAGGGTTTGTGTGAACATTCTATAAAGCTGCTATATATGGGTAGAGTTCTGGACCAGAGTTTTTTTTATTTAGAATTCTCACCTGCAGATGGCGCCACCATCGCTAATACTAATGTGGGTTTGTGTCTTGACTGTGCTGGTTGGCTGATCCCCGTCAGCTGTTCAAGCTCTCGTCTTAGCTGATTTTTTTTATAAAATAATGTTGGATTTTTTTGCTGAAATCGAACCGAGAACGCTTATTTTTGTAAAATCCGAGGTGCTCTACCATGAGACCATGGAGGGTTTGTGTGAATATTCTTTAAAGTTGCTATATATCGGTAGAGTTCTGGACCAGAGTTTTTTATTTAGAACTCTCACCTGCAGATGGCGCCACCATCGCTAATACTAATGTGGGTTTGTGTCTTGACTATGCTAGTTTATGTCTTGGCTGCACCATTGGGTCTTGGCTTACTGGTTAATGTCTTGGATGCACCATTGAGTTTTAACTGGCTTATGTCTTGGTTACACCATTGAGTCTTGACTTGCTTAGTCTTTGATGTGAAATTTGGTCTTCACTGCGCCCTAGCGGCATTAGCTGATACTACCAGCATGCTCCGGTACTACGGCTTTCTTGGATGTGTGGTACGGTTCTCTTCGATGTGTGAAGTCTTTTGCTTCACTTTTGTCCCATACGTAGCAGCATGCTACGGTTTTCTTGGAAGTGGGAAATTTTTTGCTTCACGTTTACCCACACTGAACAGCATCCTACGGTTTTATGTGCCCACACGTAGCAGCATGCTACGGTTTTCTTGGATGTGTGAAGTTTTTGCTTCCCCTCTGCCCACACGGAGCAGCAAAATCCTACGGTTTTCTTGAATGTTTGGTGCGCCTAAATGTAGGCTTTTGTTGTTTTCAAGTGTAGCGCCTGGTTTTGAATTAATATTAGTAATAATTAAAGTTAACAGTAGGAAACTTTTGTTCATGCCAATGGATTCTAGATGATGGGCAGGTGGAGTGATAATAAGGATAGGGGGGGGGGTAATGAAATTTTCATCAGAAATCCTCTACGGGCTTTGGTTTTCGAGATATTAGCGTATTCATAAATCAAGTTATTTAAGTTCATGCCAATGGATTCAAGGTAGTGTGGGGTGGGAGGGGGAACGAAATTTTCATCAGTAATCCTCTACGGGCTTTGGTTTTCGAGATATTAGCGATCTTACCATTTCAGGTGTAATCAATATTACTAATAGTTCAAGTTACCCTGGGGAGTTGTAGATATCAGCATGACGTCATCTTGGATTTGCTGTTTTCTTACTTGAATATTTCTTAGCGAGTAATTTGTAGTTATCAGACGTTCTGGATTAGTTTCTGTGGGGGTTCTGGGGCAGTGGGGTTCTTGGTATCAAATATTAAATTTTTACCAAACATTAGGCATGCTTCCCCTGTTTATGATATAATTTGATATCACCGCTGTAAACAAATTCGCATTTAAGCTGAATGGTTCATACACACCTGTGTAAACAAATTTAAGCTATATCAGCACGTTTATTCTTTTCATCTAATTTGATACTACACTTCCTGTAGGCAGCCAAAAATTTTATTGTTCCAAAAATTTTACCGAAAAAAAAAAATTTTACTGAAAAACTTTTATTTACTAGCACGTTTGTCATTTTTATTTTTTTTATGTTTTTAAACTATCACTGAGACTCACTAAAACTGACTGATGCTCCCCAAGAGATTGCTTGGGCTTTTATAGGAACGGTTTGTAGACATGAATGATCCTGCTGCCAATAATCATTGCACAGGATGAATTCCAACGAATTTGCTTACAGGCTGAGATGATATCGAATTACACGATGAACAAAAAACTCTATCAAATTAGTTTGATTACTTTATTCTGTTGGTCGAATTTGCAAATGAGATTGTTTACATGAATGCATATAAGAAAATGTGAAAATTTGTTTACTGTATGCGAATTCCAATGAAACGTTTCGATCGGTAAAATTCTTGAAACAATAAAATTTTTGGCTGCCTACAGGAAGTGTGGTATCAAATTAGATGAAAAGAATAAACGTGCTGATATAGGTTAAATTTGTTTACACAGGTGTGCACGACTCATTCAGCTAAAATGCGAATTTGTAAACAGGAAGTTTACACAGGTGTGTATGAACCATTCTGCTTAAATGCGAATTTGTTTACAGCGGTGATATAAAATTATATCATAAACAGGGGAAGCATGCCTAATGTTTGGTAAACATTTAATATTTGATACCAAGAACCCCACTGCCCCAGAACCCCCATAGAAACTGATCCAGAACGTCTGATAACTACAAATTGCTCGCTAAGAAATATTCAAGTAAGAAAACAGCAAATCCAAGATGACGTCATGCTGATATCTACAACTCCCCAGGGTAACTTTGTTATATTTTTTTTCTGTTACTCTCACCTTGAAGTCGGCTGTTACACTGGTAATCCACGTTTTAGGTATTGACAACTCTGTTTTGCTTTTTTTTCACCTTTTATTTACTTTTTCTTTTTTACACCACTCTTACTCCACATTAGTTCTTCACACAAAAAAAAAACTTTCTTTTTATCTAAAAACTTTCTAATACCAATTTTCTTTTAAAGACTATATTCAAAAACCAAAAACTTTCTAGTATAATTTCTTATCTTAAAACCGAGCATTCTACAAAAAAAAAAATCTTTCTTAATCCCAAAGCCGCACCGTCTTTTTTTTTGTTATCCTCTCCGTTTCTGATCAAAAACAACTCGCCATCCGCCGTGTATAATGTATAAAATCCAACTCGGCTCTTGATCACTTTTGTCGCGATCAAGAGCCTTCGTTCAGGGTAAAAAAATGCATAGTTGCATTTTCACCCTGAGAAGATTTTCATTTATTCTGGACTTGATTAAACAAGTCCAGAATATTTTTCGTTGGACGGAGGCTTGAAATTTGATGCTTTTATAAACATCAGCCACCGTCACGATGCCGCGCGCGTATACATACAAGGTATTTTCGCGGCGCGCTCTTCTTATCGCGAAAGCTTTTTTGTGATATGTATGTACGTTCGTACATACATATTGCAATTTTCACGACAAATCGTACTGAAGGTACGATTTGTCTTTTGCTTTATTTTTTTTTAAGTAAATGCTGAAGGCAAAATTTGCCATGGGAATAATTTTTGTTTCAATTTATGGAATGTGAAGAAAATTGCTGACGCAATTTTCTTCACTGATTAAATAGATAAGCTAACCATGTTTTAGGCATGGTTAGCTTATATGAAAATTTTATGCATGAAATATTTTAATATTTTTTAAATTTTGTTAATTTATTATTAGATATTTATTTTAGGCTTTTTAGGAATTTTAAGATCTGATTCGCTTTCTTCAAATGTTTTGAAGGTAAGCTAATCATGTTCCAACATGTATGTATACATGTAAAGTTATTCCCTTTTTATACTTTTCCAGGCTAAAATTTACGTACATAACAATCCTTCCCCCTGAGAAAAAGAGAATTATTCTTTGAAGAGGAATAATTCTCAGGGGAAGTTATTGTGGGTGCTATTTTGGCGTCTTATCTGAGGTATCTGATTACTGCATATTTCATAGTTTGATGCTGTATTGGAAATGTGCTGAATGGATATTTTGTTGTAGTTGGATTCTTTCAAGATTGTCGTGATTTTGCTTCAAATGGATCATTGGCGTCTGATATTCAGAAGTGTCGGCCTCGTTCTATTTTATTCGCGATATTACAGTTAAAAAATTTTTTTTTTATAAATGTTGTTCACTGCTACTATTGGTAATATACCATACAAGTGTCCACCGGGTCTCACTAGCGTGGCTAATCTTATATACGTGGTCCATGTGATGCCCAACTGGCGCGGACCCGTTCGACTAGTCCTGCATAGAACCGGCCGGCCGCCCTTCACCATGTTGGGGGTGGACGCCGTTGCTGGAAAGATGTATTGGGTGGACCTGCCATTGTACCCTCACCAGGGTCAAGCCTGGGTTGGCGTTGGTAAGTTTTGTGTACGCGTTTTCAGTAGCCTATTTATTTTAACTTTGTGTTTTGTTCTTAGGTGCCACATTTCATATTACTCGGCGGCACGGACTGTGCGCGTGTTGTTACCCGGTCTTCAATGACCCGCTGACGGCCATTATACGCCGGGTCATGGCCACCCCCCCCTCCAGGATCAACTGGGCCACCCGAGGATGAGTAGGCCTGGCACCTTTTCCATTATATTTTTTTTCTACTCTTTCTTTTATACAAAAAAAAATTAATAAAATAAATAAATAAAAAAAATGGTTCATCCCTACTTCAGGTGTTATTATTTCTTTCCATTTTCCTCTCTTGTATTTTGTTTCTTGTTGTTTTGTTAGTGATGAGGTCGGGGAGCTTGTTTTTAATTGGTTATTCGGGGTGGCGACAACAGGCAAAGAACGAGTTGAAAGATTCTGGAATGGCTTTACTCGCTGACGTTTGATTCCGGACTGTTTATATTTATAGCCTACCACGTTGAAGATGAATTATGACTTTCATTTGGTCAATTCCTGTTATAATGAATTGTTGTTGCCAACTATTTTATGTACCTTTTCTCTTAGGCTTAGTTCACTTTGCATGATCCAATGTTTTCGCGTTTCGGAAATTTTCGAAGGGATATTTTTGATTCTAAAACAAAAATTTTTTTTTCTTTTTTTTTTGTTCTAATTCGTTTTTCGACTTGGGTTTTTTGTTTCTTTAACTATTAGTTTAGAGTAATTTAAGTATATTCCCCTCTTTATTTGCTTTATTGGGGTGTTAGTATTGAACTAGGTCGGCTCGGCTAGGCTTTACATTTTGTTTTTGTTTTGAAAAGTTCTTGCCTTGATTTTTGTTATAGCATGCTCTTCTAATAATGTAATTATTTACTTAATTAATTTAATTAATTGTAATTTAATTATGTAGCTGTTTTTTTTCTACTTTTGAGAAATGTTAATGCTTATTTTTAATATTTTCTTTTCCTAACCTATTTAAGACTTATTTGTTTTTCTGATGGTAGCCTGGTAGGATATAATCTAATTATTTATTGTTTTTGTTTTGAAAGGTTTTGCCTTTACCTTTGTTATAGCATGTTCTTCTAATAATGTAATTATTTATTTAATTAATTTAATTAATTATAATTTAATTATGCAGTTACTCTTTACTTCTACCTTTGGGAAATGTTAATACTAATTTTTAGTACCTTTGAGCATATTTGCTACGTACCTTACTCTATTTTTATAAATCTCCAATTCTAATGTTACTTTATTTTTATATATTTCATATTTTTTTTATTTGTATATTTCTGTAGTACATAACCTATTTCGGCCTTACTGCCTGTCCTGCATGTTCTTTATACATTGTTTTGTTTTTTTTTGTTTATTTAACCATTTTTAGTTTGGTTTGCTTAATCTTTATTTTCTTTATTTCTATTACAGTTCATTTTGTTCTTGGTTAGTTTTAATATAATTTTGTGTTTTTTTTTATTTATTTGCGTATTTATTTAGCATTAATCCTAATGAAAATTTTTTTTTTGTGTATTACTTATCTAATTATTTTTAATTCTATATACTTCTTGTATATAGTGTACCAGGGCTACTTCTTTTGTTTCAATTTTACATTGACTTGGTGAGCCATGTTGACAGTGTCCGTGTTCCATTTTTTTTTTTTTTTTTAAACGATTTGGACTGATTTTGTTTTGGAGAGGCTTCTGGTTCGCCTTAAGCTGGGTTGGGGAGCAGGAGTTCGCTCTTCTAAAGGAATTCCCTCTGATGAAATTTCGGGGTTACCTTGTGGTTGATTTCTCTGTTGTCTCATCTTGATGACAACAGGGTTAAGATATTTTACAGCCACAGCGATCATTATCGCCAGAACTAGTAGGCTCGTAAATGATAGAGAAGTTGTGGACAGGATATGGGATTGTCTGCTTGATACCTTGTTACTATACTGGTCTAACTTGTGCTGGATATCTTCCAGCGAATGTGTGCCAGTATAGATTGATTTATTGATATCGTCCCTTGTTATGATTTCGGTTTGTACACTTTGGTTTTGAGACTTGGGGAAAATTTCGGCTAGATTCAGGTTGAGTAATGAATGATTCAGCTCAGGAAATTGTTTAGGCTGAGTAATTTTGAGAGGGTGTTTATTTGCACCTTCGTACCTTAGCACCTTTTCCCCTATCTGCACCTGACATGGTTGCGTTATCTCTAGTATCCCCTGCCCCTCTAATTTTGAGATGGCAAAGTGATCTTGACATGTTATATGTAGTACCGTGGAGGTAATAAATGAAAATAGCCATGCATTGGGCTTGTTTAACTTTATCAACATGTCTTTTTGGGGAACTTGTACTCTAGACCTACACTTGGGCACTTCATTTAAAGGATTGTACAACACTTTCACTATACATTCATCCGAGGTGGTTGCCTTAATTATGGGGGTATTTAGTCGACCTATATATGTATTTTCCTCCAGGCTATGAGTGACTTTCTTGAAGCTTTTCATATCCTCGCCTTTTAATAAGAGGAATTCCTGTGTGCGAGCGCTATTTGCCACACAAGAGTATCCAGGGTCAGGGATTATGGAATAATTTGCTGGTTGTGGTACTGGAAAGCATCGGACTTGCCGTAGCCTCATTTTGGGGGAATCAAAAATTGGGAGAGTTATTCTCACCACCAATTTGTTCTGCATAAAGCGTGACTGGGCTCCTGCTGATTGGTACAGAATCGATAGGCAATTTTGGTCGTTTAGACATTTCGAAGTTGATTTACGATACACGTCCAGCAGATTTTTGGGAGACACGAGGAGTGGGTGAATATGGTTGCCTTTAGTGGCTATTATAATGTCAAGGAGGGCTTGTTGACGGTATTCGACTTCGATGATTTGGAGCAAAAAGCTTGATATAATCTCTTGTCTTAGTTGCCTCCTGTTTAGGTCCTCGGTCACAGTATGCAGATCGTTAATCTGGTGTGCTATGTTTTGCTGACGATCCATTAACATAGCCAATGGTTTTTGAATCTGTTCCAAGGTAGTTTTAACCACACTTATTTGTTGTTTCTCTAGCTCAGCTAGGGCTTGTGTGTTCGATTCAATTTCTTCTAACCTGCTGTAAATTTCTTTTTCGATGTTGCTGTCCATAGTTCCAAACAAATAGTGCATGGCATTGCCTATTCCATCAAATAGTGATCTGGCCTTACGCCTCCCGGGAACTAATTCCTTAATGGTTCTCGTGCGCTTTTGTACGCTATTTATTATAGCGTGTATGTGTAGTTGTTGCACGTTGCACAGGTCTTCTTTGTCCGTGATATTTATGCAGAGTTTATGCACCAAATATTCTGCATGTTCCGTTAGTTTTATCTGCGTGTCTAACTCATCCAAGTCTATCTCAATGAGAACATTCCAAGTGTTATGATACACCATGAGGCTTCCTAGATCCTCGAAAAATATGCCCGAGCTATTTAGCTTAGTTATAGCACAGGGTTTGTCGGCGATTTCTCCTGTCACGTACTGGATGAGGATGGCAATTGTAATAATTTGTAGCCCCATTTCTGTGGACAATTCGGAGGATGAAAATATTCCTTTAAGTATGACTTTACCTATTTCGTGCCGTTATTAGACCAGGCAGTGGAGTGGCTCCACCGCAAGTGCTCCTGAGAGCCGTTAAAATGGGATTAATTTGAAACAAACAGAGTAGGAATTTGGGTCAACCTGGTTTTGTGACAACATGTTTATTTCATTCGAAGTATGGTTTTAGACGGTTGTTATGTACCGTTACAATACGCTTACCAATTTTTATTGTGGTGTTCACTCCACTTGGTATAGCAGTTACCTGATAAGGTCCTACCCAGATTTGGGAAAGCTTATGTTTTCTGCTTTCATTCTTGATGAGGACCTTGTCTCCTACATGGAAAGTTATGGGCCGTACTGTCTTATCGTAGTACCCCTTTGACCGCTGTTTACTTGCCAATAAGTTCTTTCTTGCCGTGGCATATGATTTTTGGAGCTTATACTTCAGTATATGATAATAGCTCTCCTGATTGTAAACGGGTTCGGGATCCCGTTTTAAATTTGATGGGACATCCGCTGTGAAGCCGTGTAGGCAGTCCATTGGGGTAAGTTTAGTACCCTCGTGTACACTATTGTTATACACGAATGCAGCGGTTCGTAGGTATTGGTCCCATGTTTTGGGATTTTCATCTACGATTGTTCGCAGGTATTCAATCAGCCGTCTGTGGGCACGCTCTAGTGCTCCGTTAGACTGTGTTCTTTTGAATAATTCACTCAGGAAATTTGTTCCCTGATCGGTGAGGATTCTTTTGGGTATGCGATAGCGCGTAACGATTTCATCAAAGAAAACCTGCGCTACTGTGACTGCTTCTGCATTAGGTATTGCATACCAGTCGACAAATTTTGTTAAATTATCTTGGAAGGTCAAGATATATTTGTTACCTGATGTGGTCTCTTCTAATGGACCTACGATATCGAGGTAAACTTTGTCGAACGGTTGTTCTGCGATATCCGTGATAACCATTGGCATTTTATATTGGGGAGAAACTTTCATCGTCTGGCACTTTGGGCATTTTTTAATGTATTTTTTAATATCGCTAAGCATGTGTCACCACCAATACTTGCGTCTTATGCGTTTGTAAGTTTTTATGACACCTTGATGGCCACCAAATGGAGAATCGTGATAATCTTTTAAGATTGTTCGGATTTCCGTAGCGCTCGTGATAACTTCGGGTGTCTTGCCAGTACTTACTTTTTGCTCAAGCGATGCTGGGTTTAGTGTTTCCGCCGCAGTGTGTTGCATTTCGTTTTGGTCCGCTTTCGTGTGCTCTTCTGTCTCCACACTGGAGCTATTTAATGTCTCTTGAGACTTTTGCTTCTGAGCTCGAGTCACGACGAAACAATGAGCGGGTTTCGTCTTTCTCTTATTATTTGTGGAATTGTTTTCCTCCACATCTGAGTCCATCGTGTGGTGGACTAGGGCTTCTACCGTTAAGGTATTGCCTAAGCTGCCTTCTTTTAATGCTTGAGGGATGAGACTTAGTGCATCGGCATTAGTGTTGTACTTCCCTGGTTTATATTCGATGTTGTAATCGAATTCAGATAATTTGTGGTGAAATCTCACCAAACGGGAAGTAGGGTCTTTCACATTGAAGACACCTTTGAGAGGTTTATGGTCAGTATAGACCGTGAATTTCCGGCCTTGAAGATAGCACCTGAAATTCTTGGTAGCCCAGACAATAGCCAATAACTCTTTCTCTATAGTAGAGTAATTTCTTTCGGCTTTGTTTAATGTGCGGCTTGCATAGGCAATGGGCTGGTCCTTTCCGACTTCTCCTTGGGAAAGAACAGCTCCTAGAGCCTCGTTACTTGCATCCGTAGTAAGATTAAAAGATTTCGAAAAATCGGGGTAAATTAAAAGTGGTGGAGAAATTAAAGCATTTTTTATGCTTTGAAATGCTTCTTGACATTTCTCTGTCCAAGTGAATTTTACATCCTTTCGGAGTAAATTTGTGATTGGACGTACAATTTTGGAGAAGTCTGGAATGAATTTCCTGACTGAACTTGCCTTACTGTTCTTGGAACAGGAAATGTTTGGACGCAGGCCGTCTTACTTGGGTCTGGTAGGGCTCCTTCGCTAGAACATTTATGTCCTAGGTAAACAACTTCTCTTCTTAGAAACTGGCACTTTTCTGGCTGCAGTTTCAAGTTGTTCTCTCTCAACTTGTCGAAGACTTTTCTCAATTTTTCGTTCTGGTCGTTTAAATTTTTACCATAGATGACGATGTCATCTAGGTAAACAAAACATTCGAGGCCTTGTAGGCCTGTTAGGACGAAATTCATTAGGCGTTGAAATGTGGCGGGGGCTGCTTTGAGCCCGAATGGCATACGCTTGAACTCGTAGTGCCCATAACTTGTGCTGAAAGCAGTCTTATGTCGATCTTTTTTGTCGACAAGGACTTGGTGATAGCCGTTGACCAAATAGAGTGTGGTGAAATACCTTGCGTGACCTAGTTGGTCGAGAATATCCTCGATTCGGGGTAGTGGGAATGCATCTCCAATTGTCTTTTCGTTTAATTTACGAAAATCGACAACGACGCGCCACCTTTTTTCACCGTCAGGTCCCGCTTTCTTGGGGACAACTAGTAGAGGTGAATTCCAAGGGCTTTTACTAGACTGGACTATCCCGCTGTCTAGCATTTCTTTTAGCTGCTCGTTAATGACTTTCCGCTGTGTTTCAGGTAAGCGGTACATTTTTTGATTGATTGGTGCTTGATCTTGCACCAGTGGAATATTATGCGTTATCGCATTTGTATAGGTGAGTTTGTCACCTTTGAGGAAGAAGATATCGTTATACTCTTCGCAGAGTTCTGATATCGAAATTTTTTCTTCCGCGGTTAAATTAGGGTCTAGGCTGAGTTCTTGCTCTAGCCTAGAAATACGCGGGTATTGTTTGGGTCGTCCGGAGTCTCATTATCCGGGTATAGATATCGTACATGTTGTAAAATTGCCGTTTTGTCGGCTGAACCTTGGTTTGACTTATTCTTCCTTTTAGGTTTTTGACCTGTAAATAGATGAGGCTTCTGTGATTCCTTTCGAGGCTTTATTTCGTTGTTCTTAGTAATTGGCAGGGTATTTGCTTCCTGCTTTGTTGACGGCTGAGTTTGGTACACCTGTGTGGTCTTTGCCTTAGGTTGTGTGGGATACTCATGCGCGTCAATGCTACTGCTTTTTGACCATGTAGAATGTTTTGTGTTGTGTGACGGTGGAGTAATATGCACCTTTAATATAGGCTTTAGCGACTCGCTACCGTTCTTATATGGCCGTTGTTTGTTTAAGAGTGACTTATGCTTCGGGATTTTGGACGGAAGAGTTATATGCACCTTTTTAGTAGGCTTTAGACACTCAGTTCCGTCTCTTGTGTTGTTTGGTATTGCCTCTAAATTTGGTAGTGGAATGTGAGTTCTTTTGTGGTCTTCTGTGTGCGTTAATGGGACTATTGTGTAGTCGTTTATGGGAAATAGCTGTAACTTTAAGCTATGTATGACTACTTGATGACTGTTAGCGTTAAGAATACTGACCAGCACTAATTCTTCTCCAGATGACAGCAAACTGTTGGCCAAGAAGACTCCATCGCTTATCTCTTGTGATAAACAGAGCATTTCTTCTTGAGTTTTTAACGGGACTGGGGCAACAATTTGAGAGCGCGCAGGTATGCAGATTGGTTCCTTAAAGGTAACCAATTGCTGCCTGATTTCATCGGTCTCTTGTTCGCCCAGACAGCCTTTTTCACATTCCTTGGGCTCTTTTGGAGCTTGGCAGCCAGCTTTTCTCGTTTGAGAAGCCTTGAAGACACTGCAGGTGGATAGTTCAGGCTGGTTAGACTCTACCTCTTCTGCAAGTGTTATTACTTCGACTGCTTTTTCAGAATGTAGCTTGTCCGTTTCAAACTCTAATGGCAAAGCAAATTCGTCTGGATTAGTTTCCGTGCGAGGAAACCTTAGTGCCTTATTAGGGCCCTCAACGTTACAGTTTTTTGCTAGGAAATCATTTCCTGGAAGTCCATCATCGGAAAGGCCAGGCAAGTTCTTTACGACTTGAAACTTGCAGGGAATTTTGTTTTTGAAAACGAAGTTTCCCTGGCAATTTCCCAGCGTCTTTCCGGTACCAAATGGGGTCTGAAGTGTACATGCCTCATTGTGGTTAATTTCTTTGAGATATTTTAATGACCTTTTCTTTATTATACTAACCTCAGCGCCTGTGTCTACTACTAGTTTAGTTTGGCCGTTCAGGCCAATGTCTAAGGGAAGTTTTACTGTAGCGACACTGGAATCGGGCTGCTGAGGGGACCCTATTTTATTAGATGAGGGATTTATAGTCGAGCCGGGGAGTTTTGGGTCGACTGTACGTCGTTTCCCTGACTCCGGGCTTCCCATTTACGTTTTTGTTGACAGTTATTTACTGCATGTCCAGAACGACCGCAAAATTCGCACTTTTTACGCACGTTATAGACTCTGGAATTGTTATTGGGATTCTGCGGCTCTCTAGGGCGTTGATTCGATGGTCCACCATTGTTGCTTGATCTTTGAATATTGTTGTTGTTCCTCCTGCAGTCACGTATATCGTGGTTGTATATTTTGCAGTTCACACAGTACGGAGTATTTTTACGTTTGAGGCAATCTGCGTATGTATGGCCTCTTAAATTACAAAAACTACAAGTAATTTTATTTAAATAATTATTTTTATTGTTTACATTAAAATTTCTATTTGGTGATTTTGGCTCCTGTTTTATATTTGCCTGTGTGAACTGTGATGGAAATGTACTGGTGCTTGCATTTGTGGGCACACTGTTTTGCCAGGTATCCTGTGCGAATGGTATTATGCCTGGATTATATATGGGGTGATTTGCAGACGAATTATTTAGAATCCCTTGCGGATTACTTATCACAGGTGCATTTGTTGACTGTGGTATTGGGTTCTGCACTGTACTGAATTGAAAGTGCCCTGGAGGTTGCAGAAATAGAACACTTTGCTGGAGACGCTCCATGTCAAGCGCTCTTTGTACGAGGTCATCCACCGTGCCGTCTGTCATGGTCAGAAGGTATTGGCTGTGTTTTCACAGCGGGGGCTGCTGTAGCGCCATATTTGGATTCTGCGGCTTCATTGCAGAGTGCCAGCATTTGTTTCACTCGTGCCGTGAAGGCTGAAAGGTTTTCCAAAGGATACTACCTTGTAGTAATTAATTTATTTACCAGTTCCTGGTAAGTTTCCCTAGGCAGGTAGGTACGATTTAGCCGTTCTTCTACCTCTTTGAAAGTAGTAGGCATATTTGAGGCAAACAGCTGGTAAGCTTCGCCTCGAAGTCTGGTGGGGAAGATTTGCAAAAATGCCGATAGTTCCTCCACCGAAATGCACTGGATTACCTGCCTGCGGCATCCTAGGAAAGTTTGGAGCTCAAGGCTCAATTTTGGGTGCTGCTCTCCCGAGAATAGGGGAATGAGCTGGGCAGTTAGCTTGGCGATTTTCGTGTAATCTGCCATGTTTATATTGGGGATTCTGAAGCTAAAGTTTGACGCTTTTGGGGAGCTAGTTTCTTCTATGCTGGTTTCCAAAAGGGAGTCGCCCAGCCAATTCAATAGGATTTCACTCACGGTGGAATCACTGACACTGTCTTCAATGGCACCTTCTCTTAATTCTACACTATTATTTGTAATTTCTGTTTCGAGAGAGTGCGAGAGTTCCCCAAACTGCTTTAAGCTTTCTTTAAATTTTTCCGTACTTTCTTTGAATTGCGCGATTTGCTCAAGACGCCGTTCACGGGTCTTTTTGAGCTGTTTATCGATAGAATCGCACTGCATAACAGAAAGTTCGGAGGAGTCTCGCACTTTCCCCTCTAGATATTTTAAATAATTTTCTAAATTTAAACTAGAAGGTCTTACTTGTGGGGGCCCTGTAAGGATTGTCCCACTCCTTAATGTTACTGCTGGTGCTGTTGAATTTGTTAGGGGTGTTTGATTAGCACCCTCTGTTGCAGATGTTGCTCCCTCGTTGCCCCCTTCGTACCGGGACGGATCTTCCTGTGCGTCGCCCGGTGAGGAAGATTGTTGTGGAGTTGGTGGAATTGGTGAGATTTCTTGCGGCGTCTCCTGGTGGGAGCTCCCTCGCTCATGGACCACCGTATGTAAAATTTGCAGCTGGGGGGCTTCTGCCGTCTTAATTCCCTTGGTTCAAATTGAGAGGGGGGCTTATTGCCTTCTTCGAGGTCCCTCTCAATTCAGGATCGCTGGTTTTTGTGATTGAAGTTCTTTTGCTGCCGGGGGGCCCGTGGCCTTCTTAAAGTCCCCTGGATAAAAGCTGAAAGGGGGGCGCGTTGCCTACTTCGAAGTCCCTTTCAGCTCCGGATCGCAGATTGTCGGTTGAGGAGTCTTCCTTCAAGTTTCGCGTTGGAATTTTCGGCTATGGACGTCTTATGTTCCTGGGCTGGGATGAAGCCCGCTATTGTCCCACGTTGGCACTTTGTGCTTTGATGAGGGGGTGGCTGCGTGTTTTTCAAACACAGGCAGTTAAAGCTGTCCGACCCCGAGCGTTGGGAGCCGACTAGATCGAAATACTCCTGAAGCCAGACTCAACTTCAGGCGAAGGGTAGCGTGTCGTGCCCAGTATTCGATTTCGTCCTCAACTCCTTTTTGATTCGTAGGATAGAGGGTTTTCGAGCACTTATACTTTTGTTTTTTGTAAAGTAGGCTTCCTCTATCCTACCGGCTGCGCCAATTGTTATATTTTTTTCTGTTACTCTCACCTTGAAGTCGGCTGTTACACTGGTAATCCACGTTTTAGGTATTGACAACTCTGTTTTGCTTTTTTTCACCTTTTATTTACTTTTTCTTTTTTACACCACTCTTACTCCACATTAGTTCTTCACGCAAAAAAAACTTTCTTTTTATCTAAAAACTTTCTAATACCAATTTTCTTTTAAAGACTATATTCAAAAACCAAAAACTTTCTAGTATAATTTCTTATCTTAAAACCGAGCATTCTACAAAAAAAAATCTTTCTTAATCCCAAAGCCGCACCGTCTTTTTTTTTTGTTATCCTCTCCGTTTCTGATCAAAAACAACTCGCGATCCGCCGTGTATAATGTATAAAATCCAACTCGGCTCTTGATCACTTTTGTCGCGATCAACGGCCTTCGTTCAGGGTAAAAAATGCATAGTTGCATTTTCACCCTGAGAAAATTTTCATTTATTCTGGACTTGATTAAACAAGTCCAGAATATTTTTCGTTGGACGGAGGCTTGAAATTTGATGCTTTTATAAACATCAGCCACCGTCACGATGCCGCGCGCATATACATACAAGGTATTTTCGCGGCGCGCTCTTCTTATCGCGAAAGCTTTTTTTTGATATGTATGTACGTTCGTACATACATATTGCAATTTTCACGACAAATCGTACTGACGGTACGATTTGTCTTTCGCTTTATTTTTTTTTAAGTTAATATTTGTACTGGCAAATTTTGCTGATGGCAAAATTTGCCATGGGAATAATTTTTGTTTCAATTTATGGAATGTGAAGAAAATTGCTGACGCAATTTTCTTCACTGATTAAATAGATAAGCTAACCATGTTTTAGGCATGGTTAGCTTATATGAAAATTTTATGCATGAAATATTTTAATATTTTTTAAATTTTGTTAATTTATTATTAGATATTTATTTTAGGCTTTTTAGGAATTTTAAGAACTGATCGCTTTCTTCAAATGTTTTTGAAGGTAAGCTAATCATGTTCCAACATGTATGTATACATGTAAAGTTATTCCCTTTTTATACTTTTCCAGGCTAAAATTTACGCACATAACAACTTGAACTATTAGTAATATTGATTACACCTGAAAAGGTAAGATCGCTAATATCTCGAAAACCAAAGCCCGTAGAGGATTTCTGATGAATATTTCGTTCCCCCTCCCACCCCACACCACCTAGAATCCTTTGGCATGAACAAAAATAACTTGAATTATTAATACGCTAATATCTCGAAAACCAAAGCCCGTAGAGGATTTCTGATGACAATTTCATTACCCCCCTCCCTATCCTTATTATCCCCCACCTACCCACCATCCATTAGCATGAACAAAAGTTTCCTACTGTTAACTTTAATTATTACTAATATTAATTCAAAACCTATCTTGAAAACAACAAAAGCCTACATTTAGGCGCACCACACATTCAAGAAAGCCCGTAGGATTTTGCTGCTTCGTGTGGGCAGAGGTGAAGCTAAAAACTTCACACATCCAAGAAAACCGTAGCATGCTGCTATGTGTATGCACAGAAAACCGTAGGATGCTGCTCAGTGTGGGCAAAAGTGAAGCAAAAACTTCCCACTTCCAAGAAAACCGTAGCATGCTGCTACGTATGGGACAAAAGTGAAGCAAAAAACTTCACACATCGAAGAGAACAATACCACACATCCAAGAAAGCCGTAGTACCGGAGCATGCTGGTAGTATCAGCTAATGCCGCTAGGGCGCAGTCAAAACCAAATTTCACATCCAAGACTAAGCAAGTCAAGACTCAATTTTGTATCCAAGACATAAGCCAGTCAAAACTCAATGGTGCATCCAAGACATTAACCAGTAAGCTAAGACCCATTGGTGCAGCCAAGACATAAACCAGTACAGTCAAGACACAAACCCATATTTAGCATGTACTCAAACCACCTAGCGATGGTGGCGCCATCTGCAGGTGAGAGTTCTAGATAAAAAACTCTGGTCCAGAACTCTACCCATTATAGCAACTTTAAAGAATATTCACACAAACCCTCCATGGTCTCATGGTAGAGCAGCTCGGATTTTACAAAACCAAGCGTTCTCGGTTCGATTCCAGCAAAAACAATCCAACTTTATTTTATTAAAAAATCAGCTAAGGCAAGAGCTTGAACAGCTGACGGTGATCAGCCAACCAGATGACGTCATCCCCTGGTCAGCCAGACGGTAGTAAAGGAATTTCCCCAGGCAGGCCCTGTGACGTAGACCACTAGACGGAGTCCCCCAGTGGCCCAGAACCCGGTCCAGAACCACCAAAATAGTTGGAATTTTCCGGGCACTTTTTGTATGGAAAAAGTGGTCCAGAATCCCCATAGCTCTACTATTTATGACTGTATTCGACGACAAAATATGAATGACCGGCCGACTCAAGGCCGGAAACAGAAACCAATACAATATTGAATGCCTTGAACCTTAATTATGCTGGCAACTTAACAATATTTCGATAAACTAACTTGGCGGTAAAATTGAATTTAACATTTGCATTGAAAGAATTTGAAAGATTACGATATTATTGGCTGACCTGATTAGATTATAAAACTATATTGATTTAAAGCAATAAAGATGAGAATATCTACCTTGATGTATGTAATTAGCAAAAAGAAATGATTTCATCTTACTATTAATTGCTTTTAGACTTTGATTGTTGATGGCTATGCTAAGTTGCGACTGTACACAGTTGAAATATAATTTATTTTCAAAGCTTTCCCAAATTTTCTGTTTGACATGTGAAACCGCCCTAAATTGGATAATATTTGACTGGAAGAAGGAACTGGATGCCGGTAATACTCCTATAGCTGTATTTCTAGATTTTAAATGGGCTTTTGAGACCTTAAACACTACCTTCGACAGGTATCTTATACTCCGTAATCTCATCTTTTTGTTTAAACCAATTCTATCCCATACGCCACAGTTGCTACTTTCCAGATTAGAGTTTGTTAGGTCCCCACGTTTCCCATTTAACTTAATTATCCCACGTCATTCATCCGTTTTGAAAAATTCCTTCTTTGTTCGCGTTATTTTGAGGCTAACCTCAACTTGAATTTTATCATCAGAAGATATCCCATTAAAACGAATTCATCTGAAATTGTCTGAACTAACGTTTTAAAATAATATTCTATAATGTAAAGTTTTTTAAAAATTTGTTATAATTCTGTTATCTTAGGGTTGAAGAAATACCTCAGCTTCCATTCCAAATTTGGCTCGATTCCAAAAGGATTATCAGTCTTAGTTATCCTATTGAATTCCTATATATCTTTGGCGAATAAATTATTGATCGTAGAAGAGCTGTTATACGTATTGTAGCGTTTTGCCTGCACACTTCTTTTCTTTTCCTTTCCCTTTTAATTCCGTGGGGCTGCTATTTCTGGGGTACCTGAAAAGGGGCAGTCGTTTACATACAGTTTCGAAAAGTAGCCCTATGCTACTTTTCCATATGCCTTAGGCAATCATGAAAAGCAAAGAACAGAAAATTTTTTTTTCCATACGAAAAATTCTAATTTACGCAGAACGCGCGCATTTTAAAATCTTTCCGATAAATCGCACAAATCATAATCTTCCGCATAAATCCTGAAAAGAGAAAACAAAAAAATAATATTTTTCATATGAAAAATTCTAACTTGCACAGAACGCGCGCAATTTAGAATCTTTCCGATGAATCTTACCGTTTGCCAGCCAACATTCCAGGCAAGCAACTGTAATTCGCCTAGCTGTAATGCATCGAACGATACCATCATACAATGCATTACAGCAAGCCCTTCGGAAATTCCACAAAAATTTGCGCCCACTGCAGCACAAATGCTTGTCGTTCATCAAAAATTTCAAAAGAAAGCGAGAGGCTCGCTGTCGGTTGGGTTGAACGACGGGACCATGGAATGTAGGGGGACCGCGCCGAGTTGTGAGTCAGTTGATTTTGAGCAGTGGTTGAGCGCGTTACATCTTGGCTAGATGCCGGCGGGAGTTTTTTTGCTATTAATTAAATTTTTTTTTTGTATACAGTCACGCGTTCGACTCGTGATCAGTGAATATATTCTTTATTAGGCACTCACCTGTGCGTTGTTAGTGCGGAATTTTTATGCTGCGTGGTCAGCTCATCTGAAACTGAACAAAATAGGTTATCAGTGAACATATTTCGTATTAGGCACTCACCTGTGCGTTATTAGTGCCGAATTTTATTTTATGCTGCTTAGATAGCTTATCTGAAATAAAATAAAATATGTTAGTAGTGAATATATTCTTTATTAAGCACTCACCTGTGCGTTGTTAGTGCAGAATTTTTATGCTGCGTGGTCAGCTCATCTGAAAGTGAACAAAATAGGTTATCAGTGAACATATTTCGTATTAGGCACTCACCAGTGCGTTATTAGTGCCGAATTTTATTTTATGCTGCTTAGACAGCTCACCTGAAATAAAATAAAATATGTTAGTAGTGAATATATTCTTTATTAAACACTCACCTGTGCGTTGTTAGTGCAGAATTTTTATGCTGCGTGGTCAGCTCATCTGAAAGTGAACAAAATAGGTTATCAGTGAACATATTTCGTATTAGGCACTCACCTGTGCGTTAGTAGTGCCGAAATTTATTTATGCTGCTTAGACAGCTCATCTGAAATAAAATAAAATATGTTAGTAATGAATATATTCTTTATTAAGCACTCACCTGTGCGTTGTTAGTGCAGAATTTTTATGCTGCGTGGTCAGCTCATCTGAAAGTGAACAAATAGGTTATCAGTGAACATATTTCGTATTAGGCACTCACCAGTGCGTTATTAGTGCCGAATTTTATTTTATGCTGCTTAGACAGCTCATCTGAAATAAAATAAAATATGTTAGTAGTGAATATATTCTTTATTAAGCCCTCACCTGTGCGTTGTTAGTTCAGAATTTTTATGCTGCGTGGTCAGCTCATCTGAAAGTGAACAAAATAGGTTATCAGTGAACATATTTCGTATTAGGCACTCACCAGTGCGTTATTAGTGCCGAATTTTATTTTATGCTGCTTAGACAGCTCACCTGAAATAAAATAAAATATGTTAGTAGTGAATATATTCTTTATTAAGCCCTCACCTGTGCGTTGTTAGTTCAGAATTTTTATGCTGCGTGGTCAGCTCATCTGAAAGTGAACAAAATAGGTTATCAGTGAACATATTTCGTATTAGGCACTCACCAGTGCGTTATTAGTGCCGAATTTTATTTTATGCTGCTTAGACAGCTCACCTGAAATAAAATAAAATATGTTAGTAGTGAATATATTCTTTATTAAGCACTCACCTGTGCGTTGTTAGTGCAGAATTTTTATGCTGCGTGGTCAGCTCATCTGAAAGTGAACAAAATAGGTTATCAGTGAACATATTTCGTATTATGCACTCACCTGTGCGTTATTAGTGCCGAATTTTATTTTATGCTGCTTAGACAGCTCATCTGAAATAAAATAAAATATGTTAGTAGTGAATATATTCTTTATTAAGCACTCACCTGTGCGTTGTTAGTGCAGAATTTTTATGCTGCGTGGTCATCATCTGAAAGTGAACAAAATAGGTTATCAGTGAACATATTTCTTATTAGGCACTCACCTGTGTGTTATTAGTACCGAATTTTACTTTATGCTGCTTAGACAGCTCATCTGAAATGGAATAAAATATGTTAGAAGTGAATATATTCTTCATTAAGCACTCACCTGTGCGTTGTTAGTGCAGAATTTTTATGCTGCGTAGTCAGCTCATCTGAAAGTGAATAAAGTACGTTAGTTTTGAACATATTTCTTATTAGGCATTCACCTGTGCGTTATTAGTGCCGAATTTTAGTTTATTCTACGTAGACGGCTCATCTGAAATTGAATAAAATATGTTAGCAGTGAATATATTTTTTTTATTAAGCACTCACCTGGGCGTTATTAGTGCAGAACTTTTATGCTGCGTATACAGCGCATCTGAAATTGAACAAAATATGTTAGCAGTGAATATATAGCTTAGTAAGCACTCACCTGTGCATTATTAGTGCAGAACTTTTATGCTGCGTAGACAGCTCATCTGAAAAGTAATCAAATCATGTTAGCAACGAAGATATTTCTACTTAAGAACTTACCTGTGCGTCATTAGTACAGTATATTTTCACGCTGCATAGACAGCGCAGTTAAAGTTTCTTGTTGTTTTGGAAGAAGTTTCTTTCAAGGGCGTTTGCGCCCCGGCACCAACTTGAAGAAGAAGTGAAGAGGAAGCAGTGGAGCGATCGAACGGAACAGGAAAGGCAGGGTGATAGGAACACCGCCCCCCCTCAGGATTTGCAAGTCGCCAATTACTAAGTATGGATGTGATAAGGTCAGTTAGCCTATGATATTTGCCTTTTTTTGTTTTGTTTTTCTTCTTCCTTGTTACTACTTAGCTTTATTTTTCTTAAATATGATCTATTTTTCCGAAATCCTTAAAGATATACTATTATTACTATTATTATTATTAGTATTTTTTTGTTTTTTGTGAATTAAATCTCTTTGCGGCCACGGGTCACCACCACGGCGTGCACGACCTAAGTAGGGCTAGAATACTTATTAAGGTTGAGAAAGAAAGTTTGTTTTTTGTTAATAGCTTTAGATAAATCACCAAAGTTATGTGATGTAAGTGGCGATTTGCGAAAGGAGGATAAAGAAAACAAATTAAATCTGTTTTATATTGAACTTTGGCAACGCCTGCATAATTTTACTTCCCTCTTCCTACCTTTCTTTCTTTTCTTCTTGCGTTTCTCTCGATATCTGGCATTCATACCCATTCTAGGGCCGAGATGAAGAGCTAATTGGAGCAGCACGAGGAAAGTAGGGGCATGATGTGGCCGCAGCAACGCTCGTTACTACATTTCCAACTGTAGTCTACACATGCATATTTTGGGGCTAAGTAAACTTTTAGGCTCTTGGAGGCTTAGCAAGGGTGGTAGGGGGCGATGGGCCCGCACACTCCATGGGCTGAGGCTCCACCAATATCTGGAGCCTCCAAAAACCGCTCTCTCTCTCGCTCACACCAACACTACGTTGAACCTTCTCCGGGGGTTTTACACAGGTACGGCGTGGGCAGCAGTTCAAGGAGCATTCGCTTTGGATCTTTAATCTTCATGTAAAGAACTCTTCCTTTCAGTTATCCACGCTTCATGGGGAAGCAGTCACCTGTCTACAAAGGATCGTTTTTTTTGTCCATCTGTCCGTCTGCAGTCACACACTCAAGTCCTTTTTTTCTTTTTAATTGTCCGTCCGTCTGTCCGATCAAACATTTTTCCTCATTATGCACAGCTTAACAAGCATCAAGGGATGTGGGTGGCAAGAACCACCCCAAGCCGGCTGAACGCTAGCGGCATATTTACTGTGCAGCCACCCACGCTAATCTCGCGATGATTTTGTAACAAAGAGGTGTCGGACGCGGTATGTATCTACATTCAGGTACAAGTGGATGCAGGTACATCTGTCGGCGGACAAGCTCTTCGTTACAAATGGCGCCCAAAAGGTTTTTTTTCTTTGGCATTTGGTCAAGCTTCTCTTGACTAAATTGCAGTTGTTATTGTTGGAAATCATTTCTTAATTAATTAATTTTTTTTATCTCAAATTTTATATTTCTGGTCGCTCATTTGTTTGCTTCGCTACAAATGGCGCCCAAGCGGTTTTTTTTCTTTGGAATTTGGTCAAGCTTCTCTTGACTAAATTGCAATTGTTATTGTTGGAAATCATTTCTTAATTAATTAATTTTTTTATCTTAAATTTTATATTTCTGGTCGCTCATTTGTTTGCTTCGCTACAAATGGCGCCCAAACGGTTAAGTTTTTTTTTACTTCTCTTCCCTTTCAGCATTTGGCCAAGCTTCACTTGACTAAATTGCAAGTACGGTTCCACGAATAGAATATTATCAGTATTAGACGATTTTTTTGTTTTTTGTTGTGTAAAGCCTTGCTATTTAAGATGGAAATTTTCCAGATGCTGATTCAAGCGATTGCGTTTCCATTCAAACAATCAACAACAGGGGCTGATCAGACGTGGG
This sequence comes from Dioctria linearis, assembly GCA_963930735.1. Lineage (NCBI taxonomy): Eukaryota > Metazoa > Arthropoda > Insecta > Diptera > Asilidae > Dioctria > Dioctria linearis. The sequence continues at coordinate 207,998,936 of OZ005740.1, forward strand.
TGGCCTGGCCGTCTGCAGGTGTCGGAGCCTACGTAGAGCCCTTTTGCTTCTGTAAAGCGCGTTGCTTTCACGATAGCTCTTTTTAACTCTTATTAGGCTTGGCCTTGGCATTGTGATATACATTTAATACCATAAATACAAACAACACTAAAAAGCTGTAAACACAAATTTCACAACAAATGTAAAACGCTAAAATTAATCAGCACAAATTTATTACAACACCATTCATAATCGAAAATAATTGATGATAATAATGACATACATTTATTTGCAACAAGCAAGCGATTGCACCACTGACCCAAACGATTCATCGTCAAGGGGTTTCACGCGTAAATGCATGTCATCATAATTTTATGCACATTGCTTACTCGCCCAGCGTCAGCATTTAGAATAGTAAGAATAGGGTACCATAGGTTACTAATTATGTATATATAGGCTAAGAACGATCAATAAAAGAATTCATTCAGTTCTCTTGATTTATCGAGAAAGTTACAAACCGTCGTGTATTATTCCACATAGGAGTACTAAGCTGTACAGCTGCTCCTACTATTCATACCCCCATTTTTTCTCGGAGTCTGAGCTGTTAATAGCCGCTCCAGTGGAGTCAAAGTCACACGACTGCTCCCAGGTTTTTCTTTAAAATTTATAAGAAGATACCACATGGCGACCGTGACATCGTAGAAACTGCGAAATTTGTAACTTTGCGAATCTGCAGACCATAATATCATCATCAAAAGTGCAGCTGGGAATTTACATAAATAATAGAAACTTATACGGTGACATAGTAACAACCACCAAAAAACTGCGAAGACGACTACATCCACTACCAGTACCAATCAGAAGAAATTTTAGTATGAACGAGATAGATGCCATCTTCAATCACATTTTCAAGACTATTGAAGAAACTAAGAAGATACCAGAGAGGAATATAGAAGGCATAACACTGTATCCAGTAAATAAGAAGCCGACGCCGTACATCCCCAAATCAAGGCTGGACAACGAAAATCCTCCACCATACGAAGCGGGTCCAAAAAGAATCACCATCGAGGAGTATAGAAGCAGAAACACAAGCAGTGTAAAAACTCAGGAGACAAAACCACGAAAAAGAGGAGGCAAGAGACAAAAAATTGCACAGGAACTTCAAAATTACAAGGTACTTGTCGAGTTAGCAGCAACTGAGGAGGAACGGGAAAAATACAACAAACTAATAATATTGACAAAAAAACAACTGAACGTCATCAAAAGGAAGAGATAAGGGTTTAATGATCTAATTTAAAATTTATTTTTTTTTAAAATATAAAGTAGAAGTAGCGTAGTATAAAGGTATAATAATAATTAAATAATTAATATGTAAAAAAAAAAAAAAAAAAAAAAAAAAAAAAATTTTTTTTCTTTTGCTGTTTGCTTGACGTTGTTGGAAACAAGCGAAACATTTTCAGTAATGGGTAAAACGCAATCCAAAACTTCAGATAACAACGGGGAAATTGTTAATAATCTAATTATAGAGGATACAGTTTCGGTCGAGAATAATCAGATAATAATAATTTTATGCATATTGGTTGCAATTAAAATCATTGAATTTGTATACATACTGTACAAAGATCATAGGAGGGGTTTAAGGAAAAGATACCTCAGTACCCCAGCAAAATTAAACATATCAACCGTCTGATAAATGGAAGCACTTATAAAGATTAAGGACGAACTAGAAAATATTCTGGACAATTTTAAGAAAAGTAAAAACCGTCCTTATTCTGAGAAAACTCTGCAAGAGAAAGAAAAGTTAACAAATCAACTCTGTGCCAAGGCAAAAGAAAACGCACTTAAACAAGCGGACGTCGAAACAATATTGAAGATAAAAGTTATCTACGAAGAAATTGAAAGTATAGCAAACAAAATCTTAGAAAACATAAATACACAAAAACAAACAAAGATGGGTTTTGACATAAAAACAGCTACATCGCTCATACAACCCTACGATGGAAAGCTGGATGAAACTGATTCTTTTATCGAGTCTATGGAACTACTAGACGAGTTAACAGCAAACGAACATAAAACCATCATGATCAAATTCATCAAGACACGTATAACTGGAAAAGCCAAGTACGTAATATCGGAGGGCACAAATACAGTATCAACGATCAAAGCCAAATTAAAAGAAAAATTTTCGGCAAAATTATCGTCAGATGCTATTCTGGCACAACTGCGATCATGCCAGCAAGGTAACAGAAAACTTGCAGACTTTTCCAATCAGATAGAAAATCTATCAGGCCAGCTGACTAGAGCCTTTATAACAGAGAAAGTAGCAGCTGGAGAAGCAGCTGAAAAATTGGCCGAAAAATTTTCAATACAGTCATTTATGAACAATGTTGCCAATACAGAAACAGCGATTATACTAAAAGCTAGTAGCCTAGGAACACTTTCAGAATTAGCAGCGAAGGCAATAGCAGTAGATAAGCCGCAGCCAAGCAGTGTCCTGCATTATAATACCAACCCATCAAGAAAGTTTCATTATAATAATACGCAAGGGTTCAACAATCAAAATAATTTTAACAGGAACAGGGAGCGCTGGCCCAAACAACAGTACAATAGAAATATGGCAGCCAATAATAGACAAAACCACCCACGAAATCAATATAACCACCGCGATAAAAGATATTTCGGTGATGCTGCACCAAATAACAGTAGTCGCTACCAGAATAATCTGCGAGCAAATAATAATAATACCTATAATCAAAGAAGAAATGTAAACTACTTCGAATCGGGGGAATATCAAGCCCCCCAACCAGAGGAAGAAACAACACGGTTGGGGGCTGCGACGAATTCAAGCCAAGAATACATTGCCTAAACCTATCCTTAACAAACTTTATTAAAGCGTATGTCGACATGTGCGGGTCAGTATGTACTCTGATTGTAGACACAGGGGCAGAAATATCCATATTCAAGAGGGGAAAAATTAATAAAGACCAACTTTACTATCCTAAAAACACTTGTATTATCCAAGGGGTTACGGATACTAAGAGGCAGTCGATTGGGGCAACATACACAAAATTACATTTTAACGACCAGTTTGCGGTCGAACATTTATTCCAGATAGTAGAAGATGATTTCTCCCTCGGGGCTGATGCAATTTTAGGACTAGATTTCCTAACAAAATTCAAGACCACTATCGATTATGATACGTGGACCCTTACATTAAACACACCTGAAAGTTCGGCAGAGATCCCAATACTGAATGGTCCATCCGAAAATTCTATTATCATACCACCCCGATGTGAAATAATAAGAAAGTTCAAGGTTAAAAAACAAGAAGGTGCCAATGATATGGTAATCATTGGACAAGAAATCCACCCAGGCATATTCATTGCAGGATCAGTAACTTCACAAAATTACCCACTAGTCAGGATACTAAACACTACAAACAAAACCACCACACTACAACATTCCGACATAATAACACAACACCTCTCAGACTTTAACGTCATTAATACAGACACAATAAAATCAAAAAGAACAGAACAAGTTATCTCCAAATTAAACTTAAACAGCATTCCAAACTACGCCAAACTTCAATTCGAAGAATTATGCCGAGAATATGAAGACATATTTGCGTTAGAAAGTGAACCTCTAACAACCAATAACTTCTACAAACAAAATATAGAACTAACTGATAATAGAGCAGTATACACAAAAAACTACCGAATACCAGAAGCACACAAAACCGAGATTAATAGGCAGGTAGACAAAATGCTAGTAGACGGAATAATAGAGAACTCTGTTTCTCACTTTAATTCTCCAATACTACTAGTACCCAAAAAATCCAACAACCAAAATAAAAAATGGCGTTTAGTAGTTGATTTTAGGAATCTTAATAAAAAAGTTCTGGCAGATAAATTTCCCTTACCGCGTATAGAAGAGATACTCGACCAAATGGGCCGAGCCAAATACTTCTCTACACTTGACCTTATGTCCGGATTCCACCAAATACCATTAGAGGAATCTTCTAGAAAGTTCACAGCTTTTTCAACTAACCAAGGTCACTACCAGTATACACGACTTCCTTTCGGACTTAATATAAGTCCAAATAGTTTCCAAAGGATGATGACCATCGCCATGACGGGTCTACCACCGGAAATAGCCTTTCTGTACATTGACGACATCATAGTCGTCGGATGTTCACAGTCACACCATATAAAAAACTTGCAAACAGTATTTAACAGATTACGAGAGCGTAATCTCAAATTAAATCCTGAAAAATGCAAATTTTTCCAAACCGAAGTCACCTATCTTGGACATCGAATATCAGCACAAGGCATAAGCCCAGACAGTTCAAAATACGAGGTAGTTAAAAATTATCCTATCCCAAAAAACGCCGACGAAGTCAGACGATTCGTAGCATTCTGTAATTATTACCGCCGTTTCATCCCCAACTTTGCAGAAATAGCACTACCGTTAAACAAACTACTCCGGAAAAACACAAAATTCGAATGGGCAGAAATCCAACAAAAATCTTTCGATGCTCTCAAATCAAGTTTGATATCCCCAATAATACTGCAGCACCCTGATTTCAAAACCCAATTCACCATTTCCACAGACGCCTCGAATGCTGCATGTGGAGCAATCTTATCACAAAGTGTCGACGGAACAGAACACCCAATCGCATACGCTAGTAAAACATTTACTGCCGGAGAAAAAAATAAGTCAGTAATTGAAAAGGAACTCGCAGCAATACATTGGGCAATTATACATTTTAAGCCTTATGTTTATGGCAGAAAATTCACAATAAGAACAGACCATCGACCCTTAACATATCTTTTTGGCATGAAAAACCCATCATCTAAACTAACACGAATGAGGTTAGATTTAGAGGAATTCGATTTCGAAGTCAAATACATTAAAGGAAAAGGAAATAACGGACCCGACGCGTTATCAAGAATACAACTTGACATTAATGATTTGAAGGAAATAAATGTCCGACGCGTCCAAACCCGAGCAATGAAAAAACAAAAAGAACAAAACATAATGTCCGATGAAATGAAAAATACTCCTATAGTCCCGCAGCCTGATCAACTGCGCGTTTGGGAGATACCATCTCCAACAAAGATAGCCAAATTACCTGAACTAAAAGTAAAAATTGAGAACTGCAGTAATAAAGAAACACAAATAGAAATAAATATAGTGCACAAGTATGAAATAAAATATAAGCGGTATATAAATATAAAAAACAACCAACCAGTAGAGCCCGCACTAGAGCAGGTACTCGAAGTATTGGATAATGATATATATAAACAATTTCAGACCAAGACTCTGAAACTTTCTGCAGAAAGCGAGATATTTAAAATAATTAATTTAACCGCATTTAAAATCCTAGGAAACAAAGTATTAAAAAATATAAACGTTAAAATTTTCAAACCGCAACGGTACATATCAGAAACAACGAAAATAAACGAAATCCTACATAACTATCACTCCACACCTACAGGAGGACATCTGGGTCAATCAAGACTGTATAAAAAGCTGAAGGAAATGTACAAATGGAAGAAAATGAGGAAAACAATAGCGAAATATATAAACAGATGCGAGCTTTGTGCGAAAAATAAGCACCAAAAGCATAATAAAGAGCATATGGAAATAACTACAACACCAACAAAAGTTTTCGACATTGTATCCATTGACACAGTCGGCCCATTTACAAAAACCACCAACGATAACAGATACGCAGTAACAATGCAATGCGATCTAAGCAAGTATATAGTAATAATACCCACAAAGGACAAGGAAGCAAATTCCATAGCAAGAGCCATAGTGAATGGGTTCATACTAACATACGGACCTATGAGCAAAATTAAAACTGATCTAGGAACGGAATACAAAAACCAGGTCTTTGCGGAAGTATGTAATATACTGAAAATAAAACAACTGTTCGCGACCGCCGCACATCCCGAAACGATCGGAGCACTAGAAAGAAACCACAAGTGCCTAAATGAATATCTCAGATGTTTTGTTAATGACAATAGAGACGATTGGGATACATGGATTCCATATTACGCATTCTGCTACAACACCACACCAAACACCGTACATGGCTACACACCATTCGAACTCATATTTGCCAAAAATATAGACCTACCTTCAGAACTCACAATTGATAGACCAGATCCCGTGTATAATTATGACCTGTATAGTAAAGAGATGAAATACAGACTTCAACAAGCCATAGGTAAGGCAAAACAATACCTCCAGGCATCTAAAGTGCGAAGAAAGCAAGTCAAGGATGCTAATTGCAAACCAATATCAATCAAAGTAGGCGACAAAGTACTAATGACAGTACAAAATAGACGAAAACTAGATCCTCTATACAACGGACCTTATATAATTAAATCAATAGACAACGTAAATTGCATTATCGAAGATATAAATAAGAACAAAATCAAAATACATAAGAATAGGCTAAGAAAGATAGAAAATTAAAAATTATGTACTATTATTCTAACTATCTCTAGCATGTTAAATTAGATTACACACCGGTGTAGACAAATAAGAATTATTGTAATCAACTAGATAAGTAAACGTAAACAATAAAGATCCCAATTACTAATGCCATTGAGCAATTAAGAGCTATAATAATAAACTATATATAAGTAGGTATATGTAAATACGACTAGGAATTAAGACTCATTATAATCAGCTACATACAAAAACATACCATATGAACTATTAGTATACATAAGCGATAAAATGCTTCATTGCGGCGAGCAAACAATTAAGGTTTAACGTAAACAAACTAAAAAAAAAAAAAAAAAAAAAAAAAAAAAAAAAAAAAAAAAAAAAAAAAAAAAAAAAAAATTTATGTAAACACAAATTTTTTTTTCCCTAAGGGGGAAAGGTGTGATATACATTTAATACCATAAATACAAACAACACTAAAAAGCTGTAAACACAAATTTCACAACAAATGTAAAACGCTAAAATTAATCAGCACAAATTTATTACAACACCATTCATAATCGAAAATAATTGATGATAATAATGACATACATTTATTTGCAACAAGCAAGCGATTGCACCACTGACCCAAACGATTCATCGTCAAGGGGTTTCACGCGTAAATGCATGTCATCATAATTTTATGCACATTGCTTACTCGCCCAGCGTCAGCATTTAGAATAGTAAGAATAGGGTACCATAGGTTACTAATTATGTATATATAGGCTAAGAACGATCAATAAAAGAATTCATTCAGTTCTCTTGATTTATCGAGAAAGTTACAAACCGTCGTGTATTATTCCACATAGGAGTACTAAGCTGTACAGCTGCTCCTACTATTCATACCCCCATTTTTTCTCGGAGTCTGAGCTGTTAATAGCCGCTCCAGTGGAGTCAAAGTCACACGACTGCTCCCAGGTTTTTCTTTAAAAATTATAAAAGATACTACAGCATATAGGTTAGGGCATTCGCGAATGGTCTCAGCGGTACGTTGGTTTAATCGCTTAATCGCCGTTCGGTCCGGCCAATTTTTGTTTTTTTCCCCCTTCTTCAACTTAAACTCTAATAGGGGTTTTATTTTCTCTCTGTTGAAGTGCTCATCTCCGCGGTGGCGATCGAGCTTGGTACGCTATGCGTACCTTTGTTCATCGACGAATAACACCCTACGTCGACACGGTGGAGAGTGGAATACGATGGAGAAAAATAGAGAGAGAGAGAGAGAGAAATTTCATATATGTTATGACGAATTCACAAATACCGTGTTGAAGTGGACGCGACGTTGTCTGCTGTTGCATCATGTTCCCGCTTTCGTTTCATTAGATACATTCCGTTTGTTTTGAGATTAGTGAAGATATTATATATATGTTGGCATGTTAAATGATTCATTTTGTTTTTTGTTCTTTTGCTATTATACTCAACGCCCTACACCGGCTGTAATTCAGTCTTTGGTGGAGATATAGATTAGCTTTCTCCTCATTTTAAGGTATATAATATAACATATTTTTAGTTAAGGAAAGGTTTTTTTTTATTACCCATCGTTTACGTAGACGACAATAATATTTTAGGCTTCTATAGGAGTGTAGCTTACGAATCCTCTCAGGCATATGACACAACGATCAACAGTTGCATTCGGTGCCTGTATCACCATGGACTTCAAATATTTATCCCCAGATGAATTAGAGGTGGAATACTCCATTAGGGGTATTCAGTCCACCGATTCAGATGCTCGTGAGCGCCTAGTGGAGCTGTACCAAGCGGAGGGTCTGAACCCTAGCCGTGTACCTTTACAGTCCCATGCACATAGGAACTTGAAGATGGAGAAAAGTTGTCTCGCCAGCCGAGTGGCTGCTTTGCGCCGAGATTTAGATGCGAGTCCCATCCTGACGAGTGAGGACCGTGCTAGATACCTCACCCAGGCGCTTCACGTGCTTCATCGAGCACGAAGACTAGAACATACCTCATCGTCGCTACGGCCCCACGCTCAGTCCTACGCACAAGCCCTAAAGGACCTCCTAAACATAATTGAGTCCACCCCAGTCGACGAGGTCCCAGATACCTACGTGGCCGCTCTCACTGATGAAGGCGCCTTTAGTCTCTCAGTTCCAGTTCCATCTGTTACAGCAGCGACCAGCCATGAGTCAACCCTGACCGGAGCCATTCCAAAACATATTCCGGTCACCTCTAGGGTGAGACAGTTGCTAAGCACCCCCAAACCGATGACAACAAGCCCTAGGTTTGACCCCGATAAGTCCTATCAAGGTCCTGCGCGTCATGAAAAACCGAGAGACTCTACTGCAGTGACCGAAATGTATACCACTTCGCGTCCGCTTACAGCTCACCTTCTTGGTAGACCCCGTATTCCAACCATAAATGAGCGAATCGAGGGGTTGAGCTCAAGGACCTCCCTTGGAGCCGCTGCTCCTCCCAGAAGTGACAACCCAAACTGGCGACCATCGTCACCTCTTTCTATGACACTGCCAGCTCCTATACTTTCGCATTATGGTGATAACCCAAACGTTGGGTCGCCTGCCGCAGCTGGTCGGCGTGTCAGCCCAGCCCGAAATTCGGTCTTTAGATGGAAGCTGTGCTTTGATGGTACGTCCGGCCTGGATGTAACAGAATTTGTCTTCCGGGTCGAATCACTAGCACGACTTGAGCAAGTCTCCGCTAGTGAGCTCTGTGCTGCTTTCCATACACTCGTTGTCGGAAAGGCGGCAAATTGGTATTGGCTGTTTCTGCGCAGTCACCGAATACATACTTGGCAGGACCTACGCCGCAGCCCTCCTTCGCGAATTCCAAGGTCAAGAAACTGACTACGAAATCCGGAAACTAATCGAGAGTCGAAAACAACACTACAAAGAATCCTTCAGCGATTTTCGTCTGGCAGTACATGCGCTAGTTTCCAAGATGGCCCGACCCATTCCCGAAGATGAGTTGGTTGAGATACTACGACGAAATATGACCCCAGCCCTACAGGAAGCCTTGCTACTGTACCGAATCGACAATGTGCTTGATCCGCGAGACCTGTGCAATAGATTTGAAAAGCTTTGGTCCGAGATAGGCGCTCCCCGCGAGCCTCTACGCGCGCCCGCTGCTCGTCGAACTGTACATGAACTGTGCTCGGACGTGTCATACTTGGAGAAAACCTCCAATACCGATTACTCGGATGCCGTGAATGCTTTTCAGCCCGGTCCCCGGTCAACGTTACCAAAGCATAATTACTCAGAGGGCCCAAATACCAGACTAGTATGTTGGAACTGCACCGTAGAAGGACATACTTATCATGACTGCCCGGTAAGTCCGCAACGAGTCTTTTGCTACGGATGCGGCGACAGAGGCGTCATAAAACCTCACTGTAAAGGTTGCGCCTCGGGAAACCAACGACGGAGTCAGACCTCTATGGGGACACCACGCATTTTGACTCCGTTCCAAGTCCCCAAACGATTGACCGAAGACGCAGCTACCAATACCGAACCCGAACGTTTCCGATAGAACAGCCTGGTAGTGATGGTGATGCTGTTTCCGACCCTGATGATCCAAACTACCAGATAGAAGAAGACCCTGAGCAATTGCTGATATCCCTAGCAGTGTCCTCACCCCCCTCCCTTCCCGCTACGTCGTACACCTCTCATAGCGTCACGAGCGATGTTCGAGTGGTACCTAGGTGGAATGCCGCTACAAACCCAGATCTATACGAGCCTGTAGATCGCAGTTGCTCACAATCCGAAACAGCTACGACAGATACCAGTTCTAATTCAGACTCTGAGTGGATCATTAGTGGAGATTCCCCACCTCCTCGGAACCAACTTCTCTCCAAAGCAAAGCCACGCAACCATAAATATCGCGATCTGCGGAGGAACCTAAGGGCGGCCATCGCCGAAACAGTCCTTGCCAAACAGGCTGACCCCCGGCCGTACGCTGATGTCTTCATTAGAGGACAAAGAATACGGGGTTTGTTAGACAACGGGGCCAGTGTTAGCGTTCTTGGCTTTGGAGCTGAGAGGTTCCTGGGAAAGTTGGGGATTCCCTTCCATGCCATGTCCTCAAGAATTTCCACGGCAGATGGTCAGCAGCAGCAAGTGCTCGGTCATATCAGAACCCTCGTAAAGTATGGAGAAAAGACGCGAATGATGTGTCTGCACATCGTACCCTCTCTACAACAAGCTTTATACTTAGGCATCGACTTCTGGCGACTTCGGACTAGCACCCGTTATGATCAACGAGATTTATTCACTACCGAAACCCGCTCCTATCTGTACCCAGCAAGATGAATTGTCAGCAGATGAGGATGGTCGACTACATACTATTGTAGAGTCTTTCCCATCCTTCAGTAAAGACGGACTCGGCCGTACAACGCTGGTTGAGCACCACATAGATGTAGCTGCTGCCACGCCCATAAGCAGCGCTACTATGCAGTATCTCCCGTTGTACAAAAAGCCTTGTACGAGGAGTTGGACAGGATGTTAGAGCTAGGGGTCATCGAAGAAAGCCAGAGCGCCTGGTCGTCGCCAGTAACTCTCGTGAGAAAGGCGAATGGAAAAGCCAGACTCTGTCTAGACGCTCGTAAGCTTAATGCAGTTACAATCCCAGATGCATTCCCGTTACCACTTATTGATGGGCTACTCACTCGACTTCAAGAGACCAAGTATATCACGGCTATAGACCTTAAGGACGCATTCTGGCAAATTCCCCTGACCGAGGCGTCAAGAGATAAGACAGCATTTCCTGTACCAGGGAGGCCTCTATATCAGTTCGCAGTACTTCCTTTCGGCCTTTGTAACGCACCTCAAACCATGTGCAACTTGATGTGCAAAGTCATACCCCACGAACTGCACGACCGAGTGTCTGTCTAGTTAGACGACTTGCTTGTTACCTCCTCCACATTCGATGAACACCTTAAGCTGTTGACAAATGTTGCCACGCTGTTGCGTAAAGCCGGCTTAACTATCAATGTGGAGAAGAGCAAGTTTTGTATGCGAGAAGTCAGATACCTCGGTTTTGTAGTTGGTGACTGTCGCATGCCAGCAGATCCGGACAAGGTTACGGCTATCCATAATCTCCCTAGGCCAAACAGTGTTAAAAAGGTGCGAAGTTTCTTGGGAATACGTGGTTGGTACAGGCGTTTTATTCCCCAATTTGCCTCCATTGCAAGTCCCTTAACTGACTTGCTTAAGAAGAACGTAAAATTCATATGGAACGAGCAAGCAGAACAGTCTTTCTACCAGTTAAAAGAGTGCCTAGCCACCGCCCCTGTACTTGCTCATCCCGATTTTGCGAGGCCGTTTTACATTCAGTGCGACGCTAGCACTACAGGTGTTGGTAGCGTGCTTTTTCAGCGGTCAGATGACGGGGTAGAGCACCCAATAGCGTACATGTCGCAGAAGCTTAGCCCCGCACAGTGCAACTACAGCATTAGAGAGCTCGAGTGCTTGGCGGCGGTAATGAGTGTAAAGCGGTTCCGGCCTTACATTGAGGGCCTGGAGTTTACGATTATCACCGATCATGCTAGCCTTAAATGGCTCATGGATTAGAGAGATCTATGTGGCAGGTTAGCACGGTGGAGTCTTAAGCTCCAAGCCTTCAAATTCAAGATCGAGTATCGTAAAGGAAGAGAAAACGTAGTGGCTGACGCTCTTTCTCGAGCCTTCGCTGATGAGACAATTGTGTCACCTGTTCAAGAACTATCCCCACACTGGCTGTCGAAGTCATAAACCAGGAAGCTCAAGCTTTCCAGGAGAAATCCTACCTTGATATGATTCACCGGATTAAAACAGATTCCGGTACCTTCCCAAATCTTAAAGTCGTCAACGAAAGGGTGTACATTTCCTTTGACCCCCCGAAAAATCGAATTGTCAATGGTCCAGGCGCCTGGAAACTTTGGATACCCGATGGGTATACCACGCATCTTATCGAGCAAGAACACTGTCTACCAACCTCCGCCCACTTTGGCGTGGCTAAAACCCTAGAAAAATTGCGGCGTTTTTATTACTGGCCTAGCATGGCCTCCGATGTGTAGAAGTTTATCAAGGGTTGCGAGATCTGCCAGATGGTGAAGCCAATGAATTATCCACCCAGACCACCCTTGGGTGAAAAGCGACAGACTGATCTACCGTGGCAGCGAGTGTTCTGCGACTTTCTGGGTCCATACCCGAGAAGCCGAAACGGGAACAGATATATATTCATCTTACTCTACCACCTAACCAAATTCTTTCTGTTAATAGCAATGCCAGAAGCCACTGCCTCCAGAGTGGTAAAATTCTTGGAGCAGGAAGTCTTCCACGTATTCGAAGTCCCCGAACACCTCCATTCGGACAACGGCAGTCAGTTCGTCTCTCGGTCGCTCGCTGAGCTCCTGGGGAAACATGGAGTAACACATACCTTCTCTCCACCCTACTCCCCTCAATCCAACGCTTCTGAGCGAGTGAACCAATCTATCCTTGCGGCGGTACGCGCGTATGTCGGGCAAGACCACCGAAATTGGGACGAGCATTTGAGTGCCATCGCTTTCGCAATACGAAACGTCGTCCATGACTCCACAAAGTGCTCGCCATACTTCCTACTATTTGGAAGACACCCTGCGTCGCATGGCGACTCCTATAAGCTCATGCGAGAGTTAACAACAGACATGGATGGTGCACCAGAGATCTTGCCCATCAACCAAAAACTCCACTTGTTACGGGAGCGCGTCAAGCTGCACCTGGCAGAAGCCTACGAGAGATACTCGACCAGATACAATCTACGAACACGTGAAAGGACGTTCGTGCCTGGACAGACAGTTTACGTTAAGAACTTCGTGCAAAGTAATGCAGTGGATCATTTTGCCGTTAAACTGGCACCTAAGTTCCGCAAAGCAACCGTGATAGAACGCATAGGTCGAGTTTCATGCCGTCTAAAGGTGTTATCTAATTTCTATATCGCTCACCTGTGAACTTGGTTCACTTCCGCTCACTAATAATCCAGTTCGGGGTTCTTGTTTCACAAAACACTCTGTTGTATTTTTCTATCTCTTCTTTAATTCTTTATTATTTTTTTACAAGACGTAGCTATTCTATAATTTTCCTATTCTTAAAATACACATCTTTATTTTAACTACACAACCGAATTTTCTTTTTATTAGATCTTTATTTTAACTACACCACCGAATTTTCTTTTTATTAGATCTTTATTTTTAACTACACAACCAAATTTTCTTTTAATTAAATCCTTTTTTTGTTTTTATGCTACGCGACTCAAACCAACAAACCAACAACTCTTTTTAGAACGACCGACTTAACTCTTAAGAACCGACTCCTGCTTCCGGGCCCGAGATTGCGCCGCTTTTACGTTTAAAATTCAACTCAACTCTTGATCACATTCATCGTGATCAAGAGCCGTTGTTCAGGTTAGAAAATGCTAAATTGCATTTTCTTATCCTGAGAAAATTTTACTTTTTAATTCTGGACTTGTTCAAACATGTCCAGAATTATTCGCGTTGGACAAAGGGCTTCAAAAATGTAATCTTACACTTTTAAAAACATCGGCCACCGTCCCGTCGTTCGAGGCGCATATACATATAATGCATTTATGCTGCGCGCGTTTCTTATCGCGAAAGCTTTTTTTCGTAATATGTATGTATGTATGTACATACATATTGTATTTTTTGCGACAAATCGTACTGAAGGTACGATTTGCTTTTTGATTTCTTTTTTAATTAAATTGTTGAAATGACAAATTTTGCTGAAGGCAAAATTTGTCGTGGAAACTTTTAAGTAAAACGACTTGGGTTGTAAACTGAAACTTTATTCTTTGAAGAGGAATAATTCTCAGGGGAAATTGTTGTTGGTGCGTTTTTTGGTGGCTGGGTCTTGCTCTTGCTGTGCACAAATATACATATGCATGTACCTATAATTTTTTTTTTTTTTGGTTGTTTTTACAGGAATTTTTTTTTTTTTTTGTAATTTAGTGTACGGTTTCCTTAATCCTATTATCTAACTCTACTTACTTATTTATTTATTTATTTATAGCTACTTTTAAAGCCTATTTTCGTTTTACTTTTTATTTTATGTGTATATCTAATGCCTTTTAATTTTTTCTTGGTTGTCTTGTTATTATTTTTTTTTTATTATTTTTATTTACTATTTTTCTATTTATAATTCTAGTACCTTAACTTTTCAGTTTATATCTATTTAGTATAACTTAGTTATGTATGTTATTTTATTTTAATATCTTATTGGCTAGTTAATTATTCTTTTGTGCTGCTTAATGTTACTTATTATTTATATATTTATTATTTTTATTATTATTTTGTTTTGTTGTAATTAAATTTTGATTATGTTTTAACTGGTTATATTTTTGTTTTAGTTCTCTTATATTTTGTTTTTCTTTCTTTGATTGTCTTAATTCCTAGAGCTTTGTTTGTATCTTTTGAAATATATTTTCCATCTCTTAATATCTAGTTTTTATTTCACCTATTTGCTATCAGCCAGTGTAGTAAAAGGAGAGGGACTGTGCTTGTAACAGGAGAATGAGACGGGGCCAACCAACGAGTATAGATCTTTTTGATTATACTACTTGTATAGATCTCGCTCTGTGGAGACTTTGAGTACGTTTTAATTTTTCTTGGGGTGTTGCGTAAACCGGTTCCATAGAAACGTTTTCAGCTGTGGGCTGTTGTCTGCGTTTAGCAATCCATGCCATGAATGCCGGTACGATATATTTTGCTAGTGCCACCACAGATACAATTAGCAACAAGAGTCCGGTCATTGATAGGGATGTTATTGATAGTATATGAGGAAT
Organism: Dioctria linearis; assembly: GCA_963930735.1. Classification (NCBI taxonomy): domain Eukaryota; kingdom Metazoa; phylum Arthropoda; class Insecta; order Diptera; family Asilidae; genus Dioctria; species Dioctria linearis. The sequence continues at coordinate 208,014,194 of OZ005740.1, forward strand.
CTTGGCCTTTGGTCCAAAGTGAATGTTGTTCACTTTGGTACGGATTTCATATCTAGGTGGATACGTTCGTTTGTATCATCTCCGAGGAGCAACGTTGGTTGTTTATCAAGATTCTTAGGAGCGCATATCTTGGACATATATTCTGCCATTTCCTCTTGCGTTTCGTTTGTGCCTGGGAAGTAGGTTGGTTGGAAAACTTTTAGCGGATGTAAATTTTCTTCTTCGTAATACAGAGTGTGAGACCCTATTTGCAAGGAACATGGTTCGTTGACTGTCATGATTCCTTGTCCTGCGAGACGATGAGTGAGTAACTGTTGAGTACAAGTTATATGTACTATAGTGGTTTCGGTTAAGGAGTACAGCCACGAATTTGGTCTATTGAGTTTAATTATTGTGTTTCTTGGGGGAATTTGAGCTCTGATGCTACATTGTGGGTGTTCGCCCAGTGGGTTGAAGAGGAGTTTGATAACACATTCATCTGTTTTTGTAGCTTTGGTGATTGGTGTGTTCAGCTTACCTACCCACGTATCTTCATTGATTCCCTTTGAAATTTTTTTGAAAGATCTCAGGTTTTCTGGCTTCAGCAACAGAAATTCCTGGGTCTGGATTTGACTTGCCACATGGGAAAATCCGATATCAGGTATTAATGAGTGGTCTGAATCCACCCGTATGGGAAAACATCTAATCTGTTGGATTTTCATCTTGGGAATATTAAATATGGGAAGTTTGACTCGGATAACTAATTTGTCGAGCAGCAAATGTGTCTTAACATCTGCTGTTTGATACAGAACTGACAAACAGTCCTGTAGATTGGGACAAGTAGAGTGAGATTTGTGATAAATCTCTAGCAAATGGTTTGGGGAAATTAAAAGGGGATGAATTTGATTATTTATACTGGACACTATTATGTCCAGTAGAGATTGTTGTCTAAATTCCAACTCTATCATTTGTAGTGTCAGACTAGAGACAATTTCTTGTCTTATTTGGTGGGCTGTCAGCTCGTCTGTTGTGTTCCGCAGATTGTTAATCTGGTGGGTTATCTGACGCTGTCGTTCAGACAGGGAAGATAGGGGTTTCTGAATTTGTTCAAACGTGGTTTTTATTACGCTGAGCTGTTGTTTTTCCAGATCAGCTAAGGTTTGAGTATTTACCTCTAATTCGCTTAGTCGGCTGTACACCTCTTGTTCGTTTCCACTATCCACGGTACCGAAAAGATAATGCATCGCATTTCCGATTCCATCGAAGATGGATCGGGGCTTGCGCGATTTGGGCACAGCTTCCCTAATAACACTGGTACGCCTATTGATATTTTCCATCAGGGCGTGTATATGTTTTGTCTGCAGCGTACAAAGGTCCTGTATAGAAGACCCATTTACACACAATTGGTGTATGTAGTGTTCCGCTCGTTCTGCTAGTCGCGTCTGATTTTCCAACTCGGCCAGATCTAACTCAGTGATGATGCTCCAAGTGTCGTGGTAAACTGATAGGCTTTCAAGATCCTCAAATAGTACTCCCGTATTATTTAGGGGCGTTATAGAGTAAGGTTCCTCCGCGAGGGCTCCTATTATGAGCAGTCCGTGGAAAATGATGGACTGCATTGTTATCTAGGAGAGGATAAGATAGGGTATTAATATGGGTTTCTTGTTGATTTTGTAGCTTACATTCTACTATATATGTATCTTAGAATTACTTAGATTATATTGACACCATGTTATTCGTAGAAAGGTTTTAGGCGGTTGTTATGTACCGTCACCTCTCGTTTACGAATTTTAATTGTGGTGTTAACTGAGCTGGGGATGCCGGTTACCGTATAGGGTCCTACCCAAATCTGGGAGAGCTTATGTTTACGACTCTCGCTCTTGAGTAGAACCTTGTCTCCTCTGTGAAATGTCAGGGGACGTACAGCTTTGTCATAGTAATTTTTCGAGCGTTGTTTACTCATCAGAAGGTTTTTCCGTGCCATGGCGTAAGACTTTTGAAGCTTATACCTATGAATATGGTAGTAGCTCTCGTGATTATACACGGGTTCGGGGTCTCGCCTTAAGTTGGACGGAACGTCCGCTGTAAAGCCATAAAGGCAGTCCATGGGAGTTAATTTTGTCCGTTCGTGTACACTGTTGTTGTACACGAAAGCAGCGGTTCGCAGATAACTATCCCATGACCTGGGATTTTCGTCCACTATAGTTCGAAGATATTCAATCAATGGTCTATGTGCACGTTCGAGTGCTCCATTTGATTGGAGATGATAAGCTGAAGTCTGCAGCTTATTTATCCTAAGGAGTTTGCATACCTTTTTGAATAGGTCACTCAGGAAATTACTTCCCTGATCGGTGACTATTCTTTTGGGAATGCGGTAGCGCGTGACGATTTCGTCGAAGAAAATTTGCGCTACCGTTATAGCTTCCCCATTTGGTATGGCATACCAATCTACGAACTTCGTGAGGTTATCCTGAAACGTTAATATATATTTGTTTCCAGATTCAGTTTCCTCTAGTGGGCCGACTATATCTAGATAGATTTTGTCGAATGGTTGTTCCGCTATGTCTGTAATCACCATTGGCATTTTATACTGTGGTGAAGCCTTCATGGTTTGACATTTGGCACACCGCTTAATGTGCTTTTTGATGTCACTAAGCATGTGCCTCCACCAGTACTTTCTTCGGATCCGTTTATAGGTTTTTATCACTCCCTGGTGGCCACCAAAGAGAGAATCATGATAATCCTTTAAGATTAATTGAATCTCCTCTGGGCTCGTGATTACTTCAGGGGGACGAGTTTCGTCTATAATTGGTGGATTGGTACTAGGTGGACTGTCACGGTCTGCGGTCTCTTCTGGATGATGAGTTTGTTCTTTATGTTCTTTTGCTTTGGCCTGGCTGTCTGGATTTATTCCACTTCCCTGAATGTTTCGTGTCTGGGCTCTTGTTACTGCATTGCATTGCAGACACTCCTTAAGGTCCGATGAGTGCTTTTCCTCCTCTATATCCGAGTCCATTTGGTGGTGGACTATAGCTTCTACTGTGAAGGTTGCAGTTTCCTTGTCTTTGTTATTATCTCGTGGAATGCGGCTTAAAGCGTCGGCATTCGTGTTGCACTTTCCGGGCTTATACTCAATTTTATAATTGAACTCGGAAAGTTTATGGTGAAATCTCACCAGACGGGATGTGGGGTCCTTAACATTGAAGATTCCCTTGAGTGGCTTGTGATCTGTATAGAACGTGAACTCTCGGCCTTGCAGATAACACCTGAAATTTTTAGTCGCCCAAACTATAGACAGTAACTCTTTCTCAATCGTGGAATAGTTACGTTCAGCTTTGTGCAGGGTACGGCTGGCGTAGGCAATGGGTTGGTGACTTGCTACCTCTCCTTGCGATAGGACTGCTCCAAGAGACTCGCTGCTGGCGTCTGTGGTAAGGTTAAAGGGTTTTGAAAAATCGGGATATATTAAGAGTGGAGGGGAAATTAAAGCGTTCTTAATGCTTTGAAATGCCTCTTGGCATTTCTCAGTCCACTTAAACTTTACATCCTTTCGGAGTAAGTTTGTTAGAGGACGTACTGTTTTTGAAAAATCGGGTATGAATTTTCTGTAGTAATTCGCAAGGCCCAAAAATGATTGCACTTGCCTTACTGTCTTAGGAGTGGGGAAAGTTTGGACGCATGCTGTTTTACTAGGGTCAGGTAGTGCTCCTTGGTTAGAACATTTGTGTCCTAAATACACTACCTCGCGCCTGAGAAATTGACATTTCTCAGGTTGAAGTTTCAGGTTATGTTCTCTTAACCTGTCAAAGACTTTTCAAAGCTTTTCGTTGTGGTCTGCCAGACTTTTTCCATAGATGACGATGTCATCTAAGTAGACGAAACATTCTAGGCCTTGTAGGCCAGTTAATATGAAATACATTAAACGCTGAAATGTGGCCGGGGCTCCTTTGAGCCCGAAAGGCATGCGTTTGAATTCATAATGCCCGTAGTTGGTACTAAAAGCCGTTTTTGCTCGATCCTTCGGATCGACGAGTACCTGATGATAGCCATTGGCTAGGTCTAGGGTGGAGAAGTATCTTGAATGGCCCAGTTGATCGAGGATATCCTCAATCCGAGGTAGCGGGAAGGCGTCGCCAATCGGATTTTCGTTCAACTTACGGAAATCAACGACGCCGCGCCACCTTTTCTCACCATCTGGTCCCGCTTTTTTGGGGACGACTATCAGTGGCGAGTTCCATGGGCTTTTGCTGGGCTGGACAATGTCGGTGTCCAGCATTTCTCTGAGTTGCTCATTTATGACATTTCGCTGTGTCTTTGGTAACCGGTACATCTTTTGGTTAATCGGTGCTTGGTCTTGCACCAGAGGGACGTCGTGGGTGATGGCATTGGTATGTGTAAGCCTGTCACCTTTTAAAAAGAATATGTTATCATATTCGTAACAGAGATTTGTTATTGAGGCTTTTTCCTCAGAATTTAAAGTTTCATCCAGACTGAGTTCTTGCTCTAGTCTGGTGAGGCGGGGCTGATTACTGGTGTCTTCTTGCTCGACATCGATTGGGAACAAGTATTTTATGTGTTGTAGGGTGGCCGTCTGTTCAGCGCTTATTGCCCTATTTATATTATTCTTAAATCTAGTCTTCTTTAATGATTTTGTATTACTTATTTTACCTCTTAACCTACTTGTTTTATAGTTGAGAGGTGCTGGGTCAGATGGATCTGCGGGAGTTGCTACCGGCAGACCATTTGGGAGCTGGCCAGCGCCTGACGTTGGGGTTTTCATGAGGGACCCGCAAACGTCTTGGAGCAGTTTCTTATGACTGCTTAGTTTACTGGGGCTCTTATGCCCTATTTTCTTAATCTTAGATCTAATTATATTTTGATGCTCACCATTGCCGTCATTTCGACTCATGGGATTGAAAGGATGGGCTGTTGTAATATTTTTGTCTGGCTCTCGTTTGATGGGGACGACAGTGTAGTCTTTAATGGGAACCAGATTTAGGCTCACGCTGTTTAGAACTACTTGTGTACTGCGTGTGTTGAGGATTCCTATAGGGACTGCCTTTAACCCAGCTGAGAGTAAGCTGTTTGCTAAGAAGACTCCGTCGTCTATTTCTTTCGACAGACTGAGCATTTCTTCCTGCAACTGCAACGGAACTTTGACTACGATCTGAGACCTTGCTGGTACGCACACAGGTTCATTTAAATTCACCTGATGCTGGCCAGTCTTACAAGCCAGATTTTTGGTAATCAACTCACCCTTATCGCGTTCTTGTTTATCACAGCCGACTTCTTCTGACTGAGAAGCATTGAGAACACTTCGGGTAGAAGGTGTGTCCCCGTCGGGTTTAATATCTTCTACCAGTGTCTCTTTGTTGACTGTGTTGTGTGAACACGGGTTGTCCGATGCGATTTCTAATGGAGCAGCAAACTCTTCTGGATTGGTTTCCGTGCGAGGAAATCGCAGAACCTTGTTGGGTCCCTCAACATTACAGTTTTTGGCTAGGAAGTCATTCCCTAGCAAGCCGTCGTCAGAAATACCTGGGATGTTTTTTACCACCTGAAAGTTGCAAGGTAAGTTACTTTTTAGCATGAAGTTTCCTTGGCAACTTCCTAAGGTTTTTCCGGTGCCAAAGGGGCTTTGAAGCGTTAGTTTTTTGTTGGGGTTTATTAGCTCGTGAGATTTGAGAGCTTTTTTCTTAATTATACTGATCTCAGCGCCGGTGTCCACTATTATCTAGGCCTGACCATTTAGACCTATGTCTAGAGGAAGTCTGGCGGTGGGCACACTGAAGTCGGGCGGCTGAGAAGACCCTTTTTTATTGCTGGTAGGGTTTATAGTCGAGCCGGGGAGTTTTGGGTCGACTCTTTGTCGTTTCCCTGTTTTTTATCCTTCCATTTTTGCTTTTGTCGACATTCGTCGATCTTGTGTCCACGGCGCCCACAAAAATCACATTTTTGTCTTATATTAAAGACTCTGGGGCCTTTTATATTGCTTGGGTCTGACTGTGGTGGATAGCTAGGCGATCCTCGTGTGAAACGATTTGCAGACTGTGTTTGGTTGTTTCGACAGTCGCGAATGTCATGCCCGTAACTTCTTCAGTTAGTGCAGAAGGGGGTGTTTTTGCGTTTTAGACACTCCGTGTAGGTGTGTCCCCGCATCTGGCAAAAATTGCAAGTGATGTTTTGTACCAGATTCTGTGTATCCGGTTGTCTAGAATCCCTTCGTGGAAATGGCGGGCGTAGCGGTTGAGCATGTACGTATGGGGGATTATTAAACTGTCTGGGCTTTTGTGCTCGTGGTGATGCATAAATGGGTGGCTGTGGTGCTTGATTGTAGGGAGTTCGGCTAAGGGGTCGAACTCGAAGACTAGGGTCTATTGGTGCCATTGGATATGGCTGTTGCGTTAGTGGCGTTTGAACAAAAACTGTGCCTGCTTGTAGCTTTTCCATGTCTAGAGCCTTTTGTATCAGCTGCTCTAGATCATTTTCTACCAGAGTGAGGAGGTACTGGCATAGGTGGGGATTGTTCACTCCACTTTTGAGGGCATTTTTGGCGAAGTCCGCCAACTGTGTCTTCACAGCTGGGGCTGCCGTTGCGCCGTACTTCAGTACCGCTGCCTCGCTGCAAAGCATCAGCAACTGCTTCACTCTTGTTGTGAAGGCAGTGAGAGTTTCCAACGGGTTTTGCCTCATTGTGATCAATTTGTTGACCAATTCTTGATATGATTCTCGTGGTAGATAGGTTCTGTTCAGACGTTCGTCCACCTCACTAAAAGTAGTTGGAACGTCCGAAGCAAACAGCTGATAAGCGTCGCCACGAAGTTTTGTGGGCAAGATATGTAGGAAGGCTGGTTTTTCTTCCTCACTTAAACAGTGTAAGGCCTGTTTGCAACAGCCAATAAATGTTTGTAGCTCACGACCTACCTGTGGGGTATTTTCACCCGAAAACAGAGGAACTAGTTGTGCCGTGAGCTTGGCCACCTTTGCATAATCTACCATTGTGATTATCTTTTTATTTAAACTTTTGTAGGGTAGCCTACTGGTGCTTTGACGAGTTTCAGGGCTGGTTTCTGGACTAGAATCCGTGAAGGATACTTCTAGCCAGTCACTAAGGAGATTTTCGGCGGTTGTTTGGTCACAGGCGTCACCACTAATATCACTGACACTTTCCTCTCCTTCAGCACTTACAAGTACACTGGCTGTGGTCTTATCTATACCTAATGAACGTGAAAGCCCGGCGAATTCGATAAGCTCCTGTTTGAATCGCTCTGTATCTTTTTTGAATTTTTCGATTTGTGTCAAGTGCGTCGCAGTGCGTGACAGTGAGCTTATCGGATTCACGTGCCTTTTCTAACAACTTATCTAAAAAAATTATCAAGACTTACTTTATTTTTTACGGTGGGACCAGTTAAAATGGTACCACTTCTGAGGCGAACTCCAGCGGCTTGTTGCTGTTGGGGTAAAGATGAGTTGTCCTTGCTACCTGGTTCTGTTGGGTTGTCTTCTGAGGCATTGTCTGTACCTTCCCGGAGGTGCTGTAAATTCTCACCTGGGGATTGCTCCGCGTCGGATGAAGGTATGGAGTCTAATCTCGTGCCTGTCTCAGGTGCCGGTGTCGAGTTTCCTTCTGACATATGCGTCCCGCGTTGTCCAAAAGGGCGGCTTCCAGCCTTCTTGGAGTATTCCCTTCTGGATTGTTTCTTGCTACTAGGGGGGCTCCTGCCGTCTTAATTCCCTTGGCTGAGATTGAAAGGGGGGCTTATGCCGACTTCGAGATCCCTTTCAATCCTGGAACGAAGTTTCTATTTTCTGGTGCTTCTGATTGCTGCCGGGGGGGGGGGTGGCCCTAGGCCTACTTATTTCCCCTGGATATGGTTGAAAGGGGGCCTAAAGCCTTCTTCGAAATCCCCTTCAACCCAGGAACGATGATATCTTCCTTCTGGAGTTGGTTTTCCGTGGTCGGTTGGTCCTTGTGTGGATGCGTAGATATCGGTTGTCTTCCTTCCTTACGATGCTGCTACAGAGCTTATGGTAAAGTCCCTTGTTGGTGTTTCTTTTTCCACTCACTGGGGTGAACGCTTGCTCGCCTGGAGCAAAGGCGCCTATAGATGAGATCTACCCCGAGCGTTGGGGGTGACGTGGCCGTATAGTGTGGCTTAGTCAAAGGTTCCCCGTAGATTCGTGTAGGACCAAGGCTTTTCAAGCGTTTACGATAGTTTAACCTGACCAAGCTGCCTTGATCCTACCGGCTGCGCCAATTGTTATATAATTTCTATATCGCTCACCTGTGATCTTGGTTCACTTCCGCTCACTAATAATCCAGTTAGGGGTTCTTGTTTCACAAAACACTCTGTTGTATTTTTCTATCTCTTCTTTAATTCTTTATTTTTTTTTTACAAGACGTAGCTATTCTATAATTTTCCTATTCTTAAAATACACATCTCTATTTTAACTACACAACCGAATTTTCTTTTTATTAGATCTTTATTTTAACTACACCACCGAATTTTCTTTTTATTAGATCTTTATTTTTAACTACACAACCAAATTTTCTTTTAATTAAATCCTTTTTTTTTGTTTTTATGCTACGCGACTCAAACCAACAAACCAACAACTCTTTTTAGAACGACCGACTCTTAAGAACCGACGCCTGCTTACGTTTAAAATTCAACTCAACACTTGATCACATTCATCGTGATCAAGAGCCGTTGTTCATGTTAGAAAATGCTAAATTGAATTTTCTTATCCTGAGAAAATTTTACTTTTTAATTCTGTACTTGTTCAAACATGTCCAGAATTATTCGCGTTGGACAAAGGGCTTCAAAAATGTAATCTTACACTTTTAAAAACATCGGCCACCGTCCCGTCGTTTGAAAATCGCGAGGCGCATATACATATAATGCATTTATGCTGCGCGCGTTTCTTATCGCGAAAGCTTTTTTCGTAATATGTATGTATGTATGTACATACATATTGTATTTTTTGAGACAAATCGTACTGAAGGTACGATTTGCTTTTTGATTTCTTTTTTAATTAAATTGTTGAAATGACAAATTTTGCTGAAGGCAAAATTTGTCGTGGAAATTTTTAAGTAAAACGACTTGGGTTGTAAACTGAAACTTTTATTTTTCCCAAGTCGTTTTATGAGAAAAATTTATGGTATGTGAGGAAAATTGCTGATGCAATTTTCTTCGCCTATTTAAGAGATAAGCTAACCATGTTTTAAGCATGATTAGCTTATGTGAAAAATTAATGAATATAATTTTTATTTTCTGCCCTTTTTCAGGTTTTATACGAAAAATTCTATTTCTTTTTTATATGAAAATTCTGTTACTTTAGGTATATAACAAAGGACGACAAGGGTCTTCCTATAGGAGTCTACCACGCTCAAGATATAAAGTCTTAATCTTAGTTCAGTTAAGTCCTGGTAGCCCTAAGAAGGCATCCGGCCAGCTTCACTGGTACCTATAGGATACCAATGAGCCGCTTAGGACCTGCTCAACCTAGCGGCCGGTATACCTCTCGTTAGTAAGCACCTTTCCTTTTTTTTCTTTTTTTTCCTTTCCTTTGTTTTCCGACAACCCAGTTTTTTTGCATGCCCGGCTTGAGACTCTTGTGGGTCGTCCCCACGTTGGGCGCTGGTCTCAGTAGATTATTCCCCCCCCCCGCTTTCCGACCTCACTAGTCCCTGGTTTTCTTTGTCTTGTGTCAGAGCCCGGCCTGAGACCCTTTTCTCGGTGGGTCGTCCCCACGCTGTAGCGTTTTGCCTGCACGCTACTTTTCTTTTCCTTTCCCTTTTAATTCCGTGGGGCTGCTATTTCTGGGGTACCTGAAAAGGGGCAGTCGTTTACATACAGTTTCGAAAAGTAGCCCTATGCTACTTTTCCTTATGCCTTAGGAAATCATGAAAAGCAAAGAACAGAAATTTTTTTTTCCATACGAAAAAATCTAATTTACGCAGAGCGCACGCAATTTAAAATCTTTCCGATAAATCGCACAAATCAGAATCTTCCGCATAAATCCTGAAAAGAGAAAACAAAAAAATAATATTTTTCATATGAAAAATTCTAACTTGCGCAGAACGCGCGCAATTTAGAATCTTTCCGATGAATCTTACCGTTTGCCAGCCAACATTCCAGGCAAGCAACTGTAATTCGCCTAGCTGTAATGCATCGAACGATACCATCATACAATGCATTACAGCAAGCCCTTCGGAAATTCCACAAAAATTTGCGCCCACAGCAGCACAAATGCTTGTCGTTCATCAAAAATTTCAAAAGAAAGCGAGAGGCTCGCTGTCGGTTGGGTTGAACGACGGGACCATGGAATGTAGGGGGACCGCGCCGAGTTGTGAGTCAGTTTATCTTGAGCAGTGGTTGAGCGCGTTACATCTTGGCTAGATGCCGGCGGGAGTTTTTTTTTTTGCTATTAATTAATTTTTTTTTTGTATACAGTCACCCGCGTTCGACTCGTGATCAGTGAATATATTCTTTATTAGGCACTCACCTGTGCGTTGTTAGTGCAGAATTTTTATGCTGCGTGGTCAGCTCATCTGAAACTGAACAAAATAGGTTATCAGTGAACATATTTCGTATTAGGCACTCACCTGTGCGTTATTAGTGCCGAATTTTATTTTATGCTGCTTAGACAGCTTATCTGAAATAAAATAAAATATGTTAGTAGTGAATATATTCTTTATTAAGCCCTCACCTGTGCGTTGTTAGTTCAGAATTTTTATGCTGCGTGGTCAGCTCATCTGAAAGTGAACAAAATAGGTTATCAGTGAACATATTTCGTATTAGGCACTCACCTGTGTGTTATTAGTGCCGAATTTTATTTTATGCTGCTTAGACAGCTCATCTGAAATAAAATAAAATATGTTAGTAGTGAATATATTCTTTATTAAGCACTCACCTATACGTTGTTAGTGCAGAATTTTTATGCTGCGTGGTCAGCTCATCTGAAAGTGAACAAAATAGGTTATCAGTGAACATATTTCGTATTAGGCACTCACCTGTGCGTTATTAGTGCCGAATTTTATTTTATGCTGCTTAGACAGCTCATCTGAAATGGAATAAAATATGTTAGTAGTGAATATATTCTTTATTAAGCCCTCACCTGTGCGTTGTTAGTTCAGAATTTTTATGCTGCGTGGTCAGCTCATCTGAAAGTGAACAAAATAGGTTATCAGTGAACATATTTCGTATTAGGCACTCACCAGTGCGTTATTAGTGCCGAATTTTATTTTATGCTGCTTAGACAGCTCACCTGAAATAAAATAAAATATGTTAGTAGTGAATATATTCTTTATTAAGCACTCACCTGTGCGTTGTTAGTGCAGAATTTTTATGCTGCGTGGTCAGCTCATCTGAAAGTGAACAAAATAGGTTATCAGTGAACATATTTCGTATTAGGTACTCACCTGTGCGTTATTAGTGCCGAATTTTATTTTATGGTGCTTAGACAGCTCATCTGAAATAAAATAAAATATGTTAGTAATGAATATATTCCTTATTAAGCACTCACCTGTGCGTTGTTAGTGCAGAATTTTTATGCTGCGTGGTCAGCTCATCTGAAAGTGAACAAAATAGGTTATCAGTGAACATATTTCGTATTAGGCACTCACCTGTGTGTTATTAGTGCCGAATTTTATTTTATGCTGCTTAGACAGCTCATCTGAAATAAAATAAAATATGTTAGTAGTGAATATATTCTTTATTAAGCCCTCACCTGTGCGTTGTTAGTTGAGAATTTTTATGCTGCGTGGTCAGCTCATCTGAAAGTGAACAAAATAGGTACACAGCGAACATATTTCGTATTAGGCACTCACCAGTGCGTTATTAGTGCCGAATTTTATTTTATGCTGCTTAGACAGCTCACCTGAAATAAAATAAAATATGTTAGTAGTGAATATATTCTTTATTAAGCCTTCACCTGTGCGTTGTTAGTTCAGAATTTTTATGCTGCGTGGTCAGCTCATCTAAAAGTGAACAAAATAGGTTATCAGTGAACATATTTCGTATTAGGCACTCACCAGTGCGTTATTAGTGCCGAATTTTATTTTATGCTGCTTAGACAGCTCACCTGAAATAAAATAAAATATGTTAGTAGTGAATATATTCTTTATTAAGCCTTCACCTGTGCGTTGTTAGTTCAGAATTTTTATGCTGCGTGGTCAGCTCATCTAAAAGTGAACAAAATAGGTTATCAGTGAACATATTTCGTATTAGGCACTCACCAGTGCGTTATTAGTGCCGAATTTTATTTTATGCTGCTTAGACAGCTCACCTGAAATAAAATAAAATATGTTAGTAGTGAATATATTCTTCATTAAGCACTCACCTGGGCGTTAGTAGTGCAAAACTTTTTATGCTGCGTAGTCAGCTCATCTGAAAGTGAATAAAGTACGTTAGTTTTGAACATATTTCTTATTAGGCATTCACCTGTGCGTTATTAGTGCCGAATTTTATTTTATGCTGCGTAGACAGCTCATCTGAAATTGAATAAAATATGTTAGCAGTGAATATATTCTTCATTAAGCACTCACCTGGGCGTTAGTAGTGCAAAACTTTTTATGCTGCGTTGTCAGCTCATCTGAAAGTGAATAAAGTACGTTAGTTTTGAACATATTTCTTATTAGGCATTCACCTGTGCGTTATTAGTGCCGAATTTTATTTTATGCTGCGTAGACAGCTCATCTGAATTTGAACAAAATATGTTAGCAGTGAATATATAGCTTAGTAAGCACTCACCTGTGCATTATTAGTGCAGAACTTTTATGCTGCGTAGACAGCTCATCTGAAAAGTAATCAAATCATGTTAGCAACGAAGATATTTCTAATTAAGAACTTACCTGTGCGTCATTAGTACAGTATATTTTCACGCTGCATAGACAGCGCAGTTAAAGTTTCTTGTTGTTTTGGAAGAAGATTCTTTCAAGGGCTTTTGCGCCCCGGCACCAACTTGAAGAAGAAGTGAAGAGGAAGCAGTGGAGCGATCGAACGGAACAGGAAAGGCGGGGTGATAGGAACACCCCCCCCCCCCCTCAGGATTTGCAAGTCGCCAATTACTAAGTATGGATGTGATAAGGTCAGTTAGCCTATGATATTTGCCTTTTTTTGTTTTTTTTCTTCTTCCTTGTTACTTCTTAGCTTTAGTTTTCTAAAATATGATTTATTTTTCCGAAATACTTAAAGATATACTATTATTACTATTATTATTATTAGTATTTTTTTGTTTTTTGTGAATTAAATCTCTTTGCGGCCACGGGCCACCACCACGGCGTGCACGACCTAAGTAGGGCTAGAATACTTATTAAGGTTGAGAAAGAAAGTTTGTTTTTTGTTAATAGCTTTAGATAAATCACCAAAGTTATGTGAAGTAAGTGGCGATTTGCGAAAGGAGGATAAAGAAAACAAATTAAATCTGTTTTATATTGAACTTTGGCAACGCCTGCATAATTTTACTTCCCTCTTCCTACCTTTCTTTCTTTTCTTCTTGCGTTTCTCTCGATATCTGGCATTCATACCCATTCTAGGGCCGAGATGAAGAGCTAATTGGAGCAGCACGAGGAAAGTAGGGGCATGATGTGGCCGCAGCAACGCTCGTTACTACATTTCCAACTGTAGTCTACACATGCATATTTTGGGGCTAAGTAAACTTTTAGGCTCTTGGAGGCTTAGCAAGGGTGGTAGGGGGCGATGGGCCCGCACACTCCATGGGCTGAGGCTCCACCAATATCTGGAGCCTCCAAAAACCGCTCTCTCTCTCGCTCACACCAACACTACGTTGAATCTTCTCCGGGGGTTTTACACAGGTACGGCGTGGGCAGCAGTTCAAGGAGCATTCGCTTTGGATCTTTAATCTTCATGTAAAGAACTCTTCCTTTCAGTTATCCACGCTTCATGGGGAAGCAGTCACCTGTCTACAAAGGATCGTTTTTTTTTGTCCGTCTGTCCGTCTGCAGTCACACACTCAAGTCCTTTTTTTCTGTTTAATTGTCCGTCCGTCTGTCCGATCAAATATTTTTCCTCATTATGCACAGCTTAACAAGCATCAAGGGATGTGGGTGGCAAGAACCACCCCAAGCCGGCTGATCGCTAGCGGCATATTTTCTGTGCAGCCACCCACGCTAATCCCGCGATGATTTTGTAACAAAGAGGTGTCGGACGCGGTATGTATCTGCATTCAGGTACAAGTGGATGCAGGTACATCCGTCGGCGGACAAGCTCTCCGTTACAGTATATAAGTAATTGATCGCAATCGATTATCAATTTATGTACTTACCTTTGAAACAATTTTTAACTGAAATTATTTAAAAAAAAAAAAAACTGGATAAACCTTGGCAAATCTGAATTTAATTGTTTTTTTAATAAATAATAAATATTATACATTTTAAATTGTGTTTTTTCGGAAGCTTGAAATGTATAGTTTTATGAAATTCAATTCAATTCAATTTATTATATATATATATAACTACAACACTATACATATATATTCATGCCAATGCATCAGTAAGATACAAGATCTTTTAGTAGGTACATGTTTAGAAAAAATAAAATAATACAAGTGCCTATGTAATAGAGAGGTTCAAAGCTACTTTGAATAGATTGCATTGGTCTGTTTAATACAAAGGAAAAGCATACAACTAGAGTTAACTACATAATTCAGATTCAGATAGTGTTTACAAAATAGTGCATAACATTACTAATCTATACTACACCATTAAATCACAGTTAAACTGCTGAGTGACTTGACCGAACATAAACAAAATCACATAATTAAAATACGCGTAATTCTGAAGACCTAAGATGTTCCAGAATGAGTCGCCTGATCTAGGAGAACGAGCCTGCCCAGACGGATCGCTTAATATAAATCCTGAATTCTATTTAGTCAGAGTTAATACTCTTAGTGTGAGCAAACACGCACTCACATGAAAGACTCAAATTTAATTCTGCGTGCGCACAGTAGGGCCTCCTTGAATTCGTCATTAATATGCACACACAAAATTCTACAAATACATCAATCAAATCAAAATAACTCGTTTAGTATGTGTGCTAAAATGTGCACACGAAGGTGCTCTGTTTTTAATTATCAAATTATTTTCAGGACATTGGAGTTTCTAAAGATCTCATTGAAAAATTCAGGGAACATTTAACATCAACAAATACAACTATCGGAATATATTTCAGTATACAAGTGTTGTCAAGTGGATCTTGGACTCATAGCTTTACATTTTCACTGCCATGTGAGGTAAAACGTAAGTGTTTTTATTTTTTATATAATACTAATAAAAGTATTATTTTAGCTAGAAAGATCTGTAGAAAGATTTAACAATTTCTACGCTGCATTGCATTCAGGCAGGAAATTAAATTGGCTTTATAATATGCAAAGGAGAATTAGTAACGAATTGCTTTAAGAATCGGTATACATTACAAGTAAGTGCTTATTATGTATATATACTTTTTAATCTATTTATATATTTGTTTTTCCGAAAGTTATATATCGCAACGCTTTCTACTAAGGCTCTTTGGGGGACATGACATGAACCCTGACGTAATGGACAGCTTTTTTGCTTCAGTGCAAACTGATCCCACATCTACTTCTCCACCGGGTAATAATAATAACATCGCCGATCACGAGGACTCCTTTTCCTCTTCCAACGTAGATATCTCTGAAGTGTTGTACGCCCTTTCGTGTGTCAAATCGGATGCAGTTGGTCTGGATGGCATTCTCTTAAAATTTCTGAAGCTAGTTTTTCCTCTCCTCTCTGGTCATATTCTTCACCACTTCAGTAGTAAGGGTCCCACCTCCCTATACTTATTACGTCCGATAGAGACCACTGCCGCGATGATGCCACTCGCGGGTTTTCTGCAAGACGGTTCCCATCGCCGATAAGAAGTTCTTGAGGAGGGAGTAGGATAGACACGTCCCTGTCGCAAGCATTGGGGGTAAAAATAAAAAAGCTGAGTTGATACCGAGTTGTGTTGTTGCAGGATGTTGGTTGGAAGGAGAGAGCTGGTGCTGTCTGGTAAGGACGGTAGATGGGTCCCTGTCGCAAGCTTGGGGGCAAAAATAAAAAAAAAAGCTGACTTGATACCGAGTTGTGTTGTTGCAGGATGTTGGTTGGAAGGATAGAGCTGGTGCTGTCTGTGGTAAGGACGGTAGATGGGTTCCTGTCGCAAGCATTGGGGGCAAAAATAAAAAAAAAGCTGACTTGATACCGAGTTGTCTTGATATCGGCTGTTGGTTGAAAGGAGAGAGCTGGTGCTGTCTGTGGCAAGGACGGGAGATGGGTACTGTTTTGGAAAGGTCCAGTTGCTAGGATGGCTGAGCCTAGTGGGTGCAAGCAGGTGTACTATAGGCGGCTTACGTACAAGCATAGTTAGGTTTTATAAAATTGCACTACCAGGCAAGCAGATCACTAAAGCACAAAATCTTGCGACCATATGTAGCAAGCATGCATGGTTTAAACCTGTATCGTTGGCTTCATATCTTCAGCGGTTATCCCGCCTCCTTTTTATATTCCGTTCATTTTTTCTTCCACTCCAAACAAGCTTTGATCAGTTAGTCATACTTCTTCAAAGTCATTTTTCCATACGAGGGGGGGGGGAGCAATTTTTCTGTTATTGCCTCATTGGATAAACTTCTGATTTGTTTTGATGAATTCAGTATTATATACATACTTATATTTGTATAAATTCTTGTAATCTGTAGGATTTATTCCGTAGATTGAAATAAACGAAATGAAATGAAATTTCAAAAATTTTTGAAAAATTACCAAATCATTGTTTTAAATAATTTGAGAGAATCGGATTCGATTATTTTTAGGCTACTGTTGAAAGCGATTTAGTAAAAAAAATATTTCTTTATTATTCAGAGACGTTAAAGCATTTCTATGTAATTAAGTCGCTAACAGGCTTTTTAATAAAAAATATGCCTGTTCTTTTTGCGATAGGTTAACAAACATGAAAATGCATAAATGTAACCAGAAGTGGCGATATTGTGACTCTTATCCGCCGTGTGTATTTATTGAAAAAATCAAAGCATGCGAAAACTGCAATCGCATGTTTAGAGGCGATGCTTGTTTCACGAACCATAACCTAAATAAAATTCAGAATAAAAGCATATGCGAGACTTTTAAAATATGTAAATTGTGTGGTAAGTTTCTTGTTCTTAACAAGAGAGAGTTCAAAGAACATTCTTGCAATGAATATTTTTGCAAGATTTGTTCTAAAATTGTTCCCTAAAAGCATCTTTGCTATATTAGGAGGTATAGAGGAAGTGTCGATAAAAAATGTTTAAAAATATTTTTTGATTGCGAGAGCACTCAGAACACCTTATGTGAAAATAGCACCACATCTTATTTGCTTATTGTGAACTAAATTATTGCACAGCAAATATGCCATAACTGTTACACAAAACCAGATATTAGAGAAAAATGTGATGTTTGTGTTGATAGGCAGCATGTGTTTAAATACGATAGTGAGACAAGCGTTGTAAAAAATTTTCTAGATTACTGCCAGTACGCCCAATCTTTTGTGTCTAAGGTGCACTGTATTGCGCATAACCTTCAGGGATATGACGGGCACTTTATTATTTCTAAGCTGTTAGAGAGAAATTTAAAAATAGAGCCTATAATGAATGGCTCTAAAATTATGAAAATAACGTACGAGAATTTAATATTTATTGACTCTTTAAACTTTCTGGCACTCCCCCTTTCTAAATTTCCCGACGTTTTTGACCTTTAATGGTTATGAAAAGTGTTATTACCCTTATTACTTTAACACTGCTGAAAATATTGACTACATAGGGAGCTACCCTTCCCCTGACTTATATGGATACACCACCATGAAGTTAAAGGAAAAAGAAAAGTTTTCAAACTGGTATAACACCTTATCTAAGGGCACTTTTAACAATAGAAAGGAGATGTTAAAATATTGTGAAAACGATGTTAATATTTTACGTTTGGGATGAACTCGATTTATGCAAGAGTTTTTGGATATAACACAATTAAATCCTTTTACAGAAGCTATAACTATTGCATCAATCTGCATGCTCGCTTTCCAGAAAAATTCCCTTAAAAATAATATTTTGGGTATAATGCCTAAAAATGGATATTACAAGTCTCAAAATCATTCCCTTATTGCCATAAAATGGCTAATTTGGGAAAGTCTGAAAACCAATCTGGAGATTGTATCTATATATAATAAAGGAGAAGTGAAGCTGGCAAGAGGTGGATTATAAGTAGATGGGTTTAATTCAGAGACAAATACGGTTTATGAATTCTTTGGTTGTTTCTACCACGGATGTAAAGACTGCTTTAAAATCCAAGAAGTGGTTAATAACACCACTCAGAAAATCGAGACTATGAGTCAAAGATTTGAGAGCACTCTTAAAAGAATTGATACAATTAAACGATTGGATTACAACTTGAATTATATATGGGAATGTGAATTCAGAAAATTCTTAAAAGCCAATCCTGATGTAGACCAAAAATTAAATGACCGCGTTGCAAATACCCCTCTACCGCTTAATCCACGTAATGCTGTTTTTGGTGGTCGTACAGAAGTTTTTAAAATATTCCATAAAGTAAAAGAAAATGAGGTAATAGATTTCACAAGCTTGTACCCATATATTAATAAATACTCACCTTATCCTATCGGGCACCCTACTATATTTCGAAATTGTGATATGCCTGCAGTATCAGAAATACTGTTAATGCACGGCTTTATTATGTCCTCTATTATCCCACCTTCTAACTTATTTTTACCTGTGCTACCTTTTAAAACTAATCTAAAATTATATTTTGCTCTTTGTAGAAAATGTGCAGATGAAAATAAAATGTCTGCATGTTGTCACAATGAAAAAGAAAGGGAAATTACAGGCGTGTGGGTGATACCCGAAGTAGCTTTAGCTGTGAAAAAAGGGTATCAAATAAAAAGGATTTTTGAAGTCTGGAAATATGACTATACTGTATATGATCCGGTTACAAGGACCGGTGGTCTATTTACAGATTATGTCAACACCTTCATAAAAATTAAACAAGAGGCAAGCGGATGGGGGAGTAGATGTGTAACTGAAGATGAGAAAGATAATTTTCTTAAATCATATAAGATAAGAGAAAACATTATTTTGGACAAAGATCAAATTCGTAAAAATTCTGGTAGACGTAACACAGCAAAAATTTGTCTAAATTCTTTTTGGGGGAAATTTGCTCAAAGAGAAGACAGGAGTTATACTAAAGTTTTCAATAACTTTAAAGAGTTTTGTGACTGTATACAATCTCCAGGAATTGAAATTTGCTCCTTACATCCAATTAATAAATGGACTGCATTGGAATGATGGAGACATTAGCTACAACAATTTTCCCGAAGTGTTTTCAAGATTTAAAAATGCAACAGTGTATGTAAAAGGCGAAATCAAGGCTTCATTTGTCAGCAAATACTCGCCGACTTCAGAAATCATCGAACTTGGAGAAATACCTAGACTAAGTGAACTTACAAATTATCAACTTCCTTGTGAGATCTACAATAATGTATCTTTTTTACATTGCGCTCTTCAAAACTGTGTAAATATGTATCTGTATATGTTAATCAATAAAATTATAAAGTAAAATAAAAAAATAAAAAGCTTAAGTTGTTTTTATTTAAAAAATTTATTAAATGTTTATTATATCAAATAAAATATTGGTACTACAATACAAAGGTATCTCTTAGTGAGGTAACAAAATTAAATTTTTACTTTTACACTTTTCTCAATATTTTTTATAATATTCTTTTACACTTTCGGCTGCATTGTTATTATGGAACATCACAACCTTGAAGAAACTCAGCATATAAATTAATTTATAGAGCTCATTAAGGTGAGCTGAATATTGCGTGTACCAACGGGAATTGTGTATTTCGTCTGAAGCTCTTCCTGGTTTGGCGGGAACATGTCTGGAATAACCTCGTCCTTTAGTTTGGTTAGATGTTTATAAACTCCAGCCATCCAGAGTAAAATGTTGACACAGGTTCAAAGCCATGACGGTGAAAGACTATTTTTACTTCAAACGAGGTCGGATCAAATCCGAGGACAACCTTCTGATTATGATGATGATCCAGATGATAAGTGTAGTTTAACAAAAGATCTTCGCCCGGGGCCTCTGAATCCTTTCTACCTTCTCTCCGTATCGGCCTAGCTTTTTGCTTTTTGGATTTTGTGTCCAGCACTTTAAACTCTTCTGCACACACCCTTTTTGCTCGTACCTTTTTAGACTTTTTAACTTTAGGTGTCTGCTCCATTTTGATGCGTAGACTTATAGTTCAACATTAAATGTGCATCACCGCCGTCTCGTATTTATACTCTTATTTGCCGTTGTACATAGCTGGTTACCCCTCCAGATTTTAGACATTTTTTCAAGTATATTTTGCGATATAAATTCACAACTTTATTATCATTTAATCTAAAATTATGGGATTGCTGGAAGTGCCTTTTCCATTTTTCCACCTAGGATTCAAGTTTTTATAGCTTTGATCTCAGCTTTGCATGTTTGGCTACAAAAAACCCCTCCAGATTGTGCGCGATTTTTTTTTTTAGATATATACTGTGGTATAAATTAACAATTTTGCTATCATTTAAACTTAGATTGTTCGAATCAAATTGTTTTAAAAAGTTCTGAAAGCTTCGTCCTCTGCAGCGAGAATATAGAAATACACAACAATAATGTCCGCAGGTTGATGAAAATTGGCCTTGCAATCGTTTTTTATTATTACTAAAAGAGCTTGAATTAGCTAATAAAAATTTTCGAAAAAGCCTGTTTGCGGGATACTTTCCAAATGAATCAAAGTACTCTGCGGGGCCTTGTTTTGGGAAATAAAAGGCTACCCAATGAGTTCCACCTTTATTTGCAGGATCCGTATTAGCTATTACACATGCAGGCTTTCTTATCTTCTGTGGTAATTGGTTGCATGGAAAGATGCCTCTAAAAACTTGTTTGTCATGCGGTTGTTTGATAATACATTTGTAAGCTCAAGCGTGTTCTTGTTCAGAACAAATGATGGTTTCCACGTCAATGATCTTGGTGTGAGAAGTAGCGTAGTTATTTATAAATTCTCTGGTTGCAGCTCCACGAATAAAAATTGTGGTAAATTTTGATAGGGTTTTTATAAGATCTTCGTCCATACGCTTAAGTTCGAGATTACCAAATTTACTTATTTGCTCAGTACATCCTGTACTAGATGTAGGATACTTGAAAATTATTTCTTTCGCAAAAGACTTATTTTGCGCAGCGAATCCCGCAGAAGAAACTCTTTTTAAAAGGGTGAAGGGTCCTCCGGAAAAGAACTCCACATTCACTAAACAGTAGCTCATTATAGATTACCTACGTATTAAGAGTCTTGAGTGAAATTATGTTCGAAGATCAGTTAGCCAGCCTTATATAGGTTTTTTAGAAGCTGGTATATACATTTTTATCTTTACCTATATCAAGGCTGCTATCATATTCTGCATATACATACAATACATGTCACTGTGTTTTTTAGTGCTTCCTTAAACCTTCCTTCAATTCTCACCGTTCCCTGATTCAATAGATTTCCACATGTTGAATTATACGAGAGGTCTGTCGTTAAATCAAAAGCAAGCAGAAAACACCCATTGTCAAAGAATTTTTTTTAGATAATAATAATGTATACCGGTTCCTTTAAACAGCGTAATATATCCTCTAGTGCTAGCAGGATTTTCTTTTGAATAATCAAATTCTAGAGGCTGATTTGGTACCCCGTTCACCGATAAGTTAAACCTGGTGATGTTTTTGTGCTTGAAGTCGTAAGCAGTTTTTATTCGTTTTTCGGTATACTATATGTATGCGTCGTTGTCAACCATGCCAAAGACTAGTAGATTTGGTAATTGTCCTATAACCACATTGCGGGTATTGTATAAGTCTTAACTTCAACTCGTTTATACGGATATATAGCGTTGGAGCGTTGGAGAACAGCTTCATGAGCCAGCAAGATGTTAGGATTGATAGTTACATGATTCATGTCCATAGTTGCTTCTACTATTTTAACTCGGGGAGAATTGTCGTCATCTTTTGACCAAAGGTAAAATTCCGGTTTTTCGAGTGATAGGACTACCCGTAAATCAACACCGTTCATTAATAATTTATCTTGATTAAACATATCGCCGTGAATCTTTCCCATCAGCTCAACAACATTACTTTTATCAAACAGCTTTTGTCTCGCCAAATAACCTTCATTTAGCTCAGGGTTTTCAACTACCTCCATATTATTTTGATCGAGATACCAGCCAACCGATTCCAAATGTGTTGAAGCGGCATCTTTTCCGTAAGTTAATAAATTCTCAATATAGGCTCTATAGTTGTAATTGTTATCTATTTGGGCAACCGGTTTTCCATTTAGATAAATTGTACATTGGCGGAAAAGTGAGTGGAGTATGTTATTTACAAGGCCGGGGCCTTCATCACGAACAGTGTCTTTAGTCTTAACTGGTTTAGTTATTTCGATATCCACGCCTGTGTAAAGTTCTTCTTTTCCATCCTTGATTTTAACCAACTGTAGTTTCAAACGAAGGTATATGCTTGATAAGTCTCGGTATGTGTCACCATGCCCTAGTGATACAAATTCGAGCACTGACGAGTTATCTAGAGAAGCTATAGATTTATAAGATACCTCTTCAGTTTTTAAGATGTTGCTTTGTACAGGAGGTGTAGAGAAAAGGTCTAACTCAGATTTCATGCATTCTTTGTATGACGGCATGTTGTCTATTTATCAAAAATATCTAACACACGTTTACGTATCTTACGTTTGCCTTTAATAGATGCTCTTTTAGCTGTCCTTTTTGTCTGTGTCTTACGTTTGCCTTTAACATATGCTCTTTTAGCTGTCGTTTTTGTTTTTGAACCTCTTTTTGCGGACTTTTTTGATCCTGAACGCTTTTTACGTTTAGAATCTGGAGCGAAATGTAAAGCTGTAAAAAGGTTGCGCCTTTTTATAAGCATACGATTGCTTCTTCCTGCACCACCCAAGCTTTCAAACAGCTTATTTATACCTTTCTGTGATAGTTCTTCGGCAGCTGCTTTTCCCTGTTCTTTCAAAATATCTGTTAAAGGTTTACTACATGCTTCTTCTAAAATAGCTTTTCCTGTTTTAATTGCTTGTTGCTTCAAAGCCTTTGCCCCCGATGTAACCAAGGGCTGTAAATATCGTAATAGTCCGCTGAAAAAGCTACCAATTCCTCTTCCACGCTGGTAAATAAGAGGAGATCGATATAATTCTCCAATATCCGCTAAGGCCCCGCCACTTTGAATTGAATAATATTTAGTATAATATGAATTCATTTTCAAAGTTATACAAAATGCTCTTAACTTTGCACTATGTTAAATTGACTGTTGTATGAGTATTTATAGCCTATTTTCTTTTAAAATGGAGCATTATATATATAGGAATATAGTCTGGCTTGAAATCAATTAGCTCCCCTTGCTCATTAGTAATTTTTATAGAAATACTTTCGATAAAAGTTTTTTTGAAATCTTATTATGTTTTCACATTCTTTTAAAGGTATTACACGTAAGTATGGTACTAACTGATCACCTATAAATCTGGGCTGCAGACGTAAATTATATATTTTTCATAACAGTCCTCTGCTGTTGGCCGAGACTCTTGCGGCAACCTTAGTGTCAAGTCCGGAACTCATCTTTCCAGTCTATTAAGTGTGTCTATTATTGATATATGCTCTTGACGTAATCCTGCCGTATTAAAAGATTCTTTTATTTCTGCCAGTATGGCGTCAGGTTCACGCTTATTTTCAGGTGTTTGGAAAAATATATCCGTAAAGAAGTTGGACAGGTTGTCTATATTAGTATCAATAGGTACTGGTGTAGTTAAATATTCACCGGAGCTTTGCTTTTCGTATGGAACATGCAAAATATTGCTACGCTACCTTTAACAATTTTTCGCTGTTCGGATTGTTTAGCACTAATCGAATCTTTGTTCAATCTATTCAAGATGTTAAAAATAGTATCCTTAATCTGAATAATTATCTTTTGTTTTTCTTGCTCACTAAGGGTTTGATCATCAAAGTGTACATTTGATATAAAAAGCGTAATAAGATCTCTAACATTAAGATGAGATGGTAGTGCTTTTTTTATTCTGATTGTGACTCCTAAATCTTCCAACCGCAGTTCAAATACATCGTGTACTCTTTTGCCGCCAGTATTTTTTTCTGTCTCACGATCTCTTTTGATGCTAAGCGCTGGATGTGTGTAGTTGCCTATCGAATCTTGTATGATAGCATACTTTCTCTTCTGTCTAGGAATTTGTCCAAATACGTCATCAACAAACGCTTCAACTGATTCAAAGTTTTTATATTTTAAAACAACATTTTCTGAAGCCCTCTTATCCTGATATATGTATGTGTAATGTAAACTCGTCTGGATCCTGTTTGTAACTTACTTCAGGTATAACACTATCAAGAAAGTCAGCTTCTAACCGATCCCACATCTTTTTCTTAACATCATCCAAGTACATGGTATACCATGATGGTGAAATAGCGCTATAAAATGTTAGTAGGAATGCAGAAAAATTTACTTGTCCTGCTCTGTAACTAACTTGCTCAGGACTCTCTTTAGTCCACTCGAGTTTAACGGTTTCATTTATTTTGATGCTAAGTGATTTGATTTCTTTTCTATGCTGCTCTGCTATTTCTTTCAACGGATCAGATGCCTCACGCCTTACCCTTTTAAAATTACTCTGATTTACTTCTTCAGCTGTATTTCGCTTGACTCCTCTTTTTATGGCATGATATGGCAACGAAATTTCAGTTATTCCAACACACCAGTCATCAGTAAACTTGCATGCTCTAGGTAGTGCATTTGTAAAAGCTGATAGCGTATTTTCGGGATAAAACTGCATGGAGTTGTTACTTAAAAGGCATTCGTAAAAGTCATTATCTTTTATATCTACAGGCATGTTTAAATTCTTTCACAACCAACGCTCGGTACACTTGAGATTTGCTGCTTGTTATTATTACAGGTTTTCCCAAGGAATCGCTGCTATGCTGGCACTTCTAGTTTTTGCTGCATTTTTTAGGCGATCACTTTGTCGGACAACTTTCTTAACTGGTAACGAAATATCAATATATATTGACTGGGATCTAGGAGAGACGGCCTTAATGTAGATTGATTTTTGGATGGTTTTCTACCTTTCTCAGCTGTAGGACTTTCCGTGTCGAGTTCTTCTAATATGTTCGCAGCTTCATCTATACTCATTTCTGCAGGTACGGTGTACTGGGTTATACCATCCTCAGCCGTGATTACCTTATAATCTTTATCACGAGACTTGGTTTCAGAAATCGTCTTAGGTATTTTTGTACGTGGTTTCAGACTTTTTCCTATACCACTAGCTGATAAGCGGCGTTTGGAAGCGGGTGATACCGGTTGCCTTGGTGGTGATATTTCAGCAAGTTCGAAGAATTCCTTTTCCATTCTGTCAGGTGTATTTTCTTTTAAGGGTGATGTCTGTGTTGATATTTCATCTTTAAAAATAAATTTAGTTTGAATCCCGTAAGCTTTTCTGTTTCATAGTCTTTTCTGGTAGTATGCGAATATTTGTTTTTTCATCTGTCACTCGCGTAGCTTTTCGTCTTAAGTTTGAAAATTTTATTAATTCATTTCGGTAATTATACCATTTTTCCCTATCAGATAAATTCTTGTTTTTTAATATTTTATCCATAGTCTTATCGAACCTAGATTGATTCACGGAATCCTCAATCTCGTTTTTCAATTTTTCGTAAACTTCTGGTGAAAGAAGTAACATTTTATTCAGATTATTGTTTTTAAACATATTTCTCAATTAATGAACCAATTACACCTGATAATACACTTCCTAGCAGCACTGGTAAAAAACCTCCACGCTGTATCAGTATTTTACGTTGTCTGGGTACAGATCTTTTTGCAACAACTAGTTTTCGTAAATCCTTTTTATACCTACAGAGCGAATTGTATATCTTTCCGCGAGGAATATGATTTCCCTTTAAAGTATTAAGAGTAATTTCACAAAATGTTTTTATAACTTCGGGGTCGGCATTTTTAATCTGTGTCTTAATTTTGGTCTCGCTGTTCTAAGAACATATAGCATATGCTTGTTGTCCCTTAATCGATTCATTCCTGACACCATTTTTACCGATCAAATAGTTATGCGGGCAAAAGCAAGTTGTAAAGCCTTTATTAAAAATGTCAGTACGGAATCTTAATACCTCGTTGATATCTTGAGTTGAATCTATCAGTAAATATCCGTGTGGCATCTGTGTAATCTCTTTACATATTTTTAGCAGCTCTGAACTATTTTCTGGATAAATCTGCCTCGCTAAATGGATAAACTGACTTTTATCTCGAGGGTTTTTAAATACAACTAGGTATTTACAGTTAAGTGATATATCTCGGCAAAACTTACCCTGGTGAAATACATTTTGTGTTACAAGGATTGCTGAAAGATTACGATGGTGAGAGCCTTTTGTAAAGAGTTCACATACTTGTCTGCTAAAAGCATTTAACATCATATCATCCAATACAATTAATGTAGGTTCCTGTGTATAATTTACAAACTCTTCAGGGATGCTATCAATAAATTCGATGTTATTGAATGTCGTATCTGAAGGCAGAGCCACATGCTCTGTATTACACCATATAACTCTTGTTATTTGTGGCCGTGTTAAAAACATATTATCGAGAAGGCTTTTTATAAATGTTGTTTTCCCACAACCTGAAGGTCCAGCAACCATCATTGTAAACGGGTGTTTGAACGCGATCATTTTCACTGCAAAAAACAAAAGCTCTTAACAACAGGTTTTTTTTATATAAACCCCCACATTTTGTAAAAAGGTACTTATATAATCTTTCAAGAATGAGCAGAAGACAAATTATTAATGAACTACATAGGCCAGCCCGCAAACACTTTAAGCGTCGTCGTGTAACGATTAAAGGCAAAGATGACATGTGGCCGGCACGGCAGACTTAGTTGATATGCGCTTATATGCTCAAGAAAATCAAAACTTTAGCTTTTTGCTAACTGTAATTGATACATTTTCTAAATACGCATGGGCTTTACCAATTAAAGACAAAAGTGGGATAGAAGTCACTAAAGCAATGCAGCTAATTTTCAATCAGGGTCGTATTCCAAGAAACTTGCAAACAGATGATGGAAAAGAGTTCTACAACAAGTCGTTTAAGCGCTTGAGGGGTAAATAAGATGTTAATCATTATTCAACTTATAGCTCATTAAAGGCGTCAATTGTAGAAAGATTTAATAGAACGCCGAAAAATATTATGTGGAAAGAGTTTAGCATGAATGGTAATTATCACTGGTTAAGTATGTTGGACAGGTTAATAAAAAAGTATAACAGCACAAAGCATCGAACTATTAAGATGAGGCCTATAGACGTAGGCCCTGTTGATGAGGTTCGTTTATTGCTAACTGTGCATACAAAGCCAAAAACAAAATCACGTCCAAAGTACAAAGTGGGAGACTTTGTTCGTATAAGTAGAAACAAACATTTTTTTGAAAAAGGCTACACCCCAAACTGGTCTACTGAAATTTTCAAAATAAAAGATGTAAAAAACACTTATCCAGTAACTTACATTCTTGAAGACTATCAGGGAGTTATAATACAGGGCGGCTTTTACCAGCTCGAGCTATCTCCAGTCAAATATCCTGATACTTACCTTGTAGAAAAAGTTTTAAAAAGACGAGGCGGTAAAGTTTATGTGAAATGGCTTGGTTTTCCAAAAGCACAACACATGGATTAATATAAAAGACGTTCTATAAACAGCCTTTATTGCAGTCACAATGCTGATCTTAAAGCGTGAATCTGATCGGTTAAAGACATTTAAGAATTTAACTTTGGATGACAGGAAATCACACAAGCTAGCAAGGAGCGGCTTCTTTTACACCAACCTGAAAGACAGCAAAATGTTATTTTTGCTGTATGGAAATGAGTGCATTAAATTGTCCTGAAGATGTTGAGGCCGAACATTTTCGACGTTCACCTTATTGTATCTATGCCAACTGTAAGGACGTATGTGGACCGTATAATAGCCCGCAACCACCATCAGAATGCACGAAGTGGGCCTTAAACACTTTGAAAGTTTTAGCTGGAGCGTTAATTTTGTTTGGCTTATGTTGTGAAATTTACTATTTTTACGAACAGTTTACACGGGAGGTATAAAAATACATGTGCGTATGCGTGTGTATATGTATATGTGTGTGAGCACGCTGACGCTATGCACATCAAGTATGAAAAAACAAGTAAGATTCCAAACCCTGCCTGAAGTCAAATATTTACATGTATGGAGTTACGCCTATCAAAATGCACGCAAGGGACCGTGGATCACTTACGGATTGGATCGATGCAGATTTAAGGCGCGCATAATGCAATGTAGTTTAATTTTAAATTCCATTCTTCGTCACTCACACAAATGCAAAATCTTTATCGAGCGATTTAAAACTCTAAAAACAAAAAGCAAAAAATAAAAATATCTTTATCGAATTCGACTTTTTATTTCAATAGCCCCATCGTTTCTCACTGCCGCCTTATCGAAAGGCATATTATTCACCCGCACTAATCATATCCAACATTCCGCAGTCTATCTCTACTGACCTTCAATAAAGGCATCTCAGCCGAACTCGTTTTTTTTTTAAATCAAGCAACCCGTTTCTTTTAGCTCACCTTCACCCACATTCGTGTCGTTCACAACATCAAGTTGACTGACTGCCTCCGATCTTTTCTTGTTTTGCAGCTGTTTATCATACGCCGGCGGTATTGAACGGCACAAGAATGAAGAACCCTTGTATAAGCAGCATCAGAACTTGCTCTTTGCGATCTTTCCTTAATCTTTTTTCCTTTACATCAAAAAATATTCCGGAAATAAAGACATGTCTCGCAGTTTCAACTCAGGTAGATTTAAAATTCTATGCATAAAGAAACAACAGCTCGTGACCGCATCGCGGTCAAGTTCAAGTTTTAAAACTCGTATGGAAAAATGACGTTGAAGAAGTATGACTAACTGATCAAAGCTTGTTTGGAGTGGAAGAAAAAATGAACGGAATATAAACAAGTGAAAAAGCTAGAATTGGTCTAAGACCAATTCTTATGATACCCTAGAAGAATGCACGTATGAAATTTCGTATGGTCACCCATTTGAGCAATTTTGATTTTTTGCATTGGTTTCTCACTTATATTTCTAGAACGGCTCGTCGGACAGAAAAAATGATTATAACCAATTTTATAGGATTTCTTATTCTGAAGAAGCTTTTAGTACAATAAAAATGTCTAGGACTGATCGTTTTCAAAGTATATGTAAAAAAGCAAAATTATTATATGGCAACACCAAGAAGGGGTTCCCCGATTTAGCCCATTTTTGAAATTTTATTTGCTATTAGTATGAAAACACAGTGTACCAAATTTCAGCTTTCTATGTCGACGTGTTCTCAGGTAGTGTCCAAATATATCCTGGAAAACGAAATTTTTGTATGGCAACCCCACGAAGGAGTTGCCCGAATCGTCTCATTTTCGAACTTAATTTTACTTTTTTTTTAATGTCCGTGTACAAAATTTCAGCTTTCTAGACGAACGCGTTCTCGAGTTATCGTGCGCACAGACAGACAGACAGACAGACGGACGGACGGACATGCAAAAATCAAAATAACTTTTAATATTATGCGGGGGTGTCCAATTCATTTTGCTCTACCATCATTATTTCGAGGTGTATACCCCTATAGATTTCATCTAGGGTATAAAAATATATTTAACAATGATAGGGTTAGAACTATTCTTGGATCTACCTTTTCTACGATAAGCTTTAAGTAAATTAATCACCACTAGGTAAGTTAAATAATAAATGGATCTTAGGTTGTTATGGAATTATTGTGAGTGATTGAATTGGACTTTATGTCCCAACTGCCCACATGAGTTGACAGATCACTCAGTGGACAGCGTTGAAGTACAGGGCGGCACGCTAGTTCGCCTCAGCTATTGGCGGAGAGTGTGGGGGTTCCACGAATACCTGCCGCTGTCACCGGCCATATACACAAAAATAATTCGTGCCTTTCATACAACAAAAAAAAGCACACACCCGGTCCTGAAGGGACCCTTACACCACTTACCATTACCTTCGTCAATGGCAGTGAGGGCAGCAGTTATTTTGTTCAGTGTCCCTTTGATGACCTGAAAGAGAGTAGAGAGTAGCGGACCTTTTCAACCTTTACATCAAGAGGGTTCCAGGAGAGTGGAAGGAGAAATGAATTGACACTCTACTTCCTCATAACGTTATAAAATTCATTTCAACAACAAAAATTCTTTACAAAGTTAATATACATCAGTGCAGCTTACACTATCCTACATCTTGGACTAACATGCTTAAGGTAAGTCTTTCCAGGGAGAGTGTCCCCGCTATACTAGTGACACATCAAAAACAAAAAGTTTCGCGAGATTACTTTACCCCAATGCTGAGTGTGCAATGATTAAGATAAATTTTTTTATTATTATTTTTCTTTTGCACTCCACAGAGTACTCCTTAATTTACTGAATTTTTTTTTTGTGCTAATAAGGTTGAGTAAACCCAAACCTATGATTAAACCTTCTGCCTTAGTTTTTAGTTAAAAATTTCTGTTTGCGGAAATTTATATATAATAAAAATGTATTCAAATGTACTGCAGAGTGCAGGGATTGCGCATGTACCATTGAATATAAAAAAATCAATATGTGAAAAGTAAAAAAAGAATCACTTACATTTGTTATATGATCACCGCAGAGGCGCCTCCTTGGATGTTCCACTGAATCACTGGTTGAAAGTGTTTAATTATACATATGCAGGAAAAAAGATAACTTCTATTCTAGTAGAGCTATATTATTTCAAGTAAACCGGTTTTTTTATTCCCTTTTATCTCTTTTGACGGCGGAGTAGTTTTGTATATGAAGCTGATCGATCTATTCAGCAATTTATAAACTCGTAAATTGTATCGTATCAAATTGGTTTCCGGCCTGCTTCGACCAGTACTTTTATTCAGTTTGAGTCCATGGACTTGGGAAAAATTCTTTTGGTTATGTCTTGCGAAAACCATCCTAATAATATCTCATAAAAATTTTGAACTGCATCCTTCTTGAAGAATATTAAATAACTAAAGAGTCCTGTTTTTTAACTATCATAAACTTTGATTATTACTGAATTTAAAGGAAAGGCTATACTGAATTCATCTCGCCTTCCTTTCGATAATACATACTAATAACATATTCCAAAGAACCCTGGCAATCAATAACTGCTATAATCATTCACTCGGCAAAATTCTACTAATAAAGTAAATTCTTCTTAGACCTTAGTTCAAAACTAATCTAGTAAAGTTATTCTAGCAATGCCATTACTTTCTTTAATCAATTTAATAATTTTTTGTTTTTTAATATGCGTATATAAATATATAGGTACTATGATATAAATCAAATGAGGTGTTCTGAATCATAAAAATAAATGTTTAAACAAAGAGGAGCATTTTAAAAATGATCTCCTATTATTAATAACAGTAAATTAAATTCTTCCTAGATATTAGTTCAAATCTATTCTAGCAAATTGTTCTGGCCAAATTTTTCTCAGCAATAATTCCAGCACTACCTCATTGTCGTGACAACTCATCTTGATACTTCTTACTCCTTACTTGCAAATTTCCCAGTGGTCCTTTAAATGCTCGGATGGCTCGTATCTCGGCAACTAGTCATCCCCTTTATCTCCTACGCCGAAGCGTTTTTATATTTATATATCCTTATTCCCTGCTCTGTGACGCAGATTTTCTTGAACTTTCTTCTCAAAACATTTTTTTCTTTTCCCAACGTTACTTTTTCCGTACTTCAAAAACTTGGCCTTCCTTCTTCCCAAAACTCACACTTTTTTCTCCTCTTTTCAGCCGCGCTCTTCTTCTTCCTTGTTAAAATCCCTTCCTATCAATTAGGTGGCGTTCGGTTAGCCGAATCGAGCCGCACCGTCCACATAGAGACTAGCTTACATGTAGCAGCATCCTGGTGCGTGTGTTTTCGACAATAACAGGGCAGGGTTGCCTAGTTCACTTGTGGTCCAGACGACACTGAAAAATGGTTGACTGAGTTAGCCGGTCTTAAGCATAGGCCTCATCGCTGCGGGCGCCCAATGTGTGACTCGACCCACGACCTCATCGCTGCGGGCGCCCAATGTGTGACTCAACCCACGACCCATGGAAGCATTATTCCACCAGGGAGGCGGTACTGCTGAACAAGATTGTCCAAGGCTTGTTCAAACTGCGCTGAATGTGATGAAACGGAGGCGCATCCCCGAAGTCCCGTCAGTTCTTGACCAGGCTTCGACGTCATTCTCTGGGTGGAAACCAGAGGTGCACCAACAAGCTGGTAACCTAAAAAATCCAGTCGGCCAGTATCCCTCTGCCTTCCTTCACCGAAGACGAACTGAGGAAACCCCGCGGTCAATAACCTAACCGGCTGATCGCAAAGTCTCTGCGCCTAACATCTTCCTCTGATCTCAGACCAACGCTCGTTAAAGGGTGTGTCTCCAACGCATCGTAGAAGTAGGGACCTAATAGATTCTTTCTTTTTGTAAATTTTCGGAGATATTATGCAAGTGGAATTCCTACGACGACATATCCACCGTAGGGTACTGTTAAATACAAAAGAGCTGTCAAATTTTCTAAGCCTCGTAGAAATGTATAGCAAGACGCTAAAGGCTGATGCCCAGCCGCAATTAATTGAATTCGTATGGCTAGCACGCCTAAGCGAAAGAGTACGAAACAAGATGTCTGCAATAGCCAAACCAACATCTCTAGAAAACCTGAAAAGAGTTCTGACAGAAGCATTCAGAGCAAAAGATACTTCACAGAATCTACAACAAAAACTATCAAGTTGTAGGCAACACAACATGACAGTGCAAGAATTCTCCGATAAGATACTAGAGATAGTCGCGGACCTGAACAAAGTTCAGATAAATGAGATAGGAGAAGAACACAGAGAGGTGATCTGTAAACTGAATGACAAGATAGGATTGAATACCTTTCAAAATGGGTTGAAAGACGCACTAAAACCAACCATCCTAGCCGCACAACCGAAAACTCTGAATGACGCAATAAGCCTTGTTTAGTCCTAGCACAACACAATATAAGCTGTGTTCTTTTGTGTACCTTGTTCTAGAACTCCCATACATTGGAAAGAACTATTTGCTCTGTCGATTGAAGCGAACTATTTGTGCTGTTCGCTTCATTTAAATCTTCTATGAAAATGTAGGGGAGCTGCTCTACAATTTTCTAGTTGTAGAAGTTGGTAAAACTCAACTGAAAATGCTTGACATTTGTCATATTTGAACTGTTTTTAGTTTAATTCACAAAATAATGGATTTCACTGGAGCTAAATTTAATGATAGAGCTCCATTTGCTGATAAAACTTTGGGTACGTATTGAAATATTTAACTGCTGAAGAAATGCAAGGGATTTGATTTGCTTTGATATTGATTCTACTGAAAAGTACACAATTTTGTTATGAAATATTTTTTCTATTTAAACTTAGGTGAAGAGTTCGTGGTGCCAACAAAAATTTACGTAAGCGCAATAAAATCTCTGCTGGAAAAGAAGTGTATAAAAGCAATGGCACATATTACTGGAGGTGGATTAATTGAAAATATTCCTCGTGTCCTCACCAAAGAACTCGGAGTTCATCTGAATCCGAGCATTTTTCATATTCTTCCTGTTTTCGGTTAGTTAGCAGAAAGTGGTAATATTACTCATCATGAAATGCAACGAACGTACAACTGTGGTCTTGGAGTTGTCCTAATTGTTGATTCCAAATTTGAAAACCTAATCATGGAACATTTGCGTTTTACGCATAAAGCAGCAAAGATTGGTGAGGTGATCAAACGAAATTCTCCAGACAGGTTACAAGTGGTTGTTGACAATTTTGAAAAATGTATTCCCCGAAAAAGCGCGTTGCCGTTTTAATATCAGGCTCCGGTACTAATTTACAAGCATTAATCGACACCACAAGAGACTCATCCAGAGGTATGGGAGCGGAAATAATTTTAGTAATTTCAATAAGCTTGGCGTCTTGGATGTGCAACGTGCTGAAAGTGCTAAAATTCCTGCTCTGTATATATCTCACAAAGATTACAAGAGTAGAGAGGAATTCGATGATGCTATGACGAAAAAGTTAGATGAATACAAAATTGATATAATTTGTTTGGCGGGTTTCATGAGAGTTTTATCAGAAAAATTTGCTAAACGATGGAAAGGAAAACTGATTAACATCCATCTGTCTCTTCTACCTAAACATCCCGGATTACATGTTCAAAAGAAGGCTATTGAAGCTGGAGATACAGAATCTGGATGTACTGTTCATTTTGTAGATTAAGTGAGTTCATAATATCGAATTTATCCAGCTTTGTTTTTAAATGGAAATATTTCAATATTTTCAGGGCGTTGATACTGGTGCAATAATAGTTCAAGAAAAAGTACCGATTTTGCTTGGTGACGATGAGAATGCGCCTACAAAGAGAATTCAAAAGGCTGAGCATTATGCATTCCCTAACACTCTTAAGCTGGTAGCTGCGGGAATAGCATCATTAAGTGAGACAGGAAATACAATTTTTAACTATTAAGTCTGTGTAAATGCTTTTAATCTAAATGACGTACTTTTTATTATTATTTTTGTTCAGACTATCAACATAAATTTATTTCTGTTATTATTTTAATCTTATTTACTATCTTTCGGCAGTTGTTATACCTTAGATGATGAAATCCTAGAGTATACTAAGTTTATCATTCCATTTATAACGCAAAGAAATAATTATGGTAGAGCAAAATGGATTGGACACCCTCGAATAATAATGTTGTTGATTTTTGCATGTCCGTTCGTCTGTCCGTCCTCATGAGAAATCGGGTAACTCCTTCGTGGGTTTCCATACAAAAATTTCATTTCTCACGTTTACCCTATAATAAAAACAATAATAAAGTAAAATAATAAAATATCTTACCTTTCTGTGTTGATATCCATTTTATTTTTGTTTTCACCTGTTAACTTTTGACAAGAAGTGAATCTATAAGCAGTGCCAACTGCTGGACATAAAAATTTTGTTCTCTTGAGGCGTTCTTTTATGTATCTCTTGTTCTGCTCTGTTCTGCGGACACAAAAGAACACAGCTATAAACTCAAAATGTTAACGTAAATTAAAACTATGTTTGATTTGTTTAAATTGCAAAATATGTAATGGATTTTGTTATTAAATTACTATGATCGGTTGTAAATTCAAAAGTAGCCCTCAGCTATAATTTTTGCTATAATTCTAACCTCCATAATTGTTTCAATTCTATTGGTTTCATGTATCTCTATGGTTTCATTTTGGTAAAGAGGAAGAAGTGACACTTGTTATCTAGTCGTCGGCAATAAAGGTTCGCTCTAAAATCAACAATAGATGAGTTTTCATTTTTCTAATTACAAAAAAGCTTGTAATTCAACATTTTGGCGCCCGAGCAGGGACCAATTCACAAAGTTCTTCATTTAAATTAATTATCGTCGTGGGAATTCGGTCCAGTAACAACAAAATAAAATAAATCATCGTAGCAATTGTTGGTCTACAGAGCATCACATTTTTTAAAATTGATACAAGTCATCGAGGGAAATCTCTCTCATCATTTCGTTGCGCATCAATTCAAGGCAAGAGATCATATCAGCAGGGCATTTGGCTTTACTTATTGGTAAAAAAATGAGTACATTTGAATTCAGTTCTTTTACCTCTAACTTGGATAGCGAAACAGATAAAATAATTTATCAACATTTACATGA
This sequence comes from Dioctria linearis, assembly GCA_963930735.1. Taxonomy (NCBI): domain Eukaryota; kingdom Metazoa; phylum Arthropoda; class Insecta; order Diptera; family Asilidae; genus Dioctria; species Dioctria linearis. The sequence continues at coordinate 208,050,025 of OZ005740.1, forward strand.
CATTTCCCTGAATAATCGTCGCTGGATGCAACCTGTACAAAATTGAACAAGATAACTTGATTATCATTGTCGTCGTCGCCGCAAATTTTTCATTTCACACAGCGGGATTGGCAAGAATCATCCAGACAAAGTGCATCACACCCGAATGAAGCTGGCGGTCTTACATATTAGAGGAATAATTCGATAGAATGCGGTAATTATATGATATGTACATATGTACACTCGTACAAAGTGGATTTTAACAAACAATTGGGATATACACGTGAGTAAGTTTTACAACTCAAAACATTTGTCGATAAATTAAATAGATAATGAAATGCTGATTTTTTTAAGTGATATAATTATATCATCGTACTTTATAATTATTAAAGACATACATAAATATATTTGAAAAATAAAGCTTTATTTAAGACGAGAACTTTCGGTAATAATAAGTGCGTTCTAATAAGCTTTCATTGAAGTTCCTAATTGAATTATAGATACAGTGGACTGATTTACTAATAAATTTAAAGCTTAAGTAGGGAGAAGAACATAAAATTGTGTGAATTTTACAATACACAACAGGCATTAAAATAAAAAAATTTAGCGTTCGCAATTGCGGCCAAGTTTTTTAAAATAGTCGATATGCCAGAATTAGCGGAACTAAAAACGCAGCGCGCTTCTACAAAAGGATGTATTACTCGTATAAAAAACCTAGTGGATCAGAAGGCCGACACTCTTACACCTCCTGAAATTGAGTGTAGGTTAGGAATATTAGAAAGTTATTTTAAGCAATTACTTTGTTTGTTCTTCCGACAATCACAGGACTTCAGCCAGAAAGAAAAATATCGGTGGAAAACTGGAATATATCAGAAAATATTCGATTGGCTGACGGAAAATTCTATGAGCCGCAAAGGGTCGACTTACTCATTGGTGCAGCTCACTTCTTTCAACTATTATGTGTTGGCCAGATTAAGTTGGGCGAAGGCCTGCCGACCTTGCAGAAAACTCTCTTGGGTTGGATAGTAGCAGGGCAATATTCAAAATCAAATCTAGCTAATAATGATTATTCTTACTCATTACTTTGTGATAAGTCCGAAATATTAGAAAATGACGACTATCAAGACCGATCGCTTACAGAAATTGTGGAAAAATTTTGGGGGGAAGAAAATATAGAACCGTCCCCCAAATATACGGAGGAACAAGAGCAGTGTGAATCATTATTCAAAAATACAGCAAATCAGCTGCCTAATGGAAGGTTTATAGTCAAACTTCCATTTAAAGACGATGGTCCATAGCGGCTGGGAAAGTCTCTAGATATAGCTAAACGTAGATTTTAGTAGATAAGCTATGCCGGTTCTGCGACACCCTTTTAGCTTACAGGATTTCGCCACAGATGGCGCCACCGTCGCTAGGTGGTTTGGGCACGTGCTATATGTAGGTTTGTGTCTTGGTTGTATTGGTTTGTGTCTTGGATACACCATTGCGCCTTGGGTGCACCATTGTGCCTTGGGTCCACCATTGTGTCTCTACTGCGCCCCAGCGGGATTAATCGGTACTACCGGGATGTGTCTTTTGGTCTTGACTGGACCCTAGCGGCATTAGCAGGTACTACCAGCATGCTCCGGTACTACGGTTTTCTAGCGACATCTGTTCGGGCACAAACGCCATTTCTTGAGTAAGGTTCCCTAGCGGCCTTAGCCGGAACTGCCAGCATGCCTTGGTTTTGCTGTTTTCTTTTATTAGCTTGAGAGTTCAGCATCATTCGACTTTCACAACATGACATCACCATGAACAGATTCTAGAAGATGTCAGTGAGCCGATACTGTCAGCATGCTCCGGTACTATGGCTTTGGATGTGTGGTACGGTTCTCTTGGAAATTTTTGCTTCACTTTTGGCCCACACGTGGCAGCATGCTACGGTTTTGGGAAGTTTTTTGCTTCAATTTTTTGGATATGTGGTGCGCCTAAATGTAGGCTTTTGTTGTTTTCAAGTGTTGCGCCTGGTTTTGAATTAATATTAGTAATAATTGATTTTTCTTGAGCGCCTAAATGTATGCTTTTGGTTTTGAACTAATAATTAAAGTTAATAGTAGGAAATTTTTGTTCATGCCAATGGATTCTAGAGGGGTGGTATGTGGGGGAATAAAGATGAGGAGGGGAGGGGGGTAATGAAATTTTCATCATAAATCCCCTACGGGCTCTGGTTTTCGAGATATTAGCGTATTAATATTTCAAGTTATTTTTGCTCATGGAAATGGATTCTTGCCGGTGTGGGGTGGGAGGGGGAACGAAATTTTCATCACAAATCCTCTACGGCCTTTGGTTTTCGAGATATTAGCGACATTTGTTCAAACAATTAGCTAATTGGAAATTATATAATTACTAATTGGCAATTAGTAGCTTGGTTGGTAATTATCTAATTGGCAATTAGTAATGTGGTGTGATGCGCTTTACTGGAATTCTCATAAAATAAACAAATTTAAATAATATCAACGCTTGCTGTAAATATTTAATAGAAAACTTCAAGTTTAAGGTAAAAATATGGTTGCTGTGAGATGTATTGACACAATTTCTTTTGCTGAAAAAAATGTTGTCAAACCAAATTAAATTTCAATATCTATTCACATCAAATTAATTATTTATTTCTAAATCTTAAGTTATAAACTTTTTCCCTATGTTCTATATTTAAAATTGGTAGCAATATAAGTGAAGTTCTATGAATCCTATCTTGGCAACGAAAGCGATCCAGAGCATATGTCTCCCAAGGTCCTTTTCTGGGTTCATATTCAATTACATAAACTTGTGGAGCACTAGTACTAAATGTAACTTTCATTATCACTAATAATTTAGAAAATATTAATAATAAAAACTAGTTTCACATTATTGATTTTTTTATTTAACGATTATAATAATTAATTGGGTAAAATTTTCGTCATGCTGAATAAATTCAATTTTGTATGAACGTCCGATTACTCCTTTATTGATTACGTAGAAGTCTCCCTTGGTGTTTATTTCATTCAAAGAGTCCTCTGAAATTCTGCTGTACCTCGAAGGAAGAAAATGGTGGTAGTTTTCCAACTCGAGAACCACACGATCTCCAAATGCAGTTTTGCATCGCCTTGCTGCAACAACCTTATATATATATATATATATATTTTTTTATATTATTAAGCCAAGCTCAGGGGATACCCTATGATGCAAAGCACAGCATGACAGGAAGGAGATAAGGAAAGGATTAGGGGATATGAGGGGAGTGGCGGAGGTGCCGATGTATGTCGCCCTTAAACTTCCGCAGATTGTATGCCGGAGGAAAAACAGAAGATGGTAAGCTGTTCCACATTCGCACTGTTCGGGATAAAAAAGCATCACGGAATTTTACTGTACGGCCGAAAGTAATTTCAAGGGTTAAAGGATGTGCTCGGTTTGCAGCGCGAGTATTGCGTGCAATATGACAAGTTATTGCCAAATCGCCAATGAGCTTGAAGGCTCTCTTTTGGACAATATCCAATGAAGCTAAGGCTGTGCGACCAGCCCCGGCCCATATATGGGAGTTGTATTCCATTCTAGGTCTAATGTAGGACTTGTAGAGGAGCGCCAGATTTGACGGGGTGAAATATTTCTTACACCTTTTCAGAAATCCAAGACATTTCGATGCTTCTTTGGCAACAGAGAAGATGTGATCTGTCCAGTTTAACTTACTGGAAATATTAAAGCCAAGAATGCTTAGTGACGGTGAATCAGAAATTAATGCTCCATCAAAAGAAACGGGTGTGGTTAAGTTATGATCTTGTTTTAATGAGATGAGACAGCTCTGGGTCTTAGATGCATTGAATTCGACGCGATTCGCTTTGCCCCAAGCGAGGATACTGTTAAGATCGTTATTCAATGATCTAGTCATGCAATCTCGTTTAACACATGCGGCATTCCCCCTGGATTCCGCAAGAGTATCAAAGGAGTAAGCGAAATCAAGAGTACTGTCATCTGCGAAACTATGGATGGGATTGAAAGTAAGGGAAAGCAGATCATTAATGAAAATTAAAAAGAGAGTTGGAGAGAGCCTTGAGGCACACCGGCATTTATGGGATGCGGTTCAGATGTAACGCCATCTAATACAACACGTATTTGGCGACTAGATAGGAAACTTTCAATCCATAATAGAAGAGGAGGGGAGAGACCAAGTGCTTTAAGTTTGGCTAAAAGGGCTGGATGCCAGACTCTATCAAAGGCCTTTGAAATATCTAGGGCAACGATTTTAGACTCACCAAAATTATGAAGACTACGGTTCCAACGTTCCGTAAGAAAGGTCAGCAAGTCTCCAGATGAGCGTCCAGCTCGGAATCCATATTGGCGATCGTTGATGAGATGATTAGTTTCTAGATACTTCATTAATTTTGAGTTAATGATAGATTCAAAAACCTTTGAAAGAATCGAAGTTATCGCAATTGGTCGATAATTTGAGGGATCGCTACCCTCTCCTTTCTTGGGAATAGGCTGAACGTGAGCTAGCTTCCAAGCAGTTGGAAATTTTCCTGTCGAATAAGACAAGTAGAATAGTTTGCGCAGAGGTTTAGCCAAGGATGAGGCACAGCTTTTAATTAACAGGGGCGAAAAACCATCAGGACCTGCGGCTTTGGAGACGTTGATCCCCTTAAGGACCCTGAACACATCCCTCGTACGAACGTGTATTGGTTCTTGTACACATTGAGACGGTGGATGCAAAACAGGTGTTTGTGAAGTAGGTGGAAGACAAGAATTTGAAGCGAATCTAGCAGCTAAAATATTAGCTTTATCCAGGGAGTCAACAATCACTTCACCATTATTAAGTAGTGAAGGTATAGAGGAACTGGTGAAGTTGTTCCTGATAGTTTTGACCAGGGACCAGAAGCCTTTGCTACCTTTGCGGCTCGCCAGGATTCTTTGTCTAATATTCTGGTCAAAAAGAAATTTTTCTCTCTGGATAATGGACTTGCAGGTGTTCCGTGCAGTCTTGTAGAATTGTTTCATTTCCGGACATGGATTCAATTGATAGGCGCGAAAAGCAGACTCTTTCGCTTTTATAGCTTGGTTGCACTTATCGTTAAACCAGGAGCGATCATGCTGTTGTTGAGATCTGTTGTAAGCAAAACAGACCGTCCAATCAATTTCTCTAAGATACTTATTGAGACTTTCCCAATCAGCATTCTTATAGTGCCAAAGAAGCCTACTTGTAGGTGGAGAAGTAGAGCGGCACAGGTTTGAGGTGGTAAATTGAGCCGTGATTAAGCAATGGTCTGAATTTCCGAGAGGCGAACCGACTGAGATGGAATATTTGTCCGGATGAGATGTTAGAAATAAGTCGAGTAAATTAGCTTTATCACCAGCTGTATCGGGAATTCGCGTTGGTGCATCCACTAGCTGTTGTAAATTAAATGATTCACAGAAGAGTTCAACGAAACGGCCCGCAGGACTTGTGGTACAAGAATGTCTGAGCCACGGTATATTATGAACATTAAAATCGCCTGCGAGGACGATTTCGGAAGAGGGGGAGACAGAGAGCAAATGATCAATATTGTTGGAGATATTGTCAAATACGGATACCGTGTCGTCATCAGACATATTTGGGCTGCGATAAAGGAAACAGAAGTAGATGATGTGCTTGTGTAGTTTGAACCTAATCCAGATATAGTTAAACTCTGGATTGGCAGAAGGAAAATCTTGAAGAATGGTAAAGGCCACATCATTCCGAATATATACTGCGGTCCCTCTATGCTGAGAAAAAAGAGGCACGAAGCTGTCACCAGGGACGTGATACTGATTAATATCAGCATCAGAAACGACCTTGGATTCACTTAGCGCAAGAATTGCCGGATTTTTTGAGTTAAGGTGGCAGTACACCGAAAACCGATTTGCTCTTAATCCGCGAATGTTGCAGAAATCTAAAATGAAATTCTGCATGCTGAAGGCAAAAACAAAAAAGCAAAATAAAAAAAAAAAACGACACACAATAACAAAAATATTTGGGCGCCACCAGCAGCAGTCAACGACACAGCGAGGTAAAAAAAAACAACAATAGTGTTATGCCTATTGCTGCTTTCAATACCTCAGACCGTGCAGTTCAATGACCACAGCTGGGTGCACCCGGATTGCTGATCAGTGACAAGTGCTAATGCATTTGCACTGATCACAGATGAAGAGACGGAAAGGAAACGTTACCGTGCTGCTGGCTTATAGGATGTTGATAGGGCATAGAAGAGCCCTTCACTTGGCGGATAAAATTTATTTTCGTTATTTATTAATTTAACGGTCGCGTCGGAATTTAAATAATTATAGTAGGTAATTGATTATATTGAAAATGTTTAGCACAACACAATCACTTGACTTAAATTAATTTATTGGATATGTTTAAATGGATTTAATTGATCTATAACACAAGGCAACGTCCGATCGGATTGACTCCACGCACCCAGCTCCATTTGGGATGTCTTCAGGGTTGGTGAGTATTGCTCCAGCTTCTTTAGTTCTTCCATTGCGCCAGCCATTGTTTTACTCTATGTCGTTGTTGCTTCCTTGAATTCCAAAATAAAACTGATTGCAAATCTGATTCTGCTCCTCAATTTATAGTCATGATTCCAAAACAAGTTTAATCCTGTTTAAAGCATATTTGCAATATCAGCACATTACGCTGAATGATTTATGTAATTTGATACCACACTTCCTGTAAGCAACCCAATTCCAAGAATTTTACTGATCGAAATGTTATATATTCGGGCGTACTTACTGTGAACACTCTTAATCCCTTTTTCGTATTCCTTGTTCTGGGTTACTTTTATATTTACAACACCAAACTGTTTTACTTTTGCTATATTTATTTTTCTTTTTTGCACTTATTGAACTAAAAATTTACAATAACAATTATTCTCCTTTCTCCAAACCAACCGCAGCCGTTTACCGTATATAATCTTTTTTTCAACCCGAAGCAATCAAACTTTCCTTTTTCTTTTATCGCCAATTTTTTCCGTAAACTGGAACTATTTTAAACTTACAACTTTTCCCCTTTCGTTTTTAAACAGACATTCGCGACCAAGTTTAAAAAGCAACGCTCAAAAACCGACTGTGTCGAGACTTAGATTTTTCAATCGTAAGTCTCTTCGTTCAGGATAGGAAAATGCTTAATTAGCATTCCTATCCTGAGAAAATTATTTTACGTTGGGCATGTTTAAACATGCCCAGAATTATCGCGACGGACGATAGTTGAAATTGAAATTTGATATTTTCATAAATCCAACCATCGTCTTGCTGTCGTGCATACATTGTTGCGATCACAACGTATGCAGCTCGCGACAATTTGCTGATAAGAGCTTTTTTCGGTGAAGACTTGATCGTTTCAGTTTTCACCGACGTAAAATTTTCATGCGCCCGACATGTATGTATGTATGTATGTACATACATATCGTATATACGACAAATCTTACTGAAGGTAAGATTTCTCGTGGGGCTATTTTTTATCGAAACGACTTGGGTTGAAATTTAAAACTTTTATTTTTCCCAAGTCGTTTTGTGGGAAAAATATTTTTATTTGTTGCAAAGGAATTTGAAGAAATTGCTGATGGCAATTTCTTCGCCTTGTAGAGAGATAAGCTAACCATGTTTTGAGCATGATTAGCTTATTTCTATTTATGAAATATTTATGAATATTCTCCAATTTTTTAAAAATGATAATTATTAATTATAATTATCGTTTTTAACCCATTTTAGGTATACAACAGAAACGTCTCATTGGAATTCGTAAACATCCTGTTGTAAACGAATTTAGCAATATCAGCAAATGATTCATGTTTATTCTACTGATCGAAACGTATCATTGGAATTCGTAAACAAATTCGCATTTAAGCTGCATGGTTCATACACACCTGTGTAAACTTCCTGTTTACAAATTCGCATTTTAGCTGAATGAGTCATGCACACCTGTGTAAACAAATTTAAGCTATATCAGCACATTTATTCTTTTCATCTAATTTGATGCCACACTTCCTGTAGGCAGCCAAAAATTTTATTGTTCCAAGAATTTTGCTGATCGAAACGTTTCATTGTAATGTAAACAAATTTTCACATTTTCATGTATGCATTCATGTAAACAATCTTATTTGCAAATTCGACCAGCAAAATAAAGTAATCAAATTAATTTGAGTGATTTTCTTATCGTGTAATTCGATATCATCTCAGCCTGTAAGCAAATTCGTTGGAATTCATCCTGTGCAATGATTATTGTAGCAGCAGGATCATTCATGTTTACAAACCGTTGCTATAAACGCGCAAGCAAACTCTTGGGGAGCACCAGTCAATCTAAGTGATTCTAACTGCGAGTGTTGAATAAAAAAAAAATTAAAAATGTCTATCACATTATTAAATGAAAGTTTATCATTAATTAAGAAATTGCGAGAAGATGTTTTGAAGTGTTTAAGTGATGCAAATTTTGTGAATAAAAACAATATTATTAAAGAGTGCAACAGAAACATTCGTAAATATCAAACAGCATTTCGGAAGTGTAATAAGAATGCTAGAAAACAACATTTGCACAGCTGTATTGCTCAAATTAAATCGTTGAGAGTGTTAATCAAAGCTCCCCATCGAGGTGGAGGAATTAATCAATGAGTAATAAAAAGTGATTTTGTTAAGTGGGAAGAAATAAAAACAGCATTCGTTGGTAGAATTAGGGCAGGTGTTATCGTGAAAATAAGCCACCTAGATCCTAAGCTGTTTATGCAAGATGCTTCCAAATTACTTGCTCGCCGCATTAAGAATACATTAAAACAACAATATCATATTAAAGTTGCTACAACGTTTTGCGGTGAGTTTATTAAAGAAACTGGTGATAATGAAGTTATTAAAGACATTAAGTACTTCCAAGCAAGAACTGCCCCAATCAGTGTGGAGGATAATTTGAATGAGTGGTATAAATTAAATATATACGACCCAAGACTTACTCAACTGGAAGAGTTTCAAGAGAAAGATAGTGGTTGGGCTCTGCATTCTATAATACATTTAGCGGTGCATATCAACAAGTTTGAGCCGATTCGGGGATCATTTTATATACCTCTGCCAAAGGAGATTGCATCAAAGAAAGCTTGCATCAATGTACAAAATAATGATGAAGCATGCTTCGCGTGGGCCGTAATCTCAGCGCTATATCCTGCAGCAGCAAATGTTAACTCCGCTAGGACCTCATCATATCCACATTATTCAACTGTGCTAAATTTAACTGGAATAACATGTCCCATGACGCTTAAGCAAATAACGCAATTTGAAGACCAGAACGATTTATCAATAAACGTGTTCATCCTAGAGAAAGAGCGTTTCTTCACCACAGTTCCAGTTAGACTTACGAAACACAAGATGGAGCGACATGTAAATCTCTTAATGTTGCAAGATGACTATGACCAGGCTGATGATGATGATGAAGATCATATGGATGATGATGACGATGATGATGATGATGATGATGATGCTAGCAGATATCATTTCTGCTGGATTAAAGATCTTTCCCGACTCATATCAACACAAACTTCGAAACATATTCATAGAGTGTATATATGCGACAGATGTTTGCTCTACTTTTACTCTGAAGAAAAATTAGCATCACACACTCCCGAATGCGAGAAACAAAACGACTGTAGGATTATGTTTCCCTCAGAGGAAAAGAAATGGTTGGAACATAAGAATTATAACCATAAGAATCTAGTCCCGTTTTGTGTATATGATTTAACAATTGCTCTTGCAATTGTGAGAAAAAAATTATAAAAAAGAAAAAAAGGGAAATAATCAATCAAAGATTTCACTTAATACAATAACTTCTTTATTATAAAACTTTTTATTTACACCGATTTTTACTTTAACGAACTAATTATTTCGCGGCCGTGCCGAATTAAGTTTTCTACTACACTAACTTACATTTTTAATTACCTACTCTACGAGCTTTTAGGAAAATTTCAGTTGGCGGATTATATTTCACTTCGTTTGATAATTTACCCGTGTGAAAGAATGTGTACGTGACAAATTTAAGTTTTCAGCTCTGTGTGAAAGGAAATGTGTTATTTGGATTCTTAATAAATTGCATTCAAGAATTATTTGGATGATAATATGATATTTATAAATTTCAGGCGTAAGAGGTTTCGTGCTGTGAAAATACCGGATGATGGAATAAGGTGTCATGGTCTGATCGTGGGATACTTAATGCACTGAACGGAAAGGTAATTATGATATATGTATATGTTATATGTAATTATTATATTATGGATTTGTTTACTATAACTTATATGCTGATCTTGAGTCAATATTGAAGCCGATTCAGGGAAACGATCAAAATACACAGCGAATCCAGGAACATGAAGTTCATAGCATAGGATTCTATTTCCACTGCAAACATGATGCTAAGCTCTCATATTACAGAGCATATCGAGGCAAGGACTGTCAAAAATGGTTTGCATTAGAATTGCAAAAGATTGCATCCATAGCTGTACAGGAGAAGCTGAACATCAGGTCAATGCAACCCATGACTAAAGAGGAACGGCGATCGCATATGGAAAATACTTGCTGTCATATATGTGAAAAAACGTTTGCAACCGATGAGGAACGAGTCCGGGACCATTGCCACTTAACAGGAAAATATCGAGGACCAGCGCATAATGCATGCAATCTCATGTATCAAGATTGCTCCATAGTTCCAGTAATTTTTCACAATTTATCCGGATATGATCCTCACTTCATTATTCTTATAGCTACAACTTTCCCAGGAAATGTTGGTCTCTTACCAATAAACAAGGAAAGATATATCTCGTTCACCAAGCACATGGACGGCAGCTACATAAAATTCAGATTCATCGATTCCTTCCGTTTTATGGCTGAATCTTTAGATAAGCTATCATCATTGCTGCCGATGGATAAATTAAACATTACAAGATCAGTATGGCAGGGATTGGATGATGACACTATCAAACTTCTTACACGCACAGGTGTCTTTCCATATGAATTTATTGATGACTGGGATAAATTGGATTTCCGGAACTTGCGTTCTTCAATAAACAAACTTCTTACACGCAAGGGTGTCTTCCCATATGATTTTATTGATGACTGGGATAAATTGGATTTCCGGAACTTGCCAACACAGGAAGCGTTCTACAATAAACTGACTGACAGTGCTATATCTCCTGAGGACTACAATCATGCTGAAGAGGTCTGGCAAAAATTTGAAATACAAACACTTAGTGAATATACAGATCTATACCTTAAGACTGATGTTCTCCTATTGGCCGATGTGTTTGAGAACTTTCGAGAAGTGTGCATGAAGACATACAATTTAGATCCAGCACATTATTACTATGCTAAAATACACTAATGTGAAATTAGAGCTGATAACCGACGTAGATATACTGCTATTCATAGAGAGAGGCATTCGAGGTGGTATAAGTCAATGTTCGAACAGATACAGTAAAGCAAATAATAAATATTAGGATGATTTTAAGCCTGACGAGAAAGAGAAATACCTGATGTATTATGATGTAAATAACCTTTATAGATGGGCCATGTCACAGCATTTACCAACCGGAGGATTCAAATGGGTTGATGCTCCCAATATCAACGTTTTCGAGATTCCTGATGATTCACCAATTGGATACATATTCGAAGTCGACTTGGACTATCCTCAACATCTACATGATACACATAAGGATTTACCGTTTTGCTCTGAGCATGCAGCACCACGGAGCAAAATTAGAAAAGCTTCTGACAACATTACATCCAAAAACTAAATATGTTATACACTACCGAAATTTGAAGCAATGCTTATCACATGGACTCATCCTGAAAAAAGTGCACCGGGTACTTCGATTCGACCAATCAGCTTGGCTTAAGCCATATATTGACTTAAATACCACCAAACGGATGCAGGCTACAAGCGATCATGAGAAGGACAGCTATAAGAAGATGAATAATGCAGCTTTTTGTAAGACCATGGAAAATGTACGCAAGTATAGCGATATCAAGCTTTGCATGAAGTGGGAAGGTCGCTATGGTGCAAAAGCTCGGATTGCGGCACCCAACTTCCACAGTGCAACGATATTTGATGAGAATTTAGTTGCTGTGAAATTAAAGCGACTCAAAATATTATTCAATAAGCCGCTCTATATAGGAATGGCAGTTATGGAAATTTCGAAAATATGCCTCTACGATTTTCACTACAGTTTTATGCAGCATGAGTATGGAGATAAATGTAAAGTCATGTATACTGATACAGATTCTCTAATATATGAACTTGAAGAGAAAAATGCATATGAGTTCATGGCCGAAAATATAAACAAATTTGATACAAGTGATTATCCAGAAGATAATGAATTCAATTTACCGCTCATGAATAAAAAGATTCCTGGGCTAATGGAGGATGAGCTGAATGGGAAAATCATGAGCGAATTTGTAGGCTTGCGCTCGAAAATGTACAGTCTGCGTATAAACGCTGGTAAAACTGTAAAAAAAGCGAAAGGAGTAAAGACTAATGTAGTCCAGAGGCATATCAATTTCGAAGACTACGTCGAATGCTTAAATAACAAGCGAATATTAACTGCTAATCAGAGCTCCATACGATCTCATCACCATAACGTATACACTATCAGTCAAAAAAAGATTGCATTGAGTCCCTATGATAATAAGCGTCATATTATGAGTGGAGCGACGGATAATCTACCATGGGGACATTACTCTATTTCATCAGATCAACAAGTAGCAGCCGCAGAAAGAATCTAAGTCAAGTGTAAATAATAAATGTATTATAGTTTTAGTTTCATTTATTCAAGTAATTTGTTTTAAACATGTATAATTGTAAAATAAAAAAAGTATTGTAATTGTATTATAATTATAGTTGTTTTTCAAGAAATTATAAAACATATTTGTTATTAATCCAAGAATTGTGTTTTGATGAAAATCCGAGCCATTTAACGTAAGCTTTATCGCCACTCCTCTTTAAGATTTTCTCTACGAGATATAGGTTTGGGTGTTTAACTTTCAGCAGCTCCAATTCATAAAAGCCTCCTGTGATTGGATTTCCTTGATAATCTTCTAGCCGATATGTGATGGGGTTTGTGCCTTAAGAAGTGCGATTTAACTTAGCACTAGAAATTCTCATTTTGTTTACTTGGAGAGCTCATAAAAGATCATGGAAACTTGCGCTGTAGGCAGATGTTGATTTCAACGACAGACAGAGGAAATTTTGATTACATCTAACATCGAGATTACAGCTCGGTCCCATAGGATTATAAGATGTGAAATGGAATGATACACTAAGAGTTATATGTTAATACTTTTAATTTTTAATAAATGATATTTTATATATGGCCTTCTTTTTATTCAACTGATAACAGATAAACAGCTTTTCAAACAGCTCTGATAACAGCTTAACAGCTTTTCAAACAGCTCTGATAACAGCTTAACAGCTTTTAAAACAGCTCTGATAACAGCTTAACAGCTTTCAAACAGCTCTGATAACAGCTTAACAGCTTTTCAAACAGCTCTGATAACAGCTTAACAGCTTTTAAAACAGCTCTGATAACAGCTTAACAGCTTTTAAACAGCTTAACAGCTTTTCAAACAGCTCTGATAACAGCTTAACAGCTTTTCAAACAGCTCTGATAACAGCTTAACAGCTTTTAAAACAGCTCTGATAACAGCTTAACAGCTTTCAAACAGCTCTGATAACAGCTTAACAGCTTTTAAAACAGCTTAACAGCTTTTAAAACAGCTCTGATAACAGCTTAACAGCTTTTCAAACAGCTCTGATAACAGCTTAACAGCTTTTCAAACAGCTCTGATAACAGCTTAACAGCTTTTAAAACAGCTCTGATAACAGCTTAACAGCTTTTCAAACAGCTCTGATAACAGTTTAACAGCTTTTAAAACAGCTCTGATAACAGCTTAACAGCTTTTAAACAGCTCTGATAACAGCTTAACAGCTTTCAAAACAGCTCTGATAACAAATTAACAGATTTAAAACAGCTCTGATAACAGCTTTAATTTTTTGATAGTAAAGTACATTTAAAAATATTGAGGTGAATTAATTTCATAGAAATATTTGCAAGATTTTATAGATGGACTTTTCCAGCTTTTTTCGCCACGAATTAGTAAACAATTTTTCATAAAACCTAAACCTTTTCCCCAAGGCATGCTAGTAGTTCCGGCTATTGGCGCTAGGTAACCTTACTCGAGAAATATCGAAATCCTATGCTATTTCCCTATGCTGGTGAGTGCTGTAAGTGATATCGTATCCCCGAACCCGAGATGAACAACATAGGTAGTACCAGCAAATGCCACCAGGGGACCTTGCTCAAGAAATGGTGTTTGGACTCGAAAAACTTCTCCGCTAATAAAAGAAAACAGCAAAACCGAGGCATGCTATTAGTTCCGGCTAATGCCGCTAGGTAACCTTACTCAAGAAATATCGAAATTCTATGCTATTTCCCCAAAACCAAGATGACGCCATGCTGATATCTAGCACTTCCCCGCTAATAAAAGAAAATAGCAAAACCAAGGCATGCTAGTAGTTCCGGCTAATGCCGCTAGGTAACCTTACTCGAGAAATATCGAAATCCTATGCTATTTCCCTATGCTGGTGAGTGCTGTAAGTGATATCTTATCCCCGAACCCGAGATGAACAACATAGGTAGTACCAGCAAATGCCACCACCGAACCTTGCTCAAGAAATGGTGTTTGGACTCGAAAAAGCAACTGTGACTTTTCAATAAAAACCAAGATGACGCCATGCTGATATCTAGCACTTCCCCGCTAATAAAAGAAAACAGCAAAACCAAGGCATGCTATTAGTTCCGGCTAATGCGGCTAGGTAAGCTTACTCAATTACTCAAGAAATATCGAAATTCTATGCTATTTTCCTATGCTGGAGAGTGCTGTAAGTGATCTCGTATCCCCAAGCCCGAGATGAACAAAAATTGGTAGTACCAGCAAATGCCACCAGGGGACCATTCGAGATGAAAAATAAGCGAACTTCAGAAACAAAACCAAAATCTTATGCTATTTCCCTATGCTGGAGAGCGCTAAAAGTGGTCTCGTATCCCCAAAGTGGTCTCGTATCCCCAAGATTCGAGATGAAAAATAAGCGAACTTCAGAAACAAAATCAAAATCCTATGCTATTTCCCTATGCTGGAGAGCGCTAAAAGTGGTCTCGTCTCCCCAAAGTGGTCTCGTATCCCCAAGATTCGAGATGAAAAATAAGCGAACTTCAGAAACAAAATCAAAATCCTATGCTATTTCCCTATGCTGGAGTAGTACCGGCTAATGCCACCAGGGGACCATGCTCAAGAAATGGTGTTTGCACTCGAAAGAGCAACTGTGACTTTTCAATGCATGCACCCCTAAGACCTAATAATAATAATTTGCTAAGAAAACATCAAGCCAAGGTGATATCATGTTGTGAAATTCGAATGATGCTGATATCTACAACTTCCCCGCTAAGAAAACCACTTGAAAACAGCAAAACCAAGATGACGTCATTCTGATATCTACAACTCCCGCGCTAATAAAAGAAAACAGCAAATCCTAGGCATGGTGGTAGTACCTGCTAATGCCGCTAGGGAAGCTTAATTTCCCTCGAGGTGAACAACATATGAAGTACCGGCTAATGCCGCTAGGGAGCCTTACTCAATAAATGGTGTTTGCACTCGAAAGAGCAACTGTGACTTTTCAATACACGCACCCCCTAAACCCAATAATATTAATTTGCTGAGAAAACATCAAGCAAAGGTGATGTCGTGATGTGAAATTCGAATGATGCTGATATCTACAACTTCCTTGCTAAGAAAACGTGCAGCATTTGAAAACAGCAAAACCATGATGACGTCATGCTTATATCTAGAACTCTCCCGCTAGTAAAAGAAAACAGCAAAACCAAGGCATGCTGGTAGTTCCGGCTAAAGCCGCTAGGGAACCTTACTCAAGAAATGGCGTTTGCGCCCGAACGAATGTCGCTAATATTTCGAAAACCAAAGCCTGTAGAGGGTTTCTGATGAAAATTTCATTCCGCCTCCCACCCCACACCGCCAAGAATCCATTTCCATGAGCAAAAATAACTTGAAATATTAATACGCTAATATCTCGAAAACCAGAGCACGTAGAGGATTTCTGATGAAAATTTCATTACCCCCCCCCTCCCCATCTTTATTCCCCCACATACCACCCCTCTAGAATCCATTGGCATGAACAAAAATTTCCTACTATTAACTTTAATTATTAGTTCAAAACCAAAAGCCTACATTTAGGTGCTCAAGAAAAATCAATTATTACTAATATTAATTCAAAACCAGGCGCAACACTTGAAAACAACAAAAGCCTACATTTAGGCGCACCACACATCCAAAAAAGTGAAGCAAAAAACTTCCCAAAACCGTAGCATGCTGCCACGAGTGGGCAAAGGTGAAGCAAAAAAACTTCCCAAAACCGTAGCATGCTGCCACGTGTGGGCCAAAAGTGAAGCAAAAAACATCCAAGAGAACCGTACCACACATCCAAAGCCATAGTACCGGAGCATGCTGACAGTATCGGCTCACTGACATCTTCTAGAATCTGTTCATGGTGATGTCATGTTGTGAAATTCGAATGATGCTGAACTCTCCCGCTAATAAAAGAAAACAGCAAAACCAAGGCATGCTGGTAGTTCCGGCTAAGGACGCTAGGGAACCTTACTCAAGAACTGGCGTTTGCGCCCGAACAGATGTCGCTAGAAAACCGTAGTACCGGAGCATGCTGGTAGTCGCTGCTAATGCCGCTAGGGTCCAGTCAAGACCAAAAGACACATCCCGGTAGTACCGATTAATCCCGCTAGGGCGGGGTCGAGACACAAAGGTGTACCAAAGACACAATGGTGCATCCAAGGCGCAATGGTGTAGCCAAGACACAAACCAATGCAACCAAGACGCCAACCTACATATAGCACGGACGCAAACCACCTATAGACGGTGGCGCCATCTGCGGCGAAATCCTGGAAGCTAAAAGGGTGTCGCAGAACCGGCATAGCTTATCTACTGATTTTTATATTTAGAAAGAAAATTAAGAAAAAATACTGAGATA
Source organism: Dioctria linearis (assembly GCA_963930735.1). Taxonomy (NCBI): domain Eukaryota; kingdom Metazoa; phylum Arthropoda; class Insecta; order Diptera; family Asilidae; genus Dioctria; species Dioctria linearis. Next base: position 208,067,108 of record OZ005740.1, read on the forward strand.
AAAGTACAGTATTCACAATTTTTAAAGGAATATTTGGACGCTGGACACATGGAGTTAGAATTGATTCATGACATTCCACCACTCCATTACCTTTGCCCTCATCAATATGTACTTCGTCCAGACAGTTCATCAACAAAGCTGAGAGTTGTTTTCGATGCGTCGTCCCGAACTACATCTGGTGTCTCTTTGAACGACATACTGATGGTTGGTCCAGTTATTCAGGATGATATCTTTGCGATTATCCTGCGTTTTCGATGCTATAGATTCGCTTTGACTGCAGACATCTCAGCTATGTACCGTCAAGTATTAGTCTATCCAGAGGATAGGAACTTCCAATTGATCATATGGAGAGAAAATCCTGAAGATGTTTTCAGCATTTATCGACTTAGAACAGTCACCTACGGGACAGCATCTGCTCCCTTTCTAGCTACTAGGTGCCTTGCAAAGTTAGCTGAAGACGTTTCAGCGAATCTGAAAATTTCACGGATTATTAGCAGAGATTTCTACATGGATGACCTGATTACAGGAGCAGACACTAGAGAGGAGCTCTAGAACATCAGGGAGGAAGTGGACTCCATACTAAAGGCAGCTCAGTTCAACTTGCGAAAATGGTACTTCAACGATGGGGAATTTCTCGATAGAATACCAGAAGGTGATCGTGAAAAGACGTTAAGAATAAATGACACTGATATAATTAAAACACTGGGAATTATTTGGGAGCCTGGTGCAGATAAATTTTTATACAATTATAAGAAGAGTGTTGTGAAATCATCAAGGATAACAAAAAGAACAGTCCTTTCTGAAATTGCCCAGTTGTTTGATCCGTTAGGACTCCTCAATCCCGTTGTCTCAAAAGCAAAGATATTCCTGCAGGAGTTATGGATTCTAAAGCTCAACTGGGATGAGTCCATACCAATGGAACTAGAACATCCATGGCGAGCCTTCCCGGAAGAGTTGACGAAGTTGCAACAAATAGAAGTTCCTAGGTTAGTTCTTCTTACTGACTCATGCACTTCAATTGAATTGCACGGCTTTTGTGATGCGTCCATACGAGCATATGGGTGCTGCATTTACGTTCGATGCGTCGATTCCAGAGGAATTATTTCAGTTAACCTTTTAGGAGGAAAGTCGAAAGTTGCCCCTGTACGACAACGACAACTTCTGGCAAAATTATTGGAAAAGGTTCGTAAAAGTTTCTTAAAGCCTTTGGATCACATATATTTGTGGACTGACTCAGAAATAGTACTGGATTGGTTATCCTGTCATCCGACTACCTGGAAAACATTTGTTGCCAACCGTGTCTCGGAAATTCAGAATCGGACCATATCGGCAACTTGCAGGCACGTCAATTCGAAGTCAAATCCAGCGGATATAATATCCAGAGGGGCCAGTGCATCAGAGCTGTTGCAATCTATTTGGTTTTCGGGCCCATCATATTTACGAGAATCACCAGAGTATTGGCCACCAGCTAAACAGCGCCATATACAAAATGCTCCAGAAAAAAGAAAAATCAAATCAGTTCTCCTATGTTCCATTTCGGAGGACTTTCTTGGCATCGTCTATGGGTGCAGTAGCTTTATCGAAAATTGTCGTCGGTTCGCTCTCGTACTTCGATTTCGGAACAACTGTTTACTGAAGAAGAAGGAAATGAATATAATCACAAGCTTCAGCTTCAGAGATAGACGAAGCATTTATAAGGATTGTCTGGTGCATACAGCAAAAGGAATTCGCGGAAGATATTCATGAATTGGAAAGAGGAAGGGAATTGAGTTCGAAAAGCAACTTAAAATGTTTGAACGCCTTTCTAGATGAAAGCAGGGGTTACAAACTGTTAAGAGTAGGAGGGAGACTAAGGCATTCACAGCGCCCGTATGATTACAAATACCCAATTATGCTTCCGAGGAATAATCCCTTTGTGAAGGTGTATGTTCATTCTCTACATATAAGTAATTTCCACGCAGGTCCTTTGGCTTTAGTTTCAATCATTCGACAGCGTTTTGGATCATTAATGCGAGGGAGTATGCAAGAAAGTGTGTGCGGCAGTGTATCCATTGCTTCAAATATAGGCCTCAGCATATGTAGCAGATTATGGGCGACTTGCCACAGGGTAGAGCGAATTTTGAGCTACCTTTTGCCCATGTGGGTGTCGACTTTTGTGGACCATTTCAGACAACACATCGACTTCGAGGAAGAGCATCCTACAAACCTTACGTAGCAGTATTCATTTGCTTCGCCACGAGAGCTGTCCATATTGAAGTCGTCTCCGACCTTTCAGCTGATGCATTCATTGCTGCCCTGAAACGTTTTATCAGTCGTAGAAATTTATGTAAGCATATTTATTGTGACAACGCAACAAATTTTGTTGGCGCAAGAAGGAGATTACAGGAATTTCGTTCAGCATTTTTCGAGCAGTGTTCCCAAAGGAAAATTGGTGACTGGTGCGCAAACAAAGGAATCGAGTTCCATCACATTCCACCTCGATCGCCGCATTTTGGTGGTATTTGGGAAGCAGCAGTCAAGTCTGCAAAAACTCTCCTGCATAAGACATTTCAGGGATCCTTGCTGACGTTTGAGGAGCTAACTACGGTTATGGCTCAAATAGAAGCAATCTTGACTTCAAGACCCATAACACCCTTATCGTCAGATCCAAGTGAAGAACAGGCGCTGACTCCAGCGCATTTTCTGCTGCAAGCACCGATAGAGTTCATCGCCGAGCCAGACTTGTCAAATGAAAAAAACTGGTTACTTACGTAGATGGCAGCGGATTTCTGCATTATTTCAACACTTTTGGCAAAGATGGTTTAAAGATTATTTATGTCATTTACAGGAAAGGACACGATGGAAGACAGCTCATCCGAACGCAGTAATAGGATCGTTAGTTCTTATTCATGATGAGGATGTCCCCCCTTTCAAATGGAAGCTTGGAAGAGTGATAGATGCTAATACCGGCACTGACAATCGTATTCGAGTAGTCAACATAAAGACGGGCAACAAAGTAATTCAACGGTCAATTCATAAGACTGCGCCCTTACCACTGGATGAAAATTGAAAGCATTTGGTGATACTTTCAAGGCGGCTGTATGTTTAGTCCTAGCACAACACAATATAAACTCAAAATGTTAACGTAAATTAAAACTATGTTTGATTCGTTTAAATTGCAAAATATGTAATGGATTTTGTTATTAAATTACTATGATCGGTTGTAAATTCAAAAGTAGCGCTCAGCTATAATTTTTGCTATAATTCTAACCTCCATAATTGTTTCAACTCTATTGGTTTCATATATCTCTATGGTTTCATTTTGGTAAAGAGGAAGAAGTGACACTTGTTATCTAGTCGTCGGCAATAAAGGTTCGCTCTAAAATCAACAATAGATGAGTTTTCATTTTTCTAATTACAAAAAAGCTTGTAATTCAACAAGCCTCACAAATCAAATTGAACATCCTCTGACGAATGAAACAAGAATTTTTAGTTTCAACAGAAATCTCCGTAACAGACAAAACGGAAATAATACGCAGATGCGAAATTACAGAGATTTCAACAGAACTACCAATGCCAATAGATATAGAAATTACAACAATAGCTACCAGAACAGAACCAATCATTGGCAAAACAGAGTAAATCTACATAATAACAATTACAATAACAACCAAAGAAATAACCAAAATAGAAATAATGTTTGGCAGAACAGCTATCAAAATAACAGAGGAAGGAATTTTTTCAGAAACCCCCAGTAAAACCAACGAGGAAGGGTAAATTTTCTCCAAGAAACGAGCAATGCGCAAAGTCCAGGACGAGGTCAGCAAGAATAAGACAAAATTCGAGAATTTACAACATCAGGAGTTGTATAACAAACTACATAACGCTGACGGACAAACTCTCAAACGCAAAACTAAATTTTCTCCTTGACACAGATGCAGACATCTCGATTTGTAAAATAAACACATTGGAAAATGAAATAAACAGGAGTGACCAATGCAAGATAACGGGCATAGCGAATAATGAAACTCACTCTTTGGGTACAGCTATATTGCAGTTAGCATATGAAGAGCACGTCATAGAACACAGGTTTCACATAGTGGATTCAAGAACACCGATAACCACTCATGGGATTCTAGGAAGAGATTTCCTAATGAAATATCTATGTAAAATAGATTATGAAATCTTCATAATAACTGCAAATCTGAATGATGACGATGTTACAATACCCATGATAAGTAGACTTACAGACGAGGAGTGACCAATGCAAGATAACGGGCATAACGAATAATGAAACTCACTCCTTGGGTACAGCTATATTGCAGTTAGCATATGAAGAGCACGTCATAGAACACAGGTTTCACATAGTGGATTCAAGAACACCGATAACCACTCATGGGATTCTAGGAAGAGATTTCCTAATGAAATATCTATGTAAAATAGATTATGAAACCTTCATAATAACTGCAAATCTGAATGATGACGATGTTACAATACCCATGATAAGTAGACTTACAGACGAAATCACAATACCAGCAAGGACTAAAATAATCCAAGCAATTTCAATCAACATCAATGAAGATAGCTTAGTTTGTGGTGAGGAATTAACAGAAGGAGTATTTCTAAGCAACACAATTATACCAAAGGAAGGATTCCAACACGTAAAGCTACTAAATACGAACAACCATATGTTGATGTTAAAACCATTCACAGCAGAGCTACATCCGGTGAAAAACTACAGAATAACAAGAGCACCAAGTAGAAAGCAATATGTTCAAAGTAGTGAAAACGATTTACGATTCCATAAATTATTAAAAGGCTTGAACTGGAAGGACTGGACGAGAATGCGAAGAATTCAATCAAAGAACTCTGCAGAAAGTATCAAGAGGTATTTCACTTAGAAGACGAGGGGTTAACACCAAATAATTTTTACATACAAAATATAAATACAATAGACAATAACCCCGTCTACATAAAGAATTACAGACTGCCACATTCACAAATCAATGAAATAAACAAAGAAGTCGAGAAGTTAATCCGAAATGATATAGTTGAACCTTCAGTGAGTCCATACACTCCTAATAGTACCAAAAAAAATTTGGTGACGAAAAGAAATGGAGATTAGTTGTTGACTTCAGGCAGCTGAACAAGAAAGTGCTCAATGATAAATATCCACTAACAAGATTAGAAGACTTCCTAGACAGATTAGGACGAGCGAAATACTTCTCAACACTTGATATGACGAATTCCTTTCACCAAATAGAGCTCGAGAAAGACTCAAGAAAATTAACAGCATTTTCAACCAATCAAGGGCATTATCAATTCAAAAGATTACCTTTTGGGCTGAAAATATCCACGAACAGTTTTCAGCGAATGCTCTCAATTGCCTTAAGTGGCTTGGATGACGGTGCATTCATATATGTAGATGACATCAGAATACATGGATGCAGCCTTAAGAACCACAACCAAAATCTAGAAAAGGTATTAAGAAGGCTTCAGCAGTATAACTTAAAACTTAATCCAAGCAAATGCAACTTCTTAAAACCAGAAGTATTATATCTGGGACACTTAATAACGAAGAATGGAGTCCAAACAGATCCAAGCAAACACGAAGTAATAAAGACGTATCCAGTACCAAAAAATGTGGATGACGTACGACGATTCGTAGCCTTCTGCAATTATTACAGACGCTTCATACAAAACTTTGCAGAAATAGCCCGACCACTCAATGCACTCCTAAAGAAAGATACACTTTTCCTTTGGTCAGAAGAGTGCAAGAAATCCTTCGAAACACTCAAAGCGAAGCTAATAACTTCACCAGTCTTGCAATATCCTGATTTCAGCAAACCATTCATCCTAACGACGGATGCCTCGAATTTTGCACTTGGAGCAGTGCTCTCGCAAGGTGAAATAGGACGAGATTTGCCAATAGCCTATGCAAGTAAAACACTAAATAAGCACGAGCTGAATAAATCGATAATCGAAAAAGAATTGCTTGGTATACACTGGGGAATCAATTTTTTTAGACCCTATCTCTATGGGAACAGATTCACGGTGGTATTAGATCACCGACCGCTCGTCAGCCTTTTCACACATAAGAACCCGTCTTCGAAACTAACGAGAATTCGTTTAGATCTCATGGATTATGATTTTGAAATAATGTACAAACAGGGAAAAATGAATACAAACGCAGATGCCCTGTCAAGAATAAAAATAGACTCTGAAAAATTAAAGTCAATGATACCGGCAGAAATAAATGTTATCACACGTAACATGGCGAAAAAGCAGCAAAACGATACGAAGAAAAGAAAAAGTATAGAGCCATGCCAACTATATATATGGGAATGCACATCCATCTCCGATATAAGAAGTATTAAAAAGTTACAATTCCACACAGCGTATGTACAGAATAATGCGAATAATAAAGAAAGTTTGCCAAAGATAAATATAACAAAAAAAGGGGTAACCGTTCAGTACAGCGAAAATCCAATGTTCAACTCTGGTTACATCATGGAGAAGCTGATACAAGAAATGAACGAGAAAATATTGAAGAATTAGCACTCGCAAAAGACGATGCTATATTTAATCATATTGGTATAAATAAATTTAAAGATGAATTCAATAAGCTGCAGCGAAATAATAACCCAACTAACACCCTTTTACGCACAACGGTCGTGGTTGCGTTTTTCTGTCTAGCATGGGCCAATAAAGAAACGCACGTTACGAAACAACGACGTTCCGAAGTTATCTATGTTACGGAAATAGGGCAACGCAGTGTGGAAATTATGTATGCATAATGTCTAAAGTGTTACTATGTATAGTAACATGGAGAGTTTTAATTTCTAAACAAAAACGTAAGAGCTTGGTCGCAGTTACGGAAGTCTGTGCCGTTTGACAAAACATACAAAGTAAAAATTTCGAAACGATTACGTTTTGGTGACTAAAAGTTCTACTTATATAATATGTGAACTTTTACGTTAATATTTGTAAATGATATATATATTTGAGATAATGTTAAGTATGGGTATTTGTTTTATTCTTATAACTTTGTAAAACTATGACGAAGTCTCTATGTATGCAAACATATTTGAAATACTTTTAAAATACTTGTCATTATATCTATAATATAATAAAATTTAGTTTTGTTTCTCAACTTGGTGAAAATTTACAAACGAAATTAAATTTTCTGCAAAATTACTTACGAAACTCCGAAATAACTGAAGCGCCTCCAAAATCTTTAATAATTTAAATATTTTAGAAAAAATGTTCAAAACTCAGAAACGAAATTTTTAGGAAAACTATCAGTAATCAATTTCAAAATAGTGATAGATTAAAGTGGTATGTATTTTTAAAGACATAGAGAGGTTTTTGTATCTAAAAACACTTAAGAAGTTTTCCAAAATCTCATACAGCCATTTTGTTGCACAAATATTCCAAAGAAGGCAATTTCATCTAATTTGTGCCCACTAAGGCTAATAAATAGGCATTGTATCCAATTTATACCTTGAAATTATACCCGCCAGGTAAAGTTTCTATTGGGTGCCTATATATGTTTCTATATAGGTACTCTTACAACTTTGTGTCGTCAGATTTGGCAACAAAGTCAAAATTCCTAGTCAGTGCCTATAAATGTGTCGATAAAGGAACTGTTTCCACTGTGTGTCGTCAGATGTGCTCACATATACAGAATTTCTAATAAGTGCCTATAACTGTGCCGATAAAGGAACTGTTTCCACTGTGTGTCGTCAGATGTGCTCACATATACAGAATTTCTAATAAGTGCCTATAACTGTGCCGATATAGGAACTGTTCCCACTGTGTGCCGTCAGATGTGCCCACTTAGACAGAGTTCCTAGTCAGTGCATATAAATGTGTCGATAAGGGAACTGTTTCCACCGTGTGTCGTCAAATGTGCCCACATAGTCAGAATTCCTAGTCAGTGCCTATAAATGTGTCGATATAGCAACTGTTTCCACTGTGTGTCGTCAAATGTGCCAACATAGTCAGAATTCCTACTCAGTGCCTATAAATGTGTCGATATAGGAACTATTTCCACTGCGTGCCGTCAGATGTGCCGGCAAAGTAATAGTTCCTATTCAGTGGCGATAAATTTAGCTGTCATCACGTGTGCTAAGAGTGTTTACAGCAGCTCTATTATTATTATTCCGTTAGCTTATCTGGCAAGTGTTATTGTAATTTGCATGGCAAAAATGTCGATTAAAGTTGTCGAAACAGTAGAAAAAAATAGAAAAACATTCAGCGTTGTGCCAACCGCTTGGGAAAAAAGTAAAGTTTTATTTTGGCCATCAAATTTGAAATCATGGGGCATTGAAAAAATTAGAAAGACTGCTGGGACAGTTCCAGATGAAAATTGGGTCCCAATACCTTACAAAGTAAAAGCGATGGCAAATTCATTCGCAGAAGGAGTTACATTAGAAAAAATATTTGCTTCCTTCACTGATACTGAATCGGAAGAAAGGTAAATTGTGTATAAATATTATTTAGTTTTCTATACTGGGGTTTCTATAGATTTGTTGAAGAAAAGTTTGCCAAACGCAAAGAACAGCGGAAGCACAGGTATAAAGAATCTACAATCGGCGAAAACGAAGACTATAATAAATTAATTGACGAAACAGTACAGAGTGATAACAATACTGATTTCGTAGATCTTGGAGAATTTGTAGAAGAAGTTGTAATAGAATCGGTACAATCAGACTTAGAAATTGAAAATAATACTATGGCTAATACTTCCCGTTCAAGCAACTTATTTTTGACCAATGCCGATGTGATTAAACAAAATTGTACAATAATTTCAAGTCAAGGAATTAGTGACGTGGCAAACAGTGAAACAAACAGTTTAGTTTCATTGTTAAACATACAAAACGGTTTAAATCATATTAAAGAAGAAATTGCTGAAATTAAGCGGAAACAAAATAATATTGAAAAATTCTTTGTGAATCAACTGGCACAAATAAATGTAAAAGTGGACAAATTACTAAGTGTCAACACAAATGAAAACGTAAACGAGCAAACTGCCTTAAATCTTACAAAGGATATTAATTTCCCTTTGAAGCAATTAGAAGATATTTATGAAGTTGAGAATAGACTAGGAGATCAAGATTTTAAAAAGGAAATAGTAAGTAATTATTTTGTAAGAGCTGCGCTTGAGTTACTAGCTCCCAATATAATTTCAGACTACTAGACTTACTAATGTTTGTGGCGCTAATAGGACCGCTGAAGGAGCGAAGTCTATGTATAAGTTAATAGATTTCCTATTCGCATCGGATATATTAATCAAATTTTCATGGACAGGAATTTCTAAATCCGCTGAAAAAAAACACTGCTTTCAAAAACTTACTAATATCGTCGAATTAATTTTCAGCAAAGAAATGAAGAATTTCTTAAGGAAAAAATTTTGAAACATACTAATCAGAGATTAGTTAGAAAAAGGTATTATAGCATTAATATTGAGTTACATTTTTTTATAATTCATCTATTTTTTTTCTTTTTATAGAAAAATTGAAAATAAAAACCCATCATCGACGACCACACCACCATCTTGTGAAGTTGATGATTTTGAAAAATCACAAGAGCTGTTGAGTTGAATATACTGCATATAATTAATATTCATACTGTATATTATAACCTTGTTTATTAAATGAAGTTGCTTTTGTTTACAAATTAGTCTTTTAATAATCCAATTGTATGAACTAGCGGCATAAATACAAGATAGCTATGGTAATTTATCGCTATTAGTTTACATTTTATTTCTTTTGTTTTGTATAATTTCGGCAAATTTAGTTTTTTTTTCACATTTATATATACTAAGGTGATCTGACTTAATCGGTTTTTCGAAAAAAGAATATTTATTTATCATACTTGAACCAAAAATTGTTAATTCATCTTCAACAAAAGTAGCATAAAGCATGCACACGATTTCATCCTGACTTGTCATGAACCACTTATTTTTATTTTTTTTTGTCAACATTAATCCTTCAGCTAACTCCACTTTTCCAAAAATTTTAGGATTTTTTCTCACTGATGTTACAGTTTTTTTAATTTCCCACAGAGCTTTTGGATATATATTTTTAATGACTGGGTCTATTTCAAGTTTTGACAATTCTATCACTCTTTTTGCACACTGAGCCAAAGGTTTGTTTCCCTGACGTAGTAGCCTTTTCAAATGCCCTAAATAATTTTCAAATCTATAGGAGCTAATCGATGGTAAAGGACCGAGACGAACAACATCATCTACAAGATGACAAAGATTGTGTACATTACTTGTGATTGTATCGTGTCCATAAATTTCCATGTATTTTTTAATAAAGTCTTCTAATAGTTTTTTAGCTATATGAAGAAATTTTCCATATTCAAGACTTGAACAAATGATATTCGCGCAATATAAGAGTAAGAAGTGCTGATATATATATTCTGGTAAATAGTCTTTTAGTATAACTGGACCTAAGTACATTAAAAATGTTCTAAATTCCACTCCTTTCCAAAATTTTAAGCAGTTAAGAGATCTTATAGCACGATGAATTTCAGTTGGTTTGTTCGCATTGCATTTTTTTAATAGATCTGAAATTTCCTTAATTTGGTTTGCAGACCACTTGGAAGCAAATGTATACTTCCCACTTGTCCAAATCAATAAAAACTTCTTCATTATTCCCAAATCCAGTAAATGGTAAAAGGAATCGGCTACTACAAAATCGTTGATCTTATCAATCGGAAGTCGTTCTAATGGGGTACACTGTTTATGATGGCCTTCCTCAGTGTGATTTCTAAAGCCTATGTCAGTTCTTTTTGGACAGTCACTTCTTTGAAAGCTCATCTTAAAATTTTCATATTCTCCAATTACAGTACATTTGTTACAGCCTTGATATGCGTTAAAGTTAATTATACCTAAGAAATTATTAAAATTATGCATATTACAAATTGGTAATGATAACTGTACAAACCTTTAACAAATGCCCTTGCCGGAGAGTCACAAACAAAGCATTTAATTTTCAAAGCTATTCGCCTTCCCTGAATAAACAGGCCGTCTTTCAATATTGAAGACATTTCTTCAACAAATGGATTAAGAAAATCATTTAAGAAAGGCTTGTTTTCACCGCAATAAATTCCAATAAAAAAACTGGCAGCTTAGGTTCTTCATCAATGGCACAAAGAATCGGCCAGAATTCGGTCTTTGAGCTAGATGCAATGGGCAAACCATCAATATTAATAATTAAAGAGACACTTTGGGGGCACTGAATTTGTGACAAAGTATTTGTTATACTGTCTTTCAGTCCATTATGCCAGTAACTTCCATTTCCAATATTTGTGATATTTGAAATATACTTGGGAGTACTTAATAATGTTCTACTATCTTTTGGTAAGTATTCGAATCCGTTTTCACGAAGTACTCTCAAAAGGTTTTTCAAAGCACAATGTGAAATTTTGTTGTTTAAAGCCCAAAGTCGCAGTTCTTCCAATAAAGTTAATCTTTCCATCTTCAATGTTCTCATTTAATTGCTCATATTGATCACTATCATAAACATTTTCATCTTCATCGCTACCATCCTCAGCCGTATCGTTAACACTATCATCAATATATTTTATAGTTTTGTCACAAATCAGCTCTTCACTATTTGATATTTTGTCATCAGGTAAACTGTAATTATGGTCTTCATTAAGGCCTGAAGTCAATGGTTCCTTTGCGAATTTATTTCGAATAAATTTTTTTTGATATGTTTTCACTTTTCTGTAATATGAAGACGTGGTTTTAAATGGACGTTTTTTATTATTGATTATTGTTATTTTAGCAGCCATTATACTTAGTTTGCGAATGACAGTACACGACACGCACATGTCAAAAATAAGCATTGTAACTAGGCAGACATTATTCCTTTATTGACACATTTCTTATTGAGAAACTTTTCTGGGCACATTTACGTTTTCGTGACCTACAAACTATGCCTCTAGGAAGAGTGCCCTTAAAGGAACAACACAAGGAAACATTTAGGTAACTATTCCAAAATGGGAAGTAACAATGAAGCAATGGTACCCTTGTGGGCACTGTTACTATATAGGAACTTTTAGAGGCCCATTTACGTATTCATAACTTGGGTTGTGCCCATTGAGGCATGTTACCATATGGGAAAGGCGACAGAACATTTTCGAATCAACGATGTTATAGGGACGTCATGGGGTGTAAAATAGAAATTCAGAAACATTAAGGCACAAAATGTTAGTTGGGAAACGAGGTAAGGCAACACCACTGAAGATACTACTTTATGAACCCCCAACAAGGATCGATAATCCAAAGAAACAACAAGAATTAATACATGACAGCATGCATGGTGGACACGCTGGAATTAAACGCTGCATAAATAAATTAAAACAAAAGTATATATGGAAAAACCTTAACAAAATGGTAAAGAAGTACATAAACAAGTGTGATAACTGTGCGAAAACAAATACAAAAAATACACAAAAGAACCTCTAGTGATAACGGATACACCGAACAGTAGTTTTGAAACGATCGCAATTGACACCGTAGGACCTTTAAGGATGTCAAACGGCTTTAGATATATTCTAACTCTGCAATGCGAATTAACTAAATTCGTAGAGGCATACCCAATGGAGACAAAAGAAGCCTCCTCGGTGGCAAAAATGATTGTTGAACGATTCATCTTGAAATATGGAAGTTTCAAGACACTGAAAACGGACAGAGGTACAGAATTTGTGAATGAATTACTTAAAAATATCTGCAAATTTCTAAACATAAAACATGTCACATCCACACCGTTCCATCACGAAACGCTAGGATCCATCGAACGAAACCATAGAGTGCTAAACGAATACCTAAGAATATTCTCGAAAGAAGACAATTGGGATGAGCTAATTCCATACTACGTATTCTGCTATAACACAACACCACACACAGATACGAATTACACACCATTCGAATTAGTATTTGGAAAGATAGCAACACTTCCAGCAGAAATTCTGAAAAATAAAGAACAAATAGACAGCATACACAGCTATGCAAGAGAACTGAGAGAAAGATTAAAAAGAGCCCACGAAAAGAGCAAAGAGCACTTGGAAGAAGCTAAGATAGATCGAAAAAGAACTAAAGACAAAAAGACCAATCTCTCAGATTTTAACGTCAACGACTATGTATACTTGAGAATGAACTCTAATAAAAAACATGAAAGTCCTTACGACGGACGCTTCAAGATCATTAAACAAAAAGGAGTGAACTCCACAGTATTAATAAAGAATAAACCCAAAGAGGTGCATAACAACAGATTAATAAAATGTAAATTTAAATAAGATACTATTTCAATAGAATTAATTAGGGCATTTAATAAAATAATTATTTCAATAGAATTAACAAAAAGTAAGGCATTATTTCAATTTCCAATAAAATTAATAAGATATAAGGCATGTAAATTTAAAAGTCTTTCATAATTTAGAGTAGAACACTAAACAGTTAAAAATAAGTTTTAAAAAGAACCATCTGTAAACAAACACAAAAAAAAAATTTTTTGTTTCTTCTCATGTACAAGAAATTTTTTTTTCTTAAGGGTGAGGATGTAAGGCCATGACCACGGTCAAGAAATATAAACAGAAATTGAAATGAAAAATAATTAAAAACAAACAAAGTTACTCGACCTCAAGAAGAATTTGCAAAGCAAGCAAATTCTGCTATGCAAGCATAATTCTTAATTGAGAAAAATATTCATACCCGGGGTCATCGCTTGACAAATTCCACAGCTATATGTGAATCATTCAATAATTCGATGTGAATGTTGTGATCAGAAAAGCTGACACAACATAAATGATTCTTTCAATGCATTATTGCAATTCTGCAATAATGCCCCCTTTTGTATTATCGTAGCATTTAAAATAATTGTATAAATAACCTGTGATTGATTGAATAAAGACAGAGTTAAGTTAACTTTTAACAAGGTTCTTTTAATTCTCGTCACAGCGGCATACTCTGCCATAAGGAGTAAATTGGGATACTCTGCCTTCCAAATAAACAGCGGCATACTCTGCCATAAGGAGTAAATTGGCATACTCTGCCTTCCAAATAAACAGCGGCATTCTCTGCCATAAGGAGTAAGTTGGCATACTCTGCCTTCCAAATAAACATTGACATACTCTGCCATAAAGAATAACTTGGCATACTCTGCCTCTACATAAATATAGGCAAAACTCTGCCTCATTAAAATAAAGACACAGCGGCTCTTTAGCCATCCCAAGTAAGTGCGGCAGCTCTCTGCCTATCTAATTAATTAAACATAAAACTGAAATTTGTAATCAATAATCATGGACAGCTCCAGAGCTCGAAAAGGATCAAGCTTACCACAATACATATAATGTATTTTCGCGGCGCGCATTTCTGATCGTGAAAGCTTTTTTTTTATATGTATGTACGTTCGTATATGGTAATTTTTACGGCAAATCGTACTGAAGGTACGGTTTGCCTTTGGTTTTATTCTTTTTTAATTAAATTATTGCCTTCAGCAAAATTTGTCATGGGAACTTTTTTGAAAAACGAAATGGTATGTGAAGAAAATTGCAGATGCAATTTTCTTCACTGATTAAATTGATAAGCTAACCATGTTTTAGGCATGGTTAGTTTACGTGAAAATTTTATGGATGAATTCTTTCAATATTTTAGAAATTTTTTGATACCCCATTTTTTTGGAATATTTTTTGTATGCAGGATTTGGTACGTAACAATCCTTCCCCTTTTTCCAAACGAGAGTTATTATTAGAAGAGTAATAACTCTTGGTGAAGGTCATTTGTGCGATTAGCATATGCAGAACTGTTTCTGTTTTTGATTTGTTCGTATTTAGGTCTCTTATCGGGATGTCCGATTACCGTTCTGCTAGGTTTGTTACTTTGTCTTGGCAATGGATCTCAATGATTAAATTCTCTGCCCGGTTTTATTCGAGTTTTGATCTTGAGCCGTTGCAGTTATGATGTTGTTCGCCATCAAAGTTCATAATCAACCCTGGCGCAGCCCGGCGGGCCTCAGTTCTGTGGCCAACTTAATTTTCGTGGTCCACGTGATCCCTGGGTGGCGGGGCCCGATTCGCCTAGTGCTTTTACGACGAGGGCAGCGTCCCTTCACTAGGTGGGGCGCGGATGCCGTGGCCGGCCGCAGCTACTGGGCTGACATACCCCTGTATCCCCACTAAGGGCAGGCGTGGGTTGTGCGAGGTAAGTCCTGATGATAATTGATTTAGCACGTTGGCCACCTATATTTACTCTTTTTCTTTTTCTTTTATTCAGGCGGTACCCTCAACATAACCGGCCGGCACGGACTCTGCGCATGCTGCCATCCCGTATTCGAGTCAGCCGTTACGGGCATTGTACGCACTTTGGGGGCCACCCCACCCCGTTTAGAAGCCGAGGATGACTCCGAGGAGGACTGGGCATGAAATCCTTGCGGGAAGCTCTCTTTTTAATTTGTTTTGTTAGCTTTTATCTTTCCTGTCTTTCTTGTTTTTTCCTTTTTTGCTTGTATCCATAAAAAATAAAAAAAAAAATAATAAAAAAAATAAAAAAAAAATAAAATAAAATCAAATGTTTTGTTTTCGGAATTTGCTACCCTAGGCTGGTTTCGTCGGTGGTTTTTTGTTTTTTGGTTCTCATTAGGGGGTTCGGATCTTGGTCGGTTCGGTTAGGCTTTACATTTAGTTTTTGTTTTGTTTTTGAAAGGTTCTTGCCTTTATCTTTTTATCTTAGGTAATTGTCTATATGTACACAATAATTTTTTAATTTTTTATCGTTATTATAATGATATTAGGTATTAGGTTTTTTTTTCTTCTTATTTATGTACTATTTATATTAGTATGTTTTTGACATTGTTCTTTATGGTATTCATTTATTATTTCTATTTAAAATTTACTAACTTTTTTGTTTTTTAATCTAAAGTTCAATATATGTATACATAATTTTTTCTTTTTAAGTTTAGTTTATTATTTAATGCATTTTAATTTTTTAAGTTAGTATTGTTACTCTAATAGTAGTTATTATTTTTAGTTTATTATTTATTTGTTATTTTTGTTACTATTAGTAACTTAGTACAACTTCTTCGTTTTTCTATTTATCTATTTATAAATTTAATACATTTAATTTTATTGTTATCCATGCATTTTTGGGTACTTTATCCTTAGTTATTTGTTTAGTTACTCTACTGTTCAAGTAGTTACACTGTTTTATGTTTGATTTATTTTTACTGATATATATATCGGCTGTATGTATTTCCCCGCAAGGGATGCCAGCTGCGCCTATTTTTATATTTATTTTGTATGACTTATAATTTTATTTCTATTCTGTTCCTCTTTGCCCCTTTTTTTTGTGTATGTTAACTAATCCTCTTATGTAATTTTAATACACATTTTTGTTTTGCTTTGACCCTTCAGGTCTTTATTTACTCTTAGTTCTACTACAATATAGTTTGTTATTTATTTATTATTTAGTTGTAATATAATTTTGTGTTATTTTTTTATTTATTTTTTATTTTCATGTTTATTTATTTGTTTATTTTTGTTTAACTAACTCCTTTTAAAGCTATTAGTTTACAGACTATTTAGTAATTACATCTAATGACTTTTTATGTACCTGATTTTAAATTATTTTTCTATTGCGATTACCTCTACTGTCTAGTAGGTACTGTATGCTATTTTATTTTTGCATATTTTATATTTATGTAGCATTAATTCTAACAACAAAAAAAATTTCTTTAGTATTATTAATCTAATTATTTTTAATTCTAGTTGTATATAGTGTACCAGGGCTACTCCTTTTGTTGCAATTTTTGGTGATCCATGTTTACAGTGTCCGTGTTCCATTTTTTAAACGATTTGGACTGATTTCGTTTTAGTGAGGCTTCTAGTTCGTCTTAAACTGGGTTGGGGAGCAGGAGTTCGTTCTTCTAAAGGGATTCCCTCTGATGAAATTTCGGGGCTACCTTGCGGTTGATTTCTCTGTTGTCTCATCTTGATGACAACAGGGTTAAGATATTTTACTGCCACCACAATCATTATGGCCAGAACAAGTAGGCTCGTAAATGATATAGAGGTGGTGGACAGGATATGGGAGTTTATGCTCGATACTTTCTCTTGGTATTTGTTGATTTTGCTTTGGATTTCTTGCAGCGAATGGGTGTCAGTATAAACTGATTTATGGATTTCGTCTCCCGTTAAAATCTCGATTTTCCCCAGACTGTGGTCCTGAGATTCGTGTAAAATTTCAGGCAGGTTTACGTTGAGCAGCGAATGGTTTAGCTCAGGAAACTGATTCGGCTGAATAATTTTTAGTGGATATCTACTCTGACCTTCGTATTTAAGCACTTTGTCACCTATTTGAACTTGACATGGCTGAGATATTTCAATTATCCCTTGTCCTTCCAGTTTCGAGATCACAAAGTGATCTGGACAAGTGATGTGTAGCACCGAGGAGGTGAGAAATGAAAATAGCCACGTATTTGGCTTGTTTAATTTAATCAACATGTCCTTTTAGGGAGCTTGTAGTCTGGCCCTGCATTTGGGCACTTCATTTAAAGGATTATATAGTAATTTACACATTGGTTGGATGTTGCCGCTTTGATGATAGGCGTGTTCTGCCGGCCTACATACTTGCTTTCTTCCAAATTACGTGTTATTTTCTTGAAAATTTTCATGTCCTCGCCTTTTAATAAGAGAAATTCCTGAGTTTTTGCGCTATTGGCTATGTATGAATAACCAAGGTCTGGAATTAATGAATAATTTGCTGACTTGGGTACAGGATAGCATTGAATCTGTTGTAGCCTCATTTTTGGCAGATTAAAAATTGGGAGAGTAATTCTCACCACCAATTTGTTTTGCATAAGGAGTGACTGAGCACCTGCTGTCTGATATAGGACAGACAGGCAATTTTGGTCATTCGGACAATTCGAGGTTGTTTTGCGGTATATCTTCAGCAGATTTTTGGGAGACATCAGGAGTGGATGAATATGATTAGTTCTACTAGCCATTATTATATCCAGGAGGGCTTGTTGTCGATATTCGACTTCGATGATTTAGAGCAATAAGCTTGATATAATCTCTTGTCTTAGTTGCCTCCTAGTTAACTCATCGGCCACATGGTGGAGATCGTTTATCTGGTGTGCTATTTTTTGTTGTCTGTCTTTTAACATAGCCAGCGGTTTTTGAATCTTTTCCGAGGTAGTTTTTACAACACTAATTTGGTGTTTCTCTAACTCGGCTAGGGCTTGTGTATTCGATTCAAGTTCTTCTAACCTGCTGTAAATTTCTTTCTCGTTATTGCTGTCCATAGTGCCAAACAAATAGTGCATGGCACTGCCTATTCCATCAAATAGCGATCTGGCCTTGCGTTTTCCTGGTACTAGTTCCTTTATAGTTTCCGTGCGCTTTCGTACGCTGTCTATTATAGCGTGTATGTGTAGTTTATGCACCAAGTGCTCTGCATATTCTGCTAGCTTTATCTGGGCATCTAATTCATCCAAATCTATCTCGGTGAGGACATTCCAGGTGCCATGATATACCATGAGATTTCCCAGGTCCTCGAAAAGTATACCCGAGTCATTTAGCTGGGTCATTACATAAGGTTTGTCAGCGATTGCTCCAGTTGTGTACTGGATGAAGAGGGCAACTATGATGAATTTTAGCGCCATTTCTGTGGACAATTCAGAAGAAGAAAACAATCCTTTAAGCATATTTGTACTTGCATTGTGCAGTTTTAAACTGGGCAGTGGAGTGACTGCACCGCAAATGTTTATGGGGAGGTATTGAAATGAGGTTTAATGCACACTGTAGTAGGAATTTTAAGTTAACCTGGTTCATTTGTGTACGATATATTCTTATTCGAAATATGGTTTCAAACGGTTGTTATGTACCGTTACTGTTCGCTTACCAATTTTGATTGTGGTATTCACATCGCTTGGTATTGCGAATACCTGATAACGTCCTACCCAGATTTGAGAAAGCTTATGTTTGCTGGTTCATTCTTGATGAGGACCTTGTCTCCTACACGGAAAGTTAGGGGCCGTACTGTCTTATCGTAGTACCCCTTTAAGCGCTGTTTACTTGCCAATAAGTTCTTTCGTGCCGTGCCATATGATTTTTGGAGCTTATACTTCAATATGTGATAGTAGCTTTCATGATTGTAAACGGGTTCGAGATCCCGTTTTAAATTTGATGGGACATCCGCTGTGAAGCCGTATAGGCAGTCCATTGGGGTAAGTTTAGTACCCTCATGTACACTGTTGTTATACACGAATGCAGCGGTTCGTAGGTATTGGTCCCATGTTTTGGGATTTTCATCTACCATTGTTCGCAGGTATTCTATCAGGGGTCTATGTGCACGCTCTAGTGCTCCATTAGACTGTGGGTGGTATGCTGAAGACTGTAACTTCTTTACCTTTAGTAGCTTACATACTCTTTTGAATAATTCACTCAGGAAATTTGTTCCCTGATCGGTGAGTATTCTTTTGGTTATGCGATAGCGCGTAACGATTTCATCAAAGAAAACCTGCGCTACTGTGACTGCTTCTGCATTAGGTATTGCATACCAGTCGACAAATTATGTTAAATTATCTTAGAAAGTCAAGATGTACTTATTACCTGATGTGGTCTCTTCTAATGGACCTACAATATCGAGGTAAACTTTGTCGAACGGTTGTTCTGCGGTTGTTCCGTGATAACCATTTGCATTTTATATTGGGGAGATGCTTTCATCGTCTGGCACTTTGGGCATTTTTTAATGTATTTCTTGATGTCGCTAAGCATGTGTCTCCACCAATACTTGCGTCTTATACGTTTGTAAGTTTTTATGACACCTTGATGGCCACCGAATGGAGAATCGTGATAATCTTTTAAGATTGTTCGGATCTCCGTGGTGCTCGTAATAACTTCGGGTGTCTTGCCAGTACTTACTTTTTGATCAAGCGATGCGGGCTTTAGTGTTTCCGCCTCCGTGAGTTGAACTTCGTTTTGGTCCGGGTTCCTGTGCTCTTCTGTCTCCACACTGGAGCTATTTATTGTCTCTTGAGCCTGTTGCTTCTGAGCTCGAGTCACTACGAAGCAATGAGCGGATTACTTCTTTTTCTTATTATTTGTGGATTTGTCTTCCTCCACATCTGAGTCCATCGTGTGATGGACTAGGGCTTTTACCGTTAAGGTATTGCCTAAACTGTCTTCCTTTAATGCTTGAGGGATGCGGCTTAGTGCATCGGCTTTAGTGTTGTACTTCCCTGGTTTATATTCGATGTTGTAATCGAATTCAGATAATTTGTGGTGAAATCTCACCAAACGGGAAGTAGGGTCTTTCACATTGAAGACACCTTTGAGAGGTTTATGGTATAGACCGTGGTATAGACCGTGAATTTCCGGCCTTGAAGATAGCACCTGAAATACTTGGTAGCCCAGACAATAGCCAATAACTCTTTCTCTATAGTAGAGTAATTTCTTTCGGCTTTGTTTAATGTGCGGCTTGCATAGGCAATGGACTGGTCCTTTCCGACTTCTCCTTGAGAAAGAACAGCTCCTAGAGCCTCGTTACTTGCGTCCGTAGTAAGAATAAAAGATTTTGTAAAATCAGGGTAAATCAAAAGTGGTGGAGAAATTAATGCATTTTTTATGCTTTGAAATGCTTCCTGGCATTTTTCTGTCCAAGTGAATTTTACATCCTTTGGGAGTAAATTCGTTATTGGACGTACAATTTTGGAGAAGTCTGGAATGAATTTCCTGTAGTAATTGGCAAGTCCTAAAAATGACTGAACTTGCCTTACTGTTCTTGGAACAGGAAATGTTTGGACGCAGACCGTCTTACTTGGGTCTGGTAGGGCTCCTTCGTTAGAAAATTTATGTCCTAGGTAAACAACTTCTCTTCGTAGAAACTGGCACTTCTCTGGCTGCAGTTTTAAGTTGTTCTCTCTCAACTTATTGAAGACTTTCCTCAACTTTTCGTTGTGGTCATTTAAATTTTTTCCATAGATGACTATGTCATCTAGGTAGACAAAAGGTTCGAGGCCTTGTAGGCCTGTTAAGACGAAATTCATTAAGCGTTGAAATGTGGCGGGGCTCCTTTGAGCCCGAATAGCATACGCTTGAATTCGTAGTGCCCATAGCTTGTGCTGAAAGCAGTTTTGTGTCGATCTTTTTTGTGGACAAGAACTTGGTGATAGCCGTTGGCCAAATCGAGTGTGGTGAAATACCTAGCGTGACCTAGTTGGTCGAGAATATCCTCGATTCGGGGTAGCGGGAATGCGTCTCCAATTGTCTTTTCGTTTAATTTACGAAAGTCGACAACAACGCGCCACCTTTTTTCACCGTCCGGTCCCGCTTTCTTGGGGACAACTAGTAGAGGTGAATTCCAAGGGCTTTTACTAGACTGGACTATCCCGCTGTCTAGCATTTCTTTTAGCTGCTGATTAATTACTTTCCGCTGTGTTTCAGGTAAGCGGTACATTTTTTGATTGATTGGTGCTTGATCTTGCACCAATGGAATATTATGCGTTATCGCATTTGTATAGGTGAGTTTGTCACCTTTGAGGAAGAAGATATCGTTATACTCTTCGCAGAGTTCTGATATCGAAATTTTTTCTTCCGCGGTCAAATTAGGGTCTAGGCTGAGTTCTTGCTCTAGCCTAGATATACGCGGGTATTGCTTTATGTCGTCCGGAATCTCATAATCCGGGTATAGATATCGTACATGTTGTAAAATTGCTGATTTTTTAGCTGAACCTTGGGTTGACTTTTTCTTCCTGTTTAACTTGTTACTTATTTGATTCCGTTTGAGGCTTTACTTCGTTGTTTTTAGCATGTTTCAGGGTATCTGCGTCCTGTTTTGTTGACGGCTGAGTTTGGTACACCTGTGTGGTCTTTGCCTTAGGTTGTGTAATATACTCATGCGTGTCAATGCTCTTGTTTTTTGACTATGTAGAATTTTTTGTGTTGTGTGACGGTGGAGTAATATGCACCGTTAATATAGGCTTTAGCGACTTGCTACCGTTCTTATATGGCCGTTGTTTGCTTAATAATGATTTATGCCTCGGGATTTTTGGACGGAAGAGCTATATGCACCTTTTTAGTAGGCTTTAGACACTCAGTTCCGTCTCTTGTGTTGTTTGATATTGCCTCTATATTTGGTAGTGGAATGTGTGTTCTTTTGTGGTCTTTTGTGTGCGTTAATGGGACTATGGTGTAGTCGTTTATTGGATATAGCTGTAACTTTAAGCTATGTATGTCTACTTGATGACTGTTAGCGTTGAGAACACTAACCAGCACTAATTCTTCTCCAGATGCCAGTAAACTGTTTGCCAAGAAGACTCCATCGCTTATCTCTTGGGATAAACAGAGCATTTCTTCTTGAGTTTGTAACGGGACTGGGGCAACAATTTGATAGCGCGCAGGTATGCAGATTGGTTCCTTAAAGGTAACCAATTGCTGCCTGATTTCGTCGGTCTCTTGATCGCCCAGACAGCTTTTTTCACATTTATTGAGCTCCTTAGGAGCTTGGCAGCCAGCTTTTCTCGTTTGAGAAGCCTTGAAGACACTGCAGGTGGATAGTTCAGCCTGTTTAGACTCTACCTCTTCTACAAGTGTTCTTACTTCGACTGCTTTTTCAGAATGTAGCTTGTCCGTTTCAAACATCAATGGCGAAGCAAATTCATCGGGATTAGTCTCCGTGCGAGGAAACCTTACTGCCTTATTAGGACCCTCCACGTTACAGTTTTTTCCTAGAAAATAATCATTTCCTAGAAGTCCATCATCGGAAAGGCCAGGCAAGTTCTTTACGACTTGAAACTTGCAGGGAATTTTGTTTTTGAAAACGAAGTTTCCCTGGCAATTTCCCAGCGTCTTTCCGGTACCAAATGCGGTCTGTAGTGTACATGCCTCATTGTGGTTTACTTCTTTGAGATCTTTTAATGACCTTTTCTTTATTATACTTACCTCAGCGCCTGTGTCTACTACCAGTTTAGTTTGGCCGTTCAGGCCTATGTCTAAAGGAAGTTGTACTGTAGCGACACTGGAATCGGGCTGCTGAGGAGACCCTATTTTATTAGATGGGAGATTTATAGTCGAGCCGGGGAGTTTTGGGTCGACTGTACGTCGTTTCCCTGTCTCCGGGCTTCCCATTTACGTTTTTGTTGGCAGTTATTTACTGCATGTCCAGAACGACCACAAATTCTCACTTCTTACGCACGTTATATACTCTGGAGTTGTTACTGGGGTTTTGCGGCTCTCTAGGACGTTAATTTGGTGATACAGTATTGTTATGTGGTCTCTGGAAACTGTTGTTGCTTCTCCTGCAGTCACGCCCGTCGTGGTTATACATTTTACAGTTCACACAATAAGGCGTATTTTTACGTTTCAGACAATCGGCGTATGTATGGCCTCTTAAATTACAAAAACCACAACTGATTTTATTTAAATAATTATTTTTATTTTGTACATTATAAGTTTTATTAGGAGATCTTGGCTCCTGCTTGATATTCGGCGTGGGGTTTGCCTGTGAGAACTGTGCTGGCTGTATCTGACTGTTTGTATTTTCGTGCGCGTTATTTTGCCAGGATCCCTGTGTAAGGGATATAAAGCCTGGGTTGTATCCATTATGACTTGCAGATGCACTAGATTGTGTATTTTGTGCGTAATGTGGTATGGCTGATTTTGCATTATATTCTGCATTGCACATGATTGAAACTGTCCTGTAGGTTGCAGGAATAGAGCACTTTGCTGGAGACGTTCCATGTCAAGTGCTCTTTGTATTAATTCATCTACAGTGCCGTCGGTCATTGTCAACAGGTACTGACACATATAGGGGTTATTTACGCCTGTTTTCAGTGCGTTTTTGGCAAAGTCCTCGAGCTGCGTTTTAACAGCTGCTGCTGCCGTGGCTCCATATTTGGACTCTGCTGCTTCATTACATAGTGCCAGCATCTGTTTCACTCGTGCCGTGAAGGCTGTGAGGTTTTCCAAAGGATACTGCCTTGTAGTGATTAATTTATTTACCAGTTCCTGCTAAGTTTCTCTAGGCAGGTATGTGCGTTTTAACCGTTCTTCTACTTCTTTGAAAGTAGTGGGCATATTTGAGGCTAAAACTGGTAAGCTTCGCCTCGAAGTCTGGTGGGAAAGATGCTTATAGTTCCTCCACCGAAATGCACTGAATTACCTGCCTGCAGCATCCTAGGAATGTGAGGAGCTCAAGGCTCAATTTTGGGTGCTGTTCTCCTAAGAATAGGGAACGAGCTGGGCAGTTAGCTTGGCGATTTTAGCGTAATCTGCCATGTTTAAATTGGGGATTCTGAAACTAGAGTTTAACACTTTTGGGGAGCTAGTTTCTTCTATGCTGGTTTCCAGAAGGGAGTTGCCCAGCCAGTTCAAAAGGATTTCACTCACGGTGGAATCACTGACACTGTCGTTGGCACTTTCACTTAAATCTACACTATTATTTTTATTTGTGACTTCGAGCGAGTGCGAGAGTTCTCCAAACTCCTTCAGGCTCTCTTTGAACTTATCAGTGCTTTGTTTAAATTTTGCGATTTGCTCAAGCCTTCGTTCCCGAGACTTGGCAATTTGTTTGCCAATAGAATCGCACTGTATAACCAAAAGCTCGGAGGAGTCTCGCACTTTCCCTTCTAAATACTTTAAATATTTTTCTAAATTTAAATTAGAAGGTCTTACTTGGTGGGGACCTGTTAGGATTGTCCCGCTCCTTAAAGTGACTCCTCTACTCGGTGAGTTTGGTGGGGGTGTTGTATTAGTACCCTCTGTTGCGGATGTTGCTCCCGCGTTGCCTCCTTCGTACCGGGACGGAACTTCCTGTGCGTCGCCCGGTGAGGAAGATTCTTGGGGAGTTGGTTGAAGTGGTAAGATTTCCGGCGGCGTTTCCTGGTGGGAGCTTTCTTCGCTCATGGACCACCGTGTGTAAAATGTGCAGCTAGGGGGCTTTTGCCGTTTTAATTCCCTTGGTTCAAATTGAGAGGGGGGCTTATTGCCTTCTTCGAGGTCCCTCTCAATACAGGATCGCTGGTTGTGTCGCTTGAAGTTCTTTTGCTGCCGGGGGGCCCGTGGCCTTCTTAAATTCCCCTGGATAAAAGCTGAAAGGGGGGCGCGTTGCCTACTTCGAAGTCCCTTTGAGCTCCGGATCGCAGATTGGAGTGTATGTGATCTTCCTTTAGGTGTCGCATTGGAATTTTCCTCTTCTATTTTTCCTGGGCTGGGATGAAGCCCGCTATTGTCCCACGTTGCTGATGCAATTTTCTTCACTGATTAAATTGATAAGCTAACCATGTTTTAGGCATGGTTAGTTTACGTGAAAATTGAGAAAAATGAATATCAGGTAAGTATAGCAGGTCTTTTCGTCCGTGATAGCAATCAGGGTTTAATATCCTTTGCATCGTAGACGCCTATTGGCCTCCCCTGCAGATCCTCAAGCTCGAAAAAGGAGGTTCCTTTCTTTGCTTTAATATGAATTCTATAAAAGGCCGGAACTTCTGTACGCTTAGTATTGCTGCTAAGCACTCTTTCTCTGTGACGGTGTAATTTTGCTGTGCTGAGTTCAACTTTTTCGAGACGTAGGCTATTGGCTTCTCGTGGCCATCATCATCTAGTTGTAGCAGCACTCCACCAATACTTGTTGGCTCGCATCACACTGGATAACTAATGGTTTGATGAAGTCTGGACGCATTAACAACGGAGCAGAGAAAAGTTTCTGCTTCACTAATTCCAGAGACGTCTGGGCTTCGGGAGTCCATTGGAACTGACTAGGATTCTTCAAAGTGTCAGTTATGGAGTCAGTTAAATCAGCATAGTTCGGAAAGAATCGACGATACCATCCCGCCATGCCTAGTAGGCGTCGGGCTTGCCGAACAGCTTTAGGTGACGGATAGTCAACTAAGGCTGAAATCTTATCGGGGTCCTCCTCCTTTCCCGACAATAAAACCCAACTACTTTGTCTCTGTAATACAGAACTTACTCTTCCCTACGTTGATAGTGAGGCCAGCTTTCCTCAAACAATCTGCTACGAGGGATAGTAGAGTGAGATGAGAGTCAAAGCCTGATGACAAGATTAAAAAGTCGTCTAGATAGACGAGAACATTCTCACGAAAATCGAACGGAATGACCTTATCCATGAGACGAGTTTGTGGAGCGTTGCAGAAGCCGAATGGCATCACTGCGTACTGATAGAGAGGATGACCAGGTACAGTAAACGCGGTCTTCTCTCGGGAATTAGTGTCTGGTGGGATCTGCCAGAAAGCGTCTTTCAAGTCCAGGCTTGAAATGTAATTTGCCGGAGGAAGTCAACTCAGAAGTGCGTCTATCTGCGGCAGCGGATAGGCGTCCTTCTCGGTAACGGAGTTGACCTTCCTGGCGTCAAAACAAAGCCGTCCCTTTCCAGACTTCCGTACTAGAACAACTGGAGAGCTCCAAGGACTCTGGCTCTCCTCTATCACACCCAGTGACAGCATGCGTCTCAGCTCTGCATCCATCAAACTCTGCACTCCCGGTGAAATCGGATAAAACCTGTTTTATCGAAGTTGCGTTATTCGTCCCGGTCTTGTGAGTGACCAAGGATGTTTTTCCCAAGCCTAAGGAGGGGAAAATAGGAAAAAGCTGTTTAGTGGCTTCTAAACGTTGACTTTCTCGAACCGAAAGAACATGACAGCCAGTATCTGAGGCAGCTAATTGACTTGGCATCACTTCGGCAACTATACCCAGGACATCTGGAGCCAACCCAAATAGAGCCAGAAGTCTATACCCAGATAAAGTGCTTGTGTGGGCCCAGGAACCACGTAAAAACTCGCGTTTTGGGACTTAGCACGGAAGGTGACGTCCAAGCACATGACCATGGACACTCGTCATGGCATCATTAGCTACCTGCACTTTAGTGCAATACCTCCTCCATTCGACATCTGCTTCAGCTAGTGTCTCTAGAGCTCCCTGGCGCAGGATGCTGATAGTGGCACCACTATCGAGCAACCCAGTCACAGTTTGACGTAGCAACGTAACTTCGGCATACGGCCGAATGTCATCTGGCATTGACACTGAAATATGGGCCAGTTTCTTTCGTTCTGACTTAATTTGTCAACAATATTCATGCCAACGAACAGTTGATCATTTCTTTCTTTTACATAGATCCAAATCGGGATACGTTATTCCAACAAGTTCAGCTACTGGGGAGCAAATACGGTCTCTTGCTCTATTGTAATTTTGTAAGGCGTCAATGGATATAACACAGGTTCACGCCCACCCGTCATAACCGAGCTTGGTGGCCGTTTTAGTATCGAAATCGTAGGAGACTGAACCTCCCGTTCAGCAACGTCGCCAGAGAACAGTACTGTTGGTTTCAAAGGAACGTCAAAAATTAAAAACTCTTCTAAGGAAATGTCTAGTAAATGTGTCGTGGGCTCCCTACGGGTGGAAACGGGAGCTTGAAAATCTACGGAGAAGTCTATTAGGTTCTCCGATTCCATCAACGGATTATTTTCCGCTTTAGGACTATCAGGTAGATTGTTGATATCACCAGAGTCACTGAATGATATCAACGGACAATTCATTGGAGCGGACCTTCCTCCCTCTTCAAGGTTTGAACTGGAGTAGTCACAGCTGTTGCTGTTCGAGACGTTGAAACTGGTCGAGAAGAGGTGTTGGGATTCCCGACCCGTCTCTCGTTTTTCGCCAAGCAGTGCTGACAGTTTGGTTTGAAGACTGTAATGATTCGCTCTTCGATGATCTGAATGTCTGATATGATGTTCTGGTGAGATCACTCAGCCAATATATCGTTGATCAAGATTGGGCGTCTGAGACTGCCTAATGGTAATTAACGAGATAGCTCAGCCGATTAATATATGTATGGCGTCAAAGACAGCCTTAGTATTCTGAACACAGGCGAGATAAACTCCGCCGATATTTGTGTTGAATGTATAGCGTCAAAGACAGCGGGATAAGGCAATCCTGCCGATAAATGAAAACTCCTTTCCAAACGTAACGAATAACTATGATCATCTTTATTGTCCAAACATCTTCTTTATATCATTGATTACATTAATTACTATCCCTACTTAATGCACAAATCAAAGAATTTGCATATCATCAGATTATTACACAAATTATTCATGTACAAGTTATTGACCTAAAGTAGAATGTCGCGTCAACAAATTGACGTGTGCCGCAATCAGGTGTGTTAACCTTTCTTGGTATGTTCACATAATTTCTTATTTCCGTAAAGAAATTATGTGATCATATTGCACTCATTGCGGCAACGAAACTACCGACGCGACATGATACACACATTCATTCATTTTAGCGCTGATTGCTATTAGTTTAATGAACTGGCATGTTGGTATGCTTTTTGTCTTTTTTAATATTTCTATTTTTTTAATATTTTAGCGTCCGCATCCATAGCAGAACACTTGTTGTCTTTCTTGCAGACTGTCCTGGTAGTAGTACCCTTAGTGATCGCAATTCCAACACATTGCTGCTGGTCTATTCGTAACAGCCGATAAGTTTATAATATTATTGTCATCTCCGGGTGACATGGGCACATCACGATAGAAATTCCGTGCATCCTCAACTTCACTCACTCGATGGTGTCGGTAAGGGTTCAGGCTATTAGCAGTTGCAATCCGTAATTGCGTAGCTTGAATCTATATGTATCTCAGCTGTCCAATGGTATTAGTAGGATGCAGAAAGATCTTGTTTTGAATCTCTGGCAATAAGTTGGACTTAACTATCTCCAGAAATTCAATATCTGGCATTAACGTCTGCAACTGATCACGCAACTGCACAAGATGTTGGTGGTAAGTTGTAAAGGACTCACTAATTCTCTGTCTACGGGACATCAATTGTACTTGCACCTTCAAATCATCCTTGGGAGCTCCCCATTCAGACAGAAGAGCAGTGTTTTTATACTCACACGTTGGCGTGAAGTTCTGTCGGAGCAGTGACCAGTACCATTCCATGGCTGGGCAAACAACGTGCTCATATTTCTTACAAGAAGATCAAGGTCCCTTTCCAGCGCTGAGTAGGTGAGTGCTTCAACATGGAAGACAAACTCATCTACCGAAAGTTTGGAACTGTCTCCACTATACGAAATGTTCCATCTGCGTAGAGGACTTCCTGATCGTCGAGACCATGAATTGCGTGGAGGTCTAGCATTCTGATATGCCTGTGCCTGAGGCAGTGTTGGGCAAAATGTAATCTGATTAATGATTAACAATTACAATTAACCATGTAATCTGTAATCAGATTACTTTGTAACAGATTACTAATGTAATCCATTTCCATAATTACATAATGTAATCGATTAACGTGTAATGTGATTACAAGTTAATCTGATTACACATTAATCGATTACAAGTTAATCCCACTACATGTTAATCTAATTAATGTGATTACATTTAAGACATTTAAGATATTTAAGATATTTGTATTCTAATTCTTCATAAAACTCCCCAAAACTAATTTCGTACGAGAACAATATTATTTTCTTTCAATTCATTTCATTATATTATTAATTACTTTTAAGTAATCTACACAGTAATCTGTTACAATGTAATTAGATTACAAAATAATCTAATTATATTGTAACAGATTACACATTTGATAGATTACATATTCTCTCATAAGTAATCTGATTAAAATGTAATTAAATACAATTTAATTAGATTACTTTGTAATTTGACTAAACTGTAATGGAATTATTAATTAAATTACACTGCAATCAGATTACGCCCAACACTGGCCTGAGGAATGTCATTATTAGGCATCGATTCATGTGCGGCCTGATGAAGCTCTTGGCTTCCAGGCTTCGTAAGGGTCTTTTTCGGAACAGCACCTGTGTAAATAGTGAAGTCATACTGGATGAGACGACACCTATAATTTGGTCAATTTGACTGTTCACCGATCCACGTACGTAAACACGCTTTGTGGAACACATGGCCACAGATGGTCTCTACTGGCTTCCTTTTGGCTGACCAGTCTCCATCCTGACAGATGGTGCACTGTTCAGGCAACTTTGTTGGAATGTCAGTCACCTGTTCGCATAGTAGCCCTTGTACAAAATTTTAGAAAATCCGGGGTGGTCAAAATCAATAGAACCAGATCTTAAAAAATTTTGTTTTTTCCATCAACGGAGGGCTGATGTTCAAATAAACTATATTGTGCAACTTCAGTGTTGCCACTTAATCAAAAAGCAAAAAGAAAATCCAAAAAGGACAGAAACACTGCTCTGCAGTCCAGAAATATTACGGTGAGCTAAACTACAATTGCAAAAATCAAAACGATCTTAAACTTCTATGAGCTAAGCTCATGTTGTCTGAACGACAAAATAATAAAACAAAGGAATCATTAAAGTTGTCCGCCAATCTCCAAAAGCTTACCCAAAGCAAAGGTCTCCCAGGTCCACTCTCTCAAAATTCAGGTCAGAAGTTATACGTAAAGGCAAGTGATGTGGGTGTGTGCATGAAAAATTTGCGTTCTCAACGAAGTCTCTGATAAGTGGGTTCGGACATGTCAAAGACTGAAAATGCTGCTAGATATTCTTCAGCCAGGCAGTTAGCAGTATGCCAGCTCCTGATTACTGAAGGTCTCCAGAATTACTTCCCTCCTTCAACAAATCCTTCCTTTCTCATCATTCGATCGCCATGTCCAACTAGTCCTCCAGCCAGGCAAAACCCAAATATAACACATTTTTATGATATAATGTCTTTAAAACTGCTTTATTTCGATTCGGTTAACAAAAGCTTTCCAGGAATAGATTAACATTATGTTCAGTGTATTATATTTTAAGAATAAATAAACTTTTTTATAAAAATAATATTCTAATACTAAACCAGGTTGTTTATTTTATTTCGTAACATCATTATTAAACATCGCTTTAGCTAAGTAATGCAAATGTCCGGTTCAATCACCAAACAAGATCTTTAGTACATATAATTTTGTCTTTCTAAGAAAATGATTATAATAAAATATTTAAGTCTTAAGTCACTTTTATAAATAGTTATTAAAGAGTAAGTATAAAAAATACAAATGCAATGAGAAGTTTTAAACAATCAAACTTAACTTTTATAATGGATCAAGGGAATTATATTTGCATGAAAAACAACAGATTATTAAGAAATCAACTACAGTTTTCAGTTACGAAAATTTCTACTGTGTTCGAATTTTGTTGTTGATGATCTGTTGTAATTGCAGCCTTATGCTTTCTTTTCAATTCCATCAGTTGCTTACGTTGTACTTCTCTCTTTTGGGCTGCTAATACGGCAGCAGATGACTTATTTAGACTGTCAGCTTTAGTTTTTGTCGATTTTGAAGTTCCAGAAGTATTTGGTCTTTTGAAAAGTTTTGATCCAGTAGGTGGTGGAAGTGATGGCTCTATTTTCTATAGAAATCATATTAGAAATTTAGAATTTATCTGTAAAGTTTTACAAAAAATATTTAATTAGGAAACAAACCAATTACTTCTCACATACCATAAAATACAAACAAATTAAAAATATATTTACAATGAAACGCCAGAAAAATTTGTATAACACCCTCTCTACAAGTGCAATCAAATCACAGTCGAAAATACTGCATATATGTATATATTAGAATATTTCCTCGGTAAATATATAAACAACAACATCTGTATTTTGTATATGTTCCTTAAGAAAATTATTTCGACACCTCATCCCTGTACAATTTACAGCGTAAATGCAATTATAATTTAGCTGATAAAGTTTACCTCGCGAATTCACTTGTATTATGTGCGAACAACGAGATAAGATACTTTCCGTTGGCAAAGAATGCAAATTTCGTGAAAAAGATACGCTAGTGAAATTCGCGAGTGTAATTATGATATTTCAATTTACTTGTTTTGTTTTAACTAAGTTTTGTTATTATAAGGTATGATATCTTGAGTAATAAAAATAATACGAAGTTCTATTTGCTCCCCTACAGTGGTAAGGCTATTAGATCAGCAAAAAATTATCCAATCTACATGGAGTTCTGCTGCAAAGAGCCAGTAGCTCCCACAACAATGTCCAGGTAGAAGTGCCTGTGACCATAATTTCTACTAGAGGAACAAACGCGTTAATCTACAATCCCAATTATGATGGTTTGGATGCAAAACGTTCGAAATCTGACACACGTCGCACTCTTTGAATAAATAACTAATAAGGAAGCGTGGTATCGTGCGAATACAGTGTACGTGTTTAAGCAATTCAACGACAGTATGACATATGGTCGGTTTGGGGGTGGGGGGGTTGACAAGAAGGCCTACTGCCCATTTTGATTTTGCGTCAGTTCAATATTTCTGACATTTCATATTTTTTGGCAAGTTCGGATTTGTAGTCGCGATATTGTGATAAATAAATAATTTAACACGATTTTTACTTAATAGTAGTGTAAAATAAGTGTGAAATATTTTTTTGTGAACGATATTTTATGTAATCGAGACTCCGGAGTCTTAAATAACCGTAATGAAGTGCGCTGTGCTGTGCTGCAGGAACAAACGGCGTTATTGTCGTGGGAAAGCATTCTTCAAGTAAGCTTTATACATTTACAAATTATAGTGTTTAAAAAAAAATAAAAGTGAAATATTAATATAAATAAACAGCAATGGCAAAAAATGTTACACTTTCCAATGCTGTTTTTTTGTTTGTTTACAATTGAATTGTAATTGCTGCCTAAATTATGTCAGTCATACAAAGGCAACGCCAAGAAATATCTGAAATAATGGGGCGCTAAAAAATTGTTTATTTTACATAGCAATTCGGATTATAAACAAGTGAAAAAGCTATAATTGGTGTAAAACCAATTCTTATGATACCCTAGATGAATGCCCGTATGAAATTTCCTATGGTCACCCATTTGAGCAATTTTGATTTTTTGCATTGCTTTCTCGCATATATTTCTAGAACGGCTCGTCGGACAGAAAAAATGATTATATCCAATTTTATAGAACTTCTTATTCTGAAGAAGTTTTTAGTGCAATAAAAATGTCTAGGACTGATCGTTTTCAAAGTATATGTAAAAAACCAAAAATTTTATATGGCAACACCAAGAATGAGTTGCCCGATTTAGTCCATTTTTGAAATTTTATTTGCTATTAGTATGAAACCACAATGTACCAAATTTCAGCTCTCTATGTCGACGTGTTCTCAGGTAGTGTCCAAATATATAGTGGAAAACGAAATTTTTGTATGGCAACCCCACGAAGGGGTTGCCCGATTTGTCTCATTTTCGAATTTAATTTTAATTTTTTTTTTTAATGTCCATGTACAAAATTTCAGCTTTCTAAGTAAACGCGTTCACCAGTTATCGTGCGCACGGACAGACGGACGGACGAACGGACAGACATGCATAAATCAAAATAACTTTTAATTTTATGCGGGAGTGTCCAATGCATTTGCTCTACCATCATTATTTCTGTGCGTTACAAACGGAATGACAAACTTAGTATACCCTATAGATTTCATCTAGGGTATAAAAATGTCCTTCAAAACGTCATGATTTCATTCCTGCCAACACGAAATGAATACAAACACAGCACGCTAATACATTTCGTCCATGATACAAAAAAAAACAAGGTATGGCCGAGTTTTCTGTCAATTGGGTGCTTACGTCATAGGATGACAAAAGTCACTCAGTCGTGCGATCTGTCATTGTCTCAAGTTGTGATTATTTATTTGAGAAAGCTAAAATTTCATATTATTTCACAAAGTGAGAATATATTTCACAACAGTTTGTGATATATATAATAAAATTAAAAAGTGAGAATATAAAGTACTTAATTGCTTAAGGGAGCACTGCTGATATGATAATTTGTGTAATGTAATCTCAAAAAACCATCAACAATCGGACAACTTCTTATAGCGAATTCTTTTATAAAAACGTGTTTTGGAAAAGTTAATATATCAATTAATTAAGTTGTGTTGACAATAATAAAAAAAGGGAAGACAGGTAAAATAAATAAAATAAAGAACTCTGGATTATGGAGAATTTTTCTGAGCAAGGATAACATGGATACATATAAATAATTATGCCAGTGAATTTGACACACGATTATTCAGAATTAACATTGTGCGACAAAAGAAACTGCATTACAAAGAGAGATACATACCTTCCAGTTATTTGCTCGCATGTTATCTATTTCAATAAAAAGCCAATCAACGTTTTCTATCTGTAGTTTAACCATATCCCAAAAGCCTTGAAGATCTTCATTGGTTGTAGGGAATTTTTCACCTGGTGATCGATTTAAATTATTCTTGCACAGGCCTAAAAAATAAATAGTTTTATGTAATAGTTATGTTACTTAAAGAAGTTATGAATATTTACTAATTACCTTCAAACTGCTTCATCTTTTGCGACGCCAGTAAACGCGCTTTACCCGATGCTGATCTGAGATAACCAAATACTTCTTCAGGCACATCAGTATTCTAATTGAACAGAAACGATAGCCTTAATCTACTAAAAATAGATTTTTAAACTCACCATCAATTTTTCCATATCATTTTCGGTCCCAGCTGCCATACGCAGGAGCCTGTCTTGTTCTGTTTTGAGTAAATCCAAAAAATAATTGCCATCCCTTTGCGGGAGTTCACTTTTATCACTTGGTCCAATATTTGCTGTTGTTTCTGTCATGCTTTCATCTTTTAGAGATTCACTAGATGGCGACGAATCTTTTATATCAGATATAGAACTCACTTCTTCCAATATTATAGATTTATCACGTAAACTTTTTGTAGGTAGTACATTCCTGTTATCTACACTAATTACCTTTTCGATTTGCTTCATTGGTTCAGTCTTCTCATTTCCATTTGAATACTGTGTTTTAACGGAAACGAGATTCGCCTCATGGCTTATTTTTGGCAGAGTTTTTTTGGGGGAGAGAATCGGAAGCTGCGCCCGAAATTCTGGCCTAAGGTGACGCATAACTGGCAAATCCGCACTGTTTTTTAAATTCTCGAAGTCTTCCTCAACATCACGAATCTTATTTAATGTTTTATTGTTTAAATCACTATGAGTAGCTAAATGTGAGTAATTATTTAGAGTATTATTGGATCGTTCGCATAAAACAGAATTATCTTGCGTTCTGTTTTTTTTTGGGCTGTAAAAACCTTGAGCTAGAGCACCCGGACCATAAAGGCGTTCTACTCGTTGTTGAATAAAGCTTTTAGTTTTTGTTTCGGTTTGATGGTATTCTGATGATGTAATAATAGCAGAGGACATAAATTTGCTCGCTTTCAAATAAGCACAATTTGCCACATTGTCTGTCGTGTCTGTAGTTTGTGCAGCAATATTTGTTTCTTGAGAAACACTGTGATTATCCATCATACTTTCCTTACCAGATGATTTTCTTGAAACAGGCATAGGAACAGGTGGAGCCAGAAGATTTCCTAAAGTCTTACAATATTGCAAAGTGTTTGCGGAAGGTCGAATAGGTGAAACTTCACGGGATTTATTGATATTCTGCCTAAGTTTAGAGTCATATGTGGTTAAATTTGAGTAACCATTAACACAACACGCTAAATTCAGGTAACTTGGTTTCTTCGCTGGACTGATATCTGGCGAGTCAATAGTAGTTAAAATAGTATTAATTTTTCCGGTACATGGATTCAAAAAAGTGGTAGTTTGTTGACAATTTAGTTGAGAAATTTGGCAGCGTTCTCTTATCTTTGATGTAAACTCCCTGGTTATATCTTTGGCAGAGGATGGTGTAGCTAAATTGAGGCTTCCACTCGTATCTGCGGGAAATGCAATTGGAAAATAAATTGAACAGCTAAAATAGTAAGAAAAAAAATTTTGCACAAAACAACTTCCGAAAATAAAAATTTAGCTGACGTGAACGATTTCCCCACAAAAAATTGTCTATGCCTCCTTGCTTCGGAGACGACAAGTAGTATTGAAAAGGTTGACTGTCACGCTATATTAAACATAATTATGGACAATCTAAGCTTCTTGGAAAATCGTTTCTTGCCTAATTACGCTTGAAAGTAATGTTATTGAAATATCTCAACTTCTGAATGACAAACAAAACAAATTAATGATGATCTAGTACGACTAAATGAAATACATAAGAAAAATCTGATTGGAAACTAAATTAGAAATCGTGTATTCGATATTACACTACATATCTATTTATATATTTGAAATTTAAACGAGTTTTGGTTTTGACTTTGTAATCTAAACTTCTGTTCGAATGTTATATATATACATATATACCTGAGAAATCTGTCGAGTCTGCGTCCACGTCAAGTGAACAACTTCCAATGGAGTCCACACTTCTGTCCATTATATTTATATTACCCGCTTGAGAAAAATTAAATACTATCTTTAAAAAATTATTCAAATTTAATTAATCGTTAATGAGGCGTGATTATGTCATAATGGACATAGGAATTAAAGCCAAAAACCAACCAGAAGAGTTGAAAAATATATTGCAATAACGCATTGTATCTAGTGCAAGCAAGAAATATATAAGATTAAAGTTTGTATGAAAAAAAGAAATTCTGTACAAATAAGTCACATCAAATTATTTACAAAAGAATGGTGTTCGAAATTTCAAAAATAAATTTTAACTTTATTTTAAAACATGCTCAATTCAAAATGAACGTTAACATTATCTCCGCGCACTATTTAAGCACTGACGTATCCGGATATCTCTAATGTCAACTATGATAGCCGGCCGACTGCGGATTGAGTTGCCGAATATGCGATTTTGCCGTTCTTAAGGCAAGAGGGGTTTAAGACACACAATTTTCAAAACTATGACCTATTTATATTTTACACCCTATGATGAAATCATTGACTAATGAAATCACAAGGGCATTTTAAGGTACCTACCCCTACGAATTAATATTTTTTCATTTGATTCATAAATTAAACCGTTATTTTTTTTTAATGGTCTTGTTGCGAAATAAAATAAGAACTTGGGCTCTCCTCTTTAATTTAAACTACAATACTTCTTCAACAAGAGTTATAGGCATTAATTATCCCTTTTATATCCAATAAATATGGAGTTTTTGCCCTATTGCAAGACCCTCGAGAAATTCTTCACAAGCAATGAAACAGAAATCTATATGTGGGCGTGCTAGACCAATTTTTTAAAATGTTTTATATTGATTCTTATGGAAAAGTGACTAGACATTGATTTTATATATAACCTCAACTACATACTATCCATACAGCATAATAGTCTTCCAGTAATTTTAAACTTGGCTCCTTACCTTACCATTTTACGCTCAATAAGTCTCAGCTGAGTACTAGTTGCAATAGTGTATATGCGGCCGAATCTGTAGGCAGATTGATTCGAATTCATTGGACCACGGTACATTCCCATAGGCAATTATTATTCAGTTGAGAGTTTTTGTTTAGGGAATCGTAGTCATTTATAAGATAAACTTTTATAAATAATTTTGTTAGGAAAGATATAAAAATTTGATTACGGTTAGGAAATTAAGAAAGTAAGCTTAAGAAAAGCAGAACACAATTTTTTTTTAGGGCGCAGGAGCTATTCAAAGCAAGCTTTTGTCAGTTTTACGTAAGAACACTGCAAATATTTTAGAATGTTAGGACTATATTAGGGCTTTCATGTAGTAGTCGGAATCATTTCTCGAGGGTTTTGCTATTGCCTAAAAACATTATTATACTACACCTACTATATATAACATATACATACATGTATGTACGTGAAAATTTTAATGTTGGTATAGCAACCAACTCTACGAAAAAGATGAAGTTGATCGATTTTGCCCATTTCCGGATTTGTATCTTTAATTTTTATATTAACAATAGAAATGATATACTAGTTAGTCTAAGACCAAAAATATTATAGCAACGGTTTTGTATGGAAATATCAAGAAGGGGTTGCCCGATTTAGTCAATTTTTCATTGTACATATTTATTTACTATTTTTATGAAAAACTGTGTACAAATTTTCAGCCCTCTACGTAGATGCGTTCTCAGGTAGTGTCCAAATATATAGTGAAAAACCAAATATTTGTATGGCAACACTATGAAGGAGTTACCCGATTTCTCCCATTTTTGAACTTAAATCTACAATTTGTTTAAAAAAAGTAAACGCGTTGTCGAATTATCTGAGGACGGACGGAATGCTCATTTTTAGATATTGCAGGCGCGTTCGATAAGACTTTTGTTAAGTTCATAATGGCTGCATTGGTCAGACATGGAATGAATCCAACATACAACAGATGGATTTAGGCAATGCTCTCCAACAGACAACCTGTTCTGTTAGTTCATCTAAGCAACCAAGGTATAGAATCGCAAGGTTATGATGTTGACCTTGTTATCATTATCAAATGTAAATATGATCGCTTGCTTTCTAGAAAGCTTCAAGAAGCCCTAAGTTTTGTTGTGTTGTACCATAAAGTAATAAAGGCTAAAGAGATGACAAGATTAACTTTGCTTTGCGAACCTATTTTTGAAAGCTCAATCTGAAAGTTTGGATGCAATCGTCAAAGCTTTTATTGCAGAGCTCGCATCTTCTGTATTGAATTTTGAGCCCACTGTACCAGCATGCATCACATCAAGTCAAGGCATGATTTACTGAATAGAGTAAATGCAACATTACCAAATTTTACCATAGTAGATATTAGTACGCATATGAATGTGTTGCTTTTGGAAGCTCTTTTGATACAAAATATTATTGCTGCAGGCGACGGCAATGTTCAGGCGGAAGAAAAATTTTGCGATGATATACAACTCATTTGGGGGTAGTAGCTGCGTTTTTTTACTGTACTGGTTCATTGGAAATTTAAATTAATTTCATTCTATTAAACGTCTGTAAATAGCCATGATCTTTTTATGAGGGCAAATTATCAAATTGCATTTCAATTTTCACAAAATGCCAAAATAGATCTATAATATTCGGATCTAATTCTAAAGTTTTAATTCTTCAAAAGCTGGTAATTGTACTGAGATTGGTGTTGACGAAAAAGATATAATTTGCGATCAAGGCTCTAATAATCGAGGTTGCCTAAAAAGTTTTGAAGTTATCTCAGAAAAGCCATATTTTTTTTACAATTCTGAAAAAATATATGCTATACATGATGTTCCTCATCTTGTTGAATCAGTTCGGAATACTTTGATTAAAAAATATGATTCTATTCAAATTTTCAGCTTTATCAATCAAAAATAGCAAGCTAAAAAGTATAATAAATTGATTTCTAGGTAGCTCTCACTCCACTCATAATACCGACAATTTAATATCACACGATCTCAATATGAAGTACATCGACGTATGGGAAAGAATAATTGATGAATTTGTAAAAATGTTGTTTATATTTTCGAAAATGTTCCCATTTCGAGCTGTTAGAATTATTCATCAACTATTTCATTATATTTACGTATGTAAGATAAAAACACTGTATACAACAGTGAAAAATACATCGCCGTCTAAGAAATTTGCTTGCATATAATATGCAGTACTATTACGATTACAATGCCGCGTTCTTTTTTCCTGATCCCTATAAAAGGAGATGCACGGATTTATAAATGAATAAACACCATCAAATTGCCAGCTTTTGAAGAATTAAAACTTTAGAATTAGAACCGAATATTATAGATCTATTTTGGCATTTTGTGAAAATTGAAATGCAATTTGATAATTTGCCCTCATAAAAAGATCATGGCTATTTACAGACGTTTAATAGAATGAAATTAATTTAAATTTCCAATGAACCAGTACAGTATAAAAAACGCAGCTACTACCCCCAAATGAGTTGTATATCATCGCAAAATTTTTCTTCCGCCTGAACATTGCCGTCGCCTGCAGCAATAATATTTTGTATCAAAAGAGCTTCCAAAACCAACACATTCATATGCGTACTAATATCTACTATGGTAAAATTTGGTAGTGTTGCATTTACTCTATTCAGTAAATCATGCCTTGACTTGATGTGATGCCTGCTGGTACAGTGGGCTCAAAATTCAATACAGAAGATGCGAGCTCTGCAATAAAAGCTTTGACGATTGCATCCAAACTTTCAGATTGAGCTTTCAAAAATAGGTTCGCAAAGCAAAGTTAATCTTGTCATCTCTTTAGCTTTTATTACTTTATGGTTGTACACAAGGTATCAGGCAACCCCAGCAAAACAACAATTATACCCTTTACCAGAAGAAGGATTATGAGGAATTTAATTAGCCCTACCCTCTTTGGTAAGAAGTTCATAATGTCCGCTAAATATCAACGTTATTGAAAAAGAGGTATACAGAGCCCGGACAGAACGGTATAGTAAAAGGGGATTCGATACATCCCTTACTGAGCATGATATCAGATAGGATGGTCCTTAAACACAACCGCTCTGCCTCTCAAAACAAAGATACCAAATAGGGAGGAAACAGATACAAATTTATGAAAATGAAGCCCTCATCTGGTACACGGACCTAAAACCTAAAACCGAGCAAGGAGCAAAAATATACGGTGTAAAGTCAAGACGTTAACAAAAATATATATACATGTGGAAACACTGATCGCAGCGAATTCGCTCACGAGCAGCTCTCAGATCCAGGAAGTAAGAGTGCCGGCGACAGGAAGATTAAGTCGTCAGGCAGTCTTCACCACTTCGCACGAGTCGAGTATTTTTATTTTACATTAGAATAATTGTTGTCGCTAGTTTATATTAATAATAAATTGAATTTCTAATATAGTTTACGCGATCTTGGGCATTTTTCATATTCCTACATGGGGGCACAACCGGGATTGCGAGCACTATACTAGGAGAAGAATTGCAAAGTTAAGAAGTAAAACAACGCGGTGTTTCTTTGCGAAATAATTAGTGCGAGCGGTGGTTTTAATCAGAAACAGAAGTAAAATAAATCGGAGAGGACTTTGAGTAAGCAGGCATAGGAAATAAAACAATTTCTAGTGCAAATTAAGCTGGATATAAACCCATCAGCAATAGAAACGCCTGAAAGGCATTCAGGTCAGCAAACGGAAAACAGCTAATCAGTTAGGTAAGTGGAACACAATATCAGTGTGTGTGTGTGCCTGTTTGGAACAAGATCAGACAAACGTAGCATATTAGCTGAAAATAAGGAGCAGAAGTTTAGTGGGAAAATCACTACGCTAGAAAGAGGTAAGTGAGTGAATTATTATTTCTGACGTGTATGTAAGAAATTATTAACGAGCGGAGCGAGTGAGTGGATTCCCCTCCGACAAATTCGCCGCAAGAGAAATAAGTATTTACTTGGGAAAGGAAGAACTAAGCTTGGCTGGATATTACCAAACGTGATCGACAAATTGTCAAGTGTCAAGTGCTTGGAACGAATGGATTTAACAAATAAATTTAACATTGATTATAAACAACGAGCTTAGAATGTGCTGCAAAGAAAACTATATGGCGTAAATAACCAGTAAACAAGAAGCTTTGGTAAGATAGCATATTCAACTTCAAGCACTGACTGAGTAATCATATAGTATACACATTACACAAGCATCGGCAAAGTGAAAATCACAAGAACACAACAGTGGTGTCAAACAAATCAACATGACAGGTTAAAATAATTAAATTATACAAAATTATATTGGTTGATATTGCTTCTTAAATTAAATAACGATTTGGGTGTTACAGGATTAATCACAAAGCCAATTAC
Source organism: Dioctria linearis (assembly GCA_963930735.1). NCBI lineage: Eukaryota > Metazoa > Arthropoda > Insecta > Diptera > Asilidae > Dioctria > Dioctria linearis. Next base: position 208,108,694 of record OZ005740.1, read on the forward strand.
TACCAAAAGTTTTAAATGTTTGCCTTCAAGCCACCTCAATATGGTCCGCGAATTAAAACAAGCCTTAAAGGATAGCAACGAAACCGTTAAAGCCTGTCACGAATTACTTGCAAAACGAGATGAAGATACTTCACGAGTGCAGTCATTGTTGGAACGCGAAACTGTCACATAAAACAATCCCATCACTCCGACGGCAAGTACCACAACCAGTTCATCTACGATGATAGGCCATAGCGTGTCCATTGGGGCACAATTAAATTTTACATTTAGAGATGTCGAGGAATCCATGAACACCTTCGATGGCAAGAGTGATTGTACCGTCATAAAATTCTGAAAAGATTTTGAAGGTTCAGCGGAATTATTTGCTTGGACCGAACAGCAACGAATTGTTTATGCGAAAAGATTGTTAAGGGGCACAGCGAAAATAGCATTGAGAAGCGAGGAGAAGTTGGACTCGTGGATGGAATTTAAGAACTTTTTGTTGAGAGAGTTCGAACCGAAAGAAAATGTGTTGCAGAGCTACGTGCGACATTGAAGAGAAATAAGCTGGCTAGCGAATCATATTATGAATTCTTTTTAGCTATACGTGAGTTTGGAAGTCGGCAAAACTCGACGAGCAATCCATCATAACGTACACAATGAATGGTATCGAAGACGACGAAGGATGCAAATTGATTCTGTATGGTGCGACTAACCTCAGCGAATTTAAGGAAAAGTTACAGGTATACGAGCGTATAGTAGAAAAGTAAAAAAACGGCAGGTTCACACAGTAGCGAAAACCTTTAACGAGAGGAACAATCAACCAGACAAGCCTTCATGCTATTCATGCGGGAAACGAGTTCACCAGTATAGATCTTGTCCTAGAAAGAGTGATGGACCCAAATGTTTTAATTGCAATGCTTTCGAACACAAAAGTTATGAATGTCCACAGAAAAGGAAGCCTAAAGTGGAAAACAAAGTCGCCTGTATCCAACAAAGAGAAGACACGCTGGAAGAAACAAATAAAAAATTACGCATCAACGACATTAGAGACAGAGCATTAATTGATACTGGAAGTGACGTGAGCTTTGCAAGAGAAGATGGATACGAGTTGTTAGAACAACCAGGCATTTCAAACCCTGTAATATTCAGAGGAGTAAGTTCAGGAAATATCACGTCCTTGGGATCGTTCAAGGCCAAAATCAACGTCAATGGCTACGAGTTCGAGGAGGATTTACATGTAGTCCCATCAAATGTTTTACCGAAACGATTCATTCTAGGAAAAACATTTCCCAAGAGGGTGAAGCTGTGGATGGATCATACCGGAATTTCAATTCAGCCGGAAAATATTGCAGAGGAACTAAGATGCCTTCGCTCGTGTATTTTCAACTCTAGAACTACGTAACGGATTTTTGCACATTCAACTGGACGATGAAAACCGGAAATATACTTCATTTGTGACGCCATGTGGACAATTTGAATTCACTCGAGCCCCTTTCGGACTATGCACATCACCCACCCAGTTTCAACGATTTATAAATAACATCTTTTCCAACCTGATAAGAGCAAAGAAAATGTTGGTCTATGTAGATGATATAATTGTCTTGCCGCGTGACGAAGAAGAAGCTATCAAGACCTTACGAGAGGTGGTAGATGTAGCAGAAAGTAACGGACTAGACATCAAACGGAATGAATGAAAATTCCTGCAACGTTGTATTGAATACTTGGGATATAATATAAAAAGAAGGCACGGTGTCGCCATCAGACGAGAAAATTAAGGCACTATCATGGTTTCCGATGCCAGGTTGCCTCAGAACCGTTCAATCATTCTTAGGTCTAACCGGGTACTTTCGGAAGTTTGTTAAAGATTATGCAACAATTGCACGACCCTTAAGTGATCTGCTTCGAAAAGACTCATATTTTCAATTTGGTGAACAACAAAAGCAGGCTTTTAATCGGCTGAAACAGGCGTTAATAACGAAACTTGTGCTAGCTATCTTTAATCCGCAAGCAACAACCGAACTTCATACTGACGCTAGTAAGCATGGCTGTGGTGCGATACTTCTTCAAACAGAAAGTGAAGATGGACAGCTGCACCCCATATATTATTTTAGTCGTAAGACTTCCCCTACCGAAGAGAGTTACAGCAGTTACATGCTAGAGGTGCTAGCCGCGATAACAGCCCTGAAGAAATTTCGCGTATATCTTCAAGGCATTAAGTTCAAATTAGTCACCGACTGCGCAGCCTTTACATGCACTATGGACAAAAAAGAAATGATCCCCAGTCTCCCGATGGGCAATGATACTATCCGAATCCGATTTTGTAATAGAACATATTCCTGGCCTAAGGATGAAACATGTAAACGCACTTAGTAGGAATCCTTTAGTACTTACCACCATAAGGTGCGTGCAGCACAAGAGAGGGATGATAGTGTAAAAGCCATAAAGCAAATTTTGCAGCTTCAGGAATTTGAAGACTATTATGTTGAAGGAGGGATTTTATTTAAAACACTTGACGGGCTAAAACAGCTAGTGGTACCAAAGAAAATGCAGACAGAACTGATAAGACATGTACACGAACAAGGTCATTTTGGAATTAAGAAAATGGAGGCTTTAATTATACAAAGTTATTTTATTCCAAATTTAAAGAAGAGGATCAGCGAATACATAGCAAATTGTGTTCCGTGCATCTTAGCAAATAAGCAAGGAAGGAAGGATTGTTGAACCCTATTTCGAAAGAAGCGACTCCTCTACAGACTTACCACATCGACCACCTAGGACCAATGGATGCAACCAGAAAAGGATATCGATATATCCTCACGGTAGTCGCTGCATTCACAAAGTTTGTGTGGCTTTATCCCACGAAAAGTACAACGACGTCAGAAGCCATAAAGAGACTTTCGTTGCAGCAAGCTACTTTCGGTAATCCGGCTAGAATCAGAATCATAACGGATAGACAAAAGGCTTTTACTTTAGCGTCATTTGAAGAATACTGCGAGAAGAAAAAGATTGAACACGTAAAAGTTACAACCGGCGTACCGCGTGGAAACGGTCAAGTGGAGAGAAGCCATCGTATCATCATTGCATTACTACCAAGCTATCGATTCAGTCTGAAGACGCATGGTATAAGCATACCAGCAAAATACAAAGGTGGTTCAATAGTTCTTATCAGAGAAGCATCGCGACAAATCCTTTTCATCTAATGACAGGTACACAAATGAGAAAGAAGGAAGACATAAGGATCGTGATCAACGAAGAAATCTTGCAAGATTTTCTGAAAGAAAGATGAACAAAGAGATATTGCAGCAGCGCAGATACTTAAAGTTCAAGAAGAGAATCGGAAAACATTTAATAAGAAGAGAAAAATGCCAACAAGATACCAGACAGGTGATTTAGTTGCTATTCTTCGAACGCAATTTGGACCCGGACTTAAGATTCGGCCAACATTTTTGGGACCGTCTCGAGTAACCAAGGTCCAACCAAACGACCGATATGAAGTAGCTAAGATTATATGAGACCATTCGTATACTTTCAGTCTGACGAAGAATACGAGAATATCAAATCAGAGCACGATTGTGAATCAGCAAAAGAAGATGTAACAACGAACCCATTGCAAGCACCCAAAAATCCTACAATAAGCACAAGAAATAATACCACTCACTAAGAATTAAATCCTCTTACAGTAAAACTAGCAATAAGATATTATACTAACCAAGTTTGAATTAAATTAGCTGTATTTGCAAATGAGACTATTCAAGACTTAGATTAGAAGATGATGACTACACAAACGAAGATGTTATAATAAGATGATGACTATGCAACGCTGGTGTTAAAATAAGACACAAGAACATGATGATTACGCAAACGAAGATGTTATAAGACGATGACTACGCAACGATGGTGTTAATTCTAACAACACAAGAACATGATGACTACGCAAGACGAACGAATTAGAAGACGAAGACATTAGAAGGCAACGACTTTGTGAGACCACGTCATAAATGATGACACTGAAGATGATAGCGCAAGAAGAAGACGTTAGCACAAAATATCCTAAAGTTTAATAACGACGCTAAGACGATGGAAGATTTAGATGACAGTAACAAACCCAAGAAGATTCTTCGAGGTCGACAAATGACAGGATGACCGGATGTGGAAGCACTGATCGCAGCGAATTCGCTCACGAGCAGCTCTCAGATCCAGGAAGCAAGAAGTAAGAGTGCCGGCGACAGGAAGATTAAGTCGTCAGGCAGTCTTCACAGCACCACCGCTTCGCACAAGTCGAGTATTTTTATTTTATATTAGAATAATTGTTGTTGTTGGTTTATATTAATAATGAATTAAATTCCTAATATAGTTTACGCGATCTTGGCCATTTTTCATATTCCTACATACATATCTATACAGATAGTCAAGCGACATTGAAAGCCACCTCAACACGAAGTTAATGTGGGAATGCATTAACAAACCTTGGCACAAAGAATCACCTAACACTTCAATGTGTGCCAGGACTCTCAGGAATAGATGGGAATGATGTATGTATGTATATCTCGAAGAGGATGAAACATCGGAGCACGTCTTATTCGAATGCAAGGTCATTGCTCATTGTAGATTACAGAAATTCACGTAATAGACCGAACTTCACGTGTGTACCAAGGACCTTCATTAACTTGCAGGGTCTTAGTTCTTAACGGCATATATTTTTAATATTTATTATTAATCAATGAGGAAAATATATCGGTTTTGTCATCGAGTGACTTCAGATAGAACGGTCACGTTGATGTTTTTTTAGTCACGATAAGAAAAGCTGTGGTGATTCGGGGTTTAGCAGGATGTCGTAAGAGAAAAATAAAATATCGTGATCCAAATTATTAAACGGGCATAGTTGATCTTGAAAATTAATTTTACTAACATTAGACGTAAGAGCAAACTTAAGCAGTGACTGATTTGTGACGTTAAAGTATGTGGAATATGAATTATTAGCCCCATTTAGCTCCTTTATAAGCGAGATACGCGAACCAATTGATAAGAGAAATACATTTATTTTCCAACTAAGAGTATTTACTTGTTTTCTCCTATTCAAACTGTTTCTCGACTAAAGCGAAACGCAGTGTCATTCACATACTGTCTTTGAATGCAATGTTTGAAATATTGCTCTACATGAAGATTGTTTTGAAACGTTTCATGACAACGACTGCTCAACCAGCCCCATATCTCCCATCAAGAATTATGGTTGTCAAAACTAAAAATTGCTGATTTTCTTACCTTTTTTTTTAATTTAACCTCTATTATTTTTGCTTTAGTACAGTGTATGAGTTGAATAAATTGAAATTGAATTTGAACCTACCTTCACTAGATTACCTCTAGAATAGAATGCAACGCAGAAACTGTCAGAAAATAAAGTGCAGAACAGACCGTGCGTTCAGGTGCACGCAGAATGTCACATAATGTCACATTTTTACACACCATGTCGTTTAGGCGACCGAAGCGTTCTCATTTCCCCAGCACATCGATGTGCACATTTTACGCTACGGTCTGGTAGCGTAGTGTCCCGGTGCGCTTTGTAATTTTGACGTTTAGCGTAGTTTAGTTCTTAAAGAACTTTCAAAATTGACATTTCTAATCGAACTGCACACCAACCGTTCAGGTGCTATCCCTACTTTTTCAATGATGTGATGTGCGCACCGATGTGCTGAAAAGCACATCGGTGTGTATACCTGAACGCACGGAGAATGTAATTGCAGTGACTACTTTAAATGACAGTTCAGTGCAATTGTCATATTTTCGGTGTTGTACTTGTTAATTTTGTTTTGTTAAAAATTGTCTTAGAATATAGACACAACAGGAAGTGTTGATACCTGTAAAATTCGTGTGCATGAGCGTGGATTTTTCAGAGTATCATGAAGTAGCTCAGCATTATATTCAAGAAAGAGACAACTCTATGTTTAGCTGTCAAACGAAGTTTATTTAATTTGCAAAAAAATTTGCAATAATTTAAATGTAATTGAAAAGTTGTAAAAGTGTTTTAAAAATAGTGCTAAACAAAGCAAATAGTGTAAGTAATTATCTGTTCAAATTATAGTTATAAATTTCTAAGTGATGTTCATGTAATTTCAGAATGAAGTGTTCTGTAAAAAATTGCCACAACAACACCAAAGATCGACGTGGGAAATCATTTTTTAGACAAGTATAGTTATAAAATATTATTTTGTGTACTTTACACACCTGTGTATATTAAATTAAATTAACAATTTATAAGAAAAGCGATGAAATATCGAAAAAATCCTTCCTCCACCGAGATTTGTTTACGTTTGTGACAGCTGCGAAATTCCCTGAGTATGATGGCGTAGTGACAGTGAATAAGAACATTTTCCATGGGAGCAAACGTAATATTTTCAACCATATATCTTGTTGCCCCGATCTCTATATTGATTCTACTACAGGGGCAACAGATACTAACACAACCAGAATTTGACTTATAACACTTCCTGTACTCTCTATATTCTAAGAAAATTGTGGGAATAATAAGAGTCAAATTTGAAATATCATACTTCACCTCATTAATTAATTTTTCTTCAAACATCATTGCTTTCACAAATTCGATTCAAAACACACGTTGTCTTCAGCTTCTAGAGCGTCTAAAGCTTCTCTACGGTGCCGGCATTAAATGTTGGAAGCTGGGCAATCTTTTGCAGAAGTTGCAGCGATCGCGTTCAGTGTGCGCGAAATAATGTGCTTATAATTAAATCAGCGTGACAATTCTTTATATTTACTACAGTGTGTGAACGTTGCATTCTGTTCCAGCTATTATGCATTTCTGTTTATATAGACTTGTGTACATTATATTATCATTCACATTAATATTTATCGTAAAAAAGTTCAAATTTTCGCACGACAAAATCTTTCAGATGATTGTAAATTAAATAGAAGGGGATTTTTAAGTGCCATTGAACAAATTTGTTGGACCGAGGAGAAATTAAGATAACAGACTTTTTTTGTTTTCAACAAATTTGTAGGGCCGAGGAGAAATTAAAGATAACAGACTTATTCTGTTTTCATCGTCGAAAACATCGAAAAATGCAACAAAATCTTCTAGAAAGACCCTATTACTTGTATTCTTCATTGGGTTCTACTAGAGCTCTTGGAAATGCAGCTTTCAATAGCAGAACCAACAGGCACCTGCTCAATAGAAAATGAAAAAGCAAAATTGGATTTTTAAATAAGTATGAAAATTTACAACATCATGGTTGTGGGACTCCAGAGACAGGAAACATCATTGAGAAGAGAAGCTTGTCATCCTTTAGTAACAGAGACGTAAATAGTAGTACTATTTACGGCTCTGCTAGTAGTCTAGTGAAAACAAAAGAGAACATAAAGATAGTGTTGAAATACTAGAACAATCTTAAAATGGAATCGATCGAAACCTTGATTATAGGATGTTTTATATAAGCTGTATTCTTTTGTGTACTTTGTTCTAGGACTCTCATATACTGGAGAGAATAAATTGTTCTGTCGATTGAAGCGAACTATTTATACTGTTTGCTTCATTTATAAATCTTCTATGAAAATGTGTAAAGCGTTCTTTTGTGTATCTTTTGTTCTGCCCTGTTCTGCAGACACAAAAAAATCAGCTATAGTTATCAATAGATCTGTATGTTTACTGTTATGTATTTGTATTATGGAGGCCGACAAAACGGCACACATGAAAGTATTGTATCTGAAAATACCTCCGTCGGCTACCAAAGTGAATAAAAATTTTGCCGAAATATTTTGTGTAAATTTCCAAGAAGAAATGAATGCTTATTGCTCGTCTGCTCGTCTGCGTTCATAAAAATTGTTAGAAGCCCAATCACCCATTGACACTCTCCAATAATGCATAATTCCAAGGAAAGAATTTCCAGTTAATTTCTAAGAAAAAGTTTTCAGTTAAAATTGAGGCCTTCCTTACATCAGGTCGAAGCATCGTTGATTTTATATTGGAGCTAGACATTGCTGGCTTGCTCTTACGACGAGGGAATCGTTTTACTGGTTTTTTGCTCTACTTGCCCAGTCTATGAATGTATTAATTTCTTTAAACTTGTAGGTAGGTTATATAAACTCACACGACCGTAGTGCAGAGCGGACATGTGTGTGGCCCTCTCGGGTTTTAGAAGTGACACTCCGATATAATCGGCAATCTTCGGCCATAGACAAACTAATAACTACGGCTCTGCAGGAAATGTCATCCTCATCATCTCATCAGTGGTCTTTTAATACGGTTCAGTTGCGACGTGTTTGTATCAATCCCAACGACAGTTAGCAGTATAGTCACAGTAGGCATTATTTCATGTAAGGTTCTATTTTTTTACCATGCTCTTTTGTTTATTGATAATAAATTTAAATTATTTTAGTTTTATTGTTTAACTCACAATGAGTCACCCGACCACAAGTTCCAAGAAGCGTAAAATATATCACTATAATGATGAATGGGAACAGGAATTTTTTTTTAACGATGAAAACGGGTAAATGTATTTGCATTATTTGTTTATCAACCGTAGCACTTCCAAAAAGGGCCAATGTTGATAGACACTTTAGAACAGTCCATAAACAATATGAGAATAATTATCCATTTGGCTCGGAGTTACGGAAAGCAAAAGTACAACAATTAATGACACAATTAAATATGCAACAGTCACATCTTGTGAGAATAAGTACGAAGTCGAAAACTGCCACCATGGCCTCATTCAAGGTAGCTAAAATTTTATTAAAACATAAGAAGCCCTTTGAAGACGGCGAAATATGGAAGGAGAGTTTCATTAAAGCAGCAGAATTATTATATCAAAAATTTAATAATAAATCTGAAATAATTGCTTCAATTAAGGAAATGTCGCTGTCGAGAAACACCGTTAAGGCCAAAACACTGTGAGAGCGACACAACAATGTTGGCAACTTAGTTGGCAACAATATCGCATTTAAAACACAGTGAACGCGACTCGACAAATGTTTTTGACAGCAGTCACTGTTTTATTTATTGTAAAAGAAATGAAACAAGGAAAGAACTAAGAAAAATCTTTAGTATACCTTATGCGGCTTTCTCAAAATTGTAAAAGCATAAAGAAAAAGCTAAAAAAAAGAAGATGAGATTGCCATACAAGGGATGACGTTTATCGTACAGCATAACTTTTTCCCCATTTTTCTCTATAAATTCCCCCTCAAAACTCATAATTTCTCAAACTAATTAAACAAATTAATTTTATTAAAGTTTTTAATAACTAGTTTATTTACTACAATCTTTTAATTTGCTATTCTTTATAAAAATAACCAAATCCACATAACATAAATGTCAATTATTCACTGTCCACACAGAAATGTCAATTATGTTGGCGACTAATTTAGAGATTTTCCCAAACTTTTTGTTGGCAACTTGTCGAGTCGCTCTCATTGTGTTAAGTATATGGGACTTCCATATATTCGAATCTTTGACAGCAACCAATTTACGGCGACTTTGTTGTGTCGCTCTCACTGTGTTTTGGCCTTTATGCGTAGAACAGAAGCGATGAGTAAAAATTTAGAAGAGATTCTGAAAGAAAATATTAATGAAAGCAGGTTTCTATCCTTACAAATCGACGAATCAACGGATGTCACTGATACCGCACAGCTATGTATATTTATTCGAATGTGTTTCCAAGATATGTCTGTTAGAGAAGAACTACCAACAATTTTACCGATGAAGAGACAAACGAGAGGTCAAGATGTATATAATTCGTTTAAGTCTTTTATTACTAAAACAGAATTTCCAATACATAAACTGTTATCGATTACGACTGATGGAGCTCCTTCTATGGTTGGGAAACATAATGGATTTATAGCTCTTTGTAAGAGTGATGATGATATTCCAAGTTTTACCAACTACCATTGCATTATCCATCAGGAAGTATTGTGCTCAAAGATATTAAATTCAGATGATGTTATGAATTTAGCATTCAAAATAGTTAATTCTATTCGTGGAAGCAGTTTGCAAAGACGCAGATTCAGAGCATTATTAGAGGAATGTGAATCTGATCTCGGAGAACTACTATTACACACTGATGTAAGGTGGCTAAGCCGTGCTAAGTTTTTAAAAAGATTCTTGGATCTTTTGCATGAAACAAAAGAATTTATGAAAACTATTAATAAATCATATCCTCAATTGGATGATGATAAGTGGATGCGTGATCTTGCTTTTCTCGCTGACACTACAGGAAAGCTAAATGAATTAAATTTGCAACTTCAAGGAAAGAACAAAACATTGACTGAAATGGTTAGCGACGTGAATGCATTCAAGGGGAAACTTACATTCCTAGAAGCACAATTGAAGAAAGGAGATTTAAAACAATTCGAAAATATGGCAGCTAAATCTACAGATAAAAACTCATATGAATGCAAGGAATATGCTAATAAGTTGTCTCTATTACGAAATGAGTTTGATAGAAGATTTAAAGATATTTCAAAAATAGAGGATATAATATTATTCATGTCATTCCCATTCAATGATAAAATAAACATAGAAGAAATACCAATAAAATTAAAAGAATTTTTGGATGTGGACCAAATACTAGTTGAGAATGAAATCCTAAACTTAAAATGCGATACTTTTTTTAAATCAAGAGCTTTGTCTCAAAATAATTATTGGAATTTACTTTGTGAAGAAAAATATCCATGTTTATGGAAATGTGCAGCATATTTAACAACCTTTTTCGGTTCTACCTATCTCTGCGAAACAACATTTTCTACCATGAATGCAATCAAAACAAAACATCGCTCCTGTTTGACAGATGATCATTTGGCAGCATGTTTACGAATATCTATAAGTACATATAAACCACAATATGAAAAGCTTATCGAAAATATGCAATGTCATGTTTCCAGCGCGTCCTTTGATACGACATAAATAATAATAATTAATGTGTATTTAAAGTAATATTGTTTGCATTTATAATAAAAAAATAAAAGAACATATTGTTTTATTTATTAACTAATTAGTATATGAGAAGAAATCATTATTATCTCTTATTAAAATAACTTGATATTGTATATGTTTAGTATTATCTGTGTTTATTTTAAACTTATCTTTGGCCTTAAATTACTACTTTTCTTATTGTCACTTAACACTCAGGATGTTGGTAGACCGCCGCCTATATTTAAAAAAATAAGTCGCCCGTAGTGATCATAAGTTTGGCCACTCCTGCCCTAGATGAATGCTCGGATAAAATTCCGTATGGTCACCGATCTATCTTTAAATATCAAAATGTAAGGTCATGAACTAGTATATTATTTTCGCTGCTAAAATAATACGTGGGGTAGCAGCCATGGGATCTGCCACTTGCTATTTCAAGTCTAACATTTGTTAGGTCAGCAGGCTATGTCTGTAAGTTCACGAAACTCGCCACGCCAGTCTGCATCATATTACTCAATAGACAATAGTCCGCAAGGTCACGTTGCAAATGAAAAAGTCATAGTATACCGGCTGATTTTGATATCGATAATTGATCTCGGACAACTAATCAGTGAACCGACCGTCAGCTGCTCAAGTAGCGATGGTTGTGGATGTGGGAGGCTGCGAAAGTGGTAAAAACAAATTTTTGACATGATAGTGAGTTGAAAGAAAATCGTCAGCTGCAACGCAGAGGCTGGATTATGCGTCAGCTGCTCGCATGAACTTGTAAAAAAACACATAAATTGAAGTAATAGTATTAGCCTGAGAACGCGTCGACGTAGAGAGCTGAAATTTGGTACATGGTGTTTTCATAGCAATAGTAAATGAAATTTCGAAAATGGACTAAATCGGGCAGCCCCTTCTTGGTATATAAAAATTTTTTTTTTACGTATACTGTAAACACAATCAGCTCTAGACGTTTCTACTGTACTGAAAAGTTCGTAGAATATAAAATTCTATGAAATTGCTCATAGTCATTTTTACTGTCCGACGAACCGTTCTAGAAATATACATATATGTACGTGCGAAAAACCAATTCAACATTCAAACTTGCACAGAGAGGTGGCCATACGAAATTACATACGGGCATTCATCTAGGGTATCGTAAGAATTGATCTTAAACCAATTCTAGCTTTTATACTTCTTCATATAACATTGTAATATTGACGAATCTTTGGGAATTCCCGGAACCAATGTGCATTGTAAATTTTAAATCGTTCTGAAGAGGAATCATATTGCCGAGCATTATGATACAAATATCCGTGTCTGGCCAATTCTTATGATACCCTAGATGAATGCCCGTATGTAATTTCGTATGGTGACCTTTCAAGCAAGTTTGAATGTTGAAGTGATGATTGTAACAAATTTCATAGGATTTTATATTCAGTACAAAAAAAAAGTCTAGGACTGATCGTATTCACAACGTAACAAACCAAAAATTTGTATATGGCAACATCAAAAAGGGGTTGCCTGATTTAGTCCATTTTTGAAATTTCATTTACTATTGCTATGAAAGCATTATGTACCGAATTTGAATTCTCTACGTCTACGCGCTATCAGTCTATTACTATTACTTTATTTTACGTGTTTGTTTTTACAAGTTCATGCGAGCAGCCGATGATTTTATTTTCAACTCACTATGATGTCAACTGTTTATAAAAAAAAAACCTGCATACTATTACTTAAACAATTTTTTTACCACTTTCGCAGTACCCCGCACCCACCGCGGGTGCGTCTGCTAACGCTTGAATCACTTATTAGTCATACCAGATCTATCGAAAAGATAACAATCGAACGGCATAAGAACACTACCTAAAATGCAACGCTACCTCCCGGACTGCAGCTTTCATTCATCTCGTCCAATTGTTCTCTTCCCCGTTGATATTTGCGTGGGTTGGTTCTTAAAATATAAAATTTAATCATTTTGAATTTTGGATTTTCATTTTTTTTTCTTTTTAATTTATTTTATTCTATTTATTTGTCAATATACTATACTTACTATTTTTAGCCAGACACAATAGAACAAATGTGGTCGGGGTGACCGCAGGGTTCTACAGTGGCCTAGCCGCCCCTACTTTTAGCCTTAACTTTATCAGTTATTATTTAATTTTTATTAATTTTTCCCGCGGACGGGAATCGAACCTACGCTTGTTAGAATCGGTCAATGATGGAGAAAGAAGAATTTTAAGAACATTTATTTTTTAACGATCAAATTTATAAATACAAGAAGAAAAAATAACCGCCTCGTCCGGGGTTTGAAACCGTTAAAAATAAATGTTCTTAAAATTCTTCTTTCTCCATTATTATTTAACATTGGTAATTATTTTTAAGTCTTGTTTCTATCATTATTTTTTCTCTTTTTCTAATATTATATTATTATACCGCATTGCTCTACAGCAAAGGTGTCCAAAATAAGGCTCGCGGGCAAAACCTGGCCCACCAAGTGATTTTATCCTGCCCGCCAAGGTTTTTGAAAATTTTTCATAAGCTTAACTTAAACGTTCCACATATAGGTTAGATTTAGATTAAATTTCTAAAGGCGTGTGCAGGTGTTAGCCTCGCAATCACTAAGATCTGATCTATTGTGAAAGCCCGTTTAATTTACTCCCTTTCTAGGTTCAGTAGTTTGGTGAAGGAAAAGAATGTTCGAGGTAGAGTAGTCTCCGCCTGGCCAATGCTTCGCAGTTGCAGAGCAAGTGCTCCGAGGTTTCGCGAGCATCCTGACAGGTTGAAGTTTCAGCCAAGCCCAGCTTGATACTTCAAGTGGCAGAGCTTAGCAATCATTTTGAGCTCTGTTCTTCTAAGGAGATGGAACTCTTTTATTTTTCCGCCAGAGGTAAACTTTTTTGCCTGACGAAGTCCTTGTAGCCTTTCACAATACAGGGATTTTTGTCTATTCTCCCAGTTATTTACGGCAGCTCTGAGGTAACGCTTTGAACACACATATTGGTTTCAAATTTACAAATATATTGAAACTTTATTTTTCATTCAATTCGCATGACGCACAAAATGGCGAAGCGATGATCCCGAACAGTCATACATTGGTAGTCTATATACCGTCTGCGCATATTAAATGCGCAAAATCAACATGAGCCACAAAATTTCTTTGAATGAATCTACTGATTCGTGCAATTTACTGTGACTAGATAGACTCTATGTAACATCTTTGCAGTTGAGCTCGGGATTCCTTTCTATTGTCTTCGGTTGCCCGTGACTCATTTGTAAATTGATATGTTTAAATTCATATTTAATATATTACAAATTAATTATGTTAACATTATATTTAAAGTTGAACATGGAAGGAAAAAAAAAGAAAAGTTGATGACGAGTGCCGCGTTTTTAAGGAAGAATGAGGATTCAAATACTACTTTGTGCAATCGCAGTCAAAGAATGTTGCTGTAATGAAGGAATATAATTTACGTCGACATTATGAAACAAAACATGCTTCAGTTTACTCAAAATTTAAGGACAAGCAGCGTACTGAAAAATTCGAATTGGTGAATTATGTCCAGAAAAATTGAAACTTTTCAAAATGATCAGTCTATCCGTAATACTGTTTCTCGTCGATTTGACGATATTGGAAATCATATTCTCCACCAGATTACTGGGAAAGTTGACCGTGTACTCTACTATTGAGGTCTGATTTCGTAATAATTGTCTAGCATAATCTTCATTTGCCTTAATTTCACTTATTTGCCTTTCATATTGGTCAGCTAAATCTCGGTCCAGAATTCCGAACAATTTATTAGTGACCGTTCCTATGAATCCAAATGGTGCTCGCTTATTGCGAGTTCGTGGATATTCATTTGTTGGTATAATATGTCGTTCATTTGTTCGATTTCTAACAATTGATGTTTCAATGTTTGGGTAGTGGCATAACATAGATCTCTTGACAGCCGAGTTTCTTCATCGCATTACTGATTCAGTTTCCGGATTTATTTTCGGATGCCATAGAGTTTTTTCCAATATGTTGTTAGGTTGTAATAGACTACCAAGTTCCATTCGCTAAAGTAAAATCACATATCGGAAATTTCATCAAAATATAATCCTTCGTGGTTATGAAGCTTGATTAATCGATACGGTGCGTTGACGGTTTCACCCAGTGCTACGACCAACAAGGTAGTGATGATGAACAGATAACTCAGAAAGTTGGATTTGCAAGCTTTTTTTAATGATGATGATGTCCCAGATTCGTGTCGACTCATCTGTAAATGGCTTGCATTATAGGTCTTTTCACACCTTCGTCGTTTGTGACAACTTTGTACAGGTGCCTTTCGTTCGTCGTTATTTGTTTCCCCTGAGGGAACAGGTGTCACTTTAGTATCATTGTCAGAGTCTATTTCTGCAGTTGGCATGTCGCCTAAATTCTTTTGTTCATTACTTATTGGCAGCATCGAGATTTTGGTAAGTGGTCGTTTAAGGGTTCCAGATTTCGTTTTCATAGTTACGACTCTGACAAGTACATCACTTCCCGGATGTACTTTGATTATTCTTCCAAGAGCCCAACGAGACGGAGGTAAATTATCTTCTTTTATTAATACGATGTCGCCTTCTGTTGGGTTAGGCTTCTTCTGCGCCCATTTTGGTCTTTGTTGAAGTCTTCCAAGATACTCATTAGACCACTTTTCCAGAAGTCCTGGTACATCTTTTCCACTCTATCCCATCTCTTAAGAAGACCAGTGTTGGTTTCTAAGTAGTCCTTATCTGGTATTGACAATATAGGTGCACCAGTTAAAAAGTGACCGGGTGCGAGCACTTTTAGGCTTTCTGGGTCTTGTGTTAATGGACATAATGGACGAGAATTGAGACACCCTTCTATTTGTGTCATTAGTGTGGTCATTTATTCGTATGTCATTCTCGTTTCACCAACTACTCGACGCATATGATGCTTGATCGATTTGACGCCGGCTTCCCAAAGTCCTCCGAAATGTGGTGACGATGGAGGAATGAAATGCCATTGGGCGCCAGTTTCTCTATGGCTTCATTTACTTCGGTTTTATATGCATCTTGTTGATGAAGATTGCTGATTACTTTGCTGGCGCCCACGAAATTAGTGGCATTATCACTGTATATATGTGCCACAGTTCTGCTTACCAATCTTTTGAATGCGGCTATGAAGGCCTTTGATGTGAGATTGGTGACTACCTCAATATGAATTGCCTTGGTAGTCAAGCATATAAAAATTGCTACATATCCCTTGTAAGTGCGGTTGCCTCTACCTGTTTTCACAAGTAGGTCGAATGGTCCTGCGTAATCCACACCAGTATGAGTAAAGGGACGACTCGGAGTGACTCTGCCTGTGGGTAACATTCCCATCATCTGTTGCGACGTTTCGGCGTTGTATCGATGACATTGAACACATTTGTGGATATAACCTTTAATTGCCTTTAGTCCATTAATTATCCAGTATTTTTGACGGACTACCTCCAAGGTTAAAGTGTTTCCTCCATGTAGTGTCTTCTTGTGAGCTTGAACTATAATAAGTGTAGTTAACTCGCTTTTATGGGGAAGTATGATTGGATGCTTCTGTTCAAACGTCAAGTTTGAGTTTTCTAGTCTACCACCAACACGTAATACTTCAATTGAATCAGTAAATGGATTTAACGTGAGTAGCCGACTTGATTTTGATAGTTCTTGACTTTGACGTAATTTCTGAAGGTCTTCCTTGAAATGCTTCTCTTGTGTATACTTAATGATTAGTATTAATGCGTCTTCGAGTTCTTTCACAGTCAGTGAGTCACATTTTCTTGCGTGTCTATCCTCCGTCAAATTGTTTATGAATTGTTTACAGTATGCAGTGATACGTAGAACTTTCCATAATGAACGGTGACTTTGCAGTAGGAGATCGAATACGTTTGTATCTTGTGTACGTATTAGTGTGTGCATTGCAATCTTTTTCCTTTCTAGTTCTGTTTCTTCGAATTTACTTTCTGGATATGTGATCTCTTCACATTTAAGCCAGTATGGACCTTCCCACCACAGCGAATGGGTTTCTAGTTGTGATGGATAGATTCCTCGAGAAGCTACGTCTGCAGGATTCTCAGAGGACTTTACGTAGTACCAATTTTACTTGGTTGTTCTTAACTGTATATCTGCTATTCTGTTGAGCACGAAGGTTTTCCATTTATGTGGATCGGCCCTAATCCATGATAGGACTATTTTGGAGTCTGTCCAAGCAAAGTACGGAATGTTTGAAATTTCTAGGCTGACTATAGTTTACTTTAATACATTTGCAAGAAGATGCGCTCCACATAATTCTAATTTTGGTAGTGTTAGTTTCGACTTCAGGGGGGCAACTTTAGTTTTAGCGGTGAGTAGCGAGACAGTCATTTTTCCGTTATGAACTGTTCTGAAGTATATTACTGCACTGTAGGCTCTTTCTGAGACATCTGAAAACCCGTGCAACTCGTATTTGTAATCGCCGTGAGAGTATCCAATCCATCTTGCTATTTTAATTTTTGTTAGCATTGATAATTCTTGTTTGATCCGATTCCATTTTTGTTTAATTTCCCCAAATAGGGGCTGGTCCCAGTTTAGGCTCTCAGTCCAAATTTCTTGAAATAATAGTTTGATAGTAATAATTATTGGGGCCAATAGTCCAATTGGATCGAATATTTTATAGGCTTCGGACAGCATCTCACGTTTAGTCAGAGGATCTTCATTGTTTGAAATATTCACTTTTATTTTGAAGTAATGAGTGGATGGATTCCAGTGAACTCCAAGTGCTTTAATTGATTTTTCATGATCGAAATTCATTCCTGTAGCTGATTCCCTTACTTCCCATGATAGTTTCTGTAAGAGTTCTTTGCTATTGCTACTCCATTTTCTCAAGTTGAAACCTCCGCTCTTAAGGGCGTTTATTAATTCATGACTTATTTTACTGACTTCTTCTAAAGAATCCCCTCCAGATACAATATCATCTACGTATGTGTCTCGCATGATGACTTTTTCTGCAAATTCAAAGTCTTTAGCTGTATCTTTGGCCACTTCTTGAAGTGTTCGAATTGCTAAAAATGGTGCACTTGTGGTTCCATATGTGACTGTAGTTAATTTGTACTCCCTGATGGATTCTTTTTCAGAATTTCGCCACAAGATTCTCTGATAATTCTGGTCTCTAATATCAATGTTTACTTGGCGGTACATTTTTTCAATGTCAGATGTGAATACTACTTTATGTTTTCGCCATCCGAGCAGAATTGAAATTAAATTCTGTTGTATTTGTGGTCCGATTAAAAGTATTTCATGATTATTTCTTTTTGCTGTCCCATCAAATACCACTCTTAATTTTGTCGTTGTACTGTCGTGTTTTAGTACAGCGTGATGAGGTAGGTAATACGCTGTGTCCAAATTGTCAGCTGCTAAGGTCATGTGGCCAAGTTTTAAATATTCACTCATAAAGTCATTATACATGACTTCAAACGCCTTTTCTGTCTTGAATTTCTTTTCCATCTGGAGTAGTCTTGCTAATGCGATTTCTCGAGAACCCCCAAGATTGGCGGTTTCAGGATTCTTTTTAAATGGTAATCTTACTGTATATCTACCGTCAGCATTTCTTCGATGAGTAGTTCTGAAGTGAGTTTCGCACATTACATATTCACCTGTCAAGACTGTATCAGTATTCAAATCTTCGATTTCCCAAAATTTTCGAATTTCTTCATTTACATCTACTTCAGATATGTAGCATTGGGGTGCTATGGTGGACATACTTTGTTTCACTTCGCCCGACAGTATCCAACCTAACTGTGTCTCTTGAGCTATGGGAGTTCCTGGAGGCCCCCGCAGTACACTGTCCATTAGTATTTTAGCAAACACTTCTGCTCCAAGGATTACATCAATTCTTCTTGGTTCATCTAACTTCGGATCTGCTAATATCAGATTCGTTGTGTGCTTCCATTCTGATTTGTTTGTAATTTTTTCGGACGGCATTACTCTCGTTAGCTTTTTAAGTACTAATGCTGTTGTTGTTGTGAGAAATGGTGATGGAAATCTTGGCTTTACTGTTAATTCAATGCACGTTTGAATATTGTCAATCTTTGCACCTCCTACTGCTGTTACAGTGGCGTTTATTCGTCTTCTTGGCAGTTTTAACTTCTGAGCCGCTTCTTCGGTTATGAAGCTGGCTTGAGCTCCCTGGTCAATAAGCGCTCGCAGCATAATTGTATTGTTGTTTTTACCAACTGCTTGTAATATTGCAGTGGCTAACAATAAAGTACACTGATTTTTACTTTCTGCAATATGAGTTGACACTACTGACGCATTTGGTCTAGTCGATTCCCTCTCATTGGTTTCCTGATTGTTTAGCTTCCAATCAGGTTTTTGAGGTGATGAATTTAAATGTAATAGTTTATGATGTTGTCTGTTACATATTCTACAAGTTTTCCAACTTTTACAACTCTGAGCTGAATGGCCCTTAACTAGGCAATTGGAGCAGAGTTTTGCTTTTCTGCTCTCTTCGTTTCTTTGTAAAGCATTCAATTTATTAAATTTTTCACAAGTATAAATCTTGTGATTTGCTTTGCAGAAGCCGCATATTGATTTTATTCCCACCATACCGTGGTGTATTTTTACTTCATTTCTTTTGTCTAAAATTTTTGTTGGCTGAATGGTCTTTGTCGGTTCCATAGATTCTAGCACTTGAAATCTGTTTTCAAGAAAATTTAGGAATTCATTTAGTGCTTGAATCTCTCTGGGATTTTCCAATGATTGTTCATAGATTTTTCGAGACTCTTTGTCTAGTTTTTGTATTAGTAAATGAAGAATGAGCGAATCCCAGTTCGTAATGTCGATGTCTAGATTTTTTAATGCTTCTAGGCATTCCAGTGTTGAGTCGTGGAGTTTTTTTAGACCAGCCGATGATTCTTATAAAAGTTCTGGTTGATTACAAAGTCTTCTTAGTTGGGCTGACACTAAATTTCTCGTATTATTATATCTGCGATCTAGGATTTCCCATGTAGCGTCATAGTTTTCATTAGTAATGTTAAAATGTTGAATCAATTCATTTGGTTCTTCATTCACGTTTGCTTTTAAATAAAATAGTTTCTCGGCCTTAGTAATTGTATTATTTTTATGTATCAGTTCGATGAATAAATTTCTGAAGAAAGGCCATTTAAGATAATCGCCGGAAAAGATTGGTATATCAATACGTGGAAGTTTTACTGCTGCACTTCTCTCAGTTCTAGGAGTAGGTGCCTGAATTGTTGCTAATGGTGTAGATAGACTCTGCAATTTTTCTTGTAATTGAATTAATGCTTCCTGATAGATGCTTTCAGTTGCTGCAAAGACATCTTGATCAAAGTAGTCATCTTTGAATCTTCCCAATGCCATTATACTAGTATGAGTATGCACAATCAATTCCCAGTAGTCATTCAATAGTTTAATCTTCTGTGTATAATATACTGGAGAGTGGTTTTTCTTCATCTGCTTTAATGTTAGCTATATTGTGTTTCAGTGTATCAATTATAGCTGCTTGCTTCTTGATTTGGTGTAACTGTTCTGAGATATCTTCTGACCTTTTCCGCCTTTCGATTGCCTCTCGAATCAAATTTTCTACAAGATCTCTAG
This sequence comes from Dioctria linearis, assembly GCA_963930735.1. Taxonomy (NCBI): domain Eukaryota; kingdom Metazoa; phylum Arthropoda; class Insecta; order Diptera; family Asilidae; genus Dioctria; species Dioctria linearis. The sequence goes on from OZ005740.1 coordinate 208,129,188, forward strand.
TCTGATCATATAGTGTTTCAACTTGACTGTGGTAGTTTTCGACGAAATATTTGTGATCGGAGTTTTGTTCCCTTAGTGATTCGAGTTGTGTATTGAAGTTATCGAACTCTTCCCATGCAGTGTTGAGTGAATGTAGCCGTGCCTCACCATACTCTTTAGTCTTCCTAGCCGAAGGATCTCTGCTGATTTGCGCATCGACCTTCTTGATTATCCTTGTATATTTTGTCTGCTCCCTCAGTATCTGATCCATGATGAGTACGACGAATTAGTAGGTTGATGATGCTTTTACCTCAACCGATGATGATTTCAAAGTAGCAGGAAAAAAAATATTATTGCGTATTGTTGAAGACACTATTTAAAAATATTTAGACCCTTTGTTCCAGAAACTCAATAATAGTCTTTCAACTTTATAATTACAGCCTTTGGACCTTAATTCCAGAGGTTATATTTGCTATAATAATCTGTTACCTGAAGACCCAAGCTCTACAAGCTTGATGATTATAGCAGCGACATCCGGCTCGAAGGACCAAAAATGTTTAAGTAACAACACTGAGTTTAATTTACTACAAACATTTATTACCAAGTTACAAAAAATAACTGAACGAATAATAATTGATTGACTATTTTTATGTACAAAAATTGCTTTCAAACAATAAAAAACAAAATGATAAATTTTACACAATGCAGAGTTCATTCACTGATTAATTTTGCTGACGCATAATATTTGTTACTGCTGCAATGAATGAACTTCGCATTGAATAAATGAAATATGATGACAATTAGAAGTTGGTTGCATTGACCCTTTGCATAAAATTAAAAATATGCAAATTGTAAGTATGTAAGTAGAAAATAATTATATGTACTCTGTATAGAACAATTCTAGCTTTTTTACTTGTTATATACATATATATTTTTTTGCACTAAAAATTTATTTAATTAGAAATATTCTTCGTGATTTGGTGCTAATTATTTGAATTTCAAATGATTATTTGTCATGCGTTATTTGATAAAGAAATAATTATTCGTTATTTGATAAAATATTCGCAAATAATTTTTGCTCTTTTCTATGAATTTCGTAAGATAAATGGAATTAAGTTCTGCATTTTAATGCGTGAATACATTCCGTATTCTTACAGCAGGTCTCAACAACAGCATGATCGCTCCTGGTTTAACGATAAGTGCAACCAAGCTATAAAAGCGAAAGAGTCTGCTTTTCGCGCCTATCAATTGCATCCATGTCCGGAAATGAAACAAGTCTACAAGACTGCACGGAACACCTGCAAGTCCATTATCCAGACAGAAAAATTTCTGTTTGACCAGAATATTAGACAAAGAATCTTGACAAGCCGCAAAGGTAGCAAAGGTTTCTGGTCCCTGGTCAAAACCATCAGGAACAATTTCACCAGTTCCTCTATACCTTCACTACTTAATAATGGTGAAGTGATTGTTGACTCCCTGGATAAAGCTAATATTTTAGCTGCTAGATTCGCTTCAAATTCTCGTCTTCCACCAACTTCACAAACACCTGTTTTGCATCGCCCGTGTGAATGTGTACAAGAGCCAATACACGTTCGTACGAGGGATGTGTTCAGGGTCCTTAAGGATATCAACGTCTCCAAAGCCGCAGGTCCTGATGGTTTTTCGCCCCTGTTAATTAAAAGCTGCGCCTCATCCTTGGCTAAACCTCTGCGCAAACTATTCTACTTGTCTTATTCGACAGGAAAATTTCCAACTGCTTGGAAGCTAGCTCACGTTCAGCCTATTCCTAAGAAAGGAGAGGGTAGCGATCCCTCAAATTATCGACCAATTGCCATCACTTCGATTCTTTCAAAGGTTTTTGAATCTATCATTAACTCAAAATTAATGAAGTATCTAGAAACTAATCATCTCATCAACGATCGCCAATATGGCTTCCGAGCTGGACGCTCATCTGGAGACTTGCTGACCTTTCTTACGGAACGTTGGAACCGTAGTCTTCACAATTTTGGTGAGTCTAAAATCGTTGCTCTAGATATTTCAAAAGCCTTTGATAGAGTCTGGCATCCAGCCCTTTTAGCCAAACTTAAAGCACTTGGTCTCTCCCCTCCTCTTCTATTATGGATTGAAAGTTTCCTATCGTTACATCTGAACCGCATCCCATAAATGCCGGTGTGCCTCAAGGCTCTGTTATCTCTCCAACTCTCTTTTTAGTTTTCATTAATGATCTGCTTTCCCTTACTTTCAATCCCATCCATAGTTTCGCAGATGACAGTACTCTTGATTTCGCTTACTCCTTTGACACTCTTGCGGAATCCAGGGGGAATGCATGTGTTAAACGAGATTGCATGACTAGATCATTGAATAACGATCTTAACAGTATCCTCGCTTGGGGCAAAGCGAATCGCGTCGAATTCAATGCATCTAAGTCTCAAAGCTGTCTCATCTCATTAAAACAAGATCATAACTTAACCACACCCGTTTCTTTTGATGGAGCATTAATTTCTGATTCACCGTCACTAAGCATTCTTGGCATTAATATTTCCAGTAAGTTAAACTGGACAGATCACATCTTCTCTGTTGCCAAAGAAGCATCGAAATGTCTTGGATTTCTGAAAAGGTGTAAGAAATATTTCAGCCCGTCAAATCTAGCGCTCCTCTACAAGTCCTACATTAGACCTAGAATGGAATACAACTCCCATATATGGGCCGGGGCTGGTCGCACAGCCTTAGCTTCATTGGATATTGTCCAAAAGAGAGCCTTCAAGCTCATTGGCGATTTGGCAATAACTTGTCATATCGACTCACTCGAGCACCGCCGCAATGTTGGATGCCTTTCGCTCCTTTATCGCTATATGCATGGTCAATGTTCTGATGAAATATCTAGTCTAATCCCTTGTAGAATGATTCCTGCACGCAATACTCGCGCTGTAAACCGCGCACATCCTTTAACCCTTCAAATTACTTTCGGCCGTACAGTAAAATTCCGAGATGCTTTTTTATCCCGAACAGTGCGAATGTGGAACAGCTTACCATCTTCTGTTTTTCCTCCGGCATACAATCTGCGGAAGTTTAAGGGCGACACACATCGGCACCTCCGCCACTCTCCTCACATCCCCTAATCCTTTCCCTATCTCCTTCCTGCCATGCTGTGCTTTGCATCATAGGGTATCCCCTGAGCTTGGCTTAATAATATAAAAAAAAAATAAAATTGCAAATTCATTGGAATTATTTTCAATTGTCCAATAAGCATTATATTCGTCTGAAGCCGTTTCTTTTTTTAAATTCCTAAATATGAGATTTATGTCTACTCAAGGGTCATAAACATATATACGTAAAATAACTGTTAAAGTGCTAGTGTACATGAAAAAAGGATACCTGATTTTTTTGTGAAAACTGGGCACGATTGCCACTTTTCAAAATGAAACGCCCATTCTGGTAAACTAGGGGGAGCCGATTTTTTTATAAATTGAACTTGTTTAAGCTTGACAGATAGCTTGAAGTCATGGTATATAGACACAAGATATGACTAGTATGAACCACGGTCGGCCATCTTGGACGTCGCAGCATCAGACTCTTGTTCGAAAGATATTTTATATTAATTTTAGCAATCATAAACAAAATATAAACACTTCAATACACAAATTAAAATTTCTTCAATTGCATACCTAATCGCTTGCAAAAAGTATTACTTTTTTTACATTCAGCTGCCAGGTCAGATTTTGCTATTTTATTAACTATAATATTAGCTGTGTTCTTTTGGTTCCGTGCAGTGCACTGCAGAACACAAGAGATGTCGAATTGAATTGACTTGTAGAGTGCATAGAAGTAGCACATTTTTTGAAAGCATAGAGAGAATTATCTAGGTGCCATGACTTTAATTCTTACAAAACGCTAAACCTGTCAAATTTTGCCCCGAAGTTTATCCAGTTTTGTAATTTGTCAGACCGTTACCAAATAATTTTTCTGAATTCTTCATATGAATTGTGATGCCGTGACGTCACAGCTCAAGATTCAAGTAATGAGTAGGCATTCTTGCTACTCTTTATACCATGGCTTGAAGTAAGGTTTTCACTTCGGTCATACGATCTTAAGTACAAAGTAACCTTTTTTTCATTTAATTGACTCTAAGATTTTCTAGGTACCAACAACTTCAAAAATACTTAATTGAACAAAATTACTAAAATTGCTTTTAAACTTTAAATTACAAATTAACGGAAAATCTTTACTATAAACATCGAAACATACAAAGGCAGTTAATTTCCTAGGTACCAATAAATAATTATTTGAAATTGAAACTAATGAGACACCAAAATACAAATAATCATTCCATAAAGGGATTTCAACTAACGAGTAATTATTTGACAATCGAATAACAAATCATTGTTTGAAAATAAAATAATAGCATCACAATAATGAGCAAAAATAAAAAACAAATAATCGGATAACAAATAATTATTTGAAATTCAAATAATTTTCAAAAAACATAATTATTTGCGAATAACTTAAAATAAATTAAAATCAAATAAAAATTTATTCGAATAATTTTCTATTCGATTTTTAAAAAAAATCGTTATTTGATTGACAATTTATTCGAATAATGCCCATCACTGTTTTGTGTATAGCCGTCACAAATATATTTATTAACTTCGTTTTTGTATATACTTTCACTACATCAAATTATATCGGAATCACCAACTATTATTATTTCTTCTTTAATATCTTCTATAACAGGCGTGTCCAACCCGCGGCCCGCATGTGGCCCAGGACGGCTTTGAATGCGGCCCAACAAAACTAGTATACTTAAATACTTTCTCAATTAATTTTATAAAATATTTTCTTTACCTATATAACATTTCCATGGGAGTAGTTACTTCTCGACGTAATAAATGTACAATTGCGCATTGTGGCCAAAAAAAAATTTCAATGCACAATTGCACTTAGTCAAATTGACACCGAAGACATTGGGCACATTATTTATTTTTCGGAAGTAAGTTGATTAAGTCGGGGTAAAATATTGAAAAGATTTTATCATTTGCGAAATGAAATCAAGTCATTTATGGAATCAAGAATAAAATCTGTGCCAGAACTTGGTGACAAAAACAGGCTCACAGATTTTGCTTCTTTAGTAGACTTGACAGCTCATTTAAATTACCTAAATTTGCGTCTTCAAAGTGAAAAACAACTACTATGCCTCAAACTATAACGGCTTTCGAAATGAAACTGAAACTATGGTAGTCACAAATTCAAGCAAATTATTTTATGTATTTTGAAACGTTGTCTAAACACTGTCCTGAGAGTAACAAAAAATATGCAAACTTGATTTTCGATTTGATACAGGAATCTGAGAAAAGATTTCAAGATTTCCAAAGAAACCATCAATTTTTTTACATATTTGCGACTCCATTTTTAGTCGACATTAACTTGCCAGCAAATTTTCATATAAAATAGCTAGAGCTGCAATCTGATGAAATTTAATAATTTCTCTTTACTGGACTTTTATAAGAATTATCTTCCCAGAGAAAAGTACTCCTTGCTTCACAATTCGTGCCATCGCTATTTGGGAGCACCTACATTTGTGAGCAGCTATTTTCTAAGATGAAGCACACAAAGAATAAAAATAGGAGCAAAATAACTTATAAGCACCTTGAGAGTTGCAACAACTTCGATCGCAAAATATCGAAGCATTATTGTCTCAAAAACAATGTCAAATATCACATCAATTTTATGTTGCTATTTCTTTAATTTTATAATAAAAAATTTATGAATTAATGAAGCTTAAATTACTTAAAATTGTTAACTAAGTATGTATATTCTTCATTTTTGTTCATTAGCTATCTTCAGGGTTCGTATATTTTATCTGTGACCCAATATAACTCGCCTACTTCCAATGTGGCCCAGGTAAGCTGAAAGGTTGGCCACCCCTGTTCTAAAACGTGCATATATTCCGTAAAGAAATTACAGAATTGCCTCTCTGATGATCTTGGTGACCTACTGGCCTACTGACCCTTATAAGTATAATTTCACATCACTAATATCTTCCCGAGTATGCATTTCCGGTAACATTATGAGCTCATGTTGACCACCTTTGAAATTTAATTCTACGAGTAATTCACTGAAGTTCACTCTTATTATTTTATTGTTTGTTTTGCTATAATGTAACTATGTAACTTTCAATTATGTGCCCATTGAATAAATAACTAATAAGGAAGCAGGATATCGAGCAAATACAGTGTACGTGAATAAGCCACTATACAGACAGTCTTATTGAACTTGGTTTAACTTTCTTTTACGTTTCTGGCAGTAAACTTTTCAGAGTTCCGGGAGTTTAGTGAAACTTTGTAAAATTTAATGATGATAATAAATATAATATATTTGAAATTGTGTTGCTTTGGAAGCTTGAAGTGTATAGTTTTATTGAGTTCAAGGTTTTGTGAAATTAAAGCTGTTAAGCTATAAAATAACGTGATGATTTGTGCGATGCAATGTTGCAGAAACATTGCCGAAATTCCAGGGGAGAATCGTTTTTTTGGCACGCGAATATTCGCACTATACATTTAAAATTTCTGTCAGCGAGTGGCTTAAGTTTTCACTCGATATTATTAGTTATTTATTCAATGGTTGTACCCAGCGCTTTGCGTGTCTTTGGCACAGGTACTCAAATAAATAAATGTTTATGTTCAAATTATTAATAAACCTTGAATATTAAGATACGCACAATCTATCTTATTTAGTTTAGTTTTCGGAGTTCAGGAACTCAGAACAGCATAATGTTTTGAGGATTACGTATGTTTAATGAGCTGCCGGATAGATAAATAAATGTTTATGTTCAAATTATTAATAAACCTTGAATATTAAGATACGCACAATCTATCTTATTTAGTTTAGTTTTCGGAGTTCAGGACCTCAGAACAGCATAATGTTTAGAGGATTACGTATGTTTAATGAGCTGCCGGATAGACTAAAGTATGAAATAAATTTTAGAAATTTCAAAAAGAATATTATATCTTACGTAAGAGAGAAAAGGTAAATTATTTTTGCAAAAGTCGATTTGTTAAGCTAATAAATTATTAATATTATTATTATTGTTATTATTATTATTTGTCGCAGTGACCGGACGCGTCAATTTGAGCTCCTTGAAATTTCAAAAAATCACGCGTAAAAGTAGTAAAAAAGGGAGAAAAGTTAAGAATATTGTGTGTGTGTGTTGTTCCACTAGTTCTCTCAAAAAAATTTTGTTGAAAAAACTAATAAAAACGAATTTGAAAATTGTGAAAAATTAAAAAATATTGTGACATTTCAAGAATTTAATTTAATTTCGGTCGTTGCCATGACAACGAGGCAAGAGTGAAAAATTTTTTAGTGCAAATTAGTAGTCGAATACTTTGATTAATTAATTATTTTGGACAGAAGTAAAAAAAAATAAAAATTGTTAATAAAAAATTTATTTAATTTACCCTGCCGCGCTCACAATGAGCTCGAGCAGCATCGATTCTGGGGGGACTGATGATCCCCCCAAATTAAATGGTAGGAGGAAGAAGAACTCAAACGCTACTTCTTCTTCTTCCAAGAAATCCTTGCAAGGGCCCAAAGAAGAGGTCTTTAAGGGCCCAATTGAAGAGGTCAACAGCTTCAAAAATGTACAGCCATCTTCCTTGGAGAAGACTATTGAGGGGACAGCCGTAGCTGTCCAAAATGAGGATAAAGCATTAGTTCCAACGACTACAGCTATTGATGCAGTATCTGTGGCTGCAGCCTTAGGTAATGTTCAATCGACGTCTTTGAGGCCAGGACAACATCCTACGTTGAAGGAAGTTGTCAAAACGGCTTCGGCGTCAGCGCCAAAGCCTAGCGGCTTGATAATGAGACCACCGCTTTCTTCAAGCGTCTCCAAAAAGCCGCCAACAGTACCAGCAGAACCAGCAGCAGCACCACGATCCCCTGCGCTAGTATCAGGGATTTCGTATGCGCAGGTAAGTGGCAGTTCCCAGAACAGTTCCACCATCGAAATTCTAGGAAAGGGCATCACTCCTCGTCCAGCCCCATTGGACGCAGGTAAGCCTCGGCCTAAGACCGGTGCGGGTCTGCAGGCTTTTTTCGACGGGAGGTGGCAGGATGATAGCTACGGTATGCAGCTCGAGCACATCAATAGATGTCCTCAGAGCGCATACCTGAAAGCGATCTTCCAGGTCATCTCTCGTGAGCAGCTATTTTCCATGGGGATAATAGCTGGGGGAATGGTTGAGGTGTACACCACGACCCTCGAGAGTGCTACCAAGCTTATGCTTGAGGGCATCGAGGTGGATGGTAGACACCTTGTGCCGTTCCCACTCAGGGAAAAGCCCACAAGAGTCATGTTTTCACGGGTCCCTATGCGAGCTTGCCATGAAGACCTCCTAAATTTCTTGGGAAGATTTGGGAAGGTTCATGGCAACGTTCGTGCTATTCCCTTAAAAATTGGGGACGAGGGTCTCGGGCGGGGTGTCTTCGGTACCAGCCGGGAGGCGTCCATCACATTGAATAAGGGGTGTACGCTTCCAAAGGGCTTTTACCTGAGCTTATCCGGCTCGAGGCACTGGATAGACGTGGGCACCGAAGCGAAATGCCATGCTTGCCATTTGGTAGGGCATTTTATTGCTGACTGCCCCAGGAGAACCGGGAAGAAGGCTGAACCGAGGGTTCCCTCGAAGGAAGCCACTACTACAGTAGTGGATCTGGAGAAGGAGCCTTCGGCCGGCACTCGACCTGCTATTTTGGAGCAGCCAGTGGTTAAGGTGCCTGAAGTTGTCCTAGAGGCAAAAATAGTTATGGCTGTAAACGGCGCCACGTCGGCACGTGAAAACACGGCTACTTCCGACGAGGAGTCGAATAGCCAAGCAGTAAAAAAAAAGAGGACGAGGAGGAAGAAAGTTGACCGTGTGATGCTGCCTCCTCCAGAGCCAGCAAAGCCAGTCGCTCCAACACGGCCCCACTCGGAGGAGGACGATAGTGGTGCCCGCGGTTCGAAGGTTGTTGTGAGGGAGGCGGAAGCATCTCTCGAACAGCTTTCGGACTGCGATATGACCGGTTTGGAAGAGACTGGTCTCTCGAGCTTCAGTGGCTACGAGTCGTGTGGTAGCACCATTTCGACTGGTAGCCAATTTGAGGTCTCGAAGGGGATGGAAAACATTCCTAGGGAGAAGATCTCTGAAATTCTTGACCAGCTCCAGTACAAGAAGAACTCAGATAAAATCTGGAGCATTCTTGTAAAGGAGCTGGAGAGGCCAGAGTTGTTACTTCCTCAGCTTCGAATCCTACAACAGGAGTCCAAGAAGAGGAGGAGGTACAACCATGTAGCTCGGTTAGATCGTCTCCATAGGAAGGTGGAGGAGTTGCTTCAGGAGCATCGCTTGGCCGATTCTCCTCGTCAATAGAAGTCGCACATTCATCGTTTGAGCTTTTCATCTCTTTGAATGTGCAAGATAGGCTCTCTTAACACCGGGGGTTTAAGTGCTCATACAAGGTTACACAGCACTATCGAACATGTCAAAATGTTCGATATAGACATCGCGCTTCTACAGGAGACGAATTTTACACAAGACACATACACACAAATTGAGCGCTATGCTTATTTACACACTGGCTATGCAATGTTTGCCACACCTGCGCCTCGCCGAGGCTCAGGGGTGGCAATCATTGTATCCAACAAATTTACACTATCGTCTCCTGTCTATACAGATATCTTCCCAGGCTTCGCTTCTTCCTTGGACTTTGTTATTCAAGACAAAAATATCAAGGTAGTAAACGTGTACCTTCCTCATGACCAGGACATTACAAGACAAGTTCTTGATAGTGTTCAGTCGTGTCTGGTGAATTTTAGCGGCGAAACTGTCCTCGGAGGTGATTTCAACTGCACTCTGAATCCCTCAATGGATCGGCACTCTGGAGTTGAGTTCAACTCTGTTAATGCTACTCGATTGAGGAATTTTGTCGGTGTTTTCAGACTCGTGGATATCTATCGTTGGATGCATCCTACGACTAGATCATACACGAGGGTCTCGCGAAATATCCATGGAAGTCTCGCAGGCTCCAGAATTGATAGACTTTACGTCTCACCTGGAATACTAGAACATTTCGTTGGTGTCACTCATGAAGTGTGTTCCGTTAGCGATCATCTTCTTGTAGTGGCGACCAGCACTCTAGTTGAAAGACGAACTGCATACTGGATATTCAACAACTATTTGTTGAATTCCGAGCAGTTCATCAATGAGTTCATTGATTTCTGGCACGATTGGCAAGAGAGGAAAGCTGACTTTCCTTTTCTTAGTCAATGGTGGGATGTTGGAAAGCTCCAGATTCGGTCTTTTGTCGAGACGAGTTTCAATCGAAGTGGCTATCAAGCTTCTAGCTTGTCGGCCGAGGTCTCTCGGGTGGCAGCTCTTCTCCCAACTCAGCCGGGGTTGATTCTTTATTTCAATGGAATAAAGGAACGCTTGGCGACACAGACTTACAAGCACAGCTTGGAGTTTGTGCTGCGCGGCCAATCGCGCTGGCTGAGAGAAGGCGATTCTCCAACTGAGTACTTCTTTCAGGCGACTAGACGTCGTACTGCTTCTTGTGAGGTCGAATCGATAATTGATGAATCTGGACAAGTCCTCAACGGACAACAGCTATCAGAATATATTCGAGACTACTACAGTAGTCTCTACTCTGAATCGACGTCGACAACATCCTCGACCACTCATGAATTTCTTGAGAATATTCCCACTTTCTCTGAAGACAGTAAGGAGCTCCTGGATACAGTAATCACATTGGAGGATATGATTGCTGCGACAAAGGATCTAAGGCGACACACTTCACCTGGTTATGACGGCTTGACTCCAGAATTCTTCATACGTTTCAGGGATTTATTAATTCCTGACCTTTTGGAAGTCTTCAATTCGGCGGTTGAGACACATTCAGACTTTCCTTCTAGTTGGAGGAGATCTGTTATGCGCTTGATTCCAAAGAAGGGAGATTTGCAGAGGATGGGGAACTGGAGGCCAGTAACCCTATGCAATGTAGACTACAAAATCGTCTGCAAAGCATTAGGGGCGATACTCCGCTCAGTGATTGCTTCGGTAATACACCCGGAACAGTCCTATTGTGTACCTGGTCGTAGTATCTACGACAATATCGTGGTAGCCAAGCATTTGTTTGCCTACCATGAACAGACAGGTACACAAATGGCCATGATTTCACTTGACCAACAAAAGGCTTTTGATAGTGTCTCGCACGAGTATCTCTTGACTGCTCTCGAGGCATTTGGGTTTCCGCCCAGGTGGCTCGATATCGTCGGGAAACTGTATAGAGATTCAGCGATTTTGATTAAGCATCAAGGACAAGTTCTGGCTCCTATCTCGTTTCATCGAGGTATCAGACAGGGCTGTCCATTGTCAGGTATGCTTTATGATCTTTCGTTGGAGCCGCTACTGGTGAATCTTCGTCGAATGCTCGGACGGTATGCGGTTCATCTGCCATATACCAATGTGAGGCCTCTTATGTTGGCGTATGCGGATGATCTGTCTATTTTCGTGACAAGAGATGAAGCTTTTCCGGTCGCTCGTGCTGTTTTCGAACAGTTCGAACGTATAGCGGGCGCTAAAATCAACCTTAGTAAGAGTCAAGGCTTGTGGTGTGGAAGGTGGAGAGATCGTACAGATACTCCACTGAACATCCAATGGACTAATACTTGCCTGAAGTATTTAGGTGTGTATATCGGACGCGAGAGTAAATCAAATAATAGCCGCATCGCTCTTGAGAAACTCTCTAGAGCTGTAAACTCATGGCGTGGTCGACTGTTTCCACTATCCTTAATGGGTAGGTCAGTCGTGATAAACTATTTGATTACCTCGTCCATCGTTCATCTGCTAAAGTCTGAGACGTTTGATGAAGGCTTCGTAGGTCTTCTTCAAGCAAAAGCGATAGACGCCTTTTGGTGCGGAAGACGATGGGTTGCTGAAAGCACGCTCTGTCTGCCAGTCAAGATAGGTGGATTAGGTCTCACTAACTTGGTTGTGAAATCAAGGTGTCTCCAAGTGCGTGCATTCCAAAGAGTGTTTTGCCAGAGAGACAGCTTGATTTCTCAACTGTGGGTGAATGTACTGGGAGGGATCGGCATAGGGGAGTATTACTACCTACTCTCTGTTCGACCACCTTATCCTCGTGACTGGCCACAGGATCTAATCTCAACGATTCAGACCTGGGGCAGAATCAGGCCAGCATTTCACCTTCAGTGGAATGCTCTAAGGTACACGCAATTCGCGTCGATTCCAATCAGGTTCAATCCTGAATTAATAGATTCAGTGTTCAGTAATGCTCGGGGTTTTGAAGCTGACACGCATACACTGACAGTTCTCGGAGATATTATTGATATCTCTGGAAACTGCCGAATAAACACTAACACTGCACAACTACACGACCTGGCTGCTTCTGCGCGGGAGAGATTTCGCCAACTTGGGACCAGTGACCCTGGCACTAAGTTGGAAGATGCTTTCGTTCTGAACAGACCACCACACACACCTTTCAGCACACTTACAACACGTGTGCTCCGTGACGTGCTTATGTCAATAAGACCTCCGGAGTATACAGGATACAACAGATGGCGAACACACCTCGGGGTGAATATGGGCGTGATGGGAGGGATAACTTGCAGAGTAGTCTACAGTTATCCTTCTAGTTACAAAGATGCTGATGTAGCATTCAAATTGCTGCATCACAGTCTTATGCATCCTAATCAGTTGTCACATATCGACCGCCGAGTTCAGAGGATTTGCACAGTTTGTGCTGGTGAGGGCACCCTGTTTCACAGGTTCTTCACTTGTCCGGCTTTGCAGGGTCTAATGGATCTCGTGCGCGGTATGTGTCAGTTGATCCACCCGAATTTCGGCATTACTAGGACATCGTTTCTATGGGGACCAAAGGTATGTAGTCGAGTGAATTGTTTGATTAGCTTTGTGTTGACACTGGCCAAATCTACAATTCACATGTACTACATGAGAGTCGAAGATGGGAATCAGAACACTGACCCACAACACCACGCACACGCACTTAAGCGCCACTTCGTTGACAGGTTGAAGAGACGTTTACGTCTCGAATATCTGGCAACGAACGCAGACACATTCAACTGCACATGGCAACCACTATCGTCGGTGCAGGATGGAGCTCTTGTCTTTCGCTGGTGAGAACAGGCCACAGCATTTGCAACACTAGTCCACGGGGCTTCTCCCCGCTTAGGAATCGTTGCACGTGCGGTGGGAAGGACAAGCACTCTGTTAGAGATGCTAAGCTGGAGGGATGATGAGGGCAGTTTGTAGAGGTCTACGATACTACAGGCCGCCCTCGCGGGACTCTATAACGGTATCGGCTAAATTTTTTCGTTCGTTCGGTCATTTATCTTTGATTCGGTTTCGGTCTCGGTGCTAAATTACAAAATTTTTTTGTTGAAAATTCGTTCGTTTAGGTAAATATTTTTATTAGATTATTTTGGAAATTGAAGCTTCTTGGAACTGCCACTTACCCAATTGTCAAAATTGGGACTTTTAAATTTTTTGTCTATCTTTTAGATCCTTTTCAAAATTCTTGTAGCCGTTTTTTAGTCTCTTTTGAGAATTTTGTCTTGTTTGTTTTCCTTTTGTTTGTGTCTTTTTTCTTGTTCATTAGTTTTTCTAATTGTTTTAATTGTTTAATTGTCCCTATTGACCTTTTATAACTTTTAGATTAGCTAGCGGCCTTTTGTTTACACTTTGTAGAGCCTTTTGCCACGTATTTTTAAGGAATTTTGAAAAGAGCCAAAGAGCCAAAAAATAAAGAGCATATATACATAAAAAAAAAAAAAATTATTATTATTTGTCGCAGTGACCGGACGCGTCAATTTGAGCTCCGTGAAATTTCAAAAAATCACGCGTAAAAGTAGTAAAAAAGGGAGAAAAGTTAAGAATATTGTGTGTGTGTGTTGTTCCACTAGTTCTCTCAAAAAAATTTTGTTGAAAAAACTAATAAAAACGAATTTGAAAATTGTGAAAAATTAAAAAATATTGTGACATTTCAAGAATTTAATTTAATTTCGGTCGTTGCCATGACAACGAGGCAAGAGTGAAAAATTTTTTAGTGCAAATTAGTAGTCGAATACTTTGATTAATTAATTATTTTGGACAGAAGTAAAAAAAATAAAAATTGTTAATAAAAAATTTATTTAATTTACCCTGCCGCGCTCACAATGAGCTCGAGCAGCATCGATTCTGGGGGGACTGATGATCCCCCCAAATTAAATGGTAGGAGGAAGAAGAACTCAAACGCTACTTCTTCTTCTTCCAAGAAATCCTTGCAAGGGCCCAAAGAAGAGGTCTTTAAGGGCCCAATTGAAGAGGTCAACAGCTTCAAAAATGTACAGCCATCTTCCTTGGAGAAGACTATTGAGGGGACAGCCGTAGCTGTCCAAAATGAGGATAAAGCATTAGTTCCAACGACTACAGCTATTGATGCAGTATCTGTGGCTGCAGCCTTAGGTAATGTTCAATCGACGTCTTTGAGGCCAGGACAACATCCTACGTTGAAGGAAGTTGTCAAAACGGCTTCGGCGTCAGCGCCAAAGCCTAGCGGCTTGATAATGAGACCACCGCTTTCTTCAAGCGTCTCCAAAAAGCCGCCAACAGTACCAGCAGAACCAGCAGCAGCACCACGATCCCCTGCGCTAGTATCAGGGATTTCGTATGCGCAGGTAAGTGGCAGTTCCCAGAACAGTTCCACCATCGAAATTCTAGGAAAGGGCATCACTCCTCGTCCAGCCCCATTGGACGCAGGTAAGCCTCGGCCTAAGACCGGTGCGGGTCTGCAGGCTTTTTTCGACGGGAGGTGGCAGGATGATAGCTACGGTATGCAGCTCGAGCACATCAATAGATGTCCTCAGAGCGCATACCTGAAAGCGATCTTCCAGGTCATCTCTCGTGAGCAGCTATTTTCCATGGGGATAATAGCTGGGGGAATGGTTGAGGTGTACACCACGACCCTCGAGAGTGCTACCAAGCTTATGCTTGAGGGCATCGAGGTGGATGGTAGACACCTTGTGCCGTTCCCACTCAGGGAAAAGCCCACAAGAGTCATGTTTTCACGGGTCCCTATGCGAGCTTGCCATGAAGACCTCCTAAATTTCTTGGGAAGATTTGGGAAGGTTCATGGCAACGTTCGTGCTATTCCCTTAAAAATTGGGGACGAGGGTCTCGGGCGGGGTGTCTTCGGTACCAGCCGGGAGGCGTCCATCACATTGAATAAGGGGTGTACGCTTCCAAAGGGCTTTTACCTGAGCTTATCCGGCTCGAGGCACTGGATAGACGTGGGCACCGAAGCGAAATGCCATGCTTGCCATTTGGTAGGGCATTTTATTGCTGACTGCCCCAGGAGAACCGGGAAGAAGGCTGAACCGAGGGTTCCCTCGAAGGAAGCCACTACTACAGTAGTGGATCTGGAGAAGGAGCCTTCGGCCGGCACTCGACCTGCTATTTTGGAGCAGCCAGTGGTTAAGGTGCCTGAAGTTGTCCTAGAGGCAAAAATAGTTATGGCTGTAAACGGCGCCACGTCGGCACGTGAAAACACGGCTACTTCCGACGAGGAGTCGAATAGCCAAGCAGTAAAAAAAAAGAGGACGAGGAGGAAGAAAGTTGACCGTGTGATGCTGCCTCCTCCAGAGCCAGCAAAGCCAGTCGCTCCAAAACGGCCCCACTCGGAGGAGGACGATAGTGGTGCCCGCGGTTCGAAGGTTGTTGTGAGGGAGGCGGAAGCATCTCTCGAACAGCTTTCGGACTGCGATATGACCGGTTTGGAAGAGACTGGTCTCTCGAGCTTCAGTGGCTACGAGTCGTGTGGTAGCACCATTTCGACTGGTAGCCAATTTGAGGTCTCGAAGGGGATGGAAAACATTCCTAGGGAGAAGATCTCTGAAATTCTTGACCAGCTCCAGTACAAGAAGAACTCAGATAAAATCTGGAGCATTCTTGTAAAGGAGCTGGAGAGGCCAGAGTTGTTACTTCCTCAGCTTCGAATCCTACAACAGGAGTCCAAGAAGAGGAGGAGGTACAACCATGTAGCTCGGTTAGATCGTCTCCATAGGAAGGTGGAGGAGTTGCTTCAGGAGCATCGCTTGGCCGATTCTCCTCGTCAATAGAAGTCGCACATTCATCGTTTGAGCTTTTCATCTCTTTGAATGTGCAAGATAGGCTCTCTTAACACCGGGGGTTTAAGTGCTCATACAAGGTTACACAGCACTATCGAACATGTCAAAATGTTCGATATAGACATCGCGCTTCTACAGGAGACGAATTTTACACAAGACACATACACACAAATTGAGCGCTATGCTTATTTACACACTGGCTATGCAATGTTTGCCACACCTGCGCCTCGCCGAGGCTCAGGGGTGGCAATCATTGTATCCAACAAATTTACACTATCGTCTCCTGTCTATACAGATATCTTCCCAGGCTTCGCTTCTTCCTTGGACTTTGTTATTCAAGACAAAAATATCAAGGTAGTAAACGTGTACCTTCCTCATGACCAGGACATTACAAGACAAGTTCTTGATAGTGTTCAGTCGTGTCTGGTGAATTTTAGCGGCGAAACTGTCCTCGGAGGTGATTTCAACTGCACTCTGAATCCCTCAATGGATCGGCACTCTGGAGTTGAGTTCAACTCTGTTAATGCTACTCGATTGAGGAATTTTGTCGGTGTTTTCAGACTCGTGGATATCTATCGTTGGATGCATCCTACGACTAGATCATACACGAGGGTCTCGCGAAATATCCATGGAAGTCTCGCAGGCTCCAGAATTGATAGACTTTACGTCTCACCTGGAATACTAGAACATTTCGTTGGTGTCACTCATGAAGTGTGTTCCGTTAGCGATCATCTTCTTGTAGTGGCGACCAGCACTCTAGTTGAAAGACGAACTGCATACTGGATATTCAACAACTATTTGTTGAATTCCGAGCAGTTCATCAATGAGTTCATTGATTTCTGGCACGATTGGCAAGAGAGGAAAGCTGACTTTCCTTTTCTTAGTCAATGGTGGGATGTTGGAAAGCTCCAGATTCGGTCTTTTGTCGAGACGAGTTTCAATCGAAGTGGCTATCAAGCTTCTAGCTTGTCGGCCGAGGTCTCTCGGGTGGCAGCTCTTCTCCCAACTCAGCCGGGGTTGATTCTTTATTTCAATGGAATAAAGGAACGCTTGGCGACACAGACTTACAAGCACAGCTTGGAGTTTGTGCTGCGCGGCCAATCGCGCTGGCTGAGAGAAGGCGATTCTCCAACTGAGTACTTCTTTCAGGCGACTAGACGTCGTACTGCTTCTTGTGAGGTCGAATCGATAATTGATGAATCTGGACAAGTCCTCAACGGACAACAGCTATCAGAATATATTCGAGACTACTACAGTAGTCTCTACTCTGAATCGACGTCGACAACATCCTCGACCACTCATGAATTTCTTGAGAATATTCCCACTTTCTCTGAAGACAGTAAGGAGCTCCTGGATACAGTAATCACATTGGAGGATATGATTGCTGCGACAAAGGATCTAAGGCGACACACTTCACCTGGTTATGACGGCTTGACTCCAGAATTCTTCATACGTTTCAGGGATTTATTAATTCCTGACCTTTTGGAAGTCTTCAATTCGGCGGTTGAGACACATTCAGACTTTCCTTCTAGTTGGAGGAGATCTGTTATGCGCTTGATTCCAAAGAAGGGAGATTTGCAGAGGATGGGGAACTGGAGGCCAGTAACCCTATGCAATGTAGACTACAAAATCGTCTGCAAAGCATTAGGGGCGATACTCCGCTCAGTGATTGCTTCGGTAATACACCCGGAACAGTCCTATTGTGTACCTGGTCGTAGTATCTACGACAATATCGTGGTAGCCAAGCATTTGTTTGCCTACCATGAACAGACAGGTACACAAATGGCCATGATTTCACTTGACCAACAAAAGGCTTTTGATAGTGTCTCGCACGAGTATCTCTTGACTGCTCTCGAGGCATTTGGGTTTCCGCCCAGGTGGCTCGATATCGTCGGGAAACTGTATAGAGATTCAGCGATTTTGATTAAGCATCAAGGACAAGTTCTGGCTCCTATCTCGTTTCATCGAGGTATCAGACAGGGCTGTCCATTGTCAGGTATGCTTTATGATCTTTCGTTGGAGCCGCTACTGGTGAATCTTCGTCGAATGCTCGGACGGTATGCGGTTCATCTGCCATATACCAATGTGAGGCCTCTTATGTTGGCGTATGCGGATGATCTGTCTATTTTCGTGACAAGAGATGAAGCTTTTCCGGTCGCTCGTGCTGTTTTCGAACAGTTCGAACGTATAGCGGGCGCTAAAATCAACCTTAGTAAGAGTCAAGGCTTGTGGTGTGGAAGGTGGAGAGATCGTACAGATACTCCACTGAACATCCAATGGACTAATACTTGCCTGAAGTATTTAGGTGTGTATATCGGACGCGAGAGTAAATCAAATAATAGCCGCATCGCTCTTGAGAAACTCTCTAGAGCTGTAAACTCATGGCGTGGTCGACTGTTTCCACTATCCTTAATGGGTAGGTCAGTCGTGATAAACTATTTGATTACCTCGTCCATCGTTCATCTGCTAAAGTCTGAGACGTTTGATGAAGGCTTCGTAGGTCTTCTTCAAGCAAAAGCGATAGACGCCTTTTGGTGCGGAAGACGATGGGTTGCTGAAAGCACGCTCTGTCTGCCAGTCAAGATAGGTGGATTAGGTCTCACTAACTTGGTTGTGAAATCAAGGTGTCTCCAAGTGCGTGCATTCCAAAGAGTGTTTTGCCAGAGAGACAGCTTGATTTCTCAACTGTGGGTGAATGTACTGGGAGGGATCGGCATAGGGGAGTATTACTACCTACTCTCTGTTCGACCACCTTATCCTCGTGACTGGCCACAGGATCTAATCTCAACGATTCAGACCTGGGGCAGAATCAGGCCAGCATTTCACCTTCAGTGGAATGCTCTAACGTACACGCAATTCGCGTCGATTCCAATCAGGTTCAATCCTGAATTAATAGATTCAGTGTTCAGTAATGCTCGGGGTTTTGAAGCTGACACGCATACACTGACAGTTCTCGGAGATATTATTGATATCTCTGGAAACTGCCGAATAAACACTAACACTGCACAACTACACGACCTGGCTGCTTCTGCGCGGGAGAGATTTCGCCAACTTGGGACCAGTGACCCTGGCACTAAGTTGGAAGATGCTTTCGTTCTGAACAGACCACCACACACACCTTTCAGCACACTTACAACACGTGTGCTCCGTGACGTGCTTATGTCAATAAGACCTCCGGAGTATACAGGATACAACAGATGGCGAACACACCTCGGGGTGAATATGGGCGTGATGGGAGGGATAACTTGCAGAGTAGTCTACAGTTATCCTTCTAGTTACAAAGATGCTGATGTAGCATTCAAATTGCTGCATCACAGTCTTATGCATCCTAATCAGTTGTCACATATCGACCGCCGAGTTCAGAGGATTTGCACAGTTTGTGCTGGTGAGGGCACCCTGTTTCACAGGTTCTTCACTTGTCCGGCTTTGCAGGGTCTAATGGATCTCGTGCGCGGTATGTGTCAGTTGATCCACCCGAATTTCGGCATTACTAGGACATCGTTTCTATGGGGACCAAAGGTATGTAGTCGAGTGAATTGTTTGATTAGCTTTGTGTTGACACTGGCCAAATCTACAATTCACATGTACTACATGAGAGTCGAAGATGGGAATCAGAACACTGACCCACAACACCACGCACACGCACTTAAGCGCCACTTCGTTGACAGGTTGAAGAGACGTTTACGTCTCGAATATCTGGCAACGAACGCAGACACATTCAACTGCACATGGCAACCACTATCGTCGGTGCAGGATGGAGCTCTTGTCTTTCGCTGGTGAGAACAGGCCACAGCATTTGCAACACTAGTCCACGGGGCTTCTCCCCGCTTAGGAATCGTTGCACGTGCGGTGGGAAGGACAAGCACTCTGTTAGAGATGCTAAGCTGGAGGGATGATGAGGGCAGTTTGTAGAGGTCTACGATACTACAGGCCGCCCTCGCGGGACTCTATAACGGTATCGGCTAAATTTTTTCGTTCGTTCGGTCATTTATCTTTGATTCGGTTTCGGTCTCGGTGCTAAATTACAAAATTTTTTTGTTGAAAATTCGTTCGTTTAGGTAAATATTTTTATTAGATTATTTTGGAAATTGAAGCTTCTTGGAACTGCCACTTACCCAATTGTCAAAATTGGGACTTTTAAATTTTTTGTCTATCTTTTAGATCCTTTTCAAAATTCTTGTAGCCGTTTTTTAGTCTCTTTTGAGAATTTTGTCTTGTTTGTTTTCCTTTTGTTTGTGTCTTTTTTCTTGTTCATTAGTTTTTCTAATTGTTTTAATTGTTTAATTGTCCCTATTGACCTTTTATAACTTTTAGATTAGCTAGCGGCCTTTTGTTTACACTTTGTAGAGCCTTTTGCCACGTATTTTTAAGGAATTTTGAAAAGAGCCAAAGAGCCAAAAAATAAAGAGCATATATACATAAAAAAAAAAAAAATTATTATTATTTGTCGCAGTGACCGGACGCGTCAATTTGAGCTCCGTGAAATTTCAAAAAATCACGCGTAAAAGTAGTAAAAAAGGGAGAAAAGTTAAGAATATTGTGTGTGTGTGTTGTTCCACTAGTTCTCTCAAAAAAATTTTGTTGAAAAAACTAATAAAAACGAATTTGAAAATTGTGAAAAATTAAAAAATATTGTGACATTTCAAGAATTTAATTTAATTTCGGTCGTTGCCATGACAACGAGGCAAGAGTGAAAAATTTTTTAGTGCAAATTAGTAGTCGAATACTTTGATTAATTAATTATTTTGGACAGAAGTAAAAAAAATAAAAATTGTTAATAAAAAATTTATTTAATTTACCCTGCCGCGCTCACAATGAGCTCGAGCAGCATCGATTCTGGGGGGACTGATGATCCCCCCAAATTAAATGGTAGGAGGAAGAAGAACTCAAACGCTACTTCTTCTTCTTCCAAGAAATCCTTGCAAGGGCCCAAAGAAGAGGTCTTTAAGGGCCCAATTGAAGAGGTCAACAGCTTCAAAAATGTACAGCCATCTTCCTTGGAGAAGACTATTGAGGGGACAGCCGTAGCTGTCCAAAATGAGGATAAAGCATTAGTTCCAACGACTACAGCTATTGATGCAGTATCTGTGGCTGCAGCCTTAGGTAATGTTCAATCGACGTCTTTGAGGCCAGGACAACATCCTACGTTGAAGGAAGTTGTCAAAACG
The DNA here is from genome assembly GCA_963930735.1 of Dioctria linearis. Classification (NCBI taxonomy): domain Eukaryota; kingdom Metazoa; phylum Arthropoda; class Insecta; order Diptera; family Asilidae; genus Dioctria; species Dioctria linearis. The sequence goes on from OZ005740.1 coordinate 208,150,518, forward strand.
GCTTCGGCGTCAGCGCCAAAGCCTAGCGGCTTGATAATGAGACCACCGCTTTCTTCAAGCGTCTCCAAAAAGCCGCCAACAGTACCAGCAGAACCAGCAGCAGCACCACGATCCCCTGCGCTAGTATCAGGGATTTCGTATGCGCAGGTAAGTGGCAGTTCCCAGAACAGTTCCACCATCGAAATTCTAGGAAAGGGCATCACTCCTCGTCCAGCCCCATTGGACGCAGGTAAGCCTCGGCCTAAGACCGGTGCGGGTCTGCAGGCTTTTTTCGACGGGAGGTGGCAGGATGATAGCTACGGTATGCAGCTCGAGCACATCAATAGATGTCCTCAGAGCGCATACCTGAAAGCGATCTTCCAGGTCATCTCTCGTGAGCAGCTATTTTCCATGGGGATAATAGCTGGGGGAATGGTTGAGGTGTACACCACGACCCTCGAGAGTGCTACCAAGCTTATGCTTGAGGGCATCGAGGTGGATGGTAGACACCTTGTGCCGTTCCCACTCAGGGAAAAGCCCACAAGAGTCATGTTTTCACGGGTCCCTATGCGAGCTTGCCATGAAGACCTCCTAAATTTCTTGGGAAGATTTGGGAAGGTTCATGGCAACGTTCGTGCTATTCCCTTAAAAATTGGGGACGAGGGTCTCGGGCGGGGTGTCTTCGGTACCAGCCGGGAGGCGTCCATCACATTGAATAAGGGGTGTACGCTTCCAAAGGGCTTTTACCTGAGCTTATCCGGCTCGAGGCACTGGATAGACGTGGGCACCGAAGCGAAATGCCATGCTTGCCATTTGGTAGGGCATTTTATTGCTGACTGCCCCAGGAGAACCGGGAAGAAGGCTGAACCGAGGGTTCCCTCGAAGGAAGCCACTACTACAGTAGTGGATCTGGAGAAGGAGCCTTCGGCCGGCACTCGACCTGCTATTTTGGAGCAGCCAGTGGTTAAGGTGCCTGAAGTTGTCCTAGAGGCAAAAATAGTTATGGCTGTAAACGGCGCCACGTCGGCACGTGAAAACACGGCTACTTCCGACGAGGAGTCGAATAGCCAAGCAGTAAAAAAAAAGAGGACGAGGAGGAAGAAAGTTGACCGTGTGATGCTGCCTCCTCCAGAGCCAGCAAAGCCAGTCGCTCCAAAACGGCCCCACTCGGAGGAGGACGATAGTGGTGCCCGCGGTTCGAAGGTTGTTGTGAGGGAGGCGGAAGCATCTCTCGAACAGCTTTCGGACTGCGATATGACCGGTTTGGAAGAGACTGGTCTCTCGAGCTTCAGTGGCTACGAGTCGTGTGGTAGCACCATTTCGACTGGTAGCCAATTTGAGGTCTCGAAGGGGATGGAAAACATTCCTAGGGAGAAGATCTCTGAAATTCTTGACCAGCTCCAGTACAAGAAGAACTCAGATAAAATCTGGAGCATTCTTGTAAAGGAGCTGGAGAGGCCAGAGTTGTTACTTCCTCAGCTTCGAATCCTACAACAGGAGTCCAAGAAGAGGAGGAGGTACAACCATGTAGCTCGGTTAGATCGTCTCCATAGGAAGGTGGAGGAGTTGCTTCAGGAGCATCGCTTGGCCGATTCTCCTCGTCAATAGAAGTCGCACATTCATCGTTTGAGCTTTTCATCTCTTTGAATGTGCAAGATAGGCTCTCTTAACACCGGGGGTTTAAGTGCTCATACAAGGTTACACAGCACTATCGAACATGTCAAAATGTTCGATATAGACATCGCGCTTCTACAGGAGACGAATTTTACACAAGACACATACACACAAATTGAGCGCTATGCTTATTTACACACTGGCTATGCAATGTTTGCCACACCTGCGCCTCGCCGAGGCTCAGGGGTGGCAATCATTGTATCCAACAAATTTACACTATCGTCTCCTGTCTATACAGATATCTTCCCAGGCTTCGCTTCTTCCTTGGACTTTGTTATTCAAGACAAAAATATCAAGGTAGTAAACGTGTACCTTCCTCATGACCAGGACATTACAAGACAAGTTCTTGATAGTGTTCAGTCGTGTCTGGTGAATTTTAGCGGCGAAACTGTCCTCGGAGGTGATTTCAACTGCACTCTGAATCCCTCAATGGATCGGCACTCTGGAGTTGAGTTCAACTCTGTTAATGCTACTCGATTGAGGAATTTTGTCGGTGTTTTCAGACTCGTGGATATCTATCGTTGGATGCATCCTACGACTAGATCATACACGAGGGTCTCGCGAAATATCCATGGAAGTCTCGCAGGCTCCAGAATTGATAGACTTTACGTCTCACCTGGAATACTAGAACATTTCGTTGGTGTCACTCATGAAGTGTGTTCCGTTAGCGATCATCTTCTTGTAGTGGCGACCAGCACTCTAGTTGAAAGACGAACTGCATACTGGATATTCAACAACTATTTGTTGAATTCCGAGCAGTTCATCAATGAGTTCATTGATTTCTGGCACGATTGGCAAGAGAGGAAAGCTGACTTTCCTTTTCTTAGTCAATGGTGGGATGTTGGAAAGCTCCAGATTCGGTCTTTTGTCGAGACGAGTTTCAATCGAAGTGGCTATCAAGCTTCTAGCTTGTCGGCCGAGGTCTCTCGGGTGGCAGCTCTTCTCCCAACTCAGCCGGGGTTGATTCTTTATTTCAATGGAATAAAGGAACGCTTGGCGACACAGACTTACAAGCACAGCTTGGAGTTTGTGCTGCGCGGCCAATCGCGCTGGCTGAGAGAAGGCGATTCTCCAACTGAGTACTTCTTTCAGGCGACTAGACGTCGTACTGCTTCTTGTGAGGTCGAATCGATAATTGATGAATCTGGACAAGTCCTCAACGGACAACAGCTATCAGAATATATTCGAGACTACTACAGTAGTCTCTACTCTGAATCGACGTCGACAACATCCTCGACCACTCATGAATTTCTTGAGAATATTCCCACTTTCTCTGAAGACAGTAAGGAGCTCCTGGATACAGTAATCACATTGGAGGATATGATTGCTGCGACAAAGGATCTAAGGCGACACACTTCACCTGGTTATGACGGCTTGACTCCAGAATTCTTCATACGTTTCAGGGATTTATTAATTCCTGACCTTTTGGAAGTCTTCAATTCGGCGGTTGAGACACATTCAGACTTTCCTTCTAGTTGGAGGAGATCTGTTATGCGCTTGATTCCAAAGAAGGGAGATTTGCAGAGGATGGGGAACTGGAGGCCAGTAACCCTATGCAATGTAGACTACAAAATCGTCTGCAAAGCATTAGGGGCGATACTCCGCTCAGTGATTGCTTCGGTAATACACCCGGAACAGTCCTATTGTGTACCTGGTCGTAGTATCTACGACAATATCGTGGTAGCCAAGCATTTGTTTGCCTACCATGAACAGACAGGTACACAAATGGCCATGATTTCACTTGACCAACAAAAGGCTTTTGATAGTGTCTCGCACGAGTATCTCTTGACTGCTCTCGAGGCATTTGGGTTTCCGCCCAGGTGGCTCGATATCGTCGGGAAACTGTATAGAGATTCAGCGATTTTGATTAAGCATCAAGGACAAGTTCTGGCTCCTATCTCGTTTCATCGAGGTATCAGACAGGGCTGTCCATTGTCAGGTATGCTTTATGATCTTTCGTTGGAGCCGCTACTGGTGAATCTTCGTCGAATGCTCGGACGGTATGCGGTTCATCTGCCATATACCAATGTGAGGCCTCTTATGTTGGCGTATGCGGATGATCTGTCTATTTTCGTGACAAGAGATGAAGCTTTTCCGGTCGCTCGTGCTGTTTTCGAACAGTTCGAACGTATAGCGGGCGCTAAAATCAACCTTAGTAAGAGTCAAGGCTTGTGGTGTGGAAGGTGGAGAGATCGTACAGATACTCCACTGAACATCCAATGGACTAATACTTGCCTGAAGTATTTAGGTGTGTATATCGGACGCGAGAGTAAATCAAATAATAGCCGCATCGCTCTTGAGAAACTCTCTAGAGCTGTAAACTCATGGCGTGGTCGACTGTTTCCACTATCCTTAATGGGTAGGTCAGTCGTGATAAACTATTTGATTACCTCGTCCATCGTTCATCTGCTAAAGTCTGAGACGTTTGATGAAGGCTTCGTAGGTCTTCTTCAAGCAAAAGCGATAGACGCCTTTTGGTGCGGAAGACGATGGGTTGCTGAAAGCACGCTCTGTCTGCCAGTCAAGATAGGTGGATTAGGTCTCACTAACTTGGTTGTGAAATCAAGGTGTCTCCAAGTGCGTGCATTCCAAAGAGTGTTTTGCCAGAGAGACAGCTTGATTTCTCAACTGTGGGTGAATGTACTGGGAGGGATCGGCATAGGGGAGTATTACTACCTACTCTCTGTTCGACCACCTTATCCTCGTGACTGGCCACAGGATCTAATCTCAACGATTCAGACCTGGGGCAGAATCAGGCCAGCATTTCACCTTCAGTGGAATGCTCTAAGGTACACGCAATTCGCGTCGATTCCAATCAGGTTCAATCCTGAATTAATAGATTCAGTGTTCAGTAATGCTCGGGGTTTTGAAGCTGACACGCATACACTGACAGTTCTCGGAGATATTATTGATATCTCTGGAAACTGCCGAATAAACACTAACACTGCACAACTACACGACCTGGCTGCTTCTGCGCGGGAGAGATTTCGCCAACTTGGGACCAGTGACCCTGGCACTAAGTTGGAAGATGCTTTCGTTCTGAACAGACCACCACACACACCTTTCAGCACACTTACAACACGTGTGCTCCGTGACGTGCTTATGTCAATAAGACCTCCGGAGTATACAGGATACAACAGATGGCGAACACACCTCGGGGTGAATATGGGCGTGATGGGAGGGATAACTTGCAGAGTAGTCTACAGTTATCCTTCTAGTTACAAAGATGCTGATGTAGCATTCAAATTGCTGCATCACAGTCTTATGCATCCTAATCAGTTGTCACATATCGACCGCCGAGTTCAGAGGATTTGCACAGTTTGTGCTGGTGAGGGCACCCTGTTTCACAGGTTCTTCACTTGTCCGGCTTTGCAGGGTCTAATGGATCTCGTGCGCGGTATGTGTCAGTTGATCCACCCGAATTTCGGCATTACTAGGACATCGTTTCTATGGGGACCAAAGGTATGTAGTCGAGTGAATTGTTTGATTAGCTTTGTGTTGACACTGGCCAAATCTACAATTCACATGTACTACATGAGAGTCGAAGATGGGAATCAGAACACTGACCCACAACACCACGCACACGCACTTAAGCGCCACTTCGTTGACAGGTTGAAGAGACGTTTACGTCTCGAATATCTGGCAACGAACGCAGACACATTCAACTGCACATGGCAACCACTATCGTCGGTGCAGGATGGAGCTCTTGTCTTTCGCTGGTGAGAACAGGCCACAGCATTTGCAACACTAGTCCACGGGGCTTCTCCCCGCTTAGGAATCGTTGCACGTGCGGTGGGAAGGACAAGCACTCTGTTAGAGATGCTAAGCTGGAGGGATGATGAGGGCAGTTTGTAGAGGTCTACGATACTACAGGCCGCCCTCGCGGGACTCTATAACGGTATCGGCTAAATTTTTTCGTTCGTTCGGTCATTTATCTTTGATTCGGTTTCGGTCTCGGTGCTAAATTACAAAATTTTTTTGTTGAAAATTCGTTCGTTTAGGTAAATATTTTTATTAGATTATTTTGGAAATTGAAGCTTCTTGGAACTGCCACTTACCCAATTGTCAAAATTGGGACTTTTAAATTTTTTGTCTATCTTTTAGATCCTTTTCAAAATTCTTGTAGCCGTTTTTTAGTCTCTTTTGAGAATTTTGTCTTGTTTGTTTTCCTTTTGTTTGTGTCTTTTTTCTTGTTCATTAGTTTTTCTAATTGTTTTAATTGTTTAATTGTCCCTATTGACCTTTTATAACTTTTAGATTAGCTAGCGGCCTTTTGTTTACACTTTGTAGAGCCTTTTGCCACGTATTTTTAAGGAATTTTGAAAAGAGCCAAAGAGCCAAAAAATAAAGAGCATATATACATAAAAAAAAAAAAAATTATTATTATTTGTCGCAGTGACCGGACGCGTCAATTTGAGCTCCGTGAAATTTCAAAAAATCACGCGTAAAAGTAGTAAAAAAGGGAGAAAAGTTAAGAATATTGTGTGTGTGTGTTGTTCCACTAGTTCTCTCAAAAAAATTTTGTTGAAAAAACTAATAAAAACGAATTTGAAAATTGTGAAAAATTAAAAAATATTGTGACATTTCAAGAATTTAATTTAATTTCGGTCGTTGCCATGACAACGAGGCAAGAGTGAAAAATTTTTTAGTGCAAATTAGTAGTCGAATACTTTAATTAATTATTTTGGACAGAAGTAAAAAAAATAAAAATTGTTAATAAAAAATTTATTTAATTTACCCTGCCGCGCTCACAATGAGCTCGAGCAGCATCGATTCTGGGGGGACTGATGATCCCCCCAAATTAAATGGTAGGAGGAAGAAGAACTCAAACGCTACTTCTTCTTCTTCCAAGAAATCCTTGCAAGGGCCCAAAGAAGAGGTCTTTAAGGGCCCAATTGAAGAGGTCAACAGCTTCAAAAATGTACAGCCATCTTCCTTGGAGAAGACTATTGAGGGGACAGCCGTAGCTGTCCAAAATGAGGATAAAGCATTAGTTCCAACGACTACAGCTATTGATGCAGTATCTGTGGCTGCAGCCTTAGGTAATGTTCAATCGACGTCTTTGAGGCCAGGACAACATCCTACGTTGAAGGAAGTTGTCAAAACGGCTTCGGCGTCAGCGCCAAAGCCTAGCGGCTTGATAATGAGACCACCTCTTTCTTCAAGCGTCTCCAAAAAGCCGCCAACAGTACCAGCAGGACCAGCAGCAGCACCACGATCCCCTGCGCTAGTATCAGGGATTTCGTATGCGCAGGTAAGTGGCAGTTCCCAGAACAGTTCCACCATCGAAATTCTAGGAAAGGGCATCACTCCTCGTCCAGCCCCATTGGACGCAGGTAAGCCTCGGCCTAAGACCGGTGCGGGTCTGCAGGCTTTTTTCGACGGGAGGTGGCAGGATGATAGCTACGGTATGCAGCTCGAGCACATCAATAGATGTCCTCAGAGCGCATACCTGAAAGCGATCTTCCAGGTCATCTCTCGTGAGCAGCTATTTTCCATGGGGATAATAGCTGGGGGAATGGTTGAGGTGTACACCACGACCCTCGAGAGTGCTACCAAGCTTATGCTTGAGGGCATCGAGGTGGATGGTAGACACCTTGTGCCGTTCCCACTCAGGGAAAAGCCCACAAGAGTCATGTTTTCACGGGTCCCTATGCGAGCTTGCCATAAAGACCTCCTAAATTTCTTGGGAAGATTTGGGAAGGTTCATGGCAACGTTCGTGCTATTCCCTTAAAAATTGTGGACGAGGGTCTCGGGCGGGGTGTCTTCGGTACCAGCCGGGAGGCGTCCATCACATTGAATAAGGGGTGTACGCTTCCAAAGGGCTTTTACCTGAGCTTATCCGGCTCGAGGCACTGGATAGACGTGGGCACCGAAGCGAAATGCCATGCTTGCCATTTGGTAGGGCATTTTATTGCTGACTGCCCCAGGAGAACCGGGAAGAAGGCTGAACCGAGGGTTCCCTCGAAGGAAGCCACTACTACAGTAGTGGATCTGGAGAAGGAATCTTCAGCCAGCACTCAACCTGCTATTTTGGAGCAGCCAGTGGCTAAAGTGCCTGAAGTTGTCCGAGAGGCAAAAATAGTTATGGCTGTAAACGGCGCCACGCCGGCACGTGAAAGCATGGTTACTTCTGACGAGGAGTCGACTAGCCATGTAGTTAAAAAAAAGAGGACGAGAAGGAGGACGAAGGTGGACCGGGTGATGCTGCCTCCTCCAGAGCCAGCAAAGCCAGTCGCTCCAAAACGGCCCCACTCGGAGGAGGACGATAGTGGTGCTCGCGGTTCGAAGGTTGTTGTGAGAGACACGGAAGTGTCTCTCGAGCAGCTTTCGGCTTGCGATATGACCGGTTTTGATGAGAATGGTCTTTCGAGCCTCGGTGGCTACGAGTCATGTGATAGTATCATTTCGACTGGTAGCCAATTTGAGGTCTCGAAAGGGATGGAAACCCTTTCTAGGAAGAAGATCGCCGGAATTCTTACCCAGCTCCAGTACAAGAAGAATTCAGATAAAATCTGGAGTATTCTTGTAAGGGAGCTGGAGAGGCCAGAGTTGTTACTTCCTCAGCTTCTACTCCTACAAGGAGTCCAAGAAGAGGAGGAAGTACAACGATGTAGCGCGGTTAGAACGACTTCATAGGAAGGTGGAGGAGTTGATGCAGGAGCATCGCTTGGTCGACTCTCCTCGTCCGTAGACGTCGTACCATCATCGTTTGAGCTTTGCATCTCTTTGAATGTGCAAGATAGCTTCTATCAACACCGGGGGTTTAAGTGCACATACAAGGTTACACAGCACTATCGAACATGTCAAAATGTTCGATATAGACATCGCGCTTCTACAGGAGACGAACTTTACACAAGACACATATACACAACTTGAGCGCTATGCTTATCTACATACTGGCTATGCAATGTTTGCCACACCTGCGCCTCGCCGAGGCTCAGGGGTGGCAATCATTGTATCCAACAAATTTACACTATCGTCTCCTGTCTATACAGATATCTTCCCAGGCTTCGCTTCTTCCTTGGACTTTGTCATTCAAGACAAAAATATCAAGGTAGTAAACGTGTACCTTCCTCATGACCAGGACATTACAAGACAAGTTCTTGATAGTGTTCAGTCCTGTCTGGTGAATTTTAGCGGCGAAACTGTCCTCGGAGGTGATTTCAACTGCACTCTGAATCCCTCAATGGATCGGCACTCTGGAGTTGAGTTCAACTCTGTTAATGCTACTCGGTTGAGGAATTTTGTCGGTGTTTTCAGACTCGTCGATATCTATCGTTGGATGCATCCTACGACTAGATCATACACGAGGGTCTCGCGAAATATCCATGGAAGTCTCGCAGGCTCCAGAATTGATAGACTTTACGTCTCACCTGGAATACTAGAACATTTCGTTGGTGTCACTCATGAAGTGTGTTCCGTTAGCGATCATCTTCTTGTAGTGGCGACCAGCACTCTAGTTGAAAGAAGAACTGCATACTGGATATTCAACAACTATTTGTTGAATTCCGAGCAGTTCATCAATGAGTTCACTGAATTCTAGCACGATTGGCAAGAGAGGAAACTTGACTTTCCTTTTCTCAGTCAATGGTGGGATGTTGGAAAGCTCCAGATTCGGTCTTTTATCGAAACGAGTTTCAATCGAAGTGGCTATCAAGCTTCTAGCTTGTCGGCCGAGGTCTCTCGGGTGGCAGCTCTTCTCCCAACTCAGCCGGGGTTGATTCTTTATTTCAATGGAATAAAGGAACGCTTGGCGACACAGACTTACAAGCACAGCTTGGAGTTTGTGCTGCGCGGCCAATCGCGCTGGCTGAGAGAAGGCGATTCTCCAACCGAGTACTTCTTTCAGGCGACTAGACGTCGTACTGCTTCTTGGGAGGTCGAATCGATAATTGATGAATCTGGACAAGTCCTCAACGGACAACAGCTATCAGAATATATTCGAGACTACTACAGTAGTCTCTACTCTGAATCGACGTCGACAACATCCTCGACCACTCATGAATTTCTTGAGAATATTCCCACTTTCTCTGAAGACAGTAAGGAGCTCCTGGATACAGTAATCACATTGGAGGATATGATTGCTGCGACAAAGGATCTAAGGCGACACACTTCACCTGGTTATGACGGCTTGACTCCAGAATTCTTCATACGTTTCAGGGATTTATTAATTCCTGACCTTTTGGAAGTCTTCAATTCGGCGGTTGAGACACATTCAGACTTTCCTTCTAGTTGGAGGAGATCTGCTATGCGCTTGATTCCAAAGAAGGGAGATTTGCAGAGGATGGGGAACTGGAGGCCAGTAACCCTATGCAATGTAGACTACAAAATCGTCTGCAAAGCATTAGGGGCGATACTCCGCTCAGTGATTGCTTCGGTAATACACCCGGAACAGTCCTATTGTGTACCTGGTCGTAGTATCTACGACAATATCGTGGTAGCCAAGCATTTGTTTGCCTACCATGAACAGACAGGTACACAAATGGCCATGATTTCACTTGACCAACAAAAGGCTTTTGATAGTGTCTCGCACGAGTATCTCTTGACTGCTCTCGAGGCATTTGGGTTTCCGCCCAGGTGGCTCGATATCGTCGGGAAACTGTATAGAGATTCAGCGATTTTGATTAAGCATCAAGGACAAGTTCTGGCTCCTATCTCGTTTCATCGAGGTATCAGACAGGGCTGTCCATTGTCAGGTATGCTTTATGATCTTTCGTTGGAGCCGCTACTGGTGAATCTTCGTCGAATGCTCGGACGGTATGCGGTTCATCTGCCATATACCAATGTGAGGCCTCTTATGTTGGCGTATGCGGACGATCTGTCTATTTTCGTGACAAGAGATGAAGCTTTTCCGGTCGCTCGTGCTGTTTTCGAACAGTTCGAACGTATAGCGGGCGCTAAAATCAACCTTAGTAAGAGTCAAGGCTTGTGGTGTGGAAGGTGGAGAGATCGTACAGATACTCCACTGAACATCCAATGGACTAATACTTGCCTGAAGTATTTAGGTGTGTATATCGGACGCGAGAGTAAATCAAATAATAGCCGCATCGCTCTTGAGAAACTCTCTAGAGCTGTAAACTCATGGCGTGGTCGACTGTTTCCACTATCCTTAATGGGTAGGTCAGTCGTGATAAACTATTTGATTACCTCGTCCATCGTTCATCTGCTAAAGTCTGAGACGTTTGATGAAGGCTTCGTAGGTCTTCTTCAAGCAAAAGCGATAGACGCCTTTTGGTGCGGAAGACGATGGGTTGCTGAAAGCACGCTCTGTCTGCCAGTCAAGATAGGTGGATTAGGTCTCACTAACTTGGTTGTGAAATCAAGGTGTCTCCAAGTGCGTGCATTCCAAAGAGTGTTTTGCCAGAGAGACAGCTTGATTTCTCAACTGTGGGTGAATGTACTGGGAGGGATCGGCATAGGGGAGTATTACTACCTACTCTCTGTTCGACCACCTTATCCTCGTGACTGGCCACAGGATCTAATCTCAACGATTCAGACCTGGGGCAGAATCAGGCCAGCATTTCACCTTCAGTGGAATGCTCTAAGGTACACGCAATTCGCGTCGATTCCAATCAGGTTCAATCCTGAATTAATAGATTCAGTGTTCAGTAATGCTCGGGGTTTTGAAGCTGACACGCATACACTGACAGTTCTCGGAGATATTATTGATATCTCTGGAAACTGCCGAATAAACACTAACACTGCACAACTACACGACCTGGCTGCTTCTGCGCGGGAGAGATTTCGCCAACTTGGGACCAGTGACCCTGGCACTAAGTTGGAAGATGCTTTCGTTCTGAACAGACCACCACACACACCTTTCAGCACACTTACAACACGTGTGCTCCGTGACGTGCTTATGTCAATAAGACCTCCGGAGTATACAGGATACAACAGATGGCGAACACACCTCGGGGTGAATATGGGCGTGATGGGAGGGATAACTTGCAGAGTAGTCTACAGTTATCCTTCTAGTTACAAAGATGCTGATGTAGCATTCAAATTGCTGCATCACAGTCTTATGCATCCTAATCAGTTGTCACATATCGACCGCCGAGTTCAGAGGATTTGCACAGTTTGTGCTGGTGAGGGCACCCTGTTTCACAGGTTCTTCACTTGTCCGGCTTTGCAGGGTCTAATGGATCTCGTGCGCGGTATGTGTCAGTTGATCCACCCGAATTTCGGCATTACTAGGACATCGTTTCTATGGGGACCAAAGGTATGTAGTCGAGTGAATTGTTTGATTAGCTTTGTGTTGACACTGGCCAAATCTACAATTCACATGTACTACATGAGAGTCGAAGATGGGAATCAGAACACTGACCCACAACACCACGCACACGCACTTAAGCGCCACTTCGTTGACAGGTTGAAGAGACGTTTACGTCTCGAATATCTGGCAACGAACGCAGACACATTCAACTGCACATGGCAACCACTATCGTCGGTGCAGGATGGAGCTCTTGTCTTTCGCTGGTGAGAACAGGCCACAGCATTTGCAACACTAGTCCACGGGGCTTCTCCCCGCTTAGGAATCGTTGCACGTGCGGTGGGAAGGACAAGCACTCTGTTAGAGATGCTAAGCTGGAGGGATGATGAGGGCAGTTTGTAGAGGTCTACGATACTACAGGCCGCCCTCGCGGGACTCTATAACGGTATCAGCTAAATTTTTTCGTTCGTTCGGTCATTTATCTTTGATTCGGTTTCGGTCTCGGTGCTAAATTACAAAATTTTTTTGTTGAAAATTCGTTCGTTTAGGTAAATATTTTTATTAGATTATTTTGGAAATTGAAGCTTCTTGGAACTGCCACTTACCCAATTGTCAAAATTGGGACTTTTAAATTTTTTGTCTATCTTTTAGATCCTTTTCAAAATTCTTGTAGCCGTTTTTTAGTCTCTTTTGAGAATTTTGTCTTGTTTGTTTTCCTTTTGTTTGTGTCTTTTTTCTTGTTCATTAGTTTTTCTAATTGTTTTAATTGTTTAATTGTCCCTATTGACCTTTTATAACTTTTAGATTAGCTAGCGGCCTTTTGTTTACACTTTGTAGAGCCTTTTGCCACGTATTTTTAAGGAATTTTGAAAAGAGCCAAAGAGCCAAAAAATAAAGAGCATATATACATAAAAAAAAAAAAAATTATTATTATTTGTCGCAGTGACCGGACGCGTCAATTTGAGCTCCGTGAAATTTCAAAAAATCACGCGTAAAAGTAGTAAAAAAGGGAGAAAAGTTAAGAATATTGTGTGTGTGTGTTGTTCCACTAGTTCTCTCAAAAAAATTTTGTTGAAAAAACTAATAAAAACGAATTTGAAAATTGTGAAAAATTAAAAAATATTGTGACATTTCAAGAATTTAATTTAATTTCGGTCGTTGCCATGACAACGAGGCAAGAGTGAAAAATTTTTTAGTGCAAATTAGTAGTCGAATACTTTAATTAATTATTTTGGACAGAAGTAAAAAAAATAAAAATTGTTAATAAAAAATTTATTTAATTTACCCTGCCGCGCTCACAATGAGCTCGAGCAGCATCGATTCTGGGGGGACTGATGATCCCCCCAAATTAAATGGTAGGAGGAAGAAGAACTCAAACGCTACTTCTTCTTCTTCCAAGAAATCCTTGCAAGGGCCCAAAGAAGAGGTCTTTAAGGGCCCAATTGAAGAGGTCAACAGCTTCAAAAATGTACAGCCATCTTCCTTGGAGAAGACTATTGAGGGGACAGCCGTAGCTGTCCAAAATGAGGATAAAGCATTAGTTCCAACGACTACAGCTATTGATGCAGTATCTGTGGCTGCAGCCTTAGGTAATGTTCAATCGACGTCTTTGAGGCCAGGACAACATCCTACGTTGAAGGAAGTTGTCAAAACGGCTTCGGCGTCAGCGCCAAAGCCTAGCGGCTTGATAATGAGACCACCGCTTTCTTCAAGCGTCTCCAAAAAGCCGCCAACAGTACCAGCAGGACCAGCAGCAGCACCACGATCCCCTGCGCTAGTATCAGGGATTTCGTATGCGCAGGTAAGTGGCAGTTCCCAGAACAGTTCCACCATCGAAATTCTAGGAAAGGGCATCACTCCTCGTCCAGCCCCATTGGACGCAGGTAAGCCTCGGCCTAAGACCGGTGCGGGTCTGCAGGCTTTTTTCGACGGGAGGTGGCAGGATGATAGCTACGGTATGCAGCTCGAGCACATCAATAGATGTCCTCAGAGCGCATACCTGAAAGCGATCTTCCAGGTCATCTCTCGTGAGCAGCTATTTTCCATGGGGATAATAGCTGGGGGAATGGTTGAGGTGTACACCACGACCCTCGAGAGTGCTACCAAGCTTATGCTTGAGGGCATCGAGGTGGATGGTAGACACCTTGTGCCGTTCCCACTCAGGGAAAAGCCCACAAGAGTCATGTTTTCACGGGTCCCTATGCGAGCTTGCCATAAAGACCTCCTAAATTTCTTGGGAAGATTTGGGAAGGTTCATGGCAACGTTCGTGCTATTCCCTTAAAAATTGTGGACGAGGGTCTCGGGCGGGGTGTCTTCGGTACCAGCCGGGAGGCGTCCATCACCTTGAATAAGGGGTGTACGCTTCCAAAGGGCTTTTACCTGAGCTTATCCGGCTCGAGGCACTGGATAGACGTGGGCACCGAAGCGAAATGCCATGCTTGCCATTTGGTAGGGCATTTTATTGCTGACTGCCCCAGGAGAACCGGGAAGAAGGCTGAACCGAGGGTTCCCTCGAAGGAAGCCACTACTACAGTAGTGGATCTGGAGAAGGAATCTTCAGCCAGCACTCAACCTGCTATTTTGGAGCAGCCAGTGGCTAAAGTGCCTGAAGTTGTCCGAGAGGCAAAAATAGTTATGGCTGTAAACGGCGCCACGCCGGCACGTGAAAGCATGGTTACTTCTGACGAGGAGTCGACTAGCCATGTAGTTAAAAAAAAGAGGACGAGAAGGAGGACGAAGGTGGACCGGGTGATGCTGCCTCCTCCAGAGCCAGCAAAGCCAGTCGCTCCAAAACGGCCCCACTCGGAGGAGGACGATAGTGGTGCTCGCGGTTCGAAGGTTGTTGTGAGAGACACGGAAGTGTCTCTCGAGCAGCTTTCGGCTTGCGATATGACCGGTTTTGATGAGAATGGTCTTTCGAGCCTCGGTGGCTACGAGTCATGTGATAGTATCATTTCGACTGGTAGCCAATTTGAGGTCTCGAAAGGGATGGAAACCCTTTCTAGGAAGAAGATCGCCGGAATTCTTACCCAGCTCCAGTACAAGAAGAATTCAGATAAAATCTGGAGTATTCTTGTAAGGGAGCTGGAGAGGCCAGAGTTGTTACTTCCTCAGCTTCTACTCCTACAAGGAGTCCAAGAAGAGGAGGAAGTACAACGATGTAGCGCGGTTAGAACGACTTCATAGGAAGGTGGAGGAGTTGATGCAGGAGCATCGCTTGGTCGACTCTCCTCGTCCGTAGACGTCGTACCATCATCGTTTGAGCTTTGCATCTCTTTGAATGTGCAAGATAGCTTCTATCAACACCGGGGGTTTAAGTGCACATACAAGGTTACACAGCACTATCGAACATGTCAAAATGTTCGATATAGACATCGCGCTTCTACAGGAGACGAACTTTACACAAGACACATATACACAACTTGAGCGCTATGCTTATCTACATACTGGCTATGCAATGTTTGCCACACCTGCGCCTCGCCGAGGCTCAGGGGTGGCAATCATTGTATCCAACAAATTTACACTATCGTCTCCTGTCTATACAGATATCTTCCCAGGCTTCGCTTCTTCCTTGGACTTTGTCATTCAAGACAAAAATATCAAGGTAGTAAACGTGTACCTTCCTCATGACCAGGACATTACAAGACAAGTTCTTGATAGTGTTCAGTCCTGTCTGGTGAATTTTAGCGGCGAAACTGTCCTCGGAGGTGATTTCAACTGCACTCTGAATCCCTCAATGGATCGGCACTCTGGAGTTGAGTTCAACTCTGTTAATGCTACTCGGTTGAGGAATTTTGTCGGTGTTTTCAGACTCGTCGATATCTATCGTTGGATGCATCCTACGACTAGATCATACACGAGGGTCTCGCGAAATATCCATGGAAGTCTCGCAGGCTCCAGAATTGATAGACTTTACGTCTCACCTGGAATACTAGAACATTTCGTTGGTGTCACTCATGAAGTGTGTTCCGTTAGCGATCATCTTCTTGTAGTGGCGACCAGCACTCTAGTTGAAAGAAGAACTGCATACTGCATATTCAACAACTATTTGTTGAATTCCGAGCAGTTCATCAATGAGTTCACTGAATTCTGGCACGATTGGCAAGAGAGGAAACTTGACTTTCCTTTTCTCAGTCAATGGTGGGATGTTGGAAAGCTCCAGATTCGGTCTTTTATCGAAACGAGTTTCAATCGAAGTGGCTATCAAGCTTCTAGCTTGTCGGCCGAGGTCTCTCGGGTGGCAGCTCTTCTCCCAACTCAGCCGGGGTTGATTCTTTATTTCAATGGAATAAAGGAACGCTTGGCGACACAGACTTACAAGCACAGCTTGGAGTTTGTGCTGCGCGGCCAATCGCGCTGGCTGAGAGAAGGCGATTCTCCAACCGAGTACTTCTTTCAGGCGACTAGACGTCGTACTGCTTCTTGGGAGGTCGAATCGATAATTGATGAATCTGGACAAGTCCTCAACGGACAACAGCTATCAGAATATATTCGAGACTACTACAGTAGTCTCTACTCTGAATCGACGTCGACAACATCCTCGACCACTCATGAATTTCTTGAGAATATTCCCACTTTCTCTGAAGACAGTAAGGAGCTCCTGGATACAGTAATCACATTGGAGGATATGATTGCTGCGACAAAGGATCTAAGGCGACACACTTCACCTGGTTATGACGGCTTGACTCCAGAATTCTTCATACGTTTCAGGGATTTATTAATTCCTGACCTTTTGGAAGTCTTCAATTCGGCGGTTGAGACACATTCAGACTTTCCTTCTAGTTGGAGGAGATCTGCTATGCGCTTGATTCCAAAGAAGGGAGATTTGCAGAGGATGGGGAACTGGAGGCCAGTAACCCTATGCAATGTAGACTACAAAATCGTCTGCAAAGCATTAGGGGCGATACTCCGCTCAGTGATTGCTTCGGTAATACACCCGGAACAGTCCTATTGTGTACCTGGTCGTAGTATCTACGACAACATCGCGGTAGCCAAGCATTTGTTTGCCTACCATGAGCAGACAGGTACACAAATGGCCATGATTTCACTTGACCAGCAAAAGCCTTTTGATAGTGTCTCGCACGAGTATCTCTTGACTGCTCTCGAGGCATTTGGGTTTCCGCCCAGGTGGCTCGATATCGTCGGGAAACTGTATAGAGATTCAGCGATTTTGATTAAGCATCAAGGACAAGCTCTGGCTCCTATCTCGTTTCATCGAGGTATCAGACAGGGCTGTCCATTGTCAGGTATGCTTTATGATCTTTCGTTGGAGCCGCTACTGGTGAATCTTCGTCGAATGCTCGGACAGTATGCGCTTCGTCTACCATATACCAATGTGAGGCCTCTTATGTTGGCGTATGCGGATCTGTCCATTTTCGTGACAGGAGATGAAGCTTTTCCGGTCGCTCGTGCTGTTTTCGAACAGTTCGAACGTATAGCGGGCGCTAAAATCAATCTTAGTAAGAGTCAAGGCTTGTGGTGTGGAAGGTGGAGAGATCGTACAGATACTCCACTGAACATCCAATGGACTAATACTTGCCTGAAGTATTTAGGTGTGTATATCGGACGCGAGAGTAAATCAAATAATAGCCGCATCGCTCTTGAGAAACTCTCTAGAGCTGTAAACTCATGGCGTAGTCGACTGTTTCCATTATCCTTAATGGGTAGGTCAGTCGTGATAAACTATTTGATTACCTCGTCCATCGTTCATCTGCTAAAGTCTGAGACGTTTGATGAAGGCTTCGTAGGTCTTCTTCAAGCAAAAGCGATAGACGCCTTTTGGTGCGGAAGACGATGGGTTGCTGAAAGCACGCTCTGTCTGCCAGTCAAGATAGGTCTCACTAACTTGGTTGTGAAATCAAGGTGTCTCCAAGTGCGTGCATTCCAAAGAGTGTTTTGCCAGAGAGACAGCCTGATTTCTCAACTGTGGGTGAATGTACTGGGAGGGATTGGCATAGGGGAGTATTACTACCTACTCTCTGTTCGACCACCTTATCCTCGTGACTGGCCACAGGATCTAATCTCAACGATTCAGACCTGGGGCAGAATCAGGCCAGCATTTCACCTTCAGTGGAATGCTCTAAGGTACACGCAATTCGCGTCAATTCCAATCAGGTTTAATCCTGAATTAATAGATTCAGTGTTCAGTAATGACACGCATACACTGACGGTTCTCGGAGATATTATTGATATCGCTGGAAACTGTCGAATAAACACTAACACTACACAACTACACGACCTGGCTGCTTCTGTGCGGGAGAGATTTCGCCAACTTGGGACCAGTGACCCTGGCACTAAGTTGGAAGATGCTTTCGTTCTGAACAGACCACCACACACACACACACCTTTCAGCACACTTACAACACGTGTGCTCCGTGACGTGCTTATGTCAATAAGACCTCCGGAGTATACAGGATACAACAGATGGCGAACACACCTCGGGGTGAATATGGGCGTGATGGGAGGGATAACTTGCAGAGTAGTCTACAGTTATCCTTCTAATTACAAAGATGCTGATGTAGCATTCAAATTGCTGCATCACAGTCTTGTCCATGCTAATCAGTTGTCACATATTGACCGCCGAGTTCAGAGGATTAGCACAGTTTGTGCTGGTGAAGGCACCCTGTTTCACAGGTTTTTCACTTGTCCGGCTTTGCAGTGTCTAATGGATCTCGTGCGCGGTATGTGTCAGTTGATCCACCCGAATTTCGGCATTACTAGGACATCGTTTCTATGGGGACCAAAGGTCTGTAGTCGAGTGAATTGTTTGATTAGCTTTGTGTTGACACTGGCCAAATCTACAATTCACCTGTACTACATGAGAGTCGAAGATGGGAATCAGAACACTGACCCGCAACACCACGAACACGCACTTAAGCGCCACTTCGTTGACAGGTTCAACTGCACATGGCAACCACTATCGTCGGTGCAGGACGGAGCCCTTGTCTTTCACTGGTGATAGCAGGCCACAGCATTTGCAACACTAGTCCACGGGGCTTCTCCTCGCTTAGGAATCGTTGCAAGTGCTGTGGGAAGTACAAGCACTCTGTTAGAGATGCTAAGCTGGAGGGATGATGAGGGCAGTTTGTAGATGTCTATGATACTACAGGCTGCCCTCGCGGGACTCTATAACGGTATCGCGTAAATTTTTCGTTCGTTCGGTGATTTATTTTTAATTCGGTTTCGGTTTCGGTTCTAAATTGCAAAATTTTTTGTTGAAATTCGCTCGTTTAGGGACATTTTTATTAGTTTATTTTGAAAATTTGGAACTTCTTGGAACTGCCACTTACCCAATTGTCAAAATTGGGACTGGTTCTAAATTTTTGGTTAAACTTTAGATCTTTTTCAAAATTCTTGTGTCCGTTTTTAGTCTCTTTTGAGAATTTTGTCTTGTTTGTTTTCCTTTTTGTGTGTCATTTTTGTTATCTTAATTGTTTTAATTGTCCCTTTTAACTTTTTATAAGTTAGTTTAGCTAGTGTCTTTTTTACAATTTTGTGCCTTTTGCCAACTAGTTTTAAGAAATTTTTAAAAGAGCCAATGAGCCACTCAATAAAGAGCATATACAAATAAAAAAAAAAAAATTATTATATATTAATATCCCTTTATTTTTTTCTCTATTTTTAACTTATTTGCCAATACAGGACATTCTGTAACTGAATCCTTGACCCTTAAAACAACTTTTCCCACTCACGCCATCAAACACAGCACATCTATCTCATCATACATATTATCTTATTACATACTTTCTTTTCACCTACTTTCAAACACTTCAATTAATTTTATTCAAATGTTCATTCTGTGATCTAATCTTTTCAATACTTTCGTCACTCTTAATCCTATATTTCACCCGTCACCCATAGTCTTGATTTTCTTAAGTCTGTCTCCGATACTATATATTCTTTCCCTAAAGATTGTTTAACTGCTGATTTCATCTCCTGTCTTTTATATTTGTTAACAGATTTTAGACCTTACTTCCACAAACTTCAAATTTATAGGATTGGGCTTTTTATTTAAATCTTCCTTTCTTTTCTTTTCATCCTGTTTTTGTTTAAGTTTTATTGCTAATGAGTGTACCGATTTTACTTTATGCGCGTAAATTGCCCCCTCTGTATTTTTAACTTTTTCAATTTCTTCTCATCTCCATCATTGAATTTTCGTAGAGACTTTTACAATCTCTTGCTGTATAATTCTACACTTACTTTCACGCGGTTCTCTTAAAACAGATTCAAACTTAACGGTTTTCTTGTAATATACACCACATATTTCACCAAATTTTGTACCAAATTCCTATCGCAATCAGAAATCTCCGCACATTTCTTCACATTCACATAGCCCGTTATCTGCTCAATTTTTTTTTTTTACAAAATCACTTTCATTACTCTCTATTATTGGTTTATAGTGTTTTTCGCATTTCGCAGTTATTATTTAAAAAAAAAAATCAGAACTCTTGCTAGACACTTCTTATTCCTCTCAAAACTCCCTTTAAAACAATGACGCGTGTTCCTTGGCTTCAAAGAGAGCGTCCAATCCGATATCAACCCGGATAAGTTTGAGGATTTTCTTTGCTTTAGTCCATCTCATGCTAACTTTATACAGATTGGTATGAATTCAGCTGGAACTCAAGCTTCCGACCCCTAATTTAGCTCTTGAATTTAATCCGTCCCATAGCGGCGAAAAAAATCAAATAATCATGACAATCTTGAGACCTTGCTTACTGGACTCCTTTTCACTTACCATGTGCCCGTTATAGTAATGATCTAGTATCTATCTCTTCCACTCCCAATACTTTTGGCTGTAATAGTACATCCCAAACAGTTGTAAATCAAATCGAATTCCGTTGGACACAATAATGAGTCCGTTAAGTTTTATATATAAATTTTGCCCTCAATCCATACATATTATATCACACCACTCCAATAGACTTTTAACCTGTTTGCATTTTCTTCACACCTATCGGCAAATCAAATCCCCCATATGAAATTTCTGAATGGAGAGCCATTATCATTCTACCAGCCGTTTCCAAAATGCTTGAGTTTCTTATTGCTGCTCACGTCAGCGCAAACAATAGGTTGTTCGATTTACACAGAAAATTTCTCGGGGTAATGGTTTGACAGTTGTCACTTGAGAACTGTTACTTGCAATTTGTTGCTGATTGGGACCACTGACATGTATAATATGGACTGACTACGTAATGGAAATGCACTGCAAAATGTGGGCTCACTTCTGTTGCTGACTCTTTCGGTCTAAGCACCAAGTACCAACTGAGGAGAACTGCAAACAACAAATACATAAATGGGTCCGTCGAAATAATTTTTTAAAGTGATTATTTAGGCAATATATTCATAAGATATGAAGCAGAAGTTCGAAACGTTTTATTATAATCACATTTCGGGCTGCGCGCCTATTTTTTCAACTTCCCGTCAATGATTTTTTCAATGTTGGCACCGGCGTAAAATTTTTATTGACATAAGCAATTGAGCCCACATGAAATAGAAAGTTAGGCAGTCCATATTATAGTTGTCAGTGATTGGGACATATACATACATTACTTCTTGAGCAAAAATAAGCAAAAACTAGAAGAAAAGAAATAGAAAAATAGCTAGAGCACATTTTATTTGTCTTCACCCATTTTATAAATAACTTTTTACAGTTAATCATACTCAGGAGAACTGTCAGAGAAATGTCATTACAGGCCTGTTTAATGAGTTGACCTTACATTAGGTTCCGCCTTTCGTTCTGTTCCACGCAGAATATCACATATAGTCACATTTTTACACACCATGTCGCTCAGGCGACCCAAGCGTTGTCATTTCCCCAACACATCGGTGTGCACATTTTTACGCTACGGTCTGTTAGCGTAGTGTCTCGGTGCGCTTAGTAGTTTTGACCTTTAGCGTAGTTTTATTCTTACAGAACTTTCTAAAATGACATTTCGAATCAAAGTGCACACCAATGTTTCAGTCCCTATCCCTACTTTTTTCAATCATGTGATGTGCACACCGTTGTGCTTAAAAAGCACATCGGTGTGTACACCTGAACGCACGGCCGGTGTTTTAAAAACTTGTTCAATGAGTGCACAAAACCCCGGGTAAATTTGGGGAAAATTTACACGGTGGGATCATCGACCAAACGAAATCGCCTTTTAAGTCTGCAATCTGGTTTCAGACGGTTTCACTCGGCCAGCAATGCCATAATGGGAGTCACTACCGTCATTCGAGACATGGGTGATAAAGGAAATTCATGTACTTCTCGACTTCAACAAGCGTTTGCCTCAGTTTCAGTTACGCACGCGCGGTCATATTATATTATACTAAAACTTCGTACGCACTTTGGCTTCTCTCCCACCGCTTGTGAAATGATTTGCAGTTACTTGGCTCATAGATTTTTTTTGACAACTCAAAGAGTACCTATTTCACAATTAGACATTTGTCCAATTCCCAACGGTGCGATCCTGGTACCGCCATTATTCTTGCTTTACATTAATGATATCACTACCATTTTCCATGAAGTACAATTTCAAATCCATTTAACTCTGGGGCACATGCAGATAGCCTTCAAGATACTGCGACAACTACCAATCAGACTCTCGAGGAGATTGATAATTGGTCGTCTAGCAATGTACTGACTCTCAATCCCTCCAAAACCAAAGCTATTTCATATTCCATACATCCAGAAAAAGCTTCTAACATCTTACCTCACCTATGCCCAATATCTCTCAGGCGGCCCATTATTCTACTATCGGCGAAGCATGTCAAAAATTTAGGTATGCTCATGGATCTTTGTTTTACATGGAAGTCCCAGTAAAACCGGCTTTAATCATTACTATGGACTCCAGGGCGTATCACTTCACTTGTTAACATGCTGTTCACTACAATGCATTTATGAGTGAAGGGCATTGACTTTCATCACCAGGCCTAAGTTCATCGAGTAGAAAGACAACCTGAGACTGGTTTATCCAATATTTTCCTATACGGAGCAAGCATTTGGAACAAACTATGGTCATAGGGCACAGTGTCCTATTAACAAGTTTTAACCTGAAATATTGCGCCACTTCAATTCATTTCGATCGCATTCAAATTCTAACTGATCTTCTTAGTGCCTTTTCTTCAGTTCAGACATTTATTATTACTTATCTTAACCGTAATCTTATTTTTTTGCTATATTGTATATTATGCTTTTTCTTCTAGTTCTGTTACCAATTATTATTAAACTTAATCTTATCTATTAAGATGTAGTGTTGCTTCTTCTAGTATTAATACAATTGAGTCTGAAAACCAGGGGAACCTATTCCTAATTATAACTGCTTTACTATTAATTTACAATCTTACTATTCACCTATATTTGCAATATTGTTGTCTTGCAATCATACTCTTTTATTTTCAATTATTTTACTAATTGTTAGCCTTAGTAATACTACACCGTATTATAGTTCTATTAATAATAATATCTATTTCTATTATGCCATAGTTAATTATCAAAATTGTTGCTGGATCATTGGATCCTTTCTCTAATTATTATTTCTAAAAACATTTTGTGTATTTTGGTACTCTATAATAATCATACTCTTAAATTTTTATTCACGTAGTGCCAATATTGCACATAGCTTAACCAGAGGTACATTAAGAAATGCTTTTTGACTTGATTATAAAGTAATGTAGTATTAGTTCGCGGATTTACTGTGAATTTAATGCTTAGGGCGGAATGAGTAACATTACTTCCTCCAAATTAATATTCCAATAAACCCAGCTTCCTACAAGTACCAAACCCACATGTCACAGGAATTATTACTGCACATTGTGCAACATAATAATATAATAGTTACATATGAAATCAACGTATTTAAAAATGTCATTTCTTCAAGTTTAATCATTTTGTGTTATGGCGACCACCAAGGTTATGACTGTTTTTGGTTTTTCTATTACTTTCACTTTTTTGGCTTGGTTCAAATATTGAGTCGTCTGCAAATAATGTATTAATTCAAAAATGGGACCTTCTACCTTCAAGCTGCGCGACGGAGAAAAACAATAAAACAAAAACAAAGACATTTACGTGGGTAATAAAATAAAAATCTGGATTAAATTTGTAACAATATATAGCTATTTCTCAATGGAAAGGGATTAAAATAAATTTGAGGGATTATCGTCTTCGTTTTTATAAATAGAATTAGAAACTGTCTTTATGTGTCCCTAGTCTATACTTATTACTTAAAGCGAAAGCAGTCCTCAGTTATTTCTAAAAATACAGAGTAGTTTTTTTTTTTTTAATGGGCAGCAGTTAGTTGCTGAATTACGGTATTTATATTAATGGAAAGATTCTAATATCTGAAATTTACCTCGCTAACATCTCTTTATTCTTCGGATTTGGACACAAATCGCTCATATTCAAATTATGGGAAGTATCGCTACCGTTCAATTGAAATTATTTGCAATAAAATTCCGATACCATTTAGAAATGCAATAAACATGTTCTCCCACATACTTGCGAAAAGTTACAAAATTAAATTATATTACTGTACATTAACATAAACCCATGCTAACTTGAAAGTTGAAATGCATTGAAAAAACTAAAAAACGTGTGCAAGAACTGGTTAAAAAAAACAAAATTTGCGTCCTTAATGGTACAATAATGATTACTCACAAGTTTTTTTTAACAATTGCAGGAACGAAATAATTTTAACAAATTTCGTTATTCATATGTACGTACATAGACAAGACGGGATCAATTTTAATTTTACCACTTTTTTACAACCGCAATTAATTCTATTAAACTTTTGAAATCATAATTATCGAAACAGCACTAAAAACAATTTCTCTACGTTGCTCATGCACAAAATCCACATTCAGAAGGCAAACGTCATCAACGTAAATGACAATTTGACATATCAAGCTTACACCCACTGAACTGTATAGATGTTTTTGCAGGATAGCCCACATTTATAAAATCTTGCGCTACGATCTATTAAAAGACCTTCACATAACTAGGGCTTACACACTGCGGCATGCTTTACTTCCCAATAAGCAATGGGGCATACAAGTACTTGTAAAACTGACAACTGGATTCTTGGCAGCACCATCGGGTTTATGGACAGCCCGCTCTTTATAGCTGTCAAATAGGTGTAATCTTTACTTTATATTGCAATTATTATTTCAAAAATTAAATATAATGAAGAAAATATGGAGTAACTTAAAGAAAAGCTCCGTTTCCATGATGTAAAAACCGCTGGTAACAAACAGAAATTGACGAAAATGTATATACATACATAAATAACATCAAAATATAAATTTGTAGATAATGTTGGGAAAAACGTAAATTGTTTCGGAAGTCATGTTATTATAACTGCTCCTAGGTGCAAGCAATTCCTAGATGTAATACAGGCCCATTATATGTATATTTGAATAAGAGCTAAATCAGCTATTTTAATTATCATTATTATGTAAATCAATTTTATTTGAACTGGAACATTCACCATTATGGGTATTGTTTGCTCTTTAAGGAAAATGAGTATTAAATATAAATTGTACAAACAATTTAGGAATTTGTCAACTTACTTACCTTGCTTCGTATTTTTAATACTGTTTTCTGTTTAAGTCGTCTAGACAGCACTTCTTTGCTGCTTTACTAGTATTCTTGTTGCAAAGAAATGTTTTGCTTTGTTAATAGCAAGTTTTTCGAAGGTACAACTGACTTCGATAAAACGTTTGCTTTCATGTAATGAAAATTGCATTACCTTTGATTACTTTAACCACGTTATATTATATTCACTCTTTGTAAAGTGCTCCCAAGTGCTGCTAACGCGACATAACTTACCAATTTGCAAATCCATTCAGATTTAAGTTTTTCGTCCTTAGGAAACTGATGAAATCTGTTTGAAATTTTGTTTTTATTGAATTTGTTAGAGCACTGGGTACACAACAATTCATGACCATATTTAAATTTTGATTTAACTAATTAAATTGGGATCGCAAGCAAATAAATCCCGTTCAAGCCAAGCAGGTATCAGATATCATCCATAAACGCAGTGGTCACGCCGCCTAGTTTTCAATATTGGAAAGTAGTGCTCCGCACGCCCTATTCAAATGCAATTCCGGTCGTTTTCCTTGTGATTTTTGATTTGATTTGATTCTTTGGCCGAAGGGAACTGCATAGAGATTTTGATTGCATTGGTAGATGGATCTGAACGTGGAAATGTATCAGATTTCCATGTTTTTTCTTGTTATTTCTGCATGGAATTCCCATATTTTTCCGTGGCATTTGTATGTGGATTTCAAAGCTTTTTCTGCATTTTTTAATTAAACAGCGGAACAAAGCAGTAGAAAAAGTTTCGAAAGTTTAGAGAAAATAATCAAACTGCCTTAACTCGAATCCTTGCAAAATGTTAAAATAGTTGATAAATTCGGAACAAAGTTTGACAGGTTTAGCATTTTCTAAGAATTAAAGTCATGGCACCTTGATTATTTTCTCTATACTTTCAAAACTTTTTCTACTGCTATCACTGACATGTATAAAAATTCACTGACTGATCACCTGTTCTGATTTCAGAAAGTATGTTCTCACTGTCAATGCTACCAACTGACTGATCACTTGTTTCATATGGCACCAGTTTTGATTTCAGGAAGTATGCTCTCACTGTCAATGCTACCAACTGTCGTATACTGGCGTTATATTTAAATTATTTGAGAATTTACTTATATGCATATCACTGGGATTTACCGAATTTACAACAATTTAAAACAAGTTTAACTTTCTAAATAATTTTAAATTAATGCAATACTATTTTATAACATCTTTAGTGTTTCCAATCGACAAACAATATTAAATTATGAATCGAATCGGTGTGCAATTGTACGAAATAAAGGGTTTTCACAGCCTGTTCAATATTTGTGCCATTTTTGAAGCAAGAACGCTCAGTCCATTCTCATTATATGTCAGCGGTACTTACATAAAACTAATATTTCTCCCAGCCATTGTGCAACTAGCTACTGTTCGTTCATTTACATCCGTATCATACTTAATAATTCCCTCTTATGGGAGAAATTTTGAGATTTTTTTTTGTAATTAAAATTCTAAAATTCACTTTTCAGTAGTTTGTTCTAAGCTGGGCTACTGTATGATATACTGTGGAAGTGTCTTTTACAAGGCTTTCTGGTTGGAAATACCGCTGAACTTCAAGTAATATCTCGTTCCCAATCGTTAAGATGATACTAGACAATTACGAATTATTAAGCCCAGTTTTGATAAAGATAATAAACCAGTCACTAACTAGTGGAGAATTCCCTAAAACATGGAAGAGCTCAGTTGTAATACCTGTTGAAAAAATTTAAGGAACTAAAGTATGTGAAGAATTTAGACCAATTAATATGCTTCCAGTAATGGAAAAACTGTTGGAAAAAGTAGTGTACAAACAACTAGTGGAATATATTGCAAAAAATGAAGTACTAGTAGAGCAACAGTCAGGGTTCAGGAGTAAGCACTCATGCGAAACGGCATTAATCTGGATGATTTCAGAGTAAAAAAAATTTATCGATGAAGGGTCGATAATAATAGCGGTATTTCTTGATTTTAGGAGAGCCTTTGAAACAATAGACAGAGACATATTAGTAGCAAAATTAAATAATTATGGAATTAAGAACGTAGAGCTGAAATGGTTCATAAACTATTTGAAAGATAGAAAACAGCGTACGAAATTTGGCAAATCATACTCAGAACCTGAGGATGTTCCTATAGGAGTTCCGCAAGGGTCTATGTATACTAGGTGCATTACTATTTATAATCTATATTAATGACATGAAATCAGTGCTTAATAGTGTTAAGTTAATGTTGTTTGCTGACGACACATTAGTATTTATTAAAGGAGAAAATGTTAGTGAATGCGAAAGGATAATGAACGTGGAACTTAAATGCTTGATAGAGTGGTTGGACGTTAACAAGATGAAGCTTAATATAAATAAGTCAAAATGTATTGTATTAAACAGCAACACGAATGTGACGATTAATGCTAATGAAATTATTGAGTGTGTTAATGAAGTGAAATATTTAGGTGTAATTATTGACAGTAAATTGAATTTTAAAAGCCATGTATCTATGGTGTGTAAAAAGATCGCGCAGAAAATAGGGTTTATGAGCAGAATTAGAAGAAGCATGCCAAAGGAATGCTTGCAAACGATATATAACACGATAATACTACTACACTTTGATTATTGTGCACTGGTGTTAAAAAAGCTGCAAAATAAGGCAATGAGGATAATTTTGAATTGTGATAGAAGAACGCCGATAAATAGTATGATTTAGTCTTTGAAATGGATGAATGTTAAACAGAGAATATCATATATTGTGTTGATTACTGTGTTTAAAATCAAGTACAAGCTTATGCCAAACTATCTAGCAAATTATTTGAGATATGTTAGTGAGGAGCAACCATACAACCTAAGGAATGCTGATAACTTCAGACTACCCTACGCGCGCAGGATGAGGACACAAAATCAGCTGATGCATAAAGGCCTACAGATGTTTAATAGTCTTCCCAATGAAATTAAGATAGAAAGAAGTATAAAAAAGTTTAAAATATTAGTGATTATATATTACAAGCTAAATATTTAATAATATATGTTGTTATGGTCGTAGCGTATTGCATATAGCAATATGCTACACGGCGTACTGAAGCGTGTAGGCCGGCTGCGTCAAACACACAAAAATTGAACGCACTCCGACCGAGAGAAAAGCGTTTACTCTCAACTCGATAAATCAAATATACACATTTATTTGTATTTTGAATTTCCTGTCTATTTTAAATCTACGATACTTATCGTAACGTTGATTCCATGATTGGATGGATTTATGGAAGGCTTCTTTCGAAAGGGCCTTCAGCTGCTCTGTCGTGGCCCTCTAAATATCCAAGATGGCGTCAAAAGGTTTTCCTTTTAGTGCAGTTTGTTTTTTTGGGAATAGCTAGAATGTGCATGGTACTAAATCCGGAGAGTACGGTAGATGTGGACAGCCTGGAATTTTTTTTCATCCAAAAACTCGTGGATCAGAAGCGAGGTGTGGCACGGGGCGTTGTCGTGATGAAAGAAGAAACCATTGAACCATTTTCCTAGCTTTATACGGACCAATGCGAAATGTTCAATTCTGCCCTACACTCTCGAATAGTCAATCGCCTGTTTGAACGAATCCGTTTTACCACGTTTTGCACGATTTCGTGTGTTTTTGAGGTCGAGAAACGTCTCGACTGGTTCTTGTCTTAAATCGACTCATTTTCACTTTTAAATCGCTCATACCATTTGTAGACAGACTTCGGAGTCACCACATTATTTCCATATGCTGATTTTAACAATTTATGAACTTCTTTGACACTTTTTTCCAACTTAAAACAAAATTTAATATTAACAAATTGCTCGAAATTCATGATGTGCGACAGACACTGTAAACATGACCTCACTCTTCCTATTCTGGAAGCCGACTGACAAGCCTTTCCAGCTTAGTTTTTTTTATCCTTTTTTAATAAAAGTTATGTTTTCAAAAGCTTTACAGGAATCGAAACAGGATTCACGAGACATCTTTTGGTATATTCCACTAAATTCCGCGATCATAATTTATCCTAGCTTTTTTTGTTTTAAATTTTCAAAATACTAGTTATTTTCGGTCCCTATTTTTAAGCCAAACGATTCTCTTATTTTGGCTTTTTTTGCTTCGTTCTTTTGAAATTCCGGGCAGCACGCGAGTTATGTTACCGTCTCAAGGTAATGTTAGTTTTACAACATTTGTTAAATTAAATAATCTTATTTGAAATTTGTTATATATACTTGTGTAGCGTAGTCTTAATTATCAACAAGTGTAAACACAGCTTTATATTATATAGTAGTTTCAGAACGCACCCCACTTCAGATGTCATTATACAAAATATTTTTACTCAGTCAGTCTAATAAAGGTTATAAAACGAAACACATTGAGTGCGTTCACTGCCACTTTGCGTAGCGTAGTCGTTGCGTAGTGTAGTTCTGTCAAATGATTTAAAACGACTACAATCGACTATCCTCCTGACCGTAGTCGAATGTTGTCAACTATTTGGTACATTCAAAGTGCGGAGTGAACGATAGTCGTAGTCAAGCGTAGTCGTTTACTGTCAAAATTGGCGCAGTGAACGCTCGGTAGTGACTCGTAGTCGACAAAAAGTCACTATTTCGGTGGCAGTGAACGCGCCCATTGTTTTTCTGTCTTTCTACTTTATATGGTGATGATAGCACACTGTCAAATCCAAGATCATCGGAGTATTTAAACAGGTTTTGGGCCCAGATTTGCTATCACATCAAAAAATTAAGAAAGATATTTATAGTGAACGTATTATTTTACGATATTTTTTTGGATTATTTTTTTCGTAAAATAAATAACGTTTAATTTTGACCGCTACACCACAAGAAAATGCCGGAAGCAGCTAAGCTACAAATTACAAAATTGAATGATGATAACTACCAGGTATGGAAATATAAAATTGAACTTTTATTAATAAAAGAAGATTTATGGTCAGTTATCGAAGAAACAGCACCTATAGATACAACACAATTAGCCATATGGAACAAAAAAGATGGTACAGCACGTGCACATATTGGTTTGTCAATTGAGGACAACCAAATTATTCATGTTAAAAGTAAAGACACAGCCAAAGCAATGTGGGAATCACTGAAGGAGTATCATCACAAATCAACTTTATCCAATAAAGTTCGACTTTTAAGACGCTTATGTCGAATGATATTACCTGAGGGAGGAAATATGAAAATTCATTTAAATGCGATGGATGAATGCATGGATGAATTGAACAAATTAGGTGAGCCATTAGCGGACGCTTTAGAAGTAGCATTGTATTTGTCTAGCTTGTCTGAAAGTTATAGTGTTTTGATTACTGCACTGGAATCACGTGCTGAAGCAGATTTGACTAAAACTATGGTCAAAAATAAACTTTTAGAAGAGTATAAGAGAAGACAAGATACAGAAAATATAATTGAAAGCGGTGAAAAAGTTTATAAAGTTAATAAAGTAAAAAACGCTTTTGACAGTTGTAAAGTTTATTGTTTTTTCTGTAAGAAAAAGGGGCATATAAAAAGTGATTGTCGTAAATTTGCAGCGTGGAAAAAGAAGAAAGAAAATGAGAATCATGTACATAAAATTAACGTAGTGCAGAAAAACGATGAAGATAAAAGTGATTGTGAAGATGTTTTAATTTGTTTAATGGCTAATCAACAAAATAAAGTAATTTTTTCTGAATGGTGTATTGATTCAGGTGCGTCTTCACACAAGTGCAATAATGAACCACTTTTTACAAAACTAAATAAATCAGATATAAATTCAGTAAAACTAGTTGATGGTAGCAATCTACCAATAAATGGCACTGGCATAGTTGAATTTAAAACTGAATGTGGTAAAATTAAACTGAATGCAGTCCAATTCGTACCGAAACTTAAATGTAATTTACTATCAGTCAGTAAATTAGCTAAAAACGGATTATATTTAAAAATGAAAAATGTGAAATAAATAAAGATGGAAAAACCTTAATGGTGGTGAATTCACGAAACGACAGTTACAAAGCAAACCACCAAGCCTTCAACGTAATTAATCCGCAAAAATCGAAATGTATTCACGAATGGCATAAGATACTTGGACATCGAAATTTAATTGATATACGTAAAATGACCGAACTGGCAGTTGACATTAAAATTGAAAATTGTGATCATAAAGATATATGTGAAATATGTCTACAATCTAAACAAACCAGAGATCCATTTCCACAAAAATCATTAACCAAATCAGCTGATAAGTTGGATTTAGTACACACAGATGTATGTTGACCACTACAAGTTTCTACACATAGAGATAATAAATATATACTTTCATTAATTGATGATTATTCTAGATATAACCACATATATTTGCTGAAAGAAAAATCCGATGTAAAAGAAAAATTAGTTGAATTTATAGAAATGATGAAGACAGACTGGGGGGAAATTCGCACCCCATTGTGCGAATTTCTCTTGCACGCCTAGTAAAAGTGAAATTCGCACCCGAGCGAATTTCAGCCTATAGGGGGGAAATTCGCATCGTCATTTTATTTAACTAAAAATGCACATACAGTATAAAAAAAGTAGAAAAAATGGTCGTGCGAATTTCCCCCCTTAGGGCGAAATTCGCCCGCTGTAAATTTTTTTACAGAAATCACAAATTTATAAAATTTATATATAACATAGAGTAAAGGAATATTACAAAATATGAGTGTAGAGCTCCGAAGGGAATTCTATACCTTAAAGAATTAAAGAATGTTCACAAAAACAGAACGTTTTCTTGTAAGAAGCTTTAGCTTCAACTTCAAGCAGTTCAGCTTATAATCGAGAAGATTAACCTGTATGCGAACTTTACCAGAGCAATTATTATGGTGTGAGTTATGGCTTTGCATTTAAAACAGGGTAGGAAAGTTACTGGTTCAATTTTTAAAAATTCGAGCGATAGCCTTTTACTTTAAACAGGGTGCGAATCTTATACATACAATTTTTGGCAGTTCGAGTAATAACCTACTTTAAACAGGGTGCGAATATTGCAGCTACAGTTTTTGGCAGTTTGAGTAATAGCCTTCTATTTTAAATAGGGTGCGAATTTTACAGGTGCAATTTTCGGTAGTATGAATGACAGCCTTCTAACTTAAACAGGATGCGAATTTTACACATGCAATTTTTGCCAGTTCAAGTAATAGCCTTCTGCTTTAAACAGGGCGCGAATGTAACAGGTGCGATTTTTGAAAATTCGGGCGATAGCCTTTTGTTTTAAACGGTGGGAATCTTATACATGCAATTTTTGGCAGTTTGAATGATGGTCTTGTATTTTAAATAAAGTGCGAGTTTTACAGGTGCAATTTTCGGTAGTTCGAATGACAGCCTTCTACCTAAAACAGGATGCGAATCTTATACGTGCAATTTCTGGCAGTTTGAATGATTGCCTTGTATTTTAAATAGGGTGCGAATCTTGCAGGTGCAATTTTTGGCAGTTTGACTGATAGCCTTCTATTTTAAATAGGGTGCGAATTTTACAGGTGCAATTTTTGAAAATTCGAGACATAACCTTTTACTTTAAACAGGGTGCGATTCATATTCATTCAATTTTTGGCAGTTTGAATGATAGCCTTGTATTTTAAATAGGGTGCGAATCTTACAGGTGCAATTTTTGGCAGTTTGAGTGATAGCCTTCTATTTTAAATAGGGTGCGAATCTTACAGGTGTAATTTTTGGCAGTTTGAGTGATAGCCTTCTATTTTAAATAGGGTGCGAATTTTACAGGTGCAATTTTTGAACATTAGAGCGATATTCTTTTACTTTAAACATGGTGCGAATGTTGCACATGCAATTTTTGGCAGTCCACGTAATAGCCTTCTGCTTTAAACAGGGCGCGAATGTTACAGGTGCAATTTTTGAAAATTTAAGCGATAGCCTTTTACTTTAAACAGGGTGCGAATTTTATACATACAATTTTTGGCAGTTCGAGTAATAGCCTCCTACTTTAAACAGGGCGCGAATATTGCAGGTACAATTTTTGGCAGTTCGAATGATGGCCTTCTACTATAAATAGGGTGCGAATGTTACAGGTGCAATTTTTGAAAATTCGATCGATAGCTTTTTACTTTAAACAGGGTGGGAGTCTTATACATGTATATGTATATAATTGCATGTATATGCACCCTGTTTTTCGCTCGCTGTTTAAAGCAGAAGGCTACCTCTCGATATGCAAAAAATTGTATCTGTAAAATTCGAACCGTATTCAAAATAGAAGGTTATCACTCGAACTGCGAAAAATTTAATGTATAAGATTCGCACCCTGTTTAAGGTAGAATGCTGTCATTCGAACTACCGAAAATTGCACCTGTAAAACTCGCACCCTATTTAAAATACAAGGCTATCATTCAAACTGCCAAAAATTGCATGAATAAGATTCGCACCATGTTTAAAGTAAAAGGCCATCTCTCGAATTTTCCAAAATCGCACCTGTAACATTCTCGCAATGTTCAAAGCAGAAGGCTATTACTTGAACTGCCAAAAATTGCATGTGTAACATTCGCACCATGTTTAAAGTAAAAGGCTATCGCTCGAATGTTAAAACATTGCACCTGTAAAATTCGCACCCTATTTAAAATAGACGGCTATCACTCAAACTGCCAAAAATTGTACCTGCAATATTCGCGCCCTGTTAAAGTAGAAGGCTATTACTTGGACTGCCAAAAATTGCATGTGCTACATTCGCACCATGTTTAAAGTAAAAGGCTATCGCTCTAATGTTCAAAAATTGCACCTGTAAAATTCGCACCGTATTTAAAATAGAAGGCTATCACTCAAACTGCCAAAAATTGCACCTGTAAAATTCGCACCCTATTTAAAATACAAGGCTATCATTCAAACTGCCAAAAATTGCATGTGTAACATTCGCACCATGTTTAAAGTAAAAGGCTATCACTGGAACTGCCAAAAATTGCATGTACTAGATTCCCACCCTGTTTAAAGTAAAAGACTATCGATAGAATTTTCAAAATTGCATCAGTGACATTCGTACCCTGTTTAATTTTTAATGCTCGTATTTGTTCTTCTAATAATTGCACCTGTGATATTCGCACCCTGTTTTGAATGCAAAGCCATATCTTACACCATAATAATTGCTCTTGTAAAATTCACACACATGTTAATCTTCTCGATTATAAACTGAACTGCTTGAACTGAAAGTATAGTTGCTTACAAGATAACATTCTGTTAATGTGAGCATTCTTTAAGGTATATAATTCCCGTCGGATCTCTAAAATCGTATTTTGTATATTTCTTTACGCTATGTTATAAATTTTATAAATTTGTGATTTCTGTAAAAAAAATGACATCGGTGCGAATTTCCCCCTATATGGGGGAAATTCGCACGATCATTTTTTCGATGTTTTTATACTGTACGTGCTTTTTCAGTTAATAAAAATGACGGTGCGAAATTCCCCCCTATAGGGTGAAATTCGCTCGGGTGCGAAATTCCCCCCTATAGGGTGAAATTCGCTCGGGTGCGAAATTCCCCCCTATAGGGTGAAATTCGCTCGGGTGCGAAATTCCCCCCTATAGGGTGAAATTCGCTCGGGTGCGAAATTCCCCCCTATAGGGTGACATTCGCTCGGGTGCGAAATTCCCCCCTATAGGGTGAAATTCGCTCGGGTGCGAATTTCCCCTACACGTGAAGACACAATACGATAAAGTGCCCAAAATTATCAGGTCGGACAGAGGTGGTGAATATATGAAAAAAGAACTACATAGCTATCTCAAAAATAATGGAATTTTAACGCAATTTACTGTACCAAAAACTCCACAGAAAAATGGTCTTGCTGAGCGTTTTAATAGAACTTTAATAGAAATGGTACGTTGGGGAGAGGTGGTGAATACAGCAAATCACATAATTAATCGTTTACCAAGTAAAAGTATAAAATCAACTCCATATCAACTCTGGTACAAAAAAAAACCAAGTTTAAATTATCTTCATATTTTTGGTACATCAGCATATATTCCGAAAGACGAACGCAAAAAGTTGGATAATACAGCTGAAAAATTATATTTCGTTGGATACGAAAGCAGTACAAAAGGCTATCGTCTTCTAAACAGTCGGAAGAACAAAATCAAAATCAGTCGTAATGTAAAATTTATTGAATCTGAAAACGAAGTAATACCAAACGAAATTCAAAATGGAATACAAGAAGAACCAAATCATGAAGTCGAAATATTAAATTCTGATCCAGTAGATGAACCAGTTCAACATGAAACAGATGTCAATCAAGAAACTATAATAGTTGATAATGATCCAGAAGGGGAATACAATGAAAATCAGAATGTAAGATTTTCTACAAGACTAAACAAGGGTGTTCCACAAAAACGTTTGATTATGGAAGCAAATAAAGCCACGAAACAAAGTGATCCAGATCCAATGACATATGAAGAAGCTATACATGGACCAAATGCAGAAAATTGGTTAAAAGCTATGTCTGAAGAAATAAATTCACTCCACAACTATGGAACTTGGAAAATTACAGATTTGCCTCCAAATCAAAGCGCTATTGGATGCAAATGGGTTTATAAAACAAAAACAGATCAAGATGGTAATGTAGTAAAGTTTAAGGCACGTTTAGTCGCTCAAGGGTTTTCACAAAAATATGGTCGTGACTACAACGAAGTTTTTGCGCCAGTAGCAAATCCAACAACACTAAAAATTTTGCTAACTGTAGCTGGAATGAAAAACATGGTAGTTAGACATTTCGACATACAAACTGCATATTTAAACGGCGATTTATCTCATGAAGTTTATATGAAGCAACCTAAAGGATTTATAGTAGGTAATACCAATCAGGTATGTAAATTAATAAAAAATTTATATGGTCTTAAACAAGACGCTAATGAATGGAATAAGAAATTCGATTCAATTATAAAGAAAAATGGTTATGTACAAAGTAAAAATGATTTATGTTTGTATACAAGGAAAATCCACCAACAATTCATTTATATTTCAAATCATGTAGATGATATCGTAATAGCATCAACAGATATAAAACTTGTTGATGATTTTGAAATATTAATGAATACTGAATTTATTATCAAAAATCTTGGCACTTTACAATATTATCTGGGAATCCAATTCGAAAGAGATAAAGATAATATATTTCATATGCATCAAGAAAAATATATCTTAAACAAATTATATGAATTTAATTTAGAAAATGCCAAGGATTCAACTACACCAATGAATGTTGGTTATTTAACACAAAAAATGAACGAAGAACCATTCGCATCACACGAGGTTTATCGAAGTGCAATCGGATCGTTGTTATACTTATCAACAAATACAAGACCAGACATCGCTATTGCAACATCAATATTAGCTAGACGTGTAAGCGATCCAAAACAAAGCGATTGGAACGAAGTTAAAAGAGTTTTCAGATATTTGAAAGCAACAAAATCGTATAAATTAAAATTAGGTAACTATGATAATGATGGAAATTTTTATTGTTATGTAGATGCTGATTGGGCCGGAGACCAGATAGATAGGAAATCAAATACCGGATATTGTTTTATTTTCAATGGAGCACTAATAGGTTGGACAGTCGTAAACGCACATCAGTATCATTGTCTTCGACTGAAGCTGAATTTATTGCTTTTGCTGAAGCACTCCGCGACATAATCTGGATAGTTCGAGTATTAAAAGATTTTGACCAGAATATAAAAACTCCTATCAAGATTTTTGAAGACAACCAAGGATATATCAAATTACTTAACGATCGTGCCTGTCATCAACGAGTGAAGCACATTGATATAAAATACAAATTTGTGCATCAACATATATCTGAAAACGAAATTGCAGCAGTTTTGTGTCCTACTAACAACATGGTTGTCGATATGTTAACCAAACCATTAGATGGACCAAAGCTCGAAAAACATGCAAGAACAATTGGCTTATGTTAATTTAATTTCACTATATGTTGAGAAGGGGTGTTAGTTTTACAACATTTGTTAAATTAAATAATCTTATTTGAAATTTTTTATATATACTTGTGTAACGTAGTCTTAATTATCAACAAGTGTAAATACAGCTTTATATTATATAGTAGTTTCAGAACGCACCCCACTTCAGATGTCATTATACAAAATATTTTTACTCAGTCAGTCTAATAAAGGTTATAAAACGAAACACATTGTTTTTCTGTCTTTCTACTTTATATGGTGATGATAGCACGCTTTCAAATCCAAGATCATCGGAGTATTTCAACAGGTAACACAATTAAACAAAAAGAAAACGTGACAAAAGTCTGGGAAGAGACGAAATTCGCATTACCTCTGAAAGAATAAAGTTTCATGACGAGATTCACATTTCGTATCTTCACTATCCATGAGAACTGTCGACTCATCAGAATATGAGACACCGACCAAAAGCTCTTTATAAACAGATCAATTAAAAATACTTATAATAAAAACTCAGTCTTAAGATCGACGTGAAAATAATAATTACTCCGAAGAGTGATTTCTGTTTTTTTCCATTTTAATTAACTAATTAGCTAGATAGTACTGTATTAGGAATAGGGAATAGTTTTGCAAATAAAGATAATCCATTATAATTGTTTTTTTGTTTTTGTAATAAAATAAATTAAAACATTTTCTTGGCGCAGTCGTTAGGATATCGCTCTAAAGAGATGATATCCAGTGATCTAACCATAAAAGTGCAAATCTCTCCAAAGAGTAGATATTAAAAAAGTTGAAACGCAAACTACAGTATGTGATCATTAAATTAGACGCACCTTGCAAAAAACGAAATTTTCTAATAAAGGCGTAAATTCTAGAACTTAAAAGACTTTTTTAGAAGAAAACAATTTATTGTGCAATGGGGTATTTAGTTTACGTTAACTTCAACGGCAAATTATTCAATATTTCGTTACATTTCCTTTTGTTTGAATTACTTCTTTAATTCTTCGTGGCATACTATTTATACATGCATTTATCATTGCTCGCAAATTTGTATCATTATGCCAAATATGAGTTATATTTTCCTTCAGAATTTTTATTGTAGGATTCGGACGGCTATAAACATTTGACTTGAGGTATGCCCAGCAATTTTGAATCGGATTTAAATCCGGAGAATTGCCGGGTCATGGCAAAACCTCAATTTGTTCACGATTTAAGAAATCCTTAATTAATTTCGAGGTGTGACAAGGCGCTCCATCTTGCAGAAATATAAAATTGCTTCTTGTGTATGAAAACGAATTTACATGTGGTAAAAGGACATCTGACAAAATCGTTTTATACTGGTCCTGACGTAAAGTTCCCTCGACGAAATATATGGGACCGGGACCTTCTCCACTAATGCAGCTCCATATCATCACCGAAGGTGGGTGTTTCACGGTTTGCTCTATACAGTCTGGATTGTATCGTTCCCCAGGACGCCTGCGCACAAAACGCACCGATTCCGTTACCGCCTCTAGACGGCACTCGTCACTAAAAATTACCTACAATATTTAAAAAATGCATTAATCTCATGTAATGTGTTGTAAGTTCGGTTATAACAATTTTTGTATGACTAGATTTCACTTTACCTTTTTCCAATCATCAACTGAAAAGTGTTGATGAAGTTTAGCCCATTGCACTCTTCTTTTTTTCATTAATTCCGTTAATTTGGGCTTTTTTGCTGGCCGCCTGCATTTAAAATTTTGTTCGTACAGCCGTCCTCGTAATGTAACCAATGGTATGTCCACTCCTTGCTCCTGAAATTGGTGCTGAATAGTCCTATATGGTGCCCGGCGTTGTAGAAGTGCGCTTCGAGTAATTTTTGGTCTGTCCTCGTAGACGTTTTCCTCGGTTTTCCGCAATTTTCACGCTTACTAACAGGCAAAGAAGCATTTAATTTTAAAGATTTCGATATTCTGTCGACTGTTGATGCGGACACGTTTTCTTGGCGAGCATTTGTCTATTTGAAAGATCTTGCGAATGCAATAATGTCATAATAACGGTTTTTTTCACTAGAAATGTCTTTTTCGCGCCCCATTTTCGTTAAAAATCAAAACACAGTGTGCCACTTCTTCTTCTTATTGTATAAGTGCACCAACAACCTCACGAACTTAGTTTACTTTAAAAACAAAACAAATAACTACTGTATAACAACTAATCACTTTTAATTTCTTTCCTCGTATTTCTTTTTCCACATAAAATCCAACTTTCACAATGTAACAACACGACTAATGTGAGATAATAATGGATCGAATTGCATTTATATACCTGAAAAACATAGTTTAGACTATTTATGACCTTTTCCTACCTCTGGAGGGTTGCAGACAAATACATACGTCTATGATAATTAGAAAAAAAATCTGCACAAAGAAAAACCATAAAAATAAAAGATGATTTTGGTGTGAGTTACTGAAATAGAGGAGTGCGTCTAATTTAATGATCACATACTGTACATGTATAGGCATTTCTGTAAGAGAAAATACAGTGTCAGTGTGAATTTGTGACCAAATCAAATCTAACTACAATAATTGAAAAGTGATTACGAATAGTGATCAATGTGAACTTGTAGTTTTAATCATAGAAAGGAATTCTCAATCGCTGACTTGATCGTATGAATAGAAGAAGAGAACTTTTTTCCCGAAATCGACATTTAGAAAGAATTGAAGAAGAAATGGCAGTAGAGCAAATTCAAGCTTTGGTGTAATCAGTCCAGCAGCAGTAAGAGGAAATCAATCATCTCAGCAGTTAGCTCGACAACCAGCTAATTTATTTTAACTTTCATCAGAACAAGTGCTAAACCATTTTCGGCGCTTTAGATCATTTAATACCAAAGAGGAATACACACTTCAGGAGTTCATCAGATCTGTGGAAAGTGCAGCAAAGCATTCCAATGGAAATGAGCAGCTACTAAGCTATTTTCTCAACATTGTTTACAATGAAAAAATTCAAGGTGAAGCAAAAAAATGCATCCAGAGATTAGAAGACAACTTGACATGGCAAACCGCGAAGGAAGAGCTTAAACTTCATTTCAAACCCAGGAAAGATTATGCGGAATTCATCAACGAGTGTAGAAGTATTAAGGTAACAAATTTACGAGAATTATTTGATTATGTTAGAATTGTTAAATATCAATTAAATGAACTATATGATTTCGACGCAGAAAGACCTATTACTTATACTCTGCAAAATAATGAGAAATATTTAGTAGGAATAATTTTAGAAAAAATGGATAATTTTGTTCGTGGGCATGTCCCACATAATAGCACTATTATTGAAATATATAATAAATTTTCGCAATTGAAGTTACTAGACGATGAAAGAGCAGTAGATTACAGACAAAGAAAATATAAAAACTCAAATAAGAGTAATTATCGGGGAAAAGATGATCAGACCAACTCTAACGTCAATAGGTGACAATTAAACAGAAACTTTAACTTTAGAACGAAAAACGCATTAAACCAAAATATACTGCAAAACGGACACAATAATTCAGGACAGTATAGACATAACTACTACAATAATTCAGGACAATTTAGAAATAATAATTATACAAATAACTCAGACAATTTGACGGTAGAATTAACCAAACTTACTCTGGACAATATAGGAATAATCCTAATCAAAACAATTCCAATTGAACTGGATTCTATAATTCGACACAAACAAGAAAAAGATACAAAAATAATGATAACAACAATCAAATAGAACCAATGGAAATCGAAAATGTTCAGCATCAGAATGTAAATTTTTTAACAGAGCCTCTGGAAATAGGTTACCCATAGTAAACCTGACTGTAGGTTTTCAAAAAATAAAATGTTTAGTCGATACAGGGTCGGATACTAGTATAATTAAGCCCCAATTATTTATAAATTTTTCTGAAGAGAAATTCTCTGAACCTCTATATTATGTTATGGTCGTAGCGTACTGCATATAGCAATATGCTACACGGAGAATTACTACAGCATGTATGCCGGCCGGCTGGCTGCCATACCGACAGTCCGCATGCACCCCAGCTCGAAAAAGCTCGTACCTGTCAGCGGAGAAGAAGAAGACAATCGATCTGTCTTGTCAAACCGTGAAATCGAAAGGTCGCGAACAAAGTGAAGACAACAAAATCAACAATTTTCAACGGCATCGGCGGGAAATCTAGCCCTTACGTAAGCTCGCAATAATATTTATCCCTGCATATCCTATTATCAATTTGAAAAAATATTCTCCTCATCACCAGGAGCAAATAAATCCATCACCGCCACCATCACTATCAGCTAGAACAGCTCAAATCTGTTAGAGAATCCTCAATTGCACATGCAGCTGGAATTGCAGCAGCAATTGCAACTGTTGCAGCCCCTGATTCTAATTTACCAGCAGCAAGTCAGGGTGGAACAGGTACACCACAATCACCACCACAACAAATATCATTGCGGCCACTGCCTGCACACCACTCAAGCCAAAGTGGCAGCGGGACTAGTGAATGGGGTGCATTTACTCGCCCACGTTGTGGTAGCTCATATGCCCGTCCTGATGGTCCAAATTGGCATAACGTTTGGAATGCGGTGTTGAACCGAAATTTGAGTGTCCTATTTATCACAAGAGATTCTACAGCATATTGAACGGATTATTACTGTCGGTCTACACATTTTATATAACAAAGAATATAAAGATCAAGAAACATACGATAATATACTCACGTTTCTTAAAGAAATTCGAGAGAAATTTTCCGATAAGTGCAAAAATGAGGTAAGCAGTTCCGCAGAGTTAGCTACATTCGTTCAAAGTTTGTAAAGGAAATTATGGTTATCTCTCCCTTATCCAGGTATTAATTTGTTAGTTATGTATATGTATGTAAAATTTTCAATTATAACGTGAACATGAATTGTTGAAAGTTTTATTTTTTTTCTCCTTCGTTTTCCCGGAGCCCTCTTACATGAAGGTCTAGGTCCGCTAGTCTCTCTCTTTACAGGTCTACCAGGGACTCTGAAAATAATTGCCCTCAGAGTGAGATGGGTGGTTGGGGCGTGCAATGAAGGCATACCATCTGCGCCTTCGATGTGGATGTAGGTAAGTGATGTAAGGTTCCCTTCAGGACCGAATGTGTTCCGGCGTTTTTTTTGTAAGTAGGCACGAATTCTTTTTGTATGTGGCAGGCGGCAGCGGCAGGCTTTTCGTGGAACCTCTCCGCCAATAGCCGAGGCACAGTATATTCATACAGTAGCCCAGCTATGTCAAAACTGTCAAGCGAGTAGGATGCTACTATAAAGAGACTATACTTTCTCTTTCAACAGTTTTAACTAACACACTAGTCAATTTCTAATACAAAGGTTCCTATGTAAATCTAAAATGGAAGAAACAGAACTTACAGCATGCA
The DNA here is from genome assembly GCA_963930735.1 of Dioctria linearis. NCBI lineage: Eukaryota > Metazoa > Arthropoda > Insecta > Diptera > Asilidae > Dioctria > Dioctria linearis. The sequence goes on from OZ005740.1 coordinate 208,193,281, forward strand.
CAAACTTGTAACAGAGGAAGAGGGACAAAATGACAAATCAAAACTATTTCTGCAAGAAAAAAAAAGCTAAAAACAATTTGTTCCACTTCCCATGCCATTCGGCTTGGTAGAACTATCAAACTGTCACAAGCATTATTACAGCCATTTTGCCTGTCACTCTGTCCATGGAACGAACACCACTTTGCAATCAAACAGCTGTTTGGTAATGGAACAATGCATTTGCAGACTGGTGCTGAGATGTGTACTTACATAAAACTAATACTTCTGCCAACCATTGTGCAACTAGCTACTGTTCGTTCATTTACATCCGTATCATACTTGAGAGTTCCCCACTGACATAATAAGAATGGACTGAGTGCTTTTGCTTCAAAAATGGCACAAATATTGAACAGGCCGTGAAAACCCTTTATTTCGTACAATTGCATACCGATTCATAATTTATTATTATTTGTCGATTGGAAACACTAAAGATGTTATAAAATAGTATTGCATTAAATTAAAATTATTTAGGACGTTAAACTTGTTTTAATGAACCCAAAAATTCATTTGTAATATTACTGAAAAATGTGCTGCTCTGCAGATTTGTTGTCAAATTTCCTTGAGCTTGTAAGAGATAGACGTATAAAAACAATATATTTGTCTGAATTTTTATGTCAATTCCAATGCATTCCAATTAATATAGCCGTGCTGTTTCCAAAATTGTTTACAGTTCAGTGTACATTTTGAGCTTGAAAGAGACAAATAGATTTTTGCTAAAATTTGTGCCATTTTTGACTATAGGAATTAGATACGATGGCTCAGTCCATTCTTATTATATGTCAGTGGAGTTCCCTCTTGTGGAAGAAATTTTCAGGTTTTTTTTTTGTAATTAATATTCTAAAATTCACTTTTTAGTAGTTTGTTCTAAGCTGGGCTACTGTATAAATATACTGTGGCCGAGGCGAGCTAGCGTGCCGCCCTGCAGTCAACGCTGTCCGCCGAGTGATCTGTCAGCTCATGCTGACAGTCTGGACTTCACGTCCAAGCCAATCACTCAATATACTACCATAACAATTACAGTACAATTAATGGTATTAATAAAGTAACGAGGAAAGTAGTTACTCCTATCCCTAAAGAGTTTAATGTTCCGGGAACTATCTCGTGGAAAGTAATTAATTTAGTTGGTCGAAAATATGATGGAATTATTGGGCAAAATATGCTTACAGCTGTTGTGACTCAGGTGCCCAATGCCCCGAATCACAACCATAATACCGATACATCAATATATCGTCCAATACGATATATTGATGTACCACTAATTCACCCTGAAAAATTATTTCATTATTAAATTTCAATAAAAAATTCAAAATGCATTCAGAAATGCATTCCCACATTATAACAAAATGCAATTTAGCATAAATTGCATTTTGTTATCAGACACACATTCCACTCACACGGTATGCACACTTACCTACATACAGTGTCTTCTTACTTTTTTTTCGTATGTACTATGTACATACGTACATTACCTACTTAATCCAATCTAATTGTATGTACATACATACATACAATTATCAAAAATTATTCGCGCCCTCTTAAAATGATATTTCAAGACGGGCGCACAAGTGCATATCGGATTTCAGTTTTGCATAGATGCATATAGCTTGCATCAAAACTTTTGTGCATTTTCTCACGTACGATTTTTCAACGTCGTGAGAAAGCAAAAAGATAATTAAAAAAAACTTTTAAAGATATCGTGGGTACCTGGGCGCAATTTGCCGAAACCTCGGGGAGTTGTTTTTCAAAACGTCGAGCGGAGCGGGCACTTAGAAAATTATCCAAAAAGTGTTTAACGATTATTACCAAATTATTTCATACAAATGTTACAAAATTATAGAAAAAGTGTTTAACTATCGATACCACATTATTTCATACAAATGTTACAAAATTATAGAAAAAGTGTTTAACTATCGATACCACATTATTTCATACGAATGTTACAAAATTAAAGAGAAAGTGTTTAACTATTAATACCCAATTACTTCATACAAGTGTTATAAAATCATAGAAAAAGTGTTTAACCATTAATACTAGATTATTTCATATTTCATATAAATGACATAAAATTATCAGAAAAAGTGTTTAACTATTAATACCAGATTATTTCATATAAATGACCTAAAATTATCAAAAAAAGTGTTTATCTATTAATATCAGGTTAAGTGCTCTCCGATCCGAGCACGGCACTTAAACCACAACATTTTGGTGGCAGCGGAACTCAACCCAAGTCAGTGTAATAAAAAATATATAAATAAATAAAAATAATTCTTTTTCTTAAAATAAAAGAAAAAAATAATAATAAAATAATACCAAAAAAAAAATAATATCCCGGGTACCCAGGAGGCGTGAAAGGTTTAAGCGCCTAAGCGCTCACCGTGGGACCCAAGGAGGCTTCATCCCTGCCTCACTAAGACGATTCCCAGAAGGAAGACTACAAGAAATCGTCGTCCCGGACGCGCGACGTATCTTCACTATCATCATCATCATTATCTCCATTCCTCAGCAACATTATTAAAAACGAGAACGCCTGACAAAGGACTCCAAATATCACATCTCTAGCAACATCATCTACAGCTATCGGAACTAAAAGCCAATACTTGGATAAATACTAAGGTAGAAAAAGAAAACAATTTTTCTTTTTTTTTTCTCTTACAAAATTTTTCCTGATTTGTGTAAAAAAATTTTTATTTTTTGCGAGTGTACGCAAAATACGCTACTCCACGAAGCGACCTCTGCGGAAAGGCTTCGTGAACTTGCTGGCCAGAGGACTTCGATAAACCAATAATCAATCCCCTGCAATAGCAATTCTTAAGTCTATTGATCAGGAGAAAGATTTTGGTTGGAGATAGAAATTTTGATGCAACTGCTAATTTTATTTAATTACAAAAGATTAAGACAACATTTTTAAGAAAAAAGAATTTTTCTTTTCATATTGCACAACAAATTTAGAATTTATATTTTTTAATTGCAAAATTTGTGCACGTACAAATTAGGATTTTTTGTTTTCATAAATTGACCAATTTGTGCATGTACTTTTACCACATCTTCTATACTATAATCACACATATATATTAGATATATATTTAATTATAATTAAAAGCAAATTTTTTCCTTACTTCTTTTACAAAAATTTTAATAAATATTATCCTAAATTTCAACCCAATTCTCCGACTTTTACCAAATAAATATTCGCAAATAAGAATCAACCAAGGCAAATTCTTACAGATTCGATTTGATTTAGTTATTTGACAAGTTATTAGAGCACTACAGTCTCTTATATTAATATAGATACAATACATTTTTGAACAAAATCCATCCTATACGACTTTTCAGAATTAAATTTCTTTCAACCTGCTGTTTAGCAGTTGCAATACATACAACTGAGTACATTTAAAATTGACAATTACGTGTTTTTGTCTTCATCTTAGCGTATACTCCTTAGATTTTGCTGAAATATTTTTCCCCTTTTTCCTAATTTTTACATCTTACATACATACCAACATGACTGACGAAAACAAATCTTTCGATGAACTTTGCTTGTCACAAGTCCCAAAAATGACAGAAATTAGACAAATTCTGGCCGATTATCACAGAGCGAATAAAAGTAAAAGAACTTCAGATTTTACTTCTGGAAAACTCCAACAGTTGGAAGAACTATGGGCTTCATTTGAAAAAATTGAAACCCTGATTCAAAATCATGAAAATTTTACTGAAACTCATGATTATTTTAAACAGTCATGCTATGACAAAACGGAGGACTGGTACAATCTTACAAAGGCAACTCTGTCTGATAGGTTGAAATCCATATCAGTCCACACAGAGCGCAAAAATAACCCGTTTTACGTCCCACCTCCAAAAACTTCTCAAAAAACGACTGCAGCTGATAACCAAGACAGCATAGACAAAGATCAATCAAATACAGTACGGCTTCGATTACAAGAAGATAGACAAAAAACATTATCCCATATTATCCAGTCTATAGATAATAATTCACTTGCAACTGTAACCCAGGCATATCTAAACCAAAAATTAAACTCGTTGCACAAATATTGGGATGATTTTGAAGAAACACACAATGAAATAATCTTGAATGTTGGCCCAAACGACAAAGACAGCGAATACTTCGCAAATGATGTTTACATAAACATGGAAACATCATTCTCATACACTGTAATTGCGCTGCAAGAGCAATTGGACTCGCGATTCCAAAATGTGACGAATACTACACATAACTTCACAGACCATCACCATAATGTCTCTTTTAGAGACCAGTCGCATTTCTCCTTATCAGACACAAGGTCATTAATTCCAAATTTTAATGGAAATCCCAAAGATCTTCACAAATTCCTTTCAAGCTGTGATGATATATCCTTAGCTTAATAAGGAGTAAATTATTTGCCGAGGCATACGATATCTTCAGGTACAATCAAGTCGAAGATTGGCCTACTCTAAAATAGATTTTAAAACAAACATTCGAAGAAAAAATTTCCAGATCCGCCCTACAATCGCAATTAAATAATTGCAAGCAGAAAATAGGGGAAAGCGTAATGGATTTTCTCCAAAGACTTAACACAAGTCTATCCAGACTAAATGAGGCAACCCACTCTTACACAACAGATAAGGTACTCCTAAAATCTTTATTAAAAGATAATGAGAGCCAGGCAGTAAGAGCAATAGAGGACGGATTATCCAATCAACAACTCCAAACTTTAGCCAAAGTGCATTCCGAAAAATCCTTTTCTGTATTAAAATCACACATCTTGGAGCATGCATCACGCTTAGAGCAGAAACAACTTGTTTCCCAAGCACAAAACAAGATACATCAAACTCCATTTGCGCAAGCAATAAATTCAAGTCTTCGCTGCTTCAAATGCAATAGACTGGGGCATGCTGTATCAAGCTGCCCAGTGATACAACGCTCCACCCAAAATTTCAACGCAGTTCCGAAGCTAAACTCGCAATTACAACGTCCTCCAGATTTTAAGAATGCTACATATCCATCACAGGTCCCTAGTTGTCGATATTGTCATAGGATGGGCCATTCTATTGAAGAATGCAGGACAAGAGCTGCGAATAATAATCGCTTTAACGACAGCCCAGGAAATCAAAATAATTTCCAAAAGGTGAGCAATACTCCACCAACATACACGGCTGACAGACAGCCTCAAAATAGGAACTGGCAGCAGCCAGTATTCCGAGAAAGTCGAAATTCACCGCCGAGATATAATAATGCCAATATCTCGGCTAGGTCACCTTCTCCAAATAGGAAGAATAATCGTACTGCATCGGCATCCAGGCAGGGAAACTGGATTCAGCGAGGGGTCAATTTCGGCAACCCCTCGCAAATAGAAACAACGGCACAAATTCATCGAAAGCCCGAGGCAATATCGACAGGAAACTAGACGAAAATAAATCAATACATATCCCCGTCCAAATAAATAAAAATTCACTAACGCTTTCCTTGCCTGTCGACATCTGTTCTGCTCCGAAGCTTACCTTTTTGATTGATACAGGAGCAGAGATCAGCTTAATAAAACTGCATCCACTGAAACCAGACAGCATCTGCTACAGAGATGCTGTCTGCAATATAAACACATTATTCACAGAGTCTACTTCAACAGAAGGACTCATTTTCGCGAAATTAACACTGGAATCTGCGCAAAATAACTCCATCCTAGAACACCCATTTCAAATAGTGGGAAATAACTCCATCCTCTCATACGATGGCCTGCTTGGTCATGATTTTTTATCTCGATACAATGCGAGTATCGACTATAAAAATAAATTCATTTCTCTGGAAGTTAATGAATCTGATTCATCTTATCCATATGAACAATACTATTCAAACTACCCATACGTTTATTTGAAAAGCGAAGACCCAGAAAAGAGGTCTCAAACTAAAAGTTTGTTATATACAGGAATAACATTCTCCACTAAGGACATTAATACAAATTTATCTCCTTCAATTGCTTCGAAAGGCAATGCAAATCGATCGCCAGCACATGCTTCACAAGAAATGAAGCATAAAGGTAAAAATCTATCTCCATCTATAGCCACACAAGAGGCTGAATTAAATAAAATTCTATCCCCGTCCAAAGCTTCACAAGATATGAAGCAACAACATAAAAGTATATCTCCATCTACACCCGCACAAAAGGCTAAATATAATAAAATTCTATCTCCTTCATCAACAAATTCACAAAAAGTGAATTCCAGAAATAGATCAGAAAAGAAGTCAAAGAACTGCAATAAAGTTTTATCTCCTTCAAATTCTATCGAGTCGAAATCATCGAATAACTCCTTCCAAATTCCACAAAAGTTGGAATCATATCTCCTTCCAATTAAAAATCCGAAAGAATCGGATAAATTAAATAAAATTAAAATTCCGGCTCAATCAGAATTCATCATTGAAATTCCAACTCCTTCTGTTCAACACGAATCGGTCTGTTTCAAGAAGGAAATAAGGCCAGGTTTATTTCTTGGAAATTCGATAGTCGAACCAGTCACCGGTATGGCAAAAGTCCTAATCCTCAACACAAATGAGGAGGACGCCGATCTGGCACCTTACGAGGTGAACCCAGTTTACCAAGACTTGGATGACTTTGTGGTCATCTCCACAGACTCTGAAAGAGATCCAATTAAGGGCAGAATAATTAAACTGCAAAACCTTATAAAATTGGATCACTGTAATTCAGAGGAATCTGAGAGTATCCGCAATATCTGTAGGGAATTCAACGATCTCTTCTTCATAGAAGGGGATTTCCTTTCATATACAGATGCGGTTACCCACAAAATTGAGACCCTCCAGGACAAACCGCCAATTTATACCAAGCCTTATAGACTTCCTGAGGCAAGCCGAACGGAAATAAATCGGCAAATACAAGAAATGCTTGAGTCAGACATCATCAGACCTTCACATAGTCCCTGGAATTCTCCACTTCTCCTGGTTCCTAAAAAACCAGATGAAAATGGAAACAAAAGGTGGCGAGTAGTGGTAGACTTTCGTCGTATTAACGACATTACTATTGGCGATGCGTACCCACTGCCTAATATCACTGATATATTAGACCAGTTGGGGAAGTCGAAATATTTTACCACATTTTAGCCAGTGAATTCCACCAGATAAAAATGGACTCGAAGGACAGGGAGAAAACTGCCTTTAGCACACCCTATGGCCACTACGAATACAATCGTATGCCATTTGGTTTAAAAGGAGCCCCTGCTACTTTTCAACGAGCCATGAACAATGTTCTATCTGGACTTCAAGGCATCTATTGCTTCGTGTACATGGACGATATTGTAGTCCATGGATACAATCTCAAAGATCACAATTCCAGACTCACAGCAGTATTTAGCCGTCTCCGCAACTTCAATTTGAAACTTCAACCCGACAAGTGCCATTTCTTAAGGAAAGAAATTATGTATTTAGGACACATAATTACAGAAAATGGAGTCAAACCAGACCCTGCAAAAATAAAATCAGTTCAGTCATATCCCAGACCCAAGAAGGAAAAAGATATCAAAGCCTTCCTTGGTTTCGTCGGCTACTATCGCCGCTTCATCCCAAATTTTTCGAGAATAGCCAAACCACTAACAAATCTTTTGAAAAAAGATACGCCTTTCAAGATCGACGCAATCTGCGACGAGGCATTTTGCGAATTACGAAATAAATTAATTTCAGCACCAATCCTATCTTATCCTGATTTCGGCAAAGAATTTTTTGTCAGCTCCGATGCCAGTGACTACGCCATCGGAGCAGTTCTTTCACAAGTTGATGATCAAGGTGATCATCCAATCGCCTACGTGAGTCGAGTTCTCAATGGTGCAGAGACTCGTTACTCAACAATAGAAAAAGAGCTCTTAGCCATCGTTTTCGCAGTTGAGCAATTCAGACCATACGTTTATGGTAGAATGTTTACAATTATAACTGACCATAAACCATTAGTATGGCTCATGAATCTGAAAGATCACTCCTCAAGACTGATGAGATGGAGAATACGTCTTGAGGAATATGACTACAAAATAGTCCATAAATCAGGTAAGCTCAACACAAATGCAGACGCTCTCAGTAGAGCTATTCCGGATAATAGCGAAAATTTCACAGAACCTACCACCTACGTAAATGTGGTTACAAGGAATCAAGCTAAAGCTCAGGCGAATTCGAACACTCCCAACACGAGTGTCATTAATCAAAATCCAATTCCATCACAAGTGAACAATTCCTCAGTCATAATAACTGAGACAAATTTTCCCCTTCTACTAACTAAGTATGCAAATCCTAAATTTTTCATCTTGCCAATGCAAGATACAGAACTTGAAAGAGTGTTGGATTCGAAACTAAAATTTTCAGATAAATCCCCACTTTCAGAAACTGAACTGAACTTCTTCAAGAAAAAAGACTCATCAATAGTTATATCAAAAACTAATTTACCTTGTCGATCGCAAAGAGATAGATCAGACCTCGAAAAGATTTTAACTGAAATCTGCTCATACACAGAAGCAAATCAGTTAAAACAAATAAATATCTCCTTCCCTATATTAGATCCACAGAATCTAATAATTATTAAAAACGCTTTTGTCCAGATCTTCGCTAATAAGCAAATAAACATAAAACTGCATCAGGATTCAATTAAATATTTATCAGAAATTAATGACATCGAACAAGTTTTAAAAGATTTTCATTCACTACCGACGGGTGGCCATCAAGGTATATCCCGTACTATTAAAAGAATCAAAAAGCAATTCTACTGGCCCGGCATGTCAGACGACGTGGTCAAATATGTAAGGAAATGTAAACTTTGTCAGGTGAACAAAGTATCCAGAAACCCTAAAATTCCAAAGAAAATCTCGAGTATTAGCTCCAAACCTTTCGAAAGAGTGTACCTAGATGTTGTAGGACCTCTCCCAATTTCTCATTCTGGAAACAAATACATCCTTACATTTCAAGACGACCTTTCAAAATTTTCTGGGGCTATTCCCATAGTCGACACCGAGTCCAAGACATTATCGGAAGCCTTCACGACAACGATAGTTTGTCGACATGGTATTCCAGAAAGTATCCTCACAGATCAAGGTTCTAACCTCATAAGTGGCATGTTCGCCGAGGTATCTAAATTGCTGAGAATTAAAAGGCTCAAAACTACTACATATCACCCTCAAACGAATGGTGCGTTGGAGACCACAGAATACCTCCGATCTTATGTGGCAAAAGATCCACAAGACTGGGATACATGGATTCCTTATGCCACGTTTGTCTACAATACCACTCCTCATTCGAGTACTAATTATACTCCACGCGAACTCCTTTACGGATTCCCAGCTGAAATTCCAAACAATCTGAAATCTTCTCCAACCGTTTGCTACAATTACGACAATTATGCAAACGAGTTAAAAGCGCGTCTACAGCACAGCTTCAAAATTGCTAAAGACATAGCCATGGCCAATAAAGAAAAATCAAAACTACAATATGACAAAAATTCCATCCAGAAATTTTTTATGGTAGGCGACAAAGTCTTACTAAAAAGCAGAGTACGAGATAATAAGTTCTCACCACTATGGTCAGGTCCGTATGAGATCATGGAGATTAATTCCCCTGAAAATTCCACTATTAAAATCAATAATAAAAACAAAAGAGTCCATAACAATGACCTAAAACTTTGCTCAGAGTAAAAACTTCATCATCTTCAAATATCATTCAGAGATATTAACATAGTGTCATCTTCCAGGTTCCCAAAAAGATGCATATAGCGTTCATTCTAATTTTCATCCCCATAATCTACGGCTCAGGAATAGAGATAAAGCAGCTAAATTCTACTGCAGGCATTTACTTCGAAGAGATTGGCAGAGCCAACCTCCACACCAACGAATGGAAAATCGTCACCTATTACGACCTGGCGAATTTTAAATCAGAATTCAACAACATCCAGTTCATCGCCCAACAAATTACAGCGACTTGCCAGAAGCTCAATAGCAATTCAGCGATGGCCCACACCTGCAATGGTACGTTGTTACAAATAAATCTTATATTAGCAAACATAGAATATAAGAATATGTTACTTGTGACCCAAAATAGGAAACAAAGAGCACTATTTAATGCAATAGGCTCAATCTCCAAAGCCCTTTTCGGCACATTAGACGAAGATGATGCCAAGCTATATGATGAACAAATCCGTAACCTCACCCTTAACCAAAACTCCCTTCTATCACTTATGAAAAGCGAAACTGCGATAGTCGAAGCAACCGCAAGTATTTTCAACAAAACTAAAACCGCAATTGAAAAGGAATTCCTAGTCATGCATAAAAAATTGATATCGATACAGATAGCCGCTTCATCATTGGAAAATAGAACACTTGATAACAAGCTATCGATCGAACTCGAATCACTTATTTCCCTAGTTTCGTTAATGGCATTCAGATACCAGAACACTCAGACAGAGTTAATAGACATCCTAACAGATTCAAGACACGGAAAATTTCATCCTACACTTATATCACCTAGACAAATTGAAGCACTTTTATTGAACATCAGGCAGGAATTACCAAATTCAATAATGTTTCCCATCAACTCCAGAGAAAATATTATTAAACAGATATACAAATTAAGTACAATAGCCGCAAATACCTTCAACAATAAAATAATTATAGAGCTCAGAATTCCCCTTCCTTTCAAGGAATCATATCAAATTTTTAAAGCAATGCCATTACCTACACCCCTCAACGGATCTTTCGTGTACATTAACCCATTAAAGGAATATATCCTTATAGACTACAATCGTGAACATTATGTCGAATTAACACAACATGATATTCATAATTGCGCAACGTTGGACCAAATGCATTTTTATTGCGAAATTTCATCCCCCATTCTGAACTCAAATTCAAAAATAAACCAATGTGAGGTAAATCTGATAAAAAAGGAACCGATCCTATCAAAATGTAAAATCCTTACATTAGAACAGAATTACTATTGGATGCAGTTGTCGCAGCAGAACGCTTGGCTTTTCTCCCTAAAAGATTCCATCCACATAGATATTATTTGCGAAAATTCCATTAGCTCACAAGTTCTGCAAGGAACAGGAGCAATGTATATCTATCCAGATTGCTATGTACGAAGCAAAGAATTCATCTTGCAGGGACATAGCGTAAAAGATTCAAAATTTAATTCTTATTTTATCCCAACAATAAACATTTCCAGTATAATATCGAATATGACGTCCTCCTCAATAGGATCGCATATAAAAATACATACTTTAAATATTACAAACAATATGGATCTAGATGAACTTCTAGAATCCATTCGTTTCCAAAAACATCAAGAATTAATTCCTCTCAATCCCATAAATAGTCATCATATTCATCATTACGCACTGTCATATTTAACAGTGTCTTTGATCGTATCTATTCTCTGCATATATCTATACATGAGTTATAAATCAAGGGCCCGCAAAGCTAAAAATATTCCGCCGGATTCTAAATTAGAAGATATGCCTAGAGCTGCACCACGAAAACTTACGTTCAAGATAACCCCAGCACCTAAAAGGAAATCGGCTGAAAACGTTTAACCTACGAACGCTAACTAACGGACACAGTAATAACCTCTTCCTAATTTTTACCATCATAAAAATCCCCATCCTCATTGAGAAAAGAGCAAAAATGGGTATATGTATTAACCGGGAGTTTAAGAAACAAAAACGAAGCAAATGTAGTTAATATTTAAAATAACGTAATTGAATAAATAAATAAAGAAAAAACAAGGATTAGAGAGAAAAAAAAAGTATAACAAGAATTATTTGTGAATAATACTTATTATAGTACTCATTATTTTCTTGACAGGAATTAATAAATAAATTATAAAAAAAAAGAGAAAATAAATATCACCTGTTGGATAAGAAATAAATAAATAATAGTAATCATATATAAATATATATATATATCAGAAAAAAAACAAATAAAAAAAAACCATCTAAACGAAATCAAAGAGAATATTACACTAACAATATAGCACAAAACTGCAAATTTGCACAAATCAAGTTGACAACGGCGAGAATCCTATAGGGGTATTACAAACACAAAAAAAAAACAATCAACTTTACAACGCAAAATGTGGGCCAGGGAGACGAACAGGAAAAGTAATTTAGTAACAAGATCTTTTTATGATAAACCTTTTTTTTATTAAACAATCCGTATTAAAAACATGAAAGCAATGAAAAATTCAAAAGAAAAAGAAATTTTTTTAAACACTAATTATGATGTCTGCCGGAATCACTCTGCCGCAGGAGCGGGGGCCACCAATGGAGAGTGGCCGTCCATAGCACTCGGGGTGGGGTAATAATACGACCTGCCAATAATCACCAGGTTGGCCCCAAAAAACAAACAAAATAGAAAATTAGTAAACAAATCAAAACTAAATGGTCACAAAAACTTACCCAGCGCCGACAATGACATATCGTACTGAGGCCACAAAGAGAAACTCTAAGTGTGGTACTGTAGGGTACGGGGCTCGGCTCCCCAAACGGTCAGCGTATCCCGGCCGGGACAGGCGAAGTTGAGCCGGATTGGACCCTTCCATCGGGCCCAAACCGACTCAACATAAATTCCATCGATCACCACCACGTAGTCTTTAGGAGCCCTATAAGGCGCTCTCGAGATGGCCACGGCAAAAATCATGTTGGAACTAACTAAACTTACGGCACGCAAAATCTATCTATGCACTACAAAGTTGCACCCCAAGCAATTTTTATCATATCAAAACATTAAAACCCCCGAATCTACCCACGAGATTTCGAAATTAAACAAGCCACTCTTATCAGAACAATTAAACAACACCTTTCTTTTTCTCTTCTCTCCAATCTCGCATTCATATCGCATCAACATACAATCAATTGATGCTTAATGACTTTCTTCATTTTTTTTCTCTCCTTTCCGTTCCCAATTTAACGAATACTAACAAACATGAAACTGATCAACGGCATCTCCATCCTCGCCTTAAAATTATTTTTTGTTTATTTATATTTTCTGAGCCGCATACTCTAAATAAATGTGATTACAATAGACAGTAACAAGATAAAAATTTATAGGTGCGATTTGAAAAACAAGAGAAAAATAGATTTATAGTGAAAGCAATGTGTTACTTTCTTAATAGAAATTAATATATAATTAAGGAATAGCATAATTCAATAAACATGGTGTAACCCACCTTATATACGTAAAGGAAAAATAGCAAAATTTTTTTTTGTGTGTGGAGAAGACTTTTCTTTCTAGAGACAAAAATTAACGTTTTTCGTTTCCGCTGGAAATAATAATAAATAAAAGTTTGTGTAAATAATAATGTAGTATAATAAAACTAAATTGTAATAATAGTAAAGATAATTTTAAAATTCTATAGACGCATAAATAACATAAATATGGTAGTTATAGAAAAAGAAATTCCCTTTTTTTTGTATTTGTATTGTTGGTATTGCTATTCCCTTGTATTCTAGTATAATAACTAAGAATCCATATTTGTCCTGAATAGGCAACCTCTAAAGTTTTAGATAGTAAAATCTTACTTTTCTTTACCATAATATACCCGTTAGTATTGTAACTAGATATGTAAAATAACAGTAGTTTAATATAAATAATAATCAAACTTTTTTTTTATTGTAAAAAAAAAATGTGTATTCCCACGTAACTTTAGGAGATTAGAATAAATAAGAATGTTTACATATTTCGAGGATATGTAATATGCTAACCGATTCGACTAACGACATAAAATTTCATTTAAACGATATATACATTGAAAAAAGAAAGTTTTTCTTCTCGAGAGAATAAAAACTTTCTTTTCCCCAGGGGGGAGGGATGTTGTGACTCAGGTGCCCAATGCCCCGAATCACAACCATAATACCGATACATCAATATATCGTCCAATACGATATATTGATGTACCACTAATTCACCCTGACAAATTATTTCATTTTTAAATTTCAATAAAAAATTCAAAATGCATTCAGAAATGCATTCCCACATTATAACAAAATGCAATTTAGCATAAATTGCATTTTGTTATCAGACACACATTCCACTCACACGGTATGCACACTTACCTACATACAGTGTCTTCTTACTTTTTTTTCCGTATGTACTATGTACATACGTACATTACCTACTTAATCCAATCTAATTGTATGTACATACATACATACAATTATCAAAAATTATTCGCGCCCCCTTAAAATGATATTTCAAGACGGGCGCACAAGTGCATATCGGATTTCAGTTTTGCATAGATGCATATAGCTTGCATCAAAACTTTTGTGCATTTTCTCACGTACGATTTTTCAACGTCGTGAGAAAGCAAAAAGATAATTAAAAAAAAACTTTTAAAGATATCGTGGGTACCTGGGCACTTAGAAAATTATCCAAAAAGTGTTTAACGATTATTACCAAATTATTTCATACAAATGTTACAAAATTATAGAAAAAGTGTTTAACTATCGATACCACATTATTTCATACAAATGTTACAAAATTATAGAAAAAGTGTTTAACTATCGATACCACATTATTTCATACGAATGTTACAAAATTAAAGAGAAAGTGTTTAACTATTAATACCCAATTACTTCATACAAGTGTTATAAAATCATAGAAAAAGTGTTTAACCATTAATACTAGATTATTTCATATTTCATACAAATGACATAAAATTATCAGAAAAAATGTTTAACTATTAATACCAGATTATTTCATATAAATGACCTAAAATTAAAAAAAAAAGTGTTTATCTATTAATATCAGGTTAAGTGCTCTCCGATCCGAGCACGGCACTTAAACCACAACACAGCGCTAAAAGCAAAAGTGAATATGGAAAATAAGTATTCAGAAGTAAATGGGAATAAAATAATTTTCGAAGATAACGAATATTTCCTTTTACAACTAATGAAATATGTACGTTAGAAGCAAACGACGGAAATATATTGAGTAGCCTTAAACTAGATCATTTAAATTATCAAGAAAGGGAATTAATAAAAAAAATTGTTGAAAGACTTTGAAGAACTATTTTTTATAGAGGGAACCCAGTTGACATCAACTCATGAGATTCAACATGAAATCGTTACCACAACGAGCAATCCTATTTATTCTAAAATTCATCGGTATCCACAAGTCCACGAAATAGAAATTGCTAATCAAATGAAAGAAATGCTTAACCAGGGAATAATAAAAGAGAGTAATTCTCCATAGAATTCACCTCTGTGGATAGTACCCAAGAAATCAGATAACTCGGGAAAGCGTAAATGGCGTATAGTCATTGACTATAGGAGACGCAACGAAGTCACAGTTAGTGACAAATTTCCAATTCCCAATATAGATAGTATATTGGACAAATTGGGTAAGGCAAAATACTTTACTACATTCACTGAAAAAAATTTGTTCTCCTATGATGGGAAAATTAGATAGAAGAACTTTTTACCTATAGGCAGCAAATTTTTTATGCTACCAGATGGAATCATAGATAAATTATTTTTGTTGAAGTAGTAAAACATTTTCCTAATATTTTTTCCTACGTCAACCACACTTATGTTGCAGTGGGACAATACTGCAGCATAAAATATAGTTCCAGTGACTGGACTTTTTGGTTTCCATTGCAAAACTTAAACATGTTTTTGGTTATACTATTATATTAGTTAATTCATCACAAGTAAAATTTCCTTTCCGTATAGGAAAATTATTTTGCTGCTAGAAGAAAAAATTGATTGCTGTAGGCACAACCTTATTTCATATTTTCCCTTTCACAGCAGAACTCTTGCTACTTGTTGCTTGTCATAGTAAGATTTCAGACATGGTTTTGCTAATGCAAGAAATAGTTTTGGCTTTGGAAAGTATATTAGTTATCTTGTATCAAGTAAAATTCTCTTAATGTACATATAATAATATACTCAACGTAGATAAATCATTTTGGCTGCTGGGAGTAAACTTTTGTTTAGAGTTGGGCTGGATGCTCTCGTCCCGTGAAGTCCTTTTACGGTGTTTTTTACTTGCTAAAACCTTCATAAAGCAATTAAATCGCAGATCAAAAATACAAATTTTATGTAATAATTATATACATAAGGACATGCTCATACATGTTAAGTTAATTTTATTTTCGTTTAAGTTGCTTCTTAAAACTTTTAGGCAAGCACCGAACATTGTAAAAGGATTTCTCGGGACGACACTGCATCCCACAGAACAACAAACAAAAGTTTTATATAATTATATAATATGTACAGTATATTTTCAACCTGTAGAAAGCATATATAATGCCCAGAACTTTCTAATAAAAGTTGTCGGGTTTTCCTTTCGTTAGGGGTTGATTTCATGTATTGAAAACACCATAATATGGAACAAGACATATATACTTTATTTATCAATATAATGCTACGAATATAATATGAGTTTTGAGAATACAGTATCTATACATATCTTTGCCAATACTATAATTTTATTAAATGATCATTAAAAACATAATAGATAGTATCAAAAATGTTATTATTATAGAAGGGGTTTCACATTTACTGAAATAAAGACAGTACTTATCCAGGCAAACACACATTTTTTATTTATCAGGATGAGTAGGTACTATCATTTGCTTCAGTATTACAGTTTGAATCGAAAACACCATGAATATCCATATAGTATATTATTACGTCAGAAAAGTAAGGTTTTTGCGTTCAATTAACAATATCGTATGGAATGTCAAAGTCCACCATTTGCCTATTATGCGCATCTACACATATGTAAGATATGCGTTCTAAGTTTAATTTTCTGATGGGTACAGTTAAATACTTGTAAGTCCTTTCATCTTCGTAAGCTAAAATATACCAATTAAAAATAACAGTTTTCAAAAGTGAAAGGGATAGAAAGAAACAATCATTATATTTTATAATATAATCAATGGTAGTAAAGAAAGCTTATTGAATATGCTATATTTTTACATTTAAAATAATACTTTCGTGCGGTTTCACTATCTAATTGTTTTCTACATCCGTGTTTGAACGAAGAATCAGATAATTCTGAAAAATTTAGAATTTTATAAGCGATTTGTATAGAATTTTTTACAGTCAATGTTTTTAATATATTCTTTTTACATTTAGAATTACCTATATGCAATTTTTTTGAAATTTTGATGGAAACTTTCAAATCTCATTGAAGATATATGCTTAAGAGGGCATATCTTTTTCATAATTAACGAGTAATGCAAAAGTAAGTGAAACTTTATTGTCAAATTATGTCCTGACAGCTCCGTATAAAGTTCGTTGTGTTCTGTGACAATTTGAACAAAAAAATATGTATAGTTTTACTTAGCTTTTCTGCAAAGCATATATCCATTATTTTGCGTAGGGAAATATACAGATTCCATTCCAAATTATCCCGTGGAATTAAATCTCCAACAAGCAATGCGAAATTTTGCACAAAGCAGTTCATTTCAGATGCTGTAATTTTTATTTTAATTTTAAGCAAAAAGTTGTCGCTGAAAAGAGGCGGCTTATTAACTTTTGCTGGTCCATAATTAAAAATGGATAATCGATAATTCAATTCTGTAAGGGTAAAGTATTGATAGGAATTAATAAATTTATCAAGCAAAAAAAACATATCGTACTGACATACACCCTCCAGAAGATCATGCATGATATCAACCGAAAAATTCTCAACTACGTGAAACAACGGCAATGTATTAAATACTGAAGCTTCTTTAATTCTAGTATTTTTGAATGTATTTTTACAGGAGCTTTTGTAAGAGTTTAAGTCAATAGCTTGCAAACCTGCTCAATTATTTAAAGTTCAACATTTTATCAAATCATACCTATGAATATTACAGAAACGGCAGCAGTAGTTACCCGTAAATGATTCCATAAAACCTAGAATCGAATTTATCCCCAAGTTGTCCCCTAAAATTAAGCAAAGAATTAATTTTACAAGTTTATATTGTCGTATAATAACTGGAATTCCTGCCTTATACAATTTTGAAATTTCTTCAATAAATGGTTGAAAAATGCGAGCATATATAGATATAGATATATTGAGGACAGTAAAGATTGGAATTTTGGAGGTACACAAGGAATTTTAATATCACTCCTCCTATTTTGTTAATGTTTGCGACCCTAAGGGATTGTTAGCCTCGAAGTCATCAAAATATATGAATAAAGGTAAATAAAGTATATCGCTCTCACTACTGTCTATCATTTGCAATTTCTCATTAAATAATTCGGATTGGGTATAATATCGTAAATAAAATCGCTGTCCTTCAAATGTAATGAATCGAGGTAGGTTAGAACATTTTCGAGAAATCTAGTTTCATTAAAAAGTAGAGAAAAAGTTTGCAAAAATCTCTTATTATAATTACGTGAGAAACTTCCTTTAAAGCAACTATACATATTATTAATTCCCACATATTGATTACAAGGAATAAAAAATCCAATACTTTGCAAATATTTCAAAAACTTAAACTCTATTTCGGGTATTTCCTCGGAATTTCACTTTTAGCAAAAAATGGCAAAATAAACTTAGTAAATTCAAGCTTGTAGTTGCGAGCGCTATTAGTTTCATAAGTAACATTTGTGAATTTAATTTTATTAATCGAAAATTCATTGCACATTAAACTGGAAATATTCGTATGTGTTTTTTTGTTCTTTGACGTGTTTTAACATATAATGAGTCTTAAATTGGTAAATACAACTAAAAATACGACTACACATACTACATGATGATCGCGTTTTCAATCTCGTAAAAATAAATATGTAGTATCAAAAAAATTTCCACAAAAAAAACATTTATTCATCGTTTATCGGAGGTTTTGAAGAACGCAATTTTCTCCTAGAATCTTCGTAGCTAAACAAATGCTATTTTTCTTTGGATATTTTAGCTGCAACTTCTTTAGATTTTTGGAGTGTATGTCTAGAAGAAATTTGAAATTATTATGAAATATATTATGTATAACAATATGTGAACATACAAAATCTTAATATCAGACAATAATGTTGTTACAGCATGGTCTGGCTGGTCATATAGAGTTGTTATTTCAAAAATTTCCTTTTGCAATAAATACCAGACCCGATAGCTTACCTTATGGTACGAAATATTGAGCGCCAGGTATATTGACATCCAAGTTTCAATGGCTTGAGAGAGCGATGTGAAGGAATATTTTATATTTGATACGATCACAAATGCTAGTGATATAGGAGCTCCTACTGCAATTACCTTTGGCTGCACAGATATTTTATTTGAATAGCAGTAATTCAAAAAATTTCTTTCCTCAGTGTCAGCTTCAGCAATGTTCTGTTGGAAAGTGCACTTGGTATTATAAATATACTTATTTGAATTTAAATAAGTAGGTAATGCTTACACTGTAATGGCATACAAAAGACTCTTGTACCTCTATTTTGAGGGTCTTTTTAAACTTTCCCTTGATTTAGTGCGTCTAATTGTAGGATTTGGTAATATATGTGCCAAGAGAAGTAGGCTTAGTGCTTTCTTATTTTCATCTAAAAATTTGAAAAAAAAAGAAAAAAAAAATATTTCGGAATATTAAGCTACATAGATATGAAACATTATAAAAATATGAAGGCCCAAACCAGAATTTTTGTAATACATACCTTCTTCTTCCTTATCAATAAGTTTCAATATATCCTGAACCGCTTTCTTCTGTTGTTTGCGTACCATATGAAGTAGTGATTGCAAAATCGGTTACTCGATTACCCGATTAATCGGCCCTTAAGCGGCCGATTTCAGGAAACCAATTAATCGGTTTTAGCGTCCTAAAAACTGATTTTTTACTAATGAAAACTTTTTAGTTTCTTTAAATATTCTTTTTAAACTTTTTAAAACAAAAAAAGATGAAAAATTGCACGTTCAAGTAATTTCAAAATTTCACGGAAAAATTTTACTACAAAATAGGTACATTGCAAATATATTTTCAGATACAATACTTTCATGTGTGCCGCTGTTGGGCTCCAATAATGCATAAAATATCTAAAAAAAGATTGAAAGTAAATTTCTAAGAACAAATTGCGGGATGCTGACATCACAGAACAGAGCGGAAAGAATCGGATCAGAACTGAACTAATACACTGGCAGTGTCACTGCACTGGTGCTCACTCAATGCTGTGTGTGAATACCCAGTGAACATAACTTGCCGAAAACGTTAAGAAAGTGAGAGGTTAGGCTGTAGTTCAGCGAATACGTAAGTACATTTACTTACGTAAAGCGAACGCTCCCTTTAATTTAACAGACGTATACAAATTAACTTTAACTCGTGTGAGGGGAACTTTCGTTAAGTTTAAAAATCAAATTACAGTCAGTAAAGGTGCGGTAAGAATCACTCATTCCGTAAGAACGCGATGTGTCAAACAACTAAATTATTACTAAATGATTAAAAGTGCAATGCAAAAATTAAAATGGAATAAAAATGCCACTGCGAATTAATAGAAAAATCTTCAATTAAATCAGTTCAATTTGTTATTTTTTTCACTTTTACCACTTTTTAACATAGAAAACATTAAATTCCAAGATAATAACTCTTACGGAATGTGAATATATTTAGGCTAAAAATAACAATTTTTCGTAAGTAAACCTCAGTCTCGCTCAATTTCGTAAAGCTATTAACGCCTATTGTAATTCAGCCTTTTCACTTAAAAAATTCGTTAAACTTCTCAAAAAGCGTTAGCTTTTTTTGCCGCAAACGATACATCTGTGGTTCACAATGGTTGTCAAAATTCGATTAGTTTCCCCTCTTTTGTAATTCTCTACCGAATTTAACCTTTTCTTAATATTTTCTTATCGACATGAGTTACCAATTTGTTATAGGTTTCTGGTGGAAATCTTTGCATTTTCTGAAAGCTGTTCTTAACGCATTCCTTACCTTTTCTTAGACCTCAAAGCAACGTTTTTTAAATATTTTCTTATCGCGATTCCTTCCCATTCCTTGAGGTCGACATTTATCGTATCCTTACCAAATAGTTTCATAAACATTGAGATAATAGGCAAGATACAACCAACTTGTTGTTTCATAATATAAATTTTTCATTATAATTAATGAACGAATTTTCGGTAGCTAAGGTACCATAATCAGAGGAATATCTTACAAACTCAGTTTTTATGATATCCCTCTAATGATCAGACGACGCGTTCATTAATTATAATAAAAAAATTATATTATGAAATAATGAGTTTGTTATAATGTGTATAAGGCGTTTCGTATCATCAGGAACCAATACTCTTCAGTACGGCCAGTTCCTGCCTGCCGCAGATGCCAGAAGAAAATGCTAAGCAGATCCAATATATAGTCTCTTTCAATAGGTTGGTTATATTTTGCTTATTATCTCAATGTGGTTATAATACTTTGAAATAGATTCTTCCTACAAGTGTGGAACCAGAGAGGGTGTTTTCAGTATCTGGAAATTTGTATCAAACTGAAATCACGAAAAACGTTAAGAAAGTGAGAGGTTAGGCTGTAGTTCAGCGAATACGTAAGTACATTTACTTACGTAAAGCGAACGCTCCCTTTAATTTAACAGACGTATACAAATTAACTTTAACTCGTGTGAGGGGAACTTTCGTTAAGTTTAAAAATCAAATTACAGTCAGTAAAGGTGCGGTAAGAATCACTCATTCCGTAAGAACGCGATGTGTCAAACAACTAAATTATTACTAAATGATTAAAAGTGCAATGCAAAAATTAAAATGGAATAAAAATGCCACTGCGAATTAATAGAAAAATCTTCAATTAAATCAGTTCAATTTGTTATTTTTTTCACTTTTACCACTTTTTAACATAGAAAACATTAAATTCCAAGATAATAACTCTTACGGAATGTGAATATATTTAGGCTAAAAATAACAATTTTTCGTAAGTAAACCTCAGTCTCGCTCAATTTCGTAAAGCTATTAACGCCTATTGTAATTCAGCCTTTTCACTTAAAAAATTCGTTAAACTTCTCAAAAAGCGTTAGCTTTTTTTGCCGCAAACGATACATCTGTGGTTCACAATGGTTGTCAAAATTCGATTAGTTTCCCCTCTTTTGTAATTCTCTACCGAATTTAACCTTTTCTTAATATTTTCTTATCGACATGAGTTACCAATTTGTTATAGGTTTCTGGTGGAAATCTTTGCATTTTCTGAAAGCTGTTCTTAACGCATTCCTTACCTTTTCTTAGACCTCAAAGCAACGTTTTTTAAATATTTTCTTATCGCGATTCCTTCCCATTCCTTGAGGTCGACATTTATCGTATCCTTACCAAATAGTTTCATAAACATTGAGATAATAGGCAAGATACAACCAACTTGTTGTTTCATAATATAAATTTTTCATTATAATTAATGAACGAATTTTCGGTAGCTAAGGTACCATAATCAGAGGAATATCTTACAAACTCAGTTTTTATGATATCCCTCTAATGATCAGACGACGCGTTCATTAATTATAATAAAAAAATTATATTATGAAATAATGAGTTTGTTATAATGTGTATAAGGCGTTTCGTATCATCAGGAACCAATACTCTTTAGTACGGCCAGTTCCTGCCTGCCGCAGATGCCAGAAGAAAATGCTAAGCAGATCCAATATATAGTCTCTTTCAATAGGTTGGTTATATTTTGCTTATTATCTCAATGTGGTTATAATACTTTGAAATAGATTCTTCCTACAAGTGTGGAACCAGAGAGGGTGTTTTCAGTATCTGGAAATTTGTATCAAACTGAAATCACGAAAAACGTTAAGAAAGTGAGAGGTTAGGCTGTAGTTCAGCGAATACGTAAGTACATTTACTTACGTAAAGCGAACGCTCCCTTTAATTTAACAGACGTATACAAATTAACTTTAACTCGTGTGAGGGGAACTTTCGTTAAGTTTAAAAATCAAATTACAGTCAGTAAAGGTGCGGTAAGAATCACTCATTCCGTAAGAACGCGATGTGTCAAACAACTAAATTATTACTAAATGATTAAAAGTGCAATGCAAAAATTAAAATGGAATAAAAATGCCACTGCGAATTAATAGAAAAATCTTCAATTAAATCACTTCCATTTGTTATTTTTTTCACTTTTACCACTTTTTAACATAGAAAACATTAAATTCCAAGATAATAACTCTTACGGAATGTGAATATATTTAGGCTAAAAATAACAATTTTTCGTAAGTAAACCTCAATCTCGCTCAATTTCGTAAAGCTATTTACGCCTATTGTTGTTCAGCCTTTTCACTTAAAAAATTCGTTAAACTTCTCAAAAAGCGTTAGCTTTTTTTGCCGCAAACGATACATCTGTGGTTCACAATGGTTGTCAAAATTCGATTAGTTTCCCCTCTTTTGTAATTCTCTACCGAATTTAACCTTTTCTTAATATTTTCTTATCGACATGAGTTAACAATTTGTTATAGGTTTCTGGTGGAAATCTTTGCATTTTCTGAAAGCTGTTCTTAACGCATTCCTTACCTTTTCTTAGACCTCAAAGCAACGTTTTTTAAATATTTTCTTATCGCGGTTCCTTCCCATTCCTTGAGGTCGACATTTATCGTATCCTTAACAAATAGTTTCATAAACATTGAGATAATAGGCAAGATACAACCAACTTGTTGTTTCATAATATAAATTTTTCATTATAATTAATGAACGAATTTTCGGTAGCTAAGGTACCATAATCAGAGGAATATCTTACAAACTCAGTTTTTATGATATCCCCCTAATGATCAGACGACGCGTTCATTAATTATAATAAAAAAATTATATTATGAAATAATGAGTTTGTTATAATGTGTATAAGGCGTTTCGTATCATCAGGAACCAATACTCTTCAGTACGGCCAGTTCCTGCCTGCCGCAGATGCCAGAAGAAAATGCTAAGCAGATCCAATATATAGTCTCTTCCAATAGGTTGGTTATATTTTGCTTATTATCTCAATGTGGTTATAATACTTTGAAATAGATTCTTCCTACAAGTGTGGAACCAGAGAGGGTGTTTTCAGTATCTGGAAATTTGTATCAAACTGAAATCACGATTAAGTGATAAACCCATTGATAACTTATGCTTTCTACGTGCTCATTTCAATTACATTTAAAAAACATGTTTCCAGGATTTTTACAAATAACTTTTCATTTTTGTATTGTTAATGAATTATATACATTTTTTTATTTTTAAATAAATATTATATTTTCTATAATTATAAACATGAAAAAAATTGAACTGTTTTGACAACAAATAGTTTTCAAAAACAATTTCTTTTTAAAACCGATTAAAACCGATTAATGGGTTTTAGTAAAACTAAAATCGAAAAAATCGGTTTTTACTTTTATAATAATTTTTGCAATCACTAATATGAAGTAAGCCTTCGTAAAATATATCGATATTTTTCTTTAAGTCCGGGATTTTCCCATATATTAACTCAACGTCTGTTTGTAACTGAGAAGTATTTTTGAATGAACATTTTGAATATAATTAGTGTTTTAGACCTTACAAGTTTATAGCCCTCTGGTTCACTCAAAACTGGAAACATTTGCAAAAAATTAGCAGTTGAAATTTTGCTCTCTAGAATACTTTTTCTACATTTAAAAGTTTGTTTCCACTTCGATAAGAGATTGTCTGCTGGGATCACAGTCTTCAATTCATCTAAAATAGTTGCTTCTTCCGTGGAAAGAATTGAGTTGCAATCTGTATTTAAGAAGTTAACGTTTATTAATACTTTTCCTATATGCAAAGCCACATTTTCAAACCTAAATCACAAATAGTACTCAGATGAAACTGTAGATGACATAAAAGAATTCGACTTAAGTATGTCTCTTTTTTATTATATTAGTTTCTGCTAAAACGTCTCTATACTTATTATATTGATCTAGCAATTTTCTTTCGCGCATTTCTTTTTTTGAGGCCAGCCCGTCCCTTTAATTATCTATGATTGCAAATTCTTCATAATATGTGCAGGCTTGCTCCCCAGGAAAAACCTCCATAATATTTTTCGATAACCTAAATGTCATGGCCCTTGTTACATATCATCTTTCGAAAATCTTAAGGAAATAATTACTAATCATCCCATTCTGAGATACCCAAATTTTAACAAGAGGCTTAAGCTAATAACGGACGCTAGCAATTTTGCTATAGGGGCAGTCCTAACACAGGATAATCATCCAGTTTGCTATGCGTCACGAACATTAAATAATCATTAGGAAAATTATTCAGTTATAGATAAGGAACTCCTCGCAATTGTCTTTGACTTACAAACGGACCATCAACCTATTAAGTGGTTGCAAACCAAATATACAGGTAAGGATATTAAACCCAGGTTACAAAAGTGGTTAGTCCAGCTAGTAGAATATGACATAAGAATGGAATTTATAAAGGGAAAAGACAATAAAATTGCAGATTTTTTAAGTAGAATAAATATCGACCGTAAAGAAATTAATCATGTCGGACTGGGCAAGGAAAAATTCGAAGATATTCCTGAAGGCTCAAGAGACTTAGTGAATTATGCTTTCAAATACATGTTCACAGAAGAATTTGAAGACTCAAAAATCGAGGAACAAATTAATGTACTCGATGATTCCATAGAAGTACAAACGGTGCATTCGCAAGAGGAAAATTTAGATAACCACATACCAATCCTCGAAACAATAGTCTATCGATTTAAGACACAAATTTTATATGTTAAAGAAAAGGAAAAAGAACTCGAACAAGAATAGAAGAATATACATTGATAAGAACGATTTATCTGGCGAAAAAGTAAATGATACACTGAGAAGATACATCGAGAAAGGAAAAATAGGTATCTACTAAGAATTAAATTTTCATGAATATAACAAGCTGCAACAGAAGTTATTAGAATTATTCTCAAATAGTTGAAACATAAAATTTGTTAAATGTAGTAAATTTGCTGTAGATATTGAGGACGAAGAAAAACTTCGGAAACAAATCGCACTTTTCCATAAAAACGAATCAGGACATTCAGGTATTATAGCTACTTACGAAGGAATTAAAGATAGAATCTACAATCCAAACCTCAAAACCAAAGTGCATGAAGTGATCAATAATTGTGAGATCTGTTCAGCGGCGAAATACGATAGAAACCCAATTGTTAAGTAATTCCACCTGACGGAAACCCCGTCAACAATTAATGAAATTGTTCATATTGATACATACGTTAATAGCAATTAGCTTTTACCTAGAAGATAGGTATAGCCAAACCATAATAGAGAAATTAAAGTAGTTCTTAGCAATCAGAGGAAAAATAAAGAAATTTGTTTTCGATATGAATTCAAATCTGAAACCATAATCGAATTCTGCAAAAAGGAAGGAATAGAGTTCCATTTGGCTAAACCCAATAGTCATACAGGAAATTGGGATATAGAGAGGTTTAATAACACAATAACTGAAAGAATTAGAGCACGTAATTTGGAAGAAAAACAACCAATCCGAATGCGAATGTTAAATGCAGTCACTTTCTACAATAATACCTTTCATTCCATAATTAAAGCTACACCACTGCAAGTACACGAAAAACAAATCCATCATAGAATAATCAAAGAACGAACAGAACAAAAGAAAAGCCATATTATAAACAAAAGAAATCTTAATAGGGAACAATATAAAGAAACAAGAGCAGAAGGTTACATAAAAAATTATAAACCTGTTGGGCATAAGGAAGAACCCAAATTTCGGAAACAAAAGCTACAAAATATTGATGAAAGCAACATTAAAAGAGCTTTTAAATGTTCAGATAAAAACTCTACTGATATGGACACTAATACTAACAACGCTACCTCAAGTGCAAACAACCATGACCATTGAAAACATTAACTCCGAACTAGGATACAGCGAAATAAAAATTGACGAAGTTGAAATAGTAAGAAAATATGACATAATTTTACACATAATACATCCGAAGGAAATATTAGACATAATAAATAACTTAGGTAATACTATAGAAATGCTAGAAGTAGTAAGTTATAAAGAACTTTTAACCGACCAAATAATATCACTTAAAAGCAAAATAAAAATAATCATACCACGAATATCTACTAGAGCTCTACTAGGCCCACTAAGCAAAATCTTTAAATGGATTTACGGGACCCTAGACGAGCATGACAAGCAAATTGAGGAACACTTCCGAGTAACAGACGAAAATAACCATAATATAATCAATACAATAATATGAACAAACAAGTAAAAATCAATGATAGTTTTAACAAAACATTTACTTTACTTAGGAATGTTATAGAATCGGACAGAAACAAAATATTACATTTAAAACACTAAACGTTACCGACAGACAAATACTTGCAAAGCAGACGTTTTTAGAACAACAAATCAAAATAAATATGAATAAGAATAATAAATAAGAAGATCATATTCAAAGCAACATAGCCTCAGCTAGAGTAGGAACGTTACACCCGAATATATTAACTAATGAGGAAATTGAAGCTTATAAAATTGACTTTAGAGCGCTTACTAATATACGCTTATGTGTGGCAAAATCTATTAATAATTCAATTATATTTGCCATAAAAGTTCCTACCAAAGCCACTAAATAAGATAAGAAGCTTTTAATTCCAATTGCGAACTCTGAAAATAAGCAAATAAGGAAGAAATGGAATATATAGTTAGGATTGAAAATAAAGTTTATTCATTCCAAGAAAAACTAGGAGTAAGAGAATTAAGATTAAGTAAAAACTGTATTATAGAAAAACATTTTCAATTAATAAAAAACATAGACGAAGAAATAATAGAATTAAAAGAAGACGTTATCATACTAAATAATTTTAGAAACAAAAGATTAGAAAGTACCTGTGACGAAAGAAAATTTATTTTAAAAGGAAGCTTTCTGGTGAATTTTAATAATTGTACAATTCGGGTAAATAACAAAGATTTTAGCAATAAAGTCCATGAATTTATTGAACGGTTCATGATTCCAATAACAGAGAATATTACTTACAATGATAACAACCTTTTCTTTGATGAAATCAAACTAAATCAAGTAGAAAATATAAAGAAAATCGAAGAATTAAGGTATCATAAAACTGTTAACTATGGGCTCTGTCACGATTTTAGTTATAATCATTATCATTGCCTATACATAATTTATAGATGTAAAAGAAATAAACTCAAGGTTAAAGTTGTTAACAGGATTCAGGAGAATTCAAATTCTAGGAAGGGAGGAGTTATGTTACCGTCTCAAGGTAACACAACTAAAGAAGAAGAAAACGTGACAAAAGCCTGGGAAGACACGAAATTCGCATTCCCTCTGAAAGAATAAAGTTTCATGACGAGATACACATTTCGTATCTTCACTATCCATGAGAACTGTCGACTCATCAGAATATGAGATACCGACCAAAAGCTCTTTATAAACAGATCAATTAAAAATACTTATAATAAAAACTCGTCTTAAGATCGACGTGAAAATAATAATTACTCCGAAGAGTGATTCCGGTTTTTTCCATTTTAATTAACTAATTAGCTAGATAGTAGTGTATTGGGAATAGGGAATATTTTTGCAAATAAAGATAATCCATTATAATTGTTTTTTTGTTTTTTTAATAAAATAAAATAAAACATTTTATTTGCGTAGCTAGCAGGGTGCTCGGTTGACTGGTAGTTTACACACTTAGGAAATGGACTATTAGCTTTTTCTTTCGAGATGCAGGTAGAGGAGTCATGTTTGTCTCCACAAAGGATACATCTAGGATCATAGGCTTAGAAGTCGCCGGTTTGGCCAAATCTCTGACACCTAAAGCATCTTAAGATGTTCTTCTGTGCCCTCTTTTTTTCCCAACGTATTCTGGTTTACCTAATTTTGGTTTTTAGTTTTTTTATGTCCCTATCTGTGTCAGTTAGAACAGGAGTTAGAGTAGGAGTCGAAAAGCGAACTATGTTTATGATTTTAACGTCAGGAATTTGATCTGTTATATCCTGAAGGATATCCTCAACTGGCGTATCGCCGTCGAAACCTTTGATTAATATTGAAGGCTCCCTATGCAGCCCGACATGGTTTACACATAGTTTTGTCTTCGAGTACCTACTTTAGATTTACGAATTTGAGCCTAAAATCATTGACGTTAATTAGCTGGGCCTTGGCTTTTATAATCGGTAGTACTGTAAGTAACTTTATGTTAACACCAAAAACAAAAATGGGTGTACAGAAATTTATCTTGTTAGTAGGCTTATGCTAGTTGGGCTAATCCCAGTAATAGTAGATTGGCAACTGCTTATATAATTCATGTTAGATCTATGATTAGTGTTAGTCTGAAAATCACATTCTGCTTCCTTTTCCATTTCATAGACACCGGCTAGTATGGCATATCTATTTGGGTTCCTGTCGGTAGCTTGCGACTTAGACAGCCGGATATCTGTTGGGCTGTTGTTCCTGCAGCCTTCTGGAGATAGTTTTTAACCAGAGATTCTGTACTATTAGAACTGGAACGATTACTTATAATGTCTATAGTAGCAGGTGAGCTCAGTCCACTGTGATGATCACTGGGCAGTCCTGCCGGACCCCTATTTCCTGAACCGGTGTCTGGATTATGATTTGGCAAGCATGCTGAAGAAGCATGTAAATATAAATTTTGTGTTCCCTGGATGCAGTTTTGCCTTATTTGGCTGTTACTGGGGAATACAGCTGTTTCGGTGGGTCCACTTGTGTGGCTATCGTTGCCGCTGGCTATGGCGCTACTTACAGCTGGCAGGTTTATGGCGTAGTAATCCTCAAAAATCACGTTGAGGGAATTAATTTTCTCTAGTGACGAGATTCGGTGGCAATACAGGTGATTTGCTTTTTTCCTCGACTTTCTCACACATTATGGTCGCAAAAGACTTACGAATATGCGAAGTTAAGTTCACTTAATCCTTTTTTTACTTTTTTTTTTTATAAATACTGATTATACTTATCTTGATAAATAGTATCGCTCACTATAAATAGTTATTTATATACTAATAGTGTCGCTTGGATACTAGAACTAGCACATGCGGTTATAATAAATTTTTTTTAAGGTTAGCTCGTAATTCCGAAGTACGCACGTTTGTTTTACTTTGACAGTTCCACTTAGAATCCCTGTTGCAACCATCTCAGTGCTGCAATAGAAATATATATGGCGGTTCGCTTTGATTTGGGCTGATATATTTTTAGCCATGTATTCCAAGTGGAACTGTCAAATTGAACAGACGTGCGCGCTTCGGAATTGCAAATTAACCTAAAAGAATACTGATTATTTTAAGGGTTTATGTGATAATTGTAGTATCCAAGCGACACTAGTTATTAGTACACAAAGAAATTGCTATAGTGAATGATACTATTTGCAGTAAATAGTTAATATTTAAAAGGAAAAAGCATTGAGTGAACTTAACCTCACATATCCGTATAAGTTTCGATCATGTGTGAGAAAAGCGAATTTCGAGGATTATTACGTCAAAAATCTGTCAGCTGTTAGTGCCACCATAGCTGGCGATAACTACACATGCGGACTCACTGATACCGCCCCAAAAGGGTCAAAACTGATATTCACATGCTTCTCAGGCATGCTTGTCAAATCACAAGTCAGACACCGGTTCAGGAATCATGGTTCCGACAGGTCTTTTCAGTACTCATCACTGTGGAATGTACGCATCTGTCACCATAGATGCCAAAGGTGATAATGTCAGTTCTAATAATACAGAATCTATCGTCAAAAACTATCCTCAGAAGGCCCCAGATGGATTTACACATATTGTCCGCAGAAAGAACAAGCGCAGGAGCAACAGCCCTACGGATCCCCGGCTGTTTAAAGCGCAAGTCACCGATAGCAACTCAGACAGGTTTGCCATACTAGCCGATGACCAGGAAATGGAAACGGAAGCAGAAGGTGATTTCCATACCAACATTAGCCATAGATCTAATATGAATCATATAGACAGTAGTCAACCTAACATTACTGGTGTTATGATTAAAGTTAATTGAAACACATGGTCCCTCTTATGACTTCTTTATTAATTTATATTATATCAGCCTAGCGACTGTTCCCTAATGCACACTGATCTCGACTGCCTCGTGTCTCTTTACTTACTCTGCTAATCTAAACCTATTCCATAAGAGTGTATGTATGTGTATCACAACATCCTCCTTATATACATATATGCATATATAATTTTTTTTTTTTTTTTTTTTACACAATTTAATTATAACTTAAAAACAAACATTATATAGTATGTATATCTTAACTACCAGAAGCTGTAAAATGATTTCAGATAAAATGAAAATTTAATTTTAAAACTACAAAATTAATATTAAATTATCTTTTAGATATCTCGATAGACTTTTCGACCAGAGCGAGTCGTTAAATAAGTAGGCAGCTTATTTTTTGAGCTAGACGTTTCATGAAAAGTGTTATTGACATTTTCGTTATTTGTTATATTGTTATTGACATTTTCGGTGTTG
This sequence comes from Dioctria linearis, assembly GCA_963930735.1. Classification (NCBI taxonomy): domain Eukaryota; kingdom Metazoa; phylum Arthropoda; class Insecta; order Diptera; family Asilidae; genus Dioctria; species Dioctria linearis. Next base: position 208,224,722 of record OZ005740.1, read on the forward strand.
GTTATATCTTTGCCTTCGACTGCCTTAGAGCCATGTTGACAGTTAGTTCCACTTTGATTATAGTTGTGTCCTGATATTAAGTGTAAATTACTATCACTTTGTGCCTGGTGGGGGAACTGAATGTGTTGTCTGTTTCGTCTATATATACAGCCATTCTTGTCCGCAATCAAAAAAGATCTTAGGTCTTTTAAGACTTTATTGATAACACCTGCCTCCCACACACCATTTGGCGATTTTTTTAAATAAATTTTATTGCCTTCTGTCAAAATACTAAGTTCTTTCTTTCCTCTATTGTAATATTTTCGTGTTGATTTATTTCTTTTCTTATCTCTTTGCAAGTGATCATTTATATTGATAATTTTTGGTTTTAAGTTTTCTTTCAGGGTAGGTAGTTTTGTCCTGAGACGGCGACTCATTAGTAATTCAGCAGGAGATTTACCATCACCTTTAGGTGTTGTCCTATAGTGTAATAAAGATATGTATGGATCTCCTTTGCCTTGTCGACATTTAGCTAGGAGTTTTTTAACTGTGCCTATTGATCTTTCCGCTAGCCCATTCGATTGTGGGTGATACGGGCTAGATGTGATGTGTTTAATTTCCCATTCTTTAGTGAAGGTTTTAAACTGGGATGAATTAAAAGGTGGACCGTTGTCCAAAACAAGTGTATGTGGGATTCCATGTCTAGCAAAAATGGACTTTAGTTGGGATATTACCGTTATTAAGTTGTCCTATTTCTATGTATTTTGAAAAATAGTCAACTACTAGCACATATTTCTTCTTTTCGAATTCAAACAGATCTACTCCTACTTTATACCAAGCTATGTCTGGAACCTCATGTTGCAGCAGTGGTTCTTTTGTATTATTGGAACGATTAAGAAGACAAGCCTTACAATTGCCAACTAAGTTGGCGTTGTCACTATTAATATTTGGCCAAAACACAGACCCTCTGGCAAGGCTTTTACTACGCTCTATTCCTAAATGCCCCTCATGTATTTGGTTTAAAATTTCACGACGCATTTGATGCGGAATTATTAATCTGGTTCCTTTCAAAACCAAATTGTCAAGTAGATGTAATTCATCTCTAATGGAGAAATATTGTTTAGTTTCAACGTCTTTTTTGTGATCCGGCCAACCTTTTTTAATATAAAATATAGCTTTCTGTAAACACTCGTCATTTTCAGTAGCTTTTCTTATTTCTTCTAGCTTGACATCAGATGCTGAGATAGTTGATAGTACCAAGTTTACCTGTAAAGAAATATCACTATCCATATCTGCTAAGCAAGTTTCATTTAGTGGAGCTCTCGACAATGTATCGGCAATATACATATATTTTCCGGGCTTATATTTGACATTGAGGGTATACGCTTGAAGACGTAGCATAATTCTTTGTAGTCTAGGTGGGATTTTATAAAGGGGTTTCTTAAATAAAGAAACTAATGACTTGTAGTCAGTTTCCACAGTAACAGTTTGTCCATAAACATACTGATGAAACTTTACACACCCGAAAAGAATGGCAAAAAGCTCTTTTTCTATTTGGGCGTAATTTTGTTGACAATCTGTTAATGACGCAGATGCGAACGCAATTAGGTGTACGCCATGTGATATTACTGCCCCAACTGCACTTTTTGAGGCATCAACGGCTAGAGTCAATGGCTTATTTGTATCGTAATAAGTAAGAATTGGTGCATTAAGTAAGTTGTTTTTAAGCTTTTGAAATTCTTTTTCGTGCGCTGTATTCCATTGCCAAGGAACATCTTTCTTTAACAACTCCCTAAGATTTGTGGTTTCCATTGACAGATTTTTAATAAATTATCCCAAGTATGTGACCATGCCAAGAAATCTTTGGACTTCAGAGACGCTAGAAGGTGTGGGAAGGTTGCAGATTGCCTCCACTTTTGTTATATCGGGCCTAACCCCTTCTTTATTAAAGATGTGTCCTAAATATTTTGTTTCTGACTGACAGAGTTTTGATTTTTCTTTCTTAAATTTTAAACCTACTTGACGCGCCCTTTCTAAGACTGCCTTTAAACGTTTGTCGTGCTCTTTTTTATTAGATGCAAAATTAAAAAATCGTCAATATAAATGATCACGCCTTGTAAATCACCAAATAATTCAACCATTTTAGAATGAAAAATTTCAGGAGCCGAAGAAATTCCAAAAGGTAATCGCAGAAATTTATATCTACCAAACGGCGTAATAAATGTACATAAATCGGATGATTCCTTATCTAATGTAATTGCCCAGAATCCTGACTGTGCATCAAGAGTTGTAAACACCTGTGCACCCGTCATCTGTGATTTTAGTTCATCAATAGTAGGCAATTGAAAATGAGATCTCTTAATGACTTTATTTAAATTACATGGATCAAGACACAACCTTAGTGTGCCATTAGGTTTGTTCACTAAAACGATGGAACTAACCCAGTCAGTTGGCTCCGCGACAGGTTCGGTAATCTTCAATTTTTGCAGCCTATTCAACTCATCTTTTAATAATGGATTTAATTTGAATGGGATTCGTCTCCTACATTCAATTACTGGACGGGCATCTGGTCGAATAGCTATGTGACATTTTTCCTTAATATGCCCTATGCCATCAAAAACATCTGAAAAACTTTTGAAAATGTTACATTTCTCATTCAATTGCACAGAATTCACTTTTATTTCATTATTTTTTCTAATTAAGTCGAGCTTGATACAGGTGGGCAACCCAATAACAGTTTGACACTTGATTTCGACAATATAAAATTCAATGCTGACATTTTGGTTAAATATTATACCTGATATTTTAGATTTTCCAATTACTTTGAGCCTTTCTCCACTGAAAGTTATTATTTTAGCATTTGTTTTGAAAATAGACAAATTTTTGTGACTCACGCGTTTAAATGTTTCATATGACATGATATCTGCCTGCGCCCCTGTATCAAGCTGAACTTTAATTGTGTAATTATCTACTTTTAAGTCAATAAACCACAACTTATCTATTTTCACTTCATTGCATCTGAGTTTGATAGGTCCGATGAACAATTCCATTTCGTCTGCTGTGTCCAGTGACGTAGAATATTCTGCTTTCATTGCGCTGATTGTCTTTGATTTACACATAGCTGCGTAATGATTCATTCGTTTGCACTTATTGCAAATTACACCAATTGCGGGACATTTGTATTTGTGGAATTGACCGCACCGACCGCACTTTGTCTTTTGCATATTCTGTCTTTGCTGCTGCTGCTGCCAGCGATTTGTTCTCCGATCTCCAAATTGCTTTCCCGTTTGTTTGCCTTTTCTTTTTTTTTAGAAAAGCAATCACACCATCAGCCTGCTCCGACGATGGTGTTGATGTTGAAGACTGTTGTAGCTGTTTGGTATCTGCTCGTGTTATTTCCATTGCCTTTGCTATGTTGAGTGCCTTGTCCAGTGTAGTTATAGTTTCCCCTTCATATAGCAGTTTTTCTTTAATGTGAGATAAATCATCTCTTAATCCACAGATGAACAAATCCTTCACCAAACTTTCTCGAATATTATCAAACTCGCATTTTAGACTTAGATTTTTGAGAGCCGTGCAGAATTCGTTTATGGATTCACCTGACTTTGTGTGCGGGTGAAAAATTGATGGCGTTCCATTGTGACATTTGTTTTGGGTGAAAAATATGAGTCCTTTTTTTTCACCAATTGATCATATTTGATCTCATCAAGATCTGTATTGAATGAGGAAAAAATTTCTAAAGAGTCTGGACCCATGTGATGTACGAAAAGAGCAACTTTACGGTTATCCGACAGCTTCTCCATGTCTGATGCCCTCGAATATATTTTAAAACGTGTTAGACAGATTTTCCATTCTATAGCCAAATTACTATTTTTAATGTTAATTGGGCGAACGAAAAGGCCCTGTGGTGCTAACGATTTATCCATTTGATTCTTGGCATCGATGCTTTCACTATTCTTGACCTCATTTGTGCCTTTTCCCATAATTTTTTTTTCACTATTTATTGCGAAACTAGACTATAATTTTAATTAGTTCACTTGACACCATGTTATGATTAAAGTTAATTGAAACACATGGTCCCTCTTATGACTTCTTTATTAATTTATATTATATCAGCCTAGCGACTGTTCCCTAATGCACACTGATCTCGACTGCCTCGTGCCTCTTTACTTACTCTGCTAATCTAAACCTAATCCATAAGAGTGTATGTATGTGTATCACAACAACTGGGAGCAGCCCAATTCCGTCAAATAAGCTTACTAAAAAGATAAATTTCTGCCCACCCATTTTTGTTTTCGGTGTTAATACAAAATACTCACCCAAATTATAAAAGCCAAGGCTCATACAATTAACGCAACTGATTTCAAGTTCAAATTCATTAACCTAGAGTACTTGAAACCAAAAGTTTTTGTAAACCATGTCGGACTACATAGAGAGCTGGTCTGCACCTTCAGGGACTTCGTGATAGACGCATTCTCATTCACTCCCAAAGATTCTAGGAAGTGCTCAATATTAATTAAAGGCCTAGACGGCGATACGCCACTTGAGGATATACTTCAAGATATAAAAGATCAATTTCAAGTCATTAAAATCACAAACATAGCTCCATTTTCGACTCCTCTCTCTAGAAAATCGGAAATCCCCCGAACATTTTCACCGTCCTAACTGAATCAGATGAGGATATAAAAAAACTTATCACAATTAGGTACATTCTTTTAACCAGAGTACGTTGGGAAAAAAAGGGCACAGAAGAATACATAAGATGTTTCAGGTGTCAGAGATTTGGCCACACCGGCGACTTCTGCGCCTATGACCCCAGATGTGTTCTGTATGGAGACAAACATGACTCCTCCACCTGCATATCGAAAGAGAAGGCGAATAGACCATCTCCCAAGTGCGCGAACTGTAAATCAACAGAGCACCCTGCTAGCTACGCGGGCTGCCCGGAATTTCAAAAATACAAAACCAAAAAAGCAGAGATAAAAGCCAAGATCAAAGAGAAAGCTAATAACAGATTTGACACGGTCAAAAACCAGGTTGCGTCCATCGTAAATCCATCCAAAACTTTTGCGGATATCCTCAAGGACGAGCTCATGGTAAAGTTAACCTAATGACAGGTTAGGAAGCAAGCGAGATTTCCGAGTGTTTGACATTTCAAATGCACACGGCAAGAAAAAGAAGAAAGAAAAAAAAAAGAAAAAAAAATCAAACTCTTTAAAACTTTTATGAATAAAAATAAAAAATGTGAAAGCGCAAATTGCATGCAACGAAGCAGAATGGCAAATGTTTCATTTTCGTAAATAAATGAGAAGGGGCGGAGTTTTCACGTTTTAAGCAGGATTTATATTATGGTGACATCCAATTTTTACAGAAATTGTGAGGGAGATAGTTTATTGAAATTTAAATGCTGCGGAACCAATCATCGCAATACCTCACACGTACAGTCCCCTCTACTTTTTATGGCAAAACTTTTAAATTGTCCAACTGTCTACTTGGAACTTGTCAAGTTTTTAATCGTTTTTTCGTAGATATTCAAAGACGGAACATGAAAAGAAGTATAATTTTACAATTTCTAAAATATTGCATGAAAGCACGAAGGAGTTCGAAGCAAAGGATGAGATAATATCGAAAAAATTTCTCGCAAAATATCAGGTGGTACTGTAATTCAGTTCTGCAATCATCATTTTGTACGATAACGAAATTTTTATTTAATATTTTTTTCATATAATAAACAAAAAGTTCACTCAAGTGCTCACATGAAAATAATTCCACTCCACTACCGAACTAACGCCGTGTTCACATGACGGATTATCTCAAAGGCGGAAAAATTCTAGCAAATTATAAAGGAAAAGGACCACTGCAGTCAATTTCTGAACACACTACTCTCTGCTTGTGGACAGAAAACTACCTCAGAAATAACTTCAATATTTTCTATAAAGAAATATTTAATAACTTTCTATTTCGCAATATTTAATTACAAACTCAAACCTTACTTTTGTTTATTTCGACAAATAATTTTACCTTACAGATATGTACATATATGCCATAAAATTATAGTAACAAAACAGCAATATGGCAGCTCCAGTAGTCGAAATTGACAAATTAGGGTTGCCAATAACAATGTTTTAGTTTCAGTTACTATAAAACTCCCTATGCTTGAGGTCTTTTTATAGTTCCGGACCCGCACACAGTGACAAATCCACGTCCGGAAAAAATTCCGGACGCGTTTGCTTTTCTCGTCACTCATAAATAAATTTCCATATACGATGTACTATCTCCCTCACAATTTCTGTAAAAATTGCATGTCATCATAATGTAAATCCTGCTTTACTCTTATTTCTTCTTCTTTTTCCTCATTCATGCAAAAGACGAAAGTATATGAAATTACTTCTTTCATTCTAAAAAAACACCAGAAATTTTCAAATTTTGCTGTACAGCTCCTTAACTTAGGTTTACTTTGCTCATGCGTCGTGCATGGGTACATTGTAGGAGCAGCAGAGCCAGAGTAGGGTGACGTTGCTACATTAGGAATATATCGGAAAGAGAAATAAATAAAAATGAGTGTGCGTTTGCGCGATGAGCTCTGTTTACATAAAAAAGGGAGCTAGCTATGTTTGAACATTTCGTGGGAGTGGGCTGCATTCAATCCGAATACATATTCATTCTTTTCTGCCTTGTTGTTTGTTTGCTTTTTGCACATCTCAGTTTTAGTTGTAATTTTGAATTTTTTTTATTGCCTAGATGAAATATAATAGGGTATAATAGATTTGTCATTCCGTTCTCATTGTAGCCATACAAAAATTTTGTTTTTCACTATATATTTATTATTTAGGCACTACCTGAGAAAGGGTCAACCTAGAGAGCTGAAATTTTGTACACGGCGTTTTCATAAAAATAGTATGTATATACAATTTAAAAAATGAACTAAATTGGGCAACCCATTTATGGTGTTAATATAAAAAGAAATCTACATGTAATAATTATTTGAGAGTTTCAATTTTTAAATCATATTTTTTACTTTGAATTACAAACGGTTTTTGTTGTACTGATAATAACAACAACAAAGTTAAAAATTTGGACTAGCAGGGCCAGGTATTCAAAATATCAACTAAGGAAATAAATAAATAAAAAAAAAAAACAACAATTTTTACCTGCCATATCACTCTCTTCGCCTTTTTCGCCCATAGTTTGAGTGCTTCTTTTTTGAGCATCTTCCCATACCTTTCCTTATACATATATAAAATAAGCTATGAGGTATGTATATGAAAAATTGAAAAGATAGATTATGCACTGTATACTGCACACAATACAACAAGTTAAGTATTTTCTAATGTCCACTATAATTTTATATAAAACAATCTAATAAGTTTCTCTCTACACTACTGTTATTAAGTATACTAAGTAGGTACCTATAAAAAAGGAAAAACTATAGTTTTGTAAAAAGAAAACCCACAAATGAAATAAAAAAATTTCACCCCAGATCAAGATGAAGAAAAACAAGTTCCCGATTTCAACATAGATTTCAACAGTTGAATTCATCATTCAACGCGGGGAAGGATGTTCATCATTACATTTTTCTGTAATTGACATAACATGAAAAAAAATATTTAGATAGTACGCACATACATACATGTACAAACTTATCACAGCAAGAATTTCGATAGCCTCATATTCTAAGACTTTCACATGGTTTCACTTGTATATCTTCTTGCATTTCATTTTGCATATCAGCAAAATTATTCTATTGAAGGAATGTTCGTGAGAACTTTGTGGCTAGGGAAATTCTTTAATTCTGTGGTAAGTTATTTGTGAATTTTTGTCTTTAGCTAATTAGGCATTTTTGTAATATTATAAAAAGCGAATTTCAATAAAGAATTAGTTAGTTGCTACGATACAGTGAACTAAGACTTTTTAATTTTACCTTAAGTGAGTCTGCTTGAGGCACTGTAACTCCGACAGCTTTCTGGTGTACCGGTTTAAGAGCCGCTGCACACACAATACTACTTACGGTGTAACACCCTAAGTTCTTCGCAGCAATATCGAGGCAAAAGAGCCAAGAACAAACATTGGTGGCCCCGACGTGATTTCTTCCGAAGAGATAATCAGCACACGCAAACACTCATCATGAGTCTAGATGAGCTCGCAGTCCAGCAGCACAACACAGGAGAAAACATAAAGGTTCTTGTTTCCAATTATGGCAAGGACACTGCATCACGAAAGAACCAACTGTATCTTGAAGTAAGGCTGAAGACGCTTGATGAACTCTGAAACCAATTTGATGAAGTCGACACTGAGACTCGATATGTTTATGGGGCAAAATTGGAGCATGCCTATTTCGCAAAAGCTTATTATGAAGGCATAAAGCAAAAATACGAGAAGACAAGACGAGACATCGTGGACAAGCTTGCAGAGCTGAAGAAGTCAAAACCCAGTAGTACAGCCGAGGATAAGAAGAACCAGCCGACCTCAGAGGACAAAAAACAAGAAACGCAAGAGAAGCCAGCTGGGGAAAATCCACGAGTAGAAGAACCTCGCTATAACATTAAGCCAAGCATATCTTTTGACGCCAGCAATAATATCTCCAAAATAAAGCAACGGCAGCAAACAATAATGAATGCCTTGCGCAGAATGCTCACTGGGATAACAGCTGCAATCCAGCAGCCTCAAGCACAACAGTTCTATCAACTTAAAATACGCACGGTTGAGAGATACTGGGATGATATTCAACAGTTACACTACTCAATATGGGAATCAGTTGAAGATCCCAGCGCGTCAGAGCTTGAAGAATATTTCAGTCTAGAGGAGGATACACAGAAGGTCTTACTGGAGTTGCATGCTGGTTTAAGTCAGCAAGCCACCGCATCCGCACCAATGGTGAGCGCAACCTCAATCATGAAGCTCTCGAAAATAGTCTTACCAAAGTTCGATGGTGACTATTTGAAGTGGCGACCATCTTACGACCTTTTCAACGAAGTGGTACACAAACAAGCAATGGTCGACTCGCAGAAAATGTGGTACTTAAAGAGCAGCTTATCGGGAGAAGCCGAAAAACTTGTGCGACATCTTACCATCTCAGATGCAAACTACACTGCCGCATGGAAGATAATTAACGAACGTTACGAGAACATTAGATTGCTGGTAACTGCACTGTTGAACAAATTACTGTCACAAACAACAGTAACGTATGAGAGTGCGCCTGCAATTAAAGCGTTACACGACATTACGCAAGAATGCCTCCTTGGCCTAGAGAATTTAGGATCCACTGTTGTTGCACATATTGGTCAAGAAATTGGACAGAGTAACACACACGCTCCATGAGCAATCTTTCACTCAGCCCAGAGCATTGCAATCACTCAAGGGCTTCCAAAACTTCTTAGAGAAACGCTTTCAGTCCTTGGAAGCTCTAGGAAATAAGGGCAGATCAATGGAAGATTCTCATAAAAGGACAACCACCTCCAGGTCTTTCACATCTGTCTCGGCTGGACCAACATGTATTCTGTGCAAAGGCGATCATTAAATCTTTGCCTGCCAGAAATTTATTCAACTAACGCCACGCAAACGCTTCGGCGTAGTTAAAGATTTAAACATTTGCGTTAATTGCCTCAAGGCCGGACACAGGACCGACACTTGTCCATCAAGAAGTGCACAAAATGCTCTAAACGACACAACACCTTACTGCACTTAGAGACACCTCTTCCAAGATCAACCATCTCAGCACAACAGCCTAGCAAGAATAGCTACATGACAGGTGCGATGGCACAATCAGCATCAAATCAATCCACATCAGTTGACGACCAACTTAAATCAATCTCGTTGACGACTAAAGGCCTTCAAGCACCAAAAGGCTACGTATTTCTTAGCACAGTCATGGTAAATCTGGTCAATAACCAGGGCAAATGCGTAGAATGTAGAGCCATATTGGATTCCGGCTCACAGCTTAACTTCATGACGGACAAGATGGCAAAACATCTAAACCTATCTGGAGTAGTCGAGCTACTATATATTGAAGGAATTGGCCAACGCAAGCAACAATCTCAACGCAGAGTGAGCATACTACTACAGTCGAAAATAAGTGGATTTGCTGTTAGAATTGAAGCTCATGTACTTCCGAAAATCATTTCAGCACAACCAGCAAAATCAATAAACACTTCAACATGGCCAGTACCACACAACATAAGATTAGCAGACCCAAACTTTAACCAGCCAGGCCCAATAGACCTCCTCATTTGTGCAGAGATCTATTATTCAATCTTGTCGGTGGGACAAATCAAATTGGGAGAAACGCTACCAACAATGCAGAATACAGTTTTCGGGTGGGCCATAGCAGGCAAAACTAATGGTGCCCCACAGAGTAAAGCAGCGTGCGGGATATGTACCGAAGATGAAGACACAGAAGGAGCCAATAAGAACAATTTCACTACAGCAGAAAGAAATTGTGAAGCACACTTCATTCAGACTACCTATAGAGACCAATACGGCCGTTTCGCTGTCAGTTTGCCTTTTGCAGGTAGCCCCACAGAATTGGGGGAATCAAAGGATATCGCCTATAGACGGCTTCTGTCAATGGAACGTAAGCTTTCCAAGGACTCAGAACTCAAGACAGCATATTCCAACTTCATGGAAGAATACGCAACGCTAGGACATATGGAGGAAGTCGACTTAGCTAGAATCGAGAAGCCATACTACTTCCTTCCACATCATTGCATAGCTAAGCCCGAGAGCAGCACGACGAAACTCCGAGTGGTACTCGACGCTTCAGCCAAAACATCATCACACATATCCCTGAATGACGTCCTACACACGGGCTCCGTAGTACAAGATGAACTGTTTTCCATCCTATTGCGTTTTCGCCTGCCAAGATATGTATTCACCGCCGACATCGAGAAAATGTACCGGCAAGTCAATGTGATACAATCTGACAGAAAATATCAATTGATTTGGTGGAGAGCTGATCCCAGCCAGAGCATCAAATGCTTTCAACTCAACACGGTCACGTATGGAACTACCAGCGCCCCATACCTGGCCACGAAATGTCTACAGAAATTAGCAGACGACCACGCCGAAAGTTACCCACTAGCTTCAAAGGTGTTGAAACATGATTTTTATGTAGAAAGTGTTCTCACGGGAACAAAAAATCTCTGACGCCATTAAGACACAGCGACAACTACAATTATCATTGCACACAGCCGGCTTTAAGTTACGAAAGTGGTGCGCAAACCATATACGCTTAATGCGTGACATAGCCCTCGAAGATAAAGAAATACAGTTAGACTTTGCCAACAAGGTGGAGGAGCATATAAAAACTGTTGGTCTGATCTGGCTACCCAAGACTGATGACCTCAGCATAAAGGTGTCCTGGATCGACGGCCGACGGATTACTAAGAGAACAGCGTACTCAGACATAGCCCATTTATATGACCCGTTGGGAATACTGGCTCCAGTTGTAGTAGTAGCCAAACTATTTCTCCAGAAATTATGGGCTTTAAGGTTGGAGGGCTTGAAAACTTTGAATACCATAAGATTTCCTAGACATGTTTTCTCTCATCGAATACCGAAGTGCAAGTAAATTCATATCTTCGTAGATGCATCAGAGAAAGCATATGGAGCTGCTACATATGTGAGATCAGTTGATAAGAATGACCTTATTACAGTTCGACTACTCTGTGCGAAATCTAGAGTAGCCCCTGCAAATCAGACAACATTACCGCGACTGGAACTGTGCGCAGCAAAACTGGGAGCTGAGCTGTCTCGAAGAATCAGCACAGATTTGAGCATCGCAAATCAGGACATCTATTTATGGAGCGATTCCGAAATTGTCTTGGCTTGGATAAACTCCATGTCCTCATCGTTTCTCACATTTGTGGCCAATCGAGTGGCTAGAATTCAAGATGTCACCACTTCCACACAATGGCGCCATGTAAAGGAGAACCCAGCGGATGTATTGTCAAGAGGTCTTGCTCCAGAGAAATTAAGCGGGTCAACATTATGGTTTTATGGTCCCATGTTTCTACATGGAGCAGAATCAATATGGCCCAATCCATACAGAAGCAATGATACAGATTACACAGTCGAACATAAGCGAACTGCTTTGTCAGCAGTAGTCACCCCCAGCTCAACAAGTCTCATAAGCGCAATCGACCATGGGAATTCATTCAGAAAGCTACAACGTGTCATGGCCTATATCTTACGCTTCATAGCTTATACGAAGAAATATTATCAAAGAGAAATTAACGGGAAAGCGTTAAGGAGTGAAGAATTAGATGAAGCTCAAGCATTAATTATAAAAATAATGCAGGACATTGCAAATATAAAACGCTATGGTGAGGTGAGCAAAAACAGTTCGTTAAGCAGTCTAACTCCATTCCTGGATGACCGTGACATTTTGAGAGTTGGTGGACGATTATCAATACTTGGGTTCGATTCTAAGCACCCTATGCTACTACCATACGGACATCAGTTCACTAAACTTCTTCTTAATGATATACACAAGGAGAACCATCATGTAGGACCACAAACTCTTCTCGCAATGGCAAGACAAAAATATTGGCCACTGAAAGGAAAAATTCTGGCTCGCTCTGTTGTCCAGCATTGCGTTCATTGCACAAGAGCAAACCCAAAGATGCTGACGCAATTAATGGGAAACTTGCCCACCGACCGTGTGCAACCCGCCAGACCATTCGTGAACTCTGGGGTCGATTTCTGCGGACCCATTTCAAAATAAGAGGAAACCGACCACAAAAGACTTACATAGCTGTTTTCTGCTGCTTCGCGACCAAGGCCACCGACCTAGAAGTTGTAAGTGATCTCATAACACCAGGATTCATTGGAGCACTCAAAAGGTTCACGGGACGACGGGGGCATTGCCGAAAGATTTATTGTGACAACGCTACGAACTTCGTGGGCGCCAGAAATCAACTCACAGAAGTACGAAAAATGCTCGAAGGTGAAGAGATGGATGGAAAAATAGCAGCAACTTGCAGCACAAACGGCACTGATTTCCATCTAATCCCTCCCCGAACCCCACACTTTGGCGGCCTATGGGAAGCAGCTGTAAAATCAGCCAAGTATCTCTTGCAGCGAACACTAACCGCAGCTTCGCTGACCTATGAAGAATTAGAAACCACCGTCATTGAAAATCGAGGCAATTTTGAATTCACGACCTATAACGCCACTATCGACGAATCCTAATGATCTAACAGCATTGACCCCAGGTCACTTGCTCATTGGAGAGCCTCTGACGAGCACAATGGACGCAACTGCAACCTCGCAACACTCAAACATCACCCGTTGGAAACTCTCACCTCAAACATGAATTCTGGAGAAGATGGTCTAGCGAATATCTAAATCAACTACAGCAACGGTACAAATGGAAGCAACGCTGCCACAATGTCCAACCCAACACAATGGTGATTATCAAAGAAGACAATCTTCCACCCCTCAAATGGCCGCTCGGACGTATTGTGAAAACATACACAGGACCCGACAATTTGGTACGCGTCGCTGATGTACGCACTACAAATGGGACACTACGACGCGCTATTCACAAACTAGCGCCTTTACCCATGATCGAGGATCACGAAGAAGATGAAATCGAAACGCCTAGTTCAAACACCATAGATGATATAGAAGCACAAGGAACTGCTCGACCAGCGAGCAGTCAAGATAACCCACATCGCAGGTCAATTTCCATTAATTCGACATCGAGTCAAACCAGGGAAATTTCTTCAACAGACACAGCTCCTAGAAAACGGCAACGACCATCCGTTGGATCTGCATTCGTTTCATTGTTCCTTGTCTGTCTCACAATCTCGACAACTAGAAGTGCACCGGTTGAAACGACCCCTTTCAAGTCACAGCCAGGCATTTATTTTGAAGGCCTAGGCTCTACCAACATTGTATCCAGCGAGTGGAAAACGGCAACGACGATCCGTTGGATCAGCATTCGTTTCATTGTTCCTTGTCTGTCTCACAATCTCGACAACTAGAAGTGCACCGGTTGAAACGACCCCTTTCAAGTCACAGCCAGGCATTTATTTTGAAGGCCTAGGCTCTACCAACATTGTATCCAGCGAGTGGAACCTGGTGGTATATTACGACATGCAACCATTCTGGAAAGAGTTCGATGCACTCGTCAACTCCAGTCGCATACTGAAAACCGTATGTGATCAAATAATTGAGAAGAATGCATGTGAACAAATCATGGAGCACCTCCAATATCTAACCAAGGAACTCTCAGCAAATAATAAGCTATTATTGCCCATAGAAAATAAAGACAGAGCCATAAATTTCATAGGTAATATCGCGAACACCCTGTTCGGAGTGTTAGACTCTGAATATGCATAAGCCATGTCTAAAACGATCAACGAAATCAAGCAAAACGAGAATCACTTAGTAGCCCTTATCAAGAATCAAACTTCAATCATTGATGCGACCATCAACATCATGCGGAAGAACCAAGATACGATAGACAAGCAGTTCAGGAATTGGGAGATTCATATGAACAAGATTTCTGCAGAAATTAATGGTGTACGCCAAGACATTTATCAGGAGAAACTATCAAATGTCTTCATCACGTTGGCGAGATTCATATGAACAAGATTTCTGCAGAAATTAATGGTGTACACCAAGACATGTATCAGGAGAAACTATCAAATGACTTCATCACGTTGGCAATGCAAGCCATGTTGACAGCCTCAAATTTTCAAAGAATGCAAGGCGTCATCCTAGACGTATTAGTGGATACTCATAACGGAAAAATCAGTCAACAACTGATCACGCCAGATCAGATGCGTCAGGAATTAACCACAATCAAGGGTCATCTTCCTTCATCATTAAAGCTGCCACTAACAATAGATGACGTCTTGCAATTTTACAATTTAATGATGATCGAAGGAAGACCAACGGCCGAACACATCATCTTTAAACTCAGACTCCCTTTATGTACACTCGAAGATTTTGAATTGTTTAGCATCATTCCAGTTCCGACATTGATCAACAACACGTTCTTAGCCATACAACCATCATTCCCATACTTGGTGGTGAATCTCCATTGAGACCAATATTACCCGCTCTCTGAACATAATCTTCAGGCATACGTCACCATCACCAGAGGTCGACACTTATGCAAGCAAAATCATCCCATATATCACAAGGTATCTGCCCTCGGGGCTTGTGAGATAAATTTCATCAACCACCTACCACAATCCCCCACATGCAAAATTGTTCAAACGGGAGATGGGCCACATTGGACTCAACTTCGTATTCCAAATGAATGGCTGTTCGCCTTGAGAGAAAAGACCACGATCAATGTCGTATGTGAAGACACAGTCAACCAAATGGTTATCGAAGGATCAGGCAGTTTAAGAATGTATCAGTTTATGAATGTATCATCAAACAGCCTCTGATCACCATACGCGGCCACAATACGTTCCCGACCAGCTCAAGGATGTCGTACATACCTACCACAAATCTAACTCAACGAGTGAAATTGGAGCGATCACGTCCTAACATGTCAGACGGACCTGATTTCAAACCGCAAGGGACAGAGTTAGAATCCATTCAAAAACAAATTCAACAGCTCCACATCCATCTTCCAACAATTCACCCTCACGATGTACATCAATTTGCTATTAGCTATACGGGTTTGGCATTGGTATTTGCCATTATCATCTACATAACTTGGACTTAAAAATCCCGCATTTGTTCCCGGATGCCAACTAAGCCAACCCCACAACCGAGGCGATACATCAGTCAAACGGATTGCACCCCATATCAAGATGAAGAAAAACAAGTTCCCGATTTCAACAGTTGAATTCATCATTCAACGCGGGGGAGGATGTTCATCATTACATTTTCTGTAATTGACATAACATCAAAAAAATATTTAGATAGTACATACATACATGTACAAACTTATCACAGCAAGAATTTCGCTAGCCTCATATTCGAAGACTTTCACATAGTTTCACTTGTATATCTTCTTGAATTTCATTTTGCATATCAGCAAAATTATTCTATTTTGAAATGATAAAGCCAGACGAAGGTCGACACCGCTGAGATAATTGAAGGAATGTTCGTGAGAACTTTGTGGCTAGGGAAATTCTTTAATTCTGTGGTAAGTTATTTGTGAATTTTTGTATTTAGCTAATTAGGCATTTTTGTAATATTATAAAAAGCGAATTTCAATAAAGAATTAGTTAGTTGCTACGATACAGTGAACTAAGACTTTTTAATTTTACCTTAAGTGAGTCTGCTTGAGGCACTGTAACTCCGACAGCTTTCTGGTGTGCCGGTTTAAGAGCCGCTGCACCCACAACACTACTTACGGTGTATCACCCTAAGTTCTTCGCAGTAATATATCGAGGCAAAAGAGCCAAGAACAAATACAAGCAATGTTGTTATACATGCAGAGTAATATATTCATGTGCTTCGCTGTACTGCAAAAAGGACAAAGTTTTTTTACTTTATCCCACTCTGTTATTAGGGTAGTGTGTGTTGCAGATGACTCATATCAAAACCCTCGAGAATACTTCACAAGCCATGAAACAGACTCCCTCCCTACCACATGCGAGGCCCAGCGTAGTCCTCACATTCTAAAATATTTGCAGTGTTCTTATGTAAAAGTGACAAAAGTTTGATTTGAATAGCTGCTCCGCCCTAAACTACTATTCATACAGATAAATGGCGTTCTGTTAATCTTAAGCTTGCTTTCTTATCTTCCGAACCGTAATAAAATTTTCATACCTTTCCTAACAAAATTATTTAAAAAAAATTATCCTAACGAAATGACTACGATTCCTCAAACAAAAATTCTCAGCTGAGTAATCATTGTAATGTCGCTGTGCCGTCATGGCATGCCGTGGGCTGATGAACGAATGTAGCTGCCTACAGATTCGGACTCCGGCTGCACATACACACATGCAATTATCACTCAGCTGAGTGGTATTGAGCGTAAAATGGTAAGGTTACTTTGTAATCAAAACTATTTAATTATTTTGTTAAGTAAGGTATATAGTAAGTGTAGCCTTTGGTAAGGTAAGGAATCAAGCTTTAAATTACTAGATGACTATTTTCCTGTATGGATAGTAGTTTAGGCTCTATGGCATATATAAAGTCAATGTTTGGCACTTTTCCATAAGCATCAATATAGAGCATTTTAGAGTACGGACTCCGAACGCACACATATAGATTTCTGTTTCATGGCTTGGGAAGCATTGTCGAGGGTTTTGCTCATATCCAATTCACTTTTTTCTGCAGTTTTTGTGTACACCTCTTATTTGTGATGATATTCATAAATGGTTTCAGGCATAAACCAATCATTTATCAATTGTGTACGTTGTATACACCTTACAAGCGCACTACTTACCTGCTCCAGTTAAAAAAAAATTACACATTTTAATACTCAATGCTGAAGATGTCGTAAAATTACGAATTTTCTTAGTAATCGAATTCAAAAAGTTGTTGTATAATTACGCACACGATTGCAAACAATGCAATAAAATGAGTAAAATTCAAATGAATTATTATATTTGGCAGATCTGGGCAATTACCAAAGAAAAAGTACTTAAGTACAAGTACCGACGGCCTGAGTACTTCAGCGTAAGTACAAGTACCGCATGTATGAAAAGTACTTGCAACTAAGTACTAAGTATATAAAAAGTACTGAGTACTTTTGAAGTACTTTTTAAAGTACTTTTTTAGAATCTTTGTACGTTGGTAGTAATATAATGAAGTTTTTCGAGTTCAGTTAATAGATATTAATAAATAAATACCTTTTGAAAACTACAATATGTATAGTAACCAGTGGCTACTATTTTTAGTTTTTTATAGTTTTCGGCGCTGCAGGTAGAGTAAAACATTCACCTCCCATTACTACACTCATAAAAACTATTAGAGGTCCGCCCAAGGACCCATTATCGCCTCCAATAATGCATATGAATTCTAAGGAAAAAATTTCCAGTAAATTTCTAAGAAAAAACTGGGGCCTTCCCTATATCAGGTCGAGGCATCGTTGATTTGATATTGGAGCGAGACGTTACTGTTTCTTGTTCTACTTGCCCAGTCTTATTAGTTATTTGTATGTTATTAGTTGTCTAAGGTTCTGCCTTGATGCGTGAGTGCGGCACATGCTTTGACAGTTCTTTGCGTGCTTTAAAACTCAACAAAAAAGCAGTTTCGCTAGGGATTGTTTTCTTTTCTACGAAGAGTTAGATACTTGTAGGTACTTAATAGACTCAGAAATACTTAAGTACAAGTAAATGGACGCTAATACTTATGTTCAAGTACTAAGTAGGGTCATTTCAAAAGTATTGAGTAATAAGTCTTAAGTAACAAAAATGTATTTTAAGTAGTACTTAAGTCTTTTTTTACTTAAGTATTGCCCAGCTCTGATATTTGGTTACTTTTCTAAAGTAACCTTCTGGTTAATGCGGTAGTCAATTTATCGAATGCGAAATAACCAGTGATGAAATACAAGACCAATTCTTGTGGTACCCTGGATGAATGCCTCCATTTTCTTCCTTTTCTCTGTAAAATTAAATTGAAAGAAGTAAAAAAAACTGGGTTGCTCCAAAGCCCTCGAGAATACTTCACAAGCCATGAAACAGACTCGCTCCCTACTACATGCGAGGCCCAACATAGTCCTTACATTCTAAAATATTTGCCATGTTCTTATGTAAAACTGACAAAAGTTTGATTTGAATAGCTCCCCCGCTCTAAACTACTATTCATACAGAAAAATGGTGTTCTGATAATCTTGAGCTTGCTTTCTTATCTTACGAACCGTAATAAAATTTTCATACCTTTCATAACAAAATTATTTAAAAAAATTTATCTTAACCAAATGACTACGATTTCTCAAACAAAAATTCTCAGCTGAGTAGTCATTGTAATGTCGCTGTGCCGTCATGGGGTGCCGTGGGTTGATGATATCGAATGTAGCTGCCTACAGATTCGGACTCCGGCTGCACATACACATATGCAATTATTACTCAGATGAGAGGTATTGAGCGTAAAATGGTAAGGTTACTTTGTAATCAAAACTATTTTATTATTTTGTTAAGTAAGGTATATAGGAAGTGTAGCCCTTGAGAAGGCAAGGAACCAAGCTTTAAATTACTAAGACTATTTTCCTGTATGGATAGTAGTTTAGGCTCTATAGCATATATAAAGTCAATATTTGGCACTTTTCCATAAGTATCAATATAGAACATTTTAGAAAACGGACTCACAACGCACACATATAGATTTCTGTTTCATGGCTTGGGAAGTATTCTCGAGGGTTGTGGTTGCTCACAAGGCACACGTCCGCACGCCATAATTTTCTTCCAATGTATCAGTCACAACTCATGTATATTGTATAAGCTTTCTGCGCCCGCGCCACCTAGTAAAACTTTTCCATACAAAAAAACAAGTGTGTCTGTGATAATACCACACCACAGACTATACAGGGTGTTTCCCACTAGGAGGTCAATAGAGCAGTAGGTGATAGTACTCACCTAGACGAACCAAAAATTGTATGGCAGAGGGGGGGGGGGCATATCAACCGTTTAGGAGTTACAGGGTGATTAAGAAAAAAAGCTGTTTTTCACAAAACACCCCGTATCTTAAACACTACAGGGCCTACGGTCACAGTTAAGAGCTCATTGTATGCAGAACTTCATGGCCTTTCTAACGACTGCTCAATCAGCACCACGCCCCTCTCCCATCACGAATTATGGTTGTCTAAACTAAAAACTTCGGATTTTCTTACCTTTTTTTTTAATTTAACCTCAATTATTTTTGAAAAAAGGTCGTTAACATAACTTTTTTTTTATAAAAACTGTAAACTGTAGACTCTCCTCTTTAAGTTGGTGGAAAATTTATTGAAAATGTTAAATATGGGTTCTTGGTTTATGTTTAGTGTAACATATTAATACTAACACCGACTAAGTGATTAAAAGCATGTATTGTTGTTCTGATAGTCAAATTAAAATAATACACACAACTGTAGTTTCTTAATGAGGTAGAAAGGCATATCTTAAGCTAGTTAAGAATACATAGATAAACGACGTAGTCGAAGTCACAAAGGTGAATATACAGTGAATTTAAACATTCATATCTCAAGAACGAAGCAGCACACCATGGCAATTTTTTGTACATAGTTAGATAAGGCTTTCATCTTCAAAATTAAAATAAAAAATAAAGTATGAGAAGCCATCAATAGTAAATACCTAATACTATTGTTTTGAAAAAAAATGCTATTATTAATAAAAGCTTTTTCGTTCTGAACCGCTATATTTTTTTATAAAATATATATATATATTTTATTATAAGAAATATAAATCATTAAGCTTCATTTGGCATTTGAATCAGAAAAATCGCTTGTTCCGCTGTCGAGATATGATTTTTTGAAAAGGACGGTTTATCGTAAAATCACGAAATTCTAAAAAATTTCAAAATGTCATCCGTATTAACACAGAGCTCATCGCACACACAGCTCTTTAATCTATATGCGAACGCACACTGCTTAATCACTGACTGTGGCTGGTTCTCCTGCTGCTGAGCAGAGCTTTTGGCTCAATTCTCCATCTGTATATAGTCTGTGACCACACAAAACAGCAAGTGTGTGCATGATAATATCATTTATCGACAATTGTATTATTTTATTATTACGCTATAAGTATAAGTTTTCTTGCAATTTTTATGCAAAATCGAGTAAATAACATTACAATGTTTAATTTGAGATACTTTGTAACATTTGATTTACATTGAACGCTGTTACAACTTTGATCGAAAAGTGTCCATTTTGTCATATATTGTTTAGCTAAAATATTAGCGCAAAAGATCCAAAAAAGAAAAAGTAAAAAACTTATCTTATCCTTTTATGGCACATCCTTGGATTTCTATCAAAATCGGGTCATAAATGGCTTTCACTTATCTGGAAAGTGGTGCAACAGATGACAGTTTTTAACAATTTTACAAATTTCAGATAATTATATAATAATTTCTGATTAATTTTGAGAAATTTGCTCCACTTATCTCACGGATTGGACTTTTATCTAAACATTACAATTTATTTGGAATAATAAAACACACCTGTTCACTGGTACTCCCTCTTAATAAAAAAGTAAAATTAAGTTCGAAATGGGACAAATCGGGTAACTCTTTCGTAGGGTTGGTATACAAAAATTTCGGTTTTCACTATATATTTGACACTGCCTGATAACGCATCAATGTAGAGAGCTGAAATTCTGTACCCAGTGTTTTTATAGAAATAGTCTATATAATTTCAAAAGACGTTTTTATTGTACTGAAAGGCTCTTCAGAAGATGAGATCCTATGAAATAGTACTAATCATTTTTACTGTCCGACGAACCATTCTAGAAATATATACGAAAAACCACGTCAACGTTCAAACTTGCACTGATTGGTGGCCATACGAAATTACATACGGCTATTCATGTAGGGTATCATAAGAATTGGTCTTAGACCAATTCTAGCTTTTTTACTTGTTATTAACTAATTATTGAATCTGCACTCCTCTAAATTTAATCTCTTGTTCACCGATTTTTTTACATCCAAAAATTACACATTTTAGTGGAGCGCCTGGAGCATCAAAATCATACAAACCTCGGACTTTCGTTACAGTGGGTGAAAAAAAAATGGAATGTTTAGCTAATAACATAAATAAAAAAGTTTACCTATTGAAAATTTGTGCTTGTGGGAAAATGGATTAATTCAAGGATAATCGAAAAAAAAGTAACATTTAAAATAAAATTTTGGTTTATTTAGGCAATTTACATTATTGGTCTGCATCAAATATTCTCTTCCACTTCAGTTATTGTAATGGTAGGTAAAGTATTAAGGCAACTATTTCCGTTACACTGTAAACATGCTACACTACAATATAAACCACTCTTCCGACATCCACAAGCAGCTCCACACCCTTTTTTGCAATTACAAAATAACATTTGCAGTAGCTTATCCGGTGCTGGTAATTGGTTCCTCGTTATTGGGATAAACATGTTATTAAGATACTTCCACCCCCAATCTCCAATATTTATGTCGTTTCCTAACCATATCTGGGTTTGCAGGTACACTCTTTTCAGGTGTTCAAATGCTGCATCAGTTGTAGGCGGTAATGATGACAAAATAACACTTGTATTTTTGGTTGTAGCTTTAACGAAAAAATTGTATCTCAATGTATTTAAGTCTTTAATTTTTGCCGGAGCTCCATATAAAGCCAAAATACATGCTACACCTGCTTGAAATATATTATTGGAGTCTTCATTGACGTTTTTAAATATTTTTGCTGATTCATGTAAATCATGACGTTTCTCAAAATTTTTGGCAAACTTAATTTTTCCTTTATTGAAAAATGCGGAGGTAGTATCACAACCCGTTAAAGAATGTAAAAAGAGAATATGTTCTTTACATTTTGGTAAAGATTTCTCTAAACTTTTCGAAGAATATATTTTTTGTTCGACCTTGCCTCGGGATGGTTTTAGAAAATATATTTCACGATCCTCATCCACTAATGCCGTTAATATAACCAAGACGTCAATATCTTCTGAAACTATAACAACATTTTTTGTTTCTAAATTAATTGCTGTATCAACAATCAATTTATCTGCATCACTTTCCGCTTCACATGCAAAAATATTGTTGTCAGCTAATTTATTTCTCAACATTTCTATCAGGCGACTTTTATTTTTGTTATTTGACAAAAATTTATCTTGAGCGATTTTTAAAGGCATATCTTCATTGAATTCAATATCTGTACATTTATTTTTCAATGCGCGACGATTTCTTTCGGCTGATTTAATAGAATCTATCTTATATCCGTCGAATACCACGTACGTATTACTATTATAATTATTTTTTATATATCTTACATAATGCTCACATATCATTTTAAAAGTTTCATTTAATTGCCATTTGCAACGATGTAATAACATGCCTCCATCAATAACATAATGAACATTTTCTAAACTTTTTAAATTAATCGAAATTTCCGGGAATAACTCATATAAAGTGGATTTTTTTGTTTTTCGCAGTTCGCCATCTGCAAATAGAGCAAGCGGATATGGTGCTAGTTCGTAATTCATATAATTTTCAAGCTCTTCATCGTTTTTTTTTAGAACACAAATGCGTTGAAACAGCAGTAATGGATCAACAGGAATCGCATCGTCATGAATTTTTATTTTGTTACTTTTCGCCAATAGAGGATTTATTTTATCTTTCCTTGATAATTTCAATTCGCGTATATTTTGTCCCTCTGTTTTTCTCATTATCTTCAAACCTTCTTCGAAAGCATCATAACAATTTATATCTTTATCTCCAGTAATTCCGGTAGCGATGGACATTATAGTATCTGCATCAGGAAAAGGGCAGCGTTGTTTAAAAAAGTCTACCAATATTTTTACATCGACGTCATCCCTTTCTATTCTAGCATCTGTCGAATCACTGTGTTGATGACTTTTATTGAATGATATATCACAGAAATTTTCTATGCCTTCAATAATATCTTGAGTGTAAATAACTCCTCTGATCCATTTGTACACTACACTTTCAGTAGCGCCACGTTTGAAAGGACCTCCTTCGACGCTCATTCCTTTCATTAAGGTTTGCTCAATAGTCTGATCACTTGCGATGCCAGAAAAAAAATTATCTGAACGCCTAGATGTAAAATAACCTTCTGTAAATTTTTTAAACTCCACAGAGTCCATTTTATACTCTAATTCTTTCATATCTTGTAGATAAATTTGTGCAGCCTTAGCATAGGGAAAGTGCCCCGCAGCATGAAATAACGGAATCATTAGCTCAAGACTATGTAAATGTAAGCTCCAATCTCCCATGCGGTCGGCAGCAATAAAGTCCTTCAATAATGTAACCATTCGAAAATAAGTAATCCATAATTTCGACGTTTTATTTTTATTCTCAAGTTCAACTAACTTATTTTCAAAAATTGTAACAAGCGTTTGAAATCCTTCATTTTTAGTTATTTCAGTATAGTTAAACATTTCGAAAATCATGGATTTCTCATCATCATTCAATAAATTTATAAAATCCGTATTGTGCTCCATAAGATTTTCAAAAATCAATTGTGATAAAGCTTGCTGTAATAAAGTATGGGCACGTACTGCTCTAGCATACGCCCGTCCAGATAATATGTGGTCAATGGTATTTTCAGCATATATGGTAGAAAAAACTTCTTTTATCCCACTTCCAGCCATAATATAACCGATGGATCCCATGTAAGACATAAGAGTATGAAATGAACCCAATCTCACGATAACCAATATTTCATCAGATAAACAAACCGCAGAAGCTATATCCCGTGCTTTCATATATAGAGGTTGATCGAACGTTAAAATGCATGTCCTCATACTCGACTCCTTAACATTATCTACGGAAGTTTTCATAGCTGTATAAATTGTGTTGTAATCACTTGGAGCTGCATTGATAAATGGTAAAAAAATTATCGATGACACATCAAAATCATGTGCATTGGTTAATAAATTCATAAATCCATTCCATCCTGGAAATTTATTGTCATTCTTGAATTTTAAATACGTCCAAAGAATATTCAATTGTCCATTTGTAGTAAATTTTTTAATATCCGGTTCAAGTTCAGATAACTTGATTGTTATGTTTGAAAAACCTGTACCAACAGAAGCTGGATAGATTTGTAGAGGGATATTCCCTTTTTTAACAAACTCAGATTCAGGCGGAATAGTCTTTAAACGTTTAATAGGTCTTCGAGGTTGTATACTATCAGCTGGGGTAACTATTTCAATGCTTCCCATGTAATGGAACGTTCCTCTACCATCAATAGTGTTAATATTGAAATCGGCATTATCATGCACGAATTGAACAAAACTGCCAGGTTTTATTTCTGGTGGAGATGCAAAAGTTGCGGAAGCTTCGTATAACGTAGCCTCTTTGTATGAAGCACAAAAGCCTAAAGAATGACAAATATTTATAACTTTTTTCGAGCCAAATTTTCTATGAAACATCACAGCCAATGTAATATGCAAAGGTGATAGAAATGATCTTGGTCGTACAGCAGATATTACAGCATGCGCGACAGATTGACATTTTTTTTCATATCCAGGAATTGTGTCTACCTTATTTTTTTTATCTTTTAAAATTATTTCTGACAATAAAAACTTTAAAGATTGCGGAATTGACTCATCAATATCTTGAAGCATTTTGTCACTTGCCGTGTAATTTTCATTATCGTAAACTTGAGCTCTTATGTCCCTTCTAATAATTTCGCTGGCCGCTTTTAATATGTGAAATTCCGCTTCTTTTTTATTATTGTGTATTTGATTGTACCAATTGTCTGTTAATATATCATGGTTGATTTTTTTAAAACATATGATAGTATTGGATCCAAATTTAATTGAAATAACAATGTCATCGTGATAGCGGTCTATGAGTCGCTTTCTAATAGTCTTTTCATCCGGAATATGCTCTGTAGTTATGACATTTTTTTTAATTCTTGCATGGTGAATTGGCAGTCGTCATTCTCTTCTATGTACTTATATATTTGCTCTATTGCAGAATCGATCATCACTTTTCTTGGACTAATTTTCTTTTGAAAGTTAATTAGGTGAATAGAATTTTTAATCGAATTATAACAATTGACATGATATTTTGCTTCGAGTGTCTGTAAATCTGTTATGCCAGCAATTCTTTTATGAATTTCGCGATAATAGTCATTTTTCTGTACCGCTATAAAATTCATAATGGAGTCACTCAAAGTTGCAGTATTGATGTATGAAATTTGTCTTCGCCGATTTTTATTCAATTTTGCTTCTTTTGCTTTATCAGCTTCTTGCCCACAAAAGACACATTTTTTCCCCCAATCGAAGTTTAATACATCAGTGCTACTTCGAAGTTTTTTTTCGGAGGTGAACTAGTTTCATTTTGCGTCTTCTTATAAATTTCAATATATTTTTTATTAATATATTTTTGACGACAACTTGCATGGGCATAAACGAATTTAGTTTGCAGGTGAGGTAATAATCCATCCTGTCGTTCGCTCGAAGCTGCTCTCAAAGTGTTTACTCCTCTGCTTATTTTTATAATTTCACCCAAATGTGAGTTCGTTTCGGATGAAGAACCTAATTTTTCACATAGTATGCAACTATGCTTATCAGCCATGATACTGGTACATGGTTCTTCCATTTTTTTAAACCTTATAATAAATAAAAAGTAACAAAATTTAGTGCGGTTTATTCATTTTTATAATTTTTTATTTTACTTGAATTGACCTTCAATCATCTACCAATTATTGAATTCTTTAATATTAATTGCAGTTTTTTAATCAAATTACCTTATTACCACACGAAGAAAAAAAAAATCTTGAACAGAAGCTCAACAGCAAAAAATCGTCTCCAATAAAACTTCCGTTAGCAACATATAGCAAGTCGTCGTAAAATTACACAATTTGCACTTTTAAATAAACAACATATACAGGGCACGTGTCATTTATAACTAAGCTATCCAGAAAACGTCCGTTTAGTTGCATGTTGCAGCTGCCGCTGCCGTCCCTTCTACCTTCCCTCTCTCCTTCCCGTTCACGTTCTACTAGCTGTAAAAGGTCTCTACGACCCTCCATAAACACAAGTATCTCCAAAAGATGATTTTCTATACCTATTCGAGTCAAATTCAACGTATACATAAAAACAATTCTATTTGAAGTTAAATTATATGCTGGAATATTAATTTTTAATCTTTTTTTAATTAAATAATGAAAAAATTGAAAGCACAAAAAAATTTTTGGTAAACTTTGCAAGTTATAGCATAAAAAAGAAAATGCCACCTCAACCAAAAAAATTCATTCACTGTAACCATTTTCCGAGGTCAAAACCTCTGGGCACTCCACTATTTATGATTTGCTTGATTCTAGGAATATACTGAAATGAATTTAATTAGCCGTAAATTTTTGTAATTTTATCCGATTCCTTAAAAATTACGACGTCATTTACATTTGTTTTCTCCATGACTCACTCCAGCTACGCACATTAAGCGCTATATCTCCTATGACATAGTCGTCTGAAAATTTATGTAGTGAAAACAAATTGATTAAAAAGTAATTTATTTTCTTTTAATTATCTTATGATGTTTCAAATTAATTAGCAATTCAAAATTTTAAATTTATTAGCTTCTTCTAAATTTATATTCTATAAACCTCTGTACTGCGTTCTCACACAGTCCTAGTTACCACACATATAAAATTTTGCTTCAGCAAATCTGATTTGTTTCCATTCTTTAATCTCTACATTGTAAGAGTTATCAAATTTATAAATTATTCTCCTCTGCTACGTATTTACAGGTTTTTACCGGAGGAGAAGTTACAGGCTTTTACCGGTAATGTTTGCGAACTTGATGCAGTTTGTTAAGATTTATATATATCTGTACGTTATCGTCTTGTCAAAATCTGCGTTTTAATATTTAACACAGCCAGAAAATTATTATACGTATCTCATTTAATTTTAAACAGTTATTGCCACGTACAGAAGAAGAATAATTTGTTCTTGCACTATATTAGTTTGGCTATTTCAAATCTCATTATAGTCTTAAAGACTAATATGGCCTTAAGATAGTAATTATATTAATATAAAATATACAATTATAGAAATGAGTTTTCATATAGACATTGATGCATTAAATTGCATAATCAATGCTAACGCAACCAATTGCAACACTTATATAACTAAAAGCAGTTACTTTTACGACATTGAACTACAAGGAAGTCTGGGCGAACCCATTTGTGTTAAGACTCTGTCCAACCATTGTAGAGGTCCATTTAAATGTAATTCGATCCAGCAAGGTGTGGAGGTAACAGTTTGTCGTCTTTGAAAATTAACATAAATAAAATAATTATTATAATTAAATAAAACCTTACCTGTATTCCGCTCCCCAACCTTTCACAAAGGACATTCGAATAGTACACATTCGAGTTAGTTGATAAACTGCCTCAAATCCTTGAGAAACGGATTGCGAAAGTAAAGCTGCGAATTCTTGGTTATTGAATATTTTCAAGTTACAGCCTTTAAGTATAAAAAAAAACAGTACAAATTAAATAATCAGATGCGAATTCAGGAAAAATATATATAAATTGTAATTTCTTAAGAGTTGTAGATGACTTAAAATTAAACAAAATTTATGTTTGCTTTATAAATACATTGACATGATATTATACAAATTTATTTATAATTTATTTGCCAGCAGATTACACACTATAAAGCCACTATGAAAGTTTACAGCGATTACAGCAATTTGTCAAGAAAACTGTTTTTCTTCATCTGCTCCCATTTTCTACAAGGTATTAAGGGAACTGAATATTAAACCTCTTACGGAAGTAAAACTAAAATGAAATAGGTTTGTCAATACGTCCCAATATTTAAATTGATTTAATATTAAAAAAAATATGGAATACACCACGTATTCACAAGATATTAATATACAAAGATATTAATATACTAAATATTAATATAAGAAACATAAATTTCAAATCAAATGGACAGGAGCAAAAACGATTTCCTAAGAAATACTATGTAGTCTGCATATTTTTAGTTCTAGGTTCGAAAATCAGGCAACTACTCGTAGGCATATTCCCAAATTCATATACTTCCGATTTCAGAAAACGTTGATTCAATAGCTTGAAATGTTGTAAAAAATAAGTTCAAAATTGGGTAATATTAGGCAATGCGGTATGGTTGCCCACAAAACTCATATTTTCAAGCTTTTCATCAGTATTTTGTATTTGGACTTCTTTCAGCATTTTGTGTATCTGTGCACTTTCTGTGTACACATTGCCTATAATTAAAGATATGCGTAGAAAGATAATTGTGTGTAAAATATTATCCCTCAATCAACATTATCTACTTTTATTCTTTCAACCCACATCTACTTCGTTATTCTAACTGTATAAAACTTACCATCTCTTAGCTCTCTCTACTTTCACCCAATCTTTAATAATAATGCATGCAGAAATGAAAAGCCAAAAAAGTTATGGCGATATTGTTTAAAGCAATCTACATATTCGAGCTGATTATTAGTGGGACCAAAATTATTTGTACTCAAAGCAGCAATGTTTAATCCACGACATAATTACCTGGTGGAATTTTACAGACAGTTGCAGGATGCCATCCATAACGCTGATTGCAATTTGGACTTTGTACAAATATGCTAGAATCACTTAAACATTCTGCAAAAACTTCTCCTCCAATATAATACAATCGAACTCCCTTTCCAATATGCCGCCTAGTCTGTTCAACCACTTCATTACGATTCACGTTAGATAAAAGACCAAGACAAAATCTAAGTAAAATACGTAAAATATAATCACAAATTCTATGTAAAAATACTGATTCCATTACCTCTCTGAGTTCGAAGGGTCGGTAAATCCATCAACCGTTATCGATGGTTGTGAAGCATGAAATGTTTCCCCGACTCTTGTATTAAGCTCATAATAACTTATTGAACACCAAAAAGCTGGCTCATGGTACATCACAGGTTGTGCATCCACGGGTGGACTAGGTGTAAGCCGGGTCAAACCTGGAAATACCAAATAGAATAAAATCAGATTCCTATTCAATATTCCGATAAAAAGAATATTTTATTTATTTTGCTGATACCAACAACCACTCACTCAGATTGTCGTTTTGGTCCATTGGATCTCCATCTTCAGACATATATCCCGGTGGAGGAGTTTCCGTGTTTGGAATACTTCCTACACTTAGGCCACTAGAGTCCATTATTGTGGTGTTACTAGGTATTTGCTGTCCTAATGTTGCTTCCATGAATGGTGGACTATTTGGTACACTAGAATTATGACCAAGTTATAACACATCCACGATTTAAGTCGCTATCATACTTTAAAGCATTGTTGAATTGTATATTACTAGGTATCTGGTTGCTATGATCATCAAGTGGATAGTCTGCAATCGAATCAGGTGGCGTCGGCAATGATTTTGGTACTAATATTGATAGCTCAACTTTTTTGTAATGATAAGGATTTATACAAATTTCATCTTTCTTCAACTGATAGGCGTACTCACAATGATCCAAGGGTTTCAATTCATTCTGACTCTGAAAGATAAATTTACAGTTCATTTTCAATATTAAAATATTAAAATTTACTATGAATTTACATACAATAATGAAAAGTCACGGGTCATTCCAATAAAAATCGACTAGTGGCTCTAAATGCTATGTTGCATTTATTAAACAATGTGGGTGTCATATTTTTGCACTTGGTCAGTTACTTATGGACAAATAATTTTTGAAAAAATTTAAAATTTTGTTTCTGATAATAGTTAAAAAAAAAAAATTATATCTCCAGAAAGCGTAGAATAGTAAGATATGGCTGATTTTAGATAATATAAAATATATAATAGAAAGAAAGATGGCGGAAGTGTCAGAATAATTTTCTGTGCTAGCAGTGCTTCTACTTTTTTATCCCGCTTTCATTGCTAAATTCAGGTATTTTTTATTAATATTTCCTGCCGTGCTTGGTATTTTTTCATTGTGTATTGGAGTTGATTAGCGTTTGGCTTTATTTTTCTGCTTTGACTGATGGTGTCTGTTGCTGTGAACGCTGCACGTGGCTGCCTGTAGGAAATCCAGCTTACTCCACAATTGTTCCTTGCTGTATAGTCTTTGGAGTCTCAATTGGCCCCTACGCATCGATGGCTTGTTTTGCATATGTGCGCGGGTCTTTCCCGAACACGTGATAGACATAGTTACATAGTTACATAACCTATTTCTCCGAAGTGGTATCGGCCCTTGGCATAGTTCTGGCTTTACTACTTCTCAGATGGGGGAGTCTGCTGGAATCAAGCTCGAATCAAGCTCAAGCTTAAGTCTGCTTCAATGACGTCGGACAAAATTGATAACATTCTTGCTGCCATTTCGGAACTGGGCACTGGTTTCAACAATCGATTTGACATCATGAAGGCGGACATCGATAAGAGGTTCGACGCTCTTAGCCGCCTCCTCCTTGGCAAGCTGGATGTGGTTGAAAAGGGTTTGCAAGGTTGTTGTAGCAGGATAGATGATGTGGACTCGAGGATGACAGCTCAATGTGACGCTTTAGAGGCCAAAAATTCCATACTTCAGCGGATTTTGAGACGTAATGACTTGATTGTAACTGGTATTTCTCCTGATGTTTCCGATGTCCTACGTTTTGCCTGTGAAGTTGCTACAAGCTGAAGCTTGTGGGGTGGACTGCTCCAGCAAGGATTTGGCTCACTGTTGCTGGTTAAAGGGCGATAAAAGGAAGCTGCTGAGATCTCGTAATGAATAAGTACTTCAGGATGATGAAAGAGGGGAAGGCGTTGGATCTCGCTGCTGTTTGTCCTCAACTGGGACTGAGCTCTAGACTTTACATAAATGAACACAGCTCCCACGGAGAGGAAGCCTTGAGGAATTTTGCCAGGTTCTTACTTAACCTGAGTAAAATTAGGTCCTTCAAATTAAAGGGAAGCCTTGCTTCGATTGTTCACATGGATGGCGGTGTTGAGAATTTTTCAAACATCAAGCTGCTGCGTATTAGATTCCCTGGTTTGGCCAGAAGTAAGAGGTCCGTCGCAAAGTCAAACCCCTCCTCTGGTTCGGCTCCAGCTGGCACAGGAAGCCCGGATTTCCATGGATTTTCTGAGTAACTTATCCTTCTTCATTGTTTTGTTCAAATTGCTTTTTACATCCACTAAATACAATTACATTCTTAGTATAAGTTAGCTTTAGTTCACATTATTGATATGATATTCTTGTTTTTTTTTTTTTTGCACTTTTCTTTTTTTTCTTCAATGTATGGTTTTCTTTTTAAATTTTGAATTCTTTATTGCTGCTTGTAGTTAGTATTATTTACTTAGAATTTTGAACTACTTTTAATTTTTAGTTTTCTTGGGATTTTATGCTTTTAATTACAGTTCTTATGCTTAATTAGGTGCTGCTTTATATGATTGTATATGGATTTTTTTTTTTATCTTGCTTATATTTGCATATGTACGGCGAACTCATCTCGATTGATCATCCATTGCCCGCTGTTTTGAGTTTTTGGAAGCCTCAGTATGAGTTCTCTTGATGATTTGGGACAGGTTGCAGGTGATAACTCGCTCCTTAGATCAACTCTTACTAGCTTTTCTAATTCTTTAAATTTCGGTCATTTTAATGGACAGAGCATTAGACCAGGCGTCCGAACAGCAAAATTTGATGAAGTAAAGTGCATTCTGGAAGGCGGCTATCTCGATGTTGTTGGTGTGAGTGAGACTTGGCTGAAACCCTATGTTTCCTCTAAGTCAGTTGAGATACCTGGTTATAGGCTTTTTAGGAACGACAGACCTGCTATCAGGGGTGGAGGTGTTGGTATATATATCTCGGGAAGGATAAGGGATAGGCTAGTTGAAAAGTCAAGTTTTCTCACTAATGGTAGTGAATACATCTTTTGCGAGCTTGCAATCGGGTTAGCCAAAGTACTTGTAGGTGTCTGTTATCTCCCCGATGGTGATCTTTCAAAAATGAATGACGTCCTATCACGTATTTCGCCGCGATACGAAAGCATCATTATTGGGGGAGACTTCAATAATAATCTCCTTGGCTTGCATGCCTCGGCTAGAGCTAGGGATTTCTTTGCTGGTCATAGCCTACATATTGTGCATAATAATAAGCCTACACATTTTGATGTTTTCCACGCTAGTAAGTCCCTATTAGACTTCTTTCTGGTGAGCTCGGTCGAGCAGGTAAGTTTCAAAATCAGTTCCAGGTGCCGGGCATCTCTAGACATGCCTTCATATATATTTCATCCGACATTCCCCTTCCCCAGGTCACCGAAGAATTCTCCTATCGGGATTATAAAGGCGTTAACGTGGAGGCCCTCTTGGACTGTGCGCTGTCAACAAATTTCTCTGATATGTATCTAACTAATAATGTAGACTTGCAGCTATCGGTTTTCAACAACCGTGTCCTTCAACTTTTCAATCAACACGTTCCTCTCAGAACATTTTCAAAGAGACCGACTGTATCCAACTGATATCATACTCCAGCCATCAAGAGAGCGAAGGCTCTTCGGGACCTTGCATTTAGGGCTTACTCTGAGCAATGCACGCTCGAGAGATGGGGACTATTCACGAAGTTTCGGAACAGGTATCGTAAAGCCAAGATGGCTCAGGGAATAACTATATTTGGTGCATCGTGTTCCACTAAGGCCCTTTGGGCGAAAGTTCGTAACCTTGGTGTGCTTTCTGACTCAAACCCCGGGCAGCATGACATTGACCCTGATGTAATGAACAGCTTCTTTGCTTCAGTGCAAACTGATCCTACATCTACCTCTTCGTCGAGTAATAATTTTAGCATCGCCGATCATGAGGACTCCTTTTCCTTTTCCAACGTAGATATCTCCCAAGTCTTTTACGCCCTCTCGTGTGTCAAATCGGACGCAGTTGGTCTGGATGGGATCCCTTAAAATTTCTGAAGCTAGTTTTTCCTGCCCTCTCTGGTCATATCATTTATCTATTTAACACCATTATCACCACTTCAGCCTTCCCTACTGCATGGAAGTCAGGCAAGGTAATTCCTGTTCCCAAGTGCTCCAATTCTTCACAGCCCTACAGCAACCATTTTGCCAGCACTCTCTAAGGTTTGGGAAATCTTAATCAGGAGCCAAATAACTTCGGCATCTGCTGTCCCCTATCTTATTTACCCCAAGCAATCTGGCTTCCGCAAAGGTCATAGTACCTCGAGTGCCATTCTGGACATTACCGAGACGGTAAGGCTCAACATGGAACGCAAGCTGGCTAGCATACTCGTATTACTCGACTTTAGCAAAGCCTTTGATAGCCTAGATCACACTATTCTGTGTCATAAGCTGCAGAGTCTTTTCCGCTTTTCCCGGTCCGCCTGTAACCTGATCTACTCTTATCTGAGCTTGAGACGCCAGTGTGTCATGTCAGGGGATCGTACATCTGATCTTGTGGGCCTCCACAAAGGTGCTGTAAATATCAACGCCGACCTTTCCTCTGTATCATCTTGGGCTTTGTGCAATAAATTAACTCTAAACCCAGTTAAGTCGAAATCGATTGCCTTCTTTGGTCATCCAATCACGCACCTTCTCGATCCCATCTCCCTTAATGGGGTTATCATACCCTATTGTGATAAGGTCTCCAGCCTTGGCTTCATCTTAGATGAGACTTTATCCTTTTCGCCCCACATTAATACCTTAATCGGCAGGGTAGGTTTTGGTCGTCGCAAACTTTATAATATCAACATGTACCTGACAACATCTGTAAGGAAGAAGCTTGCCCATGCCCTGTTGTTTTCACACTTCGTTTATGGGGCGGAGCTTTACACTGGAACTTCCGCAGGAAATATTGACAGACTACGCACGTCCTTTAACTCAATTATCAGGTATGTGTACGATCTTCCACGGCGGGTGCATGATTTGCGCGGCTACACGGTGGACTTTCTTAATACTACCTTTGACAGGTACCTTATACTCCGCAATCTCATCTTTTTGTTCAAACTAATTCGATCTCGCATTCCGCAATATTTGTTTTCCAGGTTGGAGTTTGTTAGGTCCCCTCGTTTCCCATTTAATTTAATTATCCCGCGTCATTCATCCAACGTTCTGAAAAATTCCTACTTTGTTCGTGTTATTCCCATTTGGAACTTATTGAATTTCGCTTACTCCTCGCTTACTTTGATGGCATTTAGATCGCACCTTCTAGATTTTTTGAATGCTACTCAATTGGAAGTCTTAACTGGTCGTGCTGGTCTGGCTCTTCGTTAACCTATGCTCTTCTATTTTAGTCCATTATATTCTATTCTATTCTAATCTATTCTAATCTAATTTAATCTAATCCAATTTTTCCCTGCCCTTCGTACTACGTCCCTATTTCGCGCATTGATTTACTAACTTTCACACTTTCGGCTTGACAATAGGTAGTGCACCTGTACCCTCAGATCTCACTTCTGTACTAGTACTTTCTACGTAATACCTCTCTGGGCAGCGGGAGTGGATTGATCGATCGAGTGCGTTTTGTCGGCATATTTAAAAATTTAAAAAAATTTCATTTTAGTTAATCTTAGTATTTTTTTTTTCTTGTTTATTTTTATTGTTCTGCCACTCATTTTGTTTGCTGTAGCAACATGTTTTTATACAATGGGCCTAAAGGCCTAGTTGCTTATCATAATAAATAAATAAATAAATAAAAAAAAATAATATAAAATAAAAAAAGTTCAATTACAAAGAGGAGAAAGGACCTTTAGGGTCCTTTTTTGGTACTTCGTCCTTTAATTTCTAAAATGGCGTATTTTCAATTTTGAATATTCTTTTATAGGATTTATTACCAAGTTGGGAGTGTGTAAATAAAAATAAATTATATGCTGAGATGCAAAAACACAACGAGTAAGTTAAACATCAACAAATATTAATCACTAACATAAAACCAAAGCGACGCCAAAATCACGTGGCTGGTGTGAAAGAACGCCGTCAACGAGGTAGTCATCCTATTTGACTTAGCAGTTGCTGGGCTGAACCAATCAATTTTTGGTTTTAGTACTGTATTCCGCTGAATGATTTTTGCAGTGGTTTTTCGCATATATTTCTAGAACGGTTCGTCGGACAGAAAAAATGATTATATAAATTATTATACAGGATTTTGGTACAATAAAAATGTCTAGGACTGATTGTTTTCACAGTATCCATAAAAAACTTTAATTTTTATATGGCAACACCAAGAAGGGGTTGCCCGATTTATTCTTTTTTGAAATTTTATTTGCTATTACTATGAAAACACCATGTACCAATTTTAGCTATTTAAGTCGACGCGTTCTCAGGCAGTGTCCAAATATATAGTGGAAAACAAAATTTTGTATGGGAACCCCACAAAGGAGTTGCCCGATTTGTCTCATTTTTGAAATTTTACTTTTTTTTTAAAGTCGGCGTACAAAATTTCAGCTCTCTAAGTACACGCTTTCTCGAGTTATCGTGCGCACGGACGGCTGGACGGACATGCAAAAATCAAAATAACATTTAATATTATGCGTGGGTGTCCAATCCATTTTGCTCTACCATCATTATTTCTGTGCGTTACAAACGGAATGACAAACTTAGTATACCCTATAGATTTCATCTAGGGTATACTAGGCTCTATACAAAATCCACATTTTCCAAATGAATATATAGAATATGAATAGATGACAATACAATATTATTATTTTTTTTCTCGTTCCCACATACCTACTTTTAGGGTTAGCAAACAAAATTTGTTTAATTTTATTTCCTTAAAAATCGACTTTAATCAATATTTAATATTATAGAACATAAGCTTGCAATAAAAGTAATAGCTTCGAATATATATATTTGGATTGTTCATATTTGAACAAGCGTTTCCAGCCGCATTATTATAACACTAACAACAGTAACAACCTAAATTTGATGTAATATATCAAGTGCATGGTGTAATAATTAATGTATATCAAGTACATTTCCCCATAACACGATTGTAAACAATACGATTCCAAGCAAGTAATCGAAGTTTTCTTTATAGGTATTTGACCAGCAATTTCATTTAAATGATGCTATGAGGAAATGAACTACTACTAGAATAAGCGGTCATTAGTAAGTAAATCTTTGTATATAAGTATCTAGAGTTTTCAATAAAGAGCCAGTGATTTTTTAATCAGTCAAGCCACCAAAATCTTGTTCACCCCCTACCAGAGGTAAGCTGACCAACACATTTCTGAGCTGATTCAAGTCACTGTTGAATTTCCTACATGGTCCTTCGAGGAGAGAAAAAGAAAGCTATCACAGGTTTAACACACGGTTAAATTTAGCTATTCATCGTAACCAGCAGAATTAATTCATCGACCACCAGACAGTCAGCTAAAACAGATTCAACACATTGTTGAATGTAGCGGAATTAATTCATCGATAAGCAGACTGACTGCTAATACAGATTTAATACGCTGTAAGTCTGCTGTTCTTCTATAGCAGCAGAATCCACTCTTCGCTCACATTTCAGACAGCTATAACAGATTTGACTGGCTGTTAAGTCTAGCTGTTCTACGGAAGCAGCATCATCTATAGAAAACATTCTATCAGCATTTTCGCCTCAATCGCCAAACACAGATTTTACACATGGTTAAATCTAGCTGTTTTATACAAGCAAATCATTTCAATCAGCTAACACGATTTAACACTGTTAAATCTAGTTGTTCGTTGAAAACTTTTAGTAATTGAGCCTCTGAAACAACCAAATTTGATTATCTCCACATTATCTAAACAATATAAAAAGCACAAATACTCATTATGATTGAGGAAGACATTTCCAAACAAAAATGTCTGGCAGAGGAGATCGCTCGCCCATTGATATATTTCAGGAAAGCCGGTGCCGAAAGAAAAACTCCAGAACTCATTTCACAATATCCAATGGAATCCTTTGAGAACGGCTCCTACTTCTACGACTACCTTTGTCATATCACCTTCGAGAACCACAACAACAAGCTCAAAACTACTAATCGATCCATATCACAGCTCAATCAAATATTAATAACTTCTCACCAACGACAACAATGCACGGCCGTGAATTACCATTTACCGGTATAAGCACACAGCCAGTCACATGGAGGTTTTCTATCCAGCAGTACCAAATCATGATTCAGGTTTGGAATTCTCCGCATCAGGAGGCTAACAGATTATTCAACCTCCCCAAGCTTCCACCAGCAAAAATACCCAAGTTTAGTAAGGATTATAAGGAGTGGAAGTCTTTTATTGACATTTTTTCCAACGTCATTGAAAGAAATCCTTATATCAGTAACGTGGAAAAAATGCAATATCTCCTGTACCACTTAGACGGAGATGCCAAGAGAGTCATAAGTCATCTACAACTATCAGACACGAACAATAAAGCTGATTAAAGGACGATTTAAAAATAGAATACGGATAATGTCAACACTATTTTGAGCAAAAAAAAAAAAAAAAACAGAACACAGGAGAGGACAAGAGGATAAGATTATATGATCTCATAACATAAACACAATGCTTAGGAGCTCTCAAGATGTTAAACTGCAATACTGACGAGTGAACCCTATGACTGTGTGTATTTTGACCAAGAAACTGGACACTGGAAGCTTACGGCTATTTAAAGAAGGCCTCTCTGATCCAAGGGAAATGCCATCCGTCGATGAGTTATTAAAATTCGTAGAAAAACGTCACCAGGCTCTGGATTGCATTAAGAATAATAATTATTACAAACCTATGCCTCACACGAGCAATACACAGATTCCGTGGATATTACTACCAACTGCTATAGTAAAAATAAAAAAACGTTTCTGGGCAGACTGAGTCTTTTAGAGTTCGACTCTGGCTCACAAGTTTCTCTAATCACTGAAGAAGCATTTCATATACTACCGCTGCAGAAGCAGCGAATCAAGGCTCCCATACTAAAGGTACTTTCACATCAAAAACAAGAACAGAAAAATGTAAACCGAAAAGCTCAATTTATTTCACTTTAAAACAAGATTTTTGTTCCAATGATTAATAAAATCCAGAGAAATAGGATAAACTAAGAATTTTACTGAGAAAATAGTTATATTTATTTCAGATTTTGAAGAAAAACACAACTTTTATGTTTTATCGGCCGAAAAACTTTTTCGGCGGAAAAATTCGTCCGATAAATCATAAAAGTTGTGTTTTCTTAAAAATTCAAAGATTAATATTTTATTTTATTAGTAAAATTATTAGTTTATCGTATTTCTCAAAATTTTATTAATCATTGGAGCAAAATCTTGTTTTAAAGGGGAATAAATTGAGCTTTTCGGTTTACATTTTTTCGATTCTTGTGTTTGATGTGAAAGTGCCTTAAGAGTTGGGGAAGCTGAATCAGCTATATCATCTAGCAAAGTCAATATCAAGCTCCAACTTCGACATCAACATAACGCATACCGCTCCATAGAACCACTTGTCCTCTCCAGGGTCAATTCCCATCTTCCTGAATGTCAATAGGAATAGACATCAGCAAATACGGAAATATTACCTTGGCTGATGGAAATTGAAGACACTGCTAGATCAAACCAGATTGATGACACGTGCGATTTACATTATCAATAAACTCAGATCAGAAACTGAACAGTTAGGAGACTCAAGAAAGAAATCATTGGCAAGACTTCTTCAAAACGAAAAGAAGTTAAATAAGAACTTTACTGACATGACAGAATACAATACTTTTATGGCCGAGTATGTGGAATTATGCCGTATGAGTCCTGCAAGACCATTCAAAGGAGAAGTTGCGAACGTTTATTATTTGCCTCATCACGTTGTGTTCAAGAAAGACAGTACCACAACTAAATTGCGTGTGGTATTTGATGGCTCATTTAAAACAGATTCTGGTCTAAGCCTGAATGACTTACTACTTTCTGGGCCAAAGCTTCAGCAAGATCTCGCACAAATATTCTTACGTTGGCGAAGATATAGGTACGTTTATACTGATGACATCGAAAACATGTTTAGACAAATAAAAATTGACGATAGAGATAAAAATTATCAAAGAATACTCTGGCGGCAGAAAATTGACGAACCGATTCAGGAATATATTTTGAACACTATTACATCATATGGGACAGCTGCAGCTTCGTACCTGGCCGTTAAAACGTTAAAGCAACTTTCTGAAAATGAAGGCTCCAGTTTCCAGTTGGTAAAACAGTCCCCACCAACGTTTTCTACATCGACGACATGTTGACGGGAGCAAACTCAAAAGAAGAAGCTCGGATGTTGCAACACCAGATAATAACACTTTTGAGTAAATACAAATTCAATCTCAGAAAATGGACATCGAGCAGTGAAGATTTACTCAGAGGTATACCTGAAGTTATACGAGAAAAGGGTATACGAAAATAAAATAATTCGACACAATCAAGGCCCTTGGTATACACTGGAATTCTAAAAAGGATGAGTTTAAGTTTAAGCTTAATTGGGACAACTTAGACTCAAAACTAAAAAAAGACAACTCCTTTCGAAAATCTTCACACCGGTAAATTTTGGAGCTAAACTTATCATGCAATCACTTTGGAAAACGGGAAGAGGATGGGATGAACAAGTGCCTCCTGAAATAACAAGTGCCTCCTTCCTGAAATAACAAGTGCTTGAGAGAATCCTGAAAAAGAGTTGATTGATAAATCATAGAGCGAATCGTGAAATTGAATTACATGGTTTCTGCGAAGCATCAGAGAAAGGCTACGTAGCAGCTGTTTATTCTAGACCAACCGATCCATTTTCAAAGATTCATACAGCTCTATTAACTTCAAAAACTAAGGTAGTCTCAATCAAACTGATCTAGGCAACAGTTGACACTCTAGATTTAGACAACAGTGTGGTGGGATTCGGAGATAGCACTGGTCTGGATTGCAAAAAATCCTAACAATTGGACTACTTTCGTGGCAAATCGAGTATCTCAAACACAGAAATAATGTCCAAGGGAAATATGGAGGCACATATAATCCAGAAATAATCCAGCAGATATTGCATCAAGGGGAATCAATGCTTCTAAAATCTTATCACACAATATATGGTGGAAGGGGCCTTCATGGCTATCACATGGTCCTCAAGCATGGCCCATAAACAAACTAAATATAATAACTGAAAAAGAGGCCAAGAAAACAATAGTATCACTGAACGTCAAATCTGTTGATTCTACAGATATCTTAATATGTTCAAACTAAGTACACAAAGCAGATTAGGATAATTGCATATTGTAGAAGGTTTTTACACAACTGCACGATTCCAAAAATACGTAGAAGGCTGGACTTCTTAACATCCAAGAGCTCCTAGAGGCAAGAAATTCCATAATCAGGATGGTACAGCAAGAGACATTTAACGAAGAAATAGAGACCCTATTAAACGGTAGAACATTAAAAAGATCTATCAACTATTCACTTCATCCATTTCTAGACTCAAGAGGTATCTTATGTATCGATGGGAGAATACAAAACTCGAGCCTACCGACGGAGACCAAGCATCAAATGCTCCTGCCACAAAAGCACCACCTAACAGCTAATCATTGGCAGTGCCCACCGTCAGACTCTTCACGGAGGAACGCAGCTTACCTTAAGCTACGTTAGAACTCAGTTCTGGATTACAAATGCAAACAGTATTGTACAATCTAGAAATCAAAGATGTATAAGGTGTATCAGGCATAAGAAAACCTGCTCACAACAATTAATGGGAAATTTACCAACAGTACGCATAACACCATCGCAACCCTTCTCACATTGTGGAATCGATTATGCAGACCATTTCATCACAAAAATGTCAAAGGAAGAGGCACTAAAACATTAAAGTGCTACATAGCACTCTTTATTTGTATGGTCACAAGAGCTATCCATTTAGAGCTCGTTAGTGATCTTACCACTGATGCGTTTTTAGCTGCCTATAAGACATTTGTTGCCCGCTAGGAAAATTGCAAGCAAATATTTAGTGATATCAACCAATTTCGTCGGAGCTAAGAACCAGATGAATAAAGACTTGCAAGAAGCAATAAAAAAGATCAACGAAAACGACTGGTGAAATAATAGGCAACGACGACACAGACTGGAAATTCATTCCTCCAGCGAGTCCCCATATCGGAGGCTTATGGAAAGCTTCAGTTAAGTCAGTCAAACGGCACGTCAAACGTATTATGGGCGATACTCTCTTGACTTACGAAGAATTCACAACAGTACTGAATCAAGTGGAAGCATGCGAATTTCAAGACCAGTTTGTCAGCAATATAGCGAACCCATGGATTTCGAGCCTTGGACGTCCGTTATATGCCCCTCCTGAACCCGACCTCAGCAACAAACACGTATATTAAAGATGCAAATTAGTCGTAAAAACGCAACAAGATATCTGGAAGAGATGGTCAATGGAGTATCTCTCACAACTACAGCAACGTAGCAAATGGATAACGAAAAAATAAAATTCCTCACAAGGTGAACTGGTACTAATAAAAAGTGATAACTACCCGCCAACTACAGCAACGTAGCAAATGGATAATGAAAAAATAAAATCCCTCACAAAGTGAACTGGTACTAATGATAAGTGGTAACTACCCCCCCCCCCCTTCACCTACTCCCCGAAGTATTTCAGCTCTTCATCCTGGAGATGACGGCATAGTTCAAATCGCTTCTGTCCTTGACGTTGTCCAGAAACGACCTCTTGTCAAGATTTCTCAACGTCCAGTCGACGTAACCAACAATGAAGAACCATCCACCATCTCATTGAGGACGATGACAACGACTATATACATATATAATCACTAAATTTTTCAGGCAGCTCTGCGCTCGCGAAAAACGAACCTGATATTTTCAGTTACTACTCGCCGTGGTCTATTTTCCACTAAAAAAAACTAAGGACAGTATGCCAGTCACTGTTGATACGCTTGATGCCTTACACAAATTCGAATAGCTGATTCAATTTATGCTTCACGGATTTCCAATATCGTCGATACGGACCCTGATGGAGTTTTGTTATGATTCAATTATTTCGCGCACATTGTTTTCTCGTATAATAAAGTTGATAATCATTTTAATTTTAGTTTCTTTTTGGATTAGCTTAGAGTGAATTTTATTAGTTATTTTTATTTATTATTTTCAATTTTCTTAACATGTTTAAGTTTCTTTTACGATTTGCGATGATGTTTGTATATTTGCCTGTGGTTTGTTTTGTTTTACTAAGCTGTGAGTGTGATTCGACACTTGTTTCCTTCCACTGGTGTATCTCGAGCTATGCCATTGACAGTGCAATAATTAGTATTAAAGATGTTCGAGGATAAATACTCAGGCTTGCACAGGGTAAGGGTTTTATTTAATATTATGAGTGCTCGCTTTCAGGAGTTAAATGTATGTTCTTTAAGGGGTAACACTAACACCACTCTAGGATCTTGAAAAAATTTTAAATAGTTTTAAATACTTTGGGGTCATAAAAACAATATGCAGTTTGTCCTGTAGCGAAAACATTTTTTGAAACGGTTCAATTATCGATTTTACCGCAGCGCCTCAGAGCGCGGTGTGCAAATGCTATAATAGCAGCGCCTCGCAACGCGTGCTGAGCTCGTCACCAGGGCGGGCAAATGCTATAATAAACACAGCAATGTATGGTACAGACATTTCAGATTGAAGATAAAAAATTTTAAGGACTTAAGTGCTCGTACAACTTTAAACACGTTTTTTTCGAAACAACTTTTTCAAACTGGTAGAACGAATTACTCGAACACCTTTGCGTGGATCTATTTAAAAGTTTGATAGTAGCTTCACGATGACACTCTCTATTGACTATCAGAACCAGCTCTCTATTGACTATCAGAACCAGCTTAACCCAAGCTCGCTGCAGTGAAACGTTTAATAAATAAACGGTCAACAATATATGCTTTTCATCACTATATGTACATAAACCAAACACCGGATGAAATTACATGCAATGCGACAAGGAAACAGAAAATTGATGCACATGCGATTAATGGGTTCGTATATGCAAAAATTGGACCCTCCGGAGTTAGCATGCAACAGAGCCTTCTCAAATTATGCCCATTATCGCGGAAAGAGATTTTGCTAAGTAGCAGCGGAGAATCAACATTCGCATTAAAGAGTTGTACATAAACCTTACATCGGCAACCATACGACGTTTTTCAAGCGAGTGCACTTTAAAATGATTCAAGCGATCCTCATAAGGTAGAAGAATCGATGAATTATTCCAAGGTAGGTGCCTAAGAGCGAAGCGTAGAAAGTTCCGCTGAACATACTCGATGCGTTTGACGTGTGTACCGTAAAATGGAGACCAGGCCTGGCTAGCGTATTCCAAAAGAGGTCTCACAAAGCAAGTGTACAACTGCAATGTTATGGTGGGATTCGAGAAATCTCGGGACCAGCGTTTTATAAAGCCCAGCATAGAGTTACTCTTTGATAACATGTAGTTTATGTGGGAGATAAAATTCAATCTTTGGACATTTTTCAATATTGAGAGCCAAATTATTGATTTTGCATCAAACGAAAAATTTGTGAAGGTCACCTTGTACCTGCTCACAATCGTTAAAAGATTTAATCTGAGCGAAAAGTTTAATGTCGTCAGCATAAATCAAGACTAATTTGCAGTGCCTCACAACAGAGACAATTTCGTCCATAGATAGAATAAAAAATAGCGGGCTTAAGTCACCCGCTTGAGGTACACCGCACGAAGCTCTCAGGACTCTAGAGATCGAATATCGGAATAAT
Organism: Dioctria linearis; assembly: GCA_963930735.1. NCBI lineage: Eukaryota > Metazoa > Arthropoda > Insecta > Diptera > Asilidae > Dioctria > Dioctria linearis. The sequence goes on from OZ005740.1 coordinate 208,268,939, forward strand.
ATTTGATAGTTCTGTAATCTAAATAAAACTCCGTCCATTTTATAAGTGTGGGGGGAAACACATACGTTTCAATTTTAAACAGTATCACGAAGTGAGATAACTTGCTGAAGACTTTACTAAAGTCTGTATAAATACAATCTGTCTAGTAGCCTTTTGCCAACCCGCCAATGGTATCATCCGAGACAAATTCCAACAAGTTAGTGGTTGTTGACCTGCTCAAAATAAACCAATGTTGGTTTGAAGAGAGCAAATTCTTACGTGAAGTTGATAGTTCATAATAAATGGATTCGAATAAATTAGACATTTAAGATAATTTTGCAATAGGCCTATAGTTGGAAATTTCATTTTTACTACCTTTTTTTGTGGATAGATATGATAAAAGAATTCTTCCACAACTGCGGAAAACAACCACTGTTTGTATAGCGAAGGAACTCTATTGTTCTCCGCTAGAGTGCAAGTTCTTGTACTTGGACTCTTGTCGTAGTTTAGATATGGCGCAGATTCATGGACCAGTACCTTGAGGAATTGTGCAAGGATTCTTGGACCGTTACACTGTTGAAACTGCGGATTACACTGCCTATAATTAGCGCGGTGTATGAAATAGAGACGACTTATAGTAAAACCACAATTTTCTATTGAAAATTAAAACTTAATGAATGCTTTATTTTCCATTATCGGCTTTTTATATGATCAATTTGCTGATTATTACAAATAAGCGATTGATTGTACATTTTTAGTCGCGCCGGAAAGACGATATTTAATATTGCTAAAAATTTATTTCTGCGAAAAAATGCTGAGTGAATTGAACTTATTTACAATTAATGGAATATTTTTTATAATTGCTGAATATACAAAATTATTGTGAAACTTTGAATTGAAGAAATGCAAAAATGCAAGAAATTGAACAAATTATATTATGACTAAATAAGTGAGAAAAATTATATAGAATTTATTGAATGGAATTAAATGCGTTGGTATGTATGTATGTTATGTGTCTGTTGCCTGAACATCTTCCCCGCGTTGAACAGCTTGTTCAAACTTCCTCATCACGGATGCTAATTGTAAAAGGCTCTCCAGAAAAGCTTGTGAGTATAGCTTAGCTCAGTCCAGACCTTCTACATTTTTGTTTTGCCCACCTGTATATCAAGCAGGCGGCAATAAGTCGTCCAATGACAAGTGCTGAGTAGCCCAAGGTGAAATGATGAACATCGATTGGCTTGATTTCGTTTAGTAACTGTTGGTTTCTTTGTTTTTTGAGCTTAATTTTTTGAGCTTATCCGAGTGAGCTTGATAGCGTATAGGGCTGTGCTGCATTTCTTTCAAGCGCTTTGATGAAATAAGATCCCCCAGATTCTCCGTTGGCACTAGTGATGTTCGCATCGCGCTTGGGTAGACATTGTGGGCTTGAATTGTAATGAGCTCTTGCTTTATTCCGCAATTGCTCTGGATTTTCAGAATTCCAAATCCTTCAAGGATCTGCGTTGATAGTTTTTTGGCATACCACATTTATGGACTTTTTTCTTTTAATGAGTAAATCCATCGGTTGGGATTAAATAATTGTATCCACTTGGGACTGTTTTCAGTCTCCTTTACCTGACAGTTTGGTGAAGGTGTTCCCTGATTTATGAAACTCATTTCACAGGCGCTAATGTTGGCTCCCCTTCTATATATAGGGTGTTTCTGTTTACACGTGTATGTAGCCCTTTCCATGGTATCACATGTGGCTAATTCTTGTACGGTAAGCGGGTAGTATTGGTCCCGATGCAGGATAATTACTATGAAATCAGCCGAAGGTTTGATAGCCATGAAGGTGTTATTGATTGCCACTGGACAGGAATAATGCGAAATAGCTTGAATTCTTCATATGCAAACAGTGGCAATTTGATTCTGAATATTACGTATTTGTCGGCGACTCGACTTTCTATAGTCATTAAACTGTAGATCTGATCCAAAGTTTCGCGATTCCCTGGCAGCGTTAGGGTCGCTGGTAAATGGTCCTTTATCGTAATTAGTTCTTGTTTTAACTGTCTCGGAGAAAGTAGCTGAGGATTTATCTTCCCGTGATGTGTGTCTATGATCACGTCTAGCATGTAGCTTGCACGCGTCGTAAGCTGATGTCATTAACGTTAACTGTATGGCTGATGACATAAATAGCTGTGCTAGTCTTTGTTGATGAAGCTCTTCTGTGATGTTGTTGATATTATTGATTATTTGACGTAGCCGAAAATCTACCGCATTGAACTGGTGCCTGATGATTTCTTCGTCCTTCTTCAAAATGTTGGCAGTAGAATCAATTAAGGATGTTTGATTTTTTATTAAGCTCAACAAATGATCCTCGTTGTTTCCGATATTGTTAATAGTGGAGGCCATCTTTTCTGCATATTCAGAGTCAAGGACTCCAAATAGAGAGTTGGCTATATTCCCTACTATATCCAATGGTGCTCTAGCACTACGTTTCCTTGGATTTGATAAAAGTAATCATTATTGCTGATCAATTCGTTCTGTAGGATCGTGAATTGCTTCAGTATCAGCGAGCAGTAGAATGTGTCTGTTGAGATATTACAGATCTTTGGTAGTTTGTTGATGCCATTACTAATGCTGTTGAACTCCTTGCAATAATTGTCCATGTCGTAGTACACCACTAGATTCCAATCATTAGAGATCAAATGGGTAGAGCCAAGTTTTCGAAATATATGCCCGGGAGAGATTTAAACGGCCAAATTTCTACTGGTGAATTTCCTAGAATCGGCAATATGAGACACATGAATATGAGCTGTCCGAACGTCGTGACACTTTGGCAGGTCCTGCACCTGCGTCCTCTTGGTCTTTGTCAGCTCTGCGTCTCGGAAACCTTTCCTGTGTTTCATTCGCGCGTACGTCATCTTTAGCATCTACTGGCAAAGGTGCCAGTTTATGTATAGGTCTTCTAAGAGTTCCAGACGTGGTTTTGACGTCAGCAACTCGAACCAAGCGGTCCTTTCCCTGAATTGCCTGGGTAATCCTTCCGAGCTGCCATCTGAGGCGAGGCAAATTATCTTCTTTGATTACCACCATCACGCCAGGGCGAGCGTTCACGGATTGCTGCTTCCACTTGTCTTTGCTGCAGCTCACATAGGTGAGGCCATCGACGCCAAAATTAACTCTTCATATGTCAGAGAAGCTGCAGCGACACCCTTGCATAATAGGGATTTGGCTGATTTTACTGCTGCTTTCCATAATCCACCGAAATGTGGGGCGCTTGGTGGGATGAAATGGAACTCCATACCCTTTCCCTGGCACATTGAAGTAATCTTCTCTTGAGATCTACTTGAGTGTATGATGTCTTGAAGCTCATTCAGCTGCTTTCTGGCTCCTACGAAGTTTGTGGCGTTGTCACAATATAAGTTCAGACAACGCCCTCTCCTCGCTATAAACCGCTTAAGTGCCCCGGCCCCGAGAAATCCTTCTGTCGTCAGATCGCTCACCACTTCTGCGCCGCCTGGGTAGCGAAACAGCAGAATACTGCGATATATGATTTTTGAGGGCATTTCCCTCTTAATTTGAAGTGTGTTCAAATGGGGCCGCAAAAGTCCACTCCGGAATTTATAAATGGCCTAGCGGGTTGAACTCTGGCTGCGGGGAGATTTCCCATTAACTGAGTCATGAGCTTGGGATTGATTGATTGGCCAAAACCTTTGTCGTGTAAGTGCCAGTAAGGTTTGGGGGTCAGGGTGAAGGTTGCTGTTATGAATGTCTGTCATTAGTAGCTTGGTGCCTGGGTGAGCACAAGGCAGCAGTATTGGATGTTTTGACTCGTATGATAGATTTGAGTGTTCTAGCCTTCCTACTCGTATCATATCTTCCTCGTCAATGAAGGATGCGAGGCTATTTAATGAACTACTATTGTTAACTGTTCCAGTTCGATTTAGTTGGTTGATATCATCCATGAATCCTTCTTGCTATGCCTCTTTTAAGATTACGATAAGCGTTTCATCTAGTTCCTGAATGCTTACTGAAGCCTCGTTTCTTTTATGTTGATTTTTCGGCTTTGCATTATAAATAAATCTTAAAATGTATGTCATTATTCTCTGCAGCCTCTTGATTGAATTTCCGTGCTTGATGACACTGCTGAATGGTGAGCATTGTCTTGAGGCGGTTAACACGATCTTGATTTTTTCTTTTTACCATCAGTGTCCACTTTGGGATAGTTAGACGGCTTAATCCGGTCCATAAAACCAAATGTTGCAGTTCTTCAATTTCTCTGGGGGTATTCCACGGGATACGAGGTCTGCGGGGTTTTCAACGGATTTCACATGTCGCCATTGCTCTGTGTTCGTTTGCCTCTGAATAGAAGCTAGTCTATTGGCGACGAAAGTGTGAAATAAAGAAGGCTCTGCATTAATCCACGCGAGAACGATCTCTGAATCTGTCCAATAGTAGATCTTTTGACTATTCAACTAATTTTGCGGCGCATAGCTCAAGTCGGGGTAGTGTTGTAGTTTTTATGGGTGCCACTTTGGACTTGGCACATAATAATCGTACTACGACTATCCCATCTTGCGATATTGATCTGACATAAATTGCCAGTCCATAGGCTCGTTCAGATGCGTCGGAGCACGCATGAATTTGTATTGAGCTTGACTGTTGAGTTGAAGCAACGTGTCTTCGAATGTTGATGTCGCTCAGTTGCTTTAGACCTTTAGACCTTCTCGAAACTTAAGCCAGGTTGTGTGCATTTCAGTGGATATGGCTGCATCCCAGTCCAGCATTAGCGACCATAGTATATGTATGAAAATTTTTGCCGTTACCGTCACCGGTTTCACGAAGCCTAGAAGATCGAATATATGTGCAATGTCAGACAATATAGTTCGCTTGGTAATCCGTCTGGTGTCTTGCCAGGCTTATTTCAAAGGCATCTGTTTTTCGTAGCCAGGTCAGGCCAAGCGCCTTGATGTGTTCTTCCGATTCTTCATTAAAGTTGAGCTCTAGCGCAGTATCATCTTTTGGAATGTTTTGAAGTAATTGTGGGTATTTGAACACCAATTTCGCAGATTGAAACCCGCTGACTGAAGTAAATTCTTTAATTGTCGTTGCATTTTCTTGGACGCAAATTAGATGTTAGATCCGGTCATTACATCGTCGACGTAAAAGTCCCTTTTGAAAACCTCTGCGCCCAATGGGAACCGTTCTCTCTCCGTGTCTGCTAAAGACTGCAGACATTTTGTGGCCAAAAATGGAGCTGAGGTTAATCCGTATGTAACTGTGCAAAGTCTGAAGGTTTTCAAAGGTTTATCTGGATTGTCTCTCCAAAAGATCAGCTGGTAGTTTTGATCGTTTTCATCAAGTAGAACTTGCCGATACATCTTTTCGATGTCAGCCGTGAACACGAATTTTGGTAGCCTGAATCGGATAAGAATCGAAAATAATTCATCTTTGGTAGTGGGACCCTTGTGTAAGATATCGTTTAACGATATATTAGATGAAGTTTTTGCCGATGCATCAAACACCACTCTGAGCTTGGTGGTGTTACTGTCAGGCTTTAGCACACAATGATGTGGTAAGAAATAATGCTGCTTGGGGATCTCAGTAGGGTTTACTTCCTTCATATGCCCTTCATGAATTCAACGTATTGCGACCTTATCGTAGGGTGTCTGCTGAATTTTCATTCTAGTGACAGAAATCGTTTTAATCCGATGTCCCTGGATTCTAGTTTCGTTGAATCAGTTAAAAATGGTAATTTCACGATGAATCTTCCGCTGTGGTTCTTGTGACGTTCTGATTGAAGTGCTTTACGCATTTTTTTTTTTTTTTTTTTTTTTTTACAGAGCTATCCTCCTTCCACCACTCACTCCATCTCTCTAGTCAGACAACTTTTCTTTTTTTTTTTTTTTTTGTAATCATTCTTTGAGCATCTCCACAGATAGCCACAGGCTGGTATTAGTGAAGAGCAACTTTTAGCTTTCCTCTTTATTTTTTATCCTTTTGACTAGTTATCTCTATTACATAGTACTCCGTTTACACGTTATACTATTGTAACATTATCTAGTGCAAATTTCTTTAACAGTTTCTTGAAATTGTGCACTTGCTCTGTTTTCTTTATTTCATCAGGCAGTCCATTGTAAATGGGTACAGCTGAATGCTTTAAACTCTTTCTTCCTCTGTCAGTTCTAGCATAAGGCAGTCGTATATGGTGACGCAATCTTGTGCCATGGCTATGAATCTCCCCATGCTCAATTAGGCTTATGTTGGACTTTATCATATTATTTCTTAGCTTATATATCATTTTCGCCTTTTCCACGTAAATTAGTTGCTTTAAACTTAGAAATTTAGTCATCTCATACAGGACAGTCGTTGGTGTAAGGCTATGTAAATTAAAAATGGACTTTATTGCTCTATTCATCACTCTATGCATGCAATTTATTATATTATTGTTACATTGTGACCAGTTGATTATGTTGTAGGAAATTATCGGCAGAATAAAAGTATTGTAGATCAAGATTTTCGTCTGATTGTTAAAAAAGTTTCTTCTTCTCATGACCCCTATTAGTGGTGCCACTTTTTTCCTAACGTATGTGGTATGCTGTTTCCAGGTCAAGTTCTCATCCATTATCATACCCAAATATTTTATGGTTTCAACTCTTTCAATATGATTTCCTTCCACTTGTAGTCTGATATCCACATTTTCCTTGCCTCGCTGTTTAAAGGCCATATAGCTCGTTTTTGATGGATTTATTGTCAGTTTATTGCCATATAGCCATCTCGTGTATCTTATTAGGTCTTCATTTATTTCATTCTGTAGTGTTTCTCCATTACTTCCACTGTACAGAAGCAGAGTATCGTCCGCATATATATAATATTCTGCCGTCATGCCAGATTCCATTAAGTTCTGTTGCTGTTAAGTTTGAGCATTCATCCGAAGAATCAATTTCTTCTAGCTTCCAAAACTTCTCCAAGAGATTTTCGGTCCTTTCACTTTCACTGCAAATGCCACATGTGGCTAAAGCAGGTTTCTTTCCTCGGTTCGCTCCTGAAAAAATCCATCCAAACGCAGTGTTTTGCAATGCTGGTAGGTTTGGACCAAGCTTAATCTGTCTAATGGACAATAGTTCGTAATAAAGCTCAACACCTATTAAAAACTCAATCCGACCAGGCTTATTGAACTCTGGATCTGCCAATTGGATATTGTGTGGAATTGGCCAAGAGTTGATATCGAGTATGTGTTCGGGTTGATATGCAGTAATATTGGGTAGAACAAATGCTTCCAAACAAGTTAAAAAGTTGTTTACTCTTGAACGTAAAAGCACGTTTACACGATATTGTGCCCTTTGGGTATGCTCTCCACTGATGTACATTGCTTCTGTAACTTGTCTGACACCCAGTGTCTTTGCTAGATCTTCCGTTATAAAGTTTAGTTGCGATCCGGAATCAAGAATAGCTCGACACTGTACTATAGCTCCTTCTTGGTTGACAAATTCTATTAAAGCTGTTCCTAACAGTACATAGGTGGAGTAAGTTGATTAGTGCGGGCAGCTAGGATTGTCTTCTCAGCTACTATGTCGCTGGTTGCTGTGTGAAGTGCAGTGGTATCACTCTGCACAGGAGATCGCATCACTTCCTTGTTGCTCGTTGGATTGCGTTGTTTACTTGACCATGCAGATTGGTCAGTCTTGACATGGCTCGTTCTCGTATCCATGTATAGCAGTGTATTGTGTCTTTTGGAGCATTTGGCAAAGTTGTTTTACGAAGTGCAGCGTGTGACCGGATGTCCTTCCTTCATGCAATTAATACACAAATTGTTTTTTTTTAAATGCTGCTGCTGTTGGATGTTGCAATAAGAATTCTTTACGCGAGTACCGAGGGTGGTTTTTCTTGCATATGACGCAAGTGTTGACCCTTGTCGAAGTTGGGGCTACTGTTCTTGAATTGTTCGTGAATGATTTGCTTCTTCCCAATGCTTCCAATGTTTGAAATCGCATCTCCAAGAATTTCAATAGCTGGTTGATAGTGGGTAGCTCTCTTGGCGATTCCAAAGATTGCTCGTAAAATGAATGAGTATCTTTATCAAACTTCACGATCAGATGCACAAGTAATGGACTCCAAGATTCTGTAGCAATTCCCAAGTTCTTCAAACCATGGATGCATTCCTTTGTGACATCATGAATACTCTTCAATCCAGCTGCTTACTCATGTTGAAGATTTGGTTGCGTTAAGAATCTATTGAGAAGTGCTGTACATAACAACCTTTTGTTCTCGTAGCGTGACTGCAGAATACCCCAGGCTGTATCGTAGTTGTTCTCAGTTGCAGCAAGATGCTGCATTAATGCTCTTGCTTCACTACTTAAGCTGCAGGTCAGGTAAAACATTTTTTGTGCCTTGCTGATGCCTTGGGATTGAATTAGTTGCTCGTATAAGTCGCGAGACTGTGTCCACTTTAGGTAGTCACCATCGAAATTAGGCAAAGTTATTTTTGGGAGCTTGATGCTAGCATTATCTGTTGAAGTCGTCTTGGATGCTTGCAGGTGAAAATTATTCATTTTTGTGTAAGCGAAAAGATTGCCTGCTGTATGCGTTCCTCCCATTCAAGGTAATCCTCGATGGTGTATCCTACCTTGGCTGGATCTTCAGTTAGCTCCCGTACCAAAGTGTTGTATTGTTCGATTTGATCCCAATAATGATCTATTGTCCTTAACTTCACCTCATAATACTGTTGACTGCTGTTGATCTTCATTGGTAAGGCTGGTGAGGACTCGATTTAAAGATTGCATGACTCCCTTTTGTTTCCTTATTACTCTATGAACTTCTTGGGAGATAGTCATTTTGTCTGATTCAAACTGGGCGTCTATCTTGAGTGCATCTTCTTGCTTATTCTGATCCAGAGACTACGATGGTGCATTCGAATCCTTCTCAATAATAGGAAGCTTCGTGCTGGTGTTCTTTTTTATTATCGGCGTTGATCCCGCCTCCAATGCATCTATGTAATTAGCCATCTGCTCTTGGTAAGCTTCGCAGATTTCTTTGACAGCATTATAATAATCCTTCACGAAGTATTGATGCTGCAACTCGTCTCCATGCTGGGTTCTTATAATGTTGTCTGCATCTTCGAATCTATCCCATGCCTCTTGTAGTCTGCGCAATCTTTCTTTGAAGTAAGGAAGATATTTTCGGTTTGAGGGATCTTTCCTGTAATTTTCTATTATGGTCTGAATCTCTTTGCCAGTTGCTTGTTGCTGGTTTGCCAATTGATCCATGTTGATTGAGGCTATCGTCTACAAAGGATTCGAAGTTGTCTTCTTGAAATGGCTGATTGTATAATACAGCGATGTGCCTGTATCACGTCGGGGTCACCAAAATGTTTGTATAGCGAAGGAACTCTTTTGCTCTCCTCTGCACTCTTGTCGTAGTTTAGATATGGCACTGGTTCATGGACCAGTACCTTGAGGAATTGTTGAAGGGTACTTGGACCGTTACACTGTTGAAACTGCTGATTATACTGCCTATAATTAGCGCGGTGTATGAAATAGAGACGACGTATAGTAAAACCACAATTTTCTATTGAAAATCAAAACTTAATGAATGCTTATTACAAATAAGCAATTGATTGTACATTTTTAGTCGCGCCGGAAAGAGTTTCTAGACAAAATTTAATACTGCTAAAAAATGCTGAGTGAATTGAACTTATTTACAATTAATGGAATATTTTTTATAATTCGTCACTAATTGGTTTGTCGTATACGCCATTTTAACGAATTTTAAGTTAATATTCAATACAAAGGTTTCCAACAATGCTCTTTTCAAATATGTAATCCGTTTTTTCCTACCTGTCGTAGATTTTGAGATAATTAGTGTGAGTTTTGACGTATATTATCTAAAAAGACAGTAATAATTATATTGTTTTGATGTATATGCCATTTTTTGGCGTATGCGGCAATAATCGTATGAAAATATCAGCTTTTTTTTTACAAGAATTGGTTTGCCTTATATCAGGCACATATGCCTGAAACTTTCAAAACTAAAATATTGGTTTGCTGCATTATCTTGAGTAAATACGGGAAAGGTAGTTGATTTGTTGATTAGGCTTGTTTTGCCGTACGTTGCTTGCTTCCTACTACGTATTTCGATGCTATAAAAGGGTCGAACAAAGTATTATCGTCTCAGTATAGTTTGGCTTTCAAAGTGAGTAGATTGCTTTGCGTACAAATTCTTTTAAGATGGAATCACCAACGCCTAATTTGCCACAACATTATTGAGGTTAGCATGAATATTTTATTAATTTATTTGTGCAAGACTTGACTTTCTTTGAAGATTGCAAGATGAGATTTTGAATTCGCCCAAACTTCCAAGCTCTCCAGAAGAACCTTTTAGTATGCTAAATTCAATACTATTTCGTTAGAATTTTGATTCTAAGAAATTTTTCAAGAGCTGATTCAGACAATGACCCAGACTTTGACCCGAGAGAATGCAGGCCGCGACGTAGAGCCAATATTTTGAAAAGTCCCACTATAAGAAATGAGGGACAAAATGTAAGAAGTATACCATCGGAATACAACAGCACAGGTATAACCTTGAAAAAATTTTGATCTTAAAAGTTTTTAATTTATGAAAACTAATAACTATTTTATTTTATTTGTTTATTTATTTTCTATTTATTTATTTTTTCAGAAAGCGAAACATGCTCCCCAGTGCAGGGTACATTCAGAAAGAAGAGGCGTTGTCCTCATGTATGGAAGCAAAACATCCGTAAGAAACTGCGCGAACAGGGAAACGAATATACGAACATAAAGGGAAAAACAATGCCTGCGAAAACAATGAAGCCGCCTTGTGCTCAAACGTGTTTTTCTTTATGTACTATATATTTCACTGAACAGAATAGGGCAGATATACATGGAGCATTTTGGAGTCTATCCGACGATAAAAAAAAACAATTTCTATTCCAAGTTTGTTAAGAAAAGTAGCATACAACGGCGAAGAATGAAAAATTCAGAGAAAAAACAAAATACATTCCTATATTACTTGGAAATTGAAGACAACATTCACAGGGTGTGCAGGAAATTTTTTTTCAACACTCTATCAATTGATGAAAAGAGAATTTATTATTATTTTAATAATTTACACAATCAAAGTGTCGGTGCTCCTATGCCGAGAAAAAAAGGAAAAAACGTTAAGCGAGTAACTGCTTCTGAAAAAATTGAGGAGGTAGAAACGCACATTCACAGCTTCCCTGTGTTCGATTCACATATATTGCAGAGCAAACAACGAAAAAAAATATTTGGACCCGAATCTTTCTGTAAAGAAAATGTATGATCTTTATAAAGAAAATAAGTCGGATCCAGTTTCTCTAAATATATACAGGAATGTATTTAATTATAAGTTCACTTATTGTTTTTACAAACCAAAAAAAGATCAATGCGATCGGTGTTTGCTATACAAAGCGAAAAAAGCCTAGCGAGGAAGAAAATCTACTTTATATAAAACACAAATTGGAAACGAAATGCTTGAAAGCAGAGAGAGATCTGGATCGTCATAATAGTGATTCGAAAGTAGTCATCATTTGCTTTGATTTGCAAACTATGTTTCCGCTTCCAAAAGGCTTCGCGTCAGCTTTTTACTACAAACGAAAAATAAATTCGTTTAATTTAACTGCGACAGCCTGTTTCTTTGATGGGGAGAAAATTACTTACTGTGCGCTGCGGGATGAGACAAACAGTGGACGTGCAGCCAGCGCTGTTATAAAAATACTTCGACAGTTTGTACAGGACTACCCGCAGATAGAATTCATAGCATTTTGGAGTGATTCCTGCATTCCTCAAAACAAAAACAGAGTTATCGCGACAGCTCTACTCCAATTTTTATCCGAAAACTGTCACATTAAATCAGTCACACACAAATTTTCTGAGCCTGGTCACTCTCAGATTCAGGAAGTGGACTGTGTGCATAGTGCGATTGATAGGCACTTGATTGAAGTCGAGATACATAGTCTCCTTTCCTTAATAAGACTGCTAAAAAATATCAGTTTCGAAAAAATAAAGTTAAGGCTCATTCAAATGAGACCTACTGATTTTCTTGCATATTCGAGTAAAGCTGATATACTGAATTTCCAAAATGTGCCTTTCAGTAAAATTAAATTTTTGCAATATAATCGAACTGATCTTTTTACTATCAAATATAAAATATCTTCACGAGAAATTGAGTATAAAACAGCATCGATAATTAAAAAACCATCCAAAAAAATAATAGCAACTTCAAAGAATTTATTTTCCCAAGCTGTGAATCCAATTGATCGACGTGGTGAAAGAAGATAAAATTAATGATGTAAAGTGTCTATTACCTTTTTTGCAAGAAGTTGATCAGCAGTATTATAAGACTGTGCTTAAAATAAAGTAAGTAATTTTTTCAGGTTATCGAAAATTGAATTTTTGGTTATTTTATGTTATCGTTTTTGTCAAGAATTGATTATTTTGTTACCTTTTTTTAAAAAGAAAATATATTAAAACTGATACACGTAAAACAGTCGATGAGAAGTAAGCAGATGAAAGTTTTGTGGATTTTTCCTATCAAATTTCGTTGAATTTTGTTCCATCTTTCTAGCATCTATATAATTTTGTACACACGATTTCGATTTGATAGAATCAAATTCCCCGGTAGACCTAAATATATACACATGTTTTGCCGTACATGTATAACTCTGTTTCATTCGGTACCAAAGTTGGCGTATACGTCAAAAGGCATACATTTTTAAACACCTATAACTAATAAAAGCCTCATTGCCGGAATCCTAAAATTATAAATATGGAACGTCCTTATCTTAAGAATATTATATTATAAGTTTTAAATATTTCTATCGTACCATTTTTTTAAAATAAGAACATAAACTTTAAACTCGTTTTATCGAAAGTGGTGTGACTGGCATATACGGCAAATCAATTCCCAGGTGACGAATTGCTGAATATACAAAATTATTGTGAAACTTTGAATTGAAGAAATGCAAGAATTCAAGAAATTGAACAAATAATATTATGACTAAATAAGTGAGAAAAATGATATAGAAATTATTGAATGGAAATTAAAAGCGTTGTTGTATGTACGTATGTTATGTGTCTGCTGCCTGAACAACCGCTATCGAGCGAAAATAATTCTCCGCTGGGTTGCCAAGCAGATGCAACATGACTTAAAAAAGGCTGGAGGAATCCCACCAGGACCAGTTGTGAAGTCATTTGGAAGTCCGTTAATATGATCGAATATATCCTCTTCTGAATTGAAGGGATAGTGACTGAAACGTTATGAGAGTCGTTCATATGAATGAAGTTGCTATTTTGAGGTTGAAAATTTTACGAGGCAAAGGCATTGTCAAAAAAAGAAGCAAACAGATCACAAATTTTAGACGAATCATCACTAGCAGAATCCTTGTACCTCGTGGTATTGGGGTAGTTCTTTTCTTCATATTAATAAACTTAAAAAAGATGCGTGGGTCACTAAATAATTTCGTACGCATGCTTTGAATATACTCATCATAAAGTGTAGAGGAAAGTTCTTTGAATTTGTTATAGGATGTGAGGAAATTGTTGTGACGTATAATGTCCTTATCCCTCATATAACTTTTCCACAATTTATTCTTTCTATTTTTAAGACGCTTCAGTACTTATTGAACCACGGGAGAGATGTTGTAGGGAGCCGCTGTCGCTCGCGTGGAACATAAGATAAAAATAAATTGAAAGAATTATGTAAAATTTAAAAACAGTAATGTGTTGAAATCATTAGAGGTAAGGCTACTGGAGAGTTCCGAAAAGTTAGCCTTTCTAAAATTTATAAAGTATTGTGTTTCGTCACAATTTGCAATGTTTTCGGTTTCAAAGGAATATAAAATTAGTAGAGGGGGTGATATTTGTCAAGAGTAGACATTAAAACTGGGCTAAGTTCGACTAATAAGTTACTCGTGTCAGTAGAGAAAACCAGGTCCATTACTGATTTGGCTAAAACCAAGAGATGACATATTATCCAGGAATAGTAATTCCTTTGTTGACAAGTTATTAAGAGGAAGATAATCATCGTCATCTTTAATTAGTACCCATTGTTACCCAGTGTTAAAATCACCAATTACTAGTTCATCAAGAGGTTGCATCTTGCCGTGAAAGAAAATAGATGTTGAAGTGAGTAGGTCGTAAATATGTTGACCTTTGTCATCAACAATGTTTATGGAATCTGGAGGAATATACCAACATAGTATGTATAAGTTGTGTTTTAAGAGACAGCTTAAGAACTATAAGGTCTGTGTCAAGAGTGTTGGAGAACGTGGGAACGTCAATTTGGCTGTAATTAAAGTGGTCTGTCTTATTTAAAAACCTGGTAAGAATTGTCTAAAATTTCAGCATCACGAAAGCCATGATGCAGCCAAGTTTCAGTGAAAGCAACGATATCAAAACAAGTTGCAGCAGAGGATTTGAAGATATGTGCAGTTTTTGTCCGACTCCCCCTTACATTGATAGTAAAGGGAGAGCGACTTCAGTTTTCTGGAATAATGTTGCTTATTTTAGCTGTATTTCTAGGTTGGCGCCCAGAGGGTACAAATAATTTAGTAAAAGTGTCAGAAGGCTAAAATAAAGGATCTAATAACCTGTCCTGCATATCTGCTGAAACATTTAAGACAAAGGATGAAAGTGGTCTGGAGGATTTACTAATTTTACGGCAAGAAATACCATCTGCTGCAATGTTTTTGAATCTGAGATACTTTAAAATGTCATCACACACCGTTTCCGAAGAGAACCGGGTAATGAAAACACTTGAATATTTTAGTACTGTCCTCAAAGAAGTACCAATACCATTCCCAAATGTGGACACTGAAGTAATATTATTATTTGTTGCGAGTACGTAGTCGTTTTGTTTTTATTACATGAAAACTTTTTGTTTTATAAACAATTTACCGCTTATTTTTTGGGCAAAAAATCGAGACATTTCTTCAAAAGTGCACCATTTTGCAAAACTTGATAAAAAAAACCCTAGGTAGTCCCATCTGTCAAGTGTTAAGTGTGGTGTGCAGTTGTGTTTTAGCAAATGTTATGTTTTCAAGTGTTTTTAATTATTTTTTAGTTCTTTGTTAATCGCTTTAGCTTGTCTAGTTTGATTATTGTGTATTTTTCTGGGTGGAATTTAATCTAAACTTTTGTAATTGTATATTTTCAGTGCTAGTGTGATTCTAACCCTACTTTTCTGTGTACAACGTGCTTCTGTTGCATCACCTTACTAAATTAATTTTTCGGTGTTGGTATTTAAATATTAAATCTCCTTAATTATGGACTGCTGTGGTTTTTGTCGCGCCGAATTCGATGGGTCTTCCGAGTTTATTGCTTGCGATGGTGTCTGTGGAAAAGCGTTCCACACCTCCTGCGTTAAGCTCGAGAAGGCTGCGTTAAATCTTTTAAAAAAGTCGCGTAATTTACTGTGGGTCTGCGATTCATGTGGGCGAGCCCCAGCTCACACTTTTTTTGACACGCTCGCGTTGTACCGGGGGGACCTGGACAACCTTAGGAGCATGGTGGTTGGCCTATCGGACAAGGTCAACCTTAATGCCCAGTCAATTGAGCAAAAAAGGTTTGACTGCTCAATTTCAACTGTCGTTGACTGCCCTCAACAACCTAATTCTGTTTCAAAAAAAATAAAAAATCTAAAACACAGGCGATTTTGTCGAGTGATAGATTCAGCCCGCAAAATACGTCAATCCCTGTTAGGCAGGCTCCTTCTTCGGCAGGTGTGGCCGTATCTAGCGCAGGGAGTCAATGCGCAAATATTACCACTCTAGCTCTTGTTTCGGAATCCGCAGTACCGAATAATAATATTATTACTTCCGTGTCCACATTAGGGAATGGTAATGGCACCTCCTTGAGGACAATACCAAAACCTTCGAGTGTTTTCGTTACTCGGTTCTCTCCTGAAACGTTGTGTGATGACATATTGACGTATCTTAAATCCAAAAACATTCCAACAGAGAGTATTTCTTGTCGTAAAATTAGTAAATCCTCGAAACCGGTTGCATGCTTTGTCTTAACTGTTTCAGCAGATATGCAGGAAAAGTTATTAGATCCCTTATTCTGGCCCTCCGGCGCTTTCACTAAATTATTTGTACCTTCCGTGCGCCAACCTAGAAATACAGTTAATATAAGCAATGTTATTCCAAAAAACTGAAGTCGCTTTCCCTTTACTATCAAAATGTAAGGGGGATTCGGACAAAAACTGCACATATCTTCAAATCCTCTGTTGCAACTTGTTTTGATATCGTTGCTTTCACTGAAACTTGGCTGCATCACGGCTTTCGTGATGCCGAAATTTTAGACAATTCTTACCAGATTTTTAGGAAAGATAGACATATGGATTCTGAGGCTCGTGGCGGTGGCGTACTCCTCGCATGCAAAAACATTTTTAACTGCAGCCAAATTGAGGTTCCAAGTTTTTCCAACACTCTTGACACTGAACTTATACTTCTTAAGGTATCTCTTTTAAAACACGACTTATACATACTATGTTGCTATATTCCTCCAGACTCCATAAACATTGTCGATGACAAAGGTCAGAATATTTACGACCTACTCACTTCAACATCTAATTTTATTCACGGCAAGATGCAACCTCTTGACGAACTACTACTTGTTGGTGATTTCAACTTACCTAATATACAATGGGTACTAAATGAAGATGACGATGACTATCTTCCTCTTAATAACTTGTCAACAAAGGAAGCACTATTCCTGGACACTATGTCATCTCTTGGGCTCAGCCAAATCAGTAATGTAAAGAATGACATGGGGAGGCAGTTGGACCTGGTTTTCTCTACTGACGCGGGTAACATATTAGTTGAATCTAGCCCCGTTATAATGTCTACTCTTGACAAATATCACCCCCCTCTACTAATTTCATATTGCTTTGAAACCGAAAACATTACTAATTGTGACGAAACACAATACTTTTTCAATTTTAGAAAGGCTAACTTTTCGGAACTTTCCAGTAGACTTACCTCTATTGATTTCAACACATTACTGTCTAGCAATAGTGTTGACGAAAACGTCTCTAAATTTTACATAATTCTTTTCGATTTATTTTCCTCTCACGTTCCCCGCGAGCGACAGCGGTCCTCTAAAACATCTCCGCCATGGTTCAATAAAGAACTAAAACATCTCAAAAATAAAAAGAATAAATTGTGGAAAAGTTATATGAGTGACAAAGGCATTATAAGTCACAATAATTTCCTCACATCCTATAATGAGTTCAAAGAACTTTCCTCTACACTTTATGATGAATATATTCAAAGCATGCGTGCGAAATTATTTCGTGACCCACGTATCTTTTTTAAGTTCATTAATATGAAGAAAAAAACGGACAACTACCCCAATAACATGAGGTACAAAGATTCTGCTAGTGATGATTCATCCGAAATTTGCAATATGTTTGCTTCTTATTTTGACAATGCATTTTCTTCGTCCAATTTCCTTCCTCGAAATGACAACTTCAGTCATATGAACGTTTCATTCACTACCCCTACAATTGCGAGAGAGGATATACTCGATCATATTAATGGGCTTCCAAATGACTTCACGACGGGTCCTGATGGGATCCCTCCAGCTTTCTTTAAGTCTTGCTGCCATGCCCTTGCATCTCCGCTGAGAATTATTTTCCAAAAATCGCTCAATAGCGGTTGTTTCCCACAGCTATGGAAAAATTCTTTTATCATACCTATCCACAAAAAAGGTAGTAAGAGTGAAATTTCTAATTATAGACCTATTGCAAAATTATCTTGTATGCCTAAATTATTCGAATCTATCATTTACCCTCAGTTATCAATTTCCTGCAAGAATTTGCTTTCTTCAAACCAGCATGGATTTATCTCGGGCAGGTCTACAACCACTAACTTGTTGGAATTTGTCTCGCCTACCGTTGGCGGGTTTGCAAAAGGCTATCAGACAGATTGTATTTATACTGACTTCAGTAAAGCGTTCGACAAGTTATCTCACTCCGTGATACTCTTTAAAATGGAAAAGTATGGGTTTCACCCAACATTTATAAAATGAACGGAGTCTTATTTAGATAACAGAACATATCAAATACTATTCCGTCATTCCGTCTCCAGAGTCCTGAAAGCTTCGTCCGGCGTACCTCAAAGGAGTCACTTGGGCCCGTTGTTTTTCATTCTATCTATTGACGACATTGTCTCTGTTGTGAGGCACTGCAAAGTATTGATTTATGCTGACGATATTAAACTTTTCGCTCGGATTAAATCTGTTACCGATTGTGAACTGGTACAAGGTGATCTTCACAAATTTTACGTTTGGTGCAAAAACAATAATTTGGCCCTCAATATCGACAAATGTGAGGTTATGACTTTCCACAGGAATCAGAAACCAATCACTTATGATTATGTGTTCTCGGATTCCACGATTCGCCGTCGCGAGGGTGCTGTTTGTGATTTGGGTGTTAAATGTGACCATAGATTGAATTTTATATCCCACATTAACTATATGGTATCTAAGAGTAGTTCTATGCTGGGCTTTATTAAACGTTGGTCTCGAGAGTTCTCGAATCCCACCATAACACTGCGTTTGTACACTTGCTTTGTGAGACCTCTCCTTGAATACGCTAGCCAGGTCTGGTCTCCATTTTACGGTACACACATCGAACGCATCGAGTCTGTTCAGCGGAACTTCCTGCGCTTCGCTCTCACAGGCACCTACCCTGGAACAATTCATTGATTCTTCCACCTTATGAGGATCGCTTGAAGCTTTTAAATATGCACTCCCTCGAAAAACGTCGCATGGTCGCTGATGTAACTTTTGTGCATCAACTCTTAAACGCGAATATTGATTCTCCCCTTCTACTTAGCAAAATCTCTTTCCGTGATAGTGCACACAATTTGAGAAGGTTACCTCTGTTGCATGTTAACGCCGCAAGATCCAACTTTAGTATGTATGAACCCATCAATCGCATGTGCATTGTTGTTAATATTAAGGCTGAGCATTTTGTCGTTGATATTTCCAAGCATGTTTTAAAGAAACGTCTATATAATACTTAAATTTCTGTTTCCATGTCGCATTGCATGTCATCTCATTCGGTGTTTGGTCTATGTTTAGTTTAACATACTAATACTAACACCGACTAAGTGATGAATCGCATGTATTGTTGAGACGTTTATTTATTAAACGTGTCCATGCAGCGAGCTTGTGTTAAGCTGGTTCTGATAGTCAAAATAGCTAAAATAATAATAATATAGATTGTAATTTTGTGTTATACTTTACGAGAAAACCGTTCTCCCGTGAAACTATTTGTAAAAAACACGGTTTGTTTTTCAAGATCGACTCGGTCTCCGCCATTTTGTATAAAAATTTTAATAACAATTTTATACTTTAATATGTGTTAAATAAACCCTCTCAAGAGAAATGCTATTCATTTTTCACGCGGAGAGTTCAATCTCTTATTGATCAGAGGGATTTCTTGTACAAGCGCCACAGGCGTCTTAAAACAGATAAACTTTAAGCATGTACCGTGCTGCACGAAAAGGGCTACTATGGCTGACCGTCAAGCGAAACGCCAATATTTTAGCACCAAATTTCTCTGTGACTTACAACCAAGAATTTTGTGGCAGAACCTAAGAAAAGCAGGAGTATATAAGTGGCACCAGATGCATTAGCCCTTCTTTTTATTTTCGCGATGTACATCTAATTGAATTGCTTGCTGCCATTTATGCTATTAAGTCTCATGCTACTGGACCTGATTGTCGCCACGTCATATTAATATTCTGCTTCCAATGATCGACACATACATTCTTCATATCCTGCACTCTTGTTTGATGTCCTCTTCTTTTCCAAGTCTTGGAAAGCTGCTATGGTCTTGCCTATCCCCAATAAACCTTCTCCGGAATCTCCTGGAGATTTTAGACCAATCAATATCTTAAGTTTTTTATTTAAAGGTCTGGAAAAGCTAATCAGCTTCCAGATTTTTGGTCACTTGGAAAGTAGTAAGCTCTTGTCATGTTGGTAGTCTAGTTTCCGGCTTTCCCACAGCTGCGAGACTGCCGCACTAAACGTGACTAGTGTTATAAGAACAGCTCTAGACCTGAATAACTCTACCATTTTAGTTCTGCTTGATTTCTCAAAAGCATTCGATAATGCCAATCACAGCTTCTTACTACATAAACTATCTAATTTTCTTGGCTTTACTGCTTCCACTTCTGCTCTTATTGGTAATTTCTTGTCAGAGCTCCACCAACGGGTTAAAGTGAATGATAAGTTGTCAAATTCACTTCGTCTACCGACTGATGAGTCCCAGGGTTCAATCTTGATTCACTTATACGCAGATGATGTGTAGCTATATCTGAACAGACATATTGGCCTGTTCGAAGACGGCATCGCACGTTTTAGTACACTGAAATTCAATCCCTCTAAGTCTCAATATATTATTTTCACAACATCTGTCTGATATCCCACCCGTAGTTCTGGACGGCAAGACATTCTCTTGTTAATCAAGTGAAAAATCTAGATAACGTTTTGAACCAAAATATGAACTGCTGTGACAATACAAATCTAAAATTAGTAAAATTGACTCTGGACTCCGCAGATTCTGGCTCTCACCCAGTATTTTGCCAAAAGCAACCCGCTTAAATTTGGTTAAGACACCAATCTTGCCTTACTTCACTTACGGAAGTTTAATTTCCCTCGACTTGATAGCGTTTGTAGTCGTAGAATGTAGGTCGCGTTTAACGATTGTTTA
Source organism: Dioctria linearis (assembly GCA_963930735.1). Classification (NCBI taxonomy): domain Eukaryota; kingdom Metazoa; phylum Arthropoda; class Insecta; order Diptera; family Asilidae; genus Dioctria; species Dioctria linearis. The sequence goes on from OZ005740.1 coordinate 208,289,660, forward strand.
CGGTCTTCGCAGATATGACCATATCTCGCCTTACCGCGATCAGCTGGTGGGACTCCCGCTTACTACATATCTCAATAAAAGAGCCTTAGCCTCTTTAGCCTGCACAAAAATAATGAACCATATTATTTAATTTCACCAATTCACATCGAAACAGGAGCGTTTTTTTTCTCGTTTTACTACGCTAGTCATGGAAAACCGAACTTGAGTCCACAACGCAGAAGGAACGTCACACTTTCCTTGTAATTTTCACGGACAAATTTAGGCATGTGTAGCCGCTTTTTATAATTCCAAACTTTAGTTAAAAATTAAGTCGATCCTCAATTTCCTCTAGCAGTGAATTAGTAGTCTTTAGGTAAACGTGTACATAAGTTGCATTTTGAGATCGTCTCGATAATCAGGTCAAGTAAATTTGTAAAAAATTAGTTTTTTACCAAGAAGCAGAAGTTACTAAATGATAGTCCAATAAAAGCCAATATGAAAGATTGTTTGTTTTTTTATGAAAAGTAACTTGACTATACAAAACTTGTCGGAGTGCCTATAATCAGCAATGCTAGACAATCGATAATTCTCGTACATGTACGTGAATATCTACTCGGGTACGATGTACGAGACAAAATGTTTTCTCGTACGCAAAAGTTCGAGAACTTCGGCGTCAAATATTTTCCAACCAGAATTTTCACACTGTGGCAATACTACAAACAAAGCACAGTAGGTATAAGATAATTTAAAAATATAATAAGCAGAACCGTCCGAAACCCCGGAATATGTAAGCCAGTAAGACTTCAATAGAGCAACGGACGACATTTCACACTTTTTGCCCACTTACATGCATAACATAGACCGCTGGCACTTTACTGAAATTGCATTATCATCTTTTCTATAGTTGTGTCTTTTTGCTTTAACTACTTTATTCCGCTGAAATAATAAGTTTCATACGAAATCCACCATTCTCCAGTTTCAGTCAGTGCATTTTCGAAATTATAAATTTATTTCGCAAATGCACTGAACAGAAATGGATGGCAATACAATATTTGTAACCCCTTCTCTGCCCCCATACGTACTTTTAGGGTTAGACAAACAAATATTGCTTGATTTTCTTTCCTTAAAAAACGAGTTTAAGGAATATTTTGTGTTATCGAAGATAAGATTCCAATTAAAGTAATAATTTCGGATGTATTTGGAATTTGTTGAACTTAACTCGCTTTGTACAGAGGTGACCTGGACAACTTTAAGAACATGGTGGTTGGCCTATCAGACAAAGTTAACCTTAATGTTCAGTCTATTGAGCAAAAAATGGTTGACTGCTCCAGTTCAACTGTCGTTGACGTTCCTCAACAACCAAAATTGGACCACGGTTTCATAAACAACCGCTCTAATAGAAACCACAAGAGCAATCCAATTAGAAAGAAGAAAAAAACTTCCAAAAAACAGGAGGTTCTCCCGACTGTGGGATTTAACCCACCGAATCCGCCAACTCCTGGTACACAGGGTTCTCCTTTGGCTGGTGGGGCCGTATGCAGCGCTTTGAGCCAATGCGTGGATAATACCACTCCAGCTCCTGCTTCTGAATCCACAGTAACACATAATATTAATTCCGTGTCCACATTAGGGAATGGTAATGGCACCTCCTTGAGGACAGTACCAAAACCTTCGAGTGTTTTTGTTACTCGGTTTTCTCCTGAAACGTTGTGTGATGACATATTGACGTATCTTAAATCCAAAAACATTCCAACAGAGAGTATTTCTTGTCGTAAAATTAGTAAATCCTCGAAACCGGTTGCATCCTTTGTCTTAACTGTTTCAGCAGATATGCAGGAAAAGTTATTAGATGCCTTATTCTGGCCCTCCGGCGCTTTCACTAAATTATTTGTACCTTCCGTGCGCCAACCTAGAAATACAGTTAATATAAGCAATGTTATTCCAAAAAACTGAAGTCGCTTTCCCTTTACTATCAAAATGTAAGGGGGATTCGGACAAAAACTGCACATATCTTCAAATCCTCTGTTGCAACTTGTTTTGATATCGTTGCTTTCACTGAAACTTGGCTGCATCACGGCTTTCGTGATGCCGAAATTTTAGACAATTCTTACCAGATTTTTAGGAAAGATAGACATACGGATTCTGAGGCTCGTGGCGGTGGCGTACTCCTCGCATGCAAAAACATTTTTAACTGCAGCCAAATTGAGGTTCCAAGTTTTTCCAACACTCTTGACACTGAACTTATACTTCTTAAGGTATCTCTTTTAAAACACGACTTATACATACTATGTTGCTATATTCCTCCAGACTCCATAAACATTGTCGATGACAAAGGTCAGAATATTTACGACCTACTCACTTCAACATCTAATTTTATTCACGGCAAGATGCAACCTCTTGACGAACTACTACTTGTTGGTGATTTCAACTTACCTAATATACAATGGGTACTAAATGAAGATGACGATGACTATCTTCCTCTTAATAACTTGTCAACAAAGGAAGCACTATTCCTGGACACTATGTCATCTCTTGGGCTCAGCCAAATCAGTAATGTAAAGAATGACATGGGGAGGCAGTTGGACCTGGTTTTCTCTACTGACGCGGGTAACATATTAGTTGAATCTAGCCCCGTTATAATGTCTACTCTTGACAAATATCACCCCCCTCTACTAATTTCATATTGATTTGAAACCGAAAACATTACTAATTGTGACGAAACACAATATTTTTTCAATTTTAGAAAGGCTAACTTTTCGGAACTTTCCAGTAGACTTACCTCTATTGATTTCAACACATTACTGTCTAGCAATAGTGTTGACGAAGACGTCTCTAAATTTTACATAATTCTTTTCGATTTATTTTCCTCTCACGTTCCCCGCGAGCGACAGCGGTCCTCTAAAACATCTCCGCCATGGTTCAATAAAGAACTAAAACATCTCAAAAATAAAAAGAATAAATTGTGGAAAAGTTATATGAGTGACAAAGGCATTATAAGTCACAATAATTTCCTCACATTCTATAATGAGTTCAAAGAACTTTCCTCTACACTTTATGATGAATATATTCAAAGCATGCGTGCGAAATTATTTCGTGACCCACGTATCTTTTTTAAGTTCATTAATATGAAGAAAAAAACGGACAACTACCCCAATAACATGAGGTACAAAGATTCTGCTAGTGATGATTCATCCGAAATTTGCAATATGTTTGCTTCTTATTTTGACAATGCATTTTCTTCGTCCAATTTCCTTCCTCGAAATGACAACTTCAGTCATATGAACGTTTCATTCACTACCCCTACAATTGCGAGAGAGGATATACTCGATCATATTAATGGGCTTCCAAATGACTTCACGACGGGTCCTGATGGGATCCCTCCAGCTTTCTTTAAGTCTTGCTGCCATGCCCTTGCATCTCCGCTGAGAATTATTTTCCAAAAATCGCTCAATAGCGGTTGTTTCCCACAGCTATGGAAAAATTCTTTTATCATACCTATCCACAAAAAAGGTAGTAAGAGTGAAATTTCTAATTATAGACCTATTGCAAAATTATCTTGTATGCCTAAATTATTCGAATCTATCATTTACCCTCAGTTATCAATTTCCTGCAAGAATTTGCTTTCTTCAAACCAGCATGGATTTATCTCGGGTAGGTCTACAACCACTAACTTGTTGGAATTTGTCTCGCCTACCGTTGGCGGGTTTGCAAAAGGCTATCAGACAGATTGTATTTATACTGACTTCAGTAAAGCGTTCGACAAGTTATCTCACTCCGTGATACTCTTTAAAATGGAAAAGTATGGGTTTCACCCAACATTTATAAAATGAACGGAGTCTTATTTAGATAACATAACATATCAAATACTATTCCGTCATTCCGTCTCCAGAGTCCTGAAAGCTTCGTCCGGCGTACCTCAAAGGAGTCACTTGGGCCCGTTGTTTTTCATTCTATCTATTGACGACATTGTCTCTGTTGTGAGGCACTGCAAAGTATTGATTTATGCTGACGATATTAAACTTTTCGCTCGGATTAAATCTGTTACCGATTGTGAACTGGTACAAGGTGATCTTCACAAATTTTACGTTTGGTGCAAAAACAATAATTTGGCCCTCAATATCGACAAATGTGAGGTTATGACTTTCCACAGGAATCAGAAACCAATCACTTATGATTATGTGTTCTCGGATTCCACGATTCGCCGTCGCGAGGGTGCTGTTTGTGATTTGGGTGTTAAATGTGACCATAGATTGAATTTTATATCCCACATTAACTATATGGTATCTAAGAGTAGTTCTATGCTGGGCTTTATTAAACGTTGGTCTCGAGAGTTCTCGAATCCCACCATAACACTGCGTTTGTACACTTGCTTTGTGAGACCTCTCCTTGAATACGCTAGCCAGGTCTGGTCTCCATTTTACGGTACACACATCGAACGCATCGAGTCTGTTCAGCGGAACTTCCTGCGCTTCGCTCTCAGGCATCTACCCTGGAACAATTCATTGATTCTTCCACCTTATGAGGATCGCTTGAAGCTTTTAAATATGCACTCCCTCGAAAAACGTCGCATGGTCGCTGATGTAACTTTTGTGCATCAACTCTTAAACGCGAATATTGATTCTCCCCTTCTACTTAGCAAAATCTCTTTCCGTGATAGTGCACACAATTTGAGAAGGTTACCTCTGTTGCATGTTAACGCCGCAAGATCCAACTTTAGTATGTATGAACCCATCAATCGCATGTGCATTGTTGTTAATATTAAGGCTGAGCATTTTGTCGTTGATATTTCCAAGCATGTTTTAAAGAAACGTCTATATAATACTTAAATTTCTGTTTCCATGTCGCATTGCATGTCATCTCATTCGGTGTTTGGTCTATGTTTAGTTTAACATACTAATACTAACACCGACTAAGTGATGAATCGCATGTATTGTTGAGACGTTTATTTATTAAACGTGTCCATGCAGCGAGCTTGTGTTAAGCTGGTTCTTATAGTCAAAATAGCTAAAATAATAATAATATAGATTGTAATTTTGTTCTTTTTTTTTCCAGGTGTTATACTTTACGAGAAAACCGTTCTCCCGTGAAACTATTTGTAAAAAACACGGTTTGTTTTTCAAGATCGACTCGGTCTCCGCCATTTTGTATAAAAATTTTAATAACAATTTTATACTTTAATATGTGTTAAATAAACCCTCTCAAGAGAAATGCTATTCATTTTTCACGCGGAGAGTTCAATCTCTTATTGATCAGAGGGATTTCTTGTACAAGCGCCACAGGCGTCTTAAAACAGATAAACTTTAAGCATGTACCGTGCTGCACGAAAAGGGCTACTATGGCTGACCGTCAAGCGAAACGCCAATATTTTAGCACCAAATTTCTCTGTGACTTACAACCAAGAATTTTGTGGCAGAACCTAAGAAAAGCAGGAGTATATAAGTGGCACCAGATGCATTAGCCCTTCTTTTTATTTTCGCGATGTACATCTAATTGAATTGCTTGCTGCCATTTATGCTATTAAGTCTCATGCTACTGGACCTGATTGTCGCCACGTCATATTAATATTCTGCTTCCAATGATCGACACATACATTCTTCATATCCTGCACTCTTGTTTGATGTCCTCTTCTTTTCCAAGTCTTGGAAAGCTGCTATGGTCTTGCCTATCCCCAATAAACCTTCTCCGGAATCTCCTGGAGATTTTAGACCAATCAATATCTTAAGTTTTTTATTTAAAGGTCTGGAAAAGCTAATCAGCTTCCAGATTTTTGGTCACTTGGAAAGTAGTAAGCTCTTGTCATGTTGGTAGTCTAGTTTCCGGCTTTCCCACAGCTGCGAGACTGCCGCACTAAACGTGACTAGTGTTATAAGAACAGCTCTAGACCTGAATAACTCTACCATTTTAGTTCTGCTTGATTTCTCAAAAGCATTCGATAATGCCAATCACAGCTTCTTACTACATAAACTATCTAATTTTCTTGGCTTTACTGCTTCCACTTCTGCTCTTATTGGTAATTTCTTGTCAGAGCTCCACCAACGGGTTAAAGTGAATGATAAGTTGTCAAATTCACTTCGTCTACCGGCTGATGAGTCCCAGGGTTCAATCTTGATTCACTTATACGCAGATGATGTGTAGCTATATCTGAACAGACATATTGGCCTGTTCGAAGACGGCATCGCACGTTTTAGTACACTGAAATTCAATCCCTCTAAGTCTCAATATATTATTTTCACAACATCTGTCTGATATCCCACCCGTAGTTCTGGACGGCAAGACATTCTCTTGTTAATCAAGTGAAAAATCTAGATAACGTTTTGAACCAAAATATGAACTGCTGTGACAATACAAATCTAAAATTAGTAAAATTGACTCTGGACTCCGCAGATTCTGGCTCTCACCCAGTATTTTGCCAAAAGCAACCCGCTTAAATTTGGTTAAGACACCAATCTTGCCTTACTTCACTTACGGAAGTTTAATTTCCCTCGACTTGATAGCGTTTGTAGTCGTAGAATGTAGGTCGCGTTTAACGATTGTTTACGGTCTTCGCAGATATGACCATATCTCGCCTTACCGCGATCAGCTGGTGGGACTCCCGCTTACTACATATCTCAATAAAAGAGCCTTAGCCTCTTTAGCCTGCACAAAAATAATGAACCATATTATTTAATTTCACCAATTCACATCGAAACAGGAGCGTTTTTTTTCTCGTTTTACTACGCTAGTCATGGAAAACCGAACTTGAGTCCACAACGCAGAAGGAACGTCACACTTTCCTTGTAATTTTCACGGACAAATTTAGGCATGTGTAGCCGCTTTTTATAATTCCAAACTTTAGTTAAAAATTAAGTCGATCCTCAATTTCCTCTAGCAGTGAATTAGTAGTCTTTAGGTAAACGTGTACATAAGTTGCATTTTGAGATCGTCTCGATAATCAGGTCAAGTAAATTTGTAAAAAATTAGTTTTTTACCAAGAAGCAGAAGTTACTAAATGATAGTCCAATAAAAGCCAATATGAAAGATTGTTTGTTTTTTTATGAAAAGTAACTTGACTATACAAAACTTGTCGGAGTGCCTATAATCAGCAATGCTAGACAATCGATAATTCTCGTACATGTACGTGAATATCTACTCGGGTACGATGTACGAGACAAAATGTTTTCTCGTACGCAAAAGTTCGAGAACTTCGGCGTCAAATATTTTCCAACCAGAATTTTCACACTGTGGCAATACTACAAACAAAGCACAGTAGGTATAAGATAATTTAAAAATATAATAAGCAGAACCGTCCGAAACCCCGGAATATGTAAGCCAGTAAGACTTCAATAGAGCAACGGACGACATTTCACACTTTTTGCCCACTTACATGCATAACATAGACCGCTGGCACTTTACTGAAATTGCATTATCATCTTTTCTATAGTTGTGTCTTTTTGCTTTAACTACTTTATTCCGCTGAAATAATAAGTTTCATACGAAATCCACCATTCTCCAGTTTCAGTCAGTGCATTTTCGAAATTATAAATTTATTTCGCAAATGCACTGAACAGAAATGGATGGCAATACAATATTTGTAACCCCTTCTCTGCCCCCATACGTACTTTTAGGGTTAGACAAACAAATATTGCTTGATTTTCTTTCCTTAAAAAACGAGTTTAAGGAATATTTTGTGTTATCGAAGATAAGATTCCAATTAAAGTAATAATTTCGGATGTATTTGGAATTTGTTGAACTTAACTCGCTTTGTACAGAGGTGACCTGGACAACTTTAAGAACATGGTGGTTGGCCTATCAGACAAAGTTAACCTTAATGTTCAGTCTATTGAGCAAAAAATGGTTGACTGCTCCAGTTCAACTGTCGTTGACGTTCCTCAACAACCAAAATTGGACCACGGTTTCATAAACAACCGCTCTAATAGAAACCACAAGAGCAATCCAATTAGAAAGAAGAAAAAAACTTCCAAAAAACAGGAGGTTCTCCCGACTGTGGGATTTAACCCACCGAATCCGCCAACTCCTGGTACACAGGGTTCTCCTTTGGCTGGTGGGGCCGTATGCAGCGCTTTGAGCCAATGCGTGGATAATACCACTCCAGCTCCTGCTTCTGAATCCACAGTAACACATAATATTAATTCCGTGTCCACATTAGGGAATGGTAATGGCACCTCCTTGAGGACAGTACCAAAACCTTCGAGTGTTTTTGTTACTCGGTTTTCTCCTGAAACGTTGTGTGATGACATATTGACGTATCTTAAATCCAAAAACATTCCAACAGAGAGTATTTCTTGTCGTAAAATTAGTAAATCCTCGAAACCGGTTGCATCCTTTGTCTTAACTGTTTCAGCAGATATGCAGGAAAAGTTATTAGATGCCTTATTCTGGCCCTCCGGCGCTTTCACTAAATTATTTGTACCTTCCGTGCGCCAACCTAGAAATACAGTTAATATAAGCAATGTTATTCCAAAAAACTGAAGTCGCTTTCCCTTTACTATCAAAATGTAAGGGGGATTCGGACAAAAACTGCACATATCTTCAAATCCTCTGTTGCAACTTGTTTTGATATCGTTGCTTTCACTGAAACTTGGCTGCATCACGGCTTTCGTGATGCCGAAATTTTAGACAATTCTTACCAGATTTTTAGGAAAGATAGACATACGGATTCTGAGGCTCGTGGCGGTGGCGTACTCCTCGCATGCAAAAACATTTTTAACTGCAGCCAAATTGAGGTTCCAAGTTTTTCCAACACTCTTGACACTGAACTTATACTTCTTAAGGTATCTCTTTTAAAACACGACTTATACATACTATGTTGCTATATTCCTCCAGACTCCATAAACATTGTCGATGACAAAGGTCAGAATATTTACGACCTACTCACTTCAACATCTAATTTTATTCACGGCAAGATGCAACCTCTTGACGAACTACTACTTGTTGGTGATTTCAACTTACCTAATATACAATGGGTACTAAATGAAGATGACGATGACTATCTTCCTCTTAATAACTTGTCAACAAAGGAAGCACTATTCCTGGACACTATGTCATCTCTTGGGCTCAGCCAAATCAGTAATGTAAAGAATGACATGGGGAGGCAGTTGGACCTGGTTTTCTCTACTGACGCGGGTAACATATTAGTTGAATCTAGCCCCGTTATAATGTCTACTCTTGACAAATATCACCCCCCTCTACTAATTTCATATTGATTTGAAACCGAAAACATTACTAATTGTGACGAAACACAATATTTTTTCAATTTTAGAAAGGCTAACTTTTCGGAACTTTCCAGTAGACTTACCTCTATTGATTTCAACACATTACTGTCTAGCAATAGTGTTGACGAAGACGTCTCTAAATTTTACATAATTCTTTTCGATTTATTTTCCTCTCACGTTCCCCGCGAGCGACAGCGGTCCTCTAAAACATCTCCGCCATGGTTCAATAAAGAACTAAAACATCTCAAAAATAAAAAGAATAAATTGTGGAAAAGTTATATGAGTGACAAAGGCATTATAAGTCACAATAATTTCCTCACATTCTATAATGAGTTCAAAGAACTTTCCTCTACACTTTATGATGAATATATTCAAAGCATGCGTGCGAAATTATTTCGTGACCCACGTATCTTTTTTAAGTTCATTAATATGAAGAAAAAAACGGACAACTACCCCAATAACATGAGGTACAAAGATTCTGCTAGTGATGATTCATCCGAAATTTGCAATATGTTTGCTTCTTATTTTGACAATGCATTTTCTTCGTCCAATTTCCTTCCTCGAAATGACAACTTCAGTCATATGAACGTTTCATTCACTACCCCTACAATTGCGGGAGAGGATATACTCGATCATATTAATGGGCTTCCAAATGACTTCACGACGGGTCCTGATGGGATCCCTCCAGCTTTCTTTAAGTCTTGCTGCCATGCCCTTGCATCTCCGCTGAGAATTATTTTCCAAAAATCGCTCAATAGCGGTTGTTTCCCACAGCTATGGAAAAATTCTTTTATCATACCTATCCACAAAAAAGGTAGTAAGAGTGAAATTTCTAATTATAGACCTATTGCAAAATTATCTTGTATGCCTAAATTATTCGAATCTATCATTTACCCTCAGTTATCAATTTCCTGCAAGAATTTGCTTTCTTCAAACCAGCATGGATTTATCTCGGGTAGGTCTACAACCACTAACTTGTTGGAATTTGTCTCGCCTACCGTTGGCGGGTTTGCAAAAGGCTATCAGACAGATTGTATTTATACTGACTTCAGTAAAGCGTTCGACAAGTTATCTCACTCCGTGATACTCTTTAAAATGGAAAAGTATGGGTTTCACCCAACATTTATAAAATGAACGGAGTCTTATTTAGATAACATAACATATCAAATACTATTCCGTCATTCCGTCTCCAGAGTCCTGAAAGCTTCGTCCGGCGTACCTCAAAGGAGTCACTTGGGCCCGTTGTTTTTCATTCTATCTATTGACGACATTGTCTCTGTTGTGAGGCATTGCAAAGTATTGATTTATGCTGACGATATTAAACTTTTCGCTCGGATTAAATCTGTTACCGATTGTGAACTGGTACAAGGTGATCTTCACAAATTTTACGTTTGGTGCAAAAACAATAATTTGGCCCTCAATATCGACAAATGTGAGGTTATGACTTTCCACAGGAATCAGAAACCAATCACTTATGATTATGTGTTCTCGGATTCCACGATTCGCCGTCGCGAGGGTGCTGTTTGTGATTTGGGTGTTAAATGTGACCATAGATTGAATTTTATATCCCACATTAACTATATGGTATCTAAGAGTAGTTCTATGCTGGGCTTTATTAAACGTTGGTCTCGAGAGTTCTCGAATCCCACCATAACACTGCGTTTGTACACTTGCTTTGTGAGACCTCTCCTTGAATACGCTAGCCAGGTCTGGTCTCCATTTTACGGTACACACATCGAACGCATCGAGTCTGTTCAGCGGAACTTCCTGCGCTTCGCTCTCAGGCATCTACCCTGGAACAATTCATTGATTCTTCCACCTTATGAGGATCGCTTGAAGCTTTTAAATATGCACTCCCTCGAAAAACGTCGCATGGTCGCTGATGTAACTTTTGTGCATCAACTCTTAAACGCGAATATTGATTCTCCCCTTCTACTTAGCAAAATCTCTTTCCGTGATAGTGCACACAATTTGAGAAGGTTACCTCTGTTGCATGTTAACGCCGCAAGATCCAACTTTAGTATGTATGAACCCATCAATCGCATGTGCATTGTTGTTAATATTAAGGCTGAGCATTTTGTCGTTGATATTTCCAAGCATGTTTTAAAGAAACGTCTATATAATACTTAAATTTCTGTTTCCATGTCGCATTGCATGTCATCTCATTCGGTGTTTGGTCTATGTTTAGTTTAACATACTAATACTAACACCGACTAAGTGATGAATCGCATGTATTGTTGAGACGTTTATTTATTAAACGTGTCCATGCAGCGAGCTTGTGTTAAGCTGGTTCTTATAGTCAAAATAGCTAAAATAATAATAATATAGATTGTAATTTTGTTCTTTTTTTTTCCAGGTGTTATACTTTACGAGAAAACCGTTCTCCCGTGAAACTATTTGTAAAAAACACGGTTTGTTTTTCAAGATCGACTCGGTCTCCGCCATTTTGTATAAAAATTTTAATAACAATTTTATACTTTAATATGTGTTAAATAAACCCTCTCAAGAGAAATGCTATTCATTTTTCACGCGGAGAGTTCAATCTCTTATTGATCAGAGGGATTTCTTGTACAAGCGCCACAGGCGTCTTAAAACAGATAAACTTTAAGCATGTACCGTGCTGCACGAAAAGGGCTACTATGGCTGACCGTCAAGCGAAACGCCAATATTTTAGCACCAAATTTCTCTGTGACTTACAACCAAGAATTTTGTGGCAGAACCTAAGAAAAGCAGGAGTATATAAGTGGCACCAGATGCATTAGCCCTTCTTTTTATTTTCGCGATGTACATCTAATTGAATTGCTTGCTGCCATTTATGCTATTAAGTCTCATGCTACTGGACCTGATTGTCGCCACGTCATATTAATATTCTGCTTCCAATGATCGACACATACATTCTTCATATCCTGCACTCTTGTTTGATGTCCTCTTCTTTTCCAAGTCTTGGAAAGCTGCTATGGTCTTGCCTATCCCCAATAAACCTTCTCCGGAATCTCCTGGAGATTTTAGACCAATCAATATCTTAAGTTTTTTATTTAAAGGTCTGGAAAAGCTAATCAGCTTCCAGATTTTTGGTCACTTGGAAAGTAGTAAGCTCTTGTCATGTTGGTAGTCTAGTTTCCGGCTTTCCCACAGCTGCGAGACTGCCGCACTAAACGTGACTAGTGTTATAAGAACAGCTCTAGACCTGAATAACTCTACCATTTTAGTTCTGCTTGATTTCTCAAAAGCATTCGATAATGCCAATCACAGCTTCTTACTACATAAACTATCTAATTTTCTTGGCTTTACTGCTTCCACTTCTGCTCTTATTGGTAATTTCTTGTCAGAGCTCCACCAACGGGTTAAAGTGAATGATAAGTTGTCAAATTCACTTCGTCTACCGGCTGATGAGTCCCAGGGTTCAATCTTGATTCACTTATACGCAGATGATGTGTAGCTATATCTGAACAGACATATTGGCCTGTTCGAAGACGGCATCGCACGTTTTAGTACACTGAAATTCAATCCCTCTAAGTCTCAATATATTATTTTCACAACATCTGTCTGATATCCCACCCGTAGTTCTGGACGGCAAGACATTCTCTTGTTAATCAAGTGAAAAATCTAGATAACGTTTTGAACCAAAATATGAACTGCTGTGACAATACAAATCTAAAATTAGTAAAATTGACTCTGGACTCCGCAGATTCTGGCTCTCACCCAGTATTTTGCCAAAAGCAACCCGCTTAAATTTGGTTAAGACACCAATCTTGCCTTACTTCACTTACGGAAGTTTAATTTCCCTCGACTTGATAGCGTTTGTAGTCGTAGAATGTAGGTCGCGTTTAACGATTGTTTACGGTCTTCGCAGATATGACCATATCTCGCCTTACCGCGATCAGCTGGTGGGACTCCCGCTTACTACATATCTCAATAAAAGAGCCTTAGCCTCTTTAGCCTGCACAAAAATAATGAACCATATTATTTAATTTCACCAATTCACATCGAAACAGGAGCGTTTTTTTTCTCGTTTTACTACGCTAGTCATGGAAAACCGAACTTGAGTCCACAACGCAGAAGGAACGTCACACTTTCCTTGTAATTTTCACGGACAAATTTAGGCATGTGTAGCCGCTTTTTATAATTCCAAACTTTAGTTAAAAATTAAGTCGATCCTCAATTTCCTCTAGCAGTGAATTAGTAGTCTTTAGGTAAACGTGTACATAAGTTGCATTTTGAGATCGTCTCGATAATCAGGTCAAGTAAATTTGTAAAAAATTAGTTTTTTACCAAGAAGCAGAAGTTACTAAATGATAGTCCAATAAAAGCCAATATGAAAGATTGTTTGTTTTTTTATGAAAAGTAACTTGACTATACAAAACTTGTCGGAGTGCCTATAATCAGCAATGCTAGACAATCGATAATTCTCGTACATGTACGTGAATATCTACTCGGGTACGATGTACGAGACAAAATGTTTTCTCGTACGCAAAAGTTCGAGAACTTCGGCGTCAAATATTTTCCAACCAGAATTTTCACACTGTGGCAATACTACAAACAAAGCACAGTAGGTATAAGATAATTTAAAAATATAATAAGCAGAACCGTCCGAAACCCCGGAATATGTAAGCCAGTAAGACTTCAATAGAGCAACGGACGACATTTCACACTTTTTGCCCACTTACATGCATAACATAGACCGCTGGCACTTTACTGAAATTACATTATCATCTTTTCTATAGTTGTGTCTTTTTGCTTTAACTACTTTATTCCGCTGAAATAATAAGTTTCATACGAAATCCACCATTCTCCAGTTTCAGTCAGTGCATTTTCGAAATTATAAATTTATTTCGCAAATGCACTGAACAGAAATGGATGGCAATACAATATTTGTAACCCCTTCTCTGCCCCCATACGTACTTTTAGGGTTAGACAAACAAATATTGCTTGATTTTCTTTCCTTAAAAAACGAGTTTAAGGAATATTTTGTGTTATCGAAGATAAGATTCCAATTAAAGTAATAATTTCGGATGTATTTGGAATTTGTTGAACTTAACTCGCTTTGTACAGAGGTGACCTGGACAACTTTAAGAACATGGTGGTTGGCCTATCAGACAAAGTTAACCTTAATGTTCAGTCTATTGAGCAAAAAATGGTTGACTGCTCCAGTTCAACTGTCGTTGACGTTCCTCAACAACCAAAATTGGACCACGGTTTCATAAACAACCGCTCTAATAGAAACCACAAGAGCAATCCAATTAGAAAGAAGAAAAAAACTTCCAAAAAACAGGAGGTTCTCCCGACTGTGGGATTTAACCCACCGAATCCGCCAACTCCTGGTACACAGGGTTCTCCTTTGGCTGGTGGGGCCGTATGCAGCGCTTTGAGCCAATGCGTGGATAATACCACTCCAGCTCCTGCTTCTGAATCCACAGTAACACATAATATTAATTCCGTGTCCACATTAGGGAATGGTAATGGCACCTCCTTGAGGACAGTACCAAAACCTTCGAGTGTTTTTGTTACTCGGTTTTCTCCTGAAACGTTGTGTGATGACATATTGACGTATCTTAAATCCAAAAACATTCCAACAGAGAGTATTTCTTGTCGTAAAATTAGTAAATCCTCGAAACCGGTTGCATCCTTTGTCTTAACTGTTTCAGCAGATATGCAGGAAAAGTTATTAGATGCCTTATTCTGGCCCTCCGGCGCTTTCACTAAATTATTTGTACCTTCCGTGCGCCAACCTAGAAATACAGTTAATATAAGCAATGTTATTCCAAAAAACTGAAGTCGCTTTCCCTTTACTATCAAAATGTAAGGGGGATTCGGACAAAAACTGCACATATCTTCAAATCCTCTGTTGCAACTTGTTTTGATATCGTTGCTTTCACTGAAACTTGGCTGCATCACGGCTTTCGTGATGCCGAAATTTTAGACAATTCTTACCAGATTTTTAGGAAAGATAGACATACGGATTCTGAGGCTCGTGGCGGTGGCGTACTCCTCGCATGCAAAAACATTTTTAACTGCAGCCAAATTGAGGTTCCAAGTTTTTCCAACACTCTTGACACTGAACTTATACTTCTTAAGGTATCTCTTTTAAAACACGACTTATACATACTATGTTGCTATATTCCTCCAGACTCCATAAACATTGTCGATGACAAAGGTCAGAATATTTACGACCTACTCACTTCAACATCTAATTTTATTCACGGCAAGATGCAACCTCTTGACGAACTACTACTTGTTGGTGATTTCAACTTACCTAATATACAATGGGTACTAAATGAAGATGACGATGACTATCTTCCTCTTAATAACTTGTCAACAAAGGAAGCACTATTCCTGGACACTATGTCATCTCTTGGGCTCAGCCAAATCAGTAATGTAAAGAATGACATGGGGAGGCAGTTGGACCTGGTTTTCTCTACTGACGCGGGTAACATATTAGTTGAATCTAGCCCCGTTATAATGTCTACTCTTGACAAATATCACCCCCCTCTACTAATTTCATATTGATTTGAAACCGAAAACATTACTAATTGTGACGAAACACAATATTTTTTCAATTTTAGAAAGGCTAACTTTTCGGAACTTTCCAGTAGACTTACCTCTATTGATTTCAACACATTACTGTCTAGCAATAGTGTTGACGAAGACGTCTCTAAATTTTACATAATTCTTTTCGATTTATTTTCCTCTCACGTTCCCCGCGAGCGACAGCGGTCCTCTAAAACATCTCCGCCATGGTTCAATAAAGAACTAAAACATCTCAAAAATAAAAAGAATAAATTGTGGAAAAGTTATATGAGTGACAAAGGCATTATAAGTCGCAATAATTTCCTCACATCCTATAATGAGTTCAAAGAACTTTCCTCTACACTTTATGATGAATATATTCAAAGCATGCGTGCGAAATTATTTCGTGACCCACGTATCTTTTTTAAGTTCATTAATATGAAGAAAAAAACGGACAACTACCCCAATACCATGAGGTACAAAGATTCTGCTAGTGATGATTCATCCGAAATTTGCAATATGTTTGCTTCTTATTTTGACAATGCATTTTCTTCGTCCAACTTCCTTCCTCGAAATGACAACTTCAGTCATATGAACGATTCTCATAACGTTTCATTCACTACCCCTACAATTGCGAGAGAGGATATACTCGATCATATTAATGGGCTTCCAAATGACTTCACGACGGGTCCTGATGGGATCCCTCCAGCTTTCTTTAAGTCATGCTGCCATGCCCTTGCATCTCCGCTGAGAATTATTTTCCAAAAATCGCTCAATAGCGGTTGTTTCCCACAGCTATGGAAAAATTCTTTTATCATACCTATCCACAAAAAAGGTAGTAAGAGTGAAATTTCTAATTATAGACCTATTGCAAAATTATCTTGTATGCCAAAATTATTCGAATCTATCATTTACCCTCAGTTATCAATTTCCTGCAAGAATTTGCTTTTTTCAAACCAGCATGGATTTATCTCGGGCAGGTCTACAACCACTAACTTGTTGGAATTTGTCTCGCCTACCGTTGGCGGGTTTGCAAAAGGCTATCAGACAGATTGTATTTATACTGACTTCAGTAAAGCGTTCGACAAGTTATCTCACTCCGTGATACTCTTTAAAATGGAAAAGTATGGGTTTCACCCAACATTTATAAAATGGACGGAGTCTTATTTAGATAACAGAACATATCAAATACTATTCCGTCATTCCGTCTCCAGAGTCCTGAAAGCTTCGTCCGGCGTACCTCAAGGGAGTCACTTGGGCCCGTTGTTTTTCATTCTATCTATTGACGACATTGTCTCTGTTGTGAGGCACTGCAAAGTATTGATTTATGCTGACGATATTAAACTTTTCGCTCAGATTAAATCTGTTACCGATTGTGAACTGGTACAAGGTGATCTTCACAAATTTTACGTTTGGTGCAAAAACAATAATTTGGCCCTCAATATCGACAAATGTGAGGTTATGACTTTCCACAGGAATCAGAAACCAATCACTTATGATTATGTGTTCTCGGATTCCACGATTCGCCGTCGCGAGGGTGCTGTTTTTTATTTGGGTGTTAAATGTGACCATAGATTGAATTTTATATCCCACATTAACTATATGGTATCTAAGAGTAGTTCTATGCTGGGCTTTATTAAACGTTGGTCTCGAGAGTTCTCGAATCCCACCATAACACTGCGTTTGTACACTTGCTTTGTGAGACCTCTCCTTGAATACGCTAGCCAGGTCTGGTCTCCATTTTACGGTACACACATCGAACGCATCGAGTCTGTTCAGCGGAACTTCCTGCGCTTCGCTCTCACAGGCACCTACCCTGGAACAATTCATTGATTCTTCCACCTTATGAGGATCGCTTGAAGCTTTTAAATATGCACTCCCTCGAAAAACGTCGCATGGTCGCTGATGTAACTTTTGTGCATCAACTCTTAAACGCGAATATTGATTCTCCCCTTCTACTTAGCAAAATCTCTTTCCGTGATAGTGCGCACAATTTGAGAAGGTTACCTCTGTTGCATGTTAACGCCGCAAGATCCAACTTTAGTATGTATGAACCCATCAATCGCATGTGCATTGTTGTTAATATTAAGGCTGAGCATTTTGTCGTTGATATTTCTAAGCATGTTTTAAAGAAACGTCTATATAATACTTAAATTTCTGTTTCCATGTCGCATTGCATGTCATCTCATTCGGTGTTTGGTCTATGTTTAGTTTAACATACTAATACTAACACCGACTAAGTGATGAATCGCATGTATTGTTGAGACGTTTATTTATTAAACGTGTCCATGCAGCGAGCTTGTGTTAAGCTGGTTCTGATAGTCAAAATAAAAATAATTAAAATATTAGTTTAAAGCGAAAATGAAACTCAACAAGTAAAAGAGCTAGAATTGGTCTAACTGACCAATTCTTATGATACCCTAGATGAATGCCCGAAGTGGTTTTTCGCATATATTTCTAGAACAGTTCGTCGGGCAGAAAAAATGATTAAAACCAATTTTACAGGATTTCGTATTCTGAAAAGTTTTTAGTAAAAGAAAAATGTCTAGCACTGATTGTTTTCAGAGTATACGTAAAAACCATAAATTTTTATATGGTAACACCAAAAAGTGTTGATGGGTTAAGTCCATTTTTGAAATTTTTTTTTGCTATTACTATGAAAACACCATGTACAAATTTCAGCTCTCTATGTCGACGCGTTCTCAGGCAGTGTCCAAATATATAGTGTAAAACGAAATTTTTGTATGGCAACCCCACGAAGGAGTTGCCGATTTGTCTCATTTTCAACCTTAATTTTACTTTTCTTTTAGTGCCCGTGTACAAACAAATTTTCAGCTCTGTAAGTATATGTGTTCTCGAGTTATCGTTCGCACAGACATATAGACAGACAGACGGATGAAAGACGGACATGCAAAAATCAAAATAAATTTTTATATTGGGCTTGGATGTCCAATCCATTTAGCTCTACCATCATTATTTCTGTGCGTTACAAACGGAACGACAAACTTAGTATATCCTAGAGAAGGTGGAGTGTTCAAGGAAAATGAAAATAGGATGTATCTTTTTTGATATGAAGCGAGCTTTCGAGACTGTAGATAGATCCATATTACTAAATAAGCTTCTCACTTACGGAATAAAAGATAAAGAGTATGAATGGTTTAAATCTTATTTGTGCAATAGATGTCAACGAGTAAAAGTTAACGGCTTCAGATAGCATAGAAGCACTGCATGGAGTCCCGCAGGGATCAATACTGGGAACTCTATTGTTTCTTATATATATTAATGATATGAAGAGGGTCATAAAACACTCTAAACTTGCACTTTTCGCGGATGATGCTTTAATTTACATCGAATGGGACAATATCAGTGAAGTTACCTATATTTTACAAGAAGATATGAATCGTGTTAATCAGTGGCTTCAAATAAATAAGTTGGAATTAAATATTAAAAAAAACTAAATATATGGTGATAAATAGCGAACTGGATATAAATATAAGTATTAAAGGTGAAAGTATTGAACAAGTAAATGAAATAAAATATTTTAGTGTTAATATAGACCATAAATTAAAATTTAGTTCACATGTGGAATACACGACTAAAAAAATTGCAAAAAAATCGCTTTTTTAAGTAAAATAAGAAGAAACATAATATCAGGGCAATTAATATATATAACGTTCCACTGTTCTCTTCCTTGGAAATCAGCAAATGCTTGCACAGTTACAGAAACTACAAAATAAGGCAATGAGATCAATCTTGAGATATAACAGATATACACCCATTCAAAGAATGTTGGATGCTCTTAGATGGTTAAGTGTGAAACAAGGAAAATATTTTAATGCATATGTTTTTGTATTTAAAATTAAAAATAAGTTGATGCCTGAATATTTAGTTAAGCATATTAGTTATGTAAGAGATGTACATAATTTTTATTTAAGAAATTGTAATGATTTTAGATTGCCCCAGAGAATGACCGTTTTTTTCGCACAATAGCCTAATATATAAGGGATTCAAAATATTTAATGAATTGTCAAGGGATAAAAATATTAAAGGTTTAGTTGAATTTAAAAGAAAAATACCGGAATATATTGAAGTAAATATTAAGTAAGATAGGAATTTATATGTTGATAAGTAATAATTTATTTCCACGTATCAAGTACCTAAAAATAAAGAAAAAAACAGAGTATATATTGTACAATCATGTATACAAATGGCAAATCATGCTAATAAATTTAATTATTATTATTATTATTATTATTATTATTATTAAATACATCTAGGGTATAATAAATGTCACACCCTGCGAACAAAAGTTGACCCAAATGAAATAGAAAATCAAGAAGTGTATGTTATACATGTCAGTGGTTTTGCCTTGCCTTATTGCAGGAGTTTTTCAAATAAAAGTAGCTTAGATTTCGTTCAAACACTATAATTTGCATAAATATATTCTACATGCAATTCTGTCTAACAGCATTAGAAAGAAAACATATTGGGCTGTAATTTGTTATAACTTTATTTTTCTGTGAGAGAGATAGTTTTACGCTTAAACCCTGATCTCATCATTTACTTCTACTTGTCCTTTTGAGGATGAATTACTGATGACAAAAAAAAGGAAGTTGACATAAGGCCACAAATAAACAGTTCTGCTTCAATTTTCGCTGCCGTTTTAACTTTCCCACATTCCAATGCTAATACCGAGAGCATTTTTAGCAAGAACAAAACAAACAAAAACAAAAGTAAGGACAAGCTCTAAACAAAGACCATAAAAGGAGCTTTCTTTTGAGCTGAATGTGTTAAAACTATTTGTGCTTCTTTGGGTACAAACCTACCACCTAAAATATAAGTCGCATTTCATGTCTGATGATGAAAATTTCGACCAAAATAGTGACTCGGACCGATTCCTAGACCTAGCCTGATCTAGATGTTTTTAATTTTAAGAACCAGACTAAATTTAAATTTTTTTTTTTTTTTTTCAAAGATCTATTATTTCTGTTAAAAAATTAAATAAAATGTTCCTAAGATGTCCCCAGTTTTAATTTAGCTGAAATTTCTCAATAATTTCCAGATAAACCTAGCGTACGAAAATTTTTCATGACGTACGAGATTTTTGTAAAATTGGTACGAGAATGTATTTGTTGCAGTCTATCAACCCCGCCTATAATATTACTGATAGGGCAAATTGGGATTTCAGTACTTTAAGAGTGGTGGTGATGTTTGTTTACCTTTCAATCCTTATAGTTTTCTTTTATCTCACAACGAGACTACACAAATATTAATTGGAGCGATGAGGCATTAAGATATCCCGCCCAAAATCGTTACTACACACGAACAGCACTATATAGCAGGATACTTTGACTATAAACTATGTGTTAGCTAAAAAATTTCGTTTCTTGTTTTATGGTGATGTCAAATCAGTCTTGTCCGGAAAAAAATTATTTATTATCAGAAGCTTCATTTATCTATACATATAGAACTTTTTCCAACTTTTTGCATGTAACCTCATATTAATCAAATTATTTTAATACTAAAACTCGATGAACTATATTTCTAACTTGCTATCAACTCTGACTATCATATTCCTATTTCTATTGTATTATATACAATGTAAATCTACTATGTAACTTTCTAAGATGTACCCAGCGCTAAGCGTGCCTTTGGCACGGGTACTCATATAAATAAATGTTTATGTTTATGTTATTATTATTTACTTTAGCCTAGTGATGAACCATGCCTCGCTTATAACAGAGAGAAAAGCAGAAGATGAGTACAAATTTTGCGGTTCGATCAAAATTGATTCAAAGGCTTAGATATCAGCTCGGATGGAGGTTTGTATGATAGGATAAAATTTTTACAAGGAATACGTCCAGAGCATTCGTCAGAGCAACAGCTATAAAAAAGTGAAAGGTAGGTATACAAAGTTCTGCCGGTGCTCCAAACAATCATTTTCAATTTCATGTCATCGCTAATAAGGTGAGAGACCTTCTTTTTGTATATTTTAAAATATCTTTGATGAACCATTTAGATCTGGCGATATTTAGAGTCGATGGGACCGACCATAACAATAGTGTTTTCCCATTTTCTGCTTATCGAATCTGATCTCTGCATTTCTAATTAAGTAATTTTGAATCAGGGGTATCAATCCCAGGCTAAGTTAGGTTAAGAGTACGGGCAACTAGGCCACTACGACTCTGCGAACACCACAACCAGACTTGATCTATTGTCCTGCCCTTAAGTGGTTAGGATAAATCTATCCTTTTTACGAGCTCTATTACTGCCTTTGAGGTTAGATTGCACTTTTTTGGGAGATGTGCTTCTCCGGTGATTTGCAACCTTAAACTGCAGACGCGAGACACTCACTATGATACGCTTGGAAGTAAGTATCATCTTCCTATTCGCACAGTCGACACAATTCTCTGTTGGATTTGCCTATCTTCATAAAAAAAATAACGGAAAGGGGCTGTCCACCGACTGCATTAATAAAAAGCCTCAGTGATTGTCTGATAAGAGAAATTACTTTGCGCGTCTGGAGAGGAATTCATTCACTTGCCTCATATCCAGCAGCCTGCTTTTCCATTTGAAATTAAAAAAAAGCATTTATTTATAAGCACCTGCTTAAAGCAACGTACAACGCTCGGCCTTTCCACATTAGATAGCTTTGCAATAGATTAATGTAACGGCAAAATAAGCAACAAAGTAAGACAGTATTGAAATAAAATATTAGGAAGAAAACAGCATTACGTTTTTGGCCTTAGAAGTATGTAATGTGATCAAGCAAGCCGGGGTTACTGCATATTTCTATACCTAAGGGGCTTAGCGCCAAGGAGTCCGTGGTATCCACTCCAAGACTAAATAGGTATATACCCCCATATTTGAGTGGTATTAGACAGCATTGCCTTTTCGTCTTCTGTTAAATATGGCGGTAAGTATATTTAAATTTTCCAATTTTTGGTAGCATAATGCACCAAAAACAAAATTACTGGAAGGTCATTTGTCTGAATTAACAGTGCAAGCACAAGTCATATATATTTCGATTGATTTGTTTTTCAACAAGACTTCATAACTTGGGAAGTAATATTATAATATATTGGTACAGAACGTCTGGACTTAAAAGTTGCTGATTTTTTTTCTAGTAGAGGAAACTGTTTCGCCCAAAAACATTTGGAAGGACTATCAAAATGTGCCAAACACAAAACCAGATAATAAACAGTTCAATAGCATTAAATAAAAAACTATTCGATTTTAAAAACGTAAGTAATATGAATATTAAACTCCATTAAAATATCAGACTTACTTGCAAGTCCGGCCAGCGCCATAATCTACAGTAAATTACATGTGGTAGGCCCTTTCGCAGAGCTGCACCATTTTCTCCATTCACCGGTTTACTTCTGAAAAAAATACAATGTTATTATCTCATAGCATAGGTGAAATGAAAGCGAAAGTTTGTATCGATCGTCCCCCACATACTTTCTATCATACTCCAATGTATGATAAGCTTTATAAATGTACTCAAATATATAAAATATTAAATCGGAAGTAGACGTACTTCCAGTTGACTTAAAAAGCCATTTGCTTGGCAGGCTCAAAATGTATAACTAAACCAAATCAGTGAAATTGCATTGAAAACTCACCCGACTCGAAAATATCTAGACAAGGACCTTAATTTATTTTTGTGGAAGATA
Organism: Dioctria linearis; assembly: GCA_963930735.1. Lineage (NCBI taxonomy): Eukaryota > Metazoa > Arthropoda > Insecta > Diptera > Asilidae > Dioctria > Dioctria linearis. Next base: position 208,313,034 of record OZ005740.1, read on the forward strand.
GAGCGAATTTGACTGTTTTTGCAATTGTGCCATGACTGTGCGCACACTTCTATAGTTGACTGAGTACAAATGCCTTTGTAAGCAAAGCAAACTACAGGTCATAACTCATAAACGTTCAAGAAATTGGAAATTGGAATGGAAATAAATAAACGCCAATTCAATTTGCACATAAGCTTAAACATGCGTTCTTAGCTCTCAAGTTGAGCAGATTAAGAATAATACTTTTCGCATCCCAAGAAATTTTCGAGTATACAACAAAAAGAACCATTACCTTGGGATAGTAACGCACTTGGTGTTGTAATTTTGAGTAGATATTGCCTTCTCGAGTTCCTCTAAAGCGCCGGACTTTTTTAACTTCTTCACCAGACTTTTGACAGCTTTCTCTGACCACTTTCCTTCCACGGAATCTTCGTTTCCTTTTTTCAATGCTAACAATCTTTTAACAATTTGTGGCGTAAATGGCAACATTTTAACTTTTCTTAATTAGAAAACTTCACAAATGAAATAACACGGAATTTCTAATAAAAGAACCTTGTCTCGTTTTCTTGTAGCCATAAAGTAGAGCTACTCTTCTAATAAAGAATAAAGTAATCAAATTCACCTCAGTAGTCTGTCTGGTAATGCCATATAAATAAATATCTGTTATACAAATAAGAAATGTCTGTCTGAAACAGCCAACAGCAGCAGCAAAAACTTTATAGACCGCCATTTCCCTTCTCGACCAAGGGCCTTCCCACACGAGAAGTTTATACAGAAGGAAGGAATTTCCTTCCATTGTGCTAAGACGATCAAGCACAATATTGTTGCTCCGCTAGTTCCTTAAATGATTACCGAAATTAATTGTGTGCGTGTTCAATTAAGTCACAGTTTTTAATATAAACAATAACTGCAACATAATTCATAACAACACGTAATGATTATTAAATTATTATGTTATTACCTCGAATCGCAGGTACATTTACACAGAACTGTCAAAGTTGGTTAGGCCGGCCAGTTGGAAAAGCCAGCACACTTTATGGCAGAAACACATCCAGGCCTCGAAGCTTCCTCGAGGTGTTGTCAAAATTTCCAACACGGGTTTTTAAATGATGCAACACAAAACCAAGCCAGCAGCTAGCCTCAAGGCCTAGCCGCAAAGCTCGCTTTGCTCAATGTTGAAAATTTTCCTCTCTCAGGCCTACTTCTGTCAACAAATGTACTAGCAAAATTACAATGACAGCACCGAGCCTAGTGGTATCATTTTGTTTTCATTTCTCTGAGGCTAGCCTTGAGGCGAGCTGCGAGGAAGCCTGAGAGAGGCCAGGCCTGAGGATTGCTTGGATGTGTTTCTGCCTTTAGGGTGCTTTAGGCCTAAAATACAATTGGAGATTTGTTAACAATGTAAATCAATGTAGAAGAGCTTTAACTTTTTTGCGAGCTTCAAGCTGGCTTAAGATTTGATCAAATTGCTAATTTCAAGCCCAATGACTGCCAACTTGAGGGAATTTTGAACGTTGTCAAATGTGCGATTGCCGAGTATTAGATGAGATGGCTTCTTTTGACACGTTAAACAACTACCAAAAATGTTAAAATGGAAGAAAACTTAGAGTTAGTAAAAGATAAGCAGTTTCTGTAGGACATAAAAAAAAACTCGGTATTTTTTTTTACATATAATTGGTACATCTCGTAACCCCCGCAAGATACAAGCCATGAATAAAGTCGCAAAAAGAGCAGCGGGTCGTCAGCAGGCGACATCCACCGTTTTCTTGCCTTGTGTTACTGAAGAAGTTTTTCATATAAAAGTTGCTTGTATTTCGTTCAAACGCTATAATTTCCGTAAATTTGTTCTACATGCTATATTTTTTTAAAACTATTAGAAAGAAAACATATTTGGCTGCAATTTTTTTTAACCTCATTTTGCTGTGGGAGCGGCAGTTTTGGGCTTTAGGACCTGTTTGATGAAATTTTAGTTTTTCCTCCATGACGAGTATACAAAAACCAGTGAGAGTGAGCACTTACTGCATGCTGAACCCGGCACGTTAAGGTATTTTAATGTGTCGGTGCCTTCGGCGACTTCATGGCTTGTATTATATTCCGGGGGTTACGGTACATCTCAAAACTATCCAAAAAAAAGTCGGCATTTCGATTATTCAGTCAGCTGGGCATAAAGCTGGCTGAAAAGCTCCAATTGTGTTCCAGGCCTTCGGCCCACAGACGATACAACCGAAGTATGAATAAGATAAAGTATTTCCAGCTCTATAAGCGGACATTTTTGGGGTTTTGAAAATTATACATGTGTTCGTAATTTCTTTATTCACAGGCGCCTGTAAAGAGCATGAGTAAAAAAAAACTGAGGGACAAAAATGAATAAAATGTCCAAAAGCTCTTCGCCTTAACCTTGATGCGCTAAAAGGTGATAGCATCAATTGTTTGTTTAAAAAATTTTTTTTGCAGCTCCGACAGCTTTTGACAGTTCGGTTAAGATTTTAGGTTTGCTTCTGCTGGCCATTTCGATTCATTAGATCCGCGTTATGTTTTTGTTAGATAATGGAGTGATAATTTCTATGTGGGATGGAAAGTGTTCTATGAATACGCTTAAATCGAAGGCACGATATTTGGCAAAGAAGATCAATAAAAATAAAGCGGACATCTGTATAATTGCAAGGCAATTTCAATCAATAGGTTGATGATAATTTTCTTATAACACTAAAAGGGTTCTATTAAATATTTCCAGCATTTCATTAGATTGTTGTGAGTACGTTTAGATCGCAGCTATTTAGGACTAGTTTCACGTAAGTCGAATTACGTAGTACTAATCCTGCTGCTGTTTAATCCGCTCGTATTAAAGCTTTGACAGTGGTCAAAATTGTCAGATCTCCCTGCTATTTCAGGAGAAAAATGAAAAATAATATATTGAGTTTGTTTGTACACCGCATGCACAAGAAAATGGAGCATAGAAGAAAATTTAAAATCAGAATGAGGAAATACTGCTATTTATATTACTAAATACCCAAGATAAAACATGCAAATTTTGAGGCTAATGGCAAAACATTATAAGATAATCTGCAACAATTATTTATTAATTATGTATAAGGGCGTCACTATTTACGAACAGCCTCGCATTACCTTATGTGACGTAATGTCTCCATTTAATACTAATTTTTGTAGGTCAATACCGCATCAGAAACCGAATTAAAGTAGGACTAGTTTTTCGTAATACGGCATGTTTAGACCACTTAATATTAGTACCACAGATTAGATATATACAGATATCCAGCTTGGAGCAATCAACTGAAAAATTTCCGAATTCAATTTTTGAATTACCCCTGCATGTCACCACTAATATCCCTCGGATTATTTGCAGGGTATTTAATTGATATTCCATCACCGGGAAAAAGAGATAGTCATATATTTTCAAATGATTTTGACAACTGTGAATGCTGTCATATAAATTAATTATTTATACAATTTCTAAAATATTGTATGAAAGCACGAAGGGGTAATATTCTTATAATTACCTCCAACTATTAAATGTTATTGCTTGTAATTAAGCTACAGTAAAAAGCAAATAAGTGTTCTATTATAGTTCCTATAAAAAATGAATACCGAAGATCTAAGCAAGGGCGACAAAATTCAACGAGGATTTCAAATGTTGGTTTTCACAAAATTTTCAATATCATCTCATATTTTGGAAATAATTTCACACATATTTTAATAGAAATTGGATGATTCTTCGTGACGCTGATAGTGGGCTGATAGTGGAAATATAATTTGGCAAGAAAATAAAGATTTCGCATCGGCTGATATTGAACATGAAGCGCGGGTGCCGGTGAAAATCCTTGATCTTCGTGCAGTTTCACGAGAAATTAATTTCAGTACAATTGAAGCAATGGAAAATTTTCGCCTGGATCAAAAAGTTCTCTTGAAAGGACGAATAATGGCATGGCAGTCAACAATTGAAGCTGCTCCAGAATCTCAAATGATGCCTGCAAAAGTTTTAAAGTGAGTAGGTGGTGGAATTTTTTTTTTCATTTTTCGTAAGTGGGTCACCTTAGCTTAAAAATATTACTCAAGCATGACATGAGCTGGGAATTAAGTTTCAATCGTTACGTGTGTGGGTGGGTGGAGTCATTAAATTGGTGCAAATATGAAGAAAATCAGATCTTAATAGAATTTAATTCCAGATGGTAATACATATAGCTTGAGCATTTTTATTTTATTAATGATAATTTTCGATTATTGGTATTCGGGGCTATGGCTGAGGACCCTGCAAAATACTACATATCAATTTTACAAAAATTGTTAGGATCATAACTTTTTATTTTTCTTCCCTTACAAAGGTTTAGACCTCTAGAAACTTAAAATTCGGAACGTCCGATAATACTATAGTAGATCTACTTAGGCAGTTATGTCTTAAGCTAGCAATGCATATGTATTCGCCTAACATTGTTTATAAATCTAAATTCCAAGAATTTAATTTAAAAAAATACTCATTTAAGTCTTTTCTCTTTTAGCGGCAATGTAACAATCGAAACTAGTTTCTACGATGGTGAAATACTAATAACAAAATCAGTGGTTCGTTTGTACTACATTTGAACCAAGGATAAAGAAAAAGTTACCTAACTCAATTTACGTGCATCAATTACATTTAAAAGAAAAAGGCATTCCCTAGCCGGGATGATTCTGTGATATTAAAATCCCCGCTAGGCTAACATTTATACTCGTTACACATGCATTTAGCACGAGTCCGGTCTAATACACATTAAAATGAACTTATTATTTTTTAAGCTTAACATTATTTTCTAACACTCTTTTTATTCCTCTATTTTTTAGGAATTATCTATGTACATCAATTAACACCACTAAATTAAAGCTATGAATAAAAGTTTATTATTTATTGTATGTTATGATTTTATACACATGTTTTGAAGATTTGTTAAGTACTTAGAATAAGATTTCTTAAATGTTATTGCTTAGCAAATTCGCTGGTATATTATTATTATGTTTACTGTTAAAAATGTAAACTGCGGCCGTTGCGATCTATACAAGATATTTTGTTATATTCCGCTTGCCGTTCTCAGGAAAATCTTGATCTCTTTATGGTCATGCCTGATGGTTTTTTAAAGAATCCACAGCCCAGACTTCGTGGATCAACCTCTACAAAATCTTTTGTTCTATCTACAATGGCATTGATTTATTGAGACAAATTAACATATATACATGACCTCTTGCGGGTCAGCTTACGTCTTTGAAGCCTGGTAAGCAAGTCTTGCACATTCTCAAATCAACACGCTCAACAGATTCATCTTTATTACAGAAATTGGGGCAGTCATTATCTGTGGCATTAACCATTTTGTCTTGTGTGTATAATTGAAGTCATTCTGTAAGTATATAGCTAGATCTGATCTTGACAGCCTTTTTGATATAAGGTCCATTCTCCTTATAAAGAGAATGTTATTGTTTATGCTATAATGTATAATCGGTTCTTTATTGCTAACCAATCAGACAAAAAGAGAACTATTTGCAATCATACTTACTTCCGTGGCAACTATATCATTTAAGTCTAGAGTATTAAAGCCCTCTTTTAAGATTTTCTATCAGCTCTTTTATTACCATCCGCCAAAAGAATTCCAATGAACCCATTCAGGTGAGCAGCTATTTGAGTTCTGATGGTAAATTATTCGCGTGTCAGTTCCCGACTTTTTAAGCATAGCCCCTGTTTCTACGCGAATGTGGTAGAGTCAATGACTCTCTTTTATAATGCACTTTTTATTCAGACAAACATTATCAAAGGTCCTTGCGGTATCAAGGAAAGTACAACAATTAATTCCCCTTGTGAAAACTTTTGCATTCCATGATGCTTCTAATCCTTGTTTCGGATTTTTTTATCTTTTTGTTATTACAATTATTTGTTAATTATTTCAAAAAGTGTTTTATCTCTGTTTTGTAACTGGTTGAATGGAGCATAATGGGAGCATTGAAGGAGGATTGCTCTTTCCGTTTCAAATCTTAACTTTAAAATTTTATCTCTAAAACAATAAATTGGTGCGTAACACATATTTTACTTTTTTTTTTTTTAAATGCCCTACCGACTAAAAACGTTCTGAAAAGTTTGAAATTTTTTGTCAGGGTTTAAAAGAAAGAAAATTAATAAAATTCGTTTCTAATTGTTGATCTACTAATAAGTAAAAATAAATATGTGCCTAATGCTAGTTATCCTCTTGTGTTTTATAAAGAGGTTGGTACACGATCTTGTACGAGTGCACAGAAAAACTGGGCAAGGTCCCGAATATTGCTTAGTTATTCTCAAGAAAGTTGCAAAAAAATTTCTTAATTAGTACCTAGACATGATTCGAATAATCGGATTATTGGAAAACTAAAATAAGTTTTAATTTTAATTTCGCATACCTGCTTGCAACACATTAAACAATAAACACACGAAATTTGGTAATGTTACACCAGCAAAATGTTGTTAAGAAAAGCACTGAGAAAAAAAAGCGATTGTTTTAATAAAAATAAAATTTTTTAATGATATTTTTGGTTACTTTTAAAATTGAAAAAGCCCCTGAATCATCATTAAAATTTATTTTAGATATAGAACATAGTGGCAACGTTTTCTAAGCCATCTACATCTACAAAATTCAATTATTTATAATGTTGGAAGACTCGGAGATCTTATAAAGCTCACTATTCATTTTTCGCCAAAAATCGGGACCCCCTATCATGGATATGAAGTGAAGAGCTCCACTCGCATTCACCCGACTTTCGAATGCAATTGTTAGGACCCACGTCTAAGAGCGAAATGTAATAACTGGGATTGTAATTTCTCAACAGATATGCGATCCAATCCAGATCAATACTAGGCATGGAGCAAGACAAAATCTTACGGTAAATTATTAACTTCACTATTGACTAAGGAAGATGGATAACAGATTGTTGTCGAGGTCGGCCATCTGCGATGTTATTAGTTTTGACCACACATCAATGTTCGAGCACGGAAAAACTTCTCTCAGTAACTTGCAAACTTTACGTGACATTACAGATATGGAGCGGGAACTCAAAGCACGTTGTGCACCGTGATTTGAAATTCCAAAAAAAAAATTTTAGCACGAGTAAATACGGCCAGGAAGTGAGGCAAAAATATGCAATCATTAAGGTAATCAAGTGGAAAATGCAATCTTTTAACATGTTTACTTGTAGTATCACGTGATGCGGCAATGGCGCTTGTCCCCAAGGTTGGTCCACTTTAATTGTGCGCTTGGAAGACGCCCAAAAAACCTCCAGCACCAATCCTAACAAAGTCCGCCAATAAAACACCAACTAAAGGAAGATGTCCGGTCGGTGTCCATTCTCACTGGGCACTCCTCTCTCAGGAGTCACCTTTACAGGATGAGACTAATTGACGATCTTACATGCAGGGGGTTCGGAGAGGAGTCCGAAACAGTGACCCACTTTCTTTGTCACTGCTCGGCACTCAGGTATACGTTACAGATTCCTTGGCTCACACATCCTGGACGAGTTACACGATGTCGGCAAGGTGGGCTGGGGGCCAATACTGAAATTTGTAGGAGCGTCCGGCTGGGCCCTAGGAGCGTAGCTCATGGGTCTGGAAGGTGAACAATGGGCCTTTATTTAGCCTACGTTTCGGGAGATCCCTCGGGATCGCAAACCTGTATTTCAATCAATCAATCAAGACGCCCGACCGAAAAGCGCAGATAAAGTCCTCTTCGGACAATGCTAGAGAAAAGTGATTCAACAGCAACACAAATTTTGTTAAAAAAACCGAAAATGCAACAAACTCGGCTTTTTATTTTATTCAATTAATTTTTCCTCTTCATTTTCAATCAGTTCAGTACAATTCTCGTCTACTGGCCAACCTTGACACCATTTCACTTTTTTTTTCATTTTTCACCCAATCTATCTGCAATGTTCAGCTAAAATAGTCCTTTTCGCAGATCTTTCCAAAGATTTGTTTGAATTTACCAAATTTTTCCTTAAACGGAAGTTATGGGCAAAAGACCATGTCTGGAATAAAACAAATCTAAATGTAAATTAACCATGTAACATAGAATAGAAAAGTATTAGGGTTAGGTAGTAAAAGATAGTTGGAGATTACAGTTGTTTATTAAACTAACAAAGGAGAAGGAACGGAAATGTTAAATAACATAAAATGTAAGATACAAAAGTAAATATTACAATACATTCTGACATTATTAACAAAAATGCTAAGGAACTAATTTGCAGAATTACTAAGAAAGTGGGTAAGCCCAAGGAACATAGTATATATCTAGGTAAAGATATGAACGTAAAACAAACAAATGGATAAAACACGATAGCGCAGAGTGCCACCGCATTATAAGACAATGTGCAGGGTATGATGAGCTTCGTCCATTTGACATATGTCCGTAATAATTTTTTTCTCATACTTCCCTTAACTTCAATGCCTTGAGTAAGGGTCAATAAGGTCAAGCAAAGCTAGCTCATTGAACAGCTTGTAAGAAGCAATTTTCCTTATGGATTCCGGAAGGGAGTTCCAGAGGTAACATTCTAATATGTCTCCCACTATTCGTGTCTTTTCACGGCTACTCAAATAAATAAATAAATGTTAAATCAAACCGCATACAGGAAACCATCTAATTGACTAAAACATGTAGCAACAAAGCGTCTATTATGACCTTATATATTCACATTTAACTAAAATAATACATAATTTTAAATATATTTCGTTTACATAGCCTTCTTCCCAAAAATTGCACAACAAATAATTTACTAAGCTTTGGAAGACTCATTCTATGTTGAAAAATTGACATTCAAAACAGCAGGACCTTTCATCTCCACCGCATTCACTAAATACATATTGATAATTAATTATTATAATACATTTTATGAAAAAAATAGGAAAAACTTACAAAAGGCAAACGCATGCTGTGCAAAGAAATGTGCCACATCCTATACATGTGTAGCCGCAAAATTCACATGCAGCTAAGCTACAATTTGAACAATCACTCTTAATTAAAGCTAATTTCTTACAGCATCTTGAAGGTAATCGTACAGCGAGTTGATCTTTGAACTGAGTATAAATACGTTTTTTATATATCGTCAATTGCATACGAAATAAATATTTACCTGTGCTCCTTCTGCTTCTGGATATTGAACAGTTCCATTTGCAAATAACTTAACATTTTTGTGGTTAACAGGGAGCGCGGATAATTTCCCATTATATAAATTTCTAGCACCTTTTAATAGTAATTGAATAGTTCTATCTAAAGTTTAATAGTCGTCTATTAAATAATATTAGTATTAAATTTATGTTTTTACCATGAATTTCTCTCATTTTATCGTCATTACGAGAGTCAATAAGGTGTTGATTGACAAAAGTTTTCTCTTGAAAAGATGGATTTGAAAAAATGGTAAATTGAACTTTTCAGTATTTTGGATATTGGAAGTACTATTAGAAGAAATTAAGAATATGTACTTAATGTACCAGATATTTTGTAATTTAATTTGTATATTAATTGCGAACCGTCTTTCTTGTTCCTTATATAGTGGGTTCTTTTAGTTATATCTCGTGTTACTTTTCGGTAACTGTAACAGTTTCTCTAGTGGAGTTCAATATAGCAGTTCCATATTGTACTCGAACTTTAGTATTTTTAATATATTACAAAGGTTCTAATAGATTATTTATTTAATGTGATTATCTTACTCCTTTCAGATAAGTCGTGTGCCGTGAAGGCCCCTAATTGGCTGTACAAGAACGTTTTCACTCCGGCCAAGAAGCTCATCAGTTGCTTCCTCATTCCTACAATGTGGTTAATTATCTATTTGGTGTATATTAATACACAAAGGTAAAAATCTACCTCTGGAACCGGAGCATATACTTGAAAATGTGCCCACGGCGGCACCAAGAAGACCTAACTTCAATATAACTCCCACTCCCAATAAAAGAACTGCAGGAAGTTACACAAAATTATAATTAGAAAACTACAGACCAACCCAAATAATTAATTCATTGATGGCAGAATAAATCAATTTGAAACCTTAGTACATTCAGTAGGACCTTCCTCTGTAAACAAAACAGTCAGCAATAAGAAAAAAAAAAAACGAAAAATAAAAAAATACAACCAAGTATGCTATCGCATATAAAAAATTTATTAAAGAAAAATGGGTTAGTATTACATTATCTTATCCTAAAGTTACTACACACACAAATTATAAAAAAATTTTTAAAAAAAGAGGCAGATTAAAGAAAGTCATCCGCCCGGAAACGCCTCGTATTCTCCCTGACGCTGGAGCTAGGCAAGGAAAGACTCCCCGATGAGTACAAAAACGCCGCCTAGACTGTTTTCCTTGTAGTTTGAGATCACTTCCGTTGCCAACTGATCCAACTAAAATTTGTTGTCCAAGCACTAAAGACTATTACACCAGCCAGCAGGACATACATATATGAAAAATTAAAATATATTATTATTTATTTAAATATTTATTTTAAAATGAACGGGATCTTCCAGACTACCCATGAGGTGTCCCGCTAGGTCCGTTACCTTTGTTTTTTACATGGTAGGTTCCCCAGGAGGCCTATAAACCATGATGTCAGATTCAACATATCATATCTTTTATATTGAGGTTCTTTTTTCTCACAGTCTATAACAATAGATAGATACATGAAGGGATTTGCGAGCAGTCTTGCCCAAGATTTCTTCCAGAAAACTCGTACGATTACGTGACGTGTGCTAAAAAGCTCTTCGTTCGCAACACGTGAACATTTTTCATGTGCCATCTAGAGTGGCGTGTTGTCCTCTTGAAAATTTCAACGTTGCTCGCACGCGAATCCCATCGTGTATGGCTAGCTAACGTCCCTCTAGACATAACTAAAATTTTATACTTTTTGTGGTGTTTGCGTAATTACACCTTTTATTTTTGTAATTTTCTATAAATTAAGAATCTATCGATGTAAATCTTGTAATATCGAGATACCCAACGTTCGAGGACGTGGCCTTGTGGCCGGTGGCGACATGTTATAACTTCGCATCGAAAGCGATCATCGAAGCGAAGATTTCGATCTGGCGGTATGTTATAAGATTTTCGTTCGACAGGCGATTTTGCTTGTTTCGAAATTATTTCCGAATTTTTTTCCCTAGCACAAATGACATTTATAGATTCTTTTTCTAGTTGTTGATAAATTTTAATAATAATAAAATTGGAATTTATGAAATTTTCAGGCGCAGTGGCTTTATTTGTGGAGGATAACAAAAATGACAAAGAAATTATTAATTACCGGGACAAAAGAAAATTTTTAAGGCAGCGGTATTATGTTATGGATATGCCTAACAAAATGTATTGCCTTATTAATTTTTGGATTCAAGAAATATTCTTGCAAGTTTTATAGCTTCAGTTTGAAGAATATATATAATTAATATATGTATAAAATCATTTATATTGAATAAATAAAAAAAAAATTTAACATTTAAATCTAATTTCTTTAATTTTACATACATTTTTTAATCTTCGCTTGTACTATCACTCTCAGCAAAACTTAGTGATATTCTATCGCATTTATCGCCTGTCGAAAGTGTTACAACATACCGACTATCGATAAATTGTCGAACGTCGAACGTCAAATCTTTCGAAGTTATAACATCTTGCCACTGGGTTGAAAATAAATGAGTTTTCTATTCTATTCTATTCTATTCAACATCATTATCTGATGTCGTTTTTATCAGATTTTTAACATCTTCAGTGGCATTATCGAAATGCCCTTTTAGCTCGCTTCTCTCCATATCTCGCTGATTTCTTTACCAACTCCTATCATTCTTTGATTTATTTGGTAAAGAAGAGATTAGGCAATAGGCTATACACCGATGAAACTAGTTTGAGCCCACTTTGTTTCTTTTCTTGTGGTTGATAGGATGCATTGTTGTTAAAACTCTGTCTAAATATAATTCTGTTAGTAAAACTACTCAGGACATAGCTAGCTCCAGATCCTACATAGACGCCCGACGAATAAACTTTCTCAGTTATAGTTACTAATGAAACACGCTCTTACAAGTGTTGCACGGACAACATTTTATTTCTCCCTCCATATTGCTTTAGTGAATTATTAAAAAATTTCAAAATGAAATATATCCGTACCCTAATGAAGAACCTTAGTAAGAACACTGTAGGGAAATCTTCACAGATTTTACTACATTCTATTTTTCGAAGAATAGAATAAAGTTCCTCTTCTATACCTACGCGTGTTACGAGCTTATTAAAATTTTCTACTAAAATATTCTCAAGCTGTTTTATATATTCCACAAACTCTGGCTTTGGAACTATTAACTTGCAAGACTTGTGGAATTATTACTTCTTTAGAGTTTATTAAAAATTCTTCACTTTCGCAATTGCCAGTTTTGATCAGTTCCATTAACTCAATACTATAACTTTTTTTGAAAGCGTGACTAAATTGATATGGAGTTAGGTTTTTTGAATTTCCACCTCGGTTTCGAAGTGTGTCAAAATGGTGTTCCAAAGCATCTTGGTTAAGCCTGCGAGTGAATATATATTTAAAATTCTCGTCTTTTAAAATTTTCCATGCTTTGAGAAGAGAGGAAATTGCTATAAGCCAGCCGTTAAGGCACTTTATATTTGAAGTATGATCCTTCCCACTTTTATCTATTACATGAATAGATTCTATAAATGACTGCAACTGTTCTAGGATTTCTAGTTGTTCGTCTGTGGCACTAAATGGCTTTTTGTGTCTTTTCACATCATTGTATTTAGAAGAATTAAATACGTCAAATGCCATATCCCAACGTTTTATAATCTCCGCAGTTTCTAATGCTGCTGCAGGTAATATTTTGCCCTTCGCTAGAGTATCGATTCCAGCTGCGACAGTTGAACTCATTACTTGCGCAGCCATTTTAACTTTCATTTTCTGAAAATTATTTGGAGAAATGTGGGCAGCTGTCAGTTTTGGAGCTAACCTTACATTTGAGCTGAGTCCATGCTCATAGAGTTTTTGAACATATGCAAAAGTAGCTTTGTTCCCATCACCAAAGCAAAAGTCATACTTCATAAACATATTTCGTATGCTTTTTATTAAGTGTGGTACATCATAAGAAAAGCATACATCTGTTCCATCTACAGTAAATGAAGATTTAGAGGGACTAACCTGAAGAAGATTAACAAGCTGCTGAAAATTCGTACCCTGATCAGTTATAAGCAACCGAGGCTTAAAACCCACTTCTCGCAATTTCCGAATAATTAAAAAAATCAAATGTTTAACCTTGGTGGCATCGCATGAAGAATTGGTGAAAACATAGCCTAGCATATGTTTCCAGTTTTCAGATATACCACGAACCATAACCGCTAAAGCATATCTGGCTGGCAAATTCTCGCGAGTATTGCCATCATCTTGAATACCGATTATTCTTTTATGTTTCTTGTCATAAAACATATTTACTTTTAGAGACATTTCATCGATGCATATGACACAATTCTTTGCCATGCTATCTAACCGAATGCCCTTCAATTTAAGAGTTTCGAAATAAACATCATGAAACCCTGGACCTACTGGCCAATCTTTTGTCATTTCTTGTAAAGTTGACTTTGATGGCAAGATGAAAACCTTTCTCAGGAAGTTATAGGCCACTGGAGCAATGAAATAAACAGTTAAAGCAAACTGCTTTATTTCTCTTGAATATCTAACTCCCAACTTTTTCCTAGAACAGTTATTTGCCTCATTTTCTATAAAGGGGACAACTTGTGATGGAATATATTTCTTAGCCGAGTTTAAAAAACTGCTCTTGCCCTTCAATGCAGGTTTTTTAAAAGCTTTGACTATTTTCCTTAAGTCTCTGGATTGAGCCATTGCTTTCGCATACTTCTTTTTTAGCAGCAAATATTTCCTCTTGTATGGACAATTTGTACATTTTCCATAAATAGTCCTCTTTGTTTGGGTGGTCTTAGTCCTATTAGAAACGTCTTTATTAGCCTCCAAGCGATCACCTACGTATGGAGTAGATGCTTTCTTAGGCAAACAGTTCTCAAAACATTTAAGAGCACCCTCCCCACTAGAATATATCTCTTCTAAAATACCTGAGGTATTTCCTAATCCCTCCCCACTATAATATATTTCTTCTAAAATACCTGAGGTATTTCCTAATCCCTCCCCACTAGAATATATCTCTTCTAAAATACCTGAGGTATTTCCTAATCCCTCCCCACTAGAATATATCTCTTCTAAAATACCTGAGGTATTTCCTAATCCCTCCCCACTAGGATATATCTCTTCTAAAATACCTGAGGTATTTCCTAATCCCTCCCCACTAGAATATATCTCTTCTAAAATACCTGAGGTATTTCTTAATCCCTCCCCACTAGAATATATCTCTTCTAAAATACCTGAGATATTTCCTAATCCCTCCCCACTAGAATATATCTCTTCTAAAATACCTGAGGTATTTCCTAATCCCTCAACCATGTCGACGTCTTCCGTTTTGCTATCCACGCTCGTTGTATTCCCATTTAAATCAAAATTTTCTTATGCAGGACCAACATTAAAAAAAAATTAAATAATAAATAAAGCAGGAAATGAAGGTAGGAATAGAATTAAAAATAGATAAAAATACATATAGGTATAGGAAGAAAAAAGAAAAGGAAGAATAAATAGAATTAAGAATTTTATATAAAATAAAAATTTGAAAATATAGAAATATAATACTTTATCTTCTCCAACTAAAATTGATGAAATCGGCTCCGTCGCAATGAATGGTATTGCATTTTTGGAGAGTACCTGCAATCCACCTAACAGCATTGATTGCTTAAAATGATTCGCGCATACCCTTAGTTTCTTAGCTTTGGAAGTATCACCTAATATGTCTGATCTTCCTAAAGCATTCAGCCAATCTATTACCCTAAAATAGGAAAGAATTGAATTCATAAAGGATAACCATCCTGTAAGTTTCACAAGCCGAACACTAAACGACCAGGAAACAAAAACTCGGCTATTGAGAAAGAACTCTTAGCCATCATTTGGGCTACGAAATATTTTAGGCCATATCTATATGGTAAGACGAAGCATTTAAATTAATTGAAGAAATTCATAAAGCAACGAACCACAGAAATACACATTTTTATCCTAAACTAAAAGAATTGTGATGTTTGCAATTTATCCAAATATGACAGAAAACCTGTCCAACATAAATTTGAAATAAGTGAAATCCTAAAATTCAAGAAAATATAATGTTCGCAAAGTACAATATAATGAGCAGGTCTATACTCACAGCGGAAGAAATAAAAACTCACGATATAAATATTTCTAAATTTAAAGAGATAAAATGTTCCTTGTTGCTGTCATTTGCAACAAGGAACTCATACTCGTCGTTTCAATCCCAAACCAAAATCAGAATCCCACTACTAAATACAAATTAATCCCAGACCCCAACAAAATTAAAGAAGGAATAGTAATTTCAATCGAAGACGTCATAGTATTCAATGATCAAGTGTATATAGATAATAATGTAACACATGTGAAAAAATTAACAGAAGCTGATAATTGTACAAAAAGCTTAATGAACAAAAATTATGAGTATTGAACAAAAACAAAAGTTAGTGACTACAAAGTCATAGAAATAATACCAAATATGTTGCTCATAAATAATCCCATAAGAGTAAACTTAACCGATTGCAATAACGTTAGTCATATTTTAGATAACAACTATATTATCAGATATTCAAATTGCTCATTAAATATAAATAATGTAAAATTTTCCAATAGAGAAATTGTCATAAACAACGATGTAACTATTCCAAATTATTCAAAACCAGATAATGTAAAATTTTTAGTAAGCTTAGACGATATTCACCTGAAACAAATTAAAAATACAAAGGAGATAAAGGAAGTTGGAATAAGCTTAAAGTCGAATTCTATTTTTTCATATTCAACAATAGTAATTTTAATCAGCATCCTTGTAATTATTTTCTACCTAATTTAAATGCAGACTTAGAAAGCGTTAAGAAATGGTTAAAGATGAATAAATTTAAGTTAAATCTTGCAAAGACTTAATGTATGAAATTTAATTGTGTTGATAACATTTCGGTACGTATGGAATTAATGTTGAATGTGTGGATAATCTTAAATATTTTGGTATTATATTTAATAGTAAACTGAAATGTAAAGAACATGTAGACTATATATGTGGCAAAATCGCAAAAAATCGGGTTTTACGAAAGATAAGAAGTATGTTAAGTGTGAGAAATGCAATTATGTTGAATAATGCCATTGATTGTTTTCTTTAAGTTTAGTTTAACATGTTAATACTAACACCGACTAAGTGATGAAAAGCATGTAAACGTGTCACTATAGCGAGCTTGTGTTAAGATGTTTCAGATAGTTACAATAATCCTTCAGAGGACACGAACCCGATTTGGGTCCAACGACGTCTTTGGACAGGGAGTTTGTCTCTGGAACACACTTCCCGATGCGGTTAGGAAGATCTGCTCCTGCAAGCAGTTCAAGAAACTCGCTTTGCTTCACCTTATGAACACCAATGCACGCTAAAGTATACTTCGTCGGCACATTAGCACTCATTTCCGAGGCACTCTGCGCTTTGGTGGTTGATTTCAGTTCCTAGCTTGTGGTTTCTAATTATAAATTCTAAATTTCAATTTTTATCCAATTTTTAATCCTTATTTTAAGTTAAGGCTTATTTTAATATCTAGTATTTAATATTTCATATTTGTACTTTGAATTTCTTACTCCACACTTTCCTATGTGATGATTCACATTGTAACAATTTACCGCTGTATATTCATTACTCTCACTACTGATCTTGTATCTGATATTGTATGCTATTTCCTTTTTAGCTTTGAATAACGCTTTCATGATTTTATTACTGTCATTATTATTATTGTTTATTTTGTTTCATTATCTTTGTCTATAGTGTAATATGACGTTTGAGCTCTCTATTGCTTGAAGTTATTAACTTAATGTCTAATACTAATACTAGTTTCTACTGCAATGAGTTGATTCGTTGCTCCTTTGTTAGTTTTCTTATAAAATTTGATTCTATTGCTTGTACCAACTATCTATTACTTACTCGATGTACCTAACGTTGTAACGTAGCATAAGCTGAGGTTCTTCAATAAATACTTTTCTATTCTATTCTAATAATATGTTTATGTTTATGGTAACCAACAAACTATAAGCACACTATAAGGGCCGTATTCATCAAGCCATTTAATTGAAATTTAATTTAATTGCTGTTTTAGTACTCTCGTTAGAGATGGTTAGGGCTCAGTTGAATTAAAATTAAAGTTATATATGCGTTATTATAACATAAAATAACCCAAATTAAATTTTAATTTAATTTTAAGTGTGCTCTAACCCTCTCTTACAGGAGTACTAAAACAGAAATTAAATTAAATTTCAATTAAATTGCTTGGTGAATACGGCCCTAAGTACCTGTCCGAGTCGTCTGGGAATCTAAAAAAATTGATTGCTGATCCCTTCACTTTTTTGCTGCCACAATCCTTCGCGCAGCATTTATAAAAAAAGCGTCTATTTGCCATATTTTCCTTCTTTCTGAAATTGGATATATCGAACGTTATTCATTACTAAATACACTTAATTTAAAAAAATATATGTTTTTAAACTAAATAGATACTTCACCTGTTTGAATATATATAAGTTAATCAATCGCTTTATTTTGACAGTAGAGAATGTCTTTAAATTCGATTTGTCATTTTTTATCTGACAGTTGAAATTGTTGAAAATACTAAGAAAGGAGCAGTTGGGTTTTGACCTTAGATTATATGAGTCTACGGTTTTGACATTAGCAGTTAGCATTTTTGACAGTAGCAGTTGGCATTTTGACATTAGCAGTTGGCACACATATCTGGTTGTGCTCTTCATTCTCTTTCATTTTATTATGGTCACGCACCCAGCTCTTCTTACTGAATAGTGGTACCAGAAGAAGGGTTTTTAAAACCATGACCGGGTAATTTTCAGAAGCTGGATATCTGTATATATCTAATCTGTGTTAGTACTACGTAAGTCGAACTACGTAATACTAGTCCTAAATGGCACGGTCTAAACGGGCTTTTGTGACATCTGAAGTGGGGTGCATTCTGAAACTACTATATTATATAAAGCTGTGTTTACACTTGTTGATAATTAAGACTACGTTACACAAGTATATAAAAAAAAATTTCAAATAAGATTATTTAATTTAACAAATGTTGTAAAACTAACACCCCTTCTCAACATATAGTGAAATTAAATTAACATAAGCCAATTGTTCTTGCATGTTTTTCGAGCTTCGGTCCATCTAATGGTTTGGTTAACATATCGGCAACCATGTTGTTAGTAGGACAATAAACTGCTGCAATTTCCTTTTCAGATATATGTTGATGCACAAATTTGTATTTTATATCAATGTGCTTCACTCGTTGATGACAGACACGATCGTTAAGTAATTTGATACATCCTTGGTTGTCTTCAAATGCCTTGGTCAAAATCTTTTAATACTCGAACTATCTAGATTAGGTGGCGGAGTGCTTCAGCAAAAGCAATAAATTCAGCTTCAGTCGAAGACAATGATACTGATGTTTGTTTACGACTCGTCCAACCTATTAGTGCTCCATTGAAAATAAAACAATATCCGGTATTTGATTTCCTATCTATCTGGTCTCCGGCCCAATCAGCATCTACATAACAATAAAAATTTCCATCATTATCATAGTTACCTAATTTTAATTTATACGATTTTGTTGCTTTCAAATATCTGAAAACTCTTTTAACTTCGTTCCAATCGCTTTGTTTGTATCGCTTACACGTCTAGCTAATATTGATGTTGCAATAGCGATGTCTGGTCTTGTATTTGTTGATAAGTATAACAACGATCCGATTGCACTTCGATAAACCTCGTGTGATGCGAATGGTTCTTCGTTCATTTTTTGTGTTAAATAACCAACATTCATTGGTGTAGTTGAATCCTTGGCATTTTCTAAATTAAATTCATATAATTTGTTTAAGATATATTTTTCTTGATTCATATGAAATATATTATCTTTATCTCTTTCGAATTGGATTCCCAGATAATATTGTAAAGTGCCAAGATTTTTGATAATAAATTTCAGTATTCATTAATATTTCAAAATCATCAACAAGTTTTATATCTGTTGATGCTATTACGATATCATCTACATGATTTGAAATATAAATGAATTGTTGGTGGATTTTCCTTGTATACAAACATAAATCATTTTTACTTTGTACATAACCATTTTTCTTTATAATTGAATCGAATTTCTTATTCCATTCATTAGCGCCTTGTTTAAGACCATATAAATTTTTTATTAATTTACATACCTGATTGGTATTACCTACTTAAAATCCTTTAGGTTGCTTCATATAAACTTCATGAGATAAATCGCCGTTTAAATATGCAGTTTGTATGTCGAAATGTCTAACTACCATGTTTTTCATTCCAGCTACAGTTAGCAAAATTTTTAGTGTTGTTGGATTTGCTACTGGCGCAAAAACTTCGTCGTAGTCACGACCATATTTTTGTGAAAACCCTTGAGCGACTAAACGTGCCTTAAACTTTACTACATTACCATCTTGATCTGTTTTTGTTTTATAAACCCATTTGCATCCAATAGCGCTTTGATTTGGAGGCAAATCTGTAATTTTCCAAGTTCCATAGTTGTGGAGTGAATTTATTTCTTCAGACATAGCTTTTAACCAATTTTCTGCATTTGGTCCATGTATAGCTTCTTCATATGTCATTGGATCTGGATCACTTTGTTTCGTGGCTTTATTTGCTTCCATAATCAAACGTTTTGGTGGAACACCCTTGTTTAGTCTTGTAGAAAATCTTACATTCTGATTTTCATTGTACATATTGCCTTCTGGATCATTATCAACTATTATAGTTTCTTGATTGACATCTGTTTTATGTTGAACTGGTTCATCTACTGGATCAGAAATTAATATTTCGACTTCATGATTTGGTTCTTCTTGTATTTCATTTTAAATTTCGTTTGGTATTACTTCGTTTTCAGCTTCAATAAATTTTACATTACGACTGATTTTGATTTTGTTCGTCCGACTGTTTAGAAGACGATAGCCTTTTGTACCGCTTTCGTATCCAACGAAATATAATTTTGCAGCTGTATTATCCAACTTTTTGCGTTCGTCTTTCGGAATATGGACATATGCAGATGTACCAAATATATGAAGATAATTTAAACTTGGTTTTTTTTGTACCAGAGTTGATATGGAGTTGATTTTATACTTTTACTTGGTAAACGATTAATTATGTGATTTGCTGTATTCACCGCCTCTCCCCAATATTGTTTGTGCAGATTTGAACTATTTAACATACGTACATACATACAACGTACCATTTCTATTAAAGTTCTATTAAAACGCTCAGCAAGACCATTTTGCTGTGGAGTTTTTGGTACAAAATTGCGTTAAAATTCCATTATTTTTGAGATAGCTATGTATGTAGTTCTTTTTTCATATATTCGCCACCTCTGTCCGACCTGATAATTTTGGGCACTTTACCGTATTGTGTCTTCATCATTTCTATAAATTCAACTAATTTTTCTTTTACATCGGATTTTTCTTTCAGCAAATATATGTGGTTATATCTAGAATAATCATCAATTAATGAAAGTATATATTTATTACCTCTAGGTGTAGAAACTTGTAGTGATCTACATACATCTGTGTGTACTAAATCCAACTTATCAGCTGATTTGGTTAATGATTTTTGTGGAAATGGATCTCTGGTTTGTTTAGATTGTAGATATATTTCACAGATATCTTTATGTCAACTGCCAGTTCGGTCAATTTACGTATATCAATTAAATTTCGATGTCCAAGTATCTTATGCCATTCGTGAATACATTTCGATTTTTGCGGATTATTTACGTTGAAGGCTTGGTGGTTTGCTTTGTAAATGTCGTTTCGTGAATTCACCACCATTAAGGTTTTTCCATCTTTATTTATTTCACATTTTTCATTTTTAAATATGATACTGCATCCGTTTTTAGCTAATTTACTGACTGATAGTAAATTACATTTAAGTTTCGGTACGAATTGGACTTCATTCAGTTTAATTTTACCACATTCAGTTTTAAATTCAACTATGCCAGTGCCATTTATTGGTAGATTGCTACCATCAGCTAGTTTTACTGAATTTATATCTGATTTATTTAGTTTTGTAAAAAGTGGTTCATTATTGCACATGTGTGAAGACGCACCTGAATCAATACACCATTCAGAAAAAATTACTTTATTTTGTTGATTAGCCATTAAACAAATTAAAACATCTACACAATCGCTTTTATCTTCATCGTTTTTCTGCAATACGTTAATTTTATGTACATGATTCTCATTTTCTTTCTTCTTTTTCCACGCTGCAAATTTACGACAATCAGTTTTTATATGCCCCTTTTTCTTACAGAAAAAACAATAAACTTTAGAACTGTCAAAAGCGTTATTTATTTTATTAACTTTATAAACTTTTTCACCACTTTCAATTATATTTTCTGTATCTTGTCTTCTTTTATACTCTTCTAAAAGTTTATTTTTGACCATAGTTTTAGTCAAATCTTCTTCAGCACGTGATTCCAGTGCAGTAATCAAAACACTATAACTTTCAGACAAGCTAGACAAATACAATGCTACTGCTACAGCGTCCGCTAATGGCTCAGGCCAAGAAGAGAAGGATTTAAAATAACTCCTGCACCTATCAGAAAAAAGACAGAAAATTGGTGACATATTTTAAATATATATTATAATTATATATGGGCATACATGCCATGAACTCAAGCCTCTAAAATCGAAATAAATACAATAAACTCAAGCACAGAGATCAACTTCCAGGAAAAACGGACATTAGTAAACTTTAACAGTTACTAACCAGAGATACATGATAAACAGAAAACTGAACTCCTTCCTCCTTTAAAATTCTCCCTATTAAAAAAAAAAAAACTTTTAACTCCTATAATAAATGTATAATTAAATATATTTGAAATAAATAGTAATATGGTATGAAAAAAGAGGGAAATAAAAGTTTTCGTAAATAGAAATGAGAATAACAGGAAAAATTCCTGAAATATTTTTTATATTAATGTTTTTCTTTCTTAATAGAAGTAATAATAAAATATAAATAAGATAGATATATGTGAAATAAAAATAAATAATAGTTTTCTTATATAGTAAAAAAAAAAACAAATTGTAAGTAGTAATTACGATTATAAAAAATTATAAAAACTATCTAAGTATTATATTTAAAAGCACCATTTTTCCTTTTATAGCAAACAAATAATAGCCATTACAAATGTTATAAATTTCTATTCTCCACCCTTTATAGCTGACTGGGGGGAAATTCGCACCCCATTGTGCGAATTTTCCTTGCACGCCTAGTAAAAGTGAAATTCGCACCCGAGCGAATTTCACCCTATAGGGGGAAATTCGCACCGTCATTTTATTTAACTAAAATTGCACATACAGTATAAGTATAAAAAAGTCGAAAAAATTATCGTGCAAATTTCCCCCCTGTAGGGGGAAATTCGTCCGCTGTAAATTTTTTTACAGAAATCACAAATTTATAAAATTTATAACATAGAGTAAAGGAATATTACAAAATATGATTTTAGAGCTCCGAAGGGAATTTTATACCTTATAGAATTAAAGAATGTTCACAAAAACAGAGCGTAAGTAGCTTTAGCTTCAAGTTCAAGCAGTTCAGCTTATAATCGAGAAGATTAACCTGTGTGCGAACTTTACCAGAGAAATTATTATGGTGTGAGCTATGGCTCTGCATTTAAAACAGAGTACGAAAGTTACTGGTGCAATTTTTGAAAATTCGAGCGATAGCCTTTTACTTTAAACAGGGTGCGAATCTTATACATACAATTTTTGGAAGTTCGAGTAATAACCTTCTAATTTAAACAGGGTGCGAATATTGCAGGTACAATTTTTGGCAGTTTGAGTGATAGCCTCTAACTTAAACAGGATGCGAATTTTACACATGCAATTTTTGGCCGTTCAAGTAATAGTCTTCTGCTTTAAACGGGGCGCGAATGTTACAGGTGCGAGTCTTGAAAATTCGAGCGATAGCCTTTTATTTTAAACATGGTGCGAATCTTATACATGCAATTTTTGGCAGTTTGAGTGATAGCCTTCTATTTTAAATAGGGTGCGAATTTTACAGGTGCAATTTTTGAACATTAGAGCGATCGCCTTTTACTTTAAGCATGGTGCGAATATTGCACATGCAATTTTTGGCAGTCCAAGTAATAGCCTTCTGCTTTAAACAGGGCGGAATGTTACAGGTGCGATTCTTGAAAATTCGAGCGATAGCCTTTTATTTGAAACAGGATGCGAATCTTATACATGCAATTTTTGGCAGTTTGAGGGATAGCCTTCTATTTTAAATAGGGTGCGAATTTTACAGGTGCAATTTTTGAACATTAGAGCGATCGCCTTTTACTTTAAGCATGGTGCGAATGTTGCACATGCAATTTTTGGCAGTCCAAGTAATAGCCTTCTGCTCTAAACAGGGCGCGAATGGTACAGGTGCAATTTTTGAAAATTTAAGCGATAGGCTTTTACTTTAAACAGGGTGCGAATTTTATACATACAATTTTTGGCAGTTCGAGTAATAGCCTTCTGCTTTAAACAGGGCGCGAATGTTACAGGTGCAATTTTTGAAAATTTAAGCGATAGCCTTTTACTTTAAACAGGGTGCGAATGTTGCACATGGAATTTTTGGTAGTCCAAGTAATAGCCTTCTGCTTTAAACAGGGCGCGAATGTTACAGGTGCAATTTTTGAAAATTTAAGCGATAGCCTTTTACTTTAAACAGGGTGCGAATCTTATACATGCAATTTTTGGCAGTTTGAATGATAGCCTTGTAATATAAATAGGGTGCAAATGACAGCCTTCTACCTTAAACAGGGTGTGAATCTTACACATGCAATTTTTGGCAGTTCAAGTAATAGCCATCTGTTTTAAACAGGGAGCGAATGTTGCAGGTACGAATTTTTGCCAGTTCGAATGATGGCCTTCTACTATAAATAGGGTGCGAAAGTTACAGCTGCAATTTTTGAAAATTCGATCGATAGTCTTTTACTTTAAACAGGGTGGGAGTCTTATAAATGTATACGTATATGTATATAATTGCATGTATAAGATTCGCACCCTGTTTAAAGTAAAAGGCTATCGCTTAAATTTTCAAAAATTGCACCTGTAATATTCGCGTCCTGTTTAAAGCAGAAGGCTATTACTTGGACTACCAAAAATTGCATGTGTAACATTCGCACCATGTTTAAAGTAAAAGGCTATCGCTCTAATGTTCAAAAATTGCACCCGTAAAATTCGCACCTTATTTAAAATAGAAGGCTATCCACTCAAACTGCCAAAAATTGCACCTGTAAGATTGGAATCCTATTTAAAATACAAGGCTATCATTCAAACAGCCAAAAATTGCATGTATAAGATTCGCACCCTGTTTAAAGTAAAAGGCTATCGCTAAAATTTTCAAAAATTGCACCTGTAACATCCGCACCCTATTTATAGCGGAAGGCTATCATTCGAACTGACAAAAATTGTACCTGTAACATTCGCTCCCTGTTTAAAGCAGACGGCTATTACTTGAACTGCCAAAAATTGAATGTGTAAAATTCGCACCCTGTTTAAGAAAAGAAGGCTACCTCTCGAACTGCCAAAAATTGTATCTGTAAAATTCGCACCGTATTTAAAATAGAAGGCTATCACTGGAACTGCCAAAAATTGCATGTATAAGATTCCCACTCTGTTTAAAGTAAAAGGCTATCGATAGAATTTTTAAAATTGCATCAGTGATATTCGTACCCTGTTGAATTTTTAATGCTCGTATTTGTTCTTCTAATAATTGCACCTGTGATATTCGCACCCTGTTTTGAATGCAAAGCCATAACTTACACCATAATAATTGCTCTTGTAAAATGCGCACACATGTTAATCTTCTCGATTATAAATTGAACTGCTTGAACTGAAGGTATAGTTGCCTACAAGATAACATTCTGTTAATGTGAGCATTATTTAAGGCATATAATTCCCGTCGTATTTCTAAAATTGTATTTTTTATATTCCTTTACGCTATGTTATAAATTTGTGATTTCTGTAGAAAAAAATTACATCGGTGCGAATTTCCCCCTATAAGGGGGAAATTCGCACGATCATTTTTTCGATGTTTTTATACTGTACGTGCTTTTTCAGTTAATAAAAATGAGGGTGCGAATTTCCCCCCTATAGGGTGAAATTCGCTCGGGTGCGAATTTCCCCTACACGTTTATAGCTATAAAATATAGTATATAGTATACTGTTATCATATAATTATACATATTATGCATTTGTAATCCTAATAATCATTGAGACCAAAAGTTAAGCTAATCTCCAATGAGAAAGAAAGTTTTCTTCTCAAAAGAATAAAATTTTCTCTTCCCCAGGGGGGAGGGATGTTGTGACTCAGGTACAAAATGCCCCAAATCACAACCATAAGGTCCATGCACCAATATATTGCCCTATGCAATATATCGATGCATTGCAAAGATGACCCTGAAAATTAATTTTAATTTAATTCATTTAAAATGCATTTAAATTTACATTCCCATATTATAACAAAATGCAATTTAGCATAAATTGCATTTTGTTATCAGACACACATTCCACTCACACGATATGAACACTTACCTACATACAGTGTCGTCTTACTTTTTTTCCGCATGTACTCTATATACGTATAGTAGCTATTTTTTCCAATCTAATTCTATGTACATACATACATACAATTATCAGAATTATTCGCGCCCTCTTAAAATTATTATTTCAAGCCGGGCGCACAACTGCATATCGGATTACAGATTTGCATTGATGCATATAGCTCGCATCAAAAAACTTTTGCATTTTCTCACGTACGTTTTTTCAACGTCGTGAGAAAACAATAAAAATGAAAAAAGAGCTTTTGCAAGATATCGTGGGTACCTGGGTGCAATTTGCCCAAACCTCGGGGAGTTCTTTTTTCCATCCCGTCGAGGTGACACTTTTATTATAGAATATTAACGGAAAATTAAATCGGAGTTAAAAGTTGTTAAATGAGAAAATAGTGAAAAAAATATATATATATTAAAGGAATTTAAGTCTAAAAAATGTGACAAATATATAGGAAATTATATCAAAGAAAATAGTGAAAAATATAGAGGAAATTATATCAAAGAAAATTGTGGAAAAATATAGAGGAAATTATATAAAATAAAAACAATTGTGAAGAATACAGAAGAAAGTTTAGTTAAGAGGTGTGTTTTAATTCTTACATATCCTGGTGTTTGCTCTCTCCACAGGAGCACGGAGCAAACAAGAGAAATATAACACCATAAGATGGAACTATTAACTATGATACAGATGTAAATGAACGAACAGTAGCTAGTTGCACAATGAATAAGTATTAGTTTTATGTAAGTACACATCTCAGCACCACTGACATATATATAGATGGACTGGTTGATCTCCTGTTTCATGTGGCACCAATTTTGATTTCAGAAAGTATGCTCTCACTGTCAATGCTACCAACTGTCGTAAATTGGCGCTATATTAAAATTATTTGCGAATTTACTTATATGTATGTCCGTGGGATTTACCGAATTTACCACAAAAGTATTTGGGACTATTTGTATGGTTAAATTTTAATTATGAGTCGAAGAAAGTGTTTTTTACAAGGATTTTTACAAGCAATTTCTCGTTCCTAATCGTTACAGTTCAGTGGTAAAGTATGCTCTCACGGAAAGAGACAGGAATATGAAAGTGGTGCCATTTGCTTTCATGCATTTTTGGTTCAACAAGCAGTCCATTTATATACATGTTAGTGCTCAGCACCAGTCTGTAAATGTATTGCTTAGAATATATAGCAAACAGGAATGGTTGAATCGTGTAAAATTCGTGTACATAGCGTAATTTGTCAAGAGCAGGAGACTATACATAGGAGTAAGTAAGGGAGATGCTGGAATGAGAAGCTGTTGAATAGTTGTCAAAGCTTTGCATAATTGTCAAATGTGCTTTTGTTTTGTGAGCAGATTTAGTCAACTTAAAATTCTTTTGTGAAATTTAACAAAAGTACCGAATCAATTCTTTTCAAAACTATTTATCTTTGAACTTTATTTAGTGCAAAGTTTTATAGTGCCACTAGTGCCTGTTAAAATCTTCATATCAATTAAAAATCAAAAATTAAGTGTTCGGTCAGTACTTGCAAATATAAATTGGATTATAAACTAGGGAAATCCTGTTTGAGGCAACTACACTAAGTATGTGAAGATATCAGGAAAGACGTCAACTTATCAGGAAAAAATGGAATGACGTGGGAAATGGTCCAAATCAGAAAATCTTAAACGTCAACTTATCAGGAAAGAATGGAATGACGGAAAATGGTACAAAAGTGTCAAAATGAAAATATTTTAAAATTTATTTACGTATTTATAATTGTTATAAGTGTGATTTAAAATATAATAAAGATTGATACTTTAATAATTAACTGTTTTTGTTTCATAGATTCCCAATTCGGTGCATTTAATGTACTTTTTGCCTTGTTTTCAGATTATCGTTTGTGATATGTGTTATAACTGGTTAAATGTTTGTTATTTTAAGGAAAGTCCACCGTAATTTTGGACAGCATTACTATTTTAATTTTAATAGGATCTTCTGAAGATATTGAGATGTATCCTAAGGTGGGAGAAGGAGTAGTTCCCGAGAAATCTTCAAACATCCTCACCTTTGCTCGATTCGGGAATTTCGTTTGTGATATATTCTTAATTGGTTAAATGATTGCTCTTTTAGGGAAAGTCCACCGTAATTTTGGACAGCATTGCTATTTTAACGTTTAATAGGATCTTCTGAAGATATTGAGATGTATCCTAAGGTGGGAGCAGGACTAGTTCCCGAGAAATCTTCAAACATCCTGACCTTTGCTCGATTCGGGAATTTCGTTTGTGTTATATTGTTAATTGGTTAAATGATTGCTCTTTTAGGGAAAGTCCACCGTAATTTTGGACAGCATTGCTATTTTAACGTTTAATAGGATCTTCTGAAGATATTGAGATGTATCTTAAGGTGGGAGCAGGAGTAGTTCCCGAGAAATCTTCAAACATCCTGACCTTTGCTCGATTCGGGAATTTCGTTTGTGATATATTCTTAATTGGTTAAATGATTGCTCTTTTAGGGAAAGTCCACCGTAATTTTGGACAGCATTGCTATTTTAACGTTTAATAGGATCTTCTGAAGATATTGAGATGTATCCTAAGGTGGGAGCAGGAGTAGTTCCCGAGAAATCTTCAACCATCCTGACCTTTGCTCGATTCGGGAATTTCGTTTGTGATATATTCTTAATTGGTTAAATGATTGCTCTTTTAGGGAAAGTTCACCGTAATTTTGGACAGCATTGCTATTTTAACGTTTAATAGGATCTTCTGAAGATATTGAGATGTATCCTAAGGTGGGAGCAATCATTTAACCAATTAAGAATATATCACAAACGAAATTCCCGAATCCAGCAAAGGTCAGGATGTTTGAAGATTTCTCGGGAACTACTCCTTCTCCCACCTTAGGATACATCTCAATATCTTCAGAAGATTCTATTAAACGTTAAAATAGCAATGCTATCCAAAATTACGGTGGACTTTCCTTAAAATAGCAATTATGAAAATAACACACACGATATTCTGAAAGCAAGGAGAACAGTGCATTAAGGTGCACCGAACTGGGAGTCTATAAAACAAAAACTCTAAATTAGTAAATTATCAATCTTTATTATTTATTAAAGTGCACTTCAAACATCTAAATATATAAATAATCATTAAAATATTTTAGGCTTATGAAAAAAATCTGTTGTGTTCCACTTCCCATGTCGTTCCATTCTTTCCTGATAAGTTTTTCCTGATATCTTCACATACTTACACTATCTAAATTATCTTTTTTGTTAATAGACGCAGAGATTTATATAAATTAATTATGTGAACTGTTTCAAAATAAAGTGGAAAAAGAACATTTTTTACTACAGATGCTCCGCACAAAACCTTTGTTTACTTTTTGCAAATTTACAAGTTGTTTAGAATAGGGATGGCGTGTAAAAACATGTAAAAATGGACTACCAACACAACCAGAAATTCATTACGCAAAATCTGGCTTATCACCATTCCTGTTTGCTCTATATTCTAAGATGTATTGTTCTATTACCAAACAGCTGTTTGATTACAAAGTGGTGTTCGTTCCATGGACAGTGTAACAGGCCAAATGGCTGTAATAATGTTTGTGACAGTTTGATAGTTCTACCAAGCCGAATGGCATGGGAAGTGGAACAAATTGTTTTTAGCTTTTTTGTTTTTTCAGAAATAGTTTTTATTGTCATGTCATTTTGTCGCTCTTCCTCTGATACAAGTTTGTGCATGCTTTAAGTCCTGTTTCTTCCACTTTAGATTAGAAATTTACTAGTGTGTTAGTTAATACTTGTTTATAGAAGCATCCTACTCGCTTGACAGTTTTGACAGAGCTGGGCTACTGTATGAATATACTGTGTTATAAGTTTCCGCTCAAAATTATTTTGATATTCGTGATTTGTGAGTAAATTAGAACTAGTGAGCAAAGTTTTAAGAAAATCGGAGAATGGCGCGGATGTAAATAAAAGTCCAAATTCCTTCCTTGCCTAAACAGTTTTTGTCTGGGTTGGCTTTTATGGCACGTTTAAGCCAAGAGAAGGAAATGCCTTCCTTCCGTAAAAAGTTCTCGTCTGGGTTGGCCCTTATGTTTTGTTTCAGACTTTGTAAGGTTTTTTATTCCATTACCTCAAACTAGTCCAGTCCAAATCCCAACTTCCCAATGCCACTTCCAGTGCCAGTCTGTGATTAGCTAGCTTGCTGTTTTCTCTTAATGTCAAAAAGTGAAATACTTACTGTAATTTTTGATGTTACGGATTATTTGCCTGGGTTAAATTAAATGTAGAGATGGATTTTATTGCATTAATATGTTAATATTCTCACAATAAAATTTCTCTTGTTAGATTTGTCACGTTGGTTCAACAGACAAAAGACTGCTGTAACGTTATATGAGACGAGAAAAGTTGCGTTTTCAGAGTTAGAAAGCATTTTCTTTGTTAATTTCAAAATTAATAAAAAAGTTTAAATTAAGCACAGATTCGTTTAAAGTTACTGTAAAAATTTGGAGGAGTTGACACAATGTCCAGGCAGAGTTCCTATGGATCCACTGGTCTCAAGCATATTAACTTAGAAGAGGTAGGATTTATATAATTAAAGGTGAAATACATGTCTAAAAGTATCAAAGAATTTATTTCAGATATGGACAGACCTTGAAAAAGGCATTAACCAAATATATCAAAGGGAGCGTAGTTTATCCCGTCCACGATACATGGAGCTATACACGTATGTAAAATATCGGACTGCAATAAAGATATATGTAATAATTATGGCTATAATTTAGGTACGTTTATAACTATTGTACCAGCGTTCATCAGCCTACAAGTAGTAGGGCAGCTGTCAGTAATAAGCTAGCCAAGAAAAATGCGTCCATAGCCCAAATGGGTAAGCTTGATTTCTTTTAATTTTTTTCTCTATCGAAATTAGCAAACTAATTAAGGAAAATAAATAAGAACATGTAGCTTAAAATTAAGATATGTCTAACTACTACTGTCTGAAATTTAAAGAACTAACAATTAAAAACAAAGGAAAGGAAACAAGAAATCAAATCAGCATTTATTCAAAAAACCCCTGCTTAAAGCTTAATAATAACAAAAATTTGTACTGAAACAAAACTTAGTACAGAAAAGAACAACAATTAACCTAGCTCTAAACCTAACTAAATACAGCACCTAATAAAACTGATAATCGCAATTTAGCTCAATAGCTTAATTGGTAAGCGTGCTTACCATTCTGCCAAGATTCTGATATAGGATATGAGAGTTGTTTTGACATTTAACTACACTAGGAATTTGTTTTGAGAATTACCGAATTCCTTCACTTTTTAATCTCCGTAATTTTGCAAGTGGAAAGGTAAGAAGAAAAATTCTGTTTTTGGTGTGTGGGTACCTAGGTAAGGTACATAGGAAAAAGTCAGTTGTGAGATAACTGCATATCCTGACTATATTTAAAAAACAAATTATGAAAACCTATGCAATATTTTCAGAGATATATAGATTTTGGTGTCTCAAGGTATCCACTAAAAATTTTAAATCGCGCCAAAAATAGTCGATGGTCTTCCAGTACAGAGGAGATAATATAAAAATGTTAAATATGTACATTAAAGCTTGTATGTAGGATGATACCGCATCTACATTTTATCCCTTTATTATACCGTAGATGATAAAATCATAGAGTATATTAAGTCTGGTATCCCGTTTGTAACGCAAAGAAATAATGATGGTAGAGCAAAATGGATTATATCCAAAGTTATTTTGATTTTTGTATGTCCGTCTGTCCGTCCTCACGATAAACGCGTTCCCTTAGAGCAGTAACATTTTGCACACGGCCTTTAAAAAAAATAGTTCTTAAAAATACATGTAGTAAGCTTAAAATATAACTGTATTTTTATTTTTTTTTTTTTTATATTATTAAGCCAAGCTCAGGGGATACCCTATGATGAAAGCACAGCATGACAAGAAGGAGATAGGGAAAGGATTAGGGGATGTGAGGAGAGTGGCGGAGGTGCCGATGTGTGTCGCCCTTAAACTTCCGCAGATTGTATGCCGGAGGAAAAACAAGATGGTAAGCTGTTCCACATTCGCACTGTTCGGGATAAAAAAGCATCTCGGAATTTTACTGTACGGCCGAAAGTAATTTGAAGGGTTAAAGGATGTGCGCGGTTTGCAGCGCGAGTATTGCGTGCAGGAATCATTCTACAAGGGATTAGACTAGATATTTCATCAGAACATTGACCATGCATATAGCGATAAAGGAGCGAAAGGCATCCAACATTGCGGCGGTGCTCGAGTGAGTCGATATGACAAGTTATTGCCAAATCGCCAATGAGCTTGAAGGCTCTCTTTTGGACAATATCCAATGAAGCTAAGGCTGTGCGACCAGCCCCGGCCCATATATGGGAGTTGTATTCCATTCTAAGTCTAATGTAGGACTTGTAGAGGAGCGCTAGATTTGACGGGCTGAAATATTTCTTACACCTTTTCAGAAATCCAAGACATTTCGATGCTTCTTTGGCAACAGAGAAGATGTGATCTGTCCAGTTTAACTTACTGGAAATATTAATGCCAAGAATGCTTAGTGACGGTGAATCAGAAATAAATGCTCCATCAAAAGAAACGGGTGTGGTTAAGTTATGATCTTGTTTTAATGAGATGAGACAGCTTTGAGTCTTAGATGCATTGAATTCGACGCGATTCGCTTTGCCCGAAGCGAGGATACTGTTAAGATCGTTATTCAATGATCTAGTCATGCAATCTCGTTTAACACATGCGGCATTCCCCCTGGATTCCGCAAGAGTGTCAAAGGAGTAAGCGAAATCAAGAGTACTGTCATCTGCGAAACTATGGATGGGATTGAAAATAAGGGAAAGCAGATCATTAATGAAAACTTGAGGCACACCGGCATTTATGGGATGCGGTTCAGACGTAACGCCATCTAATACAACACGTATTTGGCGACTAGATAGGAAACTTTCAATCCATAATACAAGAAGAGGGGAGAGACCAAGTGCTTTAAGTTTGGCTAAAAGGGCTGGATGCCAGACTCTATCAAAGGCTTTTGAAATATCTAGAGCAACGATTTTAGACTCACCAAAATTGTGAAGACTACGGTTCCAACGTTCCGTAAGAAAGGTCAGCAAGTCTCCAGATGAGCGTCCAGCTCGGAAGCCATATTGGCGATCGTTGATGAGATGATTAGTTTCTAGATACTTCATTAATTTTGAGTTAATGATAGATTCAAAAACCTTTGAAAGAATCGAAGTGATGGCAATTGGTCGATAATTTGAGGGATCGCTACCCTCTCCTTTCTTAGGAATAGGCTGAACGTGAGCTAGCTTCCAAGCAGTTGGAAATTTTCCTGTCGAATAAGACAAGTAGAAGAGTTTGCTCAGAGGTTTAGCCAAGGATGAGGCGCAGCTTTTAATTAACAGGGACGAAAAACCATCAGGACCTGCGGCTGTGGAGACGTTGATCCCCTTAAGGACCCTGAACACATCCCTCGTACGAACGTGTATTGGCTCTTGTACACATTCACACGGGCGATGCAAAACAGGTGTTTGTGAAGTTGGTGGAAGACGAGAATTTGAAGCGAATCTAGACGCTAAAATATTAGCTTTATCCAGGGAGTCAACAATCACTTCACCATTATTAAGTAGTGAAGGTATAGAGGAACTGGTGAAATTGTTCCTGATGGTTTTGACCAGGGACCAGAAACCTTTGCTACTTTTGCGGCTTGTCAAGATTCTTTGTCTAATATTCTGGTCAAAAAGAAATTTTTCTGTCTGGATAATGGACTTGCAGGTGTTCCGTGCAGTCTTGTAGACTTGTTTCATTTCCGGACATGGATGCAATTGATAGGCGCGAAAAGCAGACTCTTTCGCTTTTATAGCTTGGTTGCACTTATCGTTAAACCAGGAGCGATCATGCTGTTGTTGAGACCTGCTGTAAGAATACGGAATGTATTCACGCATGCCAAGATTTAGTATGTTACTAAATTGTAATGTGCATTCATCAACATCCCTCGAAGCAAAACAGACCGACCAATCAATTTCTTTAAGATACTTATTGAGACTTTCCCAATCAGCATTCTTATAGTGCCAAAGAAGCCTACTTGTAGGTGGAGCAGTTGGGCGGCACAGGTTTGAGGTGGTAAATTGAGCCGTGATTAAACAATGGTCTGAATTTCCAAGAGGGGAACCGACTGAAATGGAATATTTGTCAGGATGAGATGTTAGAAACAAGTCGAGTAAATTAGCTTTATCTCCAGCTGCATCAGGAATTCGCGTTGGTGCATCCACTAGCTGTTGCAAATTAAATGATTCACAGAAGAGTTCAACGAAACGGCCCGCAGGACTTGTGGTAGAAGAATGTCTGAGCCACGGTATATTATGAACATTAAAATCGCCTGCCAGGACGATTTCGGAAGAGGGGGAAACAGAAAGCAAATGATCAATATTGTTGGAGATATTGTCAAATACGGATACCGTGTCGTCATCAGACATATTTGGGCTGCGATAAAGGAAACAGAAGTAGATGATGTGCCTGTGAAGTTTGAACCTAATCCAGATATAATTAAACTCTGGATTAGCAGAAGGAAAATCTTGAAGAATAGTAAAGGCCACATCATTCCGAATATATACTGCGATCCCTCTATGCTAAGAAAAAAGAGGCACGAAGCTGCATCCAGGGACGTGATACTGATTAATATCAGCATCAGAAACGACCTTGGATTCACTTAGCGCAAGAATTGCCGGATTTTTTGAGTTAAGGTGGCAGTACACCGAAAACCGATTTGCTCTTAATCCGCGAATGTTGCAGAAATCTAAAATGAAATTCTGCATGCTGAAGGCAAAAACAAAAAAGCAAAAAAAAAAAGCGACACAACACAAAAATTTGGGCGCCACCAGCAGCAGTCAACGACACAGCGAGGTAAAAAAAAACAACAATAGTGTTATGCCTATTGCTGTTTTCAATACCTCAGACTGTGCAGTTCAATGACCACAGCTGAGTGCACCCGGATTGCTGATCAGTGACAAGTGCTAATGCATTTGCATTGATCACAGATGAAGAGAAGGAAAGGAAACGTTACCGTGCTGCTGGCTTATAGAATGTTGATAGGGCATGAAGAGCCCTTCACTTGGCGGATAAAATTAATTTTGTTTATTTATTAATTTACGGTCGCGTCGGAATTTAAATAATTAACGAATTGATTAGTTTGAAAATGATTAGCACAACACTATCACTTGACTTAAATTAATTGGTTGGATATATGTTTAGATTATTTGATCTACAAAGGCAACGTCCGATCTGATTGACTCCACGCACTGCACCATAGTAAAGGTTGGATTATAGGTAAAAATAATAAGTAAATGAGGTAATCAAACAAAAGAAAATAACAGAGTGTAAACAACTATAAAATAATTGGCAATACCGCGATAATCATAATAAAAATATACAATGAAACAAAACAGCTAAGATAAAGAAGCGATGAAACAGCTCACAGATTTCTTAATTGAGCATCTATTTTCATTAAAGTCAATCATGCAACTACAAAGATTAAACTGTCGAACAGAACGAGCAATTGGACCATTAAGGCAGTAATTTGATCTATGAAGCGATTCATGTAAAATGGAGAAGAACCTCAAATTTCTAGAGGGAGTGTAAAAGTAAATATGCTCAAGCAGAGAAGGAGAGACAATTCTGTAATCTAGCAGATTCTTTATAAACATGACATTACGGGTCTTCCGTCTAGTAGATAATTTTTGCAAGTCAATTAATTGGCATCTTGCTTGGTACGGAGGTAGATCCTCCCTCCAGCTTAGCTTCCTCAAAGCAACCCTAGTAAATCTCCTCTGCACAGTCTCCACTCTGTTACTATGAACAGCATAGTAGGGATCCCAAAGAACAGAACAATATTCAAGGATAGGTCTGACCAAGGAGATATATAAGATATATAAGAGAATAGGGAACAGAAAATTCAGCACCACGGCACCTAACAAAGCCAAGACGAGAATTTGCCTTACTCACAATAAAACCAATGTGCTGGGAGAATCTACTATAACACCGAGATCAGTAGCGAAATTACATTTAGAAACAGGAGAACCATTAATAAATAAGTAAAATAAAACTGGTGAAGTCCTTCTAGATAAGGTTAGGTGCTTACATTTAGATAAATTCAGAGATAAACCATTTAGGTAGCACTAACTAGCGAGTCTATCAAAATCCTTTTTAAGGCTGGCAACATAGCAAGCATTACCAATTTTGATAAATATTTTTAAATCATCGGCAAACCCAAGGCATGATGAAAAATTGAAAATATTAAAAACATCATTAATAAAAATTTACAAAAAGAATGGGGCCTAAATGGCTGCCCAGTGGAACGCCAGATGGAACGCGAATAAAACGAGATGTCACATCATTTATCACAACCTACGATCAAACAGATGAGCAGAAATCCAGCTTAGCAATGAGGAATGAAAGCCGAACTAACTAAGCTTAGCAAGTAGCAGGCAAAGGTTAACCCTATCAAATGCTTTGCTGAATTCTGTATAGAGGACGTCAACTTGACCAGAGTCCTCCATTGGTCTCAGTAGATCTTCCTTTAATGAAACCATGTTCACGAGGAGAAATGTGCTCCTTGACAAAGAAGGATATTTTATTGGTTACAATACCCTAAACAGCTTAGGAATAACAGAGAGCTTACAGATTGGACGGTAGTTCATGACATCGTTTTTAGCACCAGCTTTGTGGATAGGACGCAGCACAGAGAGCTTCCATTGATCAATAAACACTCCTGATGACAGAGAAAGATTGAAGATGAGATACAGGAGTTGAGATAATGCCTCACGACAACACGTTCGAAATGGGACAAATAGAGCAACTCCTTCGTACATATTTGGACACTGCCTGAGAACGCATGAAAGTAGAGAGCTGAAATTATACAGTGTTTTCATAAAAATTGTAAATATAATTTCTAAAATGGGCTAAATTGTGCAAAAATTTAAGATTTTTGCGTATACTGTGGAAACGATTATTGGTCAGTTTTCGTTTAATACATCCCTTTAATTGGAGGATGCCCGCTGCTTTCTGACTTATTATAACCTTCACCAAACCCAGATATTCTCAATGGGTAACAGGCAGACCTGGAAAACTAAAAGTACAAGTCTTAAAAAATTTTCAAGTACAAGTCCCAGTATTGGTACTTTAAAAATTTTCAAGTACAAGTCCAGGAACTGGTACTGGTACTCATAATAAGTCCCACATATGAGCTTTTAAGTTTACCGCCGCCAAGTACATACTTAAGTCCTTCTTAATTATTTAAGCACGTTTTCCAATAATAGATGTTCAAGAGCTTTCAAAAACTCAAAGCAGAAATTTTGAAAAATCTATAGCCAGCTGATGACTGGATGAGGTTTCCATTTTCGAAATATCATTAAATAAGTTGTAAACAGATGGGAAATGAAAAAGAATCGTATAAGCTTTTGCTGTTTTAATTTCTAATTAGATGTTGTTTACACAGAATTTGAGTACGCCTTTAGCAAAACAAGCTTTTTAAATGTCGCATCAGATAATGATTGCCTTCGTGGAGCATTTACAAGGCCACCAAATAAACGCTCCACAGGTGCGGAGGAAGAGAGCTGTGTGTTGCATTTGATTTGCCAACCTTCTCAAGTGCAGGTCCCGGTACTGGTACTTTGAGAAATTTGTAAGTACAAGTCCAGGTATTGGTACTGATACTGATACTACTACTTAAATACCAATGTACTTATGTACTTAACAGGTCTGGTAACTGGTCCGAACTTTGTGAGCGTCAATTTATAACTTCTATTTGCTAATCAGAATATTTTGGTAAATTTAAATAAATATTTGCAAATTTTTTGTCTTCTAGTAAAGCTATTTTAAGTCCAGTCAGTAGGGGTTTTTGCCCTACAAAAGGTGGGGTAGTTGTGATTTTTATATATGTTGTTCAGTTCCGGGCCCCGATGAAAAATCCAAGTTTAGACCCTTGAGGGGGGACCGCGCGGTGCCCCATCTTGGATTAAAGGTACCAAAAATTGTTTTTTTTTTCAAAATAATTCCTCAACGGTTGATCCTACGACAATAATGTAACATAATATAAATTTGAAGAAGACTAAATTCCTAAATTTTTTGTAAAAACATTTTTTTGTAAGTCTGATGTGTAATGAGTTACAGCGGCGGAAACGTGAACATTCTTCCAAAAAATGTATGCATATATAGGCACTATACCATTTATACAGGGTGTTTCGTCCATGGTGGTCTATAGGACAGGAGGTGATTGTAGTCATCTAGTCAAACAAAAAATTGTATTGCAAGGGGGGAGCAGCATCTCAACTGTTTCGGAGTTAAAGGGTGATTAAAAAAATTCGGTAGTCTTTCAGAAAATACCCTGTATTTTAAAAAGTACAGAGTGTACGGCCACTTACAGAGCTCATTGTATGCAGAGCTTCATGACTTTTCCAACGACTGCTCGACCAGCCCCGTACTCCTCTCCCCTCAAGAGTTGTGGTCAGTACCACCCGGCCTGGTAGTTTCCCAACATGACTACATTCTTTGTATGTTATTTTGAAGACAATTGCCGGTTTTTTATTGGAAATCTCTGCAATTTTTCTATTTAATTTGCCTTCTTTATATAATTTTACTACTATTTGCCTTTCCTCTGTTGTAATTTGCTAAAATGAAGGCATTTTTTCTGAAATTCCTCAGAAATTAACTTTAAGGTACTAACTGGGACAAAAGAGTTTTATTCTTAAGGCAACTTCAATTATTCTCTGTAGTATTTCTAGAACGACACAACAACACTAAAATAAATATCTGTTAATACTTATTTTAACCTAATCAACAAGTTGTTTTCCTATGACTGCCTCGGGCGAATGATAGCGTGAAATTCTGAATTTTATAATAGGAGAAAGACCCAATAAAAAAGTTCTACCGATACATGTTTAAACATGCACTCTTTCTAAAGAAAGCAATTATTGTTATTATTATTATTATTATTACAATATAGTTACAATTTAATGAAATGTTCTGCAGTAGCTCATTTATAATGGGCACAATTATTTCTAAATCTACGACGCAACTGTTTATATTCTTTACTCTGTTACACAATGCCTGATTCACTTGAAAATAAATGCAATCTTCCATGCTCTTGAAAGGATTCCTAATATATTTTTTGCTGATTTGTTAAATGCTTAGCTTTAATCTGTAATACACACAAAACGCTACTGTCATTATTCATATTTTGATATTATTTAAGCCATTTACATTTAATTAATTAATTTAATTTAATGCAATCCATACTTTGGCTACCCTCAGTCTACTATTAGTAGGTATAAGAGATGTTGCCTGTTATTGTTTACTTGTGCTGACCTTATTTACCGATTAATTCAACTTGCATTATTTTTTTTTTTAATTTTCCGTTAATCCGCTTCCCATTTATCTCCGCAATCTCCCTACCCATTTTACCACCCTCATTATCTTTACCCCGAGCTTTCATTTTTTCTGATAACACACACATTCTTGCCTCCATTCTCCCGTTATTCCAGAAAAACTCAAAAAACCTTGTTAGAGACCAAATTGACCATTTTCGCGTGATTAAAAATTTTTAGCGGGTACCTTGAGACACCAAAGTCCATATTTCGCTGTAAGTATTTCAAGGATGGTTCAATTCCCACCTAGTATTGGTCCTGTGTTTATACTACGTCATACTTCCTTCCAATTTTTCACTCCTACGCTCGCTAAATAAAATGACATGTATCTATATAATATATGTTAATAATACTATACTACTATTAAAATCTAATGAGTACATAGTAACTCCATATCTCATATCTCTACCCAACGTTTGTTACGTAGTGCTATATGCCGGGGTCATAAATAAACTTTGAATATAGTTTTTGTATGTATGAAAAAGAGTATGCTCTTTGAATGAACCATTAGATCATAAGTTCGTTATCGCATTGGGGAGAGAGTTCCACAAATACGCACAATGGGAAACAACAGTTTCTTCCGAACTGGGTCCGCATTATGGCTGCTCCAATAAAATCTATCCTAAATATATTCTGGTAGGATACCATGCCCGACAAATAAAGCTAAGTACCCTATACTCCAAAAATAAGTGAGCAGATATCCGCCTGTCTAAACAATCTAAATGTTTCTAACAAAAGCGTTAAGCGCTCGCAATAGCTTGGATAAATCTTGGCTTGTAGTGGATATACAGCAAGAAAGGTGTGGGGAAAATAAATGCCTGTAGTCCACACCTTCTAATTTTTATACTATGATATAAGCCCTTGTCTTGTCATTTACAATAACAAAAATCCTTCAAATTAACCTCTTAGTATTAAATTAAATTTTTCAAAAATTTTTCAAGTTTTTTCTTAAAGCAATTAAATTTAGATGTTGATAAATAAGCTTTCTTGCATCCATTTGATGCACAGTATGATACTTCAGTTGACTTCCTTAGTGGATAAGATAGGCGTTAAACTTCTAACTTCTTTCTGCTTTCGACAAAATCTCAACAGATAGCCAACTATGAGTATAAATTTATAAAAAGAAAAATATCAAGTGGACAATTTCGTCAGGGTATGGTTGAAATTCTCTAGAAGGTGAGACAAAATATCTGATTTATGCTCCTCTTGCGGTGCGCAATCCTCAAATTGGAATGCCATCCAACGTTGTCCTTTGATAGCCAAGAGGACCCATTCTACCATACCGATAGACGTGTCAAATCTAATGGTCTGACATCCCGTAATGCAAAATCTGCAAGGTTGTCTTTCGACGAGACATGTTTCCATTGAGCTTTTGGTAATTGTTCCAAAATTTCACTAGTTCTATTGGCGACAAAAGTGTTCTAGCGCCGAGGAATGTCTGAAGGCCAAGCTAGTACGATTGAAGAGTCCTTCCAAGCAAATACACTAACATTTTCCAACAACAACGCATTGGAGACCATCTTTATCAGTCGAGTGAGCAACAACGCATCATTTCCGAAATTAATGGTAAACTCGCTCGTAAGTCTTTGCCATTCGTCATTTTTGTCTTATTTTAGCGGGCAGAACTTCATATCATTCGTACTTAAGAACCCATAGCTTTGAAATAACATTATTAATATTACTAAGCTGCTAACCAGTCTAGTGGGTCAAAAGAGAAGATGAAAGATGAAAAGACACCGTGTCAGTTTCTGGATTCCATTATATACCTAGAATCTTCGTAGTGTCAGTGTTGTCTTTGATTTTTGAGAATATTTCTGCGTGAGCTGTCATTACAGATAGGGCTGCCATCTGTAAAATCAATAAACTAGGACAACAAGTTCGAAAGCCCCGGACATTTTACCTTGAAACCCGGACATTGTTCCCAAATAATTTTCTGCTTTACTTACTAATGAAATAGGTTGTAATTGTTATGCATAATATCTTTTTTTATTTATTTATTATAAAATTAGTCAGTTTACAAAAAAGCGTAAAATAAAACTATGTGAATGAACTAAATTAAATCTCTCTTACATTTAGGAACATAAATAAATCTTCTAAAAATTAGAAATACATTTTTACATTTACATTTAGTGTGCCATATAGCTTTCAAAATAGCTTCATTTCTCGGGAAGGGTGAAGCTACATGGCGAGAGACTTTAACTTCAACAGACCACTTTCTCGATCTCTGGACACCCAGAGACCCATGCATGCACTTTGGAGATGCAAAAACGATACCAAACTACTAGAAATTTTTTTGTTCTCCAGCTCCGGTCTCCCGTCGTGTGTTTCAAATCAATCGGGTTTCCATGCTCGGTCGTCTCTAGATTGCCGGAGACTATTGTGTGTTCTGCTGTTAAGTTAACTGTGGAGTGAGTTTGGCAAGGTTTTTTGTTAATTTTTATTTTATTTATCATAGGGTAATTCCATCGAAAATCGGACAAAATTTACACTTTCCCAACGTTCTTCTCTTGCTGAAAGTTAAGTTTTTTTGTCGTGCGATGAATAATGCCTGAATTATACTAAATTTAAAATAACTTTGAAACCCTTAAAATTTTCCAATTTTTGGTATGTGTAGTTACTACACATACCTGAAAGTTATATTAAAGAAATGATAACTTTGAATACAAATACCTATCACAGAGGCACGGTCTTTAAATTATTTTAGAGAAAGTTATATAAAGAATGCCTTTTATAAGAAAAACAAGGAAAAAAGCTAGAATTGGTATAAGAACAATTCTTATGATGCTGTAGATGAATACCCGTACGTAATTTCGTATGGTCACCTATCTGCACAAGTTTGATTTTTGAAGTGGTTTTTCGCATATTTCTAGAACGGTTCGTTAGAAAGTATAAATGATGATGACCAATTTCATAGGATTTCATATTCTGAAGAACTTTTCAGTGCAATTAAAACGTCACCGTAAAAAATCATGAACTAACTTTGATGAAAATTACTATGGTTAAAATAGTCACTATCGCTTAAAATGTATATATATACATAGTATATACATAATCAATAAATAATTAAACGCTTTTTACGTAATCTGCAAACTTCCTACTTTTAATTTTAAAAATAAGTAAAGAAAGTAAGTTTTTAGATAATTTATGTATGTGATTTTACATTTAATTACATAAACATTTTGTATCGTACTGTAATTTTGTGTACTGTAGATTTTACATTTATTCATACAAAACTTTTGTATTGTACTGAAATTTGCATTGGATTCCCCATATTTAAAAAGGAAATTTCAATAAAACATAAGTAAATACGTTTGCATTTATCTCTATTCTTCCCTTCAGTACTCTGCTCATGCTCATACGTTTATCAGGATGCGTTGCTATGAATCATTAGCGAAATTATATCAGAATGCGGTCGCCGGTCAGTGTTTAGTTTGAAGTTGTAAGAGTGCAGTTGGTGATAGATGAATAATCATAAAACATGTAAAGAAATGTTACTAGTTTCGATCCTAACAGTTACCTTAAAAACAGTTTTAAAAATCAACAAATATTTTTATGTATGCGGTATTTTTATAATTGAATTTCGCTCAAAAAAACTCAATCATGGAAATAGTGCATACCTACAAATATTTATTGATTTTTAAAATAATGATTTCTTTGGTTGCTGTTAGCATTGAAACTAGTATTACTTCTTTTACGTGTTGATTGTTAATCTATACTCATTAGTGGTTATAAGAATTGGTCTTAGACCAATTCTAGCTTTTTTACTTGTTTATGTATGTAATTTATTAATTTCCGTACAAAACATTATATTGGCAATTGAAATAAATTACATAACTATTGGTAAATTTACATATTCATAAATAATGAAAAATTAGATTAAACTTATGTAACTTAGTTCCACAGCATTATGTAAATT
Source organism: Dioctria linearis (assembly GCA_963930735.1). Taxonomy (NCBI): domain Eukaryota; kingdom Metazoa; phylum Arthropoda; class Insecta; order Diptera; family Asilidae; genus Dioctria; species Dioctria linearis. The sequence goes on from OZ005740.1 coordinate 208,356,110, forward strand.
TACATATCGCATTTTATATCGGAAAAAGAAAAATGCATAAACAATAAAATTACATACAGTGCGGAAATGCTTTACATAAGGTTATGCAGTGCGCATAAAGTTGTGTAAATTTCCGCTACTATTGTTAGCAATTTGTTGCCTATCTATAGTAGCGGAATTTTCAATAGATATTTTTTACGGTGAGGACTGATCGTTTTCACAGTATACGTACAAATTTTAAATTATTATATGGCAACACCAAGAATCCGTTGCCCAATTTAGCCCATTACTATTTTCATGAAAACACTGTGTACAAAATTTCAGTTCTCTACGGTGACGCGCTCTCAGGCAATGTGCAAATATACAGTAAAAAACGAAATTTTTGTATGGCAACCATAGCAAAGTGCTACCCGGTTTGTCCCATTTTTATACCCTAGATGAAATCTATAGGGGTATACTAAGTTTGTCATTCCGTTTGTAACACCTCGAAATAATGATGGTAGAGCAAAATGAATTGGACACCCATGCATAATATTAAAAGTTATTTTGATTTTTGCATGTCCGTCCGTCCGTCCGTCTGTGCGCACGATAACTCGAGAACGCGTTCACCTAGAAAGTTGAAATTTTGTACACGGACATAAAAAAAAAAGTAAAATTAAGTTCGAAAATGAGACAAATCGGGCAACTCCTTCGTGGGGTTGCCATACAAAAATTTCGTTTTCCATGATATATTTAGACACTACCTGAGAACACGTCGACATAGAAAGCTGAAATTTGGTACACTGTGTTTTCATACTAATAGCAACTAAAATTTCAAAAATTGGCTAAATCGGGCAACCCCTTTTTGGTGTTGCCATATAATAATTTTGGTTTTTTACATATACTTTGAAAACGATCAGTCCTAGACATTTTTTGTGTACTAAACACTTCTTCAGAATAAGAAATCCTATAAAAAAGGTTATAATCACTTTTTCTGTCCGACGAGCCCTTCTAGAAATATATGCGAGAAACCAATGCAAAAAATCAAAATTGCTCAAAAGGGTGACCATACGAAATTTCATACGGGCATTCATCTAGGGTATCATAAGAATTGGTCTTAGACCAATTCTAGCTTTTTCACTTGTCGAACTTAAATTTACTTTTTTTTAAAGCCCGTGTGCAAATTTTCAGCTCTTTAAATATACGCATTCCCAAGCTATAGTGCGGTCGGAAAGCTTTTTCAATTTCTTTCTAACAATATACATAAAACAAACACAGGTACACAAGGCAAGTTACGCAAGCAATTGTCGTACTGCTAGCTTCGTTACTGAGCTAAGACTAGCTGGGACCAGAAGGGAGAACGAGTGAGAGTCGAGTCGGTCTGACTGTCGGCATTATCATCTACACCGTACATACACATAAAATTAAATTTTTATTTCATTGGTTTCCAAAATTTTAAAACCCGGACAGTATAGAAAACCCCTCCCCGGACGCCCTCCAAACTAGGACAAATCCGGGGAAACCCGGATGGATGGCAGCCCTAATTACAGATTGCTTTCCTAGCGTCAACACCGTTTGAACACCATTTCATTAATGGAAATCCACTTGAATTTAAAATCTGTGCGAGTTGACTTTGTAGTGCTATTGCATCTGAAAGGGAGTCGGCACCGGATAGGAGATCGTCGACGTAAAAATGACATTGGATGACAAAGCACGCTTCTGGGAAGTCTTATGATCCTCGCCAATTTGATGCAGCACTCTTGTTGCTAGGATGGATGCAGCTGATGTACCGTAAGCCACTGTCTTCAACCTGTAGCGAGGGGTCCTCCCGGGATACAATGCGTTGGTATTCCCTGTATGAAGGTGCGATGAGAGCTTTGTTGGATATTTTAAATATAGACACTTTTTCTTTTTTATTATATTGATATCCAACTGCACAGAAGAACAAAAAACTAACCACGGCAGGAATAAAAATGTCTTTGTCTGCATGCAATTTTCAATTAGTTAAAAACCTGGTTACAACCGCACAAGTCCGCTTCTTAATTTCGACTCTCTTCTTCAACCGTGTCCCAAAATAGCTTTTTACTTTTTTTCACAACTGTTCCCACAGTCTAGCTTAGCCGCGAGCTTAGGCTTCGTATTACCGGAAAACTTTACTTGAGGTGTGAAACTAGAGACTTGTTTGCTTTTATATAATTTTAATTATTTTTTGCATTTCAAGATATTTGAAGCCTTGTCTGGACGAAAGATATTTTTTAACAAAAGTGTGGGAACATGAATTTAGCATTTTTCAGCTATTTTGGGCTACCTAACATTCCTTCCCTCTTTGAATAAGAAAAGCGACGGTTGAATACCAGCTGTCGATTTTCTTTTGAAACAAAATTAAATTTTTTGTTTTGTTTTGTCTTAACATTAAAAAGTAATGTAATATATAATATAGTAGTATAGTAGTAATGGAATTACTCCTATTTATAAAAACATTCATATACAGGGTGATTCAGATCAAGATACCTTCCGGTATACCACGCGATTCCTTGAGGTAAGCTGACCAAAAAATTGTTCCACATACCCCCCCCTAGAAATCTTTCTTTAGGAGTTGTGGCCAGTTGAAGATTTCGCCAATATTCATGAGAATAAATGAGTATAACTTTTGAACCACGCTATAGATTTTGGTTATTGTTGGCTTATTACATAGCCAAAAATAGTAGCTGTCGAAAGTGTATTACTCTGTATATTTTAATTAAGCATCTTTAAATTATTCTCAAATATTTCCAAAATTTTAATTTTTTTACACACAAATTACGTAAATACCGTTATTTATTTCAAAAACTTTTGCGTGTAAAAAAACTAAAATCTTGGAAATATTTGAGAATAATTTAAAGATGCTTAATTAAAATATACAGAGTAATACACTTTTCGACAGCTACTATTCTTGGCTATGTAATAAGCCAACAATAACCAAAATCTATAGCGTAGTTCAAAAGTTATACTCATTTATTCTCATGAATATTGGCGAAATCTTCAACCTTGATCTGAATCACCCTGTATATGTATTATTTTCTTATGTTCTTAATATTGGATTTTTTTCTTGTTTTTTTTTTTAATACTTAGAGCTGAATTATAATAAAAATTTAAATCAAATTCGTTAATAAAATTTTAAAGGTATTGTATAAAGCAATTATAGAGTTTAATAGATTTATTTTATTTACTTGCTATATATATTTTTTTTCAATTGCCTAGAACTGCAAGTTTTCTCAGTTTATGTCATACCTATAACATACACACATATTGTAAGTATGTACATTTTCTCTTTTATTTTTTTTTATTTTTTTACGTTACTGCGTATGGTTTGAATTTTAATTTTTTAGTTCTTTATTTCACTTATATTATATAATAACATAAATTTTTTACATTTACATTTGCCTGACTTAGTTTCCCTTAACACGGCGAAGGTCATGGAATTACTATTCCGTTTATGCAGCATACAGGATACTTTAGAAACGTTAGATTCGATGTGATCGTCTTATTTTGGAGTGTTTAGTTATGCAGAACGCTGGTTCAACGTCAGCTTCTAGTTGTAATTTTTTTGATTTAGGAGAGGTTGCGGACACACCTGAAGTACTTGATTGCTTACTGACACAATCTTTATCTGACAATGGAGCTCCGGTTGGCTTAAGCTCCATTTCAACACTTGAAGTGTTGGGATTAATGTTTAAGGTTATATTTCCTGACTCCTTAACAGGGGTTTTATTTCGGAAACAATTTATTTGATTTCTATAGTGACAACATAGGAGAAATAAAACTAATATTATTCCAATGGTAATAAAAAACGAATTAAAATGAGTTTGAACCTCGAACTTTTGTGAATTTATTTCCGATGATAGCATCCACAATTCTTTTTCTAGATCATTCAAAGCCACACTGCCTTTTCTAAGTTCTGGCATGTAATCGTTATTATGAATTAAGGCTGGTTTGGATGTGCTTAGGCTTAAATATTTATAATTAAGCTCTGATACCTGAGAGGTAGAAATTAATGGAAAGTAATTACGGCCCGGTTGGTGGATTAGTAATTCTGTTTTAATATTGTTGTCGTATGGAATTTCCAGCGTACCTAGGTGATAAGAACAATGTTGAGTCTGCGTTAATATACCGTTCCTTTTGAGCACTTTTCTTATTGAGATTCCTTTGCAGAATCCCATTATTTCTTTGGGTTGTTGCAAAGAGTACAGCCAACTATTAACTCGGTGTAATTTAATAAAAATCTCGAGATTATGCGTGACTAGGCGGTGTGTGAAGTTGGAGGTTCTATCGTTTCATTGACGAATAAGTCAACAAAGAAATTATCAGTTTTTTCGCCTATTAATTTCGGATTAACTTGATGACATATATAAAGTGTGGTGAAGTTGACCGACGTATTCCAAGAAATGTCGGCTTTGAGTATTGTTTAATATGAAGTTAGTTTTGGTATCAAAAATATAGTAATCGAGATGATTATTTGAATGGGGTAATATATAGAGTTTGTTAAGCGTGTATTCTAGGGATTCCGTTAGCGGCAGTTTTAAAAGAACTAGTAATTTGCCATCCATCTGCAAATAGTTCACTTCTGTTATTTGTGTGAGTAAACCTAAGTCATACAGATGGGAGTGACCCACATCATCATCGAGTTTTGGAATGTCATTATAAATATTAATTAACTCGGTACCTGACAGTATTAGAGGATGAAGTTTCTTTTGGTGTAAAGTATTGATAATGGCATACTGATCATTTAGGTCTGCATATATCTGCTGGAGTTTTGTTAATATGAAAGGAACAATTTCGGTTATATCGTTTTGAGTATTAATTGTACGTATGTCTTTTGCCATAGCTTTTATTTCCTTTGCAACTCGGTTTGGAAATACCGTGAGTTTATTATCTAAATTACTTCGATTGTATCACACGATCAATAGAGTTAAACCTAGATTTTACAACAGTTAGTTGCTTTGTCATCAAATGAATATTTTCGCCATCTCGTATTTCGAGTTCTTGTAGGCGATCGTAAATATTTTTGGCGTCTCTGTCGTCCATTGTTCCAAATAAAAAGTTTGAAAGCCTACCTATACCGCCAATTATAGCCCTTGCTTTTCTTCTTCTATTTGTGTAAGTCTCTATATCTTCCATTTTGTGTTTTATTTTATTTATGCTATTTGAAATTTCTGCGTGCCAGTAAAGACATGTTCTATTCTATTCTGCGGGTTGGTGTGTACATAACTCTTGAATAGTTTTATCGCACTTTTCAATAAAACTCAAAGCTTCAGTTTCGTTAACCAAAGTAAGTTGGGTAAAAAAGGTCCACATATTTCGATATAGTAAAGCTGTTCCAATATTCTCGAACAAAATTCCCGTTTCACCAAACTCCTGAATTTTTATTTGCGCGAAGCAAAGAGAAACTAGGCTGAGTGAAATAATAGTTGTTTTCCACATCTTGCGCCTGTCGTTTCCTGAAAGAGAATATAGTTAATTTCAGGAAAGAATGCAAAAAGGTCTGTATGAGTTGAAAATTTGGAACTGATTAATTTTTAAAATTTCTTGAGGCGATTATTATGTACTCGACGAGATTTTTTCCCTATCTTTATTGTAGAGTTAGCATCGTTATGCACTTGTGTAACCTCGTACGGACCTATCCAAACTGGGGAGCGTTTGTGTTTTTTGTTCGGATTTCGCAGCAGAACCTTATCACCTATATGAAATTTTATTGGGTGTTTATTACGGTCATAATATTCCTTGGATATTTGTTTACTTCGTTTAAGGTTCTCTCGAGCAATTTTGTGGGTTGTAGCTATTTTATATATTTACAATAATCGTCGAAATTGTACGCAGGGTCCGGATCCCTTTTTAGGTTTGTGGGGAGATCGTTACAAAATCCATAGAGCGCATCCGTAGGGGTAATTTTATTTCCCGTGTGCATTGTGTGATTGTGGTCATAGGCTGTCTCTGCCAGCCATCTGTCCCACGTGGACGGATTATCGTCCACAATACTCCTAAGGTAATCAATTAGGGGTCCATTTGACCTTTTTAAAGCTCCATTCGACTGGGGATGATACGCGGTAGTTCGAATTTGCTTTATTTTTAGTAATTTGCAAACGTTCTTGAACAGTTCGCTCATGAAGTTAGACCCTTGATCAGTAATGACTTTTTTAGGTATTTGGTACCTTAAGATTATATTTTTATAAAAACAGGCAGCTGCCGTGCTTGCTTCCATATCAGCGATAGCGAAACAATCGAAATAACGGGTCAAGTCATCAAGAAATGTTAGAATGTATTTGTTGCCACTTTCCGTTACAGGTAGGGGCCAACAATATCTAGAAAGACCTTTTCAAAGGGTGTCTGAGCTGTATCTGTCACCATCATAGGTGCTTTAAGTTGTGTTCCTGCTTTATTTATCTGACACTACACATTTTTTGATATATTGGGCTATGTATATCTCGCAGCATACCTTTCCACTTATATTGCCGACTTATCCTTTTGTAAGTATTGTAAGCGCCCGTGTGCCCTCCTAGCGGTGAATCGTGGAAATCTTTTAGTACCATCTTGATCTCTTCAGGTTTGGTGAGGAACTGAGGCTTTTTGGTGAAGCGGAGTTTATTGGGTCTATGGCTCTCTTAGGCTCCAATTCTTTAGGTTTATTTTTTATCTCAATTTGCACCGCGGTTTTTTCATCAGAGTCCACTTGTGTACTTCCTTGGTCAGCTAATAAATTGTTAATTTTGTTTGTTTGTGACCTTGTTATAGCTTGGCAGGTGTTGAAATCTTTTTTCCATGTATCAGGGTTTAGATTGTAATGAATCTGAGCTTGTGTGGTGACCAATGTCACTTTCGTGTCCTCATCTGACTCGCTGTCTGATTTTTGTGGGATCCGACTAATGCAATCAGCATTTTTATTGTACCTTCCCGGCTTGTACAAGATAGAATACTGGTATTCTGACAACTTATGGCGGAACCGCGTTAAACGTGTTGTAAGATCTTTTACATTAAAGACTCCTATCAGTGGTTTATGGTCAGTATACACTATAAAATGCCTGCCGTAAAGGTAACAACGAAAATTTAGTGGCCCATACTATATCCAGCAATTCTTTTTCGATTGTCGAATATTTTCTCTCTGCTTGATTCAGAGATCGACTGGCGTAAGCGATGGGTTTGTCGCTACCAATATTCCCTTGAGACAATATTGCTCCCAAAGCATCTCCACTAGCATCCGTAGTTAGTATAAATGGCTTGCTAAAAGCCGGATATATTAGTAAGGGTGGATTAGTTAAGGCTTGCTTGAGTTCAGTGAAAGATTTATCTTGTGCCTCGCCCCATATGAATCTGCTATTTTTTTGGAGTGAAGGGGTTCGGCTATTTTAGAAAAGTTTGGTATAAACTTCCGATAAAAATTAGCTAACCCCAAAAAGGATTGCAAATGACGTACCTTTCGAGGTATTGGAAAATTCTGGACACATTTAAATTTTGATGGATCGGGCAATACGCCGTTCTTTGTACAGATGTGTCCCAGATATATAATTTCTTTCCTCAGAAATTGGCATTTTTCAGGCTGTAATTTTAAGTTATTATCACGCAAAATCTGAAAAACTTCGCCCAGTTTCTGATGATGATCTTCCAAGGACTTTGCATAGATGACAATGTCATCTAAATAAACAAAGCATTTCAGTCCTTGTAGACCCGTAAGTATGTGGTTCATCAAGCGCTGGAAAGTAGCCGGGGCACCTGTGAGACCAAAAGGCATTCGTTTAAATTCAGTGTCCCATCGCGGTATTAAACGCGGTTTTTGGACGATCTTTTTCATCTACCAGTACTTGGTGGTACCTGTGGTGGTACCCGCTAGCCAAGTCTAAGGTCGTGAAATAGCGAGAATGCCCCAGTTGATCGAGAATATCTTCGATTCTCGGGAAAGGAAAAGCATCTCGAATCGTTATATTATTTAACTTCCGAAAGTCTACCACCACGCGCCAGCGTTGTTCACCTTGAGGCCTCTCTTTTTTTTGGTACAACCAGCAACGGTGAATTCCACGGGCTTTTGCTGTGTTGAATGATGTCTTGCTTGATCATATCATTGACCTGATCATCTATTATATTTTTTTGCTTTTCCGGGAGTCTGTACCTCTTTTGATTTATAGGGGAGTGATCAATTTTAATTGGTATTGTTTGTTTAATTGCGCTAGTGTATGCTTTGGAGCACAGATTTACGAGGGAAATTTTTAGTATTTAAACTGTCGTGTACTAAATTCTCCCTAAGGGCCTTCATCCTTTGTGAATGATAATTCTCCATTGTATTTATATGTAGGTTTTTTCTTTTCTCTAGTTCTTGCATAATAAACTACTGGTCTATTATTACTATCTTGGATTCCATCCAGTTCAACAATATCAAAATCATTTAAAGACACTAATTCTACATGATTTATCACACATTTTAGTTCGTAGTTATTTACGTTAAGTACAGGAACGGTTAATTCTTCATTTACTGAATTTACAAGACACTTACCTAGAAATACACCGTGCTTTATTTCTTTTGCTAAACATATAAAATCGCCATTCTTTGTTGTTTTTAATTTGATAAGTTTTTCCGTTCGAGCCGGCACGTGAATTTCCTGACACAAGACAATCTGATTTTCTAAAGAGTTTGTATCTTTAGTACAGTTATCTATTGAGCGACTCATCAGCTCAGTCTCACTTTTAACTACACCGGTTCCTCGACCTTTGTTAGCAAAGTCTAGACTATAAGATTCACTGCGACAGTTATCAGATGCAATACATTGATCATTGGAAATCTGACATATATTATCGTTATTTTTTTCTCTGTACTCTTTTAAAGCGATTGAGAAAGCCTTTTCATTTAAATTGCGTGGAGCAAAATGCAAAATTTGGTTTGGGCAATCTATACGACAGTTCTTTGCCAAGAAATCATTCCCTAGTATTCCGTCACCTGGAATGTTGTTACTGTCGGATATGACGTGAAATTTGCACTGTTTCGGAATTGGTGTTTGCAATTGCCCTCGCATGTTCCTCGAGTTACACCCTGTCCAAATGCACAAATAATTTCTGTTTTGTCTCTTCTATTTACGAAAATTGTGGGCGCAACAACGGATTGCTTAATTATGCTAACGTCAGCACCAGTATCCACCAGCAAATCAACCTTAGATTTTTGCGAAATATCTAAGGGAACGTTAACGAATAGCTTTCCGCTGGAGCTTTTATGACAACGATCTGAGACACTGCATACCACTGTGATTATTTCGTTGACAAAACTCGCAACGTCTTTTTACAAAATCTTTATTCATTTGGTTTGAGAGCACCGGATGAAGATTTATTTTTTGGGCTTGCCCCTGAGAACAATTTGTCAGATTATGACCATATACGCGGCACTTGTTACAGTAGGGAGTGCTTTTCCGAATTCGGCAATCTGTATAAGTATGCCCTGGCTTGTTACAAAATCCGCATTTATTGAGTTTCTTTTCTGAGCTAGCATTTTCAGAATTAATGTAAGTTTTAGAATAATCTGCCGCAATTGGATAAGGGCCTTGTATTGTTTGTTGTGGAGGAGACGAATCATACGGCCTTTGATATGATGGGAAATTAATTTTAGGAGAACTGTAGTTTTGTTTACAACTACTTGAAATGTTGTATGGTGGTATGTTCATGAAGGCCTCGTTAGGATTATTACCGTGGATGAAATGACTGAATTGTGGGAAATTATTATCAGAATATAAATTCGATTGATTCAAATGAGAAAATTCTGGTGAATAAAAATTTGTGTGCAAAGGGAGGGAATATTGCCACTTAGACATTTTCTCTTTATCTTCCATTTCCTCTGCCTTTCTTTAAACCGATTTGAAAGAAGTGTCTCCATCTTGAAAAAAGAAAAAAACGGAAATTAGGATCTTGGAGGCCTGACTTGAAGGTATGTATTGCCATTTCCTCCAGATCACTTAATACACTTCTAGTATTGTCTAGTTGTTCTTGACCTGCATTTGGAGCTTGATGCTGCGTTTCCGCAGCTATCTTGCACTGTTGATATTTAAAATTTAAACGAGCACCAAATGATCGTATTGGTTCCCCGGGAAGTTGACTAGTAAATCGTAAATCATCCATCAATACTCGATATGGCTTATTGGATGTGAATTTTTGTGACAGGGCTTCCTTCAGTTCTTTCAAACTGTTATAGGAAGTTCTCGTCAAAATGCCAAAAGCCCTTCCACGAAACCGAGTTGCTAACAATCTCAAGAACAGACTTTTCTCGTCATCACCACTAATGCACTCACTTACACTTGATCACAACACTTTATAAATATTTTAGTATCACTTTCCACATTTGGACCTTCGCCCGTAAATAAGGGAATATTTAAGTTTACAAGTTGGTTAATTTTATTATAATCTAAAGATATTTTTCTGTATTTTTATTTATTGAAGAAAAAACTAAATTTCCTACCTTTTGTGCGTCGTCAAATATTCTTCCTGAGCGCAGAGTTCCGGGTGGGATCGTGTTTTGTTTTGCTGGACCTGGTTGCTCCTGTGGTTGGTTGATTTGGTCTGAATACTCCTCGTTGCTTTGATGGATTTCTTGAAATTCTGGTGCAGTTTGTTGTCCTGAAATTGTAGCCACTTGGTTGATTTGGTCCTAAGTTGCTTTGATGGATTTCTTGAAATTCTGGTGCAGTTTGTTGTCCTGAAATTGTAGCCACTCTTTCGCTGTCGTTGCTAGTGCTCATCCAATTTCCTACCGGCTGCGCCAAAAGGTTGGATATTTTAAATATAGACACTTTTTCTTTTTCGCTATATCTTTTTTATTATATTGATATCCAACTGCACAGAAAAACACAAAAAACTAACAATGGCAGGAATAAAAATGTCTTTGTCTACATGCAATTTTCAATTAATTAAAAACCTGGTTACAACCGCACAAGTCCGCTTCTTAATTTCGACTCTCTTCTTCAACCGTGCCCCAAAATAGCTTTTTACTTTTTTTCCCACAGTCTAGCTTAGCCGCGAGCTTAAGCTTCGTATTACCGCCAAATTTTACTTGAGGTGTGAAACTAGAGACTTGTTTGCTTTTATATAATTTTAATTATTTTTTGCATTTCAAGATATATGAAGCCTTGTCTGGACGAAAGATATTTTTTAACAAAAGTCTGGGAACATGAATTTAGCATTTTTCAGCTATTTTGGTCTACATAACAGCTTGACGGTTCTTGCACATCAGCTGAAAGGCCTATCTTATTCTTGCGGAAACTTATCAAAATTGATGCCAAATCTCTCTAAATTGTTGACCCAACAACTAAGTTGTCATTTAGTGAAATCCCCGAGATAGTTTTGCACGAGCCGTCGAACACAACGCGTATTTTAGGGTTTGGTTCGTTTTTAAAGACCGCGTGAAAGTAAAAGAAGAGATTATCATCAATTATAATTTCGGATTCTGGTATTTGTTTTATATGATCGAGCTGCTCATATTCGAGCATGAAGGCCGTGTATGCGTTTTTGTAATTGACATCTTTGGCAAAACGACGTTCAACAGATTGCAAACATAAAAGTGCGTTTCGTTTTGAATGTCCTAAGAGCTTTACATCTTCTTTAAAAGGTAGCGATACTATGTAAGTATCTAAGTATCTTTCAGTTCGCATATCCTCTTCACTTAAAGTTGGAGGCACTAATCCCATATTGCCAATTCTCCAAAAGCGTTGTTAAGTTCTGTTTAAATCAGTCAAAGGTGATATGCTCATGCTCAGAGCCGAGGAGTGATATGCAGGATGCAGATGTCAAGCACGTTCTAGTCTACCTTGACTCGAAGCTGACGTGGGGATTGTACGTAGAGGAAAAAGTTCATGCGGCTATGAGGGTCTTCGCTCAATGCAGGAGAACCTTTGGCTGCTCATGGTGCATAAGGTCGTGGGTTGTGCGCTGGATGTACATTTCAATCGTTAGACCCATGTTTACATATGCCTCCTGTGTATGGTGGCCGAGGACACTTGTGGGGAGGCCGATCCACAAGCTGCCAGGCGTGCAAAAGCTTGGCTGCTTGGGAATTACGGGCTCCATGCGAGCTACGGCTACTGCTGCTCTTGAGGTCCTACTTAATCTGCCAGCCCTGGATCTTGTCATTCAGGCAGATGCCAAAAGGGCTGTGTGCGTATCATGGGGAATGAAAAGGTTGACATTTTAGCTGGCTGGCTCTGAATCTCCGCTCCTCGGACCGGATCCCGAGTCTCTTATCAAAGCGGATGTTCATAGGACGTTAAGCAGAGATAAGCGAACCTAAGTACTCAGGTTCAACAGGTGCACAAAAATTGTTCTTGATGGGCCCAATAGGAATATCTCTGATGTTCTAATTGGACTCGGAAAGAAACAATGTAGAACTGTGGTTGGCATCATCACCGGCCACAGCTCGCTTCACTCTCATTTAACAAGGATTGGAGCTGTTGACAGCCCTGAGTGTATGTCCTGACTGGAAGGAGAGCCTGAGCAATCTTTATACTCTAGGGTCTGCCCTTCTATCTGTAGATGAGCTGAAAACCTTTCTCACCAAGACCTGATGCGCTTCATTAAGAGGACAGGAAGGTGAAAGAGCTTCTAGCAGGACAGCACGTCGGGCCACTCTGTCTCCCTGCCTTAAAAAAAAGATTGCTGCCATCACCCAACCAAATATTGTATTGTGAGCCTTGGCTATCATATAATTTCCCTTTGCATAAAACCTCGAACGATTTTTCTGCCCAAAAATTATGTCTATTGTAGAAGATTTATGAAAATCTGGATCGGCCAACTTCAGAGTACGGGAGAAATTGCATCTATCTACACATACTGACTTTGACGGTATGTAGGATGTGAAGCAACTACTTGGAATCAATGAGAATTTTCCAAATGTGGAAAAATATCTAAGCCTATCCTCTTAGTGTGTCCTACACCTACTGATGATAGTTCACTTATGGCAAGCCTTGCGTTATAACGCTTCAGCCTAAGCCGTTGAGCGAATTGCTCAGAAATTAGTGATGCTTGCGAGCCTGAATCCAAAAGCACTTTGCAGGACTGATAATATCCGTTGATGTCCATTGCATTAAAAAGCTGTGAGCAAAACAGCGACGGTTGAAAAGGCGTCTCTAGGTTTGTTTGTATAGGTGTTAAGTGCTGACAATTGAGGATCTGCAGGATTATGTGTTGATTGTTGAGAGTTGATTGAAGAAACAGAGTTGATCAAAGCAATGGAATTTTTTGAGAGACTAGTATTATCAGACGTATTAGTACGTGGTTCTCTGGGGGAAGCGTCGTGAAGTAGGAAAAGGCGGTTGCGTTTACAGCGATGGCAACGCACCTTAGAGAAGCAATTTTTCACTGAGTGATGTAGACCTAAACATCGAAATCAAAGTGACCTTGAGATAACCAAGCTTTGAACTTTAAACAATGACATACTGGATGATCAGCAGCCCATTCCACACATTTGAAATCTTTACAGAATTGTGCAACGTTTTGACAGAATGAGGAATTTTCTTCGTAGCTATGCCTGCAGCCTTGAGGGCATCGGACTGTTTGGTAAGAAAGGCGAGAAAGTCATGAATATTGAATAAATAACTAATAAGGAAGCGGGGTATCGTGCGAATACAGTGTACGTGTTTAGGCATTTCAATGACAGTGCGACCTATGTTCGGGGGTGGGGGCAGGGAAATGACAAGAGGACGCTGTGGCTATTTTGTGTCAGTTCAACATTCTGCCATTTCATAATTTTGAAAAGAAGTTCTCGGATTTGAATTCGCGATATTGTGAAAAATAAATAATTAAACGTAATTTTTACGTAATAGTACTGTGAAATAAGTGAGAAATATTCTTTTGTGAACGATATTTTGTGTAATAGAGACTCCGGAGTCTTAAATTATCATAATGAACTGCGCTGTTATGTGCTGCAGGAACGAACACAGTTTTTGTCGTGGGAAAGCATTCATCAAGTAACCTTAAAGCTTAACTAATTAATTATAGTGTATTAAACAAAATAAAAGTGAAATATTTATAAAAATAAACAGCCATGGCAAATTATTTTACATTTTACCAATGCCGTTTTTTTTGTTTATAATTGAATTGTCATTGGTGCCTAAATTATTCCAGTCATACAGAGGCAACGCCAAGAAATATTATCTGGAAATAAGGGGAGCTAAAAATTTATTTATTTTACATAGGAATTACGATTATAGAAAATGTTCCTCTTCAAAATTTCACGGTTTCACTACTGCCATGACGAAACGAATACAAACAGAGCACACTAATACATTTCGCCGCTTACGTTTTCACCCGATATGCCATTTCCTTATTAGTTATTTATTCAATGGTCATGAAGGGTAGGAAATTCCTTCTCTACTAATTCGTGAGACCATAATTCTATAGTTTATGAATCAATTTTTGTTAAACGTATGTAGATGAGTCAAGGGCCTCTGGCTTCAGCACTTGCCCCTAATGACCTAAAATCCCATATTACTTCATCACAGACATCCACAAACTACGCAAGGCAAGGATGGAATGCTTCGATTTGATAATTTAATTCATGAAGGTTCTTAGGAACGAGGTTACTGTATGCGATGGCTTGTCAAACTGTTTCTTCAGCTTTCCTCAAGCTTCTGAAAAGCTGTAAATGTCGAATCAGACTTGCTGGGCTGCCTTTTACCAGACCCTTTAAGTATTGAAACTTTTGCAATCCGCTCAAAGACCCATTTCCATTTATTGACGCTTCAAAGAGGTTTACGAACGAATTCCACTCTTAATCACCTGAGAATTGGGGAATGTTTAACTTTGGTAGCCGGACAGTATTGAGCGAGTTTTGAGAACGGTCTAAATTCTTAAAAAAGGATTTCTGCTGAGAAATAAACTTATTTATTATGGAATTCATATCACTGTGCTCTTGATTTGTTCTTGGCTTACGGGAATTCAATACGCGTACCATTAAAAATTTTGCTTTAAATATTTTTTCTCATTTTCTCCGATCTCAGATTCTTGGTCGTCGATAAAAAATAACTTATCTTCTATATCTTTTCAAGTTTCTTCTAACATGTCCATACGAATAACTATGTCTTCTACTACCGTGCTGTCGTTTATAAACTCTGCAAATGTTTTGAAACGTGTAAGCGCGCCTTTAGCCCGACCGCGTTTTTGTATTAAACATTTCGTTTCTACAGTTTCAGCTTTACGTTTTAATTTTGTTGAAATTTCGCAACTAAATCTAATATGAAATGCCTAATAATCTGATTGACTGTTTTATGTGTCTATAAGTATGTATATGGATGCAGTTATTATATGCATACTTTTATATACACTGATTGATACTGATAGGCTTCTTTGGATTAACAGTAATGTATACGCTGATTTTGTACTGCTTATTTGTAATTGAATTCACAGCAGAAAATATAATAAATGAATTTAATGAAATAAACTGGCTCTGATGGACTTTGTGGACTGTAAATTTAGTTTTGGTTGATTTCAGCACCTTGAAATCGTGTTGCGAATTATCTCCAGCAATAGAAAACAAAAACGGTTTGATAATTGATAAATTGCAGCAGCAAGGAAAATCGAGAAAAAACAATTGATTTTTGTTAGAGTTGAACTCTTTATTCAATTACTTATCAAGAACGAATGAACCGACAAGAAATTTCTACAAAAACACTGATAAGTGGTTACAGTATACCGGTTCTTTTGTGCTAACATAACAATGAAAATGTATAGATAATATATATCTTTATTAGTGCACTAAAAATAATTTAAATCTTAATGTATCAAAATGCAAAATTGTTACTTTTCATCGCATCTCTTGTCCTACCTTGTTTGATTATAAAATTAATAACGCTATAGTTTCTCGAACAAATGATATTAAGGAGTTAGGTGTTATTTTTGACACTAAATTGGCGTTTACCTCACACATTAACACAATTATCAGTAAATCAAGAAGCAATATAGGTTTTCTAAAGCCGAACTCCAAAAATTTCAAAACATTTAGACCTTGAAGACATTATATTTTTTGCTCGTAAGATCCATTTTTGAATATGCATATTATCTGATGTCCCGTATTATAACGTACACATTGATCGTATTGAATCCATTCAAAAAGAATTTACAAGATTTGTTTTATGGAAAATTAATTCCCAAAAAACAACTTACCATAATACATTGTGAGATGTAAATTGTGGTCTGTCAAGTCTGAAACTTCGTCGCGAAAATGATACAGAGAATACAAGGTATTCTCATTCAATTTTGTCATATGTTCTGTGATGTAATTTTGTGACTAACGTATATACTTTTCTCTAGGAAAGATAGAGAGAGAGAGTATTGCAGAATTTAACGTTCCAGTTGGAATTTGAATTACATTTTACATTTGAAAATAATAAGGAAATATTGCAAATACATATTACATCATTAATTGAAGGTACGTAATATATGCATGGTAAAATTAATTAAATACACCTAAACTGTGCTGATCACTACTTACGTAACTAACCTATTTACTTAAGCAAGTAAAATTTTCATTGAAAACAAAAATGTCACGACAGTAATTGTCATGATATTTACTTACGTAAGCTAATGTCGTCGTGTAAATGCAGCTTAAAGGCTTAAACACGATTTCGACGGCCGACTGCAAACGACATGAAAAGCTCGCTGTCAAAATTCTAAAAGCACAGCGTCTTATGCGAATGCTCCAAATTACGACGTCGAGCAGCTGACGAACTCGCCGTCGGGATTATCAGATTCTAATTTCGCCGACGGCGGAACTAACGAATAAAGTTGTTTTCGCATGTCATTTTGAGGTTGTAGGACAGCGCGCCAATTAAAAAACAAAACATGGATGTTGAGGAAAAATTGTGCGAAGGCACAAAATAGTTTTCAACTTACAAGACGGACCAATACAGGAAAATGGATAAAAAATACTTGATTTTGGATTGCGAGACGCTTAAATATAATACAAATGCTAAAGTTGGGAAGTTTTTCATTTAAAAATTTAGTTAATTTCTGTTTTTTCCGTTGATAAATGCAGAAAAAAATAGAAGAATCTCCGCCGGCAAGATTATATGCAAACGGGGAGCTGCAAAATCTTATTTTTCATAAGCTCGCTCGGCGCCGTTTGTTGTAATTGTGTTTGCAATTTGTCGACTGCCAGTTTTGACAGCGGGTTGCCGTCGGGCGCTCTGCTTGTTGCAATTGTGTTTAAAGACTGAGTAACAATATGACTTTGTCGCGAGACGCGGAAACCTGTCAAAAGTTAAAATGTATGAAAGTACTCAAGCACCAGTACAGTGTGTCGCTAGGGTGTTGCTGACGACTGTCCCGTTGTTTGAAGTTGAGTCACGCAACACCTTGACAGTTGGACTTAAGCCAATTAATTTTTGCACAAAATTGAAATTGTAAGTTTTATGTAAATAATGCTACATTTAATAATTTATTTATTTACAATTTAATAATTTTATTTAATGATGGAACGAATATTTATCACATAATAGAGCGTCATCATCGGAACAGCAAAAGCAATGGTCACTGCGTCCGTGTCAGTATCAGCAATATCATTCGCGACTCGCGATAGTGTCACATTGTAATTCCGTCTTTAGCCTTAAGATAATCATTAATTTGCGAAGACATTATGCGTTGCGAACTTTTCGACAATATATAATATATATAAATTCCTTTGTAGTAAACCAAGGAAGGTCGAGCAGTTTTAGGGATACGAATAACCTTAACGATCTTCCAGGTCTGGGGAAACGAGACTGATTTACACATTTATTGTATATGGCAGCAAGAGTCTCAATGACAAATGGCAATAAGAGCTTGATAAATCTCAAATGTCGATGGAATGAAAAACCATCAACTGACGTCTCCTACAATAAGTATCAGCAAGTATATTTGAGGATCGAGAGTTTGACCCAACCCACTTATAACATAGAAATTAATGTCATTAGGATCAATACAAAAATTCTCACGGGTTACACCAGCAATTCCAATGTTGCGTAGATTATTCCACAGGATTTTTGGAAGGAGATCGGCATCTAGTTTAGATCGGAAGTTAGCACTCTTGGCACGGTTGATTTCCATTATAACAAAGCTATGTTTTCTGTGATACAATTCCAAATTATTCCTTTTTCCATCTATAATAAAACATATTCCTCAATTAACTTTCTGCGTACCACCGAAAGATAGTCTACGCTTATATTTATGTTTTAAACGAACATGTTGCTCATAAAAATTTAGAACTGTCGATGCTTATATTTACTTTTTAAAGGTACATGTTGCTCATACAAATTTAGAACGAGATTATTATTATTATTATATTTATTATTATTATTATATTCATGCAACCAATGATAATTACACAGTAGATGGAGAGTTAACCTGACGTCGCCGGTCATTTAATACCTTAATAGTATTTTTTTCGAATGCCAGCTGCTCTTCATGACAGATCATAGCGGAGGAATCATTCTCAATCCGCTTGATATAGGACCACACCGCTGTATACGAATGCCCTGACAGGTGAACCACTTTACACCTCATCCCTGGCTACTTTCAGCAATTTCTTGCTGTTACTGGTTAAACTATCATAGATTTTGACTCTAGCTTCTGACGAAAACCCGATATCTCTAAGCGAGAGAGGCTCATTGTGTGAATTTCTATGGTTGTGATAGCAACGCATAAATGCTTTTCTTTCTGCCTGCGAGGAGAGCTTTCTATAATCGGTGTTGTCAATCTCGTTTTTTAGTTTCAAACGAGTATGAATCTGTGTGAATATGATGACAGACTGTGGCCGATTTTTGTAGTTATATTTGTTAAAGAGATTATGGTATTCTTTTTATACCATAGATGAAATCTATAGGCTATTTTTTTTTTTTTTTTATTTATTTTATATTATTAAGCCAAGCTCAGAGGATACCCTATGATGCAAAGCACAGCATGGCAGGAAGGAGATAGGGAAAGGATTAGGGGATATGAGGAAAGTGGCGGAGGTGCCGATGTATGTCGCCCTTAAACTTCCGCAGATTGTATGCCGGAGGAAAAACAGAAGATGGTAAGCTGTTCCACATTCGCACTGTTCGGGATAAAAAAGCATCTCTGAATTTTACTGTACGGCCGAAAGTAATTTGAAGGGTTAAAGGATGTGCGCGGTTTGCAGCGCGAGTATTGCGTGCAGGAATCATTCTACAAGGGATTAGACTAGATATTTCATCAGAACATTGACCATGCATATAGCGATAAAGGAGCGAAAGGCATCCAACATTGCGGCGGTGCTCGAGTGAGTCGATATGACAAGTTATTGCCAAATCGCCAATGAGCTTGAAGGCTCTCTTTTGGACAATATCCAATGAAGCTAAGGCTGGGCGACCAGCCCCGGCCCATATATGGGAGTTGTATTCCATTCTAGGTCTAATGTAGGACTTGTAGAGGAGCGCTAGATTTGACGGGCTGAAATATTTCTTACACCTTTTCAGAAATCCAAGACATTTCGATGCTTCTTTGGCAACAGAGAAGATGTGATCTGTCCAGTTTAACTTACTGGAAATATTAATGCCAAGAATGCTTAGTGACGGTGAATCAGAAATGAATGCTCCATCAAAAGAAACGGGTGTGGTTAAGTTATGATCTTGTTTTAATGAGATAAGACAGCTTTGGGACTTTGATGCATTGAATTCGACGCGATTCGCTTTGCCCCAAGCGAGGATATTGGCAAGATCGTTATTCAATGATCTAGTCATGCAATCTCGTTTAACACATGCAGCATTCCCCCTGGATTCCGCAAGAGTGTCAAAGGAGTAAGCGAAATCAAGAGTACTGTCATCTGCGAAACTATGGATGGGATTGAAAGTAAGGGAAAGCAGATCATTAATGAAAATTAAAAAGAGAGTTGGAGAGATAACAGAGCCTTGAGGTACACCGGCATTTATGGGATGCGGTTCAGACGTAACGCCATCTAATACAACACGTATTTGGCGACTAGATAGGAAACTTTCAATCATAATACAAGAGGAGGGGAGAGACCAAGTGCTTTGAGTTTGGCTAAAAGGGCTGGATGCCAGACTCTATCAAAGGCTTTTGAAATATCTAGGGCAACGATTTTAGACTCACCAAAATTGTGAAGACTACGGTTCCAACGTTCCGTAAGAAAGGTCAGCAAGTCTCCAGATGAGCGTCCAGCTCGGAAGCCATATTGGCGATCGTTGATGAGATGATTAGTTTCTAGATACTTCATTAATTTTGAGTTAATGATAGATTCAAAAACCTTTGAAAGAATCAAAGTGATGGCAATTGGTCGATAATTTGAGGGATCGCTACCCTCTCCTTTCTTAGGAATAGGCTGAACGTGAGCTAGCTTGCAAGCAGTTGGAAATTTTCCTGTCGAATAAGACAAGTAGAAGAGTTTGCGCAGAGGTTTAGCCAAGGATGAGGCGCAGCTTTTAATTAACAGGGGCGAAAAACCATCAGGACCTGCGGCTTTGGAGACGTTGATCCCCTTAAGGACCCTGACCATATCCCTCGTACGAACGTGTATTGGCTCTTGTACACATTCACACGGGCGATGCAAAACAGGTGTTTGTGAAGTTGGTGGAAGACGAGAATTTGAAGCGAATCTAGCAGCTAAAATATTAGCTTTATCCAGGGAGTCAACAATCACTTCACCATTATTAAGTAGTGAAGGTATAGAGGAACTGGTGAAATTGTTCCTGATGGTTTTGACCAGGGACCAGAAACCTTTGCTACCTTTGCGGCTTGTCAAGATTCTTTGTCTAATATTCTGGTCAAAAAGAAATTTTTCTGTCTGGATAATGGACTTGCAGGTGTTCCGTGCAGTCTTGTAGACTTGTTTCATTTCCGGACATGGATGCAATTGATAGGCGCGAAAAGCAGACTCTTTCGCTTTTATAGCTTGGTTGCACTTATCGTTAAACCAGGAGCGATCATGCTGTTGTTGAGACCTGCTGTAAGAATACGGAATGTATTCACGCATGCCAAGATTTAGTATGTTACTAAATTGTAATGTGCATTCATCAACATCCCTCGAAGCAAAACAGACCGACCAATCAATTTCTTTAAGATACTTATTGAGACTTCCCAATCAGCATTCTTATAGTGCCAAAGAAGCCTACTTGTAGGTGGAGCAGTTGGGCGGCACAGGTTTGAGGTGGTAAATTGAGCCGTGATTAAACAATGGTCTGAATTTCCAAGAGGGGAACCGACTGAAATGGAATATTTGTCAGGATGAGATGTTAGAAACAAGTCGAGTAAATTAGCTTTATCTCCAGCTGCATCAGGAATTCGCGTTGGTGCATCCACTAGCTGTTGCAAATTAAATGATTCACAGAAGAGTTCAACGAAACGGCCCGCAGGACTTGTGGTAGAAGAATGTCTGAGCCACGGTATATTATGAACATTAAAATCGCCTGCCAGGACGATTTCGGAAGAGGGGGAAACAGAACGCAAATGATCAATATTGTTGGAGATATTGTCAAATACGGATACCGTGTCGTCATCAGACATATTTGGGCTGCGATAAAGGAAACAGAAGTAAATGATGTGCTTGTGAAGTTTGAACCTAATCCAGATATAATTAAACTCTGGATTAGCAGAAGGAAAATCTTGAAGAATAGTAAAGGCCACATCATTCCGAATATATACTGCGATCCCTCTATGCTGAGAAAAAAGAGGCACGAAGCTGTAACCAGGGACGTGATACTGATTAATATCAGCATCAGAAACGACCTTGGTTTCACTTAGCGCAAGAATTGCCGGATTTTTTGAGTTAAGGTGGCAGTAGGTCTAATGTAGGACTTGTAGAGGAGCGCTAGATTTGACGGGCTGAAATATTTCTTACACCTTTTCAGAAATCCAAGACATTTCGATGCTTCTTTGGCAACAGAGAAGATGTGATCTGTCCAGTTTAACTTACTGGAAATATTAATGCCAAGAATGCTTAGTGACGGTGAATCAGAAATGAATGCTCCATCAAAAGAAACGGGTGTGGTTAAGTTATGATCTTGTTTTAATGAGATAAGACAGCTTTGGGACTTTGATGCATTGAATTCGACGCGATTCGCTTTGCCCCAAGCGAGGATATTGGCAAGATCGTTATTCAATGATCTAGTCATGCAATCTCGTTTAACACATGCAGCATTCCCCCTGGATTCCGCAAGAGTGTCAAAGGAGTAAGCGAAATCAAGAGTACTGTCATCTGCGAAACTATGGATGGGATTGAAAGTAAGGGAAAGCAGATCATTAATGAAAATTAAAAAGAGAGTTGGAGAGATAACAGAGCCTTGAGGTACACCGGCATTTATGGGATGCGGTTCAGACGTAACGCCATCTAATACAACACGTATTTGGCGACTAGATAGGAAACTTTCAATCCATAATACAAGAGGAGGGGAGAGACCAAGTGCTTTGAGTTTGGCTAAAAGGGCTGGATGCCAGACTCTATCAAAGGCTTTTGAAATATCTAGGGCAACGATTTTAGACTCACCAAAATTGTGAAGACTACGGTTCCAACGTTCCGTAAGAAAGGTCAGCAAGTCTCCAGATGAGCGTCCAGCTCGGAAGCCATATTGGCGATCGTTGATGAGATGATTAGTTTCTAGATACTTCATTAATTTTGAGTTAATGATAGATTCAAAAACCTTTGAAAGAATCAAAGTGATGGCAATTGGTCGATAATTTGAGGGATCGCTACCCTCTCCTTTCTTAGGAATAGGCTGAACGTGAGCTAGCTTGCAAGCAGTTGGAAATTTTCCTGTCGAATAAGACAAGTAGAAGAGTTTGCGCAGAGGTTTAGCCAAGGATGAGGCGCAGCTTTTAATTAACAGGGGCGAAAAACCATCAGGACCTGCGGCTTTGGAGACGTTGATCCCCTTAAGGACCCTGACCATATCCCTCGTACGAACGTGTATTGGCTCTTGTACACATTCACACGGGCGATGCAAAACAGGTGTTTGTGAAGTTGGTGGAAGACGAGAATTTGAAGGGAATCTAGCAGCTAAAATATTAGCTTTATCCAGGGAGTCAACAATCACTTCACCATTATTAAGTAGTGAAGGTATAGAGGAACTGGTGAAATTGTTCCTGATGGTTTTGACCAGGGACCAGAAACCTTTGCTACCTTTGCGGCTTGTCAAGATTCTTTGTCTAATATTCTGGTCAAAAAGAAATTTTTCTGTCTGGATAATGGACTTGCAGGTGTTCCGTGCAGTCTTGTAGACTTGTTTCATTTCCGGACATGGATGCAATTGATAGGCGCGAAAAGCAGACTCTTTCGCTTTTATAGCTTGGTTGCACTTATCGTTAAACCAGGAGCGATCATGCTGTTGTTGAGACCTGCTGTAAGAATACGGAATGTATTCACGCATGCCAAGATTTAGTATGTTACTAAATTGTAATGTGCATTCATCAACATCCCTCGAAGCAAAACAGACCGACCAATCAATTTCTTTAAGATACTTATTGAGACTTCCCAATCAGCATTCTTATAGTGCCAAAGAAGCCTACTTGTAGGTGGAGCAGTTGGGCGGCACAGGTTTGAGGTGGTAAATTGAGCCGTGATTAAACAATGGTCTGAATTTCCAAGAGGGGAACCGACTGAAATGGAATATTTGTCAGGATGAGATGTTAGAAACAAGTCGAGTAAATTAGCTTTATCTCCAGCTGCATCAGGAATTCGCGTTGGTGCATCCACTAGCTGTTGCAAATTAAATGATTCACAGAAGAGTTCAACGAAACGGCCCGCAGGACTTGTGGTAGAAGAATGTCTGAGCCACGGTATATTATGAACATTAAAATCGCCTGCCAGGACGATTTCGGAAGAGGGGGAAACAGAAAGCAAATGATCAATATTGTTGGAGATATTGTCAAATACGGATACCGTGTCGTCATCAGACATATTTGGGCTGCGATAAAGGAAACAGAAGTAAATGATGTGCTTGTGAAGTTTGAACCTAATCCAGATATAATTAAACTCTGGATTAGCAGAAGGAAAATCTTGAAGAATAGTAAAGGCCACATCATTCCGAATATATACTGCGATCCCTCTATGCTGAGAAAAAAGAGGCACGAAGCTGTAACCAGGGACGTGATACTGATTAATATCAGCATCAGAAACGACCTTGGTTTCACTTAGCGCAAGAATTGCCGGATTTTTTGAGTTAAGGTGGCAGTACACCGAAAAGTTTGTCATTCCGTTTGTAAGGCATATAGAAATAATGATGGTAGAGCAAAATGGGTTTGACACCCACGCGTAATATTAAAAGTTATTTTGATTCTCCTTCTGTCCGTCCACACGATAACTCGAGAACGCGTTCACTTTGAGTTGTGAAATCGTGTACATTTTTTTAAAAAAAAAAAGTATATTTAAGTTCGAAAATGGGACAAAGAAGGCAGTTCTTTCGAGGGTTGCCATACAAAAATTTCGTTTTTCACTATATTTGGGCAATGCTTGAGAACGCCTTGACGTAGAGAGCTAAAATTTGGTACATGGTGTTTTTATAATAATAGTAAATAAAATTTACAAAATGGACTAAATCGGGCAACCCCTTCTTGGTGTTGCCATACAATAATTTGGGTTTTCACTACATATTTGAAAATGGGACAAAGAAGGCAGTTCTTTCGAGGGTTGCCATACAAAAATTTCGTTTTTCACTATATTTGGGCAATGCTTGAGAACGCCTTGACGTAGAGAGCTAAAATTTGGTACATGGTGTTTTTATAATAATAGTAAATAAAATTTACAAAATGGACTAAATCGGGCAACCCCTTCTTGGTGTTGCCATACAATAATTTGGGTTTTCACTACATATTTGACACTGCCCTGAGCACGCGTCGACGTTGAGAGTTCAAATTTTGTACTCGGCGTTTTCATGAAAATTTAAAATGCAAGTTCAAAAATGGACTAAATCGAGCAACCCTATCTTGGTGTTGCCATACAAAACTTGGTTCTCACTATATATTTGGATACTGCCTGAGAATGCGTTGACGTAGATAGCTGAAATTTTGTACGCAGCGTTTTCATAAAAATAGTAAGTTAAATTTTAAAAATGAACTAAATCGGGCAACTTTTGGTGTTGCCATACAGAGCTTTACGCTTTCAATATATTTCACTGAAAATATAGTGCAAACATCCAACTTAACGAATAAATCACTCTCCAATATTCTGTCATAAACAAAAAACTCTAAGGAGTGTAATTTCAGAATTACAAACTACAAATTTATGCAGGTTAGAAAAACAAACTTTAAGGAAAATTCCCTTCAATACTACGACTGCAAAGTTAAGCAAATAATGAAAACAAGCGAAACACGTGTTTACTCAGCGGCTAACATATTGCCTTCTAAAACGACCCGCATTGCTCTATTTTGTATTCTATCTTCATTTGAACACATATATGTATAAAAGTGTTGAACAATAAAAGAAGTGCAGCAGATTATAAAACGATATAACATTTTTTAACCAGTGCATTTAAAAAGAACTCTATTTGACTAATTCTTGTTTTTCTCGACAAATAAAGTAGTGTACAATGATAAAAAAGGATCAAAAACGACTCCTGGCAAGAAACCTAAAAAATCTCGAAGACGACCATTAAATCGTCATGAACTGGAAGGAACACATGACTTGAATATCAGTACATCGGCAAAAAAATTGAAGCAGTCTGAAGATTTGTATGATGTAGAAATACATTTAGCTTTTGGTTATCGCATAACAAACTTTATTGCAGTTTTGTCTGCTATTTCCAATATCGTCGTTTGCAAGGTATGTAAGTCAGAATTGAAATTTACTGAAAGTTGCAAGCGGGGCTTGGGATTTAAAATAGTAATGTCCTAGGAAAATGGTGAAAAGGTTGAAATACCGAGTTGCCCATTTGTTCAGAAAGCCTATGAAATCAACCGTAGGATTGTACTTGCGATTGCTTGGAGTTTTACGATAAATTTCAAATCCAAATTCAAATTAGCATTTATTCATTGAATGTACACAAGTTATTATAACTTATATGTAAGTACATTAATAAAAAGGTCAAAGTAAGAATGGAGGCATTAATCAAAAGAGAGAAGAGAGATACATATAGTAAAAATCTACATCCTAAATAAACTACTGTATCTTAAAGAACAAAATCTAAAAGTAACGACTAACAACTAAACAACTTAAACAACTAACAACACCAAATAAATAAGTTCAAAAATAACAAAAACACGAGTTTACATGCTAAAAGAATTACTTAAAACTAAATAATACAATAAAAGTAACAAAAGAAAATAAACATACATCTCAATAAATGAAACAAGACAAAAAAAACAAAAAACAGAAACTTTAAAACTTCGAACAAGCTGAGAAAGAAGAATAAACAAAGAAAATAAAATTTAAAGTTTAAACAAATTTTTTGTAAATTTTAGACAACAAAAGAACTGTAATAATATTAAAAATCAATCGAAAATTACAGTATTAAAAAAAAAATCCAATTCATTGCAGAGTCGAAGATATCGTGGCGAACATAACTGAAACTGAATGACATTTAATTCCTTACTTAATTTAAGTTAATTTAATTTAATAATCATCAGAGAAACAGTATTTTAAACGTAATTTAAGCTTATCGACAAGGGAACCGGCACCTTGAATGGGTGCAGGCAGCCCTGAACGAAGTAAGATAACGTTGTTAAACAAATGTCCATTGCAACTGACGCAGTTTGTAAGAACAGTATGATGAGAGCTGCTAAAGAAGAGAAAGCAATTTCTATTGAAAAAGGAGAAAATGGGATCATAGTATCAGGCGATGATTCATGGAGAAAACGTGGATTTAACTCGTTGTTTGGCTTAGTGACTCTTATGGCAATAACTGTGGAAAAATCCTAGATTGCATTTCAAAATACTGTAAAGCGTGAATATTGGAATAAAAAAGAAGACACCGAAGATTATGCGGAATGTGCAGAAAATCATACTGATAAATGCGCTGTGAGTCACGAAGGATCAGCTGGAAAAATGTAAGTCGATTCAGTTGTTGAGATGTATCAGCGCTCTGAAACTTTTCACCAGGTGAAATACGTATTGGTGACGGCGGTACTAAAATTTTCAAAGGCATTACATATTCTAAGCCGTACGAGAATGTCACAGTACTCAAGAAGGAGTGCATTGATCATGTGCAAAAATGAAAAAGAAAATTAACTGGAAAGCTTATAGACGAACTATCCATTTATTATGGATTAGTCATTCGTAGAAACTATGATTCAGTTGAGAAGATGGGGAACAGTATATGTGCTACACTGAATCATAAATTATCTACTGATGCCCAACCGCAACACGACAAATGCCCAAATAGCTACAAATAGCTTGGCTGAGTATAAACATAAGCCAGTTCTTCCAATTGAAATATACAAAGCTATGAAACCAGTGTACGAAGAACTGACTGAGTGGGCCGTGACCCCAAAATCAATTTCCAGTGGTAAAACTGTGATAAATATAGCGAGAGATATTGCAGTTTGTGTGTACAATGACGGGTTTTCTTCAATTTTGCACATAATGCAACCAATAGGCTTGAAAATCGGCCGGAATAACTACAATAAGTGTCTCGTGGTGGACGAACAGTGCATAAAGCTTGCAGAGAGATCACTGTCTGAAGCTGTAACAGAATCACGCATCGCCTTAAAATCACACAGAATAGAAACGCAAGACCAGGACACTCATCTGGGAGGCCTACTGTATGGTGTAGGCATCGCAGATTAAAGGTATTAAAACCATGTCCGACTTTCTACAACCTTTAAACGCGTTTATCTCAAACCTACATTTTTCAAGTCGGCCGAACTCATCACTAAACAAATTTCAACCGATTCATTTGAAATATTAACAGTCAATTTAGAATTACGTTTTCTAAGGCACTACGAAGGATTTTTTCATTATATTGCATAGTTTCTTTTTTATAAACAATATCCTAGCGATTTTCTCGGAATTTTCTATTTTTTTATTTAGAAATACGCCATTTTTACAAAAAAACGACGTATCAAAAAATCCTACGTACTTCTACATATATCTATTCTTATATATAATCGAAAAAACTTTATAGGAGCTGTTGGTTCGGCCGTTGACCTTCCAGAAATAAAGGCATCATCGGAAAAATGCTGCACAGTCGCCATTTTGAGATATTTTTCCCGTGAAAAACAAATTTTGTTTTGCCAATTACATGTATAATAAAACACTTTTTTTGCAAATCCGATTTATTTTATGGTTTCGCTGGAAAAAATCACGAAATATGCGTTTTTTTTTGCCTGTAGAGTGGGCCTAACCCCTTGAACCCTTTTTCTGTAATACCATATTTATATATATATTATTTTTCAAGTATAATGTTCGCCTATCAATTCTTTCACATGGCCTTTTGTGGTCTAAAAATCCAGCTACTACAATTTCTCTGTTGTCTATTGCTCGTTTCCATTCTTACAGCAGCCATGCAAGCGCCGTTTTGCAGGAGTGTCCTTCACGGAATCCGGACTGTTCGTCAATAATTATATTAATCTCCTCAAGGTAGTTTTGTAGTTGATCTCCAACAAACCTCTCTAACACCTTTTTATATAAGGGAAGCATATTACGTAATTGAACTAAACTCGTCTACTCTTATAGTGCCCCTAACGTTTTCAACTGGTATTAAGACCAATTTCCTCCAAGATTCCGAAAACGTTCCTTAATTAATAGACATATTTATGATTTTTAGTAGTGTTTCAATCGAATTCATTAGTATATTTCTTTGGATAACCATATACACTTTATTATTTAATGAAGTAAATGGGTTGGACAAAATATGTTCATTGCAATAATTAAACTTAAGATAAAGATACAAGGTGATAGACTCTCGGTCTCCAGTTTGCAGACACTAAAATCCCCGAAATGTTTACACGGCAAGAGACTTGTCTCTGGAGACGAAAAGATTAGGTATCCTGGGGCAATAATAAAAAAGTCTAGAGACACGTCTCCGAAGTGTACATATACACGAAATTTGAAGTTTCGTCTCTAGAGATCTCCAGAGATCTTTGTCAATTGTCAAGCAAGAGATTGTTGGAAAGAATTATCTCAAAAGATATTAATATGTTTTGGAAAAGTGAAAAAGCTTAAAAAAATAGATCCATGGTGTACAAACTTTACCGAATAAACAAGAATTTTTTATTTTTTTCCCAGAAATAAACAACAAATTTAAAACAAATTTTCTGCCTTAAATCCATTTTATTAATTATTTTTTTTATTAATTTCTTTTACCAATTTGTCGTTTTCACTCCAATTTATTCCTTTTCCTTTCGGAGTAGACCTACATGACGGGAGACCGGACACAAAAAAGTCGAAAAACGTTTTCTCTACTTGGTCTCAAATTTTTCTTTTCGTTCTGTCTTTAGATTGAACATTTGGTGAATACAGAAATTAAGGAGAATTTTAAATCATTAGCTGTACGTGGGAACGGGCAAATAAAGTAGTAAAATTATGATGAATTTTTTAAGTAAGTAAACCAATTCTATTTAAGAATAAATAACGGTGAAAATAAAATTTTTTATTTGGAGGAATATACCCTTTACACCTTGAATCTTTCGACGCTTCGCCATTTCACTAATGTTAGCTGATCTTGGATGTCATATACACAATTACTCTTCATTTTTGTATTAATTTCTAATATTTTTATATCTTTTCCACATCATTTGGTCATCAATATATACTGACAGTTGGTAAAATGTATTTCTTTCGTGACGTAAGCAATTTTTATAGAAATTAATAATTACTAAAAGTAAGATTTGTGGAAAACATTTTGTGACGTCCTATTGTCCTGTTGTATCACTTTTTTTCACAAATAGTTACCATTGTTTCTTTTAATTACAGAAAGTTCAAAGTTTCGGCGATTATGATTGTGTGAAGTTAAAGAAAATCACGTAGTTTAAAGTTTAATTTAAGTTTATAATTTAGTATAAAATATTAACTTCACAAAGCAAATGTCTTATCTGAAGCTGCGAATCACAATGACGTCAACACAAGAAACTTTCATGATCACGTTCGCATTCAATATTTGCTTCGAAATTGCTCCAGATTGCTTCCAGAGAAGCACATAGCTACAATCCCTTTTTTTCGAGGCGCTTTGAATTTTTCCCGCTGGATTGTTGTGGGCTGATGACAGGCGCTCCTTCTTACGCGGTGAGAGAAAACCCAGCGTTGATAAATCCCACGATGATAGAGCAGCGCCAGGATGGTGTCCTATCCTCGATGGTGGCTTCCTGTGCTAGTGACGAAAGTAAATCTTTCGCCCAGGTAATAAATGTTCCTCGTTTCCGAGTGAATTAAGTGAAGAGGTGATAAATAGTGGAAGCTTTCAATTTGAATTTGCGTTGAAAGCTGACTAATGAGGTTGTTTGGATGTTGAGAGATCTTCTCAAGTTGTTTGACCGCGAGAGCTAGGAGGTAGCCATCGATTAGAGTGATGTTTGCACTGCTTTAGAAGAAGGCACGTAGGATTTTCTTTCGAATGTGCCAATTTGCTTCATATAGGATGACGAAATGGTGTGCCAGATGGGGAACCAATAGCAGATAATTGGGCGGATAAGCTGTTTATATATATGCAGCTTTGTATCTTTCGGGAGACCGTTTCTACTTCTGATAATAGACTAAGTAGGGAGTAAGGTAGTTAGCTTTCCTCATGATCAGTATGGCGTAATTGTTGAATTTCAACAGATTGTTGAAAGAGATACCAAGATATTTGGTGTTCTTTAATGGCTAAAGCTTTTCGTTATTAATTTCTATTTCTACGTGTTGGTGCGTGTGGCGTTATTGGGCCTTCCCGTTGTGGAGGAGTTTCGGATGCAAATCATTTCAGATTTGCTCAAGTTGATTTTGATGCCCCACTTTCTGTGGAACTCGTCGAGTTTAGAACATGCCGCTCCACTTTGGTAGCAGCGAAGTTGGCTGACATGGAGTGGGCGTAGGTAAAGGCGTCATCAGTATAGAGCAGTATGGTGGAGTTTTAGCCGTTGGCAGGCTGATCATAGGTAAAAAGATTGAAGAGAGTTGGTCCGAGGACCGAACCTTGGGCGACACCAGCACTGACTGATGATTCCCGAGACTTGATATTCTCGAGTTCTACGTAGAAATTCCGGGATGAAAGAAAGTTAATAACCCGGGTGAGATAAGGCGGGAACTCGAGATTTATAATTTTGAAAATTAGCCCGTTTGTCCAAACTGAGTCAAATGCTTTTTTTACATCAAGGAAGCAACCTACTGTGTGCTCTTTTTTGCTAAGGGTGTTTGTGGAATCAGAGAGGAATTTGCGTTGCAGTTTTCTTGGGGAAGGTTGTAAGCGTTCGACCTGCTTAATATGGTTTTGGGCAGTTTTGCCTTTCTGTTGCAAACCCTATTTATGTCCTGAAAGCAGTGTGAACCGAGTTGTAATGAATCCAGTTTCTTCCTGAACTCTTTATCGCGCACATTTTCGTTTGTTCCTCAATAATTGTGACAAGCAATTAATTTGCAATAACACGGTTCTGTAGGCTGGGTTGTGGCTATTAAGGGTTCGGTGAACAATACGGTTAAGTATTTTACGAAGTTTCTTCCTAAATTTGTATAATTTTTGCAGTTGAAGCGGGAGATTTTTGTATTTGTAATGCTTGCTCGGCAGTACACTGGAAAAGAAGGCAACGTTTCCTTCAATGGCGTTGTTGAGGAAGTCAATGTGGAAGTCAATTTCTAAGTTTGTAAGATTCCGTTGCGAGTCAGGAATTGAGAGAGCCTGTCTTGAAATTGTTGCCAGTCAACGTCTTTGAATGAGGTTGGGTTTGAGGGTCAGAAGTAAGGATATTTAGGGGCGCGCTGGGGGTGAGACTTCAACTGATAAGTGATCAGATTCAGCCATACGCGCTGTGCACATGTAATTAGAGAATTGGGGTTAGAGATTTACTAGATTAGAGGTTGCAATATAGAAGTCAAGAATTGACCCAGAGCGTGGGAAAGTCGGAGTATCTTGCGAGACAACGACGAAATCATGGTGGTGTTAAAGAGTAGCCAGTCATGTACTGCCTTGCTTGACTGGCTTACGACAGAGTCATTCCACAATGGGTGCCTGGCGTTGAAATCGCCACCAAGTCCGTGATGTCAAATTGTCCGAGATCCGAGCAAAGCTATTCAAGTTATTCTAGATATCAGCTCCCGTGGGATGATTAGGCGATTAGGAGAAGAGTTGTTGTCTCGAAGTTTTAACTGGACTGCAATGCATTCCACATTGGAAAGTTATTTGCACCTCTTCGAATTTAAGGTTTTCCTTTATGAGTAGACAGTGCCTAGCGTAGACTCAGATTTGTCCTGGCGGACGAAGCTGTAGTGCTCAAAAGTTACCTTATGTCAAATAGAGAATTGGCTTCTTTGGTGCATACATCGTCAACTTCTGACACTATGGGTTTTCTAGGAGCTGCCTTGGGGGCATACCTAAGTGCTGCTTGAGGTTTGGGGGCTGTGGTTTTCACGGAACTATTATTGGCAGTATTAATTTAAATTACCTGAGCGAAGAATCTACCTGAATGCACGTGGTTCCTTGTGGCTTCCTTCACGAAGTCTTCTCGTTGGCGACGTTCCTCATTCTTCTTGGCGCGTTGTTGTACGACGTCCTTGTCCTGGGGGCAACTTCTACAGCTGGCTGAGTGTCCTTCCGCTTTACAGTTGACGCAGAATCAGGCACCTTCCTACTCGTTTTTCCGCTCACACTCTCCTGGCAAGTGGTCATATTTGCACTTAACACAACGATATTCGACTGCGAAATTTCTCGCGACGTGTTCGAAAGCCTGGCAGCGCTTGCACTGGGAGATTCCCGGAGCACGATATTTCTCCCAGTAAACAATCTGATTCAGAAGGCGATTTGTGGCCATGATTAATTTTACATCCTAATTACCGCCAAAATGAATTGCGAAGGAATTTGATTCCTTGGTCCTGGGCGTTTTAAAGTGCATGACAGAGTTGATTGTGAATCCACGCAGTTTTTCCTCGAGAGCTTTCTTCACATCCTCGGCTTGGTAGGTATTCTGGAGTCCTCTCAGAAGAAGAGTCGTCGTCCTGTCACACGTGAACGTATAGCTCTGCACGCCGATGTGCTTCTTAATCTTGAAGAGGTTCCTATGATCGTCCTGGGTTGTGGGTATAATGATGCACTTAGTGCCCTTTGACGTCTTGATGAAGAACTTTGGCCTCATCTCGAGCTTATTGAGCTCGCAGTTGAATGCTTTAACATTCAGATTCTGGCAGACAATAGGAGGGGTTCGCTGCCTTTTCAACTTGTGCCTTAGTAACTTTGGGCTGTATCTCGAAGTCCTTTCGATTACGCAGAATTTGGAAGAAACCACTCGTATTTTCCGTCCTCTGTGGTTGCGCTTTGACCCCGATGGCTTCCTTTTTGCTGGCGTTCCGTCTGATAGCGGCGATGTCACTGGGCTCCTCCTAGCTTTCCGGTTCTTGTTCTCAACGAATTTGAAATCGTTTTCGTCCTCAGATGAACCCGACTCTGAAGATGACTCGGCCGAGTCAGTAGACATTGATTCAACATCGCTGGCAGCTTTTCCTGTGCCCTCGGCTGGCGGAGCGTCTCTGGTGCTGAGCATTCTACTGGCTGCTTCTTCAATGGCAACTTCCGGAATGCCCTTTTCATATTTTATTTACATCAGAAGATAAAACCGTCACCATTGCAAATGTTTAAATTTGACGGAGATTAAAGAGTTGGAGCTTATTCCAAGACTTATTCAAATAACTAATTCTTAACAATGGCTTAGGAAGTGCTAAAAATTATAGTATTTTAAGTCAAATCTAGCATCCCATCTATCTAACCATCCTACTCATCTAGTCAATACCATTTATTCATGAAATCTCATCATCATACTGTAAATTAAGGTTAATGTGGTAAAGAATTTTTTGTGTTGATTATGTAAAATCCTATAAGAAGCTTATTAGATAAGTTTGTATTGAACTGACAACATTTTTGAACTATAACAGTTATATTGATTTCTTTCGCTCTTCAGTATTCAAATAGTATTGTCCGTAGAAGTATCACCAATTTTGTCTGAAAAACACTACATTTGTCACACTACTAGCCAATTTGAGTAGTGTGTGATCTTGGCGTTGACTATATTACATGTCCTTTAGAGCAGTGCTTTTTGACTGTAATGTAAAATACAGAAGCATTTTCTTAAATGTACTGAATTTATAAATAATTATTCGCTTAATTCATTTTTTTTTTGCAGGAGGTGCGCAACTAGTTGGACAGGAGTTGTATAAGAGACTAAAAGAATTTTTAGAAAATTACTTAATTCAACTTTTGAAGGTAGTTTAAATTTTTAATGTAAAACTTGTCATTAATTTATTTGTTTTTTTATTTTAAGAGTGGAGTCGACTTAATTGACGAGGAAGTTCTTACTTTTTATACAAAGCAGTGGGAAGAGTACCAATTTTCTAGTAAAGTTTTAAACGGCGTTTGTGCATACTTAAATAGACATTGGGTGAAAAGAGAATGCGAAGAGGGTCGAAAAGATATTTATGAAATATATCAGCTTGCACTTGTTACTTGGCGCGGTCATTTATTTAAACATCTGAACAAACAAGTGTGGTTTAATAATACTTAAATATGCACAAATTGTATTTTATTTGGTTCTTTAGGTTACAAATGCGGTGTTAAAGTTAATTGAAAGAGAAAGAAATGGAGAAACAATCAATTCCCGTCTTGTTTCTGGTGTAGGTTTGATTTCTGCATAGTTGTATTCATGTTAAATATAACATTTTATATTTTAGGTTATCAACTGCTACGTTGAACTCGGTCTAAACGAAGAAGATCCTAATGCTAAGGGACAAAATTTGTCGGTGTATAAAGATAGTTTTGAGAACATTTTCTTGGAAGACACAGAAAGGTATTTATTTAAAAAATGTTTTTACTAAAAGGATATTTTTTGCGTAAAAAATTTGAAGGATTTTAATTTGACTTAAAACGAATAAGTACCAGTTTGTTTTCAAATAATTCTCAGAGCAGTGTTTTGACCTACTCATTAATAGCTGTGCTTTTTGCTAACTACTTTAAGTGATTATTTATCTACTTGAACGAGCAATGATAAATTTAAGGAATGGAATTTCAATAAAATATTTTGGTTGGCATACTTCCGACAAAAAATTCATTGATATTTAGAGGTAGCGTAAAAAAGGCATATTTTCGATTTATTAATATACTTTGATTTATTTTTTAATAGTAAGATAAATTTAACATCTATTAAGTAAGAATATATTTCCAAAATATTTTATAACATACGTAATCAAAAATTAAATTCTTGTATTTCAAGCCTTGTTTCTTTATTAAGAAAAATGGCGCCACGGTAACGTTTTTTTTACTATTTTTAATCTACCATAAATACGATTTAAAACTCGTATTAACTTTAGGTAAATTATTAATGAAGCAGTGCTAAAAATCACTCTTGGAAAAATGCTTATTAAATTTCAAATTGGAAAAACCAATTCGTTTAAATTTTTCATCATTGTATAAAAAACTGGTTATTTGTTGGTAAAATATTATTTTCACTAACGATATTACTCTTTAATTTTCCCATTAAATACAAACTTGCACCGACCATTTTTGATGAAATACTCAACAATTTCATAGACTTTTGAATTAAATTTTTCTTCCTCATGCCTGATTTTCATCGCTAAATTAATTTATTTTACTAATTGAAAAATATCTCCATCTTTTCCTAATTCGTGCAACAGTTCCTGTAATCTTTTCTCCCTCGCACATCGCAAATTTTGTTCACTTAAACCACAAGAATACAGCACTTACAAAGCCAAATATTTGACACAGCCAAACTTTTCATTTAAAATTAACACATATATGGCACGTGCGGCGAAAATTATAAGTATTTATCTTCTAAGAGTGACTGGAATAAAGGAATTTTACGATAATGTTGCTAAATGTCAATATTTAAAAATATTTTTTTTATAACCTACTTTTTTTTTTAATAGAAATCCAAACTAGGTACATGTAAAATCTGGTATCGTGACGCCACATATATCTTATCGAGCACATTTTTTTCTGTATACGGTGGGTATTAACTATCCTTTATAGAATTTATACAATACGTGACCTGAAATGAAGAAATCGACCTTCGTCCATAATTAGTTTTTGATACAAGCTAGTTGAAAGCTAACAACTTCTTTCTGTGCTTCTCCTTTGCCTTTTTCGTATCATTGTCTCGCGTTCATTATCTCTTTCTTTCCTCTCGCAATGGTTAAGTACACGTTAGAATGTCAAAGAGCGCACTTGCGTACAGAGGAAAGTGCGCTTAAGGGGATAACGCACCGAGAAGCGCGAAAAAAACCGTTTTTCTGGATTTTTTTGAATTCAATCTATAGCAGTAATCAAACCAATTCTTTTTTAAATGATAAAACACATTTTTAAGAATACGTCAAAAATTTTTTATTGAAAAATATCAAATATTCGCTGAGTAATCCTCTGGTCCATAAAGTACCGCAAAAAACAGGCCCTCCGCGGTACGCACTCCTGCTTCTACTGTAATCATTCAAATAAAAAAGAAATAAAAAGATTTAAACTGGACAGTATAATCTAGTCTTTGTCATATGCGATTTTGAAAATATCGATTTTTGACAAAATGGCGGACATTTGAATTTACATAGCGATTTTTAGAGAAAAATACGACCTTATTTCGTCGATTAAAAAAAAACTAAGCCACTAAAAAAAATCAATATGACAAAGACTAGATAATTATGTGTAGAATAAGCGCAAAAAATATAATTGAAATCGGGTCATTAGTTTTCGAGATATCTTGCGTACCGATTTCAAAAACATGATTTCGAGAAAAACGCCTTTGAAAGTTCATGTTTCCTGTCCGAATTTTCTGCTTCAAATCGATTTTTCGGCGGAATTTTTTTCTTCGGCCGATACTTATAATGGTTCTGAGATTTTCGAAAACCTTTTTTTTTATCCATTTTTCACCGAATATATTATTTCCTAACGAAAACTTTCGATATAACGCCCGGTTACGCAGACGATATTACAATAGGGGCCGACGGCGTATTTCAACCTGAAATTCGTTCGGCCGCTCGGCGCTGACTAGATCGGCCATAACTCCGTTATTTTTTCGATTTTTGCATGCGGCTGTCACCATACATTCTGAAGAAGTTAAGCTTGAAGAAAAGCCAAACAAAACAACTCGAACATTTCGAAATTCTCGGTGCGTTTTCCCCCTTAAAAAGTAAAGATATATTTTTTGGACTAAGGTCAGTTTCTTCATTCCAGGATGTAGGATTATAAGTTGCGATTAGATAGCTTAAACGTTTATTTTAATACTTTCAACGTAAAAACAAGAGACAGTTTATGTCTCAGTGGGTTTTGTATTTCCACAAATGTTTTCCAAGTTCTGATTATCAAGAAAAAAAAATTGGGTTTTTAATTCATGTTTTTTTTAGTTTCTACGTAAGAATAAAAAATATACTTCTTTTAAAGTTTAAAGTAATGAAAATCCAATAAAAGTATAAAAAAAAAAAAAATCGAATGTAAATTTAATTTTTGGCTGCGAAATTTCAAGCTCAGGATATTATAAAATATTTTGGAAATTTATTCCTAAATATAGATCTATATTTTAAGTGTGGAGCAAGGTATTTTAACACTATTACAAATTCCTAAATTTGTGAATCACATTAATATATATACATATGTATGTATGCATATATTAAATTATAAATGTGACTATTTTCGACCTAAGAATGATGGTTGCAGTTCGGAGGCGGACTGAACCTACATCCCGTCACCCTTACCTCTCTGTTCCTAATTGAAGCTCCATCGTCCTAAGCAGTTGAGTTAAAGTTTTTAGACAGTATCATTGGTGTTCTCATATTCATATTTGTACAGGATTGGCCGCGAAAGTTTCCACAAATAGAAGTATAAATTAAAGGGGCTCAGCCGTTCAGCAACTGCAGGCAGTTTTGAAGCCTTTAATACATCCGTGTCGGCTTGCCTCACGATGAATCCAGCATTTTCCAATTTTTGTGTATCATTGAAATAATGCGCGGAATCATGATACTATTATTAGCACAGAATTGCTGCAATATCACTGTTGCTAGCATTGTTTCATCAAATAGTACATTAGCCGTCAACATGTATATAAGATCATCGAAGACGCTCGACTGATTTTGAAATGAAGTTTTGCTTCTTGTTATGAAGCCTTTCAACACAGACAAAGAACACTTTGTACCAACAGATTCTTTTGTCGGATTTCTCTTGACATATTTCCAAAAGGAAATTCCTCGATTTATCTACTTACTAACGAGATTATGCAGTCCAAAAATGGTTTCTTCATAAAATTTAGTTGCTTTCCCCATTTCTCTTATGAATGCATTATTTCTGGCTTTGTTCCTCAATTACAGGAATATTTTATGTTATTTTTCGTTCCTTTTATGTTCTTATCTTTGTATTAACTGTATACTACAATTTGCATTTCTAAGCATTTTCTAAATGAAAAGGAAACTATATTGCGAAAATATATTACTTTTGTTTTTTGGGTCTTTTGCCTGTTTGGTTGAGTGGACTTCGGGTATGATACCGTAAGCGTTGATGTGGATGCAGCGACTCTTAAACAGGTTCACTGTATCGTGGAAAATAAAATAAGCTTTATTTCATGTTGGTTTTTTATACATCACAAAAAATGCTTAATTAGCTAAAATTCATATTTAGACAAATTTCTTACCATAGAATTAGCCACAAAGTTCCCACGAACATTTATTCAATTGTGTTGAATTTCGTCTGATTTTATCGTTTTCTGTAAGAATAATTTTGCTGATATGCAAGAAGATATTAGAAATATATAATGATATTTGAACTTTATGCTAGCGAAATTCTTGTTGTAATAAGTTTGATGGGTACGTTTAATATATATATATATATATATGTATGAGCCGCTTATTTTGAAAGTGGTGCAAGTCCATTTGGGTATATTATTTCTATTTTCTTCAGAATTCTTTAGTAAACATAATTGGTTAATAAATTTATACTATCTTTAACTTCAAAACATAAAAGTTCACTGTTAGATCCTATATATTTTTTAAAATGAATTTTAACTAAAATATATCAATATTTCGTCGTAAAAAACGGACTTGCACCACTTTCAAAATAAAGGGCTCATATATGTATATGTTGTAAATTTTACCCCGGGCTTACACTAAAAATTTCTTGGGGTAATGGTTTGACATTTGTCACTTGAGAACTGTCACTTGACATTTGTTGCTGATTGGGACATATAAATTACTTCTTGAGCAAAAATCAGAAGAAAAGAAATAGGTAAATAGCTAGAGCACATTTTATTTGTCTTCACTCATTTTATAAATATCTTTTTGCAATTAATTATACTCAGGAGAACTGTCAGAGAAATGTTATTACACTACGCTTACCAGGTGTTGTTCGCTGAACGCAAAAACCCCGGGTAAATATTGGTGGGAAAATTTACACGGTGTTTTCATCGAGCAAACCTTGTTTAAATTCGAGTAAAATTGTTTTACTTTCCCGTTAACGCGTAGGCCCTTGGTTCTTGTACCAAGACCTCTGATGCTTGTGCTCCCAAGCGCATAAAGTTATACACCACAAATATTAGTACGAAAGTGGATTAGCTGAAATATTTGGGATAGGAAAATAAGAACAACCGTTCGCTTTGCGTTTTTAATCGAAACTAAAATTTATTTCGAACTAATTAATTTACATAAATTTCAACTCAACTGAAGACGTGCACTTCACCGTCGAGCAACTTATTCAGCACTTAGGCTTATCAGCATGAATATGCCGGCATAAAGCTCTCGCAAGAAAAGATAATTCAAGCTGTGGACACGATACTCAAGTTACCTTTGAGTCTGGTGCCACGGATGTGATAAACAAAAATGCAATGTACGAAATGCTGATGAGTAAAATTGCGACAAATGCATGCTGATAAATTAATGTGAGACCTTTGAATTATTATTACGTGAACTCCTGATTCAACTTACTTCTCATTCGATATTGACTACGAAGTCTTCATGGCGCTGCTGTTGTCTTGGTAAAGGCTTCGGTTTGGTGCGAAAACATTTGCACAAATCTTCTCGATGCTTGTAGAGTAGCCCCAGACCGATGATGATGGCTAGAAATACTCCTGTATATCCGATCGCCAAGACGCGGGTGGAGCGTGTATGAATTTCGTTAGGTAGGTCGAGCTTCTGCTTCTTGATGGTCTGTTGTAATTCTTCAACCTCCTTTAATTGCGGATGATAATGGTTCTTTTCTTGTAGGATTGCGGATAGGTGTTCAGGTATAGT
Source organism: Dioctria linearis (assembly GCA_963930735.1). NCBI lineage: Eukaryota > Metazoa > Arthropoda > Insecta > Diptera > Asilidae > Dioctria > Dioctria linearis. Next base: position 208,396,386 of record OZ005740.1, read on the forward strand.
GATGTTGAGGAGATCAATTAAATTGGAGTAGGATCTCCTTGACTCACTTGAATAGAGGTAATGGTCTTGAAGCGTTAGCAATTTTTGTTTTATTGTGCAATCGGGCTGTAGTTTCAAAAGCCCTGAGTCATTTATCGATGTCGTTATTGTGACATTGTTACAGACAACATTTATTGAGGTTTTTCCCTTTAATGCATAGATCCGCTGGTTTTCATGAGTTAGTTGTAACCATATGGAATCTTCCTCTATTCTCAATACATTGCATGACTGTGTATATGGAATGCCATTCAAAAGATCGGATTCACAAGAGCATACGTTGGCTCTTCTGCGATAAACCGGGTGAAGCTGCTTGCATAGATATACTCTTTCTTCTACTGATTTGCACCCTTATAGCTCCTGATCGGTCAGCGGATAATGTTGATCTCTATGGGAGGTAACAGCCGAGTTCGAGTATTGAGATGAATGTCTCATTTACATAGACCGGAATTGGCCAACATATAAGAAAAAGAATTGAATGGCAGTAGTCGGGTTCTTTGTTTTTGTTATTATTTTTTGTAAAAATCGTTGTTTATGGTTTCTTTTTAATGTATAAAGTTATTTAATTTTTCCACGAATGGTGTTTTTTTTACATACAAGTGGAGGTTTAATTTGAAATTCCTGCAATCAGAAGTAAATTTGTGACTATAATTTGATAACACTGCCTCTTCGTTGGAGTTTCTGTATCATTGATACTTCGTGGGACCTTGGATTTGCCTGTGGATTAATTATCAACTGACCCGATCATTTTATTGTGACTGACTTGACCAGCTAATAAGTATATAGTTAAATTCAACAAATTCTTTAAAATATTTTCTGGATTTCGAGGATATTTTACTTTTCGCCTTTTTTATACCATATCTGTAAGCTTATATTTGATGCCATAAAGCTCAATTAACCGAAGACGCGGATCCCATTTCATTGCATACTCGAACCATTACTTGAGCTGGACTTTCGTTGTCGATAACAGAGATTTACGATAAGAGAAATTTATCACATACGAAAACCGGTAAATTTTTGAGACTACTTGTGAATTATCAATTTCATCAACCATATTTTACATTAATTTCCTCGAATTGTACTGCAAGTTGGATAAAATTAATTAATTCGATTGTAATGGCATTTTGCAAGATCTGCTCCACTAAAATCAGTGGCAGAGAGGTAGCATGTGACGGAGTTTGCGGCAATATTTTCCATGCTACATGCTTAAAGCAAAATATATCACCTTCGTCTTCTGGACACATCACCTGTAGTGAATGCACTGAGATCAAGCCTTGTCACACCTTACGACTCATGAAAATTTTTTCGGAAACAAACTCTGGGGAGCAGTCTCTTATTCTTGATAAAATCAGTCAGTTTTCAGCTAATCTGTCTAACTTCCAACAATTTTATGATGACGTTCACCTCTTGAACTGTAAGATGGAGAGTCTTCTCAGCTTGACTGGCACGCTGAATTTCAATTCGGTTGCGATACTGGAAAAGAATCATGACATCTCATCAAAAGTTTCACTTGTATCGAACACCTTAGACGATCTTCACTCTGTGGTAATATCATGTGATGCGCCTTTAACGTCCAGCGCTAACAACGGGCTAGCTTTACCTATCATAGAAGATATCAGGCGCGCTATTAAGCAGGTCAAGGGCGATATTGGGTCTTGTTCATCGACCGTACTAAAGAATTCTGCGCTTTTGGGTTCTCTGGCTCACGACATTGGGAATTCAGCTTTAAAGGAGTCTCGCAGTTCTGAAACTCTACAGCCTGAGCCCCAACAGTATTCTCCTATTCAGCAGGATTCGCATATTTCAACTCGTCCCTCCTCCGAGAATATTTCCTCAGCGAAATTAGGGCGTCGCCAGAGACAAAGGAACCATAGCAACCGTCCAAACAACATTACTACTCCTCGAGTTTATCTCTGGCTCGACAGAGAATTTCTCTGGTTACTGATGGGGCCTCCATTGACGGAATTGAATCTTCGAGCGTGCGTGGATACTGTGGTGTCTCCAAATGTGGATAGGGTGTTTGACGAGGGGACAAAGGCTTGTGTTTCGGATGTCAGCTCTGCAGTCTGCTTCGGTTGCGCATTGTGCCTCCGCCAATGATACTTCGCCTGTAGTTGGAGATCTTGTTACGTTGCGGCCAGACAGGCTTCCTAAATGTGTTTTCGTATCTAGAGTACATCCAGACACCACCGAAGAGGAGATTGTTAAACACATTTCTTCACGTGTCGGCACTCCGAGCTCTTTGATTGCCTGTAAGAAAATATCTGCTCGACATGATCATGAGATACGCTCATTTTCTTCGTCCTTCAGGATTTTAGTTCCGGAAAATCTGTTTAAGGCGGTCCTCTCTCCGGATATATGTCCCTGCAATTCCATCGTGCGTGAATTTATTCCAAAGGGACGTTCTGGATCTTCTATTGTGACAAAAAACTTGTTAGCGAAATCTCCGTCTACTATGCCAATGTAACTAGTCTTCGCTCCAAGACGACTCGGTTTTTTACAAGTTCGACTAATTTCTGCTTCGAAGTGGTCTGCTTGACCGAGACTTGGCTCTGTGGATTGCAGATGGAGAGCTTTTTGCTCCCGAGTTCTTGGCGTTTCGCCGTGATCGCCATTTCTCTATCTCTGGATGCTCCTGTTGGAGGTGGAGTTCTTTGCGCCGTTCGTTGCGACCTTCCATGCATGTTAATCGACTTTGTTGAATCCGGCGATCTGGAGTTTATATGTGTGATTCTCAGGCTTTCACACAAAAACGTATATATTGCTACAGTTTATATCCCCCATGCCCATCAACTGAGATATTTGACTTGATGGCTTCTTGTATCGGTAGGCTTACTGAAGTTTTGCTACCTGCAGATGAATTGCTGCTTTTTGGTGATTTTAATTTGCCTACTGTTGCCTGGCTACACTCTCAGGATGATGAGGGCTTGCTTCCTTCTTTTTCGGCAACTACTCGACATGCCATTTCTTTTATTGACAACATTATTTCTTCAAGCCTAATGCAGTCTAGTGGCGTGACTAATGACTCTGGAAGATCTCTTGACCTGGTATTTTCTTCTGATCCCAATGGAACCCTCGTCAAGCGTTGTTTAACTCCTTTGGTCCCTGAAACATGTCATCATACAGCATTACATATAGTTTTGTTTTTTGATCCTGTTACTTCATCATCTAATGCTTCTAGTAACTATGAGTATTGTTATAACTTTAAAACAGCTGATTTTAATAAAATGAATGAATGGCTATCCGCTTGTAACTGGACAAGTGTTCTGGGTGAACGTGACATTGATAAAGCTGTGAACTCGTTTATGACATACTATTTCTTTGTTTTACTCATTGTGTGCCACTTGTTAGTTCGAATCGTACTTCGAATTGTCAACCGTAGTTCAATGGCTCTTTGAAGCATCTTAAAGTGATGCTGATTACGTAACTTATTCTAATTTACGTACTCAGTACACTTCGTGTTTAACTGAATCATACAACGATTATGTATATGGAATGAGGTCGTCCTTGCGTACTGAACCTAAACAGTTTTGGAAGTTTTTGAACTCTAAGCGCAACTGTGATGGATACCCTTCATCGTTGCGACTCGGTAGTGGTGATTCCTTGGAAACTGCCAATCTCTTTGCTGACTTTTATAAGACTGCCTTCTGTGATAGCCAATGTGATATTAGTTATAACGATTTTACCCATTAGACGAAGCTTCCACTGTCTTATCTTCAACCTAAAGACCCTGTTGCTCGACGAAGCGCTTATCTCCAAGTATATTTCAAGCATAGCTGATAGTTTTTCTAGTGGTCCGGATGGTGTTCCTTCCACGCTCATAAAACATTGTGCTACGTCCATCGTTTCTGTTTTGTATTATTTATTTAATTTGTCTTTAACTTGTGGTATTTTTCCAAAACAATGGAAGCTTCTTTGATTATTGCTTTGCACAAGAAGGGCAACAAGTGCGACATTTCTAACTACAGACCTGTCGCTAATTTAAGTTGTATTGGTAAGATATTTGAAGCTCTGGTTTGTGATGTTATGTATTTCCACAGCAAGCCTTTCCTGCGCTCCTTTCAGCATGGCTTTATGAAAGGTAAATCTACTACGACTAATTTATTAGAGTTTACAAAAACTTCCAGAGTTGTTTTTGCGTTTCAGTGTATACAGGGAGTGATAAATTCCCCTGAGCTCTTAAATACTCTTAATATATCTGTTCCTGTGCGCTCCTTGAGGAACTACGACTTCTTCGATGTTCCCCAGCATAGTACAAACTAGGGCATGCACGAGCCGATTTCATCAATGTCTCGTCTCTTTAACCGTCAGTTTGATTGCATTGACTTTCATCTTTCAAAAGGCAGACCACCCAAGTTGATACAACTAGGGATCCCAATGATGTTCGTACCTTTTTCCTTGGGGAGTGATTTGCAGTGTCACTTGTCGAGGGGTGTGGATCCGCTCCATTATTGGTAACTCGAGAGATTTTCTTATGTTGGTCATCTTATGTCTTGAGAGCTGATTCACTATTAGTGATCTGTGAAGGTATGTTGGGCATCATTCGCCTCTATGGGTAAGGGCGAAAGTTTGTGAATTGGCCTGCGGAAGACGCCCGTGGCTGTGCGAACATCCACTGTAAGATGACTATGGTTCCTGGTTCTACCTTTTGGCAGCGTTGCTTCCATTTGTAGCGGTGTTTAAGCTCATTCAAATATTCACGCGACCAGCGCCGCCAGAAGTTATGCTTCAATCGTTTCAGGAGGCTAACTTTACACGGTTCCGAGAATGATCTATGGATGCAGTAAGTGGCTCTCCAATAAGCAGATGGCCAGGAGTTAGAGCTGTTAGGTCATTAGGATCGGACGACATTGAAGTCAGCGGCGTGGAATTCAATATGGCTTCGATTTCCCAGCTCCATATGTTAGCGATGCTGATGTTACGCTTCTTGCAGGTGTTTTGCCGATTTCACTGCGGCCTCCCACAAGCCACCGAAAGCCCGCGGGGGAATAAAGTGGAAATCAGTTGCAAGAACAAGTTATTTTCGCTTGAGCGTCATCAGAGTAAATGGTCTCACTTAGCTTGTGCAGTTGGCTCCGAGCTCCGACGAAGTTCGTCGCATTATCACAATACAAATTTTTGCAGTGACCTCTTCGTCACAACCTCTAAGTGGACTGCCTTCGTGGCAAAACAACAGAAAACTGCCACATAGGCCTTGTAAGGTTGCTTGCCTCTGACTCGGTAGTGCATGAAAATTGGGCCGCAAAACTCAACCCCAGAGTTGATGTATGGTCTGGCGGGTTGTACTCTGGTAGGTGGACGATTTCCCATTATTTGGGATAGCAGTTTGAGCTTGGCCTTCGCACAACGCACGCAGTGTTGAAATATCGATCTGGCCAAAATTTTGCCCTTGATGGGCCAAAAGCGCTATCTCGTGGCGGATAATAGTGTCTGTGGTCCACAGCGCAAATTTTCATTGTTCAGATCTGTCATGGATGCGAATATGGAAGCAGCATGGACTGCTTGCTATCGTATGAAAGATTTGATTCTTCCAGACGTCCTCCTACGCGAATTATGTCATTTTCGTCTAAAAATGGTGCAAAATCGCTTAGAGAGCTCCTCTTGTTCACTTCCTTGTAGTGGCGAAGTTGATTGATTTCTTCGTGAAACTCCGACTGCTGCATTAGCCTTATGAGCACATAGAGTGCTGAGTCGAGTTCCTTGACCATAAGGTCTTTTGATGAAGATGATGTCTTCGAGCCCTTCACCTTTTTGACAAATTTAATTAAATAAGCGGTAATTCGTTGCAGCCGTGTGAAGGAATTTCCATGTTGAATGTTGGATATAGGATTGGATGAATGATTATCAGTATTGAGTGTTGTGGCGACGGGCAGTTAGGACTGTTTCCGTTCTATTTCACAAGGAAACTGCAGATTTTTGTTGTATATCGGAGGCCACATTGACTCTTCGCCATGTAAAAAGGGGGGACCGTAAAACCAGAGATTATGTGCCTTCAGTTTTTCAGGTGTAGTTCCCCTTGATAGGACGTCAGCCGGGTTCTCCTTTGAGCTAACGTGGCGCCACTGTTGACTATTTGTGAAACCTTGAATTGATGATATATGATTTGCAACAAAGACTTGAAATGATGATGAAGTGGAATTTATCCACGCCAGAACGATCTCGGAATCTGTCCAAAAATGTGTGTGGGAGGTTTCCAGGTTTAAGTCTCTCTAGCAAGCCGTGTGCTAGCTCCGCAGCTAATTTGGCAGCGCAGAGCTCGAGTCTGGGCAATGTGACATGTTTGATGTGAGCCACTCTGGATTTGGAGCAAATAAGTCGGATAAGAATTCTTCCATCTGAAGTGGTCGGATGTATATAGCGGTGCCGTTTCGGATGCATCCTCAAATGCATGAAACTGTACTGTTTTTGGAACGTCGCCTTCAAATGCGTGTCTAGGGAACTATGTTTTTCATGAACAGCAATCCTTCGTGAAATTTAACCCACCTTGCCCACATTGTGTGTAGCTCCATTGGAAGGGAAGCATCCCAATCTAACTTAAGTTGCCACAGTTTCTGTAGAAATATTTTAGCAGTGACGACGATTGGTGATATTATCCCGAGTGGATCAAATAGAAGAGCTATAAGCGATGCGACGCTTCGTTTCGTGATTTGTCAATACAACAGGTTTTCACACAAAATTGGTCCGATTTTGGTAACCATGCAAGACCCAGGGTTTTTAGGCTTTCGTCCATTTTTCACTGAAGTCTAGTTGTATTGCCTGATCTTCTGGTGGTATGTTTTTTAGTAATCGGGAGTTATTCGAGCACCATGTTCTGAGTTTAAGTACCCCTTCAGTTAGCAATGACATGAGTTGCGACTGTGTCTGTATCGCTTCATTGAGGCTATCGCTGCCAGTTATTACATCATCTACGTAACAGCCTTCTAGTAATGATTTTGACGCCAATGGAAGCCTCCCCGTTCCATCATGGGCTAATTCATGTAGGCAATTTGTTGCCAAATATGGTGCCGATGTTCTGCCATATGTGACTGTGTTTAATTGATAGCATTTTAATGGTTCTTGCGAGTCACTCCTCCAGAGGACTAGTTGATATTTTCGGTCATCTTGTTGAATTAGCACCTGATGGTACATTTTCTCGATATCTGCCATGAATACAAATCGCGGCATTCGAAATCGCAGTAAAATCGAAAATAGGTCATCCTGTTTGGTGGGGCCAGTGTGCAGAACATCATTTAAAGAGAGATTAGTGGACGTTTTAACCGATGTGTCACATACTACCCTAAGTTTAGTAGAAGTGCTTTCCGGTTTATGAACACCATGATGTGGAAGTAGTATGGAGTAGTTAATTTCTCCATGTCAATTTCCTCCATATGACCCAAACGTTCATATTCCTCCATGAATTCCACATACTGTTGCCTAAGTACGTTGTTTGTAACTAACTTTCTCTCTAGAGACAAAAAATCGACGTAGTGCTACATTCTTCGATTCGCCTAATTGTGTGGGATTACCCGAAAATGGTAGTCTGACCAAGAAATGTCCATCATTGTCTCTTTGAGTTGTTTGGTAGAAGTAGACCTCACAACGGCTTTCTGCTGGTGTTATGTAATAGGCGGGGTCTCCACGAAACCCCGGGTTTACCTAATCGGAGGCTAACCAAACAATTTCAGCGAACGTTGGTCTGAATAGACCTTGGTACTCTACTGACTCTACTGGCCACTACTGTCAGATTGGTTCGGGCGCCAGGTTCCATGGGGACTAGTCCCTCAGCTGTAAAGTTCATGGTGTGCTGGATAACCTTCGATGACACCCCACTGGAACCATATTTAAAAGTCTGAGCAAGCGGAAAGTGCCTTGATCTCCCTGAACCTCCTTAATTTAGTTCGGCTAGGACTCGACGGCTTGTGGCGTGGGAGAGAGATCAAGTCACTGTACTTGGCAACTAAGAGCGCGAGAAAAAAAACTACGGTTCTATGATGGATCAACATCACGTCCCACATCGTTGTCTATTCACCGCACCATCATCTACAAGGAACACAGGAACACTACACCACTTCCACAACGTCCCGCTCCAGCACGGCGGATCGTATGCGCAACACATGCACTACTCTTGCTGCAATCGTGACATGATAATACGTACACAACAACAAGGTCAGAAAAAGAAAAATTGGTTTAATTCGATCGTTACAATTTATTTTAGGCACACTTCAGTGCATGGACATGGTTCTGTTACGTCGGACCTTCGAATGCTACCGCGTCCCTGGCTCTATTACTCTTCTCAACAATTCGTAGATATCTGTGCGTGCCAGGTTCTCATATGGTCTTAATACGTTACTAAAGATAACCCTACGACTAATCAGTTCAACGGCCCTAAGGTACCGCAACACTATTAACTCCATATACGGAGTTATTTAGGCAAATCTCCATGCTTACCCATATACGTATATATGTATGTACAAACCTGTACTAAAGGATTATTTGAATTAAATCGGGCAAATATATTCAGGTAGACTACCGCCAAACGATACATGCGCATACGTATAACTATAGAAAAAAATTATCTGAACTTAATGTTCCTTGCCACTAGATAATTATGTGGATATAAAAATATATAATTCAATTAAAAAAAAATCGGAGTAATGTTTCTTACTACTAGATAATTGTATGGATACCTATATATGTATATATAATTCAATAAAAAAACATCTGAGCCTAATGTTCCTTACTATTAGATAATTTTATGGATATAAAAATATATAATTCAATTAAAAGAATTTCAATACGAGCAATTTATCAAAATTTTAGTTTTTTTTTTGTCTTTAAAAAAAATAAGTTCATCTGAGTACTCACCGCAATTCCGCAATCCCAAATGCGCCATTGTGACCTCGGTATGCTGACCTTCTGCTACAAAGCTAGTAGCTAGGGAACATTTCACAAAGATTAATCAATAGATAAGATCGGCGTTGAGGCCTTCGTCGGTGCATATTGCACACGTCGCTGTAGTTGAAGGTGCTCTTTCCACCCTTCCAGCAATAATCCAGCCCACCATGATATTCTGCAATATTGGCCGGTCTTCTGATTATTTTATTTGCCCGATGGACAATAATAGATGGTAGAATTCAGCTCCTAGCAGGATGTCGATTTGGTCTGAATGATTGAAAGCGGGGTCTGCTGAGTTTATGTTGTTTGGTATGGCCCACGAGGAGATATCCAACTGTCGTGTTGGCTGAGGAGTAATCATGCTCCGAAGTATGAATGCCTCGACTCTAGTAGAATATCCGTTCAATCTTGGCTGGAGTAGCACATTTACTCGTTGATGCGATTGCCGCTTTCCTTGCCCAATGCCCTCTATGACCAGAGAGTCGGATGTGGGTGCGAGACCAAGTTTTTTAACAATCCTTTGGCTGATAATGTTTATTTGGGAGCCCGAATCTAAGATGGCTCGACATTGCTGCTTCCATTGCTGCTGGTTAGTATGACCCGTGCTGTACTTAACAATACAAAACCTCGATTTTGTTTGCTATTCAGGACTGTAACACTGGACGACGAGTCAGTTGGTTGATCGGCTGTTGAAAACGAAGACCGTGGTAGGGTAGCGTGACATGCTCCTTGTCTTGGAGCTAAGGTAGTAGGAGCTTGTTGTGATTGCAATCCCTCCCAGTTTTTGAGATTCACTAACGTGTTGTGCATCTTGTTGCATTTTGTGCATCCATCCACGTGATTTGCACTTGACTGTAGTATTCCCTGCTCTCATACAATTGACGCACACGTTATTCCCTCTCAGCACCTTTAAACGATTTGATGGCGTTAATTTCAAAAATGTGGTGCATTGGTAAAACTGATGGTTGCCTTTGCATGATACGCACGCTGGTGGTGTAATGGCAACAGAAGTCATTGATTTGGAAGTGTTAATCCTTTGCTGCTCATCTACATTTTTGCTCTTGTTGCCTAAGGCCTCCAGCGATTGGATCTACCCTCTAGGAATGACAAGAAACCTTTCATGGTTTGAAGTCCCTTTGGATTTGGCAATGACTCCTCATATAATGTGTGGCTAGCCTTGTCTGCCTTTTTTACCAGGATATGGAGAAGCAAGGGATCCCAATTTGTTGTTGACACCTCCAAATTCTCCAATGCCAATAAGAATTCTTGTGTCGTATCATGTAACATTTTCACAGCGGTAGCTGACATGTTGTCGGATGCATGGGAAGGTTGTCCCAAAAGTTAGCTGATCAGGCCGGCTACTAATATTTTCATATTGCTGTAACGATCTTGCAGTAACTTCCAGGCCGTTGTGTAATTTTCCTCGCTCAGGGTAAGATGTCTGATGAATTTTTCTGCCTCGCACACCAGGTTTGTCTTTAAGTACCACATCTTTTGACAATTGTTTGTGGACCATTTGCGAGAAAAGATCGTAAAATTGGCGCCATTTCAGGTAATCTCCGTCAAATTTGGGTAGAGTCATCTTTGGCAGTTGCAATGTAAAACCTTGTTGCACCAAACTTGGTGTGGGCGTCACATAGATCCTTGTAGAAAGATGTACTAGTGTAGTTTGTACTCTTTCTTCCAAGTCGATGTACTCATTTACATCATGACCCATTGTGGCTAGATCGTCGGTCATTTGCCACAGTGAGGCCTGAAACACAATTGGAGCCTTTCAGTCAGCTTGAGATTTGTTGACAATGTAAATCAATGTAGAAGAACACAATTGGAGCTTTAACTTTTTTGCCAGCTTCAAGCTGGCTTGAGATTTGATAAATTGCAAATTTCAAGCCCAATGACTGCCAACTTGAGGGAATTTTTAATGTTGCCAACTGTGCGAATGTCGAATATCAGATGAGAATGGCTTCTGTTGACACATTTAAGAAGTAAACAGCTACCAAAAATACTAAAATGGAAGAAAACTTATATAATAGTGAGTAAAAAATAAGCAGTTCCTGTGAGACATAAAAAAAAACCTCAGTATTATTTTTACATATAATTCGTACATCTCGAAACTATCCAAAAAAGCATGAATTTATCGTAATTTTGGCAAATCGGGTGCATTAACTTTCGTTCCTTAATAAAAGTTCTCAGCATAAACAAGTTAAAGTTGCAAATGTCAAAAACGCCAGTTGTGTTCAATTCGCCTTTTTCAGTCAGCTTTAGCAGAAAGCTGGGCATAAAGCTGGCTGAAAAGCTCCAATTGTGTTTCAGGCCTGAGTAGTTCTGATTCTCAATTTGAGACCAATGTTGACTAATGGTATCAGCTTTGATTTTATAATATTGTCGTGGATGATAATGCCTCTTTGTCAACTTGACATTGCTTGTTTTGGAGGTGGCTTTGAAGGTACGTCTTGAGCTTCTAAGGCCTTGTCGGCCTGTTGTGTTTTTAAGACCCTGTCGGGCTGTTGATTTTGGTCTTGTTCTCTCTTGTCGAAGGAGTCGATCTTTTCGTTGAAATACTGTCGGTATTGTTCGTAGAGCTTCCATATCGCATTGTAGTAGACCTGGGCGAAGTATGGATGGTAGTAATCTAAGTTCATTGTCGGTTTGTTCAAAACTTGACCATACTTCTTCCAATCTCTGTACTCTTTCTGTATAGTACTCCCTTTTGGTTTTTCTGTCTTTAGAATCCTTTCTGTAGTTAGTTATAATGCGTTCTAGCTCCGCTCCTAGATCAGCCTGTTGTTTTCCCAATTGCTCCATGATGTAGGATGGTGTCACATTCCAAAAATAGGAAACAATGAGTTTCGCTTCTGACGTGAAATCACGTCGGGGTCAGCAAATGTTTAAATTCGGGTAAAATTGTTTTACTTTCCCGTTAACGACGTAGGCCGTTGGTTTTTTTACCAAAACCTCTGATGGGGGAGCACAAGCGCATAAACTTGTACACCAAAAATATTAGTCCGAGAGTGGATTAGCTGAAATATTTGGGATAGGAGAATAAGAACAACCGTTCGCTTTCCGTTTTAAACCAAACTAAAATTTATTCCGAACTAATTAATTTACATAAATTTCAACTCAACTGAAGATGTGTACTTCACCGTCGAGCAACTTACTCAGCACTTAGGCTTATCAGCATGAATATGCCGACATAAAGCTCTCGCAAGAAAAGATAATTCAAGCTGTGGACACGATACTAAAGTTACCTTTGAGTCTGGTGCCACGGATGTGATAAACAAAAATGCAATGTACGAAATGCTGATGAGTAAAATTGCGACAAATGCATGCTGATAAATTAATGTGAGACCTTTGAATTATTATTACGTGGCTGGATTTTAACAAACCTATTAACTCAGTTCAATATTGTAAAATATATCACCAATTAAAAACAATATGAAAAAAATTGAATTTAACGTTGTAATTTCAATTTAACATTCTCGCATTTGCTGAGATAAAACGAACTTTCCTTTTATAATATATAAATTTATTTCTCTCAATTACTTTTATACTAATAAGTCTCAATATAATGAGATTCATATATTATGTACATTATATATATATTTTATACATATATATATATTATGTACATTATATCAAAAGCGAATTTTATGAGTGTTGAATTATTTTTGTACGAAACGGAATAATTGAGCAATTGAAAGTCCAGTCAGAAAATTTGCGGGAGGGGCAAATTAATTTCATAATGTACCTAATTAATTTACATATAATAATAGGAAAATAGGTTATTTCTCTTAGAGAAAAATAATTGCTTTGTTCTGAAAAGAAAGCTGCTAACTAATATTATGTTAGCAAAAATGTTTTTTTAAAAAAGGCTTAAAAATTGTAGATGAAGAAGCTGAAAATTTTTTAATTTTTTAGAAAGGAACTTTTATTTATTTAATGAATATAATTACCGAGTAGATTTATATATTTCTTTTAAAGTAGGGTACTTGGCATTCTCTTGTACAACAGAAAAGCAAAAATTATGGTTTCGGGCGGCAAAATTTCAAGTCTTGGTTTGACTTGTCAAATTTATCCCAAACAACAGAATTGAGTAATTTGAAAAGCAAGAAAAATAAAAAAAATAAAAAAAATTTGGAACAATAGAAAAAAATGAGATTAATTAAAAAATGAATTACATCTGTATAAGCCCACTATCTCGTGATCATGTAAAAGCATGAGACACATATAAAATGAAAGTTTGTACGTAAAAATACATGAAACGTGAAGTGTGCCCAAGAAAATCTTGCAAGAAATAAGGAATAAAGGTTTGATTCTGTTCAATTAATTTTTTAACGTTAAAAACGCATAATAGCAGTGGATGTAAACTATTAAATGATTTATGAGTTTTATAAACCGATAAGATTAGTGTGCCGTTTAAAAAACCGCGAGAAATTAGCGGCACACCAATGTTAATGTTGATTAAAAACCCTAATCTCCCACAATATCGGAAGTGGATGAATCGTATGTACATGTATCAATTTAGAGCTTGAAGTCGTACATTCAGGAATATAATCGTGTGCCTAGCGTTGTTCATTGCGTCGCATTTACATTATAATACTGTTGTATCACAATTGAATTAACTGTTTTCGCCATACAATCTTTTTTTTTTAATAAATAAAAAATACCCAGATAACACAGAAATGTTCTGATCATCTTCTCGATATGCTCCACAGGATATGAGAACATGCTCTCTGACTACACGTATTGATATAAATATGCTTTTTATAAGACTCATGTCCGCCCTGCCGAGCAAAATCTTCGGACGTCGGTTAAAAATAATCGGTGTGTATCCGAAAGAATATATTCAGAATGTATTCTAAAGGACATAAAATTGATATAAATGAGCATCTACAGAAACATATTCAAAAGGTATTCAAAACGTGTAGATGTGGATGAAACCTATATTCGGGACGTTTTCAAATGAATATAAAATTGAAGAAAGGATAAACTAACTACGAAAATTACTCACTAGAAACCATCACAAACTAGACATTAGAACTGATTGAGAACACTAACCGAGATCCGTTTCGAAACGAAAATTCGGTATAAAATAATTTATCGAAAACTTCATTTTTATGTCCAACGGTACACAAACCCGAACGCTGCTGTACCGAGGCAGGAATGAAAATTCGATTTTCCGAGATGCAAAAATATATTCTATTCATATTCAGTGGAACGCTTTTACCGAAATTGAATGAAGTGTACCGATTTGGAGTCGATCATCTGTGTCCAAAAAGAATCTTTTTAGAACGTGTTCTATTTTGTTATCTGGGTACTTTTTTTTCTTTTAATTTCATTTCAAAACGCTGACGCAAAATTGTCAAAAATGCGTAATGAAGTTGGGTATTAAAAAGTCGTTTATTATAAGATGGGTAACAGTTAAGTAAAACATATGCTATATCAAATCAAATGTAACACTTCGGGCAATCTGTATTGTCTAAGAGAAATGGACATTACGTTATTTACCTAAATACTTAACTTCAAATTGAAAAATCAAATTTTCGAGTTGGGTCCTTTTGGGTCGAAAAAAGAGTTACGTACTATCTATTAAATAATCTATATCTCGGAAACCGTTAGGAATTTTCAGCACCCCATCACACACTTTTTGTCTGTTTAAGCAAGGCCTAACCACCGAATATAAAGCCCCAAATGGGACACCATGTATTCGATTTATTCAATTGTATATTATACAGTGTCCCGTTTTAAGATGATACCCTTACACTTCATATTACATAACTGAGATATGGTGTGTTACAGAAATTGTGCCCTGATAGACGTCTACAAATTATAGGATTAAGGACTGAAACGAAAATTATTGTTGCCAAATCATGTAGTATAACATTAAGAGAACAGCAAAAATTTTTGTAATATACAATTATTTCAGAAGCCACAAGTATTCCGTGGAACAATCACAGTTGTAATGGATCAGTTTTGGAAAATAACTGTGATGGGCGGTTCATAAGAAAAATTGCGGAATTTATAGAGCAAATAAAACTAAATCTAAGCTAATTATCGCGAAAGAGGTACAAGTGTCGTTAGAACAGTTCAGTGCGTTATAAAAAGTCTTAAGGATCTTCAGCCTTTTGAGGATAAGACAAAATCGGATCGCCCGACAGGTCCGGTTGACAAAAAATTCGAGTCAAGTGTCTTGAGGGAAATTAATCTGAACAAATCATCATCGATATATATATATCAAAAATTGAAAACGAGTCACACAATGATTCAGCGTGTGAAGAAAAGAAACAAGTAAAGACATATAAAAAGCAAAAATCGACAAAAAGAAGTAAGGAACAATTGGAGAGACCAATTTTGCGACCTCGTAAATTTTACAATGGAATTTAAAACAAATTTGACAGCTGTCTTGTTTATGATGACGAATCGTATTTTAAAATTGATTTTTCGACACTATCAGGCCTCCAATTTTATACCCTTAAAGCTGGTACAGTACTTCCCGATGCAGAAAAGTCAATTAGAATAGAACAATTTGGATCAAAAATTATGGTTTGGCAAACTATTTATCAGCTTGGCCTCAGGATCAGGCAGTTCTTCACAAAAGGGAAAATCGATGCTAAGCTTATGTCAAAGATTGCTTGAAAAATAGGTTAATACCATTTTTAAGACAACATAGACGCTCTATTATTTTGGCCCGATTTAGCTAGCTGCCATTATGCAAAACATACCGTTGAGTCAAGTGGTACAATAATGCCAACATCGATTCCCATCGAGTTCCAAAAGAAGTGAATCCACCAAATATTCCCGAACTGTAACCAATCGAACGGTATTGGGCTCTAGTGAAGCATAAACTACGAAAATAAGGAAAAGTAACTAAAACCATGGACGATTTAAAAAAAAGATTGGTTGATACTTGACTAAAAAGTGACTAAAGAGGTCGTTATGAACTTGGTGGAACGAATTCCCGAAAAAGTTAGGAATTCTCTAAAAATAAAAAATAATAAAATTAGTGATATATTAGCTATGTTCTTTTGTGTCCGTAGAACAAAAAAAAAAACACAAAAGAACGCCTCAACATCGTACATTTTTATGGAAGATTTAAATAAAGCGAGCAGTACACATAGTTCGCTTCAATCGGCAGAAAACTTTGTTCTCTCCAGTATATGGAGCTCTAGAATAAAGTACACAAAAGAACACAACTAATAACTCTTAAATACATTATAAACGATTGAAATTTAATATTGAATTAAAACATTTCTTATAAATTAACGGAGTTTTTTGAGTTTTTGTGACAACAAGACTTTTTGTTCCAGTCCTTATCATATCAACAATTGCACCTTTTTAAAAAAAACTCCTTCACGACGTTCCTATTACTTTATTTCTATTTTCTTGTACTTGTCACTACATTATATTCTAACATATTTTAGATTCTATACAAGAGAAAGTGCGGAATTTTTAAGGGAAAATCCTGTAACAGAATACATGAAACGTGTTGAGCAACGACTAAATGAAGAACAAAAACGCGTACAGGTTAGTGAACAATTTGTATGAAGATAACAACTTATTTCAATCGCTTCAGGTATACTTACATGAGAGTACACTAGACAGATTAGCAAAAACATGTGAACGAGTATTAATTCAGAAACACTTGGAGATTTTCCGTTCTGAATTCCAAGTAATTTTTTATTGACTATTTTTATTTTATGTTTATTTAATACTATGAACTTATTCCAGAGCTTACTCAATGCAGATAAGAATGCAGATTTAGGTAGAATGTTTTCTTTAGTCGCAAGAATATTAGAAGGATTGGGAGAACTCAGAGCTATCTTAGAAGAACATATTCACAACCAGGGAATGGCTGCTATTGAAAAATGCGGAGATGCTGAAGCGAACGTATTTAATTTTTAATAGAAAATTTAATATAATTAACAATTGACATTTTTAGGATCCTAAAATTTACGTCCAGACTATTCTTGAAGTTCACAAAAAATACAACGCCTTAGTATTAACCGCCTTTAATAATGACAAAGGATTTGTTGCGGCACTTGATAAGGCATGCGGCAAGTTCATAAATACGAATGCGGTAACTATTGCGAGTAAAAGTGCTAGTAAGAGTCCTGAACTCTTGGCGAAATATTGTGATTTACTTTTAAAAAAGTCGAGCAAAAATCCTGAAGAAGCTGAGTTGGAAGATACTCTAAATCAAGTAGTAAGTGTTTTTTGTTTTTAATTTTTATTAATTATATTTTGTTTTGATATTTTTTTTTTATTTATACTTAATACAATGTTTTGTAATGATATAAAAGTTCTTCAATTTGATGGTGAATTATTATACAGGGTGTTACGGAATCGTCGCAGATGCAAAATGCTTTTGATATTTTAATTCCAGGTGTCGTATCTTTATATGAAGTATTATGCTATCTCTGGCCATACCTTGTTAATCTTTGTATCAAGGTCCAATGATATCAAATCAATCGCCGCTGTTTCTTGATCGGGAATTGTAAAAGCAATGGCAATTGTCAAACTAACAATTATTTTAAGGTTTAAAAATTATTAGTGCCGTGGATATTTAAAGTATTTTGGAATTAAACTCTAGAAATTTAACAGTTCAAATCTAAAATTGATTTTGTTATGGAACCTTATGAGTGAGTAATGCTGGACGTGCAGTCCAGTCTATGAGTCGAAGGTGATAGCTCACTCCGTGGTAGCATTTGTCAGGCTGACACACTGGCACCTGGTTTAAGTGCGGAGAGTGTGTGGGCTAACAAAACGAGAGCCTGTGCCAACACGCACCATAAACAAACAAAAATCTTCCCATGAAAAATGCAAGAAAGAGCACACAATTTGTCCTGAAGGGACTATACACCACTTACCTTTGAAACTTGGCTGAGTATCAGATGATAGTGATTCTCTTGGTACCTCCCATGGCATCGCTAGCACATAATTCGTTGCCCTTATAATAACCTGAAATAGGAGGAGAGGCGGGCCTAGTCAACCTCATAATAGAAGAGAGGGCTCCGGAAGAGTTAAGAGAAAGAAAGAAAAAAAACCAGTTTTTCTTTTTAACGGACAGGAGATTCCATCCCAAGCAGGGAGGCCATATCGGTACATTCTGCTGTCCTGCTAGAAGCCCATTCACCAAAACCTTCCTGTCCTCTTAAAGAAGCGCATCAGGGCCACTCAACTCACTCACTCACTCACTTACCCAATTCCACGTGTTTCTTTATTGTGGAACGCAAGTGAGTGAGATATTACTACTGGGTATACGGTACTCGACACGGCCATTTGTGTTTGATTTGAATAGCTCTTCGGCCCTAAACTACTATTCATACAGATAAATGGTGTTCTGACAATCTTAAGCTTGCTTTCTTATCATTCGAATCTAAATAAAATTCCTCAAACAAAAACTCTCAGCTGAGTAATCATTGTATATGACGCTGTGCTGTCATGGCATGCCGTGGGCTGATGATATCGAATGTAGCTGCCTACAGATTCGGAAACCGGCTGTACATACACACATGCAATTATTACTCAGCTGAGAGTTAGTGAACGTAAAATGGTAAGGTTACTGTGTAATCAACACTATTTTATTATTTTGTAAAGTAGGTATATAGCAAGTGTAGCCTTTGGGAAGGTAGGGAACCAAGCTGTAAATTCCTAGAAGACTATTTTCCTGTACGGATAGTAGTTTAGACTCTATAGCGAATATAAAGTCACATAAAAAATATTCACCACGAATGTGGTGGATTATTTTATTTAACAGTGTACATCTCATTCCATTTGTTTTCTAGAATATCTAAATGGTGGGTGAGTGAGATCGAAGTGAGTGGCTGTTCTCATAGAGGCACAAGTGAGTCAGAATGCAGAATAACGGCCCAGGTCCTTGTGAGGAAGCTTTTTCAGCTCATCTACAGATAGAAGGGCAGACCCTAGAGTATCAAGCCTGCTCCGGTCGAAGGCCGGACAAGCAAACAAAAAGTGTCTCACGCTCTCCTTCCACGCAGGACAGACACTCAGAGCTGTCAACAACACCCATCTTTGTTAGATGAGCGGGAAGCGAGTTGTGGCTGGTGATGATGCCATCCACAATTCTACATTGTTTCCTTCCGAGCGCCATGAGAAAATCAGAGATATTCCTATTGCGTCCATCAAGAAACAGTTTTGTGGACTGGCAAGTACTCAGGTTTGCCCATCTCTGCTGATGCTTTCTATGAACATTCGCTTTGATGAGAGACCCAATACTCGAGGTGGCAACGCCTATGGCGGGTTCCGGTTCGAGGAGCGGAGAATCAGAGCCAACCTTGTTGTGGATACACAAATTATCCACAGACGACCTGCAACCCTCAGTAACTTAGATGTTAGGGCCACTCAGCGCCATCAAGGCTGCCTGACTATCCGAAAGGATAGCATTGTCCTTTCCCTTGGTTTGCATATCAAGACGCCATATGTGATCATGGATCTGACGATCGAGGTGTACATCCAGTGCACAACCGTCGGTCTCATGCTCCCCCAACGAACAATTTTTGTCCTATATAAACCTCGGAGATCTGCTAGGGAATAAATCTTGCGAACTTAAGGTGTCATAAGAAGCCAGATTATTGTCTCACAGAGTTCCCAGGGAATTGCACTAGACTCTTATAGCGCTAAAGTGGAGAATCCCATATCATGCTCCGGGAATAAAATTTAGTGTTGATATAGGAATAATTATTCCTATAATGTACTTATATCATAATCTCATATTGATACTCAGAGCTTATATAAGACTTTATATATACCCTATTGTAGAAATTTAGTGTTACAACGTTGTTGTAGAATTTCCTAAATTGGTCTATTTCACTTATTTAAGAACAAATTATCCTATATAGGAGAAGTGATCCTAATGTAAAATCATTAAAAGACAATAGATCCTAGTAGAGACTACAAATTTATTTTTCATGTGGAACTTATTATACATGCGTGACTTAGAGTCCTATAGAAAATTTTCAGTTAACACAAAAGATGGTATTATAAAATATGATTGAGGAACATATTTCTTAATATTAAAATTATTTTTCACATTGGTATATATTTGAATTTACAAACGATTTAAATTTTACTGTTAGTATTTAACAAGCTAGATCGAAAAATAACAAAGCGCCTCAAAATAAATAAATAAATAGAATGTTTAATTGATTATAGTTAAGAACAGTTATGTTCATTTGGTTCTCCAAATAAATGGAACTAAGGTGAATTTATCTAGTTTTCCATAAATTTACCATTATGACATTATTTTCATGTTTCTAAGCTAATTTAAACCTAAATAAAAATGCGTTTTTTTTTTATTACAAATATGGCCGTCCACATAATCAGCAAACATGGCTACTGGGTAGCCGTACATAAGAAAGAGATAATATAGGACTTCAGTTCTACCTTAAAGATTATAAGACTTGATATAACACACAAAATTTCCTACCATGACTTCAACACCTACATGAGTAGGAATAAAAACGGTTATATAGGTAACACATTCGTATATAAGGTGTAAATTGCTGTGATGAGAATAGATATCTTGATATGGCATTTGTAGTGCTATATAAGCATAGTAGAGCAAATACCGAAACAAAAACATTCATATAGCACTTATGTTCCTATTTCGTGATAATGATATAAAGATTAACAAGGTATGGCCGAAAAATCTGTCAATTGGTTACTTACCTGCTTTGTCGACAATTATCACAACTTTGTTCGTCTCAATTTCAATCCTCCTTATCAAAATGAAAAAATGTTCTATTTGGAAATTTCTTTGTTTTCCCCCTAGCACATAATTACTTTTCCGGAAGTGACTTAAGCGAAGAAACTAATTTTTTATTACATATTTTAATATATTCAAAAAGTATTTCAGTCCATATAATACGAAAAACTCAAAACAAATCCGCTGGGAATGACGTTAGTCACCCCATGCACCCCCAGCAACACAAAAAAATTCCTCTCGAATCGGCCATACCTTGTTATCTTTGTATCATGTTTCGTGATGTGAAATCCTATCGACCAGCGTAGTGTGCTTTTAAAAGATTATTGACAGTTGAAAGAACAAGTTGCAATAAATTTTTGTGAACGTGCGCACAGTGGCATATGGTAACATTTTTAATTTAAAGCACTCAACTCAGTCTATCAGAGTTGAGTGCATAAAACCATGTAGACGAAGGAAAAATGAAACAAAAATCCAAGACGACCATTGGAGAAACATCAGGAAATTCGTGAATATTAAATAATATGGGCCAGAATTATTCATTCGAACTTTTAAAAATTGGCAAACCGTCTATATTTATGTTAATCGATATCTGTGTTGGCTGATTAATATTTGGAAAAATTGTTTTAAATAAAACTCGAACCCTTGGTGCCAATAGTGACTATCCGATGGGATGATCCTATTTGTACAATATTACCGCGATTCATTTTATTTGATGGTGTGCGGAGCAATGTTCTTGGATCAGTAGGTAATAAGTTCGGAGTATGTCTATTACAAATTTTTCAAAAGCTCTCTCAATGTTTTTTGTGATATATTATTTTGCAAAACCCACACCTTCAGAGCAATTCTAAATGTTTCCTTTTTCATCACATCATCAATAATTTTTTCATTTTTTTCATCATCAGAATCATATTCATCATCAACTGCTCATCTTCATTAGGAACAATTTTTGGAGCATCATCTATTATAGTAGGGGATTTTTCGAATTGAACATCCAAAATTTATGAGTTGTGTTATAAAATTAGATAAAGGTCTACCGATTATATATTAACAATATTTATGCATATCTGGTAGCATAGTAGTAAGCAGCACTGAAGGTGAAGCAATACTGGGCAAATATTCGTTGGTGGAAGTTTTGATAAACTGCAAAATGTTTTCTTACTTTCCTATGATAAGTACCGGATTTTTTTATTACTCATCCATTAAATTCGTTTTTGTAATTCTAATTTCACTGTTCTTAACCAACTGCGCTTGCAAAAGAGGGTAGTATATTAAACTTTTCCTCTGAGTTGTACTACCCGCGTGCCGCAACATGTCACTTTAGCATCTCCTATGACCTTTGGTATAGGAACACAATTTCCAAGTGATCCCCTTGATCCTATATAAAACTTCACAAAATACTGATTGCTTATATGAGTGTTGATATCGAAAATGAATTCTTACTGAAATTATTTATTCCCCGCAGTCTTATATAAGGGTTGATTTGAGATCGATTTTTGATATGAAGCTTGATATTCCAAATTTTTAGCACTTGAAGTCTTAACGATGTTCCTTGGGCCATGTGCAGCCAAAGATTCCAAAGATTCTTCTGCATTGAGCAAAGACCCTCATAGCCGCATTAACTTTTTCCTCTACGTGCAATCCCCATGTCAACTTCGGGTCAAGGTAGACTCCAAGGTGCTTGATATGATGAGAGAGTTGCAGAGTGTGTCCAAAGAGTTTTGAAAGAACAAAGTACCCAAGCTTACGTCTTTTGGAGAAGTGCACCAAGCTGGTATTTGTTGGGTTCACTATCATATCATAACGGCTGCACCAGTCCTCAACAACATTGAGGCCTCGATGCATGAAGGTACAGGCAGCAGTCATGCTGTGCCTGAAAATGAGCAGAGGGATGTTATCCGCATACGCTTCATATGAGAATCCCACGTTTTTTCAGCACCGTGATTAGTGAGCCAACCAACATACGCCACAGTACTGGGGAAAGCACGCCACTTTGCGAGCAGCCTCTCTCCACCGGCACACTAAGAGAGGTTCGGCCGCCCATCTCTACAGTTACGTATCGTCGTCTTAACATGTAGTCGATCCATCGCACTATAGGCGGTCAACGCCATGTCGATGAGCTGCCTTACATAGCGACACGAGCATGGCCCTGTCAAAAGCCCCATAGATGTCCAGAAAGGCTCCCAAGGTAAACAGTTCACGATCCAGTCCCCGCTCAATGACAGTAACCATTGAATGGAGAGCCGTTTCCGTAGATCTGCCCCTCCGATAAGCGTGCTGTGAGGTGTTTAAGGGAGAAGACTTCCTTGATATATTCATGCACAAGCCTCTCAAGGTGTTTCAAAAGGAGTGAGGAGAGGTTTATGGTTCGAAAACTCTTCGGATCTATCTAAGAAGCCTTACCTGGCTTCGGAATGAAAGCCACCCACACCTTCCTCCACACCTCAAGGACATATCCAAAAGTGATGCATGCCCTAAAAATGGAGTCGATGTAAGGAGTCAGCACAACGCTCTGCATTAAGAACGACAGTGAACAATCACCACCAGTGCAGAGAGCTAGGGGATGTTCGCCACACAACTGCAGGTCTTCTTTATGCTCACAGTCTGGAAAAAGCGTCGAGAGAAGAAGTCTACAGGCTTCTTCCTTCGATGCAATAAAGGAGGCATCTGACCTTAGAACGCTCAGCCCGTCCGACAGGTCACTCCTAACAGCCCTGAGCAGCCTAACCTGTTCACGATATCCATCGAGCTCCTCGCAGAAATCTACAAAGGCCTGTCTTTTTGATTTCCTAACAAGCCTCTTGTAGTTACTTGAGTATCGCGGTAGAGCCGCCAGTCTTCCTCCGAGCCGGACTGGCCTTATTAAAAAGCCTTCTGGAAGCCTTGAGTTCACTAAGAGCCGTTCCACCACGGCATAGCCTTCCTTCTAATGTCCGATTCAACAGAACCAGGTCCGCTAAGTTATAAACTCCAGTAGCTGCTCACCCCTATGGTTAATGTATGAGCTGCCCAGACAATGTGATGAGCGTTGGCATCAGAACCAACCCAGACACCAAGCCGATTAGACCTCGCATACTCAACCGCTCGCCTTACTCCGTCAGTAGGAGAAGGAGTAGCAGAGTCATACGGGAAATATGCTGACACAATAAGGAGTTCCCCATTGAATCCGTCCTTCTTAAAGGAGAGTTTGATCGATGTAGTGTCCCTATTGCACAAATAAGGCAGTAATGTCACCACAACGTCTTTTGTCGCAACAACACAAGCCTTAAGAGTAGAGCACGTGGTGTCACAGGGTTTGAGCACCTTGCACCTCCATTAGACCACGGATACGGTCCTTCCAGACCCAAGGCTCCTCCACAAGCACCAATTTTTGTTGTTGGGGTTTTGTATGCAAGTCAGCCAGCCAACGTCCTAACAAAGCAGACACCGCCTTACTGTGTTGCAGGTTAATCTGGGTGAAGAGAAGGCTAGTCATGTGGACTACTTCCCTATGCCCTGCCTCTTCGTGAGCAAGGAGAACTTAAACTTACCTTAGTGAAGATGCGCCCACATCGAGATCCTCTCCAGCGCTCCAGCAGCCTTCTTGTCTATCTCCAAGATCAGTAAGGTCCCTTTTTCCCCTTTCGGGTTCTTGGAGCCCTCCGTCTTGTGGAGGACTTTCCACCTCCTTGTGCTGAAAACCGGGTTTTGGATCTCGAGCAGCCTGAAGACTTTCCCGACATCCCGACTGTGGCCGGTATATGAAGAAACCCAACCCTCATTCGGATGAGAGGGTCGATTTCACTGGCCCATCTTAGAACGAACTGAGTTCCAACAACCTTCTTCAGGTCGTCAACCCTCCGCCTCAGCCAGTTCAGCGAACTCTCGTCTTCACTACTGATCCAGATGGACCCATCCTGAACAGAGAATCCGCCGAACACAGATGCAACAGCCGATTTCATGCCGATTGGATCCCATATTGCGCCCTGAAAGGCAGGTATCTGGGTAGCTCGCGCTAACGACCGCACGAAGAACCCGTTTAGCAGCCTGTGTGAAGCAGGTCGCTTTACGTCCCCTATGTGCTTAGGCACAGCGGACCTAGGCTGACTCTCTTCCTTTGTCGGGAGCTCCTTGGATGTCCCAGGAACCCCTTCTAAAGGGTGACGCCCAGCCTGTTGAGCCTTGGAAGGAGAGGGTCCACTGCGGTTACCCCCAGCAGACTTCTTCTGCTTGTTGCTGTTGGCCCCCTCTTACCAGATCCGTCAGAACTAACGCGCTTGGTTCTATGGGTCATTACATCCATATCACCAGCAACGCTAGCAGAAATATTTTTTTTATTTTATTTATTTATTTATTTATTTATGATAAGCAACTAGGCCTTTGAGCCCATTGTATAAAAACATGTTACTTTGGTAAACAAAATGAGTGGCAGACTAATAAAAATAAACAAGAAAAAAATATACTATGATTAACTAATATGAAATTCTAAATACGCCGACAAACCGCACTCTATCTATATCCATCCCTCGCTGTCCAGAAAGATATTACGTAGAAAGAAATTTTACAGAAATGAGAACTGAGGGTGCACGTGCACTACCTATTCTCAAGCCGACGAGTGTGAAAGTGTGTAAATCAATGCGCGAAAAAGGGACATATTACGAAGAGCATAAAAAATTAGATTAGATTAAATTAGAATAGAATAAATTAAATTAGATTAGATCAGAATAGATTAGAAAAGAATAGAATAGAGGAGCATAGGTTACCGAAGGGCAAGACCAGCACCACCAGTTAAGATTTCCAATTGAGTAACATTCAAAAAATCAATCGGCGCGATCTAAATGCCATCAAACTAGGCGAGGAGTGAGCGAAATTCAATATGTTCCAAGTGGGAATAACGCGAACAAAGGACCTAACAAACTTTAATCTGGAAAACAAATATTGTGGAGTGTGGGATCGAATTAATTTGAACAAAAAAAATGATGTTGCAGAGTATAAGATACCTGTCAAAGGTAGTATTAAGAAAATCCTCCGTGTAACCGCGCAAATCATGCACCTGACGTGGAAGACCGTACACATACCTGATAATTGAATTAAAAGACGTGCGTAGTCTGTCAATATTTCCTGCGGAAGTTCCAATATATAGCTCCGCCCCATAAACGAAGTGGGAAAACAACAGGGCATGAGCAAGCTTATTCTTTATAGATGTTGGCAGGAACATGTTAATATTATAGAGTTTTCGAAGACCAAAGCTTACTTTGCCGATTAAGGTATTAATGTGGGACGAAAAGGATAGGGTCTCATCTAAGATGAAGCCAAGGCTGGACACCCTATCACAATAGGGTATAATAGCCCCATTAAGGGAGATGGGATCGAGGAGGTGCTTGATTGGATGACTAAAGAAGCCAATCGATTGGGACTTGGCTGTGTTTAGGGTTAATTTATTGCACAAAGCCCAAGATGAGACAGAATAAAGGTCAGCGTTGATATCTGCAGCACATTGACTCATAGATCCCAGTGGCGCAGAATAAAGTAGTTGCACATCGCCTGCAAAGTTATGAACGACAGGGAGCCTAACTGCAGCTGGGAGGTCATTGATAAATAGAGAAAATAAGAGTGGGCCCAAGATAGACCCCTTTGTGGAGGCCCACAAGATCAGATGTACGATCCCCTGACATCACGCACTGGCGTCTCAAACTCAAATAAGAGTAGTTCAGGTTGCAGGCGGACCGGGAAAAGTGGAAAAGGCTCTGCAAAAGCTTCACTAAAGTCAGTAATATAAGTATGCTAGTCAGCTTGCGGTCCATGTTGAGCCTTACCGTCTCAGTAATGTCCAGAATGGCACTCGAGTCACTTTAACCTTTGCGGAAGCCAGATTGCTTGGGGTATATAAGATAAGGGACAGCAGTAGGGAAGGTTGAAGTGGTGGTGATGGTGTTAAAGAGGTGAAGAATATGACCAGAGAGGACAGGAAAACCTGCCTTCAGAAATTTTAAGGGAATGCCATCCAGACTGATTTGACACACGAAAGGGCGTACAAGACTTCAGAGATATCTACGTTGGAAAAGGAAAAGGAGTCCTCGTGATCAGCGATGCTATTATTATTACCCGATGGAGAAGTAGATATGAGATCAGTTTGGACTGAAGTAAATAGGCTGTTTATTACGTCAGGGTCCATGTCATGCTGCATGGATTTAGAGTCAGAAAGAACACCCAGATTACGAACTTTCCCCCAAAGAGCCTTAGTAGAAAGCGATGCGCCAAAGATTGCTATTCCCTGAGCCACCTTGGCTTTACGCACCTCCTTTCGATACCTGTTCCGAAGCTTCGTAAATAGTCCCCATCTCTCGGGCGTACATTGCTCAGAGTAAGGCCTAAATGCAAGGTGCCGAAGAGC
This sequence comes from Dioctria linearis, assembly GCA_963930735.1. Taxonomy (NCBI): domain Eukaryota; kingdom Metazoa; phylum Arthropoda; class Insecta; order Diptera; family Asilidae; genus Dioctria; species Dioctria linearis. The sequence goes on from OZ005740.1 coordinate 208,423,391, forward strand.
CTTCGCTTTCTTGATGGCTGGAGTATGATACCAGTTGGATACAGTCGAACTTTTTGAAAATATTTTGAGAGGAACGTGCTGATTAAAAAGTTGAAGGACACGGTTGTTGAAAACCGATAGCTGCAAGTCTACATTATTAGTTAGATACATATCAGAGAAGTTTGTTGACAACGCACAGCCCAAGAGGGCCTCCACGTTAACGCCTTTGTAATCACGATAGGAGAATTCTTCAGTGACCTGGGAAAGGGGAATGTCGAATGAAGTATATATGAAGGCATGTCTTGAGATGCCCGGCACCTGGAACTGATTCTGAAACTTAACCTGCTCGGCCGAGCTCACCAGAAAAAAGTCTAATAAGGACTTACTAGAATGGAAAACATCAAAATGAGTAGACGCATTATTATGAATGATATATAGGCTATGACTATCACAGGAATCCCCAGCTCTAGCCGAGGCAAGGAGATTATTATTGAAGTTCCCCCAATAATGATGCTTTCGTATTGCGGCGAAATGCGGGATAGGACATCATCCATTTTTGTAAGATCCCCATCGGGAAGATTACGGACACCAACAAGCACCTTAGCTGACCCAATTGCAAGCTCGCAAAGATGTATTCACTACCATTAGTGAAATAACTTGATTTTTCAACTAACATCTTCACCCCCGATGGCAGGTCTGTCGTTCCTAAAAAGCCTGTAACCAGGAATCTCAACGGACTTAGAGGAAACATAGGGTTTAAGCCAAGTATCACTCAAACCAACAACATCGAGATAGCCGCCTTCAAGAATGCACTTAACTTCATCGAATTTTGCTGTTCGACAGCCTGGTTTAATGCTCTGTCCATTAAAATGGCCGAAATTTAAAAGATTAGAAAAGTTAGTAAGAGTTGATTTAAGGAGTGAGTTTTCACCTGCAACCTGTAGCTAAATTTAAAAGTAGTTCAAAATTCTAAAGTATAATAATACTAACTACATGCAACAATTAAGTATGAAATCAAAAATAAAAAATACATTGAAGAAAAAGAAAAGAATATTATAAAAAAAAAACAGAAGGATAGCAATAACACGAACTAAAGCCAACTTATACCGAGAATGTAACCAAATTTAGTGCATGTAAAAAGCAAAATAAGCAAAACTATGGAAAAGTATAAATTATTCAGAAAATCCATGGAAATGCGAGCTTCTTGTGGCAGCTGGAACAGAGCCAGAACTTTGCGACAGACCTCTTACTTCTGGCTAAACCTGGGAATCTAATGCGCAGTATCGGCATATCCGTAAAGCTCTCAACAACGTCATCCAAATGAACAGTCGAAACAAGGCTCCCCTTTAATTTGAAGGACCTAATCTTACCCAGCTTAAGCAAGAAGTAAAGTAAAACTTTACCAGCAGCTTCCTCTTATCAACCTTTAACCAGCAACAGTGAGTCAGGTCCTTGCTGGAGCAGTTCACACCACAAGCTGCAAAACGCAAGATATCGGAAACATCAGGGGGATACCAGTTATAATCAGGTCTCTACGTCTCAAAATCCGCTGCAGTCTGAAATTTTTAGCCTCTAAGGCGTCACATCGAGCAGTCATCCTTGAGTCACATCATCTATCCTGCTACAAAAACCTTGTAAATCCTGTGGTATACCTACCTACATACCTATCTACATAAATATCTCAAAGTGACATACTTGTTTGCCAAGCACAATAAGTAATCATAACAGCAAAATACTTTCGATGTACAATAAACAATTGTCGTACGTGAACAATCATACGACGCAGCAAATTAGGCTGTAAACTGCATGAGTAGGTCACCCTTACCCAATACTCAAAATGCATCGATGTAAACAAACAAAATCGATGCGACCCACTAAAGTGGCACGCTAGAAACATGCAGTGACGCAATATTGATCACTGACCGCGATCTACCATGAGGGCTTCGATGTAGAAATAATAACAAACAATTATTGTAATTAAAAGTAATAGTCAGCTAATTTTATTATGTATAAATAAGTTAAGGGAATTAAATCAAACACACAGTGTAAATCGAGTTTTTTTTATTTATACTGTGGAGTTATGTTTTTTAGCTACTCCCAGTAATAATTGGAGTTATGCTATAATTAGTTACTCGTACGTCTATACTGTGGAGTTAACCTTTTGTAAGCTACTCCGGCATCATCACCGAGTATTACATACCTACGGGCATACCGTCACTGTAGGCTGTAAATTATTAGCAATTGGCGACCGTATGATTATTATCATCATTTATTCGCCACATTGCAACCGTGACTTTGTAGCAACCGCTGCAAAAGAATCTACTAAAATACCGTGACTTCGTATCATTCACGCTACGTCAAACCAGATAGGTAATAACGATGAAAATTTATCGAAAACATTACACGATAAAGGAGAGACAGATAAGGTATAGCTAATTCTTTGTAACATCGTAGCATCCACAAAGAACGTGACATCATAACAAAGCTATACAATATAGGAACATTGATAGTAATTTCATTTTGGAGATCGAACATTAAAAGCTACATAAAGATAATATATCTGCGAAAGAATCAGAACTACATACAAAGCAGTAATAAATATAAAACACGGAAAATTTTAAACTATGAATATATACGAATTTAGATAACTTAATATAACTTTGAGATAGATAATTTAGTTTAACAATAAACATTTTATTTTTGATATAAATAGAGATAAAAGAGATAAATTTATATAATCATGGGAAAAACACAATCTAAAAATTTGGATAACAACGGGGAAATTATAAATAATATAATTGTAGATAGAAAATAGCCAAATAATAACACTGTTACTAATAATAGCCAAATAATAACACTGTTACTAATAATAGCCATTCTTAAACTAGTCGAAATTGTCTACATCATGTACAAACCCCATAAGAAAAATTTACGAAAAAGATATTCAAACAGTGTTAAATGTTAATTTTTTCTCCTCATATAAGTAAATAGAGACTATAAAAATAAAATCATAAAAAGTGTCATTATTGATGAATAAAAAAATAGCTAAATGATAAATGAGAATTTATTTATTTTGCATTCAAATGCAGTATTAAGGCGAAAACCCAATGAACGCGGCAGGCGTCGCGTCGCTTTGACAGTTCAATAGAATATACGTGTTTAAGTTCGTGCTGGCCAAATGGCTGCCGCGCTTGCCGGATCGGACGCGAAAGTAGAGCAATGTTCTACTTTTAACGCGCGGCAGACGCTTTGACAGTTCTTTTGATTAATTTTAAACTGTTTATATGCTTAGTAAGCTGCAAATTCAAGAAATGCCACATCTAATAACTCTGATATATCCACTATTTCACTTTTAAATAATAACTCAAGCTTTTCTATCACTTTTTCTTTTTATAAAATCTTAATCTTAAAATCTTAAGAGTACCAATGCGACGGCCTTGCTCAAATCCTACACGCGTCTGCCGCGGAGAACTGTCAAAGCGACGCGACGCCTGCCGCGTTCATTGGGTTTTCACCTTTAGAAGTTTATATTTTTTTACCTCGGGTAGACCAAACAATTAATCACTACATATTTCTGATACTAGAATTTAAGAACACGTATGGACAAACTAATAAAAATCGAGGAAGAACTAAAAAGAATACTAGAAAATTTAAAAAAAAAAGTAAAAATAGGCCGTATACAGATAATGAAGGAGTTATTCCTCTTGTATTTATGATTTGATTTGAAATCGTTAAAAATAAAAGTTCTTAAAATTCTTCTGTTCTCCATGAAAAAAAAGAATTAATCTACAAACTCCACGAAGAGGCATAGAAGTAGTATTTGTGCCAACAGAAGTAGCTGTAATACTACAATACAAAGTAATTTAAAATATACTAAACTAGTAAAAGATCAAAAGGATATACCATGGCGTTCGATATTAAAACTGCAACATCCCTGCTTAAAACCTATGATGGGAAGTACGAGGAAACGGAAACATTCGTTGAATCAATGGAACTGCTAGTTGAACTATCATCAGCAGAACACAAAAATATAATGATCAAGTTCACTAAAACTAGAAGAACAGGAAAAGCTAAGCTTGCAATAACAGTAGATTTTAACACAGTGGAAGCAATAAAAACAAATTTAAATTTCAGTCGAACTTTCATCTGACGCGGTACTGGCTCAACTTTGCAAATCAAATTGAAAACCTCTCCAGCCAGCTAACAAGAAAACTGATAGTTGAAAGAGTAGCAACAGGGGAAGCAGCGGAAAAACTGGCTGAAAAATTTGCAATACAGTCGTTCATTAATAATGTGGACAATCAAGAAACATCGCTTGTATTAAAAGCCAGAAATAACAACAAATTCAGCGATGGTGGATAAAGAGCAACCGCATAACATTCTCCAGTATAATAGCATGGGAGATTATGTAGCTACCCAAACAGGAGTCGAAACACCTAGCCTAACTATAAATATAATAACAGTAGACAAGACTACTATAACCAAAACAGACCAAACTACGGCAATAGCAACAACAAAAATTACCGGCCCATGCAAAGAAAACAAGCAAGTCAAAGGCAAAACCCTTAAAATAATTACAACCACAGTACCTCACAAAACAGAAGGATTCAGCACTATGAGTCGGGGGAATATCTAAACCCCCAGTCAGAACCAGAACTGGAAAGGTTGGGGGTGGTACCATCAACACGCACACACCAAGAATACTAACGTAAATCTCTCCATAACTATCTTTATAAGGGCTTATGTCGAGATGTTCGGAGTAGTATGCACTTTCATAGTGGATACTGGGGCAGATATCTCAATATTTAAAACAGGTAAAATTAGCGCCGATCAGTTATATCAACCAAGGAATACATGTTTTATACAGGGCATAACAGAATATAAAAGGCAATCAATAGGGGCAACAAGTACAAAAATAATTTTTGATCGAATACACCTTCCAAATAGTCAGTGACGATTTTTCTACAGGCGCTGACGCAATCCTGTGGCTAGATTTTTTAACAAAAAACCAAGCAGGTATTGATTATGACACTTGGACGCTGGCCATAAATACGCCAGCCGAAATAGCAGAGGTATCCATACTTAGCGGTCCGTCCCCAAACTCAATCATCATACCACCAAGATGTGAAATAATTCGAAAAGTTCCTATACAAGAACAAAATAATTCACAAGTTCTGGTCATAACAAGACAAGAAGTACAATCTGGGATATTCATTACAGGATCTATTATTTCAAAAAGTAACCTACTAGTAAAAATACTAAACACTACAAACAAACCAGTCACATTTCAAAATTTAAACCTTTCAACAAAACCACTTTCAGACTTCAATATAATTAAAACGCCCAAAGATAGCAGATCAGAAAAAGTAATTTCAAAGTTAAAACTCGAAACTATCACAAGCTATGCCAAGTCACAATTCGAAAAGCTATGTCACGATTTCAGTGATATTTTTGCATCAGACGATGAGCCACTAACGTCAAATAATATCTATAAACAACATATAGAAGTAGCAGACAACGTACCGGTTTAAACAAAAAACTACCGAATTCCGGAAGCCCACAAAACTGAAATAGACCAGCAGGTAGACAAAATGTTAACTGACGGAATCATAAAAAATTCAGTCTCACAATACAATTCACCAATATTACTAGTTCCCAAGAAATAAAAAAAAAAACAAAAAAATGGCGTTTAGTAGTAGATTTTAGGAATCTGAACAAAAAAGCTCTGGCCGACAAATTCCCATTACCTAGAATAGAAGAAATACTCGACCAAATGGGTAGAGCAAAATATTTCTCTACTCTAGATTTAATGTCGGGATTTCATCAAATCTCCCTGGACAAACAATACAGAAAGTTTACAGCATTCAACGAACCACGGCCATTTCCATTATACCAGACTACCTTTCGGACTTAACATCAGTCCAAATAGTTTTTAAAGAATGATGCCATTAGCCTTGGCAGGGCTACCACCGGAAACAGCATTTCTATATGTCGACGATATTATAGTCGTCGGATGCTCTCAGCAACATCATTTGCAAAATCCCTTAACAATCTTCAAAAGGTTAAGAGAAAGAAACCTTAAGTTGAATACAGAAAAGTGTAAATTCTTTCAGACAGAAGTCATTTACCTAGCCCAGAAAATATCAGCAGAAGGTATTAGCCCAGACACCTCGAAATACGAGGCTATAAAAAATTATCAAATACCTAAAAATGCCGACGACATTAGACGATTCGTAGCCTTTTGCATACTATCACCGATTTGTACCTAATTTCGCAGAAATCTCGCTACCTCTAAATAAACTACTAAAGAAAAAGTCTCAATTTGAGTGGAATGAAAATCAACAGAAGGCATTCGAAACACTAAATTCAATATTAATGTCACCAATAATATTACAGCATCCAGATTTTAGCAATCAATTCATAATTTCAATTGATGCCTCGAATTCAGCATGTGGTGCCATATTATCGCAAAATATTAACGGAAAAGAACTCCCCATCGCATATGCCAGTAAAACTTTTACATAATGAAAAAGTAATAAATCAACCATTGAGAAAGAGCTAACAGCCATACATTGGGCTATAACGAATTTTAAGCCATACTTATATGGACGAAGATTTACAGTAAAAACGGAATGAAAAACATAACTTCTAAATTAACAAAAATGAGACTTTATCTCGAAGAATTCGACTTTGAAATTCAATACGTTAAAGGGAAAGAGAATGTTGGTCCAGATGAGTTATCAAGTTGCAGCAACAAACGATTTAAACTGTATATAAACATTGTGCACAAATTAATAAATATTTATGAGCGGTATATAAATACAAAGATAAACCAATCAGTAGAATCTGCACTAGAGCAGGTATTCGAAATGTTGTAAAATAGCATACAATTTCAGAACAAGACTCTGAAACTTTCTGCAGAAAGTGAAATATTTAAATTAACTACAGTTACCGCATTTAAAGAAATAGGCAACAAAATGCTAAGAAATATACATATTATAATATATAAACTACCGAGTTACATCAAAAACAAAACACAGATTAATAATCTACTGCATGATTTTCACCCAACATCTACTGGAGGACATCTAGGACAAACTAGAATGCACAAAAAGCTGAAAGCGATATACATATGGAAAAGGATGAAGCAGACTATGTAAACAATTGTGCTCTGTGCGAAAAACAAGCACCAGACTCGCAATAGAGAACGTTTGGAAATTAAAACAACACCAGCAAAGGTATTAGATGTAGTATCCATAGACACTGTGGGTTCATTCACCAAAACACCTAGGGGTAATAGATACGCGGTGACCATCCAATGCGATCTAAGCAAATATGTCGTAATAGTTCCGACGACAGATAAGATAAGATAAAATCAGATCTTGAAACTGAGTATAAAAACAAAATCCTCTTGGAAGTATGCAATATATTGAAAATAAAGCAACTTTTCGCAACTGCTGCACACCCCCAAAACTATAGGGTCTCTGGAGAGAAAACACAAATGTCTTAACGAATACTAAAAATGTTTCGTAAATGATAACAGAGATGACTGGGATACGTGGATACCATATGATTCGTTTTGCTACAACACAACTCCAAACAGCGTTCACAACTACACGCCTTTCGAACTAGTATTCGGAAAAAGAGTGAATCTCCCTTCTGAGCTCGCAGTTGCTAATCCAGAACCCATCTATAACTACAAACTATATAGCAAGGAAGTTGAAGCTAGGTTGCAAGAAACACTAAGTAAATCAAATCAATACCTAGAGCATTCTAAAGAAATAAGAAAACAAGGTAGTGATATTAACTGCAAACCTCTATCACTACAAAAAGGAGATCAAGTATTAGCTACAGCATAAAATAGAAAAAAATTGGACCATTTATACAAGGGACCATATAAAGTTACCGATGTTGACGCTGTTAATTGTATCAGGTTAGGTCTAAGATACATAAAGAGAGAAAGAGAAACTCTAAATCATAAACGAAAAAATATTAACGTTCAGTTGTAGAAATTTTAATGAAACTAATAGATATATACAAAGACAATATTAATGTACTATAAACTATAAGTAAAGTATAACCAATGTTAACCTAATAATCTAAATGTCCATTATTACATAATTTAATTCATTTATTCTATAATTTAAACGCAAACATTTTTTTTCATTTCTTATTGTAAAAACACGAGTCCTCATGATTGTCTTAAAATCAAAATGACATTTTTTTTTCTTAAGGAGGAGGGTGGGGTATACCTACCTACATACATACTTCATAGCGACATACTTATTTTCCAAATACAATAAGTAATCATAATATCACAATAATATATTCATAATATTGTGACATCAGAATGACATACTTGTTTGCCAAGCACAATATGTAATCATAACATCAAAATACTTCCGATGTACAATAAACGATTGTCGTACATCAAGAATCATACGACGCAGCAAATTATGCTGTAAACTGCATGAGTAGGTCACCCTTACCGAATACTCAAAAAGCATTGATGTAAGCAAACAAAATCGATGCGACCCATTAAAGCCGCAAGCAAGAAACATGCAGTGACGCAATATCGAGCACTGACCGCGATCTACCATGAGGGATTCGATGTATTGTAATTAAAAGTAATCGTAAGCTAATTTTATTATGTATAAATAAGTTAAGGGAATTAAATCAAACACACAGTGTAAATCATCAGTGGAACGCAGTTAGTATAGACATTACAATATATTTCAGAGACTACAGCGAGTTTTTTTTATTCATTCTGTGGAGTTATGCTTTTTAGCTATTCCCAGTAATAATAGGAGTTATACTATAATTGGCTACTCCTACATCTATACTATGGAGTTATGCTTTTGTAAGCTACTCCCACATCATCACCGAGTATTACATACCTACGCGCATACCGTCATTGTAGGCTGTAAATTATAAGCAATTGGCGACCGTATGATTATTATCAGCATTTATTCGCCACAATCCTTTAAGACAGCGTCCAGCTTGCCACGGAGCAGGCGGCTAAGGGCTTCAACCAGTGCTGTTGATTCCTAATAGTTTTTAAGAATTTATGCGATTAACCGTGCGAAATAAACCAATAAAGGTACAAAAAAAAACACCGAGTACTTTGCAATCCAACAATTTATTGCTGCTTCTACTTAGAGAATGAACATTCCAAATTTTCACAATGATAAGAGGTAGCGGTACTAAGCAAATTCAACTGAATAAATACATAAATATAATCTCTATATAAGCCAAAAAGAAGAAGTGAATACAAACAAATCATGTTAGAGTGATAGCACTATGTACAGTATGATGGCAGCAAGAGTATTGTCCACTTTGTCGGACGGCATTGAAGCAGATTTAACCCTGAGCTTAATTCCAGCGGACTCCCCCATCAGAAGAAGTAATATAGCAAGAACTATGAGAAAGGCCGATGCCACTACGGATACCAAGAGAAAAGCACTGTCAGAAATAGGTTATGTATCTATGTCTCTCACGTGGTAGAAAAAGACTCCGCGCTCATATGCAGACCAAGCCGCCAATATGCGTGGGGGGCAATTAAGACTTCAAAGGCTACACAGCAAGGAACAATTGTAGAGTAAGATGACCAGTAAAATGGATTTACTACATACAGCCACGTGCAGCAGTCACAGCATCAAACACCATCAGCCAAAGCAGAAGAAAAAAGAAAAAAACGAATTAACTCCAGTAGTGCACAATAGAAGAAAATTGCAAGCACGATAGATAGGAAATAGTAATAAAAAGAACTCAATTTAGCAATAAAAGCGGGATAAAAAGCACTGCTAACACCGAATATCACTCTGACACTTCCGCCATCGGTGGGAGGCTGAGTAGAAGGGGCAAAGTCAAGAGAGATGTTCTCTCCCGCCTTCTCATTCCTCATATTCTCTTTTTCTGCATCGAATTTATACTTCTACGCAGTGTTCGGTTTACCGACGCTAAGAGGCTTACTGCCACTCTCCACTAACTGCACAGCTGGACCACTGACCACCTGCGAAGAGAGAGGAGGAGAAGGCCCAGGGACGGCATTATACATCTCCCTAGCTCTTGTCCTTCTTTTCCTCTCTGCTCTACCAACTCTCCTGCGACGAGAAGTCCCACTTCGGTTGCTACCATCAGCGCCTTTCGACTCTGAGGTCACAACATCAACTAGCCCGCGCCCGAGTTGGGTTGCGAAGACCCATGAGGAGCATATGTATATGTGTAATTAAATTAAGACCTTAGAGATGGCGTCAACGTACATGGAATCTGTTTTTTCAGGTTCCAGGCGCCGATATGTTCCGCTATGCCACTGTTTGCTAACTAAATGTAATCTTATTTAGAAATAGTACGTTACAATATATAAAGAAAAAGCTAAGGTTGAACGAAAAATGACGCCAATAGGGAGGAATTATTTCCTTTCCTAGGTGACCAGCTTCTGGACACGCTCATATAGGTAAAATTAAAGTTGAATAAAGAAACTTTGCAAGTCGCTCATATTGATGATATTGAAGTCGGTCAAAAAAACTTTGTGGAGCCGTGGAGGACACCCTCATCTAGTTGATATTGATGCTTACAAAGACTTGCGGAGCCGTGCTGGATACGATCATATATATGATATTGATGCGAACAAAAACTTTGCGGAGTCATGGTCATGGTCGGTTTTAACAGAGCGCATTTCTACTGTATAACGCGCAGTTTACTCTTCATAAAAATTCCGAAGTTTTCTATAACATAGAGCCAATCGATGTATCTTAAGACAGACATGATATAGGTACATATTTCATCTGATATTTTAAAAGAATATGCACGATCCAACATTTGTTAAAATATCGGAAACCTTTATGTACAAAATCAGCTGCTGTCACATTTTTCAAATGATTTGGGCTAAAGTAAAAAATTGATTTTTTTCTGTTACTGTTATAGTATTATTTTATAGGAAAATATAACTTTTTAAGTTTTTAATTTTTAAGAAACAATAAAGTATAAGTGATTCCAGACTACAATTGTTTAATGGGCGCACAAATGTCTGCAATGAAATATCATATCGGGACATAAATTGTTTTCTTCAATAGATTCAACGATATTGTTGAAAAGTAATATGCCGAAATATTTCACAATTGTGAGGTACTTTCACTTTTGCAAAGCATTATTAAAAACAAATTTGTAATTAGAACGACATAACTAACTTGAAAATTAGTAAAATAATTAAATTAATAAGGAAAAACGAACATTAAATTTTGAAATTTTTAATTCACTTATCATAAACAATTTAAAATTTAATTTTTTCAGATGGTTGTGTTCAAATACATCGAAGATAAGGATGTCTTCCAAAAGTTTTATAGCAAAATGTTAGCTAAGAGATTGGTACATCATACTTCTGCAAGTGATGATGCAGAAGCTTCAATGATCTCTAAATTGAAGCAGGCTTGTGGATATGAATATACAATTAAATTGCAAAGAATGTTTCAGGTAAATGTTTGTTTACACTTGTTTCTGATAAATACCTTAACTTAACTAAACTTAAATTTTCTAAAATAATGATTAAATGTTGAAACATTTTTATAATTCCAGGTTGTTCAAATATAATTAAAATTGACCAAATATGATTTAGATTTGTTCAAATAGAAGATAAGTTTTAAGTACTCTTCATTTAATTCATTGCTAAGCATGAATAACAATTTCTTTATATTATTTGATTGTCTACCAGATACGATACCGATCATCATAATTTATCACCTTTAAAGTAAATATTGCATTCGGCTTTTAACATACCAGGCTTTTCTTAAGTTTTACTTAAGATATAAACTGAGTTTAACTTATACTTAGCTTAAGCTCTAATCTTGAAACCGGTCCTTAATTAATATCTGGTACAAAATAAGAGGACGTATTTATCCACTTATTTTCTTAACGTATATTTGTTGAAAACTTTTATTAATTAAATAAATAAATAATAGGTATGTTCTCCTAATTCTTTAATGACCTCAGAAAATCTTTTTGGCATTGATAACACAAACGATTAAGAAATTTCTGTCTAAATGCAACTACATATACATACAGAAAATATTCGAAAATTGTCTTGATAGAATTTAATTTAATTATGGAACCTTGCCGTGATCTTTGCTCACAGAGCAATTGTCAAGTGACATAGAAATGTCAATAACATTTCAAATGAAATAATTTTCATCTAAAATTAGGAAGTGTTTAGGATATAATACTCTTGTCTCCACAATTACATAATTTTTAATTAAATGGAATCAAATGTGAAGTGTATTACAAATGTAGTCCATCAAGGGCCCATTTTCAACATTTCGAATCATTGTCAAATGGAGCATTTACTCCATTTAGTGAAATTGCAGTAAAAGTGCCACCTATCGTCATTAAAATGAGTTGAATTTATTGAAAAGTGTAAAGGTTTTCCAATAAACTTAGCAGTGACAGCCGTCAGCTGATCGCGAATGAAATTTCTTGGTACTTTTCTTCCCTTTTTGGTTTTTTTCAACAACAAAAATTATGCTAAATGCTTTGCAACTACAGGAAATACTCGCAAATTTTCTTGATAGCATTTAATAAAATGATTGAACTCTGAAATGATCTTTACTCACAGTTAAGAAAGATTGCAATTAATTTGGCTTCTTCTCATTGAGTATTATTATGCTACCTTTTATCAGTGTGACAAGGTTTCCATTACTATCATCGATTCTGCTGGAGTTTTGAGGTCAACCTCAACTTGAATGTTATCATCAGAAGATATCCCATTTAAAACAAATTCATCTGAAATTGTCTGAACTAACGTTTTAAAATAATATTTTATAATGTAAAGTTTTTTAAAAATTTGTTATAATTCTGTTATCTAGGGGTTTAAGAAATACCTCTGCTTCCGTTAGTTGTCCTATTTAGTTTGAATTCCTATATATCTTTGGCGAATAAGTTATTGATCGTAGAAGAGCTGTTATATGTATATAAATAATTTATCGCACCTGGATTATCAATTTATGTACTTAACTTTAAAAAAAAAAACTGGATTCTACTTGGCAAATCTGAATTTTATTAGATAAATCCTGAATTCTATTTAGTCAGAGTTAATACTCTTAGTGTGAGCAAACACGCACTCACATGAAAGACTCAAATCTAATTACGTGTGCGCACATTAGTGCCTCCTTGAATTCGTCATTAATATGCACACACAAAAGTCTACGAATACATCAATCAAATCAAAATAGCTCTTTTAGTATGCACATGAAGAAGGTGCTCTGTTTTTAATTATCAAATTATTTTCAGGATATTGGAGTTTCTAAAGATCTCAATGAAAAATTCAGGGAACATTTAAAATCAACAAATACACCTATCGAAATAGATTTCAGTATACAAGTGTTGTCAAGTGGATCTTGGCCATTCAATCAAAGCTTTACATTTTCACTGCCATCTGAGGTAAAACGTAAGTGTTTTTAATTTTTATATAATACTAATAAAATTATTATTTTAGCTAGAAAGATCTGTACAAAGATTTAACAATTTCTACGCTGCATTGCATTCAGGCAGGAAATTAAATTGGCTTTATAATATGTGCAAAGGAGAATTAGTAACGAACTGCTTTAAGAATCGGTATACATTACAAGTAAGTGCTTATTATATATACTTTTAATCTATTTATATATTTGTTTTTCCAAAAGTTATACATATTTATTTTATTTATGGAAAATTGCGTGGCTCAAGGATAAGCAATCTTTGGCGCATCGCTCTCTACTAAGGCTCTTTGGTTGAAAGTTCGTAACCTTGGTGTTCTTTCTGACTCCAACTCCATGCAGCATTACACGACAATGACGTAATGGACAGCTTCTTTACTTCAGTGCAAACTGATCTCAAATCTACTTCTCCATCGGGTAATAATAATAACATCGCCGATCACGAGGATTCCTTTTCCTTTTCTAGATATCTCTGAAGTCTTGTACGCACTTTCGTGTGTCAAATCGGATGCAGTTTGTCTGGATGGCGTTCCCTTAAAATTTCTGAAGGTAGTTTTTCCTGTCCTCTCTGGTCATATTCTTCACCTCTTTAACACCATCACCACCACTTCAACCTTCTCTACTGCTTGGAAATCAGGCAAGGTAGTTCCTGTTCCTAAGTGCTGCAATCCTTCACAGCTCTCCGATTTTAGGCCTGTAACCATTTTACTCGCACTCTCCAAGGTTTGGGAAATTTTAATCAGGAATCAAATAACTTCGGCATCTGCTGTCCCCTACGCGGAGAGAAAAAAGTTGTTGATTCAACCAAAATCATTGTAAATTCTTCAAAAAAGTGCTTTGATTCTCAGCCAAAAATTAATTTGTAAAATCACAAAAAATAATAATTGGATTAACAAAAATATTTTTTCCTTCACAATTTCAAATATTGATACATCAAAAATTATCGATCGTCGAAACAATAATTTTATTGTTAAAATAAAAATACTTTTGTTAATTCCACAATAATATATCTGATAAATGTGAATATTAAATTGTTGAAATTACAAATAAATAATGGTTTTGGTCATGGCGCATTGATACAGGAAATACTGTCAAATAACAGAAGCAATGCGACACAAATTTTACGAAGAAACGTCCTGCACTGGACTGAACAAGAAGCTGTCAGATCTACACCGGACAATAACTAAAGAATATACAATCATATGTACGATTCGTGTACATGAGCGTAGACAAAAGCCCTGCATTTGGGTATGTTTTATTCCGCCATGTCAAATTCATATTTACTTCGTTAATTGTTTTGGTCGTGGTGCATTGATACAGGAAAAACTGTGAAATAACAGAAGGAATGCGAAACAAATTATACTAAGAAACTTCTACCACTGAAATTATTTCCCTAATTATTAATTTTTTAATGTTCATACTTACAAACTCAGTAGATACTTTTGAACAACTGTACAGAAATTTCATAATATCCAAAATAAGCCGGACAGGAATAGTAATAAGCCAGATTTCCCGTAATGAATTCTAGTTGTGTTGGTAGTCATATTTGTTCATGTATTTACACGCCGTTACTATCAAAAAGTAATCAAAGATTTTGTGCGGGGTATCTGTGGTAAAAATGTACTTTTTCTACTTCATTTTGCAATAATTCACAATTTAATTTATATAAATCTTTGCTTCTATTAACAAAAAAGATAAATTTTCTTGTTTATAATTGTTATGATGGTTTTAACAGGAACTAGCGGCACTAAAAAACTTTGCACAAAATAAACTTCAAAGACAAATAGTTTTAATAAAAATGATTCTGTACTATTGTTTAATTTCGCAAAAGAATAATTTTAAATTGAGTAAACCTGTTCACAAAATAGGTTGCAGTTTCCACAACGCGTTCGCCCGGAATATTTTGCTACCTACGAGTTGGTTGAAGTCACATCAAGAACTGAAACTGAGCGAGCAGCGAGTATAGCGATAACAATAAAATAATGTCACACACTTACCCTTATGCCTTTTTCATGAATGGGGAAAAAAGCTTAACTTTGCATTATGGTAGTGCGACTGAGACAACGAGTTAAAAACAAAAATTGAGGGAACGTAAGATTATCATATAGGATTAGTTTTGGATAAGGCAAAAGAAAGCAAATGCAAACAATTTTTCGCAATAATTCTTACAAGAATTTACTACTAACGTTGATTTTTTTCTTTCCCATTTCAGCTTCAAGGAGAAAGTTAAAATTAAATTTTCAAATGTACAATTTTACTTCTCTCGCATTTTGAGTAGATTCAACAATTTTATTTTATTGATTCATTTTACCGAAAAGTAATAGTTGTTACAATTTTACTTGTTAAATGGGTTTCAAGCTCAGAATTTTGAGATAATTTACATTTGACAATTTGAAATTGTCCAACATTTGTCTCTCCGTGTATCTTATATACCCCCAACCAATCTGGCTTCCGCAAATGTCATAGTGCCTCGAGTGCCATTGTGGATATTACTGAGACAGTAAGGCTCAACATGGAGCACAAGCTGACTAGCATACTCATATATTAATCGAGTTGAATAAAGCCTTTGATAGTCTAGATCATATTATCCTTTGCTATAAACTGCAGAGCCTTTTCCACTTTTCCCGGTCCGCCTGCAACCTGATCTACTCTTATTTGAGCGCCAGCCAGCGCGTCATGTCAGGGGATATACATCTGATCTTGTGGGCCTCCACAAAGGGGTCTATCTTGGGCAATAAATTAATCCTAAACCCAGCCAAGTCTCAATCGATTGCCTTCTTTGGTCATCCAATCAAGCACCTTTTCGATCCCATCTCCCTTAATGGGGTTATTATACCCTATTGTGACAGGGTGTCCGGCATTGGCTTCATCTTAGATGAGACCCTATCCTTTTCGCCCCACATTAATACCTTAATCGGCATGGTAGGTTTTGGTCTTCGAAAACTCTATAATATTAACATGTTCCTGCCAACATCTATAAAGAAGAAGCTTGCTCACGCCCCGTTGTTTTCCCACTTCGTTTATGGGGTGGAGCTATATATTGGAACTTCCGCAGGAAATATTGACAGACTACGCACGTCTTTTAATTCAATTATCAGGTATGTGTACGGTCTTCCACGTCAGGTGCATGATTTGCGCGGTTACACGGAGGATTGTCTTAATACTACCTTTGACAAGTATCTTCGCAACCTCATCTTTTTGTTCAAATTAATTCCATCTCACACTTTACAATATTTGTTTTCCAGATTGGAGTTTTTTAGGTCCTCACGCTTCCCATTTAACTTAATTATCCCACGGCATTCATCCAACGTTCTTGAAAATTCCTTCTTTGTTCGCGTTATTCACACTTGAATATTGCTCACTCCTCTCCTGGTTTGATGGCATTTAGATCGCGCCTTCTTGATTTTTTGAATGTTACTCAATTGGAAGTCTTAACTGGTCGTGTTGGTCTTGCCCTTCGATAACCTATGCTCTTCTATTCTAATCTAATTTAATTTATTCTATTCTAATTTAATCTAATTATTACACGACAAGTCTCAACTTTCAAAATTCCATCAACTACCTTCCGTGCCAGCTGATAATTTACCTTTTAAACTTTCTTAATGCGCCGACAAAACTAAACCTGCTCGATCACCAAAACCGATCGTCCTTAAAATTTCTCGTATTAGATAGCAATATGCATCCATATTTGTCCTTTTACGTACTAATATCAGTACACATTAAACATGATCTAACTATGGACAAACCTAAACATGCCGACAAAGATTTAACTAGGGAAAGTGCTGTCGCCAGGCTAATGCCTTTACCTTATTTTTCTACTCAAGGTCAACACATTTTACCTACTTTGGTGCCATTAAGATCGTCGAGTTTTATTACCCACAGAAGGTAGCAGACTCATTTTCATTCTTTGTCTTTTTCATTTTCATTCATCTTGTTTCATAATCTAATTTTTTATGCTCTTCGTACTATGTCCCTTTTTCGCGCATTGATTTACACACTTTCACACTCTTCGGCTTGGCAATAGGTAGTACACCTGCACTCTCAGTTCTCATTTCTGTAAGTTCTTTCTACGTAATATCTTTCTGGATATCGATCGAGTGCGTTTTGTCGGCATATTTAGAATTTGATATTAGTTAATCATAGTATACCTTTTCTTGTTTATTTTTATTACTCTGCCTCATTTTGTTTACCAAAGTAACATGTTTTTATACAATGGGCCCAAAGGCCTAGTTGCTTATCATAAATAAATAAATAAAAGAAAATTGCAACTGAAGAGGCCTTCAGGTGTTCTAAATTTATCGTTTCTATCGTTTATAAAGAAAACTTCAAATCTGAAGTCGTCATCCAAAGAGCTGAAAGGAATTTTATTAAAAACAAGTAAAAAAGCTAGAATATATAGACCAATTCTTACGATACCCTAGATGAATGCTTGCCGTATGTAATGTAATGTTAAGTGGTTTTTGGCATCTATTTCCAGAACGGTTCGTCGAACAGTAAAAATTATTATAACCAATTTCATAGTAGCTGTGTTCTTTTGTGTACCTTGTTTTAGAGCTCCCATATACTGGAGAGAACAAAATGGATTGTCTTTCTATGAAAATGTAAGAGGCGTTCTTTTGTGTATCTTCTGTTCTGCGGACACAAAAGAACACAACTAATATTTTATATTCTGAAGAACTTTGCAGTACAATAAAAACGTCTAGGACTGATCGTTTTCACAGTATACGTAAATAACCCCAATTTTTGTATGTCAACACGAAAAATGGGTGTTGTGGCTTTAACTGACTGGTGGGATTAACGTTTGTGATTATTATAATTTTAATGCACAACTTCATTTAATAAAGAAAAACAAAAACCAATTGATCTTATATAAAAGGCGTCGAGAGAATGATGGAGAAGCTCGTACCACCGCAAGCAAAGCTGTCGAGATCGCTTTAGATTTCTGGCTTCTTTTTCTTTTTTCTTCCCT
This sequence comes from Dioctria linearis, assembly GCA_963930735.1. Taxonomy (NCBI): domain Eukaryota; kingdom Metazoa; phylum Arthropoda; class Insecta; order Diptera; family Asilidae; genus Dioctria; species Dioctria linearis. The sequence goes on from OZ005740.1 coordinate 208,441,805, forward strand.
CTTGTCAGACGGCGCGACAATGTGGTTTGGCTCCGTCATTCAGGGCTGTATATAAAGTATGGTTCGTATGAACTCTTGGTTGAGTTTTCACACGTACGGCTTTATGTATGTTTTTATGTCGTCACAAAGGGTTGGCAGATTTAGTCCATTTTTGAAATTTCATACACAATTTTTATAAAAACGCCGTGTAGAAATCTCAGCTCTCTATGTCGGCGCATTCTCAGGCAGTGTCGAAATATATGTATAATGAAAAACGAACATTTTGTATGGCAACCCTACGAAAGCTATTAAGCAGTTATCACCACTGACTTTAGATTGAGTGGAAACCCCTACGAAGGTAGATAAGACTGTCAAACTGACATTCGATTTATTTCTTATTTAAAAATCATTATTACTGTTGATAATTATTTATTATATTTATTATAATTATTTACGAAGCGTTATAACCATAACTCCAATCACACGTCTGAAGTGAACACATACATAATTATTCACAATGTTATGGTTGCAGGATGAGTGAGTGGCTTTGGACGTAAAGTCCAGACTATCACAAAAGCTGATAGGTCACTTTGCGATCTGCGTTGAATCCAGGGCTAGTTCGCTTCAGCTAATGGTGGAGAGTGTGGGGTGAGCTCCCCAAAACCTGCCGCTGTCACACACATATCCAAAAAGAAATTCCTTCCTGCCTAACAATGCAGCACTCACATAACAGCAATAACTAATTGATTATTTATTTATAGACTGGTTATAATTATTTTAATGGTTTTCAACCATTTTTACTTTATGCTGAAAAAATGTTATTTGTACCATTAAATAAAAGTTTCTAACACATTTTATGCAAATAGCGATATCTCCTTTCTAAGACATCAGTGATTCTCGGCACATCTATATATAAATAATCAATGTTGCTGACAACTTTAGAACACACTGCATGCAACAATTGAAAATACTGCAACCACCTTGACACTGGACGGGTGCTTCGATTCCTACTTTTAGTTATATATAGCGTTTCTTGATCGAATTTATTGCTCTTTTTTTGTTCTCTTTTGGTAGTTTTTTTTTTATTTTGAGGCCGGGGAACAGGAGATCCCATCCCAAGCACGGAGGCCATGACCGCCCATTGTACTGTCCTGCTAGAAGCCCATTCACCAAAATCAGAGATATTCCTATTAGGCCTATCAAGAAAAAGATTTGTGCACCTGCAAGTACTCAGGTATGCCTATCTCTGCTGATGCTTCCTATGAACATCCGCTTTCATGAGAGACCCGATACTCGAGGTGGCAACGCCTACGGCGAGTTCCGATCCAAGGAGCGGAGAACCAGAACCATCCCTAGATAAAAAGTCAGCCTTTTCATTCCCCATGATCCCCATGTGACCAGGAATCCACAGAAAGACACCTTGTTGTGGATACACAACTTATCCACAGACAACCTGCAATCCGCCAGTAATTTAATGTTATCCGAGGGCCACTTATCAGAGCCATCAAGGCTGCCTAAGTATCCGAAAGCATAGCAATGTCCTTCCACTTGATTTGCATATCAAGGGCTATCTTCGCTGCCATTGAGATGGCGAAGACTTCAGCCTGGAAGACAGTGGTGTGTCTTCCAGGTGAATACTCCATCCCAATGTCAGGTTCACGGAAGCAGACACCAGCCCCAGCTCCCTCATTAGTGAGAGAGCCGTCGGTGAAAATATTTATACAGCGGACCGGGGAAAGCCCGATAAGGGCATGGCTACTACACCGCACCGCACCTAGCACCCCATCGCCCTGAGCTTGGTGTGCGATGATAAAATTCATCCCTTATTTCAAATAGAAATGGCCACAGTGGTCCACCGCAACTTGCATTGCCCCCCGCACCAACCATGCACTAAGCCTAGCACTGCACACAGGAAATGAGTTATTATTCCTTATGTGCGGTGCGTTGGTTTTATTTATAGCGACAGGAGTGAAATTCGTAAATTTAACGGCTTTTTGAATACATTTTTAAAGTAGAGTGCCTCGAACACAGTTAAATCGAATGAAATTCGCAGATTCAACGGTTTATTTAATAAATTTTTAAAGTAGAGTGCCATACGCATATATTCATAAAACTATTGTCGGAGATCTTTATATAAATTATGAAATTCACCAAAATCAATTCTCAATTCTCTTAATTTTATGCATACGGTTTGTATTTTTTTAAAAAAAATTTAATAATTCCACTTATTAAAACTTCTGTAATAAGCTTGTTCCACGATGTATTTAATAAGCTGTCCATGATTATTTAAATGAACTATGAATTATATATGTATTTCTTTTTTATTAAATAGGCAGAAGGCTGCCGCACTTACGAGTTATGGCTAAAGAGCCGCTGTGACAATATTATCCCTTGGTGGCAAAGGGGATGCCGATATTGTTTTTCAATGGCAGAGACTGTCGCTGTTTGATTAAGGCAGAATATGCCGCTTTTTATTTGAGAAATTAAAAGACTTCTTTCAACTATCTGATAAGTTCTGATTTTATTCAATAATAGCAGCTTATTTATATTAATCGATAACAAAGAATCAATATTTCATTATAATTCTAAAGGGGGATTATTGCAGAATTACAATATACAAAATTAATAATCAGAAATCGTAGTGTCAGAATTTTTGATCACACATTTTCTGATTGAGTCATAATCTATCGATATTGTAAAGCAATGACTTCAGGTGTGTATATTTTATCAATGAAGAATTATGCTTGCATAGCAGAAATTGCTTGCGTTGCAAATTCTTCTTGAGGTCGAGCAAACTTTGTTTGTTTTCAATTTATTTTTCGTTCTGATTTCTGTTTACGTTTGTTGACCGTGGTCATGACTTTACACTTCACACAAAATGTCGTCCTCTTCAGAGGAACTGACACTAGAGTGTTGCATTCTGCCTATACGCTTTAACGAAAACTGTGTCTACACCTTAGTAAAATTTTAACCTAAAATAACAAATTTGTGGTAGCTCAATCCACGATGACCTTACAGGAAAGCTCACAGAGAAGCGACGCCCAAAACGAAGCTCAGGTACCATCGCATCACATGGCATACTGGCCAAAAGGTTTTCCAAATCCAGCCCCTACGCCAGAGAGCAATGAGAAGAATCAGTCTAGCCGTCCCCCCAACATCCCCATGAGCACTCAGCCCTTTTGGTATTTGCCTGAATGACGGGTGGCAGATTAAATAGGACCTCAAGAGCAGCATTAGCCGTAGATAGATCCCATGGAGTCCGTAATTTCTAAGCAGGCAAGCCTTTGCAGGCCCACCAGCTTTCGGATCGCAGTAGTCACAAGCGTCCTGGGCCACCATACACAGGAGGGATATGTGAGCATGGGTCTGACGATCGAGGTGTACATCCAGTGCACAACCCTCGGTCTCATGCCCCATGTGCAGCTAAAAGCACTCCTGCATTGACCGAAAAAGGTAGATGCACAAGACAAAGCTTTTATGGAGCTTCTCCTCGATTCATATGAAGCTCTCCGCACATTTATTTCTGTCCTTTGAAAAAGATTAAATTGAAATGTTAATAAATTATATATACATATATGTATAAGCATGAATAAAATGTTTTTCTTTAGACATATTCTTTTCTTTATTTTATTTATATAATTTTATTTACAGAAAGATTATAAATATTTTAAGAAATTGACAAAGCTTATCGTTAACAATACCTCTTCGCCCTTTAGCGCCTATTATCAATTCTAAACTATTTTCTAACACAACCAACTATTTTTTATTTTCTTTACAATTTTAAACAATTTTTGCTTTGTATTTTCTGAAAATGTTGTGTGTCTGCGATTAGAGTTTTTTTTAAAGTTTTTCAAAGTGATTTTAACAAACGTCATACAAACAGTCAGCACGAATATTAAACTGACAACTGAATAGCTTTCAAATTAATTTATTTTAAAATCAATTGTAACATAAAAACAATGTAGCTTCCGCTACAGTAGACTCCAAGGTGCTTGACATGAGAGAGTTGCAGAGTGTGTTAAAGAGCTTTGGAAGAACAAAGTACCCAAGTTTATGTTTCCTGGAGAAGAGCACCAAGCGGATCTTTGTTGGGTTCACTGTCATATCATAACGGGTGCACCAGTCCTCAACAATATTGAGGCTTCATTGCATAAAGGCACAGGTAGCAGCCATGCTGTGCTTGGAAATGAGCAGAGGGATGTTCACATGAGAATCCCACGTTTTTCAGCACCGTGATGAGTGAGACAACCAACATACACCAGAGTACTGGGGAAAGCAATCTTGCGCGCAGCCTCTTTCCACCAGCACACTTATGGAGGGTTGGCCGCTCACCTCCATAGTTAAATATCGTCGTCTTAACATTTGGTCGATCAATCGCACTACAATGCGGTCAACACCATGACGACGAGCTGCCTCACCAAGCGACTGGCTCTGTTAAAAGCACCCTCGATGTCCAGAAAGGCTCCCAAGGTAAACAATGCACGATCCAGTCCCCGCTCAATGACAGTAACCATTGAATGGAGAGCCATCTCCGTAGATCTGCCCCTCCGATAAGCGTGCTGTGAGGTGTTTAACGGAGAAGCTTTTATGATTCGGAACGAACCATCACTTACCTCCATACCTCAGGGACATATCCAAAAGCAATACATGCCCTGAAAATGGAGACATGTAAGGAGCTACCACAACGCTCTCTACCTTAAGAAGGGCAGACAGAAAATCGTCTTGACCCGGAGCTTTAAAAGCCAAGAAGGTTAAAATTGACCGTCTTCTCGACATTAACTACCTTGGCAGCAGTTTACCAATCACCACCAGTGCAGAGAAGTAGGGGATGTTTGCCACGCAACTGCAGGTCTTCTTCAAACCTACAGTCTGGAAAATGCTTCTTCCTTCGATGCCGTAAAGGAGCCATCTGGCCTTCTCAGAACACTCAGCCTGACCGACGGGTCACACCTGAGAGTGCTGAGTAGCCTAACCTGTTCACGATATCCGTCAAGCTCCTCGCAGAAATCTACAAAGGCCTGTCTTTTTGATTTCCCAACAAGCCTCTTGTAGTTACTCTGAGTCTCGCGGTAGAACCGCCAGTCTTCCTCCGAGGCAGTCTTCCTGGCCTTATTAAAAAGCCTTCTGGAAGCCTTACGGAGTTCACTAAGATTGCCGTTCCACCAGGGAATAGGTTTCCTTCCAATGTCCGTTCTAATGGGACAGGAAGCTTCTAAAACCTCAGTCACAGTGTACTGCAGCCTTCCTACTGCCTTCTTCAAGGCGGCAATACTTCTGATTTTTCCCGCCGAAGAGGCGAGCGTGGAAACCAGTTCCCTATGGTATCTCCCCCAATCAGTCCGCTTTGGATTCCTGTGTGATTCCACCTCAATGAGGTCCGCATCCATACAGAACTCCATTCGATGGTCAGAGAGAGACTCCTCTCGCGATACCCTCCAGCCGGAAAGCATGTGAAAAGAGTCAAAGGACGCAAAAGGTTGGTTCGTTGCCCTGATTCAACAGAACCAGGTCCGCTGAAATTACGAACTCCAGTTGCTCACCCCGACGGTTAGTGTCTGAGCTGCCGCAGACAATATGAGCGTTGGCATGACAACCAACCAAGGCTTCAAGCGCTTCAACCGCTCGCTTTACTCCCTCAGTAGGAGGGAGAGCAGCGGAGTCATATGGGAAATATGCTGAGATAATAAGGAGTATAATTCCTGAAGGAGAGCTTGATCGATGTAGTGTCCCTGTTGCACAAATGAGCCTGTAAGGTCACCACAACGTCGCAAGAACACAAGCCCTAGGGGTGAGCACGTGGTGTCATACAGGATTTGAGGGGCTTCACCTCCGTTGACCGCGGATACGATCCTTCCAGACTAAAGGCTTCTGCACAAGCATCACTTTTTGCTGTGGGGTTTTGAACACAAGTCAGCCAGGCAACGTCCTAACAAAGCAGACGCCGCCTTACTCTGTTGCAGGTTAATCTGGGTGAAGAGAAGATCAGTCATGTGTTGCTTTCTTGCTCACCAGATCCTTCTTCATCCTCCTATTCCTTTTTTCCGCAATTGGGATAAAAAAGCCAGAAAAGGTGCACTTATGCTGGACTTCCAAATTAAAGTGTCGTACCACGGAAAACTAAACGCATGGAGAGGTACCGCTTTTGTATAAGTTGCGACAAAGCTTTCGCCAGGGAGAAAGGTATTGTCCAAATTCAGGATGACAACCACATCACTCGCTTTGAATCGAGGCGATAATTTCTAATTTTATTTTATTGAAAATTTTAGTCCGTATATAACTCTCACTATCCGATATACTTTTTTCATCTCTACTCAATCGCTCGTATTGAACAATTCGCCTTCAGCTCTTCCAAAACCTTTCTTCATGCTCGACTGGCCTGATTTCTTCTGTTGCTTCATATTGTAGGATCAGCGGAATTAGTGCATTTTTATGAATTCAAACTTGATCTGTTATTGCGAAATCAAACAATCGATATCTTACAGGTCGATACCCTACAGAGTTCAATTGCCTTGTAATTGTTTTTCTGGGTTACATATTTTGCAATAACTGATCAGCACTTAAACGATAACCACTTTACATTACAATTTGGCAAATGCTGAAACATAAATTCTCTATCTACATCCATGTTGAGCTTTGTGAATAATTTTGTATGAGCGCTCACTTAAGACGTATATTGAAGTTTTGTGTTTAACGTTTCGTAGTAAATAATTATAATATATATTATAAATAATTATCAACGGCAATAATGATTTTTAAATAAAAAATTAATCGAATTGTCAGTTTTATCTGCTTTTGTAGTGGTTTACACTCAATCCAAAATCAGTACATATAACTTCAGTACGCGTGAGCCCTAGTATAATAGTTTTGCCTGAAATTGAAGCCCATCTAATATTTTTTTTGTAGGGCAACTACTAAAAGTTCAACTTTTTGTGGACTACCGTGGTAAAATCACTAACGCTATAAGTTGCAGATATGCATTCATGAACATATCCCTCAATATTATAGGTAATGAAATTAATAAAAAATATCTCTGCATTTAATTTCAGGCTAGTACGTTTCAAATGGCTGTTTTGCTACAATTTAATGATCAAACTAGCTTGACAGTTCAGCAGCTAGGTGACAATACAGGTAAAATATCCGTTTCTATTTGTTTGAAAATAAAAATAATATTTTTTTTTGTTTTTAAAGGTATTAATCAGGAAAGCTTAGTTCAAGTATTACAGATTCTTTTAAAAGCTAAACTTCTAACAAGTACTGACGATGAAGCAAATTTAACTTCAAATTCTATGATGGAACTTTATTTAGGATATAAAAAGTAAGTATGGATTCTCTCACAAATTAGGCCTGAGGCTTGCTTGGAAGTGTTTCTGCCTTAACGATATGATAAGCTGGATAATTTATTTGTTATGAAATGACGTAACTATTTCTGACACTTGCTCTTGGTGTACACACAGGGTGATCTGTAATTGGTGGCCAATGTTAGAAAACAAAAGTTTGTGGGAAGTGCGGGGAAAATAGTAACTGTGTTCCAGATAGAGGGTGATTCATAGCTGAATCCTTTTCAGGTACCTGACATAGACTTTGCGCTTTTATTTGTATCTCCGGTGATCCGTAACGTTTCGATTTGAAACAAGTTTCCTGTTATTGGCAATACAATGCCCTTTCCTCGTGCATATCTAGTCCCCCAATATCTTTCAGATTTACGAAGCAGTACCCGTTTTAGTCTGCAACACCATTTCCAAACATTTTTTATTAAAACTTAATAAAACTATAATGGTGGCACTATCACTATCTCTTAAATAATTACTTCTAACAAACTTCAACTAACTTCATACCTTTTTAACACCACATGTCTTCATTCGGGGTATCGCTATCTAAGCCTGACACTTTTTTTCCCTATTTTACAAAACACATCAGAAGTACCTATATACATAATACAAATTTACTTTTTCCCACGAACTATTACGCAAAATAATATTATAAATAAAAAAAAATTTAATTTTTCATAAATAGTCTACTGCTTCGTAAATGTGAAAGCGCTATGTCAGGTACCTGAAGAGCCTTCAGGTTTTATTTATCTTGTACCTGGAACATCGCTAAGATTTTCCCAGCAGCTCCCATACAACACTTCAACTTATCACCTGTTCATTTATGACTACCAATTACAAATCATCCTGTATTTAGTTTCGGAAATGTGCAAAATCGCGCAACTAAAATTTCTATATTTTACGTATACATATGGGAAAGTTTATTGAGCATGTGTTGATAACTGGAGTTTCGGATCATAGCCAGTTTGCAAAAACTACCTTTCCTCACTTTTTCAACCACTGGTAATAGACTATATACTACTTCTTCAGCAGAACAGTTTCTTCCTATTAGTGTTATAAGCTGTGTTCTTTTTTCTTTTGTTTGTTTCTTTTGTTCTTTCCAGTATATGGGAGTTCTAGAACAAGGTACACGAATGAACACAACTATAGTTTATAATATTAAAGCTTGCAGTTTCTCAAACTATAGTTTTCGTAATCATTGCAAATATTTTTAATGAATTAGTTCGCCAGAATAAAAATCCAATCGAATTTTTAATTAATTAATAACATAAAAAAAGCAAGCAAATCACTTACTTATCAAAGAAATGTACCTAGTAAGCATAAAGCAAAGCAATTATTGTATACTATAATGAAGATCCAATGAATTGTACCAAATGCTGAAAAATGCCTTTTTGCTGGTACAATTAAAAAAATACAGAATGCTTTTTAAATAACTTTTATCAACTCACAAACCTTTGACTAAAACCTTCGTGCCTGTGAGTGCCGTTCGTGACGAAAGGGTTTTAGGGTAGTAAACGTGGATGTTTTTTTTTTGATTTAGAATGAGTGAATGGGGAGCTTTCTGATGGGGTAACGTTTTCTTACGTTTTGGGGGCTTTGGGGTGTAAGTGGTAAATATCACCCTCGGTGTTGTCCAATTTGGGTAAAAAAAGTTAAAAAAAACTTAGTTAAAAAAGCTAAAGTTAAACCGTAATTCGAGAGGCGAGAGTGGTGAGAGTGCATAGAGTTAATGACTAAAAAGTAGAAAATAAAATATATTAAAAAAAAACTTTTAAATTAAATAACCTTCGTAAATAAATTGCAATAAAAAGTAAAAACTAATTTTTTCTAGCTCAGTGATATATATATCGTTGCAAAATATAAGATGAGTTGTAGCATTTTATATTTTGCAACGAAACTTTTCTTGTATGAGAAAGAAATTTTTTTTTTTACTTTATAGTGCAATTTATTTACGAAAGTTATTTAATTTAAAAGTGAAATATATTTTTTAGGCAATTATGCTGCATAAGAAATTATCTGAGGTAAAGAAATTTATTTGTTTTTCTGTTCATACTGAAAATTAAATGAGCTTAAAAGTTGTTCGGCATAAAAACAATATGAAATTACTTATGAGTTGCTTTACTGCCTAAGGAACTTTTTGGAACTGTGAACTACAAAGTTCTCGACACTGACCTCCTTTGGGGTTCACTGTTGAAACAGGGCTAAGCCCTATAAGTCTACTAGATTTAATATAGTTTAGTATGCACGATACATTTAAGTGGCACTGTCGGTAGGATCACAAAAATATTCTCGCGAAACGGCTAAGTAAATTTGTAACGTAATTCGTATTTGCAAATAAAATCAGAAGAGTTTGAAGGAATATCAAGAAACTAAGAATTACAGCACATTACCGTACAACAAAAGAAAAATCTTCCTGAAGGAAGAAAAACTCGATATGATGAATCTGAAAGTTGTGTGATGAAAGCTTGTCATGTTGCATTTCTAATAGTTACAACATCCAAATTGAGCTGTTGGAATTTATAGCTGCGAAGAATAAAATTAATGTTCATAAAAATCAATTCTTACAGATGATGCTTTAAAAAAAAAAAAACCTTTGATCCAAAAACCTTAAAAAATATTAATACAATATTAAAATATTAATTTGTATTATATAAACCACATTTATACAGTTCAGTACACTTTATTTGGCTTGTTTCGTTTCTGTTTCATTTAGCTTCGGCTGTGTAAACGGTATGATTAATTGACGTAAGTCGTATGAGATGCAGAATGGAAGATGGTTGTTTAGATAGGCTATGGTTTATATTAGCTTGCTATATTAAGCTCAGTTTGGCAACCATTCGTAAATCAGATTAGAAGACCAGATCTGGTGTATGTATGCGGTATGGTATTTGAAATTTTGGTGACGCAAAATAAGTGGGCAACAATTTTGTAATGGGGTGTTGGTTCAGTTCTCTGCAAAAAAAAATGAAAACTTGATTACGAGGGAGTTGTTATCATAACATTGCAAAGCAAATACATTAATAAATAACTATTAACTTATTACAGTTTTAAAAGTTTATAACAGTTTTATAGAACTAATAACAAATTAGTTGAATTTTAACTGTTACTTCAAAAGCATGAACAATTTCAGTATACCCTATGATTTCATCTAGGAGGGTATAAAAATCGATCACATAACAAATAAAAAATAAGCGTTCTGTGTGGATTGCGTGACACCGTTTAACTTTTTTTAAACAAATGATCGGAAAATAGGCCAAACTCTTTACTACTTCAAATGTCTTCTAAAAGACGCTTTTTATATTTATTTTTATATTTTCAGCAAGAAACTTCGTATAAACATAAATATACCGCTAAAAACGGAATTGAAAGTAGAACAGGAGGCTACACATAAACATATTGAGGAAGACAGAAAACTTCTAATTCAGGCAGCAATAGTTCGTATAATGAAGATGCGCAAGATGCTTAACCATACTCAATTAGTTGGAGAAGTTTTAAACCAATTATCCACAAGATTTAAGCCTAAAGTACCGGTTATAAAGGTAAAAGTCATTTAGCAGAGTAAAGTAATTTCCACTTTTAACTTATTTATTTGCAGAAATGCATCGACATACTCATAGAAAAAGAGTATTTAGAAAGAATGGAAGGGCAAAAGGATACATACAGCTACTTAGCGTGATTAAAGAATTAGATATATTAAAATTAATTAGGTATTTCCACTCTTTACATATATATATGTATATATATATATATATATATATATTGATTTATATGTGGAACTACAATTATTACTTTACATTTGCATAACGACTCAATCTCAAATAAAATCTAGTAGACCATTTGAGTAATTTTAAAATTATTTTTGTGTAAATAAAGTGATAACAACATAACAATATTCTTGGTAGATTATTGTATCTCTGTAAAAATCAGCAATTATCTTTAAGGTTGAGAAAAACGTCTAGAAATAAATCAAACATTTGCTTGATATCACTTAACCATAGTCGTCTTTGTATTTTCTTCGCGAATTCAGTTATTTAAAGTTTCAAGCTGAATGTAATAATGCAGTTCATAATGGCTTCCCAATAGGTCATTAATGTTAATTTTTTTTTTTTCATAAACAGTCATTTATAAATACCGGAAAACATACCTTTCATAAAACTTACTTCCCGCACGGTACCTTAAGAACACGTTGACTTAGAGGTCTACAATTTTGTTTACGATGGCATACAAAACTTTCGTTTTTTACTATATGTTTGGAAACTGGATGCAATAAGTGCTAAATTTAGTTTAGCTCTTATGTCCGTGGAACTTTTGATTACTTGACTTGATACTTTTATATACAGCTTTTCTACTATAACTTTTCCGTAGAATGTTTTTTTTTTTTTTTACTTCTTGCATAATACTTGGTTACTGGTTCAAAACGCGCTAACACAGTGTTTTGTAAGATATCAATCTTTTCTTGCTGAAAATAATAATACGTAATGCTGGCGTTATGAAATAATAACACAACAAGTTATGTGACGACTTTCAGTTTATTGATTCAATTCCTTTTTTTCAGTACATTTTATGTATAATTATTTTAATGCAGTATGTTTGCAAAGAAAAACGTCGTCGTTGTTGTGTAGGGGCTAGTATTGGAACAGTGTCAATCAATACCGACAAAAATAAAAAAAAAACTTTCGCAAAACGAAGACCTGAAAAAACCTAGAACAGTTTCGTGAATCTACCCTTGAAATCTTAATTGCTGGTGGCTCCTGGTGTGTTGCCTCTTGTAGCCTTGATGAGAAACTGAATTTCTTTTTAAACTTGCATAGCTTTTTTTGGGCAAATGTTTGCTAGGATATTGGCAGATGCCACATGCAAAGTAAGAACTTTTATTCATGTTTACTATAATTTTGCTAATGCTAATTTCCACATATAAAGTGATTAGAAAAAAATGGAATTCAAAATTAATTCAAGTCTTGACATTAGCTGTCGAAACATACTCCCACCCGTTGAACTACTGTGTTCAACATGAATTATTTATAGCTGTTATCTTATTTTTATTTTATTTATTTGTTTATAAAAAGCACCTTAGGCTGTTGGGTCCATTATGTATAAAGCACTGTTACTTGAGTAAATAATAGGACTGGCAGAAAACCGATAATCGAAAAGTTCTACACCGGAAATTGGCTTTTGCTTACACATCAAAAACGTAAGAAAACTTTTTTCCAGATAAACAGAAGTGACATTTAATATTCATAAAAGCTGTATGTGAGGGTTCATACGAAAAAGCGTATTTAATGGCTCCTATTCATATAATAATAAAAAACCTTTTCCCGCAAATTTAAGAATGTTTTTGTAGACATTCCAAAAGTGAGGTTAAGTAAGACTGACAAATTTTTACGCCCCGAACGTTCCACAGTGGAGTTACCCGATTTAGTCCATTTTTCAAATTATATATACTATTTTTATGAAAACGCAGTGTAAAAAATTTCAGTTTTCTACGTTAATGAGTTCTTAATCAGTGTCCAAATATATAGTGAATAACAAAATTTTTGTGTGGCAATTCCACGAAGGAATTACATGATTTGTCCCATTTTAGAAATTAGAAAGGGCCGTGAAAAAAAATTTAAGCTTTCTAAGTGAACACGTTCTCGTGTTCGCAGACGGACATGCAAGAATCAAAATAATTTCCAATATTATGCGTGGGTGTTCAATCCATTTTGCTCTAGCAGCATTATTTCTATGCGTTAGAAACGAAATGACGAACTTAGTATACCCTATAGATTTCATCTAGGGCATAGAAATAATACTAAAATTAACTTAACTAGGTAATTATTAAAACTCTTAACACTATGCTGAAGATATCCATGCCGCTCGAAATCCAACCCCTGCTGTCCAAAATTATTTTTCGAGAAAAAAGAACTTATGCAGAGATGAGAACTGAGTGTATGTGCACAACCTATTATCAGAGGAATGTCAGGAAAGTGTATCAGTATGCGAAGTAGGTAATCCTAACTAACTAAGCGAAGAGTGATCGGTTCTAAATACGTTTCTAAATAATACGACAAGGAAAGAATTTTTCAGAACATTGGATGCATGGTGAGGGATAACTATATTAAGCGGAAAGCGTTGGGAGGGGGACCTAATAAATTCTTATCTGGAAAATAAATATTGTGGTGGATGAGTGCGAATTATTTTAACAGAAAGATGAGATTGCGGAGTATAAGGTACCTGTCGAAGCTGGTATTAGGAAAATACACTGTATAACCCTTATGTGATCAGGAAGGTACCCGGATAACTTCGATTTTTTTTTACATTTTTTGTGTGATAAAGTAATTTTTGACGGGTATTGTTCAAGGTAAAGGTATGTTTTCTAAATATATTTACCAAACGTGAGCTTAAATAAAATACCTGCAATATGATGGGCCTAAGCATTTCTATACGCCAGCCGACCATGAATGGTACCTGGATAACCCGTATATTTTATTTAAAATGGATTAAAGGTAAAAGCGAATGGAATAAAATTAATTCAAGAAAAATTACAAGAATACTTCAAATACATATTTATTAATTTAGGTATGTATGTATCCGTTTCAAATGTTTTTTATATTATTTTATATATATTTGTTACTTATTTTAAATTGTTTACATACATATATGTGTTGATAAAAGCATCGTTCTTCTTTCTGTCAAGATCACTTGAACAGAGCACAGACAAGTATAAAAGTGTGCGCGCTTAGAAACGCTTTGCTACCAATTTTTTCTAATAAATCTCGTTAAAAAACAGTGAACCCCTAAATACAAGGCAACAACACTTTTGGTTTTTGTTTTTTCTCAAAAGTCCTCAGTGAGTAGTACTCTAGAAAATAGTTTCCAACTCAAAACCAGAAACGCAAAGCCCAATACCACGTGGCAAAATGAAATCGTCGTTCTAGCGATTGGAAGTACTAAATTGAGTACATCCCGAAAAAGCTGAGAGGGCTCGGAATTTTGAAAGCGATCCGAAAAACAGTCACGAGAAGCTTTCCCAAGAGGTGCCATCCAGGTACGAAAACTTCAGCAAATATACACACCACTTCTGAGAGATAAATGCCAGCACTAATGCTCTAAAGAAGCAAACAACCGAATAACTAATAACAGACTAACATAGTTTTAGGCTCCTATCAAAATTGTATAAAACTTTTTTTCAGCGTTAGATACCGTCATAGCAGTAAGAGTTTAGTATTACTTTACACTTACGCTGTCACAAACGGACTGTTACTTATATTGAGACTGAAGACAAAAAACGAGAATGCCCCAGGAGGGCGCTAAGCCATGGCCCGGCAGACGGGCCGCAAAACCCTTAGGCCATATTAGACATGGATAACAAGCCAAGAAAAATACAAAAAAAAGGGGGAACCCAGCTGCTTGACTTTCCGTCCATTCAGGACACATTTGCCGATGCTTTTGCTGGACGGGACCCGAAATATGTTACCGTATTTTTGGCCGATCCAAACAAAAACATCACTCACCTCAATCCATTCGTGGTCTGCAAGTTCATCGAACACGCAGCCCCGAAAGCGAGATCATGCAAGGCTCTTAGAGAGGGAAGCTATCTTGTCATCTTCTCATCCAAAGCGGGGGCCGAAGCCAGAAAAAAATCAAGGAACATGACGTAGGGTATCACGGTAGACTAAACTCCTCCAAAGGTACCGCCAAGAAAAAAATAAATCTATAACGCAAGTAAAAATCCGTCCTGGAAACTCACAAGCCGAAAGAATCCCACAGGAGCGCTGCAGCTATTTTTTGGCCGTTAAGTAAATTTAGAATATTTCTCAGCCCCCTAACTGATAAATTTTCCATTAATAGAATTATTTCCATCTATCTGCACAAAATAAGTCCTCCCAAAAGTCGATTAGGAATTCGATAGCTCCTCAATATCAACACAGAAGTAGGAATCGTATACATTCAAGATTTCTACAAATATTCTACAAAATATTCTACCAATATTTCTTTCTCAAGGGTGAAATATTTACAGCATACGGACATTTTCAAGAATCAATACTACATCTAAGACATGCTTTAGAATGTATCCTCAGCATGAGCTAATTTAAAAAAAAATTCCACGTGATGTAGAGAATCCACCCGCATCACCTTTACATGTGTACACAATTTGCATAATTGCGGTCGGATAATTGCTGTTCTCATAGAGACTGTAATATTTTCAGACAATTCAGAGACCAAGAGTTCGCAACCAGAATTTGAACCAAAAATGCAGCGACATTATGATCGTGCAAGAAAATTTGTAAAAAAAATTTCAGCGCCATCAATCCAACTGATCGTTTTCAGCAACCAATAGTGTATAAAACTTGGAAAGAAAAATGTAAATTTCTTAGAACAAATGTATGATTGCCAACACTCATAAATATCTTTAGCGACCCAGATCAGCCAAGGCACCTGAATCAACATATCTCTTTGAAATCATTGTGCATGAAAAATCTAAAGAAAAATTTTCATATCTTTCTAAGAAATCTGAATGCTTGTGCCCCTTGTTTAAGTTAAAGCTCTTTTGCTTTAACTGAGATGTATAGGCCTAGATGCACAATCTAGACCGCTGTAGAATTGAATATCGATGCTTGTATCGATACTCAAAATAATGGGGAATGGTTGAAAAGCTGACCGTTCTGACTTGAATTAATAGAAACGCACTGATTGTCGATTATAACAAAACTGATATATTATTTATTTCATTCAATATATTTATAACAAAATTGAGCATGCGTAATCAATATTAACAAATCAATACACAAATTGACCTATAAGAAACAGGGCTCATCGACTTGAGCGATTAATAATTCACCGCAGTGAGAATGCTGACCCAGCAGTAATTCCCCTGGCGTAAATATTGTAAAAACTGCATGTAAAGCGAAAAAATGAAAATTGGCATTGCTCACGGTGGTGAATTATGATCGCTGGTTCAATAAACTTAAGAATAATAACTCTTTAAAATGCTTACGCTAGACTAAATGAAATTCTTGGTTTATCATGATTAAACTGAATTTGAATATCTTGAATTAGTAATACTAGGTTTATTTTTAACTTAATAATTAAGATCTGGGTCATAACATACTCCCCCGCTTTGAACATACCTTGTTCAACTGTCAATGTTTACCCTGAAGTCCGGGGTTGTAACTCGTCTCGGGCATAGAGAAAGTATATATAGAGAACTCACTTCAGCTGTTCAATAGAAAGAGATTACCTATCAAAGTAAGCGTCATTTGAAAAAAAAAAAAAAAATTGAAAGAAAGAATTGCATGTAGCATTTAAGGAAATTGAGCATGTATGTGACAAAGAGAAATATACTTGTTTTATGTGAAGTAGAAATGTTTACATTTTTCAATAACCAGGCACGTTGTTTTTTACACACTGGTGAATAAGGATGTAGTGGTTAACTGTTGTTTTTTACACACTGGCGAATAAGGGTGCATTGAACAGCTGCTCAAGAGTTTGCTCTATTAGTATACGCTCGCCGGTCTCGGACTGGGTCAAAGAATAACTAAATAAAAGAAAGGACACAGAAGAGTGTTCCGATTGCTTTCCATTTAAATGTACACGGCGAGAAAAGGAAAGAAAAAAAAATCAAACCCTCTTTGAACATTTTACGAATAAGACAAGAAATGTGAAAGCGAAGATTACATGCAACGAAATGGAATGACAAATGATTTATTTTCGCAAATAAGAGAGAATGGGCAGAGTTTTCTGATTTTACGCTCATAAAATGTTCCCGCGTTTTTATGAAAACATGATTTTAGAAATTGTCCCAATGTTTTTCGCAGGAATTCTAATGTTTGTTAGTGTAATCCTATGATATGTGAACAGCACGTTTTTATACCCTAGATGAAATCTATAGGGTATACTAAGTTTTTCATTCCCTTTGTAACACCTCGAAATAATGATGGTAGAGCAAAATGGATTTGATACCCACGCATAATATTAAAAGTTATTTTGATTTTTGCATGTCCGTCCGTCTGTGCGCACGATAACTCGAGAACGCGTACACTTAGGGAGCTGAAATTTTGTACACGGACTTTAAAAAAAAAAAGTAAAATTAAGTTCGAAAATGAGACAAATCGGGCAACTCCTTCGTGGGGTTGCCATACAAAAATTTCGTTATCCGCTATATATTTGAAAACTGCCTGAGAACGGCATCGTCTTAGAGAGCTGAAATTTAGTACCTGGTGTTTTCATTGTAGGTACTAGCAAACAACATTTTAAAAATGGACTAAATCGGGGAACTCCTTCTTGGTGTTGCCATATAAAAATTTAGGTTTTTTACGTATACTGTGAAAATGATCAGTCCAAGACATTTTGAAATCCTATAAAATTGGTTATAATCATTTTTTCTGTCCGACGAACCGTTCTAGAAATATATGCGAAAAACCACTGCAAAAATCAAAATTGCTCAAATGGGTGCCCATACGAAATTTCATACGGACATTCATCTAGGATATCATAAGAATTGGTCTTAGACCAATATTAGTTTTTTTACTTGTTCTGTTTACATTTGTCTTGCTCGAAAGAGATTAAGTGGGGAAATCTCATGCTGGATTCGGGGAATTTTATTTGAGAGAAATTTCACATCTCCTTATAGTGCGGTTCAATGCGAAATTTATCCCATTCTTGCCATGTGGAGGTAGGGTTACCCAATGTACATTATTATGAATAGTTTGATAGGATTTTGACGAGATCTATAAGATTTTGTCGTTCGGGTAATCCTACGTTCTCTCGATTTTTGTTTTCAACTCGTTGTCTCAGTCGCACTACAATAATGCATAGCCAAGTTCTTTTCCCCCATTCATGCAGAAGACAAAAGTATATAAGATTACCTCTTTCAGTCTAAAAAACACGGAAAATTTCCAATTTTGTTCGCCTCTGTCTTTACTTATATTTATTTATACTTTGGCTGGGTTTAGGTGGCTTAGATGTATTGCAGCATGATTTAATTGTTTTGCATCTCCAAATGATTCCAAAAATTGTAATAATGATTTCCAGGCACAGTGTTAGATATCCTACCGTGTAGTGATGGACGTGGTGTGCGTGAAATTTATTTGGGAGTTCTCTTATAACCTGCATTTGAACTTCCTTCTGAAAGGCTCTCAATTCTGATAATTTAGCGTGACACGCTATGGCATTGTGTTGTATCATTGGAAGGTGATCGAGGCTTATGGGTTTGGGAATGCTTCCGACACGTGTGTAGGACAATTTGCTGGTAGGTGGATATACATGATGCCCTAGGATCGTCAAGAATTCTTGCCTGATAACACAGTTTGCTTGAAGTTTCAAGAGACCGGAACCTTCGATTGACATTTGAGATACATCATTTCCACATACGACGTTGACTGTAGTCTTCTCCTTGAAAGCGTAGATCCATTGATTTGGGTGGAATAACTGTATCCATACTGGGTCATTGTTGGTTCTTCTGAGATCGCATGTAGGTGAGATTTCCCTGTGATGAAATAGTTCAATTTCGCACAGGCTAACATTTGCTCCTCTTCGATAGATTGGATGAAGCTGCTTGCATAAATAGATAGCTTCATCAGTTTGTAGACACGATGATTGCTGTTGCTTAGTCAATGGGTAATATTGATCTCGATGCAGATTAATTGCTAGAAACTCTGATGCAGGGTTAATTGCAACAAGTGTTCCATTGCTCAATGCTGGAATGGGAGTGACTCGGAATAATTCGAATTTCTCTAAGTTTACGAGAGGTAGTCTCAATCGAAAGATAACATAATTTTCAACGACTCGGCCCTCTATTGTCATCAAGCGATAGAACTGTAGTATAGAATCCTGGGATGCTGGTAATTGAAGAGATGTGGGTAAATGGGCCTTGATGATAGTAAGCTCTTGAGTTAATTGCCTTGGGGAAAGGAGCATGTGATTAATCCTTCCATGGTGGGTGTCGGTGTCGTGCCCTTCGAGCAATTAAAAGACGTTTTTACGATAATTACCTTTACTTCTTTATTGACTGAATGTTTTCAACTGCCCTATCTCATCAATGTTACATACATATATTCACGACCCGCACTCTTCACTTGTAGTATAATTTAATACTTCACGCTAACTTGGAAAAAACGCGACTCTGAACTGAACGCTTAACGGCGAGAATGCTACGGGCTAAAAAATACTACAGGCACTCGTCAGACCAGTCATTGGTCTTTTATGAAGTAAACTTTCTTTGCTCACAACGCGGATGTAAACAAACGACAACAACCTTGTCGTTTGTTCTACCGGTTGCAGCACCTGAGTCGCTTAGTAGTAAACAATCGCCTTACATAATAATTACTTGCGAGGTTAATTATTATTGTAATCGTCGATTGCTCCACTAAGCGCTCATCGCAGCCAGCTGTTGGGCTAAGCAGCAAAATAACCGACAATTGCAGAACAATACTATGCGAGGTTATTGTTTAGCAATTGCTGATTATTTCGCTAGAATGCGCCCTTGGCTGCTGGAAGAAGAATCTTCCTTATATTGGGCCATAACATCCCTCCCCCCTTGGAAAAACTAGTTTCCGCAGGAAACTAGATCTGAAGAGTGCAACAATCTTCAAATTGAAAATATTTTGGTTCGCGTTTACTAATTATATTCTCTTATTTTTCTTCGCTTTAGATTTTTTCTTTTCTTTCTAACATCTTTACTTTTTCATTTTTTAAAGTTTCCATTTTTACATCTTTTCTTTTTCATTTTAATTTCTCTATTTTCTTCTGATATATAAATACTTTATTAAAATATCAAATTTCATGAAAATAATAAAATAAAGAGTGCAACAATCTTAAAATTGAAAATATTTTGGTTCGCGTTCAGTTCAGATTCTTTTCCATACTTACTAATTATATTCTCTTATTTTTCTTCGCTTTACATTTTTTCTTTTCTTTCTAACATCTTTACTTTTTCATTTCTTAAAGTTTCCATTTTTACATCTTTTCTTTTTCATTTTAATTTCTCTATTTTCTTCTGATATATAAATACTTTATTAAAATATCAAATTTCATGAAAATAATCTTAGTTTATGCACTTTAATATATAATCTTACTTATTTCTTCTTAATGCGTTTTTCACGTCATACATATGCACCATATGCATTACATATTCTTTTCATATCTGTTTATGCCCTTTTTGACAATCATCTTTACGTAACACATTTCATTATATCTTATATTCCCATTTTTCTTCATTTACTTTTCTAAACAATATAAATCTTTCCTTTATACTAACAAATGTATTTATTTTTCCTCTCTTTTTTTTTTACTACTTTATAACATATTCATTTCTTTTAATTTTTAGTGCATTTTTAATTTATTTTTTAGTTACTTGAATGTATTACCAAAAGTTTTATTTTTTTGTATTCTATATGCTTTTCAATTCTCAACTATTGGCAAGTTATAATATGCTTATCACATAAACTATAGACTTATTTCTTTCCAACAACAAATGTTCCTTTCTTTTCCCTACAACTTTACAATCTTTCGTTTAATTGGCTTATTTCTTTTTTCTGCTGTATTTTGGTTTTTCTCTAACAAAAAAAAACATTTCTCGGGTTTCAACTTTCAATAGTTATTATGTGTATACATAAGTTATATATCGTATTCTAATTTTGATATCATTCCCACTTGATATTTGCTAATGCTACCTTTATTACGGTTCATCCCTATTTTGGCTTGAAAATAACATATAATTCGTATTCGGTTCTTATTATTTGTAAGATCTAGTGCCGTCTTATAATACTCTATTTTGACAAAGATAAGTAATACACATTATAATCGTAATACTACTGTGATTGCTCCAGGCTTCTTCTTGATGATTACGGACAGTTGCAGTCTTGACTTGAGGCTAAAGGATAGACTAGGTCTTCTCTTTCTCCGTTGGACTGCTCTCTTCGGTCGTTCTGGAATGTATTTCCCATATCAGGATGTTGAATGAAGCGAACTGCCAACTTACTGTTGAGGTTCTATTTTATTATGCGCATTGTTTCATTTGACCGTGCTGAAAGTTGTTCTTTGCTCACTCTTACTGACCTTTGTATCTCTGATTTGTTAAGTTCTCTTTTACTATTTCCATATGTACGACGGAGTTCTCCCAATTATATCGAGAGTCCACCCTTACATAAAGAAATATACTTGTTCTATTGAAAGTCTCGTAACCTTCTTTCTGAAATTGCGTAGCATCTTGCAGGTTTTCTGATTTCGTTAACTTTTTCGGATATTTGTCTAAAATTTGCCATTATATAAGCTTGACTATAATCATAAGCTTTTTGGCACCCAGCAAAGTCTTGGAGATAATTTCAATCTAAAATTTGCTGTCATAAAATATAAGCTTGGCTTTAATCTTCAACTCTTTACACAGTAAAGTCTTGGAGATAATTCAATCATTTTCATTTGAATATATGCATTACCAACGCATTTTTTTTTCAATCAATCTTCAGATATAGGTCAACTGTAGATAAGAAAGTGGCTGAGAGCAAAAAGTTGGCTTTTCTCAAGTGTTCATCATCACTTTCCGACACACACTATTGGTCTAATGATTGCTCCACGGAGAATATACAGAAATGAATAGATGCAACTGCCAATTCTGCTTCCGCTTCATCGAGGTTGTTTTACATTACTTATATTCTCTACTTACAATTAATTTGTCAATCTTGCGCTTATTTACGTACCTACATATTTATATATACCTATACATATATATAGTATGTCCAATTATCTTATTTATTTCTCTTTTTTTCCATTTTTCTATAATTTAAAATTTTAAACATTTTCGTTCTTTTTTTTTTATAATATCACTTTCAAACATATGCTTCTAACTTAACCTTGCTTATAATTTTACCAAGGATTTCATAACAAAGTTTCCTATTAGTAATAATGTACATAAAAAATTTTTTTTTTCTTTGATCTGTGCCAATAGTTTTTTTTTTTACTTTGCCAGTTTTTCCTCATTGTACTTTTCAAACATTACGTTTTCTTTCAGATGCTCCTTTTTTCTATTGCATCTGATTCTCTATATAAATATTTTTTTTTTAAATTGTCTTACCCCATTTTCCATGTAGATTTACCTGAGCTGTATATCTCCAAGTATTTCCTTTCTTCGGCTGTCAGTCTGTAGAGTTCTGTAATTTGAATTTAAACTTTAAACAATCCGCCCCTCAAATCTCTTCCACATTCTTAAATCATGTTCTAAATTTGAAGGCCCCGCTAAAAACCTGGTATTTCCCGGACACTTACCAACACTTACCTTATAAGGTGCCTTGAAACTTGGAGTGAATGTTGGATTTTCCGCATAACTGAAGCTTCGATCCTCTACTTTCCTCCCACCATGTTGGAATTCTGTATTAACCGGCTTCCTACTATATCTCGGAAATTTAAACTTACACTTTTTAGAAATACCCTGAGCTGGTTGGAGAAGTGGATAGGAAATGTTCCTACACTCATAGCTCAGTACAGATTTTTTAGAAGAATTACCCGTTGCGTTAGCGATTTTTACGAATGCACATCCATTCTTCAATCTATTTCCGCTGTGTGCGTTATATCTGTGCTGACTCCCAAACGCTTCGCTAGATTCTTGGGTTATAAGTTTGTTGAGGTCTAAACTTTTGTGAGCTGTGGTAAGGCTCTTTTCGCCGCATGGCACTAGAAACGGGTCCTTCAAAACAGGTACTCCTTTCACTCCATGCCGTGAAGTGTTGTCCACATTGTGTACCGTACTTTTCGATTCGGGGTTTCGGTCGTAATCGCAATATAAAATACTTTTTGCCATGCTAATTCTTTCCTCCTCTATTCTGGCCTGATACGGACTTTCTTGACTGCTATTTTGTCCAGCTGTGGATCCCACTTGTGCACAAGTTGCGAAATCATCACGAGAGGTACTTTCTTCCTTAACTTTGCCGGCGTCTTGTATCCACAGCTTCATGTTTATGCAATCAACAATAGCTCTATCGCTGAGGAAATCCATTCCAAGTATACCATCGGCTGGAATTGAGCCGGTATCACTAATGGCGTTAAATTTGCAGACATGTCGACTGTTGTCTATCTGCAACTTCGCCTCACAAGTTCTGAGGGATTCCGCCGTTACTCTCAAACATCTCCCCTACTCCTGATGGTCGAAGTTGAAGACGTTTTGCATTCTTCTCGAAGTAAGTCGCTTCCTCACGCATTGCCTCCAGAGACTCGAACTTCCTTCCCGTCAGATGTACCTGAGTGGCATGATTAAGCACACCACCCTTGAAGGTTGCCACTGCATCAGACTCTAACTCCGCTATTAGTCCTCCGTCTTTGTCCGGGTACTTTGCTGATACGGCTGTCTTGATCTGGCTCAACAGTTCCTTCAATCGGTCCGCAAATTCTCGGATGTCTTCACCTGGTCTTTGTCTGCAGGCCACCATCTCCGTTCGCAAGTCACTAAATGACTTCTTCGGCATATATCTGTTTTAATTATCAATTGCAGAGCTTCAAAATCTTTTGGTTCCTCTGAACTTACCAGATAGTAAGCATCATCCTTCAACCGATACTTCACACATTTCATAAAAATGTCCTGTTCCTCAGGCTTCAGTCGGTCGTACAAATCTTTGCCGCAGCTTAAGAATCTGTACACCTCTTTCACCAGTTTTGGAGATCGATCTCCGGAAAACATGGGTACGTACTTGAAGACCATATCCATCACTTTATCGTGTATATCCACCATTTTTATGTGATCTTCGTTTGATTTTCCACTTTCCTTATGTCTTATTTCCTTATTTTCCTTTACGCTAATTACACTGCCGCGTGCGATCGAATTTTGTTTTGGCTCCGACTGATGGTCCCAAAATACTAATCTGACTACTTTCTGCTGTTTCCTTGGTTGCTATTGCCCTTGGTGGTTGACTGACGTTCGTGCAATTCTATCGGCAATTCTCGTTCGAGTTGGGCCGCAGTCTGCTCTGCTTCCTTCAATTGAACGTTTAAGGTATCTACCTTCTTGACCAGAGCTTTAATTTCCTCGCGGCTATCCTTTAGTGCCTTTTCTATTGTCCCTTCTTCTTTTTGAATAATGTCGAAGGTTATAGTCACCAAAAGATCCACAACTGATGGTCCCAAAATACTAATCTGACTACTTTCTGCTGTTTCCTTGGTTGCTATTGCCCTTGGTGGTTGACTGACTTTCGTGCAATTCTATCGGCAATTCTCGTTCGAGTTCGGCAGCAGTCTGCTCTGCTTCCTGCAATTGAACGTTTAAGGTATCTACCTTCTTGACCAGAGCTTTAATTTCCTCGCGGCTATCCTTTAGTGCCTTTTCTATTGTCCCTTCTTCTTTTTGAATAATGTCGAAGGTTATAGTCACCAAAAGATCCACAACTTCTACTTTCGTGCTTGTTTGAGTGGCTGTTTCTAGTTCCTGTAGAATATTCTTGAGATCTCCACTCGCCACACGTTTTTTCAATTCTCCTGTTAAATGATCTGTGATATATTGCCAGTCTCTCTCACAATACTGAAGCTTTGTTTGGCACTGCTTTAATTCTTCTGATTTACTTTCCAGTTCCTGCTCTTGTGACTGGAATTGCAATAATTGCTCCCTGGTCAATACATTAGTCCTCCCCACTGACATAGATGTTTCTTGAACCCTATCGATATCTACTATTGCAAACGCGAGGAAACTTTAACACATTTAACGCAACGAAAAATCATTACATCACAAAACCTGAAGACCCACAATGAGAATAATATGTATACTATATGCGGAAAAAAATGGTCGCTAACAAAACGAAACCCTAAATAATTAAATATCTACTCATACTTTAAATTTTTCACCAAACACACGAGAAAACTTCCAAGCGCCCCTAACTATTACCGCTTAACCCAGCAACGCACACTAAGCATTAAAACAGCATCACTATTAAATTGAACAAAATCACCTCAAACGAAAATTCTGAATTAATAACTTAACCTATACTCGTAATTTAAATCATGAGTCTAGACCACACGGAGATGAGAGAAAAGTTTTTAAATTACCTTATCTAACACAGATAAATTTATCAAAATCTAAATTACACTCAACACTTCATATTATTGTATAATCACTCAATCAATCAATCACTTTAGGCTGAAAAATAAAAAATGGAGCAGCTAAAAAAGCAGAACTCCCAAAAAATAAAACAAAATGGAGCAGCTAAAAAAATCAGAACTCCCAAAAAATAAAAAAAATGGAGCAGCTAAAAAAAGCATAACTCCCAATAAATAAAAAAAATGGAGCAGCTAAAATAGCATAACTCCCAAAAAAAAAAAAAAAAAACACAATACCTTTTTAAACCGGCTGCGCCAAATTGTCGTGCCCCTCGAGCAATTAAAAGACGTTTTTACGATAATTACCTTTACTTCTTTATTGACTGAATGTTTTCAACTGCCCTATCTCATCAATGTTACATACATATATTCACGACCCGCACTCTTCACTTGTAGTATAATTTAGTACTTCACGCTAACTTGGAAAAAACGCGACTCTGAACTGAACGCTTAACGGCGAGAATGCTACGGGCTAAAAAATACTACAGGCACTCGACAGACCAGTCATTGGTCTTTTATGAACCTATACTACTCGGAAGTAAACTTTCTTTGCTCACAACGCGGATGTAAACAAACGACAACAACCTTGTCGTTTGTTCTACCGGTTGCAGCACCTGAGTCGCTTAGTAGTAAACAATCGCCTTACATAATAATTACTTGCGAGGTTAATTATTATTGTAATCGTCGATTGCTCCACTAAGCGCTCATCGCAGCCAGCTGTTAGGCTAAGCAGCAAAATAACCGACAATTGCAGAACAATACTATGCGAGGTTATTGTTTAGCAATTGCTGATTATTTCGCTAGAATGCGCCCTTGGCTGCTGGAAGAAGAATCTTCCTTATATTGGGCCATAACATCGGTGATAGTGTCTATTATTGCTGATTGTGTTTTTTGAAAGTTTAACGTCATCAGAGTCAGTTCCATTACTAATGAAGAAAACAGTTCCATCGCTTTCTGCTGATACAGTCCTTCACTGATATTATTTATGCGCAGGTTTATCTGGTCAAGGTGATCATCTATTTCTTGGAACTTTCTGTCAACACTTTGTTGATCAGTTTTCATTATATTTATTGTGGAGTCGATCAAAGACGTCTGATTTTTTAGGAGTGTGAGGAGACGGTTTTCATTTTCCTTTATGTCATCAATAGTGTTAGACATTTCTGCTGCATATTACGAGTCCAGTACGCCGAACAGGGCATTCGCCACATTGCCAATGATATTGTTACGTGCCACAAAGTGAATCAAGCGACATCTCTTAGGAATGGAAACAACTTTAGGTTAGTGTCATCTTAGTATACTTTGGGTTCGGAGAACGGAATATTCAGGAAGGTTCTAGGATAATTCGTAGAGTATAAATACGGCGCTCTGACAGCTAGGAGGCGGAGTATTATTTCAGACAGCGAAGTGAACGAAGTAAACTATTTGGATTGCGATAATTAGAAGTACAGTACTAGCGATAAATAAAGAGTCGACTTGATAATTATTTGTGAATTTGTGAGAGTAAACAGTAAAGTTAAATAAATAAAGAACTTTTGAATTATATCTGAAATATTGTGTTTTAAATAACGAACTAAGGCCACGCTCGTAACAACTGGTGTCAGAAGTAAAATAAAATCGCGAAATAAATTGGTGGCATTTGAATTTGAAGTTCAAAGAGTGATTAATTTTGTGAAATCGTGTGTAAAAATTCCGAAAGATAATTTTATATTAAACTGTGAGTGAATTACAAAAGACGCAAGAATGGGACGCAAGCTAGAGGAGCTTCGCATACAGGAATTGAAAGTGGAGTTGGGGAAGCGGTCATTACAAACGACTGGCCTAAAGAATGTTCTAGTCGAGCGACTTAGACAAGCTTTGATAGAGGAAGAAAAGAATCCTGAGACATTCGTTTTCGAAGAAGAACCAGAAATTGAGGAAGAGCCTGCAATGAACATAGAACAGCTTTTAAGTACTTTAATGAGCAAAATGGAAGCTCGTTTTGATGAACAAAAGAATTCTCTCCAGGAACAAAAAAATTCTCTCGAGGACCACAAGAAATCTCTAGAAGCCCGTTTGGACGAACAAAAGAATTCTATGGAATCCCGTTTAGATGAACAGAAGAAATCACTGGAAACGCGTTTGGATGAACAAAAGAGTTCTCTGGAGAATTGTCTAGAAAATCGCTTAGAGGAACAAAAGAATTTCCTGAAAAACTCGTTAGACGAACAAAATTTAAAAATTGAAGGAATCGAGCAAGAAGTGGCGGAAATTCAACAAAAAGTGACCGAACAGCTTGACAACTTCAAATCAGATTTGGAGAAGATGAAGCATCGACAACCACGGCACGAAGGAATTGAAATATCCAATGCAGGCAGAATGAAACCTCCAATATTTGATGGACAAAATTCGTGGCATATTTTCAAGAGACAATTCGAGGCTGCTTCCGAAGTAAACGGATGGAATGATGCAGACAAAGCTACAGCTCTGGTATTAGCACTTCGAGGTTCTGCATCAGAGCTTTTACAAACTATACCGATAGAAAGGCAACGTGATTATACTTCATTAGTACAGGCGATAGAGTTACGTTATGGAGATGAACACATGCAGCAAGTATATCGCCTACAGCTACGCAACAGGATTCAAAAGCATGGCGAATCACTACAACAACTGCAGGCTGATGTGGAAAGATTAGCTTATCTCTCATACTCTAGCGTAAATGCGGATTTCCTTAATGAAGTGGCAACAGAAGCATTTGTGAACGCTATTGCAGATCAAAATTTACAACAAGCGTTGAGGCTAGCAGGAAAGAAATCAACAGCAGAAGCACTAGCCTATGCACTAGCGTATGAATCTGCCAGGCAAGCTTCCCGAAGTGCAGTACGAGTGAGAGAAATTTCGGTGGAGGAATGTACTTGTAATAGAATGCAGCCATCACAGAGCAATTCTTCACGCGGTATTCTGCGATGCTGGAATTGCAATAGACCAGGACACCTCCAAAGGGACTGCAGAAAACGCCGACGAATGGAAGCGCTAGAAGAAGGGCAGAGATATCGAGCTGGGCAAAGATATGGAGTTGGGCAGCAGACTCACAGCAGAATACCGTCATCAGAGACCACTCCTTCGCGTGGTGTCATTCGATGCTGGAAATGTAGTAGACTGGGACACCTGCAAAACGACTGTAGGAAACGAGGACGAATGCAAACAACAGAAGAAGAAGGGAGAAGATGGCGAGCTAGAGAGCAAGCTTTCCGTGAAGAGACTAGACTGCAACCTCATGACTTTGAAATCCCATACCGCAAAGGACGTATCCACGGATATGCAGAAGCTTTTTCACAACGTCCATGCAATCCTGAATGGAATCATTGCGGACGGATGGAAGAAAAAGATGACGATGACTACAATGATGATAACGAAAGTCGAAAGAAGAAAGGAAAGAAATCAAAAGATGATGATGATTACGGTGATAAAAGTAAAAAGAAGAAAGGAAAGAAATCCAAAGATGACGATGACTACAATGATGATAACGAAAGTCGAAAGAAGAAAGGAAAGAAATCAAAAGATGATGATGATTACGGTGATAAAAGTAAAAAGAAGAAAGGAAAGAAATCCAAAGATGATGATGATTACGGTGATAAAAGTAAAAAGAAGAAAGGAAAGAAATCCAAGAGCGAGGATAATGAAAGAAAGAAAAAGACGAAAAGTAAAGGGTCTAAAGATGCTGATAATGACGATGATAAGGGTATAATGAAGGTCGGAAAAGGTAAAGATGAAGTTTCTGACGATGATGATAATAAGAAGCGCAAAGGCGGCAATGAAAAGGATGACAACGGCAATCGAAAGGGCAAGAAATTTGAGGACAAAGGAATCAAAGATAAAAGACGAAAGAAAAATCAAAGCATGGAAGAGTGTTTCAACAGAACATTAATCAGACATCTCAGGAAGGTCTTCAACTATAATCAACGCGATTGGTTTCGACATATTCCTATATTTCTAATGGCTTATATATCAGCTGTTTACAATATGACCAGACAAAGCACATTTAAGGTCATTTTCGGAAAGGAAATGCGCTTACCTAGCGACCTCAAGTTTGGTATACCCAATGGCGAACAAAAGTTACCAGAAGACTACGTAACAAAGCTCAGACAACGATTAGCTAATGTGCACGAGGCCACGAGACGTTCTCCAAAGTTACCACAACACTGGGAGAGACCGTATGCAGTTAAAACTAAAATTAATAACATGCCATACAAGAATCAGCGCGGTACAAGATGCAAAAGAAAAATCGTTCATCTAGATCGCTTGGGTCAATACGGAGAGCACCAAGACCGTGGACCATCTGTTGTTCGGGACGAACAAATTTTAAGAAGGGGGTAGTGTTACGTGCCACAAAGTGAATCAAGCGACATCTCTTAGGAATGGAAACAACTTTAGGTTAGTGTCATCTTAGTATACTTTGGGTTCGGAGAACGGAATATTCAGGAAGGTTCTAGGATAATTCGTAGAGTATAAATACGGCGCTCTGACAGCTAGGAGGCGGAGTATTATTTCAGACAGCGAAGTGAACGAAGTAAACTATTTGGATTGCGATAATTTGAAGTACAGTACTAGCGATAAATAAAGAGTCGACTTGATAATTATTTGTGAATTTGTGAGAGTAAACAGTAAAGTTAAATAAATAAAGAACTTTTGAATTATATCTGAAATATTGTGTTTTAAATAACGAACTAAGGCCACGCTCGTAACAATATTAACAGCACCTCTTTTGGTTCTAGTAGATTTAGTTTTGGCGTGTACGAGTTCATTATCAGTAGAAATTTCCTCTTACAGACGATTGAATTGGTTAACTAGTTTGACACACAAACTAGTCTGTTTTAGCACAAAGAGAAAGTTTATCTGAGTGCATAGGTGATCTAGGACTTTGGTGCTATTTATAATTGCTTGAAAATCGTTCCAGTATGTCTCCATTTCATAATAGACTACAAGGTTCCATTCATTTGATATTATGTTAGTCGTGCCGATATTCTCAAAATATAACCCAGGTTGTGGTGTGAAAGGGGATGTTTCAATAGGCTGTCCTCTGATAATGGGTAAAATCATACAGGTTAAGAGAAGTGTTGGTAGTGCGGAACCGTACGTGTGACGTGTCTTTTTTTTTTTGGAACCTCGCCGCTACTGCATGTAGAGTTGTCGTAAGCTTCTACTAATTGGGATGAGTCTCGTCGTTTTGAAGTTTGACCTTCTCTGTCCTGATCATCATGACTAGCCGATCTATCTTCGTTATCGTCCTCTATAGGCAGTGGAGCGAGCCTGTGTATTGGTCGCCGTAATGTATTATTTGCCGTTCGAACGCGTCGACTACTCGGACAAGACCATCATTGCCCTTGAATGTTTTCACAATTCTTCCTAGCGGCCATTTGAGTGCTGGCAAGTTATCCTCCTGTATGATAACGACATTTGGACATTTGGACATTTTGGCAGCTTTGCTTCCCTTAACACGATGCTGCAGTTGGTTGAGATATTCTCTTGACCATCGCCTCCAGAACTCCTGTTTAATGTGAGTCACTAGTTTCCATCGTTTGAGAAGACTTATTGTTGTTTCTTCACATCTGGGATCAATGGAGGCCGTGAGGGGCTCACCGATCAAGAAGTGTCCAGGGGTCAAAGCCGTGAAATCATTTGGATCAGAGGACATGGATGTAATTGGTCTGGAATTGAGTATTGCTTCTATTTCAATCATGACCGTTTCCAGCTCTTCATACGTAAGTGAAGCTGAAGCTAAGCTGCGTTGGAGTAGGTATTTGGCTGACTTAACGGCTGCCTCCCATAGACCTCCAAAATGGGGAGCTCGCGCAGGTATGAAATGGAAGTCAATTCCGCTTGCGCTGCACCTTGTTTCGATCACTTCTCTCGCCTTGTCTGCGAAGATGCTATCCAGTAGTTCTTGTAGTTGGTTTCTGGCGCCAACAAAATTCGTAGCATTATCGCAATATAATTTCTGGCAGTGCTCCCTTCTGCCCATGAAGCGTTTCAGAGCACCAATAAATGCGTTCATTGTTAGATCACTCACTACTTCCAAATGCACTGCTTTGGTGGCAAAGCAGCAAAACACTGCTACATAACTTTTTTGAGGTTTCTTCCCTCTGAGATGAAAATGCGTCCATATTGGCCCACAGAAATCCACACCTGAGTTAGTAAAGGGTCGTGCCGGTTGTATTCGGGTAGCTGGAAGATTCCCCATTAACTGTGTTCGCATTTTCGGATTGCTTCTGAAACATCGGACACAGTTTTGCACTATGGAGCGTGCGATGGTTTTCCCTTTTATTGGCCAGAACTGTTGCCTTGTTATTGCCAGGAGAGCTTGTGGGCCGACATGACGATGATTTCTATGGATGTGGGTCATTAAAAGTTTTGTAAATGGATGATTATAGGGCAGGAGCATGGGATGCTTGGCATCATATGACAGAGATGGGGTATCTAATCTTCCTCCGACTCGAATGAGCCCCTGATCGTCTAAAAATGGAGCAAGGTTAATAAGCGGGCTGGATTTATTTAGCTCCGTTAATTTTTGTAGCTGAGATAGATCATCTTTAAAATTTTCCTCTTGCATGATCTTAATTATGGTGAGTAATCCCTTATCTAATTCTAGGCTTGTCAATGCACAGTTCTTATTTAGGTTAGTTTTGTCTTTATTTCTGGTAATATCTATGAAACGTAGAACGTAAGCCGTGATCCGTTGCAATTTTTTGAAGGTATTTTGGTGATTTATATGATATACGAAATGTGGAATGCTGTTTTCGACTGTTGCTGGGATTGCAGTGCGTTTCCTTTCAAGCTCGCATTCGGAGTCTGTTTTATATGGTTTTGGTCATCTTGATTCTTCACCGTGTAGGACGGGAGGTCCATAAAACCAGAGATTGCAGCCTTCTAATCTTTCTGGAGCAATACCACGGGATAGAATATCGGCAGGATTTTCCTTTGAATTTACATGCCTCCATTGTTGGGGTGATGACAGTTCGTGTATAGAAGCAATTCGATTGGCGACGAATGTTTGAAATGTCGACGATCTAGAGTTTATCCAGGCGAGAACTATCTCCGAATCGGTCCAGTAGAATGTGACGGCATCTTCCATTTGGAGATCTGGCATTGCACGCTTGGTAAGCTCAGCAGTAAGCTTCGTGGCACATAATTCAAGTCTAGGTAGTGTCAATTGCTTAGTTGGAGCTACTCTCGACTTAGCGCAGAGTAACCTCACTACGATACGGTTATGACTACTGACAGAACGGATATAAACGGCTCCTCCGTATGCCCTTTCAGAAGTATCTACAAAGGCATGTATTTGTGTGGATCTTGGGCATTCTTGGCTGAACACGTGTCTTGGGATTCTTATGTCATTCAATAATTGCAGCCCTTCACGAAATCCATCTTGTATGAAGCTCTGATGGGACTGCGGCATCCCAGTCAAGTTTAAGATTCCATAATTGTTGAAGGAACATTTTGGCGGTAACGAAAACTGCCCCCATAATTCCGAGCGGGTCGAACAAGTGAGCTATGTCCGCTGATATGAGTCTTTTGGTCACTCGATCTGTTTTAGTCCAATTGGTTTTAATGCAGAAGACATCATTTTTTGGTATCCATGTTAAGCCCAGGGTTTTGATGTGCTCTTCAACTTCATTATTGAAGTCCAATTGAATAGCAGTATCTTCTCGTGAAATGTTTTGAAGTAAGCGTGGATGGTTAGCACACCACTTTCGGATCTTGAATCCGCCTTTCTGGAGTAAAGCAATCAGTTGTCTTTGTGTGTCAATGGCTGTGGCTAGGCAATTGGACCCTGTCATGATATCATCTACGTAGAAATCGCGCTGAATTACCTCCGAAGCTGTAGGATAATCCTTGCCATCATCCTGTGCCAACCTTTTTAGACATCTTGTGGCTAGGAATGGAGCTGTTGTTGTTCCATAGGTCACTGTGTTCAACTGATAGAATTTCAGTGGAGCATTCGAATTACTTCTCCATATGATTATCTGAAATCGACGATCTTCTTCATTGAGTAGCACCTGGCGGTACATCTTCTCGATGTCAGCTGTGAAGACGAATTTGGGCAATCTGAATCGCAGCAAGATTGAAAAGAGTTCGTCCTGTATAGTCGGTCCTGTTGCTAAGACATCATTCAGCGATACGTTCGTGGAAGTTTTGGCAAATGCATCAAAGACAACTCTTAGTTTGGTCGTTAAGCTTTCGGATTTGATAACGCTATGATGAGGAAGAAAGTAGTATGGATGTTGAATAGTTCTTTCGTCAATTTCCTGCATGTGGCCGAGCTTGATATATTCATTCATGAATTCCACGTATTGTGATTTGACATCCTTGTGTCTGGCAAGTCTTAGTTCTAGCGACAGGAATCTTCGTAGAGCGATATCCTTGGACTCCCCTAGCTTGTCAGTGGCTTGATTAAAAGGTAGGCGCACTATGAATCGTCCCGTAGGGTCTTTTTTCACAGTTTGGTTCAAATGATTCTCACATCGTGCTTGCTCTGGTGAGAGTGTTTGAGAAGTAGTGTCAACTTCCTCCAGTCTCCAAAACCTTTCTATGTCAAACGTTTCATCTTCACTGCAAACCCCACAGGTGGCCTTGTCTAAGTGTCTTCCGCGACCCTTCAGGCTACTATCCAGCCAAATACAGTATTCTGGGGGGTTGGTAAGTTTTCGGCCAACTTTATTTGGCCTATACATAGCAGGTCATGGTAGAATTCTGCTCCCAGCAGTACGTCTATACGAGATGGATTGTTGAAGTTGGGATCGGCTAATTTTATATTTTTTTGGTATCGCCCAGGAATCTGTACTTATTTCTTGAGTAGGTTGAGGTGCTATGATTTGTGGCAGAACGAAGGCCTCTACCCTAGTAGCAAACCCATTCAATTTTGACTGCAAGAGCATATTTACTCTTCGTTGTGTATGCTGTTTTTTTTGTCCAATGCCTTGTATCTGCATCTGTTGAGAAGTACCAGTCAGGCCAAGTTTTTTAATCATTCTTTCGGTTATGAAGTTAATCTGGGATCCGGAGTCCAGTACTGCTCTGCATTCGACGCGCATTCCTTTACTGTCAACTAAATTCACGAGAATTGTACTCAATAGAATGTAATTTTGTTGTCCTGTGGCTGTTTGTGCGGTTAATGTTGTTGGTCTGTCGTTAACTTCACCTTTCGTTGGTGATTGTGGAAATACTTTTGGAAGTGACTGAGATGAGGCTGAATATGTCTCGATATGTACCAGAGTGTTGTGTTTTCTACTACATTTTGTACAGCTACTCAATGTGCACTGCTGTGATGAATGGCCCGGTCTCAGACAGTTGATACACAAATTATGTTTTTTGACGAAAGTTAGCTGGTTTGATGGTGTTAGTCGAAGAAAGTCCTTACACGAGAATAGTGCGTGGTTTCCCTTGAATGATATGCAATTTAGGATAGTTGTAGCAGCAGAGGTGAAAGGTTTTGTTGTGCCTTGTTTAATGTTGTAGTTTCTTAGAATTTTTGCCTTGCTTCCAAGTGCTTCCAGAGATTGGAATCGATTCTCCAGAAATGATAAGAGGCTCTTCATAGATTGAAGATTTCGTGGATGACTTAGAGATTGTTCGTATAAACGATGTGTGGTTTGATCCAATTTCTTGATTAGCACATGCATTAGTATTGGATCCCAATTAGCGGTGGAAACCTTAAGATTCTTCAAAGCCAGTAAACATTCCTGCGTTGTATCATGGAGCGTTTTAATTGCTATAGAACTTTCGTTCACAATAACTGGTTGCGATAATAATTTGTTGAGTAGAGCTGTGACTAACAATCTGGAGTTTCATAGCGATCCTTTAACATGTCCCAAGCAGCGGTGTAATTTTCATCTGACAAAGTTAAATGGCGTATTAACCTTTCAGCTTCCCCAGACAAGTTTGTTTTAAGATACCACATTTTGTGGCAATCGGCCATTGATTGTTTGTGAACCATTTGGTTAAACAGATCATAAAACTGACGCCATTTTAAATAGTCTCCATCAAATTTTGGAAGGACTATTTTTGATAGTTTCATCATGGTCTTATTGTTGATTGTTGTACTAGAAGTTTTCAATTTATCCCGTTTGTCAGATAGATAAACTAGTTGATCTTGTACCTCTTCTTCTAATTGCACGTACTCATCAACATTGTAACCCATTTGAATTGGATCTTCGGCTAATTCCCAGATATTCTGGTTTATATTTTCAATCTGCAACCAATGTTGATTTAACCTGCTTATTATCAGGTCATAATAATTTTTATTCTGTTGATCCTCATCCATTTTCATTCCTGCAATGAGCCGACGAAGTGCCTTGATGACTTCTCCTTGTCGTCTTATTGCTCGAAATATTTGCTGTTGTGGGTTTGATTGAATCTCTGTAGTCCTACGACACTCTTCATGAGCACTGGTGTCATCAGACCTTTGTAGTTTTGCATCTGTGGGATCTTGGTTATGGGCGTTGTCACTTGTACCAGCTATGACCTCTTTAGTGGTGGCTTTGTTGAATAATTTAATTTGGCTGGTGAAATGCTTTTGATACTTGTTGAAGATGGTTAAAATGACGTTATAGTAATCATTCGTGAAGTAGGCATGATCTCTGGGTACATTCTGTAATACTCGTATCTTGGTGTCTGTAGCATCAAACAAGGACCAACGTTCTTCGAGACGCCTACGTCGTTCCTCATAATATGTTAAGGTTTTCTTGTCGACCGAGTCTTTCTTATAATTCGAGATTATTGCTTCAATCTCATCTCCCTTCAGATCTTGTTCCTTGAACAGTGCTTCCATAATTTTGTTAAGTTACGGAGGTTTTCGTGTTAATGAGATTTTCACTCAATCTCACTTGTAATCTCACTTTGTGATGGGAAGTCAAATGAAATCTTCCTTCAAAGGCGATGATAAGTTTTCCTTCTGGCGGAAATAAGCGCCTCAGTTTCAACCAAAATGAATGCATGTATGTCACGTCGGGGTCACCAATGTTTAAGTTAAAGCTTTTTTGCTTTAACTGAGATGTATAGGCCTAGATGCACAATCTAGACCGCTGTAGAATTGAATATCGATGCTTGTATCGATACTCAAAATAATGGGGAATGGTTGAAAAGCTGACCGTTCTGACTTGAATTAATAGAAACGCACTGATCGTCGATTATAACAAAACTGATATATTATTTATTTCATTCAATATATTTATAACAAAATTGAACATGCGTAATCAATATTAACAAATCAATACACAAATTCACCTGTAAGAAACAGGATACATCGACTTGGGCGATTAATAATTCACCGCAGTGAGAATGCTGACCCAGCAGTAAGTCCCCTGGCGTAAATATTGTAAAATCTGCATGTAAAGCGAAAAAATGGAAATTGGCATTGCTCACGGTGGTGATTTATGATCGCTGGTTCAATAAACTTAAGAATAATAACCCTTTAAAATGCTTACGCTAGATTAAATGAAATTCTTGGTTTATCATGATTAAACTGAATTTGAATATCTTGAATTAGTAATACTAGTTTAATTTTTAACTTAATAATTAAGATCTGGGTCATAACACCCCTGTTCGAAAGAGTGAGCCACCAGAATCAATGCATCAATTCGTTTAGACCGTTGTCAAATTCTTAAGAACAATTTGCAAGTGTATTTCTAAGAAAAATTTTATGCTTCCCTACGAACGTAGAAATTTTGAACAACTCTTGAATCAGTGTCGCTATGAAAAATCAACGGGTGGCTAGGCATTGATTGCATAGAACTAGGGTTCTACTGGAAGATGCAAGAACGTTAAAACAAAGTTGGTTAAGTGTTATGGTCGTAGCTATTGCATATAGTAATATGCTACATGTAAAATGTTGATGCATGTAAGGTGGCCTTAAAGTAAAACGCAGAATAAACGCACCCGACCGAGAGTAATGCTTCGTCAAGCTCGTGTGACATGTCAGTGAAGAAAAGTAAGAAGAAGGCAATCTTCTCTGTTGTAGTCAAATCGCCTCAAGTGGAACATCGAGGAGAATAAACCAAAAGATTTCGGAAACATCGGCCAGGAAATAAACATTGTAAGTAAATTTAGAATATTTCTCAGCCCCCTCACTGATAAATTTTCCATTAATAGAATTATTTCCATCTATCTGCACAAAATAAGTCCTCCCAAAAGTCGATTAGGAATTCGATAGCTCCTCAATATCAACACAGAAGTAGGAATCGTAGTACATTCAAGATTTCTACAAATATTCTACAAAATATTCTACCAATATTTCTTTCTCAAGGGTGAAATATTTACAGCATACGGACATTTTCAAGAATCAGTACTACATCTAAGACATGCTTTAGAATGTATCCTCAGCATGAGCTAATTTTAAAAAAAATTCCACGTGATGTAGAGAATCCACCCGCATCACCTTTACATGTGTACACAATTTGCATAATTGCGGTCGGATAATTGCTGTTCTCATAGAGACTGTAACATTGTCAGACAATTCAGAGACCAAGAGTTCGCAACCAGAATTTGAACCAAAAATGCAGCGACATTATGATCGTGCTATGACAATGAGGTCGCTGAAAGGTTTTTTCTACACGCACCTTTAAGCACAGAAAACGTTAAACGAAGAGTATTATTATTAGTCTTGATAATATCTTTTTCACATCGTAAATCTAAGTGTGATACTTTGTTTTAGATTCCTATTTCTTTGGATAAAGTGAATGCTCTTTTCGCTATATTAATCTGTAGAACTGTTAAAAGCACTCACCTTCTAAGGTGACAAGTTGTACTGTGTTTTGGTTAGCTGATGCATTAATCTGTGCATATGCAATGAAAGATGATTTTCACAGCGTTCTCTATAATTATTGCGTCTATTTGATTCGTTTATTTGTACTTCTCAGTGGAATGTGTACTCAAAGTGTCGTCGATTGCCAAAATAAAAAGGAAAGGAAAACCAATACGTGGGGTCACATAAAATAAATTCGAAGGAGATATTTATATGCCTGGACTGTTGTCAAATTTTTTCAAGAAACGAATAATACTAAGGAAAGTGTGTATCACGTCGGTCACATAAAATTGCATATTTTGGATTAAGGTTCTCGATAAATCATATAAGCGCTACATTGGGCTGGCTGCCTTTATAGTGTTTCTTTTAGCAAGTAAGCAGTGGCATGCGGATCATCACGGAGGCGCCTCGGCGATGCATCCACAACAATGAATTCCATGTAAGTTGTTGCCACTTGGTTTTTTTTATACATTTAAATTAAGCAAAAAGGGACTTTGGACAATTGTGCCACCCAGGGTCAAATGGGAGGATGGGGCTGGCAAGGAAGGTACAATACCTACGCCTTCCACTGGAATGCAGGTAGGTGACGTAAGGGTCCCTTCAGGACCGAGTGTATGCTGGCTGTTCGGTTGCAGGCACGAAGTTTTTTTTTTGATTATGGCTGACGGCAGCGGCAGGTCTTTTGTGGAACCCCCACACTCTCCGCCAATGGTTGAGGCGAACTAGCGTGCCGCCCTGCAGTCAACGCTGTCCGTCGAGTGATCTGTCAGCTCATGCTGGCAGTCTGGACTTCACGTCCAAGCCAATCACTCAACATAATACCACAACATAAGTCTCGGCTTAAATACAAATGTGACGGGCAACGGTAAACGACGAAAAAATGCCGCTGTCAAACTTCTAAAAGCACAGCGCCTTACTCCCTGTCTACACTTGCCATGAAAAATTGCTTACCATATTTTATGGTAAGGCCCGTCTTGGAAAAAAAAATCTTGGTGTGGGCAAATTATGTTATGACATTTCATTTTTGGTTGGCCGATGACGTTATCAAGACCGAAAAAGACTGCGGTCAGAGGACTGATTGCACTAAAGAATTTGGAGCTCGCCGAATTAGAAGAGATGAAAAAATTAAGAAAACGAATGTACACCTTTATAGTTCCACAAGCACTCATTTAGTTCGTAAAAATTAATTAAATTAATTAGTTCCGAACGCGTTAGCTTCATTTCAGCCATTTTGATTATAAACGTCAAATTTATGGAAAACAATTTTTTTGGAAATATATGGTACGCCATATGGCCTACCATGAATTATTGCCATGGCTACACGGTCTACACTGGGAATTCCGTAGCAATAATATATGTTAGGCCATAATTTATGGCCAGTGTAGACAGGGGGCTATGACTGAACTACAATAGAAGTATACGTAAGTACATATACTTACGTAAAGCGAACGCGCCCTTTAATTTAACAGACGTACACAAATTAATTTTAACGGGGAACTTTCGTTAAGTTTAAATATCCAATTTTCCGTAAGTATAGTGCGCTATAAATCGTAAGAACGCGATGTGTCCAAACAATTAAATTATTACTAAATGATTAAAAGTGCAAAGTCAAAATTAAAATGGAATAAAAATGGTACTGCGAATTAATAGCAAGCACAAATCTTCAATTAAATCAACTTCAATTTGTTAATTTTTTAACTTTAACCATTTTTTAAAATAACTCTTACGGAATCTGTTATATATTTCAATTTCTAATTTTGCCGTCGTCGCCAACAAAATCAAACGAATGAAATTGTTGTGTCATTTATTATTGTCAAGGTTTCGAAACAATGAATTTTGATGACAAATTGATTGAGGAAGTGCGAAATCATAAAATAATTTATGATATACCTAGGAGATAACCAGTATAGACGAGTTGACAAAAAAGACATGGTTTGGATGGATATTTCGAGGCGCTTAAATACAAATGGTAAAATTGTGATATTTTTGGCATTTAGTTTGATTTTAATTTAGTTAATTTCTGTATTTTAATTTTTTCCTCTCCACACTTTGGTCCATTACAATTCATTCAAAATAATATAAAAATCTGTTTCAAAATGCTCAAAACTAATAACAAATGAAATCTCAGTATCTTCTTCTTTCACAATCGCTGCTCACTGCCTGTCGTTGCAATTGTACTCCCAATTTTTCGGCTACCTGTTTTGACAGCAACTTTCCGCTGCCATCTACCGTCGGAAAATCAGATAGGTAAAATAAAATGTATGATCGCTTACCAATTTCTTAGAAACAATAACACTTTTAAACTCGAAAGTAATGAGTAATGGGCGCAGCAAAAATATAAAAGCATCTTCATAACTAGGGTGCTAAGCATTACTTGCCATTTTCTACACAATCAAATACTAAAATAAATTTGCATTCCAAAATTACTTACTATCCTGTGATAGGTATGACGAAGAGGTACGAGCGAATGTTTATTATACCCAATCCACTATTACTACTCAAATCACCGCGAAGGTTAGTTGGCGCGCTTTAGGGGAGGGTCATGACCCCAGTGACCCCCCCCCCACCCCACCCCTGTATACGCGCCTGCTATAGCACGGGGTTGTGAGGGTCCCAGAGTTAACAAATATATATTTTTAAGCAAACTGTTATGGTAGTATGTAGAGTGATTGACATCTGACGTGAAGTCCAGACTGCCAGCAAGAGCTGACAAATCACTCGGTGGACAGCGGCACGCTAGCTCGCCTCGGCTATTGGCGGAGAGTGTGGGGATTTTCCACGAAGACCTGCCGCTACCACCAGCTATATACACAATTTTTCCTGCCTACAAATCAAAAGGCCGTAGCACACATTCAGTCCTTAAGGGACTTTTACACCACTTACCTACATCCATTGGGAAGGTACAGATGTTTGGCCTTCTCTGCTCGCCCCAACCACCCAATTGACACTGAGGGCAGATAGTTTTCACTGTCCCTATGTTGACCTGAAAACAGAAGAGTAGCGGACCTAGACGACCTTCACACTAAGAGTGCTCCAGGAAAGTGAAAGGAGTAATTAATACCTTAATGTTTCATCTCGTTATAAAAAAAATCCATTTAATTAATATATTAACAAACAATCTAAATTAGCTTCAGCACATCTGGCCATTGTCTGACTACAATTTTAGTTTTCTTCTTAGATTAAGGTACACTGTTGTCAGCAATCACACCGCATCAATTGGGAGTTTATACAGAATCAACACAAAATTCAAATAGCATCGCGACAAATTCAATATGATAACAATATAAAATTTAAAGGAATATCAGTAAAGAAATTCAGGGTAATATCACAAAAATTTTAACATAGTTTCTCTATAATATCCGTTCAAGGCAAAGGTACTGAACAATGATCTACTTGACGTTAAACGATCCCTCCAAGAAGCTCCCTATGTAGCCCTCACTGGACAGGTCACTTAATGTACTTGCCTAATTTACGGTTCACAAGAACTAAATTTGTATATATCTATAG
Organism: Dioctria linearis; assembly: GCA_963930735.1. NCBI lineage: Eukaryota > Metazoa > Arthropoda > Insecta > Diptera > Asilidae > Dioctria > Dioctria linearis. The sequence continues at coordinate 208,483,445 of OZ005740.1, forward strand.
CCAAACTGCACGAATCTTGGATCTATGTAAACAAAATTAACTTTTCCAAATTCAATAAAAATAACTTCACGTAGTTCTAAGTTCTAACAATTAAAATAAAAACACTATTACCCCTTTTCTAAAGTCGCAAGTTCGTAACAAGGCTTTGACAGGAGCGTATTAACGTTAATACCCACTGTAAAAAGACTAGACTACTATAGAAAGCAAGATAACTGATATGCAATAGGGTTAACATTGTTACATATGCACTAAAAGTATTTTACCTAAAAATAAAAAGAGACGAACTGTGAACTTCGGTTATGTCTATGCACTGCTTATTGTTTGATGATTTTTTTGGGATTCGAAAACTGCACCCAATCTATCACGCGTGGTCCAAAGAGACCAAAACGCGAGGTCCTGCCTTGTCTCTTTCGTTAGACTTATATAATACCATCGGAGATCCCCTGGGGATGCCTCTGGCGCTTACATTGGCAACATAGGAATTTGAGGGCCCCCTTTTGCATGTAATTTCAAATAAGGTGCGCCCTTTTTGTTGCGTTTTTTTTTGTTGTGTTGCCTGTCGACGAAGTTTCGTGAGTATTGCGAGCATTTACAATACGTGGACAAAATTTATTTTTACCTTTTTTGGATTTCTTGAATTTATTTGGTGCCTGTGGCAGTGGATCTCTTTTTGGACTAGGCCTTCTGATCACGACAGCCGACGGAAGTGGGATACCCGAGCAAAACGCACAGGCGTAGGTTACATACTTCCGCCACTGATTAGGTTGAAATTTTTGGCAGACCTCACCAATATGTTACACGATTATTTATTACGCCGCGTGTAATCGATAAAAAGGACGTTAACTCTCTTTACCTATGGCGACTAACACGATTTTCAAGTCTGCAAAAAGATCGCGTCACTTTCGCTCTTTTCTTTAACATGCCAAAATTCAACTCACCTAGCGCTCTTCTTCTTCCCATTAGGGAGCGTTCGGCGCGTATAGATCTCCATCCATACAGAAAACAGTAGACCGAGTGTACAAGGTGTATCTAGTCTCAGTGTAGCATACTGCTATATGCAGTATGCTATGACCATAACAAAACAACCATCACCTAAAATTCAGGAAAAAAAAAATAATAATGAAATATAAAACAAAGGCAATAATAAATGAAATATGCAACTCAAGTAAATATACAAGCAGCCTTCAGAATAACAAGTTTCACAAGTTTCAAAAGCAAAACACGCCAAATTTAATCTTACGTTTCCCAGAAGGCCAAGTAGCCGTGGCCCATGGTACAAAGATAACAAGTATGGCCGATTCGAGAGGAATTTTTTGTGTTGCTACGCCACGAGGTGACTAAAGTCATTTCCAGCGAATTTGTTTTGAGTTTTAGGTAATTTTATTGACTGAAATATATTAAAATATTTAACAAAACATTAGTTTCTTCGTTTAAATCACGTCGAGAAAAGTAATTATGTGCTAGTGGGAAAGCACAGAAATTTCCAAATAGAAATTTTTTTTCCACTGAGATAAGGACGATTGAAATTGAGACGAACAAATTTCTGATAATTCTCGCCAAAGGAGGCAAACCAATTGACAGATTTTCCGGCCATATACATTAGGATACAATAGGCTTAGGCTTTAGCGCCAAGAAATGTATTCGAATTTGAAAATAAAATTTTCTTAAAGTAAATAGCGAAAGGCTCAAAAATGGGAGAAGGACGCTAGCTAAACTAAAAGTTATAAAAAGTCAATGGGGACAAGTAAACAATTAAAACATACAAATGACACAAAATGACAACAAAACAATGTAGGTAATGAAACAAACGACACAAAATTCTCAAAAGAGACTAAAAAACGGATACAAGAATTTTGAAAAGGATCTAAAAGTTAGACAAAAAGTTTAAAAGTTCCAATTGTGACAATTGGAGTGGCACTTCCAAGAATTTCCAAATTTCCAAAACAATCTTATAAAAAATGATTACCTAAAGCGAGCGAATTTTCAACATAAAAATTTTGCAATTTATTACCGAGACCGAAATCGAATTAAGAATTAATGACTGAACGAACGAAAAGTTTTACGCGATACCGTTATAGAGTCCCGCGAGAGCAGTCTGTAGTATAATGACCTCAACAAACTACTCTCATCATCCCTCCAGCTTAACATCTCTAACGGAGTGCTTGTCCTTCCCACAGCATTTGCAACAATTCCTAAGCGATGAGAAGCCTCGTGGATTAGTGTTGCAAATGCTGTGGCTGGTATCATCAGCGAAAGACAAGAGCGACATCCTACACCGACGATAGTGGTTGCCATGTGCATTTGAATGTATCAGCGTTCGTTGGCAGATATTCAAGACGTAAACGTCGCTTCAATCTGTCAACGAAGTGGCGCTTAAGTGCTTGTGCGTGGTGTTGTAGGTCAGTGTTCTGATTCCCGACTCATGTAGTACAAGTGAATTGTAGATTTGGCCAGTATCAACACAAAGCTAATCAAACAACTGACCCGACTACAAACCATTGGTCCCCATAGAAACGATGTCCTAGGAATGCCGAAATTCGGGTGGATTAACTGACACATATCGCGTACGAGTTCCATTAGATTTTGCAAAGCTGGGCAAGTGAAGAGCCTGTGAAACAGGGTACCTTCACCAGCAGAAACTGTGCAGATCCTCTGAACTGTGATGCAGCAATTTGAATGATACATCAGCATCTTTGTAATTAGAAGGATAACTGTTGACTACTCTGAAAGTTATCCCTCCCATCACGTCCATATTCACCCCGAGGTGTATTCGCCATCTGTTGGATTCTGTATAGTCCAGAGGTCTTAAGGACATAAGCACGTCACGGAGCACACGTGTTGTAAGTGTGCTGAAAGGTGTGTGTGTGTGGTGGTCTGTTTAGAACGAAAGCATCTTCCAACTTAGTGTCAGGGTCACTGGCCCAAGTTGGCCAAATCTCTCCCGCGCAGAAGCAGCCAGGTCATGTATTTGTGGAGTATCAGTGTTGATTCGATAGTTTCCAGAGATATCTATATTATCTCCGCGAACCGTCAGTGGATGCGTGTCAGTTTCAAAACCTCGAGCATTACTGAACACTGAATCTGTTAATTGAACCTGATTGGAATCGACGCGAACACCGTGTGTCGTAGAGCATTCCACTTAAGGTGAAATGCTGGCCTGATTCTGCCCCAGGTCTGAATCGTTGAGATTAGATCCTGTGGCCAGTCACGATGATGGGATGGCCAGAGCAGGTAGTAATACTCCCCTGCGCGGATCCCTCCCAGTACATTCACCCACAGTTGAGAAATCAAGTTATCTCTCTGGCAAAACACTCTTTGGAATGCACGCACCTGGAGACACCTTGATTTCACAACCAAGTTAATGCGACCTAATCCACCTATCTCGACTGGCAGACAGAGCGTGCTTTCAGCAAGCCATCGTCTTCCGCACCAAAAGGCATCTATCGCTTTTGCTTGAAGAAGATCTACAAAGCCTTCATCAAACGTCTCAGACTTTAGCAGATGAACGATAGACGAGGTAAAAAAATAGTTTATCTTCCCATTAAGGATAATGGAAATAGTCGACTAGGTCATGAGTATACAGCTCTACAGCGTTTCTCCAGAGCAATGCGGTTATTTTTTGATTTACTCTCGCGTATGATATACACACCTTAATACTTCAGGCAAGTATTAATCCATTAAATGTTCAGTGGAGTATCTATAAGCACTCCACCTTCCACACCACAAGCCTTGACTCTTACTAAGGTTGATTTTAGCGCGAAGATATCACGAGCGACCGGAAAGCTCCATCTCTTGTCACAAAAATAGAAAGGTCATCCGCATATGCCAACATGAGAGGCTTCACATTGGTATATGGTAGATGAACTGAATATTGTCCAAACATTCGAAGAAGATTTACCAGTAGCGGCTCCAACGAAAGATCATAAAGCATACCTGACAATGGACAGACCTGTCTGATACCTCGATGAACCTGAAAGGAGATAGATGCCAGTACTTGTTCTCGATGCTTAATCAAAATCGCTGAATCTTTATACAGTTTCCCGACGATATCGATATCTAGTCAAGAGATACTTCGGCGAGACGCTATCAAAAGCCTTTTGTTGGTCTAGTGAATTCATGGTTGTTTGTCAGTTGAGGACTTGTCCAGATTCATCAATTATCGATTCGACTTCACAAGAAGCAGTACGTCTAGTTGCCTGGATGATTGGCTGCGCAGCACAATCTCCAACATGTGCTTGTAAGTTAGTGCTGCCAAGCGTTCCTTTATTCTATTAAAATAAAAAATCAAGTCCGGCTGAGTTAGGAGAAGAGCTGCCACCCGAGATACTTCGGCCGAAATTCGTTTCGATGTAAGATCGAATTTGGAGCTTTCCAGCATCTCACCATTGACTAAGAAAAGTAAAGTCAGCTTTACTCTCTTGCCAATCGTGACAGAATTCAATGAACTCATTGATGAACTGCACTGAATTCAACAAATAGTTGTTGATTATCCAGTATGCAGTTCTTCTTTCAACTAGAGTGCTGGTTGCCACTACAAGAAGATGTTCGCTAACCGAACATACTTCATGAGTGACGCCAAGGAAATGTTCTAGTATTTCAGGTGAGACGTAAAGTCTATCAACTCTGGAGCCTGCGAGACTTCCATGGATATTTCGCGAGACCCTCGTGTATGATCTAGTCGTAGGATGCATCCAACGATAGATATCCATAGATGAGTAAGATAGACTAAAATAACATTACATAGCATAAAATAAAATAATGTAACATAATGTAGTGACCAGAATAAAATCGACTAAGGGATGAAATGTAGAGTCAGCATTGAATAAATGCGGCATAATAAGAGCGATTACCAAGGACTACCTAATGTTTTGTGACAGGTGGTGTGAGACCGCGTATAGAGACCGGAGGCCGTAGTAGATTCTTGAGCAAATTTTGCTCACCTGAGGCCGCTATGTAAGTTGGGGGTCCATAAGGAGGCCAAAATTCTTGACCTGACTGCTAGACATCATATCATGAAAACGTAAGGTCGGGAGAACATTATCAAATCCGGGAACACTGACTCTGCTAGAGTATTTAATGGCTTGAGTTTTAGCAGGGTTGAGGCTTTGAGGGCCAGACCATTGGCAAGCCACCAGCCAGAGATATTGTTGAGAGTAAGATTGAGCTTGTGTATCAACGATGGGAGGTTACTGACATTGGCTGCCTCCAAAATCTGAAGATTTATCAGCATAAAGTCGGAATTTCACATCACCAAACGCTGTGACGATGTCATTTATGTAGACGGAGAACAAAAGCGGAGCAAGAACAGCTCCATGTGGAACTCCTGCGGGGGTGGGTCTAGGGGTTGAGCGACGGTCATCGCTGGCAACAACCAGAGTCCTACCAGCAGGTTAGCTGGCTATTAGAGAACTTGCAGAGGAGCTAAAACGAAAAGAAATGCCAAGCCTAGCAATCGCAAATCATGCGGAACAGAAAGCATTGGACAAGAAAGGTGTTAAATGACAGTGTTTCTTTTGTCTTATTTCGCATATATGTATATATGTATATAGAACAAAATTAATTTTTTTCTGACTTATCAATTACGCACATATATATAAATTATATAAGAAAATATTGCGGAAGCTAATTAAATATTAAAATAATTTCTGCTATTATCGAAACCGTGAATAAAAACTATATGTGTATATACAAAACTATATATATACATATATAGTACACATACATGCCATTTAATTATTACACGAGTTAAAACTTCCGTCATAATAACTACTCTGCCGTTATTGTGCTGATCCAGTTATCATTTAGTTTGTTATTTCAATATCCATTTCAATTTATTATGATTAAAGCACAAGTGAATAAATACTCTTAAACATGTGCAAATTCTAACTAATTAGACAATAAAGTGTTAACTATCTTCTGGCATTCTTAATATTTTGAAATTTTTGCAGAATTGTGATTGTGGTCGTGTATATATTTCAAAAGACCAAAAATACCTCACTGATACACATTTCAATATTAATTAAACCCACTTCCGATAAAAACTTTATACACACTCCAGTATTCTCTCCACGGTTAATAGTAGTCAAGTGCCGTTAATGCTGAGGCTTAAGAGTAAATACAAATAAAATAAATTTGTTTAAATATACTCATACGCAATGGTAAACATATATATTAATAGGGGGTGTTAAACAATATGTTTGTTTCTCGTTAATAGAAAACTAGAAAGATTGTAGTTTAGGGACTGAGGTGATTATAAACTCACGTTTAGTTATAAAAAATTACCGTTCATTTAAGAGAATACCAGAGTATTCAGTAGCAAGGGAGAAGCACAAAAGATTAAAAGTACGATGCAGCGATGCTATTGCGATGAGATTACAAGCGTAACTGATTGCAGTAACTCATTATATTTTATTCGGACTAAATTTATCTCTACTGTGGTCTATGTATGCAAAAAGAACAATTTCAATTCTTACGGTATAACAATTCATTGCTCTCTATTAGAATTAAAGTTGACATCAATTGAGTCTACTCTTAAAATTAACTATATATATACATATATGTGAGAGCTAGTCTCGGACGTGGGAGGGAGTGCCGGTTTTTGAATAGATAACGTTTTTTCAACTTCAAATATAAAATTTTATTTTATAAATTCATATACTAAACCTAATATCACAAAATTCAAAAGAGCTTAAAACTAGAAATTCAAATTGACAATTCAGTGTATATAAAAAATTTAATAATAAAAATAAATGGTCCAAAAAACGTGGTCCGTCTCTTTATTTCTGAAAAGAAGAAGAAGACCGGAATTAGTTTCTGTTACCTTATAAACTACTAGAATAAAAATAATAATGGTGCTAATACGTGTGGGCACTAGGGCAGTAAAATGACGCACATAAGAATTTTCTGCGAATCAATTTGATGGTACCGGCCCTCTCAGACAGAAAAGCTGAATAAGCAGCAAAGGGGGAGCAGCAGCGTGCTGCAACGTGTGGTGCAAAACAGAATGAGACTAAATTTTCAGATTAAACTCTGAACAGAATTATACTTCTGTAATAAATATGGGAATTTCAGATTAAACTCTGAACAGAATTATACTTCTGTAATAATTATGGGAATTTCAGATTAAACTCTGAACAGAATTATACTTCTGTAATAAATATGGGAATTTCAAATTAAACTCTGAACAGAATTATACTTCTGTAATAATTATGGGAATTTCAGATTAAACTCTGAACAGAATTACACTTCTGTAATAAATATGGGAATTTCAGATTAAACTCTGACCAGAATTATACTTCTGTATGGAGGATAGGAACTTATTATATTTTTCAGATTAGACTCTGAATCAGATGAACTCTGAGAAAAGAATGATTATGTGCTGCGGCTCGTCGGCTTTATATAGCCGCCGCATCCAGTTATGAACTCTCGCCTCTCGGTGTTGCCCTAGCGACGTTTATTGCAATTGCTCGTATTCTGACTGCGGCGAAGGCGAAGACAGCTGACTGTGTAGATGTCATTTAATGACATGAAAAAAGGTGTCAATATACGGAGGTACATATGATTTGGTAAGTTTGTGATTTATTGATTAATTATTGATTAATCATTAGTTATTGTTTTAGTTAAAACATCTGCAAAGGTTCCATTAGGAGTGAGTTTGGAGCATTTTATGCTTGGGTGCACTAATTGAGGACATCCAGTAAAAATGCTACATACAGGACGCAGCAGATGTCAGATAAGTATTCTGTTGATTATTATTCTTTTTTTAAGTTTGATACTTTGTGGTGCCTTTTTGTTTATTTCAGGAATTGATGAAAATGGTAGAACCAGGCTGGAAACTTTAATTGGAATTTAGGTGGACTAAACAATATATATATACATATGAAAGACTGCAACATTACCGCCCGCCTCGTCCGTCATACGAAACAAGTTAAAACCATTTTTAGCTGGTTGGGTTGGAAGACCGCCCGCCATGAGACATCCGAGTAGAAATAATATCAAAAGCAGAAGCCTGAATTACCATTGCATCTGAAGCGTGAGTCGCTGTATCTAAGGCATCTGACATTGGAAGAGCACAAACTTTATTAATGGGACGCTTGAGCAATTGTCCTTTAGCTTTAATGGTAATGACTCGCACCAGACCGTCAGGGCCGGGATGCTCTTCAACAATTCGGCCAAGGGCCCACAGTGTCGATGGAAGCGATCTTCTCGAAGCAGCACCAGACGTCCTGGTTCTATGTTGTCCTGTTTTTTCATCCATTTGGTTCGTTCTTGCAGGTTGTTTAAATAATCTGTGGACCATCGCCTCCAAAAATTATGGTACATATGTTGAAGAAGTTTCCATCTCGATAATCAGTTGGGATTGATAGACTCTAGTGAAGGTTCTAGGACTGTTAGTGGAGCAGGTGTGAGAACCTCAAAATCATCAGCATCAAGGCTTAGAGGGTATAGAGGCCGCGAGTTGACGCACGCCTCCACTTGTGTTAGAAGTGTGTACATTCCTTCGAAGGTGAGAGTAGAGCAACCAATTATACGTTTAAGGTGGTCTTTTGCCGCCTTCACTCCAGCTTTCCATAATCCGCCGAAATTCGGGACAATTGGAGGGATAAAGTGCCATTCTGTTCCGCGTGACGTCAGTGGATTCGTAAAAGAAGTGGGCAACTCCGACTGACATAGAAAAAATGAATTTTTAAGTTCCCTTCAAGCTACAATAAAAGTAGATGCATTATCACTATAGACTTTGTGACAATATCCTCGGCGGGCTGTAAAGCGTTTGTAGGCAGCAATAAATGCCTCACTGGTTACATCCGAGACAAGATCTAAATGTACCGCCTTAGTGGCCATACAGACAAATAAAGCAATATATGCTTTGTGTGCTGGTCGTCCTCTTCCGGGCCCATAACGGATTAGAATTGGACCTGCAAAATCTACACCTGTATTAAGGAAAGGCCGACTTGGCCTCACGAGCTCCGCTGGAACTATTCCCATCAATTGCTGTTGCGCATATTTGCGCTGCCGAAAACAGGTAAGGCATTGATGTATCAAACGATGAGTTAGATCTCGGGCTCCGAGGATCCAAAATCGTTAGCGAATTTGACTTAGAGTCAGCTGGACTCCCCCATGCAATGTCTTCAGGTGAGCTTCTGTTGATATTAATGCTGATAATGGACTAATTTTGGATAGCAGGAAGTGATGTTTAGCATCTTCATGTAGTGCAGCATTCTGTAATCGGTGTATTTGCTCCATTTGATATTAATTCAATATGACGGAGATCAAAATATTCTCTCATAAAGCCAGTATAACGGTCCTTTAAGTTTGGGATTGAAGGAAAGTTTCGTTCTACTGATAATAAGCTTCGTACGGTATTGACTTTAGAGTCACCAAATACTATATCTTCGGCTTTGTAAGAAGTTTTAATTGGTAATCTAACCACATATCTTCCAGCTGAGTCTCGCCGGGTTGTTGCTCTATAAATTTCTTCACACTCTTCATTCTCTTCGGATAGGACTAATGGGCTTGACGCAATACCCTCTATATCCCAAAACCTTTGTAGCAGAGTATCCAGCTGTACTGCAGAGATGTCTGTCCATGGTACGTGTGTACAGGTGGCAATTTGGAATTCGTAGTAGTTTCAATAGGGCCTGATAATACCCAGCCCAGTGGAGTATTCTGTGCGGTTGCAATCCCTTTTCGCAGTCCTTCCAGAATAATTAAATAAATTAAATAAATATATGACTCAAATCAGAGGAAACCATCGTAGGAGGAATCTCTATACTTGTCAGGTGTGGCAAGACTAATGCAGAAGCAAAAGTCTGGGTCGATCGTAGACTGGATTGATAGCTGAACCTTAGATATGACTACTCCACTGGAGGACCCTATCCCTTGCACTAGAATATTGACCTTCTTGTGAGGCAAGCGCAAGAAACAAGCAATAGTCGTAGAAACGAATGTGTCCTGCGAACCTTGATTTAGTAATGCACGAATTTGCATCCGCTGTCCAGCCGGTGAGTTCACAATCACTTGAACTGCCGCTAATAATATAGTACATTATCGCTGCATCATGTTTGTGTTAGCAGTTAAGGTAGTTACAGTACTTGATGTTGTATTATGGTCGTAGCTTATTGCATATAGTAATATGCTACACGAAGAGATACTGCAACATGTGTGCCGGCCTGTGGAAACCGACAGCTGAGCCCACCCCAAACTCGACGAACGAGCTCTGACAGGCTGATGAAAAAGAAGAAGAAGACAATCGACATCTGTCATGTCAAATCTTCACAGAGTGAAGAAGTCAAAGAAAAAGTGAAAGCTAAACTTATCAGATTTTTCCCAACGTCATCGGGGCGATTAGAGCAGCCTATCATATAAGTTTACAGGATATATATACACCCGTTAATAACTTATATTCCAAATTGACAAAATATTCTCACATTAGTAGGACAGTGGTCCGCCACCTGCTCATCAGAGAAAACATTGGAACAGCATCGGTCTTTAAAGACTTAGCAATAGCAGCTTTATTACCTTAGCTTCATATTAGAACAGCTCAAACGTCTGTTCTAGAAGTATTATTAATAGACGCAGCTAGAATTGGCAACACGGCCTGCTATAAATCAAATTTTTCTTGGTGACGGCAGATTGAACGGCAAAAACGCCCTTACACGGTTTCAGTTAAGGTTAAATAACAATTCTCAGGTACCCGTAAATAACAAATGTATCAACTTATTACTATGAAAGTATTAATTCTCAGCCTCACGTCCAGAGACAGAACAGGACAGACCGACAAATTGTGGCGTGGGGACTGAGTGGATGTGGTGCATTTACTCGCACACGTTGTGTTATCCCATATGCTAAATAGGCATATACGTTTGAATGCGGTGTTGGACCGAAATTTGAGTATCGAACATTTACTACACGAATTGGTATCCAGCCGCCACGTCATCGTTCGGAGGAAGAAAGCTCCTGAAGCTGGTATTTGTCTACAGTAACCCCCATCGGGTTGGTCGTATCATCGTTGCGCCCACGACGTAAATTAAGGCATAGAATAGCTCGTATAGGTAGCAGAATCATCCTACTATGGGATATTGGCAATTTAGGCAGGGATAAATTTATTTTTCAGTCAACGCTGTCCGTCGAGTGATTTGTCAGCTCATGCTGGCAATCTGGACTTTACGTCTGATGTTCATCACTCAAGATAGTTCCATAACAGTTGCGACAGATGGGGAAGGCATGCGTGGTACAGAATACTTAGAAGCTGATATATAGGGTAAAGAATATGACGGGTTTACCTGAGAGTTTGATTGTGATGCTATTGTATGATTATGAGCGCTGCTGTCATGTGATGAGTGTAGCATAGTATGATATTGTTGATTACACTCCTTGCAACGATTTGCTGAAGGACAATTAACTGCAGAATGATGTGGTCGTAGGCAGTTAAAACAGAGCCGTTCTTTAGACACGAAATCACGCCGTTGGATAACTGTCTGCTGCCTAAAAGAAGGACAGAAAAGAAGTAGGTGTTTACCCTGGCACGTGGGACATCTGCTTTGTTTGTTCGTTGATTTATTTATGGCTAGATTCACTTTGAGTGACGAAAATTTGATGTTAGGCTTAAGTTGAGTTGAGTGTGAGAGATCCCTTGACTGAGTGGCGCTAGCACCAACGACTTCAAGAGTATGAACTCGATGTTGCAAAAATTTAAGCAACTCCTCGAATGTGGGAAGTTCAGTAGTAGAAGGCAGAGAATTCTCCCAATCCTTTTTCGTACATGGATCTAGATTTTGCACAGTTAGAAATATTAACCAATCGTCCCACTGCTTAACAGGATGCTTCAAATATTCGAGCGCATTTACAGCTTCCATGGTACCATCATACAATTTTCGCAGCTCTTCTGCGGATTCACATTTCATACTAGGCAAAGATGTCAATAAATTTAAGTATGGTCTAACTAGGAGCCGCTCGTTTTGATATCGACTGCAAAGAAGACTCCACGCAGCAGCATAATTATCATCAGTGTTTGCAATGTTTCGCAAAAGCTGATCAGAGGCTCCACGGAGACTAGTCTTTAAATAATATAACTTCTTTGAGCCCGTCAGATCGTTATTTAGATCGATTAAGCTTTTGAAGAGATCATGGAAAGCAGCCCATTCCTTTATTTCACCATAAAATTGAGGAAGCTGAATTTTAGGCAAGGTGGAAAGTTGTGTCGAAGATGTAGTATTTTGATGGCCGGTAGAATGCTGAACATTTTCAGCTTTGAGTTTTCTCAGGATAATTTTTAGTTGTCCTAGGGCATAGGTGCACAAAGTATTTCAGAAGCGAGCAGCCAAATTTAAAAACGCGAATATATGACGGGCCATTGAAAAAAATAAATGTGTTTTTTGGTTTTTATACATATGTATATCTAATATAAAAGTAATTTTACAATTTTTCGGAAAGTTTGGAAATGTCCGGAACAAATTGTGTTGTGGCCAACCTTAAAACTGCTTCCAAGTTTTCGTCTGCAATACGCGATCGCAGTTTGCTTTTGTTGAGGTTCATTATTGTGAAGGTTTATTTATTTATTACGCTAAATGCTATCTACAATGGTCCCAGGACGCCATACTTAAATTAAGCTAAAGTACAGAGCAATTATTGAGGATTTTTCTTAATTGAGTCTTATTAATGTTAAAATCTATCGAATTAAAATTCAAATTAAAAGTACAGGACATTCTAGTCATAGGCTCAAAGTGTCCATAGTTGGTTCGATGAGAACACAAATAAATGAAGTCATTAGATCGCAAGTGTCGAGATCGCGAATTGAAATTAATTTTCTGAAGCATGGCATGTCGATGTCACCCTTCACAAGTTGAAATATAAAGCTAATGTCACAACTTTTTCTACGTGTCTCAAGAGTAGGAAGGTGTATTAAATTTAATCTTTCGTTATAAGGAGGAAGATGAAGTCTATCCCTCCATTCAAGACCTCTTAGAGCAAAAAGTAAGAATCTCCTCTGCACGCTCTCAATCCGATCGGAGTGATTTTTGTAAGAGGGAGACCAGACAGGACTGGCATATTCCAAAATGGGTCTAACAAGAGTGGTAAAAAGAAGTTTAGTAATGTAGATATCATCTAATTCTTTTGCCCAGCGCTTTACAAAGCCTAACATTGAGTTTGCCCTATTAACGATGCGATCTACGTGAAAGTTAAATGTGAGTTTCGAGTCAAACAATATCCCCAAGTCACATATTTTATAAACTTTTCATAGCATAGACAACATTCGAAGGGACTCGCTTACGAGAGAAAATGGTTACCTTACATTTATCAACGTTTAAAATGAGGGAACTCTTTTCACACCATTCAACAAGTCTGTCCAGGTCATCCTGCAAATTGAGACAGTCGCAATGCGAGTCGATAGATTTATATAGTTTTAGATCATCTGCGTATATTAGCAAATCAGATTTGGTAACTACATAGGAAACATCATTTATGAATAATATGAAGAGAAGGGGCCCTAAGTGACTACCCTGCGGAACACCGGAGTGAGCCGCTATTTCTTCAGACAGGGCAGAACGGAACTGAATCCTAAGTTTACGATCCTTAAGGTAGGATGATAACCAGTTCAACAGCCAAATTGGTAAACCTAATAATCTCAGTTTATATAACAAAACAGAGTAAGGAAGCTTGTCAAAAGCCTTGCTGAAGTCTGTATAAATACAGTGAGTTTCGCAACAACGCTCAAACGATTTGATACAGGTAGATAAAAACTGAAGCAAGTTTGTTGTTGTTGACCTTCCCTTCATAAAACCATGCTGATGAGCATTAAGAGCTCCACTACACAATAGGACGATAGTTGGTAACAAGCTCCCTTTTACTCGACTTAAAGATTGGGACAATAAACGACTCTTTCCATAACTTAGGAAATTTACCAAGCCGCAGTGATAAATTAAACAAAAATGTTAACGCATAAGAAAGCATTCCACTGCAGTTCTTTAAGATAATAGGGGGTATCCCATCAGGACCAGCAGAACAACCAGAGGCCAGCTTGGACATGGAATCTACACAAGATTTCTGATCAATAGTGAAGAATGGGATATCAACTTTAGGAAGCGTCGTTAAGTAATTAAAATAAGCAAAATCTATTTGAGCGTCATATGTTAAAAATGATTCACTAAAGTAATCAGCAAAGAGATTAGAAATCACAGACGGATCATGACTAGAATTATTATTAAATACTAGCACAGGAGGAAAATTATTAGATTCCTTTTTGGTATTTACAAAACGCCAAAATTGCTTAGGATCAGATCTTATTACATTTCTCATCCTAAAAAGGTACGTATCATAGGTATGCAGAAGAGCATTACGAAATTCGCTCCTCAAAAACAAAAATTGTGTTAAGTCATCATTAGACTGAGAGAGCTGAAACTTTCGCCAAGCCTTATTTCTTAAATTGCGCAAGCGTTTAAGCTCAGCATCGTACCAGGAGGACACGATGAGCCATTCTTGATACAAGACAATGGAATACAATCATTGAAACAATTAAACATAACATTATAAAATTGTGCTGTAAGTTCATCTACATCATTATTGCTAAACAGAAAGGACCAGTTAGTAGAAGATAAATTAAAGTTAAGTAGATCAAAATTAGCTTTTTTAAAATTAAAGGTGGGAGAGTTTTCAACCAACATACCAGTACCCTCGCAATCAATGCCCACTATCACATCCAAAGTTCGATGGTATGAGTCAATAGGAACCAATGACATGTCAGACGGACGAAGCATCCGAGGTAAAGACCAAATCCAAGCATTTATTAATATCATTTACCTGAGAAAGACCCATTGCGGACCAAGGAGTCCTCATCATCAGAAACCTTCCATTGAACAGTAGGAAGATTGAAATCACCAAGGAATATAATATCATCCGAGTCCCGCGCCAGCTCGAACACAGCAGCAGCAACGGCATCGTATGAAGCAGACGGACTGCCAGGAGGAATAGAATATACAGTATTTTTGTCCGAATTGTTATACTGATGCATATGAATTCAGACAGGCATGGATTGGGAATATCTATCTTTGAACAGCCGTAAGAAATCTTTACCGCGATTTGAATACCTCCTCCGAGCACAGAAATGTCATCAGGATTTCGATCACGTCGAAAAACTTGGAAGTCGTTGTCCAGTAATTCAACATCCGAAAAGAAATTGATAAGTCATGTCTCCGTTAAAATAATAACATCGTGAGGAATATTAAAAGAGGTCAAGTAGAGCCGACGTGTTTTTGACCGTAGACCACGAACATTTTGGTAATAAACTACCAAGTCTTTTTTCCATCGCCCCGTCTAATTCATTCGGTTTTTTGATACATCCCGGATCGGACGAGATACGAAACGTTTTACCAATAAACCATGAGGGCAGAATTTTGAGTCCACTAGCAAAGTCTCGAGGTCACTACAGCTGTTGTGTCTGCAGTTGTTTTTGCTGCGTCTGCTGTTGTTGTTGCATCTTTGTTCACAAATATATGTTGAACCAAACAAAAATGCGTAACGAGCAGCATTTTCATACAAATTTGGGTAATTTTCCTTATCATTATATTTTTGCCTTAACATTTCGCATGACTGCAGGTCTATTAATTCCAATTGTAGATTTGAATTAGGTTCTTGCGGGTTAATTGAAAAAGGATTCGAAAATAGTTTGAAATCAAATTTATATTTTTTTAAATCTTCGAATCTGTTGCCGAAAATTTCTATTAAGTTTGCAATCTTCGCAGTATAAAGTTGGCAGATGATTAGCCATATCTGCTATAAATTGATTTTTTCCTTGAAGCTTCAAATTTAATAAGTTTAAATGGGTAGTTATGTCCACCAGGAAAACTAATTGACTATGCCATTTTTCATCTTGAAGTTCTGGAACATTTCTTTCCTTCTCAGTCATGAATATTTTTATTTCTGGCAATAGATCGAGAAATCTTTTGAGGCAATTTCCTTTCTTCTTCTTCATCAATAAAACTTTCAAAGTCCGGAGGATCTTCGGGATTATCAACGTCTTCGAGCTCTCCATTTTCAATATCAAGACTCTGCTGGTTCTTCATCCATAATCTCTTTCGATTCACTTACTTCTTCAAATACGTGTTTATCTCTATTTGACCAGTTTTCATAACAATTACTGCATAAATTAAGCCGCGTTTTGCCAGCCACATCTTTGTTTATTACAACCACGTTCACAGCTGAAGTTAATACTTTTTGTCTTGCCTGTTAATATTTTTTTTTTAAAAAGGCACTAGCCTACGGTCGCTGTACTTACGTCACTTTCCGTTCCTTGGAAAGTGACTTAAGTCGAATACGATTCAATTCCAGTCCAGCTCGACCAAAATATTTAAAAAGTCAAATTTTGTGGATTTCAGTTTTTCTATAAATTCTTTTATACATATAATGTGCACAATTTGTTTTTTTTATAAACCATATCCCAGCTTTTTCTATTTAATTTAATACAACGATCGCCAATATGGCTTCTGAGCTGAACGCTCATCGGAGACTTGCTGGATATTTCAAAGGCCTTTGATCGAGTCTGCATTCATCCCTTTTAGCTAAACTTAAAGCATTTGGTCTCTCCCCTCCTCTTATGGATTGAAAGTTTCCTATCTACATAGTCGCCAAATACGTGTAGTATTAAATGGCGATACATCTCCTTTCCTACTTACGACGCTACTTTTTCTAATATCAGCGCAAAAGTTTTGCAGCTCCCCCTCAACGCTAATGTCTTGGTCATCGGCGATTTCAATCTGCCTTACTTAAACTGGATGCGCTTGACGGTGCGGATGCAAACTTCTGAACCTTATAGCATGTCGCGCATTCTCTTCTAAATAACATGTCCCTATGTGACCTAAAGCAGTACAACAATATTTTTAATTTTAATAATAGATTTTTAGACTTGATATGGACCAATAACTCTTTTGATAAGATTAACGTTTCCCTTTCAATACGCCCTATTTTTCATATAGACCCTCATCACCCACCGCTCGACATAACGATCTCTTTCTATTACTAAAACAGCACGTGATGCTATAACCAAATCAAGGAATTTCAAACAAGGTGATTATCATAGTTTAAATGAATATTTTTCGAATGTAAATTTTCTCAGTTTATGAATCTTTTGAGAGGATTTATGAAGTATTAAATAATGGGTTAATAATTAAATACCTAAAATAGTAAAAAAAAACAGGAGGGAAAACTTATCCAATATGGTACAACTCACATCTTATTCGTGCTCTCCAAATTAAAAATTAATATAGGCACTTGTGCAAATCTTTTCAACATCCCGAAGTTTATAAAACACTTTCCGCAATTAGAAAAAAATGCAAATCACTTCTCAAGAAATGTCATAATGAGTACATAAATAAAACGGAATATGCATTTAGGGATCAACCCAAAGTCTTTTGGTCATACTGTAAAGATTTGAAGAAATCAAATACTTACCCGAAAGAGCTAGTGTACGCTGATGAAACCTCCTTCTCGCCAAGTACTTCTTGTGAAATATTTTTTAGGCACTTTGAACCGTTTTTACAAATAGCAATCCCATCATGACATGTCCGGTATCTGGTTCAAATAGCGGTTCGGAAGGCATTTCTCTATCTCAAGTACCGTCTCATGAAGTTCTTAACATATTGGAAATGCTTGACTGTAGCAAGAACCCTGGACCAGACAATATTCCTAATATCTTTTATAAATAATGCTCTCATACATTAGCTGAACCTATTACACAATTATTTAATCTGTCCACTTATACCAGCACCTTTCCTAAATCCTTGAAGCATTGCTTTGTTATTCTGATTTTCAAGTCTGGCGACCCTAGATGTGTTGTTAATTATCGCTCCATTTCCATATCGAGTAGCATAGCACTTATATTTGAAAAGATTGCTTATAGTCAACTATTCCAACAGATTAAAAACTATATCACTGTAAAGCAACACGGGGTTTCCCCGGTAGATTAACAGTAACCAACTTAACCTTATTTACAGATACAGTTGCTGTACTTTAGATTTAGGTAAGCAAGTTGATTGTGTTTATGTATACTGACTTTTCAAAAGCATTCGATAAAATTAATTATGATCGCGCATTGGTAAAAATGGAACAGGTGGGCTTTTGTAATAGTACTATTGCGTGGTTCTCATCGTATCTCTCGAACAGAAAAAGGATTCTAGTTTTCAATGGATCCAGTTCTGCACCCTATAAAAAAACGTCTGGTCTTCCAAAGGGTACCGTTCTTGGAATATTTATTTTCTTTATCTATGTAAATGGCCTTCTCTCCCAATTAGATTCCAACTGTCTAATCTATGCAGATGATGCTAAAATTTTCCGTGTAATCAATACTGCTGATGACTGCTTCCTCATGCAGGAAGATTTGGAAGAACTTGCGAACTGGTGTAATGTAAATCTGCTAAAACCTAATACTGATAAGTGCAAAGTTATGACGTGTACTAGGAAGCTGGAACCCACTCTTTTTGATTATACGATCAATAATAAATGTATCTTCAGAACTTTTGAGCACATAGATCTTGGTGTAACTTTTGACTCCAAGTTACTTTTCTCATTTCATATTAATTTTATAACATCAAAGGCATTCCGTCTTGTGGGTTTCATTTTTCGTACTACGAAATCATTTAAGTGTATGTCATCTATTGTAACGTTATTTATCTCTTTGGTGAGAAGTACTGTTGAATATGCCTGCCATGTATGGAGCCCTTTCTATGCTTCATGCTCAGCTCAAATCGATTTACCCTCTAGTTGAACTAATCTTAAAGCAAAATCGCCAATTTTTAGACTCCAAAAGGAATATAACCAATATCTTAACAATGTTGATATCTTTCGCTCCTGCCTTCTGACAAAGACAAGTACTCTATGAGATCGGTCTAATTACTTGAGTTTTCTCTATTTTTATCAACCATAATTTTTCTTCTCTTTTTTGGCTTTGAACCTCAGTTTTATCCTTATTTCCATTTTGCCTCTTTCCCTCTTTATTTTTTCCGTTTTATTCTTGAATTCTTTGTCATTATAATAGCTTTAAGGTTACGTAATTATTCCCACAGTATTTTTTAATGACTGAATTAGTACCTTTTATATTATATCACTAAGCATTAATCTCCTTATATGTACCAATTTTGTAGTGTTTAGCACTCGTATTAATAATGAAATATATTATTCCTTTTTCTCAGTATTACACTATAGTATTTTATAGCAATTAAAAGCCAATTTTTTCCCTTTTTCTCTTTTTTCGGTAGTTAGTTTAGTAGTTGGATTTGAAAAAATCTGTATAGGTACTATCGCCTTAACTTAAAAGTTATATAAATAAATAGATCTGAACATCATCCCATAAATTCCGGTGAGCCCCAGGGGCCGGACTCTGTAGCACGGAGAATTTGGGAGATGAGAATTTCGTTTTCTTAGAATTCTTAATTCCCTGATTCTCCATTCCCAATTCACTAACATGGTTGGAGAATTAGGGAAAACGAAAGAAATGTGAAAAAGTGCGAATCGCCTGGGACGATTAAGGGTATCACTTTTTGTTGTAGAGGGTTAGACTTTTTTTCATATGTGAGGTACATCTGCCTACTACCTTCCACTGTCGAAATAAATTTAAATTTCTTTTTTGTTGGGGTAGTTTTTAAGGGATGTAGGAGGGTAGGCTTTCTTGAGTTTTTCCAGGATAACGAGAGAATGGAGAGAAGAAGGAGAATGTATGTGGTATCAAAAAAAATGGGAGCTGAGGGAAAACAAGACAGGTTTAGGAAATGTGGCAGGGAGAGTGCGGGGTAGAAATGGGGGCTGATTAACGGAAATTAAAAAAAATAAAGACAATATCAGGAGCTGTAATAATTCGCTGGTGTAAGCTCAGGATCTGTAAGCCCAATAAAAAAAATAAGAATTGTAACGTCGGGGTGAGTGAATGCAGCGGGTAGTCAGGAGTAGGGTCAGCAAGCAACGATCCACGACGTTGGGAAATATTGATAACACTGATATTTTCGGTTCTAATAATAATTTTATTTACTAATACTATTAATACTAAAACACTATTAAATTCATCTTGTGTAGTTCATTATCTGTACTTGATTCTGTCATTAATTAACACGATCACTATACTATTTATAACTAATGCACTATTAAATTCACTTTGATTACTATACTATTTATAACTAATACACTATTAAATTCACTTTGATTACTATATTATTTATAACTAATACACTATTAAATTCACTTTGATTGCTATACTATTTATAACTACGGAGAGATGCTTCGTGCGAAATGCTTATAGCCCGGGCCAGTACGAAGAACGTACGGATGCCAAGGGTATAGCCAACACGAACGGTGAGTACACAAATGCGTGCGAATGCTTTTACTAAGACCAGTACGAATGACGTACGGAGTTCGTAGATATAGCCAACACGGAGAGAAGCGGGGTAGGTAATGCGTGCGAATGCTACTACCAGGGCCAATACGGAGAACGTACGGAAGCCGTTGGTATAGCCAACACGGACAGGAGCGGGACAGGTAATGCGCGCGAATGCTATTTCTATGGCCAATACGGATAACGTACGTATGCCGTAGATATAGCCAACACGGACAGGAGTAGGACGGGTAATGCGTGCGAATGCTACTTCTATGGCCAATACGAATAACGTATGTATGCCGTAGATATAGCCAACACGGAAGAAAGCAGGTCTGGAATACGTGCGAATTCTATTACTATGGCCAATACGAATAACGTACGTATGCCGTAGATATAGTCAGCACGGAAGACGATGTGATCAATCGAGATGCTGGGAGGCAACTGACTGCAGCTCTAGTGCAACGCTTGATTTTATAATTTCCAACTGGTGGACAGGGCTGGTCGGCTAGCTGCTGAAGTCGTCTCTGCTTGGCGACTATTATCGGGCTGGCGGCTGGACAGGTCTACTGGTCTGCTTTACTGGCGGTAGATTTACTGGCGGTAGATATATTGGCTTCTTGTGATGTTCACTGGATGGCTTGTGATCGAGGACTGATTTTCTTGCTATGACGGCTCCCTTTTTATATGCGCGGCTCACTGTGGTGTGGGTGCTGTGCCAACCGAGAAGCGCAGTCATCGGTCTGTTATATGTTGTCTCTACTGGTATTCTGTGGAGAAGCATTGATCAGTGTCTGTTCACGTGATAGTTTTTATATGGTAGGGGCTGGATGTGATTGGGATAGTGGGTGGTCATGTGACTTCGTTACATCTCCCCCTTCCTTCAAAAAAGAAATGTGTACTATTTCTTTTAAGATCTCTCTATAAAAATTCTGACTAACATGGTGAACGATCACTCTTTATTTCTTGTAAATTGACAAAATTAACCAAAATTCATTTTTTGCTAGAAACTAAATGAATATACTAACTGTCCTTAAGTGATGAGATAAACAATTTAAAATTTTTTTTTTTTTTTTTTTTTTTTTGAAAAAAAAAACTTAACCAAAATACTATTTCTCGATAGGAACTAAATAAATATTCCAACTTTCATTACGTAAGTAAACAATTTTATCTCTCAAAAAGACTTTAAACAAAATATTATTTCTAGATAAGAACAAAAAAAATATTTTACTTCGATTGGTCGCATAATCCATTTCCAAATAAAACTAATACAACTATACAACACTCTTATGGTTAGCAAAAATAATGATCAACTTTATGATTTTGTTAGGTTGCTGCTTCGTGTTTCCTTTATTCCCTTATACTGTACATTATACGTGCCATCTGTCCGGTGGCGAATACGGAGTAGTGCAGTTTTTTTGTGGCTGGAATGAATCTGCGACTTCCATTCGGCATCTTCTGCAAAACGTCTCCGTGCTGCTCGATGATGCTTTGCATTTCGGCGTGATTGCTCTGTGTGCATTCTTCTTTAGCGGTTGTAGTGGTTGGGGCTGGCGGTTTTGCATGGGGTATTGTCACCATGAAGCGTGGCTGCT
Organism: Dioctria linearis; assembly: GCA_963930735.1. Lineage (NCBI taxonomy): Eukaryota > Metazoa > Arthropoda > Insecta > Diptera > Asilidae > Dioctria > Dioctria linearis. The sequence goes on from OZ005740.1 coordinate 208,505,390, forward strand.
TTGCTGCTGGTTCTCCGGTTGATGTATGCAGCCTGTTACTAAGTGGAGCTGTCGTACTGTGGCTCTTAATGCTATTTTGTGTTTCAGCTTGATTGGTCTGCAGACGGTTCTCCCTAGCGTCGGTAGTGGTTGGAGCTGGTGGTGTTCTATTTGGTATGGTCACCGTGAACTGTGGCGGCTTTGCTGCTGGTTCTCCGGTTGATGTATGCATCAGTTGAGTCGGAGTGTGGATTTTGTATACAGTTGTGTCCATTGACGGGGTCTTCTGCCGGTTCTCTTGCCACACGTCGAAGATTGTTTTTTTAACTGCTGGTCCTTTCCTGATGAATTCTGCAGCGGATGGTTCTATGTCCGGCATCGATTTCCCTGCTGCAACTTTCGCTGGTTTCTTTGGCCTGGTATGAGCCCTCACTGTAGGGTCTCGTTTTAACTGTTGGCTCTTCTTGTCCAGTATTTTCCTGGCGTCGATGATAATTTGGTGTGATCGCTTAGAACTCATTTTTGCGTTTGAAGAATTTTGATTTGCACTTCTGTATTTATAACCGGAAATGCTAACGGTATTTAATCGATTGTGATAAGTTCTGAGATCTTTCACATGGGCTCTCTCAATTGCCTTCGTTGTGTTGTTCTTTATCTCTACTATTACAGGGGAGATTATTTTGATTACATCAAATGGTCCCTCGTATTTTGGTCCCAATTTGGCATTGTAATTTTTGATACGAGAAGACAAGAGCCTCTCTTTCCTCAGTACTTGTTCACCTACTTTTGGACACCATAATCGACGGCGAAGATTGTAGTGGTGACTCTGTTTTGTAAATGCTCGGCTCATATTGACATGTCCGAGCTTAAATATTTCTCGCAGTTTTTTATGATTTTGCTCTGGTGTGACATTTTTGGTGTCGTCGATATTTTGTTCGCTATACAGAGTTGCGGGGAGATGAAATTCCCGTCCATAATTTAAAAATGCAGGTGTGTAACCAGTAGATTCATTTTGGCTAGTGTTGAGAGCTAGCATCAACTCCGGAAAGCATTCGTCCCATTTTCGCTGGTCTTGGTCAGTATACTGTGCTATCATCGTTTTTATAACACGATTGATTCTTTCGGTCGGATTAGCTTGAGGAGTGTATGGAGGGGTTAGCCGGTGTTGGATGCTGAGATCTTTTAGCATTCGTGTAAATATATGACTGGTATACTGCCTTCCATTGTCGGTGATTAGTACTTTCGGGCATCCGTGTCGGACAAGAATTCGTTCTTTGAATCCCTTGACTAAAGCCGCCGTGGTAGCTTCTCTTGTAGGTAGAAATTCAGTCCACTTTGTGAACTTGTCCTGGAATACTAGTATCATTGAGTCTCTGGTTGATCTTGGTAGTGGGCCAATAAAATCAGAACTCACTATCTGCCATGGTTCTGTAGCTCTTGTCATGTGCATTCTTCCTGCTGGCTGTTGTTGTACAGGCTTGTATTTTAGACATTTAGACATTTAAACATTCCTGGCCAGTAGTAATTTTTGGCTGTTCGTGCAATTGTCTGGGTTACTCCAAAGTGTCCGGCGGTGACATCGTCATGGTTCTCTTTTAGTACCCTTCCACGTAGTGGTGTCGGGACACAAAGTTTCCATTCGGGGCCGTTATCATTGTCGGCATATGTAGTTGTGTCGTGAAAATGGCGATATAGATGCCCTTTTAAGACCGCATAGTCTGGAAACGCTGTAGGATTGTCTTTCACGGCTTTTATTTTATTCTTGTACCAAGAACATTCGGGTGTGTCGGTGTTTGGAGTAATTAAGTACACTTCATTATCGGGTGCAGCTGGTATTGGTTGACGAGAGAGTGCGTCTGCGACAACATTTTGTTTTCCCCTTCGATATTTAATGTTAAAATCGTATTGCTGGAGCTCTAGAGCCCATCGGGCTAGTATACCGGAGGGATTTTCTATTGAATGAAGCCATCGGAGAGCTTGATGATCGGTAAGGACGGTGAACTGGTACCCTTCCAAATATGGCCTCATTTTTCGTATACCTCAAATTACAGCAAGGCATTCCTTCTCTGTTACAGAGTACTTAATCTCAGCCTCATTTAGTGTTCGGCTGGCATAGGCAATGACACGCTCATTTCCTTCGATTTCTTGTGAGAGCACTGCCCCAAGTCCATTATGGCTTGCATCGGTCTGAAGTGTGAACGGTCTGGTGAAATCTGGACAGGCTACGACAGGTGCTACTGTGAGTTGGTGCTTAATTGCCTCAAATGCTTGTTGCTGCTCTTCACTCCAGAGCCATTTCTTATTCTTTCGGAGAAGCTTGTTTAATGGTGTTACGAGCTCGGAGAATGATTGGATGAAACGTCTATACCATGAGGCTACACCTAAAAATCTTCTCAATTTTCTGATATTGGCTGGTGGTGGTATTGCTTTAATGGACTCTACTTTGGCGGGGTCTGTCTGAATTCCCTGCCGGCTTACCATATGTTCTAAATACTTGATCTCACTTTTTAAAAATTCACATTTCTCTATATTTATTTTTAAATTTGCGGTTATGAGTCTGTTGAATACTTCATCTAATTTTGAAATGTGCTGGTCGAAGGTTTTTGTGACTATGATAATATCATCTAGGTATGCGAATGCAAGTGGTTCCATTTCGGGACCAATGACTCTATCCAATGCTCTCTGGAATGTAGCCGGGGCGGAGTGATGTCCAAACGGCATCACCTTCCATTGAAAATGACCTCTGCCTGGTACAGTGAATGCCGTGTATTGTCGGCTGGATTCTTCTAATGGTATTTGCCAGTAACCCTGTTTCAGATCTATTGTGGAGATGTATTGTGCTCCCTTAACTTATCCAAAATATGGTTTATTTGGGGCAATGGATATGCATCTTTGATAGACTGTTCGTTCAACTGGCGGTAGTCTATGCAAACTCTCCACCCTCCTTGCTTCTTCTTTACCAAAACTATGGGTGAACTATATGGACTACTGGACGGCGCTATTTTGTTGGTATTTAATAATTCATCGATTTCGGTGTTAATTACTTCATGCATTGCTGGATTCCTCGGGTAATATCGCTGTTTGAATGGCTCGTCATTCTTCATGCGGATTCGATGGGACGTTAAATGTGTAGGCTTCGTGATTGCCTCGAACCTAGGCAATTGATTTGCCAGTAATTCTTTGAATTGACGTTCTTGCTCTGCTATTAATTCATTTGGAATATCTACAGCGTACAAGAGATTCTGAGGGGGGAGCGGTTCTGGTGTAATTGTCTCTCCCCATAACGATATCTGTGTTTCGGCTTTCTGCAGGAAATCCATTCCTAAAATTACGGCTTCGGCCAACTGAGGCATATAGTAAAAGGTGTGGGTCACACTGAATTTCTCCCAATGAACTGGTATATTATATGCCGCATTAATAATAACTTCGGTACCATTGGCCAGAGAGGTGCGGAAGGCACATTCCGAATGTGATATTCTAGCTTTTGCGAGTATGGTTAATATTTCCTCTCCTATAAATAACTTTCCTGCGCCGGTGTCAATGAGAGCCTTGATGTCTCTCTGAAATATCCGAAGTGTGAGGAAATATCGACTGTCTAGTTCACGGTTTAAGGCCTGGTATTTGGGGACGCAGGGCTGCCCCTCTGACCTTGCACCCCGCTGGCATTTCCCTGTTTCGGTTGCTCGGACTGATTACACTGGCAGTTCCTAGAAAGCGTGCCTTGTTTTCCACACCGTGAACAAAATAAAACTGCTGCGTTTCGGCAATTAATTCTTGTATGTCCGCATTGTCCACATCTCCAGCAGCATTCGTCTCGAGAATATTGCATTCTCACGGGGTATGCAGTATTCTGTGTTCTGGGTGGTTTATTTTCCTCTCGTATGCTCGGTCTTGGTTTAAGTCTCTTCTCTTCTTCTCTTACTAGCTCGTACTCTTCCGCTAGTTTCATGAGTTCCGTTAAACTGGAGAAATCTCGAGGACGCATGTATAAACGATACTCGGGTAGTAAGTTCTCATAAATACGATACAACTTTTCTTCTGGAGTGCTATTCTGTTGCCAACGCATTAATGATTGGATTACCGTAATATAGGTCTTCGCTTTTTCGGTTGGCTTTTGTACTCGACCTCTAATATCATCGCATAATTTTAGTTCAAAGCGTGGTGGCAGGAAAAATGCTTTGAAGTCTTCGGCAAACTCTTTCCACTCAGACCAATTTTGTCGGTTATTTCGGTACCAAGAGAGTGCAGTCTTGTGTAGGAGTTCAGGAAGTGCTCGCAATAACCGATCAACTGGTATTTGGTAGCACTCAGCTAATTCTTCTACTCTTTCTAAAAGTTCAGCGGATCTAGCCCTTGATCGAACTTTATGTTCCACTTTCGAACCTTGTCCATGATTTCTGAATCTGGGATGTTTATGATTCCATTCGCATTATCTGGTGGCTGGCACGTGGTTGTCGGACGAGTTGGTAATTCGAAAGAGGGCAGAGTGTGTGTCGGTGTTTGACCAAATGCTGCCGTCAATGAATTACCGTAGTTGTAGCTGGAGACTGGTATGGTACTGGTCGAAATACTAGCTGTGGTGATCGTACTGCTAGACGTGGTGATCGTGACGGTAGTCATGGTATGTGTTATCAGTGTGCTAACAACCTTATTCCCCAGCTCTCGGAGTCTTTTCTCCTCTTGGATTTTCTCACTTAGTCTTTTTCTTAACTCGTCGACCGTTCCTGAGCTATCTAATCCCAGTTGGAATAGCTCCTCTACTAGTTCTTCTTTTCTAAGCGTGTATACCCAGCTGGCAGTTTTGTCTGTATTCATTTTGTCGGTTTTTCAGGGTCTATCGTTTTGTATACTGGTGTACCGGTTTATATGTATTCGATGAACAGCCGGTTATTTTCAATATATTCAGCGAATAGCCGGTCCCTGCTCGGGCCCCAAATTTATGTAACGTCGGGATGAGTGAATGCAGCGGGTAGTCAGGAGTAGTCCAGGGCAACGATCCACGACGTTGGGAAATATTGATAACACTGATATTTTCGGTTCTAATAATAATTTTATTTACTAATACTATTAATACTAAAACACTATTAAATTCATCTTGTGTAGTTCATTATCTGTACTTGATTCTGTCATTAATTAACACGATCACTATACTATTTATAACTAATACACTATTAAATTCACTTTGATTACTATACTATTTATAACTAATACACTAACTTTATTATTTATAACTAATACACTATTAAATTCACTTTGATTGCTATACTATTTATAACTACGGAGAGATGCTTCGTGCGAAATGCTTATAGCCCGGGCCAGTACGAAGAACGTACGGATGCCAAGGGTATAGCCAACACGAACGGTGAGTAAACAAATGCGGACGAATGCTTTTACTAAGCCCAGTACGAATGACGTACGGAGTTCGTAGATATAGCCAACACGGAGAGAAGCGGGGTAATGCGTGCGAATGCTACTACCAGGGCCAATACGGAGAACGTACGGAAGCCGCTGGTATAGCCAACACGGACAGAAGCGGGACAGGTAATGCGCGCGAATGCTATTTCTATGGCCAATACGGATAACGTACGTATGCCGTAGATATAGCCAACACGGACAGGAGTAGGACGGGTAATGCGTGCGAATGCTACTTCTATGGCCAATACGAATAACGTACGTATGCCGTAGATATAGCCAACACGGAAGAAAGCAGGTCTGGAATACGTGCGAATACTATTACTATGGCCAATACGAATAACGTACGTATGCCGTAGATATAGTCAGCACGGAAGACGATGTGATCAATCGAGATGCTGGGAGGCAACTGACTGCAGCTCTAGTGCAACGCTTGATTTTATAATTTCCAACTGGTGGACAGGGCTGGTCGGCTGGCTGCTGAAGTCGTCTCTGCTTGGCGACTATTATCGGGCTGGCGGCTGGACAGGTCTACTGGTCTGCTTTACTGGCGGTAGATTTACTGGCGGTAGATATATTGGCTTCTTGTGATGTTCACTGGATGGCTTGTGATCGAGGACTGATTTTCTTGCTATGACGGCTCCCTTTTTATATGCGCGGCTCACTGTGGTGTGGGTGCTGTGCCAACCGAGAAGCGCAGTCATCGGTCTGTTATATGTTGTCTCTACTGGTATTCTGTGGAGAAGCATTGATCAGTGTCTGTTCACGTGATAGTTTTTATATGGTAGGGACTGGATGTGATTGGGATAGTGGGTGGTCATGTGACTTCGTTACAGAATTCACTTTGGTAATTAGGTATGCATGGGTATTATAGGCTATATTTTATTTCGATTAACGGTAATTTGCAGATTTGAGCGGCCTCGGCGGTAAATTTTGCTATCGCAATATTCACGGGCGCCTAACATTATGTGGGAGTGCTGTACAGTATTGGAATTTTTTTTGATAGATTAAGGGTTTAAAGTACAAAAATATATGTGAACAATTTTTGGGGCAGGGTGTTTTGGGGGTTGGGGGTCATACCACCCCTCATAGGGGGTTGTCCACACTACGTCATGTTTGGTACCAAATTAAAGAGGGAGTAGAGGGTAATCGGGTGGTGTAGTTTGTATTTGATCATTTTAACGTGATAGCTGAATTTTGACCGCCGAAAATCGATTTTTTTGCACTACGGTCATATACACCCCAGTTTCCATATTTTCCATATATTTCTTCCGTTCTTTGTTTCACATCCATTAGTACTCCGTTGTGAACATTTTTGTCATGGGAAGTAAATTTCCACAACTTACTAGTTCTTCGCAATGATGAGTTGAAAATATGTCAATTTTTGTAGCAAACACCGGAGAATTTGAGAAGTGAAAGTAAGACGAAAAATTCTCAACTGAGAGTGAATTTGAGAGGTGAGTACGAAATTCGCGAATTCTCCATTCCACTTGTTAATTCTCCGGTGTTTGTTTGTGGAAAAGTAAGACGAAAAATTCTCAACTGAGAGGATTTGAGAAGTGAGTACAGAATTCCCAAAATCTCCACTCCACTTGTTAATTCTCCGGTGTCTTGCTAGTGGAAAAGTAAGTGGAAAAATTGTATTTTCTGTTTTGTTGCGTTTTATGAAGGTATCTAGGTATCTAGGAATTTCAAATTGAGCTATGTATTCACTGCATATCCTGGCTATATTAAAAAAAAAAATTATGGAAATCCATGCAATACTTGTAGAGGAACATGGATTTTGTCTCTCAAGGTACCCGCTAAAAATTATAAATCACGCGAAAATGATCAATTTGGTCGTCTTCCACTACAGAAGAGATGCTGTAATTTTTTAATTATACACGGTAAAGTTTGTGTGTAGGATGAAATCGCATCTAAATTTTCTCCCCTAATTAAATATGTAATTAATTTTTGAATCCGATAAACGGTTTTGGAGATAACTGTAAAAGAAGAGTATCAGTCGATTTTAAGGTGAAAAAATGGCCGGTTTTGGTACAAAAATTGACATATTTTCAACTCATCATTGCGAAGAACTAGTAAGTTGTGGAAATTTACTTCCCATGACAAAAATGTTCACAACGGAGTACTAATGGATGTGAAACAAAGAACGGAAGAAATATATGGAAAATATGGAAACTGGGGTGTATATGACCGTAGTGCAAAAAAATCGATTTTCGGCGGTCAAAATTCAGCTATCACGTTAAAATGATCAAATACAAACTACACCACCCGATTACCCTCTACTCCCTCTTTAATTTGGTACCGAACATGACGTAGTTTGGACAACCCCCTATGAGGGGTGGTACCACCCCCAACCACCAAAACACCTTCCCTACAAAATTGTTCACCTATATTTTTGTACTCTAAACCAGTAATCTATCAGAAAAAAACCCCAATAATCTACAGCACTCTCACATAGAGTTAGGCGCCCGTGAATATTGCGATAGCAAAATATACCGCCGAGGCCGCTCAAATCTGCAAATTACCGTTAATCGAAATAAAATATAGCCTATAATACCCATGCATATCTAATTACCAAAGTGATTTCTTATTTTTTTTATTGGGCTTACAGATCCTGAGCTTACCCCTGCGAATTATTACAGCTCCTGATATTGTCTTAATTTTTTTTAAATTTCCGTTAATCAGCCCCCATTTATACCCCGCACTCTTCCCGCCTAATTTCCTAAACCTATCTTGTTTGCCCTGAGCTCCCATTTTTTTTGATACCACATACATTCTCCTTCTACTCTCCATTCTCTCGTTATCTCGGAAGAACTCGAGAAAACCTACCATCCTACATCCCTCAAAAACTACCCCTAAGAAACAGAAATTTCTATTTATTTCGACAGTAGAAGGTAATAGATGGATGTACCCCAAATATGAAAAAAAATCTAACCCTCTACAACAAAAATTGATACCCTTAATCGTCCCAGGCGATTCGCACTTTTTCACATTTCTTACGTTTTCCCTAATTCTCCAACCATGTTAGTGAATTGGGAATGGAGAATTAGGGAATTAGGAATTCTAAGAAAACGAAATTCTCATCTCCCAAATTCCCAAATTCTCCGTGCTACAGAATTCGGTCCCAGGGCTCTGTTATTTCTCCAGCTCCATTTTTAATTTTCATTAATGATGTACTTTCCTTTACTTAATAAAATAATAATATTACGCTTTATTTAACTGAAAAACTTTATTAAATTTACACTAAAAAAACCCCGGAGACCGCTTTATTCTTAGAGGCTGTCGTTGTTGACTGACGCCAAGCTTCCTTCTCCATGTAAAATGGCCGCTGTAATTATAAAGAAAACGTGGTATGAGCACACACAAGCTCAGTGAGTATAATTATTATCTACTGCACAGGCATTCACCTCTCAACCTCTTTACTGTTTACTACAGCTACAGCTATGTATGTGGGACAACACAGCCATAGTGTTCACCGACACCATCGTGACCCTCCACTAGCACAGCTCCAGATTCTTCACAGTATCTGTTCTGCCAGCCGCGTCCATTACTACAGCTACAGCCATGGATGTGGGACAACACAGCCATGGTGTTACAGACACCACCGTGACCCTCCACACACATGGCGGCTGCAAATAACCATTACCAGCCGTGACCTAATTACAACACAGACACCGGTATTATTTGATATTGCCCGTACGCACTTTATCACTTTCATACGCTCATCATCACTTTCATACCAAAACAAGCTATGATAGGAAACTAGCCACTAAACTACCCAAAGCTTATACCAAGCACTCACCATCGCTTCCACACGAACTATTCTTTCTTCCACTTGCACTAAGACTAAACTGATCGCTGAGTTACCTCAGCCTACCTTAGATATATGTATATGTATGTGCATGAAGCCTATGAGAGAGTAAATGTATCTTTTGTCCTTACCAATGATATTTGACAGCTCGACCATCCTGACAGCACGAGCGTCCTCGCTCGAGTTCACGCCACTGTTTCGTCCTCAAACCCTTTGAAGTCCTCCTCTGAACTCGAGGGTACTTCAGTCATTTGGTTTTGCGCCGCATCTGATTCATCATCTGAGTCAGATTGTCCACCTTTTGGCACCCATGGTTTCAAATGATCCATTGCTTCAACGCTTTCATACTTCTTTTTATTGCTTCTATATGAACCTGGTATTTCCATTACAACATATCTGTCTCTTGGGAGAGCACGTTTTATTCGAAAAGGTCCTTTGTATTTTGGCATTAATTTCTTACTTTGTCCTTCTCCTGCCATTTGCTTTTTCACCATTACTAGATCATTCTCGTTATACTTCCGTGCCCTTAAACGCCGTTTGTCGAAACGCTGCTTTTGTTTAGTTTGATCAGCCGTCATCCTTTCAGAAACTTGCTTCCATAGTGTGTCTCGATCTTCTACAGTCTGTCTCCTTATATTGTGTTATGCTTTTACTTTTATCTTTTCCTGGTTGTATCCCGTTGAAGCTAACTTTAAAGCCCAAGAAGGAAATTGTTTCATAAAAGAACTTACATTTTTTTGGATTAAGCGTAAGTCCGTACACGTCAATAAGTTTCAGTACTGTTTCTAATTTTTCTATGCCATCATTAAAATCCTTGGCTGGAATCATTATATCGTCTAAATATGCAAAAGCCTCGCTACCTATCAGTGTTCCTAAAATTGTGTTTATCATTCTTTGGAACAGTCCTGGTGCAGTAGAAATTCCAAAAGGCATCGGTTAAATTCGTACTGCCCGTCGCATGTAACAAAAGAAGTCTTTTTCTTCGAATTTTCCTCAACTGGTGTTTGATAATACCCAGATGTCATGTCCAATGTATTAAAATATTTATAACCTCGTAGTTGATCTAACTGATCATCGATTCTGGGTATTGGGTACCTATTTTGCTTGATCTTTGCGTTTATTTTCCGATAGTCTATGCACAAACGCTGCTGTCCATTTTTCTTTTTTACCAGCAATATAGCTGATGAAAATGGAGAAGTAGATTCCCTATTTATTCCATGGTTCAGGAGCTCGTCTATTAGTTATTTTGCCTTCAATCTGTCAACAGGAGACATACGATATGGTCGGTACACAACAGGAGTTTCATCTTCCATTTCGATTTTTAATTCTGCAGCAGTCGTAAATCCAATACCTGCTACGGTAGTAGCGAAACAATTTTCGAAATTCCTCAGCAAAGCGATTAGTGTTTTTCGTTGCCAGGGTAATAAGCCAATACCCATGTCAACATTGTACACAAAATTCACGTCTGATGGTTCTGATTTCGTGGATTGGATGTGCATTATCTTCTCTGTTGTTTCTTGAAATACACTGCTCAAAAGTGTATAAGCAAAATGTGGTTTGTGGTTTGAATTGTAAAAATTGGTTTTTGTCCCATTATAATTATATAATACCTGTTTTTACCGTTATTCCAGAATATAGATACTCAGGAATAACTGCAATAACGGTAAAAACAGGTATTATATAATTATAATGGGACAAAAACCAATTTTTACAATTCAAACCACAAACCACAAACCACATTTTGCTTATACACTTTTGAGCAGTGTAGTTTCCCACGTACAAAAATATTTTTCGAATTTATTGTTACATCGTGTTGTGCTAAGTTTGTTACTGGGATTACTAAATCGCCGCTTGGATTTGCGGTTACAATGCACCGTGGTAGAAAGTATTCGTTATAAGGCATCATTCTAAAACTTACATCTAGGAATATGTCGCCGTTGAATTCTGTGCGACAAACTACATTAGTGGTATATCCGGGAGGGATAACTACAGCTTCTTTTGCCCAAACAGGTATCTTGATTGGTGGTAATTCAGCAAGATGTGCTAGTGAAAACATATCATTTTTCAATATTCGAAGTGTATCAGAATCTTTAAATACTGTAATATGATTTTGTTCTGTAAACGGTTGACCGATAATAATAGGAATGTCTTGAATATTATTTGCGACGACGGTGAAATCAGTTTTCGCTTCTGCTTGATCAACTTTAGTTTGAACACTTTTTGCAACCCCGAGACTAGTTACTACAGCGCCACCAAATCCGGTTAAAATACTTTTCTGCTTAACATAAACCTAATTGAAGAATTGTATCTAATCTTATCGTATTTACTGTTGCCCCCAAGTCGATAAACGCATTCACACATCTACCAGCTACTGATATCTCAAAGAAATATTTATTACCTTTATTTTTGTCCAAACTCCCGATGGTTCTGACGTCTTTGTGAGAACTGGTTGATGACTTGTAGCATTCGCCATAATGATCTCGTCTGCACCTTTAGCAAAATGGCTTCCGTTTAGGACAGCTTGACCGCAGATGATCTCGACTTCCGCATTCATAACACTTTTTATACCCTAGATGAAATCTAAAGGGGTATACTAAGTTTGTCATTCCGTTTGTAATACCTCGAAATAATGATGGTAGAGCAAAATGGATTGGACACCCATGCATAATATTAAAAGTTATTTTGATTTTTGCATGTCCGTCCGTCCGTGCGCACGATAACTCGAGAACGCGTACACTTAGAGAGCTGAAATTTTGTACACCGACTTTAAAAAAAAAACTAAAATTAAGTTCGAAAATGAGACAAATCGGGCAACTCCTTCGTGGGGTTGCCATACAAAAATTTCGTTTTCCGTTATATATTTGAACACTGCCTGAGAACGAGTCGCCGTAGAGAGCTGAAATTTGGTACGTGGTGTTTTCATTGTACTAGCAAATAAAATTTCAAAAATGGACAAAATCGGGTAACCCATTCTTGGTGTTGCCATATAAAAAATTAGGTTTTTTATGTATACTGTGAAAACGATCAGTCCAAGACATTTTTTTTTGTACTAAAAACTTCTTCAGAATATGAAATCCTATAAAATTGGTTATTATCATTTTTTCTGTCCGACGAACCGTTCTAGAAATATATGCGAAAAACAACTGCAAAAATCAAAATTGCTCAAATGGGTACCCATACGAAATTTCATACGGGCATTCATCTAGGGTATCATAAGAATTGGTCTTAGACCAATTCTAGCCTTTTCACTTGTTTTTGCTTGTGGTGATTCGATTTGCACTACTCTCATTTATTGCGTGGTTAGTTGTTCCCGGAAATGTTTCATGCAATTTGTTCTTTTTATCACCGAATTTCATTAGAAACTTTAACAAGGATTCAGGTTCTTCAAAGTCTGGCGCTTTAGCTGATGCCTGCAAGGTAACATCTGGAATTCCAGCAATGATGCACGAGACTGCATCCTTCCCTGTGATTCGAGTCAAACTTAACAGTGCCAACTTCTCGTAATAGTATTCCAAAATGCTCTCAGACTTGTTCCATCGGCGGTTCAGCATTTTTTCCAAGATTTCTGCATAATCTCGTTTTGGGGGGAACGCTTTTAAAAGTTTAGATTTCCACTCGTCCCACGAGAAACTAACAGTGAGTAGGCTTTTATACCACATAGACGCCAGGCACCGTAACTTACTGGTAGCGTAATAAACGGTGGTTTTTTCATTCCATTCATAGATGGTTCGAAGCTCGTCTATTTTTGCTAGCCACCTTTTTATATTGTCGTCCTCATCCTCTGGATAGAATGTAGGAACGGTTTCACTACCAATAACCTTAGTCGGTAGTTGATTTTGTGACATCGTCCGCATAAATTCTGCGAATTGATTCAATAAGTCCCCAGAACTTTGATTCGTCGATGAGTCTATATCTGAAGAACTTGGTGTTTCACTTAAACCCTGCCTTTTCCGGAGAGAACCGCAGTTAATTTCTTCCACAACCCAATTTTCACTTGACATTTTTTTTTTTTTACTACTCTAATTACACTAGAAACATGTTCTAAAAAGGAAATATTGCTTCGAAACTCACTGAGCACGTGTGTCCCTATTATCCCACTTCTGAGTTAATAAAATAATAATATTACGCTTTATTTAACTGAAAAACTTTATTAAATTTACACTAAAAAAACCCCGGAGACCGCTTTATTCTTAGAGGCTGTCGTTGTTGACTGACGCCAAGCTTCCTTCTCCATGTAAAATGGCCGCTGTAATTATAAAGAAAACGTGGTATGAGCACACACAAGCTCAGTGAGTATAATTATTATCTACTGCACAGGCATTCACCTCTCAACCTCTTTACTGTTTACTACAGCTACAGCTATGAATGTGGGACAACACAGCCATAGTGTTCACCGACCCCATCGTGACCCTCCACAAGCACAGCTCCAGATTCTTCACAGTATCTGTTCTGCCAGCCGCGTCCACTACTACAGCTACAGCCATGGATGTGGGACAACACAGCCATGGTGTTACAGACACCACCGTGACCCTCCACACATATGGCGGCTCCAAATAACCATTACCAGCCGTGACCTAATTACAACACAGACACCGGTATTATTTGATATTGCCCGTACGCACTTTATCACTTTCATACGCACATCATCACTTTCATACCAAAACAAGCTATGATAGGAAACTAGCCACTAAACTACCCAAAGCTTATACCAAGCACTCACCATCGCTTCCACACGAACTATTCTTTCTTCCACTTGCACTAAGGCTAAACTGATCGCTGAGTTACCTCAGCCTACCTTTCCCTCACCACCAACTATAGATATATATGTATGTGCATGAAGCCTATGAGAGAGTAAATGTATCTTTTGTCCTTACCAATGATATTTGACATACTCTCAATCCCATTCTAGTTTCGCTGAAGACAGTACCCTTAATATCGCTTACTCCTTTGACACTCTTGCTGACTCCAGGGGGATGCCGCATGTGTTACACAAAATTGCATGATTAGATCATTGAATAACGATCTTAACAATATCCTCGCTTGGGGCAGAGCGAATCGAGTTGAATTGAATTCAATACATCTAAAACCCAAAGCTGTCTCATCTCTTTAAAACGAGACCATCACTTAACCACTCCCATTTCTTTTGATGGAGCATTAATTTCTGTTTCACCGTCACTAAGCATTCATGGCATTAATATCTACAGTAAGTTAAACGGGACAGATCACAGCTTCTCTTTTGCCAAAAAAGCATCGAAATGTCTTGGATTTCTCAAAAGGTGTAACAAATATTTCAGCCCATCAAATCTAGCGCTCCTCTACAAGTCCTACATTAGACCTAGAATGGAATACAATTTCCATAAATGGGCTAGGGCTGGTCACACAGTCTTAGCTTCATTAGATATTGTCCAGAAGAGAGCCTTGAAGCTCATAGGCGATGTGGCAATAACTTGACGCTCGACTCGCTCAAGCACCGCCGCAATGTTTGATGGCTTTCGCTCCTTTATCGCTACAGGCATGGTCAATGTTCTTATGAAATATCTAGTCTGATCCCTGGTAGAATAATCCCTGCACGCAATACTCGCACTGCAAACCGCGCACATCCTTTTATCCGTCAAATTACTTTCGGCCGAACAGTAAAATTCGCTGATGCTTTTTTATTCCGAACTGAGCTACATAATGTGGAACAGTCTTCCATCTTGTTCTGCGGAAGTTTAAGAGCGACATACGTTGGCACTTCCGCCACTGTCCTCGTATACCCTAATCCTTTCCATATCTCCTTACTGCCACCCTGTGCTTTGCATCATAGGGTCTTCCCTGAGCGGTTTCATTCAATAAAAAACATTGTTTTTTTCTTTCAAACGACGTAACTTCGAATTCACTTTGACGTAAAACGGTTTCCGGTATAAATTGTTAAATGACGTAACTTCGAAAGGACATAAAACGGGGCGACGTTAAAACGGTGACTGTATTCTTCTTCTCGATGTTCATATTTACTTACCGTTATAATTTAAGTAAGATTTCAAGATTATTTTTTTTTTCGAACATTTCGTCTGAAAATGTATGTGACTATTACAGTTTTCGGAAACACAGACATCAGATATTCCATTATCCGCCCACTTGAGAAGTGTGCTCACAAATGTTCGTTAATGTGCCACTACTAATGTCAATAAAATATTTCGGAATAGAAATACAGAGAGAATAATCTATCATGAATTAGATTATATTTTGTGCAACACTGATCATCAGCATGAGAGGTATCTGAGATACTCTTGTGAAACTGATATATCTCCCAACAATGCGCCAATCATTGAAATTACATCGATATACCCGATTCCAGACTAAGCAAAGAAGGTTGAAATTTTCCTCCAGATTTCATTGTTTCTTTAAGAAAATGGAAATTTCATCGATAAACCTAAACAATAAGATAAACAGTACCCTCAACCACTCCCCGTTCACAATTAAAACCTTCCCACTTGTCCATCTCAAATTGAACTGGGAGGATATATCTACTTTAAGACATGACGGGGGTGTAACATGTTTATCTTATTAGGTTGTAGCAGTTCCATTTTTCTAATGAAATAATGCAATGTGGCGGAAATTTTCAACGTTTTTGCTTAGTCTGGATACGGATTTGAAGAATCGGATTCTAATTATTCCAGACAATCCGTATAGAAAATTATTATCTCTAGTTGAAACCAGTTAAGCCGATCTTAAAAGGTGATGTCGTCGTAGTAGTGAATAAGAGCTCACCTCGTAATCATTGAATTAAGGAAAAATATGAAGAACAAAAACGGGCATGTCAAACAAGAGGTCATGCATTTGTAAAAATTAAAACTCACAATGAGTTTCTTTAAGACTACTGAAACTTCTCTAAAAAAGGGCTGTAAAAAATGAGATTTTCGAAATCTAAAGACTTCTAATTTTTCAAGAGCAGCGGGTTTGAGGGTAATTAGGCACTCTGTTAACTATTGAATAAGGCTTCATTGATAGGGTACATAATTAGCAAATTATAGACTAATCTATAAAAACCAATAAATCTTAAATTGATGAGTCAGAACAAAAAATGCTTACTAGGTTTATATTACACTGGCGAATCTGGTATGCTGCAAATGTTGCCAAGTTGGGTCACTCTATGATTTTATACAGTAGTTATGGTTCGTTGATAAGCTGGAAAGGTACAAATCTGTGGAACTAAGGCAGAGCCCAATATCTCAAATAGAACTGATTTTTTATTTTTAATATCCACATGTTACAAACTGTGACAAAGAATATGATAGCAAAACCCACCTGCATCTAGAACACGTAGTTAAAAAAATCCGATATGTTCATTACTCTGCAATTGGTCGATGGCAAAATCCAAAACAAATCGGAAATAAATAAAAATAAAGGAGTATATATATATATGTAGGTTAATTAAAATTCCAAATGCATACATACAATCTACTGAGAAGTAAAAATTTTATTTTTCTATTAATCGTCTTCAATTTTTTTAAAAACCTATAATTTTATAGATTGAAAATACTTGACGCATATTCATCATGTATGCGTATCAAAAAGTGCTATTCCAATGCTTACAATATTGAAATAAATCTTAGAACTCTAGTTCTCTTGTATAATGGTGTCACCTTTTTTTGTCTCCACATTGTTTGAGTCAGTATTTTCTACGTCCTTCGAGTCCTGAAAAATTAAAATATAAGATATTGGATTAAAAAATATTTAAATATATATGTATATATTTAATTTTGCGAATTATAAAGAAATACTAAAAATGGATATAATAGACAGGAAATCTATTACATTAAGAGTTTTCGTAAAAATAAACTTGTTAGTGATAATAAATTAACAATCAACTTTAAGCTACTACTTACGAGTAGCCTGTTATTTCAAGTGACACCAGTTTTATATTAATATATACGTTTAAAATATTTCATATTTCTTCCATCAGAATAAAAGAATTCGGTAATTTTGAGTTGCTTCGCTCAGAGTACTTTCAGGCAAAGAAAGAGCAACATGCTATCCACACTTAAGGTGAAAGCCCAATGAACGCGGCAGGCGTCGCATCGCTATGACAGTTCTCCGCGGCAGACGCGTGTAGGATTTGAGCAAGGCCCAATGGACGCGTCGCGTTGGTACTCTTAAGATTTATTTATAAAAAGAAAAAGTGATAGAAAAGCTTGAGTTATTATTTAAAAGTGAAATAGTGGATATATCAGAGTTATTAGATGTGGCAGTTCTTGAATTTGCAGCTTATTAAGCATATAAACAGTTTAAAATCAATCAAAAGAACTGTCAAAGCGTCTGCCGCGCGTTAAAAGTAGAACATTGATCTACTTTCGCGTCGGATCCGGCAAGCGCGGCAGCCATTTGGCCAGCACGAACTTAAACACGTATATTCCATTGATCTGTCAAAGCGACGCGACGCCTGCCGTGCCGCGTTCATTGGGTTTTCGCCTTTATTATTGTAACAAATGAGTTGAAATCCCGTGACTCATAATAAGTAATTTAGATCTGGTAAAGATCTTCTCCTAAAGCATGGATGATATCACCGCTATGGACTTACTTGAAAAAGAGTGATCATGTCCGAGTAAGTGAGAGAAACCACCCCTTCTTACGAAGTATCTGGTTTTACCCTGTGGAGGGGGTTATGAAGAAAGTGCGGTACGAGGACAAAAACTCAACTAATGGTGAATTCTTTTCACCAAAACCGAGCAGGCACTGAACTGAACCAGAACCTGTCAGATCTACACCGAAATTAGCCCTGTCCTGAGCGGGGACAAGGTGAAAAGAATGCAAGAAAGTAAAATACCTGAACCAGCCCGGTTTTGTGGTAAAAAGAACAGGTAGAGTTGGAACCTGTTTTATTTGTGATTCGCGTCGCGGTACAAGATGAGTTATTTAAGCAATTTGGATAATTTATTAAGTAAGTAGGAATAAATTAAACAACATTTTCTACAAAATTCTACACTTTATGCGATTCTTCCCTCTGTAAAATGGGAAGACCTGCCAAAAATTCTTCAAATTCGTCCGACTCATTTGATTTACGAGTAATGCCATTTTAAAATGTTCATCCATTATAATTTCAACAAAAAAAAAATAAATCACTTAATAAAATAATTCCGCACATCTATACTTTTAATGCCTTTTTAAAATGTTCGTCGTTTATAATTTTAATAAAAAATAAATCACTTTGACAAAATAATTTGACTTCCAAATGTTTGCACATCACACCGATAACAAATAATTTTGATTTGACGTTTAGTTCGGAACCGTAACCACAAATTTTCATGGAACAAGAAAGTTCAAAACCGGAGCAGAAACCGAACATGAACATCTGTGAAAAGAACATACGTATTGAACCAGTTCTGTGTCAGTGCGGTGAAGAAAACACTTTGGGTGTAGGAACCGAACGAGTTAAGGCCGTGACACATTAAAAGCAGAAAGCAGCGACAGAAGCAGAATTTTTTCTGAAACCATGCAACTGTTCGAGCACTAACAAATTGAAAGCAGAGGCAGCGGCAGCAGCAGAAGCAGAACTTTAAATTTCGAAGTTACAGGGTAATTAAGAAATTATGCTGGGTTTTCACAAAACACCCTGTATCTTAAAAAAAAAGCTTATTCTCGAGGATAATTTGTCCCCTACATGTCATTTTAAAGAAATATCAGCTAATAATCGGTATGACTTGAATAGGTTGTGAGCTAATAACTCCTTACCGGCTGCAGATAGCACATAGGGTGTAATAGGTCCCATTAAAGAGGAGAGTCTACAGTTTAGAGTTTTTATAAAAAAAAATTATGTTAATGACCTTTTTGCAAAAAAAAATAAACGTCAAATTAAAAAAATGGTAAAAATATCCGAAATTTTAAGTTTGGACCACAATAACTCCTAAGGTGAGACGAGTACGGGGCTAGTTGAACAGTCGCTGAAAATGCCATGCAGTTCTGAATACAATAAGCCTTATACAGTGCGCCCGGGACTTTTTAAGATACAGGGTGTTATCTGAAAACCTAGCATAATTTCGTAATCACCCTGTAACTCCGAAACGGTTGATATGCTCTCTCCCCCCCCCCCACCCTTGCCATACAATTTTTTGTTTGCCTAGGCGAGTACTATCACCTCCAGCTCTATGGTTTACCATGGAGGCAACTGCCTGAGAACGCGTAAATTTTGTACACGGCGTTTTCATAAAAGTAGTTATTCCAATTCTAATAAAATATATAAAAAAAACTTTTAAAATAAATAACTTTTGTAAATAAAATGGACTAAAAAGTAAAACATTTTTTTCTTTTCTCAGTCAGATACACAAGAAAAGCTTCATCGCGAATAAGAAATGCTAGAACTCCGATTAAATCTTAAAAGTTTGAGCCTCCATAACTATAATCACAATTGTCTAACTGCAACTCATTCCCAAACTTTTAACATTTAATCGGAGCTCTAGCATTTCTTATTTTCAATGAAGCGTTTCTTGTGTATATGACTGAGAAAAGAAAAAAATATTTTTTACTTTTTAGCCCATTTTATTTACAAAAGTTTTTATTTTAAAAGTTTTTTAACATATTTTATTTTCTACTTTTTAGTTATGAATTCTTTACACTCTCTCGACTCTCGAATCTTATTACACACGGCCCAAATTGCACAACCCCAAGGGTGGTAGTTACCACCCCATTCCAAAACCTCCCAAACGTAAGCAAATTTTACCCCATCGGAAAGCCCGCATTCACTCATTCCAAATGAAAAAAGTCCATGTAAATCCATCCACGTTTACTACACTAAAAGTCTTTCGTCACGAACGGCACTCACGCGTTTATGAATTTAGAGACAAAATTTTTTAATCAGGGGTCTGTGAGTTGATAGAAAGTTAGTAAAAATAGACTAACTTGGGACTCTTTGGTGTTGCCATACAAAGCTTTGGTTTTTAACTTTATTTCGCTTGTATTTTCATCTACGGTATAATATTATTGATCTTAGACCCATTATAACTTTTTCTCTTATTATCTATTTACATTATATCTTTTTCTTAAATCCTCTTAAATCTAATACAGTATCTTCCGGATAAAATATTTCTATGCAAAGGGAGTGCCATTTAATTATAACCAAAGTTGGAGCAATAAACAGTAAAAAATTAATGGTGTACCTAAACCCATAAAATTATAGATCCAAAACTCTGAGAGATACTTCTCAAGAAATGCATATTATATATAAGTACTCGTATTTAGTGACGGGTTACCAGATAACCACAACAAGTACGTGATTTAGGACTCAATCCTCCAATGATGTTTACCCAAATGACGTTTATTATGTGTCGAGTTAATTAGTCAGAAAAAATACTGATCGAGTTTAGATAACTATTTATTTTGACTGGATACAAATAATTGGTAAATTCAAATTTATAACACTAAATGGCTGACATTAAAAATTAACAAATTATCCACATTAATAATAACATAAAAAAAAAACAAGCAAAGAAATTGCATTAAGCAAAAAAAGTTATTGTATATGAATTTAATTAATTGCATCAAATGCTGCCAATTGCATTTTCGCAATTCTTTGAATTGTTTATCCTTTTTTAAATAGCGACGTCTGGTTGTTGTTGCTTGGCTATCAACATAAGTGGAAAGCATATTGACTTATTTATTATCAAACTATGACTCCAAAGTCCAAACTCAATTTCACTCTATCAATTATGATATCACGTCCTAGTTTTTTCAATTCCTTTTCCGTTGGCATTTCATGACGGGTACACGATTCAGTTTCACTGTGCCTAAGGGCAATAAACCATTATTGATAAATCTGTCGATTTGGGCTATTGAACCCATTATCAAAAAATGATTTATGGTTCATATTTCGCAGCATTGTGGAAGTTAACCTTGTAATTACATTTCCACTTACTACTAGATCAGATGCATCTTCTTGGAAAGTACAAATCGTAGCTGAATTCAGAAGCACCACTAAAAACTTGAATCTTATAGCCCCATTTATGAAGCTTACCAGAATTGTATTGATCGACGCTTGGTAAGAATGATTTGCTCGTCCACCGATAAGAATTCTTCTTTTGACATCAATAATAATCATTCTCTGATTTAAGAGGTCTTATTTTGAACAACTTGTCATATCCCTTGGTACCAAACGTCTTAAGGTCGCTATTAAAATGCAAAAATCTTCTTATAGTCTTCTATCTCTTACAAATCATTGTTTCATATATAAGAGATTGGCCTATAGTTTTTCTCCAGTAATGCCTTGACGTACGCGGTTTCACCAAAGACATGTAAGGTACCATACCCATTAATTGCTCTATCTCGTTTTTACTTATGTTTGCGGGTCTGTTAATGTTATTTTGCACTGACTTTATGTTTGAGTGTTAAACTACAAAATTTATCAAATTCTCTGTAAACAAAACCAAAAATAAATAGAGAGGTGAATCCAACACTTCCAAAAATTCGGGCAGAGTAATGTTTGCTTTGAACTTTTTTTTTTTCGTCATCTGGTGCCAGGAGCTTTGCCAAATAATCTACTTCTTCTGTTTACTTCTTTTTTGTTTCGATGTGGGTGGAAGATTTCTGATTTCAATTTCATCTTTAGTGTCGGAGGAGCTATTATCAGTTCCAGGAATTATCACGCATTCCTTTCCACGTTCAAAAAATATTGGGGGTATATACTCGCTATCGGAGTCAGAGGCAAGCACATCATCGCTAATGGAACCATCACCAGGAATAGGATTGACTGGAGCTACCATAAAAGCGAGAGAGATGCATTTCTGAAATGGTAAAATATAGTACATTGAATGCATACGAAGTCATTTATGGATGAATAGTTTGCGCGAGAAAGTGCCCTTAAATCTAACGAAGGTTTTGAAAAAAAAATTAATTCAAAATTATACAAACATGCTTTTGACAAAACAAATACACTAACATAAAGACTAAAATTGTATTGTTGCGAGCGTAGCTTTGGTTCGTTATTTAAAACACAATATTAAATAATTAATATATAAGTTCTCTATTTCACTCTAATCATATAAAATTCACAATTCCTCAATTAATCAACTCAATTCTAATTATCGCTGACACTGTACTTTCAATTATCGCAATCTAATTACACACTTTCGCTTCTTTATTACTTTCGCTTGTTAACACTGCAACGTCTAAGACAAGACTCTCTTTCTGGCGATGACAACTGTTATATTTATACCCTAGAAGCTCTCCGGATTATTCTGGAGTGTTCTATTTCCAAAAGCTTCTTGACTGTTCTATTCATTCTATTCATTCTATTCCTGAACCTTCCCGAACATTTAATCATCGATTCTCCAAACCTGAAATTGTTTACTCTTCATTGCCAGTAGATGTCACCAGTTGTCTCTTTCTATTGCACGTAACACTGCCCCCTTCTTAAATTTTTTCGTCCCGAACAACAGGTGGTCCACGGTCTTGATGCTCGTAGTATTGACGCAAGCGGTCCAAATGAACAATTTTACGCTTGCCTCTTGTGCCACGCTGAATCCTGTATACCACGTCATTAATTCTAGTTACTACTGAATACGGTCCTTCCCAGTGTTGTTGCAATTTTGGAGAACGTCCCTTACGTCGTTTCGAGTTGTACAGCCAAACAAGATCACCCTTATTCCCAACATTTTACACATCTACTGGAAAGTCTGCGATTCGAAGTTCCGTCCTTGGTCCGAATGAAGTTCGTGAGGCACACCAAACCTACTAACCCAATTCGTTATTATTTGTTCCGCAACTGTGGTTGCCTCTTGATTAGGGATTGCATAAGCTTCCGGCCATTTACTGAAATAGTCAATGGCAACTAATATATAACGGTTACCGCCATCCGTTTCTGGAAAAGGTCCAGCGATGTCCAAGGACTGTTAGATTCCTCTACGATGCCTTGTTTCTATGGAGTTCATCATGTCTGCATTTTCTGGTTGTTTGGCTAATGGCAATCTTCGTGGTGTCTGTCGAATGGGCCTTGAATCTCCTGTATCGATTCGATGCTGGACAAGATTTGTTTTACCATAGTCATCATCATTCATTGCAAATAATTCCGAAAATTCATCGATCACCTCTTTGGCATCGTTGTGTTGTTCTTCGCTTAAGGCACTGGACGAAAGAAGTTTCTGAACCTGTTGGGTAGTAGCTGGTATAGGTTTTGTCTCCTTGACATTGATACCATTATCCAAATTGGCTCCACCAGATAGAATCGGCAGGTCCCGATGTCATCAGTAAGCTTTGTCCATATTAGTGTCTCGGAGCATGGCGAAAGAGTAATATTTTCGCAGACCATCGTCCTTACTTTCGCAGGATAATCTGCTCCTTCTCCTAGTCTCATAGGAATTTCTATATTGGCATATTTGAGAATCCGCTCTGCGACATCCAGATTTATTTTGTATGCTCTCCGACATCCAGATTTATTTTGTATATGGTCATGAAGTCTATTCCAAGAATGCAGTCATCCATTATGTCTGAAACCCGGAAAGTGTGAGGAAATAGTAGTTCGCCTAGTTGAACATCTAAAGTTATTTCTCCAAACACCTGTGCTGCTGCTCCAGTTCCTGTTCTTAGTAGATATTTGGTGATGTTGTGAAGCCATTTGTTCTTAACAAGGTCTGCTCTAATAATTGATCTTGAAGCTCCAGTATCGATAGTAACTGCGCAGTCATTTTTTCCTACACTTCCATATATAACAAGACTGCTATTATTTCTCTGTAACTGACCTACTTGGATGATGACTTCGGGGCTGTCGATTCCACCAACCAACTTCAGCCCCACGAAGTTGGTTTTTACTAGTTTTCCGACTGCTCAAGAGGAGAGACGATGCGACTAGTCGCTGCTTGATATCTAGTCTCTCCACGAATAGCTTGTTCCCTGGCTCGACATCTTTGGCATTCTTCTTTCCCCTCTTCTGATGATTCCACTCGTCGACGTTTTCTGCAGTCTCTTTGAAGGTGCCCTGGTATATTACAATTCCAGCATCGAAGGACACCACGTGAAGGCGGGCTCTGTGATGATTGCACTCTGTTGCAAGTACATTCTTCCACTGAAATTTCTCTCACTCGTACTGCACTCCGTGAAGCTTGTCTGGCGGATTCATACGCTAATGCATAGGCTAGTGCTTCTGCTGTTGATTTCTTTCCTGCTAGCCTTAATGATTGTTGTAAATTTTGATTTTGATTTGTAATAGCGTTCACAAATGCCTCCGTCGCCACTTCATTGAGAAAATCTGCATTCACGCTGCAGTATGAAAGATGCGCTAATCTTTCTACATGTGCCTGCAGTTGTTGTAGTGATTCGCCATGTTTTTGAATCCTGTTGCGCAACTGTAGGCGATATACTTGCTGCATGTGTTCATCTCCGTAACGTAATTCTATCGTCTGTACTAATGAAGAGTAATTACGTTGATTTTCAATCGGTACAGTTTGTAAGAGTTCTGACGCAGGACCTCGAAGTGCTAACACCAGAGCTATAGCTTTGTCTTCATCATTCCATCTATTTACCTCTGAAGCTGCCTCGAATTGTCTCTTGAAGATATGCCACGAATTTTGTCCATCAAATATTGGAGCTTTCATTCTACCTGCTCCGGATATTTCAGCTGCTATGTTTAGAGGCTGACGATGTTTTATTCTTTCCAGATCTGCTTTAAAACTGTCAAGCTATTCGGTGACTTTTTGTTGAGCTTCCGCCACTTCCTGCACGATTCCTTCAATTTTCAAATTTTGTTCTTCTAAAGAACTTTTTCGAAAATTTTTCTGATTCTCCAAACGAGTTTCTAGACAATTCTCCAGAGAACTCTTTTGTTCGTCCAACCGGGTTTCCATAAATTTCTTCTGCTCATCTAACCGGGATTCCAGAAAATTCTTTTGTTCCTTAAGAGCATTCTTTTGCTCGTCCAGACGGGTTTCCATAGATTTCTTTGGCTCATCAAAACGGGATTCCAAAGAATTCTTTTGTTCGTCCATAGATTTCTTCTCTTCCTCGAGAGAATTCTATCCTTCGTCCATAGATTTCTTCTGTTCCTCGAGAGAATTCTTTTGTTCGTCCGTAGATTTCTTCTGTTCCTCGAAAGAATTCTTTTGCTCATCGAAACGGCCTTCCATTTTACTCATTAAAGTACTCAAAAGCTGTTCCATTTTCATCGCAGGCTCTTCTTCAGCTTCGATTTCTTCCAAGTTCTCTTCGAAAACAAATGTTTCAGGATTCTTTCCTTCCTCTATCAAAAATTGTCTAAGTCGCTCGACTAGAACTTGCTTTGTACCTGTCGTTTGTAATGACCGGTTCCCTAACTTCACTTTCAAATCCTGCATTCGAAGCTCGTCCACTTTGCGCCCCATTACTTTAGTAATTCTCTTACAGATGAATATAAATTATTTTCCAGAACTTTCACAATTTAACACAATTTACACAATTTCTCAAAATTAATCACACTTTGAATTTTTAAGTCAATTGCCACCACTTTATTTCTCAAATTAATTTCACTTATAACACCAGTTGTTGCGAGCGTGGCCTTTGGTTCGTTATTTAAAACACAATATTAAATATTTAATATACAAGTTCTTTATTTCACTCTAATCATAAAAAATTCATGAACCTTCAAATAATCAACTCAACTTTAATTATCGCTAATACTGTACTTTCAATTATCGCAATCCAATTACCTTACTTTCGCCCGTTTATTACTTTCGCTTGTTAACACTGCAACGTCTAAGACAACTTTCTAGCAGTGATAACTGTTATATTTATACCCTAGAAACTCTCCGGATTATTCTGGAGTGATCTATTCCAGTAGCTTCTTGACTGTTCTATTCATTCTATTCATTCTATTCCTGAACCTTCCTGTAGATTCTATAATCTATTCTCCGAACTTGAAGTCGTTTACTCTCCATTGCCAGTAGATGTCATCAGTTGTCTCTTTTATTGCACGTAACAATATTCAGTACAAAGTAGGGGAAGTTGTGGCTGTAATTACCCACAAGCTACTGGGCACCAACCTTTGGCTGGCAGTCTCGGCGGGACATTTGTAGGGATTTACGAATGGGACAAAATCACTTTGAGCATTGAAAAAGGGTGTGAGTAAGTAGGCGTTCATTCGCCAAATTGTAAATAAAAATAAAAAAAAACATTCAGTCAGTCAAAAACTTTTATCCAGGAACATCCATACGTACTTTTAATGTTAAGTATTGTATTATTATTAAAACGTCTAGTTTTGAGCAAATTAAATCTTAAGCTCTGAGGAGCATCTTTATTGTATTATTATTACGGTTGTGATTTCGCAGTTTCCAGCTCGAAAGGAGCATCAAAATAAATATTAGGAATTGCATAAATAGTGTTTGATTTCACGTCAGATCAGTACCAATCACGAACGTACAAGTAACCTACCACTGGAAGTCTCAACTGGGACAGAAAGAACGTGGCTATTCTTGAGGTCCACTTGAGTTCACATATTGCAAAAAGGACTCAGATATATATCGTCCCCAAGGAATATCGGAGCTCTCCTCACCTTTAAGAGAGTCTCAGGCATTACACCCAGAAGACCGTCATCCGGTCAAGAGGTTCTTATATAGCAAGACACCTTTTCATACAACAACAAGGATAATTATGTAGTTACCCAACTACTAATTACACTAAAACTGGTGACCCCGACAGCAAGAACAGTAGCGCCTGATTAAGAGTTTTCCAGCGAAATTGCGGACAGCAGAGGTCCCAAGAAGGTCATCTTCAATATTCCTTTTTATCTACCCCACACTAGTGGTAAGGTACTAAAAAGGGAATGTTATTATACCATTTCATAAATCAAGAAAACAAGAATGCATCAAGCAAGATAATACTTCAATCAAGAAATTCATTAGTCAAATCGTACAACAACATAGCAGACAAGAGTACAGCTGGTCAAGGTTTGAATACACTATCTATTAGGTATATACATATACAGGGTGTTTCCCCTTAGGAGGTCCATAGAGCGGGAGGTGATAGTACTCACCTAGACGAACCAAAAATTGTATGGCAGGGGGGGGGCAATATCAACCGTTTAGGAGTTACAGGGTGATTCATAAAAAAAGCTAGGTTTTCACAAAACACTCTGTATATTAAAAACTACAGGGCGTATGGTCACAGTTAAGGGCTCACTGTATGCAGAACTTCATGGCCTTTCCAACGACAGCCCAACCAGCACCGTACCCCTCTCCCATCAGAAGTTATGAAGGTCTAAACTAAAAATTTCGGATTTTCTTTCCTTTTTTTTATAAAAACTGTAAACTGTAGACTCTCCTCTTAAATATGACCTATTACACCCAATGTGCTATCTGCAGTCCTTTAAGAGTTATTAGATCTAAACCTATTCTCAAACCCATTTTCAAACCTATTCTGAACGATAATTTGTTCCCTTAGCACGTCATTTTAAAAAATATCGTCTTTTTTCGGTGTGACCTGAATAGGTTATGAGTTAATAACTGTTTAACGGCTACAGTTAACACATAAGATGTAATAGGTCAACTTAAAGTGGAGAGTCTGCAGTTTACAGTTTTTATAAAAAAAAGTTATGTGAACGACCGTTTTGCAAAAATAATAGAGGTCAAATTAAAAAAAAAGGAAAGAAAATGTGTTTTGTGAAAACCTAGCTTTTTTTAAGAATCACCCTGTAACTCCCAAACGGTTGATATTCCCCCCCCCCCCCCTGCCATACAATTTTTGGTTCGTCTAGGTGAGTACTATCACCTCCCGCTCTATGGACCTCCTAAGGGGAAACACCCTGTATACATACATATATTTCTTTTAATCTCTTTTATTTAAAAAAAAAAAATATGTTATAACACCAAATCTTTTGAAAATAAATCGTTTTCTTAGTATTTTATTGTTATTGTAAATTATTGTGAAACCTTTTTCCGATCCTCAAAGTGCTTCTTTGGACAATCAATTTTCTTAATTCGATTTTATTTGTTTTGTTTACGTCTTTTAAACGTTTTGCTTTGCCGAGATTGTTCCCTAAAGATGCCAGATATCTACTCCTCTGTCGAAGATCTCTCAGGTGTCAGCTCAGGCTATGACAATCCTCCTCCAGCGACTTCAATCGTTACGTTAACAGCTACCGCACCTGAGACCGCCCTTAACGCAGTCTCAGTTAAGTGCATGCCTTTTTGCAAAGGCAACCCAGGGTTGTGGTTCCTTCAGTTAGAGGCACAGTTTGCTCTGGCACGAATCTCTCAGCAAAAGACAATGTTTTTCCACGCACTAGCTTCTCTTGATGAGAATATAGTCAGTATAGTGAGTGATGTCGCTTATAATCCACCGAAGGGTACCGAGTACGATACGTTGAAAGACATGTTGATTTCCAGACTCACCGGCAGTGAGAACAAACGTTTAAAACATCTATTAAATGAGTTACCATTGGGTGATTCGAGCCCTTCGCATTTGCTTAGAGAGATGCGAAATTTGAACAAGGGGAAGCTGTCTGAAAATGTCTTAAAGTCACTATGGCTTCAACGTCTGCCCACTCACATGCAAGCCATCTTAGCTTGCAACTCGGAAAGTTTGGAGGCACTAGCTATATGTGCCGACACAATTGCCGAAGTCAACGCTAATCCCCAAATGTATTCTGTTACCACAGAAGTCGAAGGTCATAAGTCTGCTCTTGACCAATTAGCCAACGAAGTCCGGAATTTAGCGAAACTCGTCACGAATTCTTTAGCTTATAATCAAAACCCACCATCGCCAATCAATCGTCGAAACAAGTCGGACCTATGTCTTGTCGCAGCAAATTCTTCTATCATCCACACTTTCGGTAGAAAAATCCTCACCTTGGACCTAGGCCTTCGTCGCACATTCCCTTGGCAATTCATTATAGCCAACGTACCTAGACCCATCTTAGGAGCTGACTTCCTACGTCACTACGGTTTGCTCGTCAACGTTAAGGAGAGATCACTCATCGATCCACTTACCGCTTTAAAATCATTTGGACAACGTGTAACGGGACAAAAATTAGCACTGTCCGTACTCATCGGTGCAGAAGTCGATAGCGAAATCCAAAAGCTGTTACGTACGTACCAAGTTATCACGGTGGAGGCTGGTTTTATAAAACCAATGCATCATAAAGTAACCCATCGCATTATTACCAATGGACCATCCATAGTCTCAAAGGTACGTCGCCTTTCTCCCGAAAAGCTGGCCGCTGCTAGAAAGGAGTTCGATTTTTTACTAAAGCAGGGAATTTGTAGACCTTCAAGCAGTAGCTGGTCCTCTCCACTACACCTCGTACGAAAAAAGAATGGTGACTGGAAACCCTGCGGAGATTACAGGCGGTTAAATTCTATTACTGTTCCGGACCGCTATCCTATCCCATTAATTCACGATTTTGTCTATCATTTGCAGGATTGCAAATGCTTTTCGACCCTAGATCTGGCTAAGGCATATCATCAAATTCCCGTTGAACCGGAAGACGTTCCCAAAACTGCTATATGCACTCCATTTTGGCTCTTCGAGTTTACTCGCATGACCTTTGGTCTCTGCAATGCAGCACAAACCTTTCAAAGGTTCATCCATACTGTGCTTCAAGAATTCACCTTTTGCTTCGTCTATTTGGATGACATCCTAATCGCCTCTCGATCTAAATCAGAACACGTTTCACATTTAAAACAAATTTTTATGCGGTTGAAAGAATACGGTCTTATAATAAACTTAGACAAATGCAAGTTTTACAAGGTCAGGTCAAATTCCCAGGACACTTGGTCACACCTCAAGGGATCAAACCATCTCCCGAACGTGTGTCGGCGATTGCAAATTTCACAATACCGAAAACTGTCAAAGAACTGCACGCTTTCTTGGCATGGTAAATTTTTACCGCAGGTTCCTTCCACATGCAGCCAGTCACCATGCTCTGCTCAACAATTATTTCACCGGTCCTAAGAAGAAGGGTGCCCAGTTAATCAATTGGTCTCCAGAAGCCTCAAAAGCGTTCGAAGAAGTAATAGCCCAGCTGGCACAAACAACCCTGCTAGCTTTTCCTATACTTTCAGCCGAGCTCGCGTTATACGTAGACGCATCGGATTCAGCTATCGGTGCGGCACTTCACCAGAAGGTTGACAATTGTTGGCAACCTCTTGGGTTCTATTCGGTGAAATTAAACACCGCGCAACGCAACTATATTGCTTATGACCGGGAACTCCTTGCTGCCTATTTAGGCATAAAATACTTTCGGTATCACCTGGACGGACGCACTTTCACTCTGTCCACGGATCACAAGCCATTAACATTTGCTTTTAAACAGCAGCCAGAGAAAGCCTCCCCCAGACAATTGCGGCATCTGGATTTTGTAGGACAATTCACGACAGACATAAAACATGTAGCGGGAAAAGACAACGTCGTTGCCGACGCTTTATCACGCGTAAAAGAAATACATATCCCGAGTATTGTTGATTTCGGTTCCATCGCGGATAGTCAAGTCGAAGACCCCGGGTTGCAAGAACTTTTGCACAATTCATTGTATAAGTTTGAAAAACTTCCGGTTTTTGGTATGGACAAACAATTGTATTGCGAAATTTCTCCTGTTGGCACCAGAACTTTTATCCCACCAAAATTCAGAAAACAAGTGTTTGATTCACTTCACAACCTTGCTCATCCAGGTATTCGCACCTCAAACAAAATGGTTACTTCTCGTTATTTTTGGCCTTCCATTAATAGAGATGTTAATTCTTGGGCACGGTCTTGCCTAGCCTGCCAGCAATGCAAAGTCTCACGACACGTCAAAAGCTCCCCAGGCACTTTCCGTCATCTTCACACCGTTTTCAGGACATTCACGTCGACATAATTGGTCCGCTTCCTCCCTCGCAAGGATTCAGGTACTGTCTTACCATTATAGACAGGTTCACTAGATGGCCCGAGGCTATTCCTTTATCCAGTATCGACGCTGAAACGGTTGCAGAGGCATTTTTCCGAAATTGGATATCGCGCTTTGGCGTACCCAATTCAGTCGTCACCGATCAAGGACTCAGTTCTCTTCACTGAACTCTCTAAATTATTAGGCTTTAAACGTAACAGAACCACTGCTTATCATCTACAGGCCAACGGTTTCTTAGAACGATGGCACCGCACGCTTAAAGCAACGATTATGGCACATAAAGAGAGATCGTGGTCAAAAATCCTCCCTTTAGCCTTACTAGGACTGCGAACGACATTCAGAGAGGAGTTTCAAGCAACCCCAGCAGAATTGGTATACGGCGAAAGCTTACGTCTGCCCGGCGACTTCTTGCACGCTTCGAAAATCCAGTCACAAAACGAATACATTACTTCACTTCGGAATACTTTTTCAGAGATCAGACCCGTTCAGGCTTCAAATCATTCTCGTCATTCTTTCTTCAAATTCAAGGAACTCATTAATTGCTCACACGTTTTCATTCGTACGGACTCACTCCGAGCTTCGCTTCAACCTCCTTACGAAGGTCCCTACGAAATCGTCAGTCGCAAAGACAAATTTTATACCCTTAAGATAAGAAACAAGGAGACAAATATATCAATCGACAAGTTGAAACCATGTTTTAAGTAGGACAACACCGAATTCCACCAAGACCAGTACACGGATCCTACTATTATAAACAACACTCCGCCATCATCACACACATCATCAGTCAGCCACGAACCAATTCAGTCAGTCCCTGAAAGCTCTGTTCAGCCAGTGACTGATGTACTAAATAATCACGACTCTACCCACTCAGATGAACATTCTTTCTTTTATGGATTCGAAGACTCACCATCCCAAAACTCGTCACAACAAACAAACCCGAACACACCACCTAGCCCACAGACCACACGTACTGTCAGATTCCTGCCAGACGGAAACACAATATTCCAGCAGCAGACTACGAGAACTGGACGAACCACGCATCCTCCGGGTAGATATAATTCTCGCTAAACCTATGGTTACGCTGGCGGGGAAGTGTTGTGGCTGTAATTACCCACAAGCTACTGGGCATCAACCTTTGGCTGGCAGTCTCGGCGGGACATTTGTAGGGATTTACGAATGGGACAAAATCACTTTGAGCATTGAAAAAGGGTGTGAGTAAGTAGGCGTTCATTCGCCAAATTATAAATAAAAAAAAAACATTCAGTCAGTCAAAAACTTTTATCCAGGAGCATCCATACGTACTTTTAATGTTAAGTATTGTATTATTATTAAAACGTCTAGTTTTGAGCAAATTAAATCTTAAGCTCTGAGGAGCATCTTTATTGTATTATTATTACGGTTGTGATTTCGCAGTTTCCAGCTCGAAAGGAGCATCAAAATAAATATTAGGAATTGCATAAATAGTGTTTGATTTCACGTCAGATCAGTACCAATCACGGACGTACAAGTAACCTACCACTGGAAGTCTCAACTGGGACAGAAAGAACGTGGCTATTCTTGAGGTCCACTTGAGTTCACATATTGCAAAAAGGACTCAGATATATATCGTCCCCAAGGAATATCGGAGCTCTCCTCACCTTTAAGAGAGTCTCAGGCATTACACCCAGAAGACCGTCATCCGGTCAAGAGGTTCTTATATAGCAAGACACCTTTTCATACAACAACAAGGATAATTATGTAGTTACCCAACTACTAATTACACTAAAAAGTCATTCTTGCACTTCTTCTATAAAAGTTGTCCCAATGAACATTTTCGGTGCTGCACTGCTAGAAAAAATGCAACACTGGTGTTGCACTCAGCACCCATCGAAATCGAGTACAGATTATAAAATCAGAGGTACCAAAAAATACGTTCCGTATTACCAGGTCAACAAAAAATAAAATCTTGTATAGTTTATAATTATCTTCCGATGCTATTAAGTAGAAAAAAAAACATATGTTTTTGTGAAACCATATGGCTTCGTATTATTGCTAGCCCGTATATGCTGCTGTAGTGATGGAGGTCATGGATATCTAGGTCAGGCATGTTGTCTATCCGTTGCTGTTGGGATCTTATGGCACCGTTCAGTTCTGTTAAGATATTGGTTTTCACCTCTTAATCAGCTGTGGAATCGTTACTCCTTCTGCATCCAGTCAACGTGGACAAAATTCTACCCAGTTTCCGCCAGCTTCATCTAATCGTGTCCCGTCGACAACGACGTTCTGGTAGTCCCATCCGAAGATGGAATATCTCATACAGTGGCGATAGTTCTCGACTTACTGTCGACGAATTTGTTTTCAGAGAAGAAGCCCTCACGTACTCGGCCTTAGACGGAGATTTCGATCTTTTAGTTCGGCACATGACGACTCTGCTTTCTGGTCCAGCAATGGACTGGTACTGGTCTCTCCTGAGACAGAACTCCACACCTTCGTGGGAGTATTTAAAAGCAGCTCTGTTAGCTGAATGGGGAGTACCGAAGGATGACCTCAAGGTCAGGGTCCAGCTTATGTTGAGCAAACAGAAAGCAGGGGAGTGATTTGCCACGTATCACCAACACCTGGTACATCTACGTGATCTATTGCAAAGCCCGTTGGCGGACGGAGAGTTTCTAGAAATCGTGAAATCGAATCTGCTTCCAGACAACCAACAGAAATGTTTGCATCCCACTAACACCATACATCAACTGCAAGGGATCGTGACTCAGATACAGGCTACACAGCAGCGTGCAGCTGGAATACCTATCGTAGCACCAGAGTCAGCGAGGAACAGCATATGTCACTTGAAAACAGTTAGGAAGCCGCAACAGTATCTGCTCTTACAGCACCTACTAACATTAGCTGTTGGAACTGTGACCAGCCAGGTCACTTTTACCAAGACTGCCTGCAGGAAAGACAAATCGTGTTCTGCTATAGATGCGGACGCAAAAATGTCTTCAAGCTCAATTGCAACCAATGCCGACAGAAAAACCTGAGACTGGTCGGGAATACTATCACCTTTTCTCGACCCGTGTCAACGTCCTGCGCGGCAACTGCAATGAACACTCCAGTTCAAGCCTTGAACAAGAAGTAAGGTTCGCTCCATTAGCAGACCTTAACGATGAGTCACTAAACTGTCCACTGATATCATTCAGTGACTCTGATGATATTAGCAAACCCCCTTATTGTACAAATATTTCACTGATAGAGACGGAGAACCTAATGGACTTCTCCGCAGATCTTCAAGCTCCCATTTCCACTTCTAGGGAGCCCATGACACTATTAGACACTTCTTTGGAAGAGTCTTTAATTTTCGATGTCCCGATAACACCGACAGCACCTTTATCTGACAAGGTTACTGAGCAGGAAATTTGACCTCCTGCCATTTCTGTATTAAAACGGCCACCAAGCTCTGTTATGACGAGTGGGCGTGAGCCTGTTTTACATCCGCTGACGCCGTATCATACGCGTCTGCGGAATTATAATGCTAAGAGACCGTATCTTCTCCTCAGTAGCGGAGTTAGCTGAAATTATGTATCCTGACCTGGATTTTATACCAAGAAAGAAACGATCGACCGTTCGTTGGCGGGAATACTGTCGACGGATGAGCCTGGAAAGAAAAAAACTGGCACAGATTTCCGTGTCGATGCCAGGACGACATTCGACCATATGCAGAAGTAAGACTGCTCGGGCGAACTGAGGCTGGATTACTTGATAGTGGTCCCACTGTCAGTATTTTAGGGGAGCTCTAGAGAAGCTTGCAGAAGCAGAGGTTGAATGGAAGAGGTATCGGACACAGGTACAAGTAGTGAATGGTGTCATGACGACTGTGCATGGTCATGTGAACTTGGACATCACTTTCCGTGGTAAGACCCAAAACGTGCGTTTTTACGTAGTTCCTGGGCTCACACAGGCACTATATCTAGGAATAGACTTCGAAGAAGGACGCCTATCCGCTACTGCACATAGACGCGCTTCTGAGTCGACTTTCTCCGGCAAACTACATTACAAGCCTGGACCTGAAAGACGCCTTCTGGCAGATCCCACTAGACGCTGATTCCAGAGAGAAGACCGCTTTTACTGTACCTGATCACCCTATCTATCAGTACAGAGTGATGCCATTCGGC
Organism: Dioctria linearis; assembly: GCA_963930735.1. NCBI lineage: Eukaryota > Metazoa > Arthropoda > Insecta > Diptera > Asilidae > Dioctria > Dioctria linearis. Next base: position 208,540,554 of record OZ005740.1, read on the forward strand.
CTATGCAATGCTCCACAAACGATGTGCCGCCTCATGGATAAGGTCATTCAATTCGATCTTCGTGAGAATGTTCTCGTCTATATAGACGATTTATTGATTCTGTCCTCAGACTTTGACTCTCATCTCTCGCTGCTAGCCCGTGTAGCGGATTGTTTGAGGAAAGCTGGCCTCACTATCAACGTCGAGAAGAGTAAGTTTTGTATTAAAGAGACCAAATACTTGGGTTTCATTGTCGTAAAATGAGGTATAAGAACTGACCCCGACAAGATTTCAGCCATAGTTGACTATCCGTCACATAAAACTGTTCGGCAAGCCCGACGACTACTAGGTATGGCTGGATGGTATAGACGGTTCATTCCGAACTATGCTGACTTAACTGCCTCCATTACAGACACTTTGAAAAACCCTAGTCAGTCCAAGTGGATACCTGAAGCCTGATTTATTGAAACAGAAACTTCAGATGACTTCACCAAGCCGTTCATTATACAGTGCGATGCGAGCCAACAAGGTATTGGTGGAGTGCTGCTTCAACTAGATGACGATGGCCACGAGAAGCCAATAGCCTACGGCTCGAAAAAGTTGAACTCAGCACAACGAAATTACACCGTCACAGAGCAAGAATGCTTAGCTGCAATCTTAAGTGTACAGAAGTTCCGGCCCTTCATAGTACTTATGCCGTTGAAGATAGTGACGGATCATGCGAGCTTGAAATGGCTGATGTCTCAAAAGGACCTCAGCGGTAGACTTGCTCGGTGGAGTTTGAAGCTTCAGGGCTTCGACTTCACCATCGAGCACCGAAAAGGAAGCCTGAATGTCGTTCCTGATGCGCTGTCACGCATTCATTGCGACAGCTGGTCCACACCTAAAGATCCTGGGCCGGAGGTTGACCTTAGTTCGCCAAATTTCAACGCGTTGGAATATGAAGAACTGAGGCATAAAGTTAAAACGACTTCTGGCAAATTACCAGATCTTTGTGTCAGGGATGGCTTCGTCTATATTCGGACTGTTCCGAGAACAGGGGATCCGATTTAGTAAGAATAAGCTTGGAATCTTTGGATACCACGAGGGCTTGTCTCCGACGTTATTTCAAGAGCGCATGATCCGGCACTAGCTTCTCACGGAGGCATAGGGAAAACACTGGAACGTCTGAGAAGACACTTGTACTGGCCACGAATGACAGTTGATGTCAGAAACTACGTAGGCACCTGTAACGTGTGTAAAGAGACTAAAGCCCCCTGTTCGAGCACGGTCGTAAAAATATCATCATCACAAATCATTTAACAGATGTACTTATATTTCATTTATTTACTCGCGCATACAATAGAATCTTGCTAGTTTAATTTCAATTATATATACATGTATTTCTATAGTCTATATTTCCAATTTAATAACGTTGTTGTATTTGAAGGAATTAAATTGTATATTGGATCCATCTGCTCATCTACCCGTTATTCTAACTTGCACCACAGATTTTATAATTGTAGGTCAGTCGATCGATGACCGTGATAAGAACAACTAGAAATAAATCGGAATTGTATGAAAATCGGAGTAACTTGTTTTTCTTTATTGACCCCAACCGTTTCCCTTAATTGGTAAAACTTAGAAGTCAAGCTATTGTGCTAACACCCCCAATGCTATTCTTAGGCCACCTGTGGGAGTCCAGTCTGTGACAGACCGACCATGGCAAAAGCTGTACATTGACTTTCTGGGTCCATATCCTCGGTCAGTGAAGGGGAATGTCTGCATATTGATAGTTCTTGACCACTTTTCAAAGTTCCCGATTCTCAAACTTATGAGAAAAGCATCTACTCTCAATGCGTGCCAGTTCATCGAAACGGAAGTGTTCCATGTGTTCGGAGTCCCGGAAACGATAGTCTCCGACAATGGAGTTCAGTTTTGCTCGGCTCAGTTTACCAGATTACAGGACAAGTATGGGGTGAAGCACTTGTGAACGGCAGTTTACTCGCCGCAAGTAAACGCCTCAGAGCGAGTAAACAGATCTGTATTGTCAGGGATTAGGGCATACATCCGGAAGGAACACACGAAGTGGGATAAGAAGCTGAGCCAGATAGCTAGTTCCCTCAGGAGCTCTTTCCACCAAGCAGCTGGTTTCTCTCCCTACCGAACACTTTTCGGTCAGCAAATGATTGAACATACCAGCTTCTATTCCATCTTGAGGAGCCTTGGGACTATTAATGAGCCCCTGAGAGTAGATGCTGAAGATAAACTGAGATTAATCCGTGCGATGCAGGAGAACTTACACCATGCGTTCGAACAGGGTTCAAAAGCTTATAATCTCAGAGCGAAACCTGTTAATTTCAGAGTGGGTCAAGAGGTATTCAGACGGAATTTTGCCCAAAGCAACTTCCAACAGCAGACTAGTGCTAAACTGGGACGAAAATTCGTTAAGTGTCGGGTTAAAGCCAAGAAAGGGAACGCTTACTACGAACTTAAAGATCTGCAGGGGAAACCGTTAGGAGTCTATCACGCCAAAGACATCAGGCAGTGATATCCATTCTAGAAGCGTCATCTATCTATTGTCACGTTTATTCCTGGTAGCCCTAAGAAGGCATCCAGCCAGCTTAACTGGTAAACTATAGGATATCGCGAAGCCCTGCTATTGCCTCATCAATGGTGGGTGATATACCTGTTGGAATTCAATCTCGACAACCTACCTCTACCTAATATGGGTAGGTAGCTACCATGTTATCCCTTCAGGATTAGCCCCATTAGGAGAATTTTTCTACCCTGTCCTTCGTCAACATTTCTTTAATCGGCAACAGTCGGCCATGATGGAACCAAATCTAGATCCTGGTAGCCCTAAAAAGGCATCCAGCCAGCTTAACTGGTAAACTACAAGATATCTCTAAACCCTCGTATTGCCTCGTCAATGGTGGGTGATATACCTGTTGGAATCCAACCTTGTCTACGGTCTTTGAAAATGTAAGTAAGAAAATCTGCCATGTCACTATCTCGACGACGCCTTGAGAACACACCCCTGAACAAGCGTCGGTCTGAGATCAGAGCGAGATGTGAGAGCTGGGTAAGCTTTGCGATCAGTTGGTTAGGTTACTGACATCTCGGTGAGGGAAACCAAAGGGGGACTGCACGGCTGGATTTTTGGGTTACCAACGTGTCAGTGCACCCCTGGTTCCCTACACGGAGAATGATGTCGAGGTCTGGTAAAAAAAACTAGCGGGACTTCGGGGATGTGCCTTCGATGCGTCACCGGTCTAATATATCAGGCTGTCTTGAACAATCCGTGGCATCAGCCTGGCTTGGATGATGAGGAATGCTTTCATGGGTCGTGGGTCGAGCCACACAAAAAAAGAAAAGAAAGAGAGGAAGAAGAAGATAGATATTTTTCTTGGCGGAATGTGAAAAGTGATGAAAAGGTGGTTGGCCGACTGGAAAAATAAAATCAAAAATTTTCAAAAGCATCGGAAACGGAATTTTAATTGCTGATAAAATTTGGAAAAAGGTGATGGTAGCAGTCAAGATGTAAGAAAAATTAAAATTTTAACGTAGTGTGGTACTAGGGATCCGGGAAGTATAAAAATCCTACAAAGAGGCCGAGTAAACAAATGTTCCTCGCCATAAAAGTGATCCCCTTCACATCCAGTCACCAAGGCCTTAAATATCTAAAGCCCAATTGCACAGTATACGAGAAAACGCAGATTTAATGTACTTCAGGAATTCATATCGTCTCCGACGTCACAAATACAAGGATTAAATTTACTACAGCAAAGCTTCGTCAACCTGAATTAAATAAAGGCTAGTAATGATGATCCAGTACTGTTCTGCAAATTGTATGCGGGAGGCTTGGCTTGAATAAGAGATGGGCTCATCAATTTGCCTAAAGTAAATATAATATTCTTGCCAAGGTAATTGTAACCTGTAGATATAGGTGAAGTACTTTACATATAGAAATATTCATTTTTTTATAAGATAACTGTAGCCTGAAATGAGATATGTAAATATTATTTGGCATACTGAAATATTTAACCCTTCTGTCACAATATAGACATATCGATATATACGCTTCAGTGTAACTAAAGAAATATGTAACCTTCTTATAAGTTCACGGTGGCCGGTGGATATAGGCCTAACAATTGGCATGAAGAAATATTTAACTTTTAGTATAATACTACAGACAATTATAGATTATCATTATATTATACATATGATTATATAGATTATATAGATATAGAATTTTCATAACACAATATTTACGTTTTTATCAGGTACTTATGGCCTGTAGACATAGAACTATTATTTGGCGTGACGAGATCTTTAATCTCTTACTAAGTTAATTCGGCCATGTAGATAGAGATGAAGGAATTTGCTCAACGAAACATTTAGATTTCTTTTCAAAGTACTTGTGTGTAAGTATATATAAACATATTAATTTGTATAAACTATCTAACGTTGGTTGTTTTAGTACAACAAATATCACGGGAAGATAGGTACAAGGGTACACAAGTGATTCAAACCATAATAGTTAAGGTTAACAAAAAAAAATTTTCTTGACGTTGCTTTCTCTGACGGAAAATCTAATACATTAATCTCTTCAGATCAAACGAATTATTTCCACAAAATTTTACATACATATATTGGTTGTCACAAAAAGAAAAAAAAAGAAAATATTTTTTCAGTGAACTCAATACTTGTTATCCCTGACACCAAGCAGTGTTTCGGGAGATTTTCTTTTTTCATCCATTCAGGTACATCCGTCTGCTGGAGCGCTCTAACAAGTCGGGGAACCCTGGAAGTAAGTAAATTTTAGTCTTTAACGTATAAGCACAGTCCGGTGTAATTTTCTTTTGACTTGCCATGTGATAAGCCGTTGTGTATAGAATCTTGTGGTATATTTTCCAACATAGGCTCAATGTAAGGTTAATTTAAGCTCAAATTGGAGACGAGAATTTATAGAATATCTACCAATACTTCCTTAAATAGCAGTCCTTCCGGTAGAAAGACGTTGCACGTGGGAAATTAAATTTTAAAATACTAGCGATCGCCATATCGGATTGCTATCATTCTTTTTTTTGAAACTACATCCAAGATAATCAGTTACGCACCCTTAAAAATCTCAGATTCCATAGAGCTTGTCTAATATGAATAGTATAATAATGAAGAAATTGTCCATACTTTAAGACCAGCGAACTACGAGGGTGAATATAAGTCGACTCAATAAATGATATTTTATCTTTATAACGTAATGGAGTCCTAGGACTGTTTTTATCTTTCTCCTCTCACTCCCGGAGCCCTCCTAGTGTGAAGGTCGGCCAGGTCCACTAATCCTCTATTTTCAGGTCAAGCAAGGGATACTGTACAATATCGCTCGCGGTATCATAGGGTGGTTGGGGCAACGGCGATGGAAGGCAGAACACACACTCTCCGCCAATAGCCGAGGCGAGTAGCGTGCCGCCCTGCAGTCAACGCTGTCCGCCGAGTGATCTGTCAGCTCATGCTGGCAGTCGGGACTTTACGTCCAAGTCAATCACTCAACATAGTTCCATAACAATAGTCTCTTTATAGAAGCATCCTACTTGCTTGACAATTTTGACAGAGCTGGGCTACTGTATGGATATACAGTGCCTTAGGTATGTACATTTTCTCAATTAAGAATTATGCTTGCATAACAGAATTTGCTTGCGTTGCAAATTCTTCTTGAGGTCGGGCAAACTTTGTTTTTTTTTTCTTTTTTATTCTGATTAGTTTTGTTTACCGTGGTCATGACTTTACAATAAAATAAGAGTCGGTTTGGTTGTTTAAAATTGAATTGTCATAGTCGCCTTAGGTTACAACAGCCATACAAAAATATTATCAAAAAATAAACGCACTAGGAAAATTCTTAACAATTTAAAAAGTTACAAACAAATTATAAAATAAAAGATTTAAAAATTAATTCAAAAATTTTGCGATATAATGAATCTACTCTATTAAATTTCTTCAATACTTCAAAAAGTTTCAACCAATAAATTATGTGCCCACTCTGAAAATATCGTAGCTTACGACTTCCATGACTTAACAAACACATCGATGCAATTCTACTACATGAGGAAAAATGCTAAGTTTTTCTTCCTCATAGCCTATATCCTTTTTATTATAAGATCTAATTGGTAAAGAGTCGCACTATTTTTACATTTTGTTCATATCCACCACTGGCATGTTTATAAATGGACCGCTCGTAGAATCAAAAATCCATGAAAGCAAATGGTACCACTTTCATATTTCTGGCTCTTCTGACCGTTTTGCAAAAAAAAAAATAGAGGTCAAAGTAAAAAGTAAAAAAATCCGAAGTATATTCTATATTGTTTAGACCAATGTAACTCCTGAGAGGAGCGGAGTGTGGGGCTGGCTGAGCAGTCGTTGGAAAGGCCATGAAGAATTGTTATGCATTGGAGGCCGACAACTGCACATATTGTATGATTGTATCTGAAAATAACTTCAGTCGGCCACCGACTGAATAAAAATTCTCCCGAAACATTGTCTGTAAATTTCTAAGAAGAAATGAATGCTATTTGCTCATCTACAAGCAATCGTTTTCGGCCTCCAATAATGCATAACAATTCTCAGCAAAAAATGTTCAGTAATTTCTAAGAAAAAATTGCTGCATTCCCTACATCAGTTCATGCATAGTGGATTTTATATTCTATCGAGGCATTGGGCTCTTCTGTCGGTAAAATTTTATCATTTTATGTTATGTTATGCCTTAAAATAAAATATTTCCCTAAAATCCTATTCTGTACCAGAAATTATTTTACGCATCATAACATAAAATATTTCCTGTTATTGAGCATAACATAAAAGAACCTAAGCAGTACATTTTAAAGGTATTTTGACACATTTTATGAAAATTACATACGTCAATTAACATTTGTTGTGCGAAAATTGTTTTAATTAAAAACTAAAATGTCCAACGCCATACATAACAATTACAATTTTGGCAGAAATTGTAGAAATTTGCACTGGTGCGGTATGGTAGAATATAAAAAGTTAATTATATTTGCCTAGGTTTTAATTTTATGCAGAAGAGATCATAAGATACGATATCTTCGCGATCCTATGATCCATGTGAGTTGCCCAGCCTTAGGTTTCAAAAGTTCTTCCGGCTGGATAATTAATAAACTTCTTATATTGTGATTTGTAAACTTATTTTGCAAACTTATGAATAATTCTAATTTATACCCAAAATGTTTCGTTTTAAGAAAACAAATTCAAATACTTATAGAGCAACTATAGCTTCATACCGGAAAGAAATCTATTCCGTTCACTTTGAGTAAGGAATCTAAAATTGAACGAAATGGATGTCTTTCTGCTGCTTTGCATTTCTACGGACATGATTTGTATCAAACTTCAGTCAGCAGTTGTCATATTTTAGCACTTTTACACCCAAAGTATCTCAAGAGCTATTAAGAAAGCAGCTGCTTTCATAAATGATTATTTAGTGGGTGAATTGATAGAGTATCATGCAAATGTCAATTGACCAGCTGTTCAAAAAGTAATAGAAAACATAGCGAAATTTACTAAATATTTTATGTTACGTGTTCATAAAAGAATTCATAAAATAATTTTATGGAACCACGACAGAATACGAATTTTTAAAATATTTTATTTTCATTTTATGAAGAAGGGATTTTTTCGCCATAAAATAACATAAAATATTATTTTATGAAAAATTACAGAATAGGGCCCATTGTCTGCTTCCCAGTTTTGGCCGGATTACATTAACAACGCCAACGCCGGCGTGGTCGTTTGAAGGCTTAAACAAAATTGCGCCGACAGACGACAAACGACGACGATATATCGCCTGTCAAACTTGTAAAAGCACAGCATCTTATGCGAATGCACCAAATTACGACGACCGACGTTGAGCGATCGACGACATTTTCGCCGGGATTGATCAATTTCTAAAGGTGAAAACCTAATGAACGCGGCAGGCGTCGCGTCGCCTTGACAGTTCTCCGCGGCAGACGCGTGTAGGATTTGAACAAGGCCCAATGGACGCGTCGCGTTGGTACTCTTAAGATTTATTTATAAAAAGAAAAAGTGATAGAAAAGCTTGAGTTATTATTTAAAAGTGAAATGGTGGATATATCAGAGTTATTAGATGTGGCAGTTCTTGAATTTGCAACTTACTAAGCATATAAACACTTTAAAATCAATCAAAAGAACTGTCAAAGCGTCTGCCGCGCGTTAAAAGTAGAACATTGCTCTACTTTCGCGTCGAATCCGGCAAGCGCGGTAGCCATTTGGCCAGCACGAACTTAAACACGTATATTCTATTGAACTGTCAAAGCGACGCCACGCCTGCCGCGTTCATTGGGTTTTCGCCTTAATTTTGCCGTCGTCGCTGCAGTCCTACCAACAAAATTAATCGAATGAAATGGTTGTGGCATTCACTTTTGTCTTTTTCAGGTGGTAGCACGCCGCGGTAATTTTAAAATAATGAGCTTTGGGAAAAATTGATCGAGGAAATGCGAAATCCACAAAATAATTTATAGTTTACAAGACCGCTAGACAAGTGGACAAAAAAGACGTGGATTGGATGGATATTTCAAAGCGTTTAATTTACTTAATTTCCGCATTTTCAGTTTTTTTCCACACTTTGGTCCATTGCATTTCTTTCAATATAATATAAAATATTCTTGATAAAAATCTCCTTTTAAAACGCTCGAAACATTTAACAAATGAAATTTCAATATCTTCGATATTTAAATTTCTGAAAATAAATGATTTTATATTAAAAAAACGTGGACTTGAAGGAAAAGAAAATATGTTTTTTATTATTATTTAAAATTTTATTGCAAACCGGCAGAGATTACAAGCAAACCACTCAACTGTAAAATGTAAGGGAAATTAAGATAAGGCGCTACCACCCAGTGTTAATGTAACTTGCTCGGCGTTTTGTTCGGCGTTTGACGGCGACGACGACCACGCCAGCGTCGGCGTTGTTAATGTAATTGAGCCATTTGTCTGCTTCTGGTTTATCCCTTAAGCCCCTTGTCCTAACTTCAGTTGCACAGCTTTGCTTTTAGCGAAACCTGAGCAAAACTGTTCAAAATGGACATTATAACAAGAAAGCATTTTCGCAATCACTAGATACTTCTGTACACCCTTGTGTAAGTAAATTGCAAATAGTGCCAATTTACAGTTGGTAGCATTGACAGTGAGAGCATACATTAGAATATAAGTATGTATAGCAAACATGAGGGTGATTCTGATCTTTTATCGTACTATTAAGGCGTGTTTTTTGACATATTTTGTCATACTTTTTTTTTCAACACAGTTTTGTGTCTTCACTATTATCAAAGAATTAATAACTTAAAGAAAGGACACAGAAGAGTGTTCCGATTGTTTTCCATTTAAATGTACACGGCGAGAAAAGGAAGGAAGAGAAAAAAATTAAAAAAAAAAATCAAACCCTCTTTGAACATTTTACGAATAAGACAAAAAATGTGAAAGCGAAGATTACATGCAACGAAATGGAATGGCAAATGATTTATTTTCGTTAAATAAGACAGAATGGGCGGAGTTTTCCGATCTTACGCTCATAAAATGTTCCCGGGTTTTTATGAAAACACGATTTTCTGAAATTGCAGAAATTCGAAGGAATTCTAATGTTTTAAATTTATCTTTTTCTTGCCAAATGGAGGTAGGGTTAGCCAATGTACATTATTATGAATAGTTTGATAGGATTTTGACGAGATCTGTAAGATTTTGTCGGTCGGGTAATCCTACGTTCTCTCGATTTTTGTTTTCAACTCGTTGTTTCAGTCGCACTACAATAATGCATAGCCAAGTTCTTTTCCCCCATTCATGCAAAAGACAAAAGCAAAGTCTAAATAAATTTAAGTAGACACAGAGGCGAACAAAATTGGAAATTTTCCGTGTTTTTTAGACTGAAAGAGGTAATCTCATATACTTTTGTCTTTTGCATGAATGGGGGAAAAGAAGTGTGAAGTATTCTCGACGGTTTTGGTTAGTTCCAAAGTATATACATAGAAGACAAGGTATTCCCATTAAAATTTTGACACATTGCAGGTGATAGCCTGTGACGTAAAACTGTGCCTAATGTATATACATTTTTATAGGAAAGACAGAGAGAAGAGAGTATTGTGTTCTCTGTGCCGTACTTTCCTATACATTTCACAATTTTGTCCCCTAATAGGGGAATATTTGTGTTCTATACACCTCTGGTCAGTCCATTTATATCACATTTTCAATACTATAGACTGCTACTCTGCAGATGCAGGCCTTTCCCATACAAAATTTGTGAAGCCAGCATAACTCTGTAGGCAGAGGGGCAAAATATCCCAAATTACTGTCATGTTGCGGGATATTACATAATTAGGACTACCATGATTAGCTAAAATGAAGGGAAATTTTCAATTTTATTTTAAAAATTAATTCTGTACGCAGTTCTTAATTAAGTTGTTGCTAAATATTCAGAAAATATTTTAAGTAGTTACGTTTTTCCCGTTTCAGATTTAAAACAATGCTTCATACCACTACAATACTGTAATAAATTTTATATTTCATGAGAAAAGTAAGGATCGTAAGAATTGCTAAATCTGTGGTGTATAAAAATCTTAAATGTTTAATGTTTCTTAAAGAATTTTTATTTCATGTTATTCCTTTTAAATTTGAGAACTAAATATTGTAAAAATTCTCTCTATTCTGTGTAGTCTCCTTGAATTGAATTAAGATCTGCAACGATTATGTGGTGGGCATAGAGTTTTAAGGTTTATCACTATAGCCAGAATAAAGCCACCACTTTCACATCTTAGGTTGGAAGGTGAATTATCTATCATATCGGTCAAGTATCTATGTGCTAATCCAAATACCTCAATAATGCTGGGTCTAATATGAATCATTCCTACATACCTACCTTATAAGATCATAATTTAATTTTCTACAAGATTTTTTTTTAATTAATAAAAACCACTTTAGTGTTAAAAATAAATGTTAAAGCATACAATTTTTGTTATTACCTTGAAATATTACTATGAATTATCAAGCTAATGGGCCCTATTCTGTCGGTAAAATTTTATCATTTTGTGTTATGTTATGCCTTAAAATAAAATATTTCCCTAAAATCCTATTCTGTACCAGAAATTTTATTTTATTTTATGCATCGTAACATAAAATATTTCCTGTTATGGAACATAAAAGATCCTATGCAGCACATTTTAAAGGTATTTTGACACATTTTATGAAAATGACATGCGTCAATTAACATTTGTTGTGCGAAATTTGTTTTAATTAAAAACTAAAATGTCCAGCGCCATACATAAAAAGTACAATTTTGTCAGAAATTGTAGAAATTTACACTGGTGCGGTATGGTAAAATATGAGTTGCTCAACCTTATGCTTCAAAAGTTCTTTCGGCTGGATAATTAATAAATTTCTTATATTGTGATTTGTAAACTTATTTTGCAAACTTATGAATAATTCTAATTTAATGTTTCGTTTTAAGAAAACAAATTCAAATACTTATAGAGTAACTATAGCCTCATACCGGAATCTAAAATTTAACGGAATGGATGTCTTTCTGCTGCTTTGCATTTCTACGGACATGGTTCGTATCAAACTCCAGTTTGGTATTTGTTAGCGAAAACTTACTTTCAACTGTTAATTCTGCATCGTTTAACTTCTCCAAAGATACTGTAAACCATTGTGCACTAGAAATTGTAATTGGTGTTATTACACATAGTAGTACTATTAGTAATCCTAATTTGCGTGATTCCTTATATTTTTATAACTTCAAAAAAGCCAATTATGCGGCTATAAATGATGAGCTGTATATAATTGACTGGCAGGGTTTGTTTTCTGAATGCGATTTAATGCAGACGTTTACTAAATTTGTTTCAATTTTTGATAACATTATTTCTGCTCATGTGCCCTTAGCATCTAGGAGAGTCACTTCTGGCCATCCATGGAGAAATCATAGACTAGCTCAATTAAACAATGCTCGAAATGTGGCCCATAAAAAATATAGTGAGACGTGTGATGTAAACGATGGTATTCTTTTTAAAAGACTTCGGAAAGAGTATGAGTTTTTGAACAAGTTTTTATACAGGCAATATTTGAACTCTATTGAAACTGGCATAACGCCAAAACATTTTGGTCCTTTCTTAATGGTAAAAGGAACTCTTATGGTTTCCCTTCCTGTATCCATTATAATGGTATGGTAGCTGAGAACAATAGTGATGTTTGTAGTTTATTTGCTGACTACTTGAGGTTGTTTATGTCGAGGATACTGGACAACCATTAGATGATGACCTTTTGAATAGCACACCCTCATCGGTTGATTTGGGGTCATTATTTATATCGATTGATGATGTTACTGATGCCCTTAACAAGCTTGGTAAGTCGTCTTCCTCGTGTTCCGATGGTATTCCAGCTGTCCTTGTATTTTGTTGTCGTGAGGCATTATCTCGACCCCTGAATCTCATCTTCAATCTTTCTCTGTCATCAAGTGTTTCTTGATCAATGGAAGCTCTCTGTGCTGCGCCCTATCTACAAAGCTGGTGCTAAAAACGATGTCATGAACTACCGTCCAATCTGTAAGCTCTGTTATTCCTAAGCTGTTTGAGAGTATTGTAACCAATAAAATATCCTTCTTTGTCAAGGAGCACATTTCTCCTCTTCAACATGGTTTCATTAAAGGAAGATCTACTGAGACCAATCTTGTATCATTTGTTAATTATTCCTAAGTGTTATGGAGGACTCTGGTCAAGTTGACGTCCTCTATACAGATTTCAGCACAGCATTTGATAGGGTTAACATTCGTCTGCTACTTGCTAAGCTTAGTAAGCTCGGCTTTCATTCCTCATTGCTCAGCTGGATTTCTGCTTATCTGTTTGATCGTAGGCAAATGGTTGTGATAAATGATGTGACATCTCGTTTTATTCGCGTTCCATGTGGCGTTCCACAGGGCAGCCATTTAGGCCCCATTCTTTTTATAATTTTATTAATGATGTTTTTAATACTTTCAATTTTTCATCATGCCTTGGGTTTGCCGATGATTTAAAAATATTTATCAAGATTGGTAATGCTTGCGATGTTGCTAGCCTTACAAAGGATGTTGATAGATTCGCTCGTTGGTGCTACCTAAATGGTTTATCTCTGGATTTATCTAAATGTAAGCACTTAACGTTATCTAGAAGGACTTCACCAGTTTTATTTGACTTATTTATTAATGGTTCTCCTGTTTCTAAATGTAATTTCGGTACTGATCTCGGTGTTATAGTAGATTCTCGTATGACTTTCTCCCAGCACATTGATTTTATTGTGAGTAAGGCAAATTCTCCTCTTGGCTTTGTTAGGCACCGTGCTGCTGAATTTTCTGATCCCTATACTCTTAAAAGCCTTTATATGTCCTTGGTAAGACCTATTCTTCAGTATTGTTCTGTTGTACGCTATTCACAGTAACAGGGTGGAGGATGTTCAGAGGAGATTCACCAGGTTCGCTTTGAGGAAGCTGAGCTGGATTGCCGATCTACCCCCGTATCATGCAAGATGTCAACTCATTGACTTGTAAAAATTATCTACTAGACGGAAGACCCGTAATGTCATGTTTATAAAGGATCTGCTAGATTACAGAATTGTCTCTCCTTCCCTGCTTGAGCATATTTACTTTTACACTCCCTCTAGAAATTTGAGGTTCTTCTCCATTTTGCATGAATCGCTTCATAAATCAAATTACTGCCTTAATGGTCCAATTGCTCGTTCTGTTCGACAGTTTAATCTTTGTAGTTGCATGATTGACTTTAATGAAAATAGATGCTCAATCAAGTCTGTAAGCAGTTTCATCGCTTCTTTCTCTTAGATGTTTTGTTTCATTGTATATTTTTATTATGATTATCGCGGTATTGCCAATTATTTTATAGTTGTTTTCACTCTGTAATTTTCTTTTGTTTGATTACCTCATTTACTTATTATTTTTATCTATAATTCAACCTTTACTATGTATATAGTTATATTTTAAGCTTAGTGCATGCTATTTTTTTAAGAACTATTTTTCCTATTGTTGGTATGTGAGATTTTGTAAATCGGTAGGCGGAATGAATAAATAAATAAATAAATTAAAAAAAAAACCAAACTATATTAGGAGCTGCAACAATTCGCAAGGGTAAGCTCAAGATCTGTAAGCCCAATAAAAAAAATAAGAATTCACTTTGGTAATTAGGTATGCATGGGTATTATAGACTATATTTCATTTCGAATAACGGTAATTTGCAGATTAGAGGGGCCTCGGCGATAAATTTTTTTTCGCAATATTCACGGGCGCCTAACTGTGTGGGACGACTGTAGAGTATTGGGGTTTTTCTGATGGATTAAGGGCTTAGAGTACAAAAGTATAGGTGAAAAATGTTTGTGGGGAGGGTGTTTTGGGGGTTGGGGGTCGTAGCGCCCTTCATAGGGGGTTGTCCAAACTACGTAATTTTTGATACAAAATTAATATGTAATTAATTTTTGAATCCGATAACGGTTTTGGAGATAACTGTAAAAGAAGTATAGCAGTCCTTTTTAAGATAAAAAAATGGCCGTTTTTGGTACAAAAATGGACATATTTTCATCTCATCATTGCGAAGAACTGGTAAGTCCTGAAAATTAACTTCCACGACAAAAATGTTCACAACGGAGTTCTACTGGATGTGAAGAAAAAAACGGAAGACATATATGCAAAATAATGGGACTGGGGTGTATATGACCCTAGTGCAAAAAAAACGTTTTTCGGCGGTCAAAAGTCAGCTATCACGTTAAAACGATCAAAGACAACCTACATCAGTCGATTAACCTCTCCTCCCTCTTTAATTTTGTATCAAACATGACGTAGTTTGGCCAACCCCCTATGAAGTGTGCTACGACCCCCAACTCCCAAAACACTCTCCCCGCAAAATTGTTCACCTATATGTTTGTACTCTAAACCCTTAATATTGCGACAACAAAATTTACCGCCGAGTCCCCTCAAATCTCCAAATTACCGTTAATCGAAATAAAATATAGCCTATAATACCCATGCATACCAAAGTGAATTCTTATTTTTTTTTATTGGGCTTACAGATCCTGAGCTTACCCCTGCGAATTATTGCAGCTCCTGATATTGCTTTTTATATTTTTTTTAATTTCCGTTAAACAGCTCCCATTTGTACCCCGCACTCTCCCCGCCCCTTTTCCTCCACCTATCTTGTTCGCCCTGAGCTCCCATTTTTTTTTTTATATATAAAACATACATTCTCCGCTTTCTCTCCATTCTCTCGTTATCCCGGAAAAACTCGAAAAAACCTACCCTCCTACATCCCTCAAAAACTCCCCTACAAAAAAAAATTTCAATTTATTTCGACATTGGAAGGTAATAGACAGATGTACCTCAAATATGAGAAAAAGTCCAACCCTCGTGATACCCTTAATCGTCCCAGGCGATTCGCAATTTTTCACATTTCTAACGTTTTCTCTAATTCGCCAACCATGTTAGTGAATTGGGAATGGAGAATTAGGGAATTAGGAATTCTAAGAAAACGAAATTCTCATCTCCCAAATTCCCAAATTCTGCGATTTCAATTTTCACAAAATGTCAAAATTGAGCAAAAAATATTTAGTTCAAATTTTTAAGTTTTTATTCTACAAAAGCATGGGAATAACAATAATAAACCTAAAATTTATTCATCTATGCCCACAAGATTGTAAGTAGCAGGCATTTTCCACTTGGGCTTGCTCTGAGGAGAAGCAAACAAACTCGATAGTGGATTTACTCTTGGAACTGAACTGACAGTGACAGCGCTTTTTTGTTTTTTGGGCTTTTTAAAGGATTAAGAATATTGCCTTCTTTTAATTGAATTGGTTTGGAAGTAGGGCCTTTTTGTTGGTCTCACAATATCAGAAGTGGGTGTACAGAATTCCTTTATTCTGCCTTGCAGTGTCAAAGGCACATAACCCTTTACCTATAAGAATTGTAATACATATAAGACAAAGGCACATAAACCTCGACATCTTGTAGGAGGTGGAAACGGTGCAATGTGCACTACAATGTACACTACACTATGACGATATATCTAATCTGTGACGATATGTTAGACGGGATGACTAGCAACGATATGCAAGTAGGCTGGTTCAAAGAACAATTGTAATGAAAAGTGATTAATGAATACGCGATGTACTTTAAAATGCAACTGAATACTTTATTTGCTCAACCTCACTCTATATATACAAACAGCTAACTCAAAGTCAATGCATAAAATACAAAATGCTTACAATGCTGATTTGATACCAATTTGCTTTGCAACAATCTTTCGTAAAACAGTGACCCAGTGAGAAGGTTTTTTTTTGGATTGCAACAGTTACCAATTTTGTGATTTATTGCAATGCAAGTATTATTGGATCACCGCATTACTGAGCGATGTTGTTTACATATGTTGCGATTATATGCAATTGTTTTAGTCGTAAAATTTACCTAATAATAAAACCTGAAGTAACTCTGTATGTATATAGTCAACTTTATAATTTGAGTAGTTACAAAATATTTTAAGATTTCAACAATGGGCTTAATATCCACTTTGCTGCCTTCGGATCTAACGCCTTGCGAGTTGAAATATGAATGATTGAGATGGGTAAAAGGAAGCGGCCCCGTCGAATCCGACGTCGGAGCCGAAGCCCAAATTGCAACCGAAGTTCTAGTCGCAGCTGAGGCCGTGGTTGTGGTTCTGATTGTGACGTTACTCTCAAAGAGGATATATGTGGTGAACTCATGAATTGCTCGAATTGGAAAAATATCTGCAGCATTTACTGGAAGTAAACAGTTGTTTCTTAACTTAATAATCACCTCTTTTCAGTATTGGCACATCTTATTTTTAATGATGTGAAGCCTTTATACTTCAAGCACAGCTCGTCAGCAATCCCTCAACCTGAGGCAACATTTTTATTGTATACAATTATCGCGATACCTGAATTTGATAGAAATGACCATAATCGTCATGTGATTGTTTTATTGACAACTTCATCTCAGTATGCTACTGTAACAACTAAACCATTGCCGAAACTTACAGGAATGCCAGATTTTATGACTATGAAAAATCAAAGCTTAAATTGCCCATAAACCGATCATAAAATTGTCAACGAAGGAAGGACTTACATTGCTCAGAAAATTTTATGTTATGCTATTTTGAGATATTTTAAGAGTTTGGAAGACTCTCTTCGCTTGTGATTATCGCAACGAGGAGAATTCATTTTTGATAGTTCCAATAATCGATGGGAGTAAATCAGCCTTATTATGGTTGTCACCTCATTTCAAGTTACACGACTATGTAAAATTCATAGGATCGAAAGGAAACAGAGAAGAAGGGACAGATTTTACCTGAAGAAATAAGTGAGAATTGTCGACAGGAAAATGCAAGTGACAAAAGTCGAGAGCTCACCGCGCATTTCTTTCTGTTTTTGCTGTTGCGGTTGTCGAATTTTATTTCGTTTGTTAGGTGTTCCCATGCATTTTACACAGTCGTGTCACTTGAAGTGAGATGACAACCATAATAAAGGTGAATATATATTGGAATTTGGTGAGAAATTTTGAAAGTTTACCAGAAGCACGAGAATTACTCGAAGTATAACGAGCTTGATTAAGTATGTTGTTGAAGCTTTTGAGGATTGTAAACACATGGTATAGTATAGACGATACCGTGCGTTATGTTGTAATGAAAGTCCATAAGATTAACTCTTGTTTGAAGTGAAACCTGTAACACCTCGAATGAATTTTCTTCCTCCTGATGGTGGCCAGGGTGCCGGAAAGAAAAAGATTCGAAAATTGGATGACTGTTAATTCCACAGTTATGTCATCATTTCCGATTTCCAAGCGGTATGTGGCAAAAAGTTTCATTTTACATAGGATGCATTAGTTACGTCTGTTATGGTCTGCATGTAGCAATATGCTACACTGAGATGAGTTGCACGTATATGGCCGGCCAATAGCTACATGAACGGCGAAGAAAGACGCGCTGAAGACCGACGAACAAAAAAGAAGAAGAAGAGGGTAAACATCTGTTTTGTGCTTTTAAAAGAAAAGTTACGCTCGTGAAAAGACGGAGAAATCGAATAGAGTGTAAAATCTTGAATTTTCTTTTGGCATCGTTCTCTTAATTTGATATATTCAGGTGAATTTCAATAATGTTTTAACATCTAATTAATTTACCTTAACAATTTTTGATATATTCAGCGATTGGGAAGAAAATCTGATAAACAATTGGTGGAAGAATGAAGTCCTGAGGAGACCAAAAACGAAAGAAAAACCAAACAAAAAGGGAAAAGTAATCAAAGTTTTGAGTTGAAATCGGAAACGAATTAAATAAAATCGAGAAATTCTATGGGATATGCCAAGAAGTACAATAGATATCGACGTGATGAAATCCCGAAAACCGGAGAGTATCAAGAAAAATGAAAAAGGACAATATAAATATTCATATTTATTCTTGCTCTTGAAAGAAAAGGAAGACATTATCATCGTTAAATAAATCAGCGATGCAATCATATCTTTCATTTAATCCATTCACAGCAAATACTGCCTGCCCCATAATTAAGCAAATACAAAAATTTCACTCAATATCCCCTTTCACAACGTACGCAAAAAATCTAATCATCTAATTCATTCTTTTCAATTCAATTACCATTATTATTATACTATATAGTATAGTATACTCGATCGCCGGAATACTCAAATAAAAGCAAGAATTCTACAATCTCTCGTAATTAAACAGAAACGTACGTAATATTATAGATAGTCAATATCTTATTTTTGCACAATATGAATAAAATATCTTTAACAAAATTTTGTAATAAAAAGCATTCAAATATTTAAAGCCAAACCAGATAATACATATTGTTATTATGTAGGTTCAGTTTTGCAATGAAACTCTCCTTGGGTGAAAGAAAAAATTATTTTTTACTTAGCCTATAATTTATTTATGAAAGTTATTTATATAAAAAGTTTTTTTTAATATATTTTATTTTCTAATCATTACATTTTTTCTAAAAACTCATAAAACAGGACATACAGTACGTTTACATAAATACTTGGCTTGAAATCTACTTGAAGCTCAGGTAGGGCGGTTGATTGAATTAATTCCAATTACTTGAGTTGAATTTTTCTTGAATTTAATATTCCAATTACTTAAGTTGAAATTTACGGATTGAATGAGCGATTTCATGATATTTGATATTTTGATTACTTCAAGCATACTTCAAGTATGCTTAAGTATTCATGTAAACGTATTGATAATCTATCTAATGTATGCATATTAACTCGCATCTACGTTCTTTTGCGAATGTTGTTATGTAATTTTTTACCTCTGCGGTAAGTATAGTTTAGAAGATTATCGCACTTTTATGTAAGTATGTACTTCCATGCAAAAACGTTTCACACGAAAACACTGGAAAATTTATTTCACATCAAAGCCCATCGGTTAAACATATAAAACTTAAATGTTCACATGAGTTATGTAAAACATTATGCGGAAGCGTTTAAAAGAAAAATCAGCCTCCGCAAGAACGTACACCCTCCTTTGTACACAAATTCGAAAATCACGCATTTTGAAGATATTCGGGTAAAAAAGGCGGTTATAAAGTTTCTTACAGAGCAAAAGAAAATATGCCATTTAATAAATCTCAGCAAAAGCTTCAATTTGGTATTACACACGGCCAAAATTGGACAACGCCATGAGTGTAGCTACCACCCTTCCCCCAAAACCCCCAAAAACGTAAACAATTAAGCCCACTGACTAATTCTAAAACAAGAAATCTCATGTAAATCCATCCACGTTTACTATTCTAAAAATATTCCTAAAATTTCACAATATTCGTCACGAAGTTCGGATAAATGTTATTTAAAAAAGCTACGAATTTATTATTAACATCTGGCAGCATTTACATAAATCGTGAGCATGACCGACACCCACCCGCACCAGCATATACTTCTGAATTTATCAATGAAAGTTACTATCACGGGGTGTAAATCAATTGCCAAACGCTACGCTGCGCGTACCATAGCAATGTACGCATGCAAACTCTTGAGTGAATATGAGTCTAAAAGGTTAAATTTTTTTAACTTTTTACATTGGCTTTGTTGTTGTAAAAACGCTGTAGGGATTTCAGCGTCACTGCGATGCCAGTGGCAACGGTGTTTGATTCTAATGCCGTCCCCCCCATACCAGCGAATATTATGTAGCTTGCTTGACAAGACAAATCGGGGTGGATCTGGTGCTGAGTGGAATGATGGTGGGTGGGCCATACGCTACATTTTGGACAGCGTACCATACAGAATGTTAGTAGCGATATAATGACATTGGGCTGGGTGGTATGTTCTTAGTTTGTATGAGAAAATAGGGCGTTACTTATAAAATATTACAGGTTGTATCTAGTGATGCCAAAGGAGAAAACTTCTTTGAATTTTATACATTTTTTTAAATATTCTAAGAATATTTTAAAGCGAAATGTTATGCTTGGATTTTTTTATTTTGTCAAGGGAAGCAGTGCTTCCTTTGCTTCCAATGAGGAACCGCCCCTGACATCTACAGATCAGTGATAAGCTAAGTATTTATATATTTCTATGCATGTGCATTAAACATAAGTGTAGCTGCATCGAATCTACGAAGTTCAGAGTGCAGGAATAATTGTCAGCGTAGCACCCTTGTGCGCCACGGAGTGCCTGAGAACTGAGAGTTCATGAATTATGGTCCGTAGTTTTTTTTTTTGCCGCAACGAAATTAGTGCTGCAAACTATATGTATATAATATATATTAATCATAATAATTATACTCGTGGCAATTTTACTGTGAAATCCGGTCTACGGAACGCCCCAGAACTGAACAATTCACAAATTGAAGTTTCTATATTCCATCGCAATGAACTTGGTGCTACAGACTATATCGAAATATTAAAAATATTAATAATAATTATATTCGTAGTAATTGTACCTAGCACTCCACGGAGCACCCGGAGCTGAAAATTCATAAAGTATAGCGTATCTATCGCCTCCACGGAATTAGTGCGGTAGATTATATATATATATATATTAAAAGTACCAATAATAATTATAAGCGTAATAGTTTCACTGAACAGTCCGGTCCACGGAGCGCCGGAGAAGAATAAAAGGAATGTCTTAAGTATAGTTTATCGTAAAGTAACTAGTATCGACCACATATATCTATACATGAAATAATATTCAATAGTTGCAACCGCACAAACTACCTAATCATCCGGTCCGCGGATCTCCTAAAATAGCAAAGGATGTTCAAAGTTATGAGGTATCGTAAGAATACAGGCTGCTGATTTTTGAACTAGTGACTTTCGAATCAGTGAATAAAAAGGGTGCATAAATTGCGTTCGTAATACTGGCCACGCAGGGCTCGAAACCAAATGAACCTCTAAGGCCCACTTTCATGACGCCAATGCCATGAACATTCGTGAAGTGATTGGTAACGGATATTTTCGTGGAACTTTCATAAAGGATCCAGTCAGGAAGTGATTACCAGTACAATTTTTATTATATATTAAATTTCGTGAACATGACCGTGTGCCGTATGCTGAAGGAACATCTGAAAGAAAGTGATTAGCCGTAAATATTAGTTGTTTTCGACTTTTGCGCTGTTCTTGGAAGGAGCGCCTGAACTTACTTAAGAACCAAGCCATCAGAAAAGTGTATATAGATATACTTTGCTTTAACATGTTAGTTATAATTAATTTTCTAGTAGCAGTTAAGAGTTCACCATATTTGTGCAGTAACCTAATACCCTCGACAGACGATAGCCATAATTCTAAATTACCGACATCAACAAGATAATCACTGTCGTGTGTCACCCCTGAGCTTTTAATTATCCCACAAAGAATTACATAATCGCCACATCTTGACGTTGACATAATTGAGTTTGGTTTTTGAGGATTATCTCAAAAGCGCCACTAAAAACACGTAGTAGTGATTCTGTAAACTAACAGTTACAGCTTTTAGAAGCAGCTGTTCGTGGCGTTTATGACAAATTGCATCGTTTAAGAACAAGTTTTTTGAAGAAAAGGAAAACGGTGACAAAACATAGGTCTTTTATTGCTTTAAATTTTCGTGCACTATTATAAATACGTCTTTTTAACTTCCTACGTCTATTTAAAAGAACTGTTAGATCACCTAGTAAATCATTGCAGTTGGTTGCTGTCTTTGGCTATTGCAAACAAAATTTGATTTGATGTCAAAATCGTCTGTCGTCATATATTTAATTGGAAATTAAAAATAATTTTCAATTACATAATTGGAAATTATTTTTGGTCGTCGGTATAAGACCGCCCACAGATTGGCGAGCGGTGAGCGATGCGCGATACGCGGCAAAGCTTTCACATTGATCCGCTTTAGATATTAGTTGCATCGTAACTTTTACTGCATAATGATGTCAAGGCTTATGAGAAAAATGGATTACTCGATAATTTACGGTTAAAGAGATTGATTTTAGCAAAAAAACGGAAAAGACTAGCAATTTTAAAATAATTAAAAACCGGTTGGAGTCTTGAAAATAACATATTGTTGCGAGCGTGGCCTTTGGTTTGTTATTTAAAACACAATATTAAATAATTAATATATAAGTTCTTTATTTCACTCTAATCATATAAAATTCACAATTCCTTAATTAATCAACTCAACTCTAATTATCGCTAACACTGTACTTTCAATTATCGCAATCTAATTACACAATTTCGCTTCTTTATTACTTTCGCTTGTTAACACTGCAACGTCTAAGACAAGACTCTTTTTCTGGCGATGACAACTGTTATATTGATACCCTAGAAACTCTCCGTATTATTCTGGAGTGTTCTATTTCCAAAAGCTTCTTGACTGTTCTATTCATCAAATCAGAAACCGTCTTCTTATTCCTGAACCTTATAATCGATTCTCCGAACCTGAAGTCGTTTACTCTCCATTGTCAGTAGATGTCACCAGTTGTCTCTTTCTATTGCACGTAACACTGCCCCCTTCTTAAATTTGTTCGTCCCGAACAACAGGTGGTCCACGGTCTTGATGCTTGTAGTATTGACACAAGCGATCCAGATGGACGATTTTTCGTTTGCCTCCTGTACCACGTTGAATCCTGTATACTACGTCATTTATTCTAGTTACTACTGAATACGGTCCCTCCCACTGTTGTTGTGATTTTGGAGAACATCCCTTACGTCGGTTCGGGTTGTATAGCCAAACAAGATCACCTTCATTGAATCCTGCTGAATTCGCACGTAAGTCATAGCGGGTCCTCATCTGATGGGTACTTACTGCTAATTTCGCCCCCGTGGCCCCTTGTAGATCAGCTCTCCGTTTCAATGGGTCTGACATTACACTTATACATTTCCTTTTGGCTGTACGGGGCGGCCCTTTGTGAGAAGCACACACAGTGCATCTGCGACACCACTTCTCTACATCCTCCCGCATATGTAGCCACTTTTCTCGTATTTTAGAAATTGTTGTATTCACTCCCAAATGTTCTCTAGATGCTCCACGATGCATTTTACCTAGAACATCGTTGACCTTTGATGCCGGCACGACTATTTGCATTCGGAACGATTTACCGTTAGGTGCTTCCCACTTGCGTTTTAATATACCACATTCAACATGAAAAGAATTCCATTGAGCCCAGTAGCTTTTCAGATTTTCACTCATCCTCGAAATATCCTTCCTTTCTGGTTTTTCTATGTCTGTTTTCCAAGCAAGAATAGGCGATATGTCCGGATCTTCTCGTTGCGCTGTTCGCAAACTCTCGATGTCCCAACCTGTTGGTGGCTCCACAGTTACCAACTGTATAGTAGCTGTTTTCTCATTTCCTTTCTCCCAGCCGTAATGCTTACATTCATGTTCCCATTGACGTTGTACCAAGGCTTCTGCATTTCCATGGATACGTCCTTTCCTGTGTTGGCTCTCAGAGCCATAAGGTTGGATTCTAGTCTCCCTAAGAATAGTTTGCTCTCTAGCTCGCCAACTTGGACATTCTTCTCTCCCTTTCTTTTCTGTTGAGTCCTTTCGACGGTGTTTCCTGCAGTCGCTTTGAAGGTGTCCCAATTTATTACAATCCCAACATCGAAGAACACTACGTGAAGGGGTGCTCAGTGATAACTGCAATCTATTGCAAGTCTGCTGCTCAGCTCGATATCTTTGCAATTCCACTTTCCTCTCTTCATCTAGAGATTCCACTCGTCGGCGTTTTCTGCAGTCTCTTTGTAGGTGTCCTGGTCTATTACAATTCTAGCATCGAAGGATACTACGCAAAGGTGAGCTCTGGGATGACTGCATTCTATTACAAGTACATTCGTTCACCGAAATGTCTCTCATTCGTACTGCACTCCGTGAAGCTTGTCTGGCGGATTCATACACTAATGCATAGGCTAGTGCTTCTGTTGTTGATTTCCTTCCTGCTAGCCTTAACGCTTGTTGTAAACTATCTGCAATAGCGTTCACAAATGCCTCCGTTGCCACTTCATTGAGAAAATCTGCATTCACGCTGGAGTATGAAAGATACGCTAATCTTTCTACATCTGCCTGCAGTTGTTGTAGTGATTCGCCATGTTTTTGAATCCTGTTGCGCAACTGTAGGCGATATACTTGCTGCATGTGTTCATCTCCGTAACGTAATTTTATCGCCTGTACTAATGAAGAGTAATTAGGTTGATTTTCAATCGGTACAGTTTGTAAGAGCTATATATATAGCTTTGTCTTCATCATTCCATCCATTTACCTCTGAAGCTGTATCGAATTGTCTCTTGAAGATATGCCACGAATTTTGTTCATCAAATATGGGAGGTTTCATTCTACCTGCACCGGATATTTCAGTTGCTACGCTTAGAGGCTGGCGATGCTTTATTCTTTCCAGATCTGATTTAAAACTGTCAAGTTGCTCGGAGACTTTTTGTTGAGCTTCCGCCACTTCCTGCTCGATTCCTTCATTTTCAAATTTTGTTCGTCTAATGAGTTTTTCAGGAAAGTCTTCTGTTCCTCCAAACGAGTTTCTAGACAATTCTCCAGAGAAATCTTTTGTTCGTCCAAACGGGTTTCCAGAGATTTCTTTTGTTCCTCAAAATCAATCTTTTGTTCATCAAAACGGGCTTCCATAGATTTCTTCTGCTCATCTAACCGGGATTCCAGAGAATTCTTTTGTTCCTCAAAAGAATTCTGTTGTTCATCGAGAGAATTCTTTTGTTCATCAAAACGGGCTTCCATAGATTTCTTTTGTTCCTCATTGGAATTCTTTTGTTCATCAAAACGGGCTTCCATTTTGCTCAAAAGCTGTTCCATTTTCATCTCAGGTTCTTCTTCAAATTCGGTTCCTTCAAAGTTCTCTTCGAAAACAAATGTCTCAGGATTCTTTCCTTCCGCTATCAAAGCTTGTCTAAGTCGCTCGACTAGAACTTTCTTTGTACCTGTCGTTTGTAATGACCGGTTCCCTAGCTCCACTTTCAAATCCTGTATTCGAAGCTCCTCAACTTTGCGCCCCATTGCTGTAGTAATTCACTCACAGTTAAATATAAATAATTTTCCAGAACTTTTTAAAATTTAAGACAATTCCACAAAATCAATCACACTTTTAATTTTTCCGTCAATTGCCACCACTTTATTTCTCAAATTTATTTCACTTCTGACACTAGTTTGGTTCGTTATTTAAAACACAATATTAAATAATTAATATATAAGTTCTTTATTTCACTCTAATCATATAAAATTCACAATTCCTTAATTAATCAACTAACTCTAATTATCGCTAACTCTGTACTTTCAATTATCGCAATCTAATTACACAATTTCGCTTCTTTATTACTTTCGCTTGTTAACACTGCAACGTCTAATACAATACTCTTTTTCTGGCGATGACAACTGTTATATTTATACCCTAGAAACTCTCCGGATTATTCTGGAGTGTTCTATTTCCAAAAGCTTCTTGACTGTTCTATTCATCAAATCAGAAACCGCCATTCTTATTCCTGAACCTTATAATCGATTCTCCGAACCTGAAGTCGTTTACTCTCCATTGCAGTAGATGTCACCAGTTGTCTCTTTCTATTGCACGTAACAATATTATATGAAGATCTTCCTAGAAATTCTGAGCAATTTTTTGAATTTCTACGAATGTCAATTAAAAATTTCGATTAAATTTTAATAAAACTTAGAACTCGCCTGCAGAAAAAAAATAGACTTCCTAAAGGCCAATAAGTCCAGAGGAAAAACTTTTGTTATATAAATTACAACACAACTAATGGGCAACGCTCACAGCCATCGTTCACCGCTCAGTTCAGCTGAGCTGTGAAAACACCGCTCGGCGACAAAGCTCAACGCTCACCGCTCTTCAATGTGAAAGTTTTCGTAGCGATGGCCTGGCTAAGCGGCGTTTTACCTCTCACAGCTCATCGCTCACCGCTCGCCAATATGACAGCGACCTAAAGGGAGTGACCACCCAGCCGCATTTTATCTCCGGCAATTGAGCCGTGGGCAGTTTTTACCCTCTCCAGAAGGCCTTCTACGGAGCTTAGCTTCCCTCGTTTTTCCTTTGAATAGTAATAAGGCAGTTCCGTACGCCTGTAGGGTCCAATTGGGTTATCTTTGGCTTGTCATATGATCTATTTACTTGTAAATAGTTATACTAAGATCCGGAATTTGTTCGAAATCGCGAACTCGAATGCGGTCCACTTAACAGCGTTGATGAACAACACACTACATAGTAGTAGAGTACTACGAAACTATTTATAACTTATAACGGAATCGAGCTGCTACGGGGGTGAAATTAAGGTCAAACAACTACTCCAACTGGATATCTCATGCTACGGGGGTGAAATTAAGGTCAAAAAACTAATCTTAACTGCATATCACATGCTACAGGGGTGAACTTAAGACTAAACAATAAAAGTATACTTCCTTTGTGTAATCCAATGGATTTCTAAATCTATTTGTTTTCTCCTCTCACTCTTTGGAGCCCTCTTAACATGAAGGTTGACTAGGTCCGCTCTCGTCTTCTCTTTTCAGGTCAACAGGGACATTGTAAATGATCTGCCCTCAGTGTCGATTGGGTGGTTGGGGCGAGCAGAGGAAGGCAAGACATCTGCGCCTTCACAAGGATATTGGTAAGTGGAGTAAAGGTCCCTTCAGGACTGAATGTGTGCTACGGCCTTTTGTTTAGGACAGGCACGAATTTATTTTGTATAGGACTGGTCTTCGTGGAACATCCCCACACTCTCCGCCAATAGCCGAGGCGAGCTAGCGTGCCGCCCTGCAGTCAACGCTGTCCACCGAGTGAACTGTCAGCTCATGCTGACAGTCTGGACTTCATGTTCAAGTCAATCACTCTAAATACTTACATAACACGTCAGAGTTTTCCGGTAACGGTTTTAATGCATGTCGTTATCAATTACGTCAGGTTTTCCGGTATCGGCTTAAATACATATTGTTACGAGTTACGCCAGGGTTTTCCGGTAACGGTTTTAATGCATGTTGGTACGAGTTACGTCAGGGTTTTCCGGTAACGGTTTTAATGCATGTTGGTACGAGTTATGTCAGAGTTTTCCGGTGATAGTTTTAATGCATGTTGTTGCTAGCTACGACAGTGTTTTCCGGCAACGTTAGCGTTTGTGTTAAGTGGATCAAACGAGACCATGGGGCAGCGCAAGTTGTGATGATTGAGTTTTGCTTTTCCCTGCTGAAGATGTGTACACTAACCAACTGAAGGCGAGTTGAAGTCAGGATGGTCGAATGTATGTAGCAAGCTTGTTCTGAGGAGAAGCAAAGCAAACTCGATAGTGGATTTGCTTTTGGAACTGACAGTGCTTTTTTGTTTTTTGTGGAGATTTTGTTTTTTGTTTTTTGTTCTTTTAAGGATTGAGAATGTTGCCTTCTTTTAATTGAATTGGTTTGGAAGTAGGGTCTTTTTGTTAGTCTTACAAGATTAAACATCCTTTTTAGTACAATAAGTAGATAGTGCGGTAATAAATACAATTGTTCTAGAAAAAAAAAAAGATTTTAAAGAATTCAAATTCAGAAAAAGAACAAATTATCAATACGTAGATACAAATGTTATGATTTTTTATC
Source organism: Dioctria linearis (assembly GCA_963930735.1). Classification (NCBI taxonomy): domain Eukaryota; kingdom Metazoa; phylum Arthropoda; class Insecta; order Diptera; family Asilidae; genus Dioctria; species Dioctria linearis. The sequence goes on from OZ005740.1 coordinate 208,568,644, forward strand.
AATTTAACATTTGTAACCGTTCTTAATATCACGTCAACCGGTAATCTCTTCTGATCTGGATCAGGAGGAAAGAACGCAACTTTTGAGTAAAATATAGAATTACTAACAAATATATTTATTTTCTTTTTTTGTTTAGAATATAAAAACAAAATTGAATCCAAATTTTCGTCTTTTAAATTGCTGCTTCTTTCACTAATATTCAGTTTGCCAAATGAGCTCCATTTCCACATTTATTTGGGTTTGAGAATTTTTATCGTTTGTCGTAGGGATGGATATCTTGCTATTTTGTTAGCATACCATTATTATCATCACCGAGCCAAATTACAATATCATGCTATATTAATTGATTAACTTTTTATTTAATCGTGCGGTACATGATGCATGATGTGTACTACTTCTTGTTTGTAAAAAATTCTCGAAAGCGCCATTCCAACCTGCAGCTGGGAGTTTTTGTGATTGGAAAATCTTGAGCAACTCTTGAGCAACATCAAATAGCACATTTCATAGAGATTTTATGCTCGGAGACAAAGTTTTAAGGCTGGAACAGAATGCGGTGCTGGCTCTGATTCCTTTCTCGCGGTAGCCATTATGCGCTCATTGCTATGGCATATAAAGAACTGTTCGACTGATTGATATTTTTGACGAATATTACAGATTTGTGTATTAAAATTAGTAAGGCGGAAGAGGCACTTTTTTGATGTGCGTATTGAATACGTGCTACCTTAGCTGTAAGTATTTAAAATCCAAAAATAGGAAAAGATGGTGGGTTCGTCCTTACAATAATACAAATTTTACCCTCAACACTTATTATACATTCCTCTCAAATATTCTTTCAAATTTCCGCTTTCTTTTTAATATTTTTGTAGTCCCTATGGCTCAATTTTATTTCTGCTCACACTTTTTATTAATTTTTCACTCTCAAAATCAACCATGTTCGCGAGCTTTAGCCGATAATACAGAATGGTCAACCCTGACGTCCATCAACATTTTTACCGCTTAACGAAATTTCAAGATTCTAAATACTGAACTGTAGCGCCAGAGCCAGCTACAAATTATTGCACCACCATTGTTTAGCCGTGTATCGGATTTTTGACAGGTTAGGCACCAGCGCCACATTGTTTCATTTCATTTAGGCGTATATTTTGACATTAAAGTACAACAAAAGATCAGAATCACCCTCCAGGCAACATGTTTTGCAGCGGGTGATCGCAGTAATATTAACACTTGGATAATGCGGTCTGGCTTCGTGAGGACGAGATGAGACTTACAAAATGATATATTTTTTTTTTATTATTAGTACTTTTGAATAGATTGATTTGGTTGGAATAATAGGTACCTTCTCATTGACATATAACGCAAAATATTGAAATATCCCTTTAAAACCATATGGGAAGAGCTAACTGATTCAATGAGTAATAAGATTCTTTAGGCGAAAATTTCAAGTTAGCTGGATACTTTATCCCCTCTATTGACAAATCTTATGATGGGCACATATTTCACACAGCACAGCCTACACAGGCAAAATTTAATTTAAGTAATAAGATATTTTCGGGCAGTGAAATTGTATAATTAAAAAATAAATAAATTTATAAACATACCACTGTGTTGATTCAAACTTAAATTCACTTATTAAGCTCATAAATTGACGGTTTTCAAGAAGATATTAATTGAATATAATTTTGCGCAGGTGAAAAAAAACAAAAAGTTTATTATTATTTTCTTTATTTTTTTTATGTATAACAAAGTGAGTTTTATTTTTAAAACTTATATTACCTATGGCACCTCATTTTTAATGAAATTTAAACTAGATAATTGTAATTTCACTGCTCGAAAACATCTTATTACTTAAATTAAATTTTGGATCAATGAAAAATGTTCCTTTATGTTGAATTTACCTGAAACTGTCCCATTCAATTTAATATTTCATTATTACTCTGCTACTTGTCTACGACCTTAACAAATTTCAAAAGCGGTCCCTGCCTACCTTCATAAACGTCTAAATTACTTGTAGTGAACTATTGTTCTATACAGCTGAAAAGGTAAAAACTATTTATAATTTCTATTCTTACTGATAGGTGCAAAATTGGTTTTGATAGATGACAATCATTCTTTGACTACTCTTCTTTTAGATATTTTAATTACCGATCATCGCCACACCAATTTGTTATGCGAGTCTTTATAAATTGTAACTTATCTTAAAAAACGGGAAAATATTTTGTCAAATTCCCTTATTAAACCCTTCAGCCCTGCGCATATGTATGTTCATGAGGCGAATAAACATTTAAAAATTAATAACCCACGCTTTCTACATAATGTAGGTATTTCATAAATGAAATTGCATACACAACTTGGAAATGAGCAACGAGAAATATCGTGTCTGTTTTCTTCTGTGCGCTTTCTTTCGTTGAATAACTCACTCACGGGTAATGAGCAGTGGATGTGCTTTCTGATTTTGAATTACTCATTCATGGGCGCGTGCGCTAATAACAATGACAACAACTCACACACTCGCGCATGAGTTTTTAAAAATGGAACGCGCACATGAGTCGTAAATTACTCATGAGTCCTTCGTGTGCGACTGTGTGACTCCTTACCCTGTGAAATATTTATCGAAGAACACAACTGTTTTCTGACAAACATTATTCTAACCAAACGTAAAATTGCAGCTGGTGCCGATCTGAAATCCGAAAAACTTTCTTTTTCTTAATATATTTCAAAGTCAAAGACAATACCCGAGGCTAATATTATGAGGACAATTTTTTTTTATTCTACTGGACGTGGCATATTTTCCCCGTATTGTAACAGTGTGTTCGGACACCTCCCTGGAAAAGAGAGAATAGAGTAATCTCGAAATATCATTGGATCTCAAGCAACGCTGACAGCATCTTTTATTGGTTGAACTTTCCCCAGTGTATTGTGGTTTTCTTTTTGAGGTGATGCAGAAAAATCTACATAATGAAATTGCCATATTAATAGGAAAAATATATTTAAGTATAGATGGACACCATAAAACTTCTTTGTTTCACTTCATTTGTATTAATTACACAGCCATTAGTTGACAACCGTAACCCCCGGAATATACAAGTTATATACAGTTAGTGGCCAACATTACACACTTCTTGCCTTGGCTTACTGCAGCAGTTCAAAACATTTCCTTATCTTTTGTTGTACAGCTATTTTTTACTTATTACGTCATTAGAAAGACAACATGTTGGGTTGCAATTTGTCACAACTTTTTTGTGTGGAAGCGATAGTATTATGCCCTAGACACACAGCACTCTTAATGAAGAAATAACTAACGACTCATTAGTCTATAATGATTCATTATAAACTGTAGACATACAGCCATTTCTTTAATTAAGTTGATATGTCAAACTGGTTTTGATAAACTTATCACATTAAAGAAGCAATATAGATCGAATTAACGCGATAAATTTTTTTTTCATTTATTTTATTTTCAATTTAACAATTTCCAAATGAGAAACACATTTTATTAAAAAAAATATTAATAATATAAATTGTGATTTGCATTTCTTTCCATTTCTTCTTCTTATTTTTCAAATCGGCAGATGCACAGCGGAGCTCCAGATTTACATTATATGCCAAATCTAGCATATTTTTCCTCATTATAGCTATAATGAAGGAGGAAAACACTTCATTAGTGTACTTCATTATCATCTGATTTTCGAGCTATAATGACATATACTATTTGACACACGGCATTTTAATGAATAGGTAGTACAAATGATTCATTAGTTCGTGCTGTGTGTCTAGGGTATTAGGCTATAGGACCTGTTTAAGATAAAATCGTACTTCTTAATGAGATTATAAACTCTTACTTCAGGCTTGTGTGCGGTCAACTAAAGACATTTAATGTGTTGAAGTCGCCTCATGGCTTGTTTATTCCGGGATTACGTTGGAACTCACATATTGGATTCTGCTGCTGCTACACAGAAATGATTAGAACCGACATATTTTTCAAAATAGTGAACAGGAAAAATAGTTCGTAAGAAGAGGAAACTGTCATATAGCTTAAGCCTTCGATATCAGATTCCTGCATCAAAACGCTCACAATTTCTTCTATATCACTCTGGTTACAATGCAATTACAGGCAAATCAATACGTAAAGATGAAGTCCATACAATTGTGTCACCCAAATTTTCAAAAAAAATAATTCATGCCTTCCCGTTAAAATAAAACGTTCAATTTTCTTATGTTAAAATAAGTTTTTTGTGTGTGTAAGCCAATAAAATCCGATACAAATACTTATTCATTTATTAATAAATTTTGAATAAATATAAACATGTTATTACTCTTTAACCAGTTTTATCACAGTAATGGTAAATTTATATAAAACTTAGGAAAATAGAAAAGGAAGTTTTCTTTAAATCCGGTTGGAACAAAGAAAAGCTAGTCTAAGACCAATGAATTCCCGTATGGAATTTTGTGATTTTTGAGGTAGTTTTTCGCATATATTTCGGTTTGTCGAACAGTAAAAATTATTGTAACCAATTTCATAGGATTTCATATTCTGAATATTGTGATTTCATATTCTGCATATTGTGATTTATAAATTAATTAGCTATGCTCGCTGATATAAGAAGAATGGACGGAAATTTCTTTGAATTTAATTTTAAAAATGCCACACTTTAAAAAAATGTATGTTAGTCTCTCTCCAACTACAATCTACGGTGAATCTGTAGACAAAACTTCACAGTTTACAGAAATCGTTTGAAATTACTTTTACAGTAAAAAAAAATTGGATAGATAGTTTTTATATACAGGATGATTTGTAATTAATTGGTAGTCTGAAATGAAACGGGCGATGGGTTGAAGTTTTAGAAATAAAAAATTGTAAGGACCCATTGGGACGAAAAACCAACGCTTATGAAAGAAGCACAATTTAAGTGTTTCCGCCGCCATTAATTTGCAGCTCTTTAGAAGAATATCCAGAAAAATAATCAAAGGCGTTAGTAACTCAACAGCTTCTATAGCCATTACTTGGAAGCTCAATAGAAGATTATTTGATGAGCTCCAGCAGAAGTGCAACAAATTTTCCACTATTGAGCGAAGGTACGCATTTTATCTGAAGATCAGAGTGATTAAAAGTAATCTGCTGTAGTTCTTGTTATAAAGTGAGAATAAAATTGAAAATATTGGCTTATTTAATCAACTTAATAAAATTTAATACCATAAATAATGATGAGCAAGCATAACTAATGTTCTCAGGAAGCAGTCTTGAAGTCCCCTTATGAGGTTGAGGAAGAAACACTGCGCTGATTATTCAAAGAGCTGAATAAAGCTTTTCAAAGACACATTCAAAAACTTCTTCGCCCATCATTTAGCATAACTCCTTCCTCCTATGTTAAAAAACAATGAACTGGGATAGGAAAAAGAAGCTCTACGAGCTTTCAGGGAAGCGCTTCAGGCTTCTTAGAGCAAGTTGACGGATCTTAACAGTGTTCCAGGTACAGGGTGGTTCATAACTGAAGGTTTCTCAGGTACTCTCAAAAGTTTCCTTAGAATTATTTGTGAATTATGTACGAGTAGGCGCAATAAATGATATTCCGTTATAAATGGGATAGTAAAGTGGACAGCAGCGAAGTGTATTAAAATTCAATTGGTAATAACGCTATATTCTGCGTGAAATTTTGAGAGAAAAAAAATCCAATTTTTCATACTTCAGTCTACTGTTTCGACTTCGTAAATGTGAAAGGTATCGACCTGGATATGCACATGAGGAAAGGGAATTTTGTTACTTATTACAGGAGACTCGTTTCAAGTCGAAGGGCTACGTTCAACCTATCACCTGATTCATTTCTGACCATCAATTACAAATCCCCCCGCATGTCTATTTCTCAATTTTCTCAATTAATTAAATTGTATTGTTTTTCTACAATACAATAACATGTTGTAGTTTTGAGGAGCAAAACAATTTTGTCCGCGGGGAATAAATTACGACAAACTGATGAAAAGTTTCTATTTTGAAGACATGATTGCTCCACTTATTATATGTTAGTGACTTCTGATAGTACTATTTTAAAGGCCTTCTTTAAGACGAAAAATGAAAATTCACAGTTCAAAGAAATTGAAAATTCTTATTTGTTTTGCACATAATTGTTAAATATACTATTTTGCTTTGTATTTCAACAACTTTCAAGGAAATATTACAATTTCTCGTCGGTGAAATATCGGGAGAATAAGTACTATTAGTAAAATAATTAAAAAAAGCGTCACTAAAAATGAAAAAAACTCGACGTTATTTACTAGATATAGGGTTTATCTTTCTAAAATAGTCACAATCTAGTTAGATCCATATTAGAATACGCTTCCCCAATCTGGAATCCCTTTTACACAACATACAAAAATAAAATCGAGGTACTTGCACTTCAAACTTACGGGCTCATATGAACACTATGACGGCAGATTGACTAGATACTCCATGGTATCCCTGGAAGCACGTCGTTCCTATCTCGAAAAAACTTTGTTATTTAAAATATTACACGGCTCTATTGATTCCTCTGAGCTTTTGCCCAAATTAAAAATTAGCTTTCGTAGCCGTTTAACTCGACCGCTATCCACGTTTCACATAGATCCACCCCGTACCAACTTGCGTCTCAAGTCACCTTTGGTTAGAATTCAAAGGGCCCACAATGCCTTATACAATGATTTGGATATACTCAGTGATAGCTTCGGGTATTTTAAGCGCAGCCTCTTAGCTGAAATTAATGCTCTAGATAATTTCTTCATTCTGAATTGATCAACTTAACTTTAATTTTTATTTGCTTCCTTCCTTCACTTTCTCTTTTCTGTATACTAACCTCGCTGTATGCTCTATTGCCCTCTCTTCTCTACTTTGCTTTACCTCACATTATACTGTTTTAAAGTTAATTTAATTTCTAGCTTTACTCCTATATGTGTTACCCTAATTTTAATTCTGTATTTCTATTATCCTTAATTTTACTTAAGCTTTTTAATTTGTATAAATGAATTTAGATAGTATATCTATGACTTTGAAACTTATCTGTAATTACATTATTTAATTTTATACTACTCCTTTTCCAATGAAATTATTGCTTATCTTCCCTATCTAGGTTTAAGTTCCTTATGTATATCTGATAGTTGGTTCTTGTTCTTTTATTTTTTTTTATTTTTTTCCTTTGAAGTCAATAAGCGCTAACCAAATTGTGGTAAGTAATTAATATTTATGTATCTGTTTACTATCGTATTATTTTTTATAAATAAATAAACTAACAGGAATTTGATTTAAAAACCTTCAATTTTTACCATTTTTAGAAGTTTCCGAGCTAATATCTCCTCTTCGTTACCTTTAATTTAAGATATAAATCATTATTATGCTACATATAGTTTGCCAGAAATTCGCATTGAAAAATGTATGAAACTTGCAAATCTTAGTACTGACTCCACTTAAAATACAATTATAATTCAATTTGTGTTATATATAATTTTAATTTAACTTTAAATGTACCCTAACTTTCTTTTACGGAAGTGAATATGGGCCCTTAGTGTCATGGTAGCTATATTGTTGTTCTCATTAATAGATTTGTTTATAAGAACTGTTTTATTATTGTACATAAAGAAAAAAAATTATTTTAGACCGAATTCGTATACAGTTTACCTCATTTCCCTTCTCTGTAAGTTTGTACGTAAGTGTTATATCGCTCGTGATACTGCATAACCCCACGACTAGCAATATGATAACCGCGTAACTGCATAGAGTAGCAAAATCGAATTTCGAAGTTAATGGTAACGTAACAAAGAAACACAACAGGAGTTCAGTAGAACAAATGTTGCCATTATAATAAAAAAATAAGAAGTTTAGTGTCTGCTGAAAATTTTACTTTGACTTTAACTTACGCGGTAGTAACATTAGTAGTCTCGCGGTTATGCAGTATCACCGACAATATGTATAAGGGGAAGAAAAAACTTCTATCATTCCATCAGCTTCCGAACAACCTCTTTGAACAGTAAATGAGTATAAAATTTACTTTAAACGGAAACTGTATTATAATATGCTTCTTTGGTACAAACATTTCATTAAAAGCGCCTTACAATATTAATTTCATTGGTGTGACCGACTTTCCTTGTTTTCTGCCATCATAAAAAATAAAGTATATGTATATGCATACATATTCCATATATGCATATCATAAAACTATGGAATATTCAAAGCGAAACTGAGGTTTAAGGTTCACTTTTCAAATAAGTTTTTAATTTCTTATCTTCTTACCTTTGCATCCTCTTCATTAGAATCATTCGTTGGTTCTACAAAAAAAAAATAAGATCATGGAATAATGTAAAGTTAAAAAAAAAGATAAAAAATAAATTTTACCTGGTTCTTCTATAAGAAGAAGGATTTTATCCGAAGTCAAATGCTTTGTTCTCTCTTTAAATGTATCAACTTCCTCCGAAAATACTTCCCAAAATGCCTTTCCACTGGGAACTACAAACATTTTCTGCAAAAAGAACCTCTATTTCTTCAAGTTACAATTTACTTTCTACAATTTACCTTAAAATTACTATATATGAGCTCCGCTTGTTGTCGAATTTTTTCAGCCTTCTCTCTAAATATTTCCTTTCCTGCCTCTGAAAAATTCCACGCTTGTACATTTCCGACATATCTGCGAAGTCGCTTCATTGTTTCAACACAACTAGGGTTCTTTTTTAACATCAAGGGGAAGACTTCCAGGGCTATAAAAGGCATATTTGTTTTCTTTAATTACAAAGAAGAGATTTTTTACTTTAAGTTTACCTTTATATTTTTCAAGTAGTTCTAAGCATTTATCTACGTCCGCTTTTGCAAGTCCCACTGTTGCTTTTACTTTTTGATTAAGATCGATAAGGGTTCGTTCTAATGACAGAAATTTTTGTCGAACCACCTCGGAAGCTACGTAAAAATTTTTTTAAAATGTTATCGTATTTAATTACCAATTAAGCAAACCAATATTTCTTTCTTGTTTCATTCTTTCTATTTGATGAATAGGAGCACAAGGGTTCAAATCTAACATATCTTTTACTGTTTTTATATCAACTTTGCCATTTTCAATTCCATCTCTAAGCTCTAAAGATCTTTTCGCAGCACTTTTTTGCCAAATTTCTCTTTCAGTTTCACTTTCAAAAGATGCAGGTTTTTCAAAATCTAATTTTATTCCTACGCATTTGCCAGCTGGAGTTAAAGCTAATAACAAATTGTTATGCTTGTCAGGCTTCGTTAATAACGTGCTTGTGACACCCACGGACTTCTTTTGCCATCTTTTTATATTTTGTACATTTTCTGTTGCATGATTATTTTTTCTCAAATCTGCCAGATCGGCTGAGCACTCAGTTGATACTTCCGCTAGAAATTTAAATTTTTTCAATCTACTGCTTCAGGTTATGTATGAGGAAGTACATTCGCATAACTCTTAGATTTAGAATTTTAATCATATTTCATATTATACTTAAAGAGCCTCATACATATGGTTTTAGATCTATCGTGCAAGTGAAATGTAGATTTTTATAATTTCTTTTGTTTTTTACCTACAGCGCAATTAAATTGTGTGCATGGCAAGCACGTAATATATGTAAAAGTGTATTTCCAGTTTATTTTAAGAAATAAACAAGGGAAAAACTTATAATTGGTCTAAGACCAATAATATTATACCCTAGATGAAAATACAAGTAAAATAAAGGGAAAAACCAAACGTTGTATGACAACACCAAGAAAGGGTTGCTCGATTTAGTTCAGTTTTGAAATGTTATTAATTATTTTTATGAAAAAGCTGTGTGCAAAATTTCAGCTCTATACGTCGATCTGTTCTCAAGCAGTAGTGTTGAAATATATAGTGCAAAACTAAAAGTTTTGTATGGCAACACCATGAAAGAGTTGGCCTGTTTAGTCCACTTTTTATATTGTATTTATTATTTGTATGAAAGAATCCTGTATCAAATCTCAGCTCTAAGTTGGCGCGTTCTCAGGCAGTGTCTAAATATATAGTGAAAGACGAAATTTTTGTAGGTCAACCCTGCGAAGGAGTTACCCGATTTGTCCCATTTTCGAACTTAAATTTACTTTTATTTTTAAAAGCCCGTGTGCAAAATTTCAGCACTACATGACGCGTTCTCAGGCAGGGTTCAAATATTAAGTGAACAAGTAAAAAAACTAGAATTGGTCTAAGACCAATTCTTACAATACATTAGATGAATGCCCGTCTGTAATTTCGTATGGTCACCCATCTGCACGTGCATGACTTTATAAAAAAAATGATTAAATCCCCCCTTTTTTTTTGTTAATATTTCACTTCCCGTTAAAACTACAATTTTTTCCGTAGGATTAATATTTTTCGATTTATAGCGCAGAAAAGACAATCCTATGCGCATTCTTGGGTATCGAAAATCATTTGACAATACCATATAGAATGCAGCTACTGAAAGACGAGATAAGCCTTCACTGGTAATATTGATAAAAGTAATGATTAGTAGCCGGAGAATCCCAGCTATCATAGGAGACAAACTGGCAATATGATGACCGGGGGTGTCATATAGTCACAAAGGCTTCACTCGTTTGGTGCCCAAAAAGTAAACAAGACAGTTGACAGTATGCATTCTTGGGTATCGAAAATCATTTGACAATACCATATAGAATGCAGCTACTGAAAGACGAGATAAGCCTTCACTGGTAATATTGATAAAAGTAATGATTAGTAGCCGGAGAATCCCAGCTATCATAGGAGACAAACTGGCAATATGATGACCGGGGGTGTCATATAGTCACAAAGGCTTCACTCGTTTGGTGCCCAAAAAGTAAACAAGACAGTTGACAGTATACAAAAACTGTCATTGCTTGCAGCTCTGGAAGTAACTGCAAAACTGCAGCCTTAGAGGCAATACTGCTACAGCCTTCATTGCATCTGCATGTTAAGACGAAGGGGGCATCCTCAGTGCAAATCTCCTCAACACAGCCAATCTGGCCGAACACCTGAAAGCCGTTGAAGAATTCCTAGACGATGCGATGGTTAACTTCCATCTCAGATCGTATGCCAAAAGTAAAACTTTGTAATACTATTCAAGGTAATGTTAATGATTGTAAACAGTGCCATTCTGATGACTTACCCTTTGAAAAAAGATCTCTCAAATGGTACACGGATGGATAGGAGGCAGAGAAGGTGTGAGGAAAATTGCGCCGATCTATTGACTCGCTAAACGTTAAGACAGTAGGGGCCGTAGCTACTACTTTCCAGGCAGTGATCCAAACCATAGAGCAATGCACTTCAGAAATCATCTATAACAATACAACAAGTTATAATTGCTCTAAGATCAATAATATTATAACTTAGATGAAAATAAAAGAGAAATAAAGTAAAAAACCACAATATGTACGGCAACAGCAAAGGGTTGCCCAATTTAGTCCATTTTGAAATTGCATTTTTTTTTTATGAAAACTCCATGTACAAAATTTCAACTCTCTACGTCGACGCGTACTGAGGTCGTGTCCAAATATGTACAGTATTGGACAGAACTAAAGCACCCCTTTGCGAAATATTAGTTACAGGAAAACTGGATGAAAAAAATTCATCTTTATTTTTTATTATTTATCTATATGTGTTGCATAAAAAAGCATAACAATAACAATTCAATCTTTTCAATAACAAAAATATTTCCCAGTACTCAAAGTTTGCTGGACAAAACTAAAGCAACCTCTTTTATATGGCACTTCTTTCGTACCGCTTGTGTTGAACCGTTAGCAGTAAACAATTATTTTATCAGAAATGCCTTTTCCTTATATGCATTTCATCATTAATGAGGATTTTTACAAAATTGTTGTCATGAAAAGGAGTGCGCGTTTTGTTGTAATTAAAAAGTTTAACGTGACGGTTAGTGTCTCTCCTGTGCTTTCTGGAGTAAGGCATCGAGAAACATCACGAAAAGATGATTTTTGGATTGAAAAAAATATGTTAAGTGAACCTACAGTTTCTTCCGCTCAAATTAAAAAAGATTTAAACTAATTTGTCAGTAAGTGCAAGGACTATTAATAGAAGAGTCGAAAAAGTTGGTTTTCTGGTTTACTACAAGAAAGCCTTTCGTCTCAGAGAATAACATGAGGGCCAGGTTAAGGTTTGGCAAGGACCATTTAGATTGGAATATTAAAAACTGGAGAGCTGTTTTATTTTCCGACAATTGTTCCTTGTAAACCTTAACCTGGCCCTCCTGTTCTTCATATTTACATATTTACTAGTTTTATGAAAACGCCGATTTATTTCCAGCTTTCTTTAAAAAAAAATGTCTCCAGCATTCTTTAAAAAAATATATATTTATATACTGGGTGGCGCAAAAGTAATGACCCTATTTGGTTCTGCTACATTTTTTTTTCTAAATAAGAAAACTAGAATTAGTTTTATATATTTTTATATTTGTGCCGTGAAATTTCGTCGCATTAGGATTTGAAGATGATGTCTCTTAAATGGTGACCTCCAGAGTTGATGTACATTTCAGCCCTATTTATGACATTTTCCATAACTTGCCGCAACACTTCCGGCGATATGTTCCTAATTTCTTGATGAATTATTCCGTACAAACATTGACACGATTATTCCACGTTCTTGGGGAAGTATAACGGTCCATGTTTACGAATGACAGGAGATGTCATATAAAAAAAAATAAGTAATTTCTATAGTGCCTGTACTTTTGCGCCACCCGTTATATATATCGTATATAAAAAAATTAATTCTCAACAAAATAAGTCTTAACTTAGACAAATATGAGAGTAGTGGAATATATCAAATAAATTGCAGTGATTTTGATGCAATCTACGTAGATAACACTAGAAGATCTTCTAATACCCGAATTAGAATTTCTTAGTCCGCTAACCAGGTTTATGTCTTTCAAAACAACGCGAAATGAAAAAGCATTTTTTATTGAAAATCACCTCTACTTAAAAATTTCATTATTTCTGAAACAAACTGTACATTCGCAAAAATCCAAGAAACAATACGGCGAGATAATTAAAGTACTTTTAGTGGTATGGTGTTGGTTCAGGAAGATTTATTCAGACATTCTCAAAAACACAATAAACCCATACGCCGAAAAGAGCAGGGACCTAAGAATAAAGCCCTAACAAGAGAAACAGTTACAATCTAAGACCAATAATATTATACCCTCTATATTTAAATTAAGTGAAAGCCAACAGTTTTGTAAGTCAACGCCAAGAAGGGGTTGCCCGATTTAGTCCATTTTTGAAATTTCATTTATTATTGCTATGAAAACACCATGTACTACAATTTCATCACACTACATCAATGTGTTCTCGTGCAGTGCCCAAATATATAGTGAAAAACGAAATTCTTGTATGGCAACCCTACAAAAGAGTTGCACGACTTGTCGATCCATTTTCGAAAGCCCGCGAACAAAATTTCAGCACTCTAAGTGAACGCATTCTCGAATAATCGAACAGACAGGCGGACATGCAAAAATCAAATAACTTTTAATATTATGCGTGGTTGTCCAATCCTTTCTGCTCTACTAACTCTATAATTTCATTATCTAGGGGGTATGATTGTGATGTGAAAATGTATTCCTTAGTCCACGGCATTCGATTGACTTTCAAATTGTTTTCTTTTATTTTAAGCTTTAAAAGTACAAGCTACATGTAGTTGACTTCATCTGTAATTGTACTCGAGTAAGATGTTAAAAATAACCGTTGTTTATATAAGGCGAAAAAGCTCTCGACGTTTCTTCAAAACTATGGATAAAATGATTTTTTTCGTAAATTTATGTAGAACCCAATTATTGAATTTTAAAACCGTTCAAGCTACATAAATCCTTCTTAAAGCAGCTGTCCAATGAACTGCCGACCGCTGCACGACTTATTCACACGTTTTTTTATGGATGGCTATTTTACACCGAAGTAGTTTTAACAGAAACTAATTACAAAAGATTCTACCAATATTATAACAAAACGAAGCAATTTCCTCAGACAATCAATACTTTTAGTCTAATGCAAGTTCACACAAAATAGAACTTAAACGGGTGGGTACTGAAGGGTACTTTTGAGATTGTTCTCCAACAAAGTTTTACACAGTGTGAGATGGGCAGACTGCAGAAGCTTGACAATTCTACTAGTTGCTATGCTAATATTTATCTATAACAATAATTTTTGGAGTATGCGGACAATACAACCACCGTGGTAAAATAGGAACGCAAAAAAAAAGGGAAGAGAGTGGAATACTACACAAAAAGAAAAGATATATATATAAGACAACCCCTAGGTAAGGGAGAAGAAAAATGAGGTATAAAAAAAAGAAAAAAACAAAAAAACAAAAACTGTACAAGGTACTTATTATACGAAGCTAGTATAAAATAAGTATAGACATACATAGTAATTAATAAATAATAGGTAAAATTTAGTAATTGAAAAAAACTAATTTCTCTAGTTGTTTAATAATAGGTAAAATTTTGTAAAAGATATGAATTCTCTAATCAATAAAAAAGAATGATTGCTACATTAGAAATAATACAAAAAAAAGCAATATTAAGAAATAATAGAAGAATAAGAACCACCAGACCATAGGACTGACAGAGCCCAGATGGCATAGTAGCCGTGGGCCTAACAACCTTTATTGTATTAGGCTTATTTTAAAGTTGTACAATAAAGAGAAAAATAATAATAATAATAATCAATACTACTAAAAATCTGTAGCGAACCATAATCCCTCCAAGATTGAAAATGGCATGTGATCTTAGCGCAGTGTGTTAGTTTTTCTTACTTCGAATAAAGTACGAGAAAAGCCCGTCTTTTTACTTTTCTGTGAAGATCATTATAAAAAATTAAATTTTTGCCTAAAACTGACGGAGATTCGTTAACATATTAGGCAAAGCCCGTTTGAGAGTAAAAGTGTAAAGTAAAAAAAATTAAAAAAGAACTATACAACTAGTCGTACAAATAACTCACTTTTATCATCATCGCCAGCATTTTCAACCTAAAATAAGAAAATATGTATTTTAGTTTCGCTGTAATCAAATAAGTATTTTCGCGTTATTAATAAAATGATACCTTGATTGTTTTTACTTTAGCTACAGGACTGCTGTCTGATGTTATTCTACGCTTAATAGGTGGCGTATCATCTTCATCCATATATCTAGAATTACATAATTATGCTTAATATTGATATGACAAGCTCAGCATACCTTTTTGGTTTTATCTTTCTCCCACTCCGGCTGATCTGTTCTGCATCTTTAATTTGTATTTCATGCGTTATTACACTTGGATTAGTAATAACTGAATCATTTCCAGATTCCACAGTATGATTTGGCCCATCATCCGATGCAACCTTGTTCTGCCGTAATTAATGATATTTTAATTAATAATGAACTGAATATTTTATGGGGTACATTTATTTACCTCCTCATATTCGATCTCATCTTCTCTTATAAGAGAGGTAGTTTGTGTTAATGCTTCGAGCTAATTAAAATCAAATAAATAATTTAAAAAAAGTCTTAATTTACGAACGTTGAAAAAAAACTGGAAAATATACATACATATAAGTAGAATGAATTTAAAAAATCAAAGCGACAAATGTAAGAAAAGGAAACGATTTAAAAAGTAATTTTAGTTTTTCCTAGCAAAGTATTATTATAAAATAATAAAGTCCTAAACAAATCGAGTAAGTGAAGTCAACCATTTCATGTTTGCCTCGCATTGTGATTGCATCGACATTTGGAATTCAATGTCACTATGGTTTTGGCCTCGACTTGTATTTGAAAAGTTTTTGATTTTTAATAATACTTCATCTTCATTTCCTTGTCATAATTTTAGATTCGTAATTTAATTTCAAACTTTTCTAAATTTCATTATTTGCAATATATTAAAAGCACGTTGGTTTTAGTCTTTATAGTACTTCAATTCCATGTTTTAAAATACAAGCAATAAATATGATGTTGACAATTAAATATATATATATTTGGTATCAGCTTTAACATTGGAAGGGATGTTAAAATAGTATCTTCTAATTCCGTAGTTTGCCTTATAAACGCTTTTACCCTTTTCGGTATTGGAGTCTCATGTATCCTTAAATGTTTGACACAATGCTCCCATTGAACGAGCTTGTTTTTAATTCGTGATTTCATTATTCCCTAGAAGAATTGAATAGGATTAAGTCGGAACTGTTTGGGGGCCAAGGTAAAGTTATTACGTAAAAACTCGATTATCAGTCAGGCAAGAGCCAGCCTCCCTCGCGGATGATTGAAAAGAGATAAGAGAAACTCAATAAATTTTGCACAATATTTGGAAATGATATGATTTAGAAAACAACTGGAAGCTTAAGATAACTGAATAGCAGCGTGTATAAATGTCAGCAAATTTACATTCTTATTAGAATAACTTGACTGCTCCCTCGTGAATTCTGCTAGCTATTTATACCTGCAATGTGCTCTCACACTAGAACTCAACACAAACATTGAATAAAGAACTAATAAGGAAGCTGAATATCGTGCGAATACATTGTACGTGAGTAAGCCCTTCAATGACATTCGGGTTGGACTTCGTTGAACTTGCTTTGACGTTTCTGAAAGTAAATATTTCAGAGTTCCGAGAGTTCACTGAAACTTTGTGAGATTGAAGGATTTTAATAAATATTATATATTTGAAACTGTTCTGTTTCGGAAGTTTGATGTGTATAGTTTCATTGAATTCAGTGTTTTGCGACATTAAAGCTGTTAAGCTATTAATTTCACGTGATGAATTGTGCGGTGCAATGTTGCAGAAACAATCGCTGTATTTCTAGGGAAAAATAGTTTTTTAGCAAGCGAATATATTTAAAAAAATATATCATCCTGTTTTATAATTATTCGTGAAAAAACTTTTTAAATATATACAATGGAAACAGAGAAATATACGAAAATTTAAGATGGTTTAAAATCATGTGCGATTTGTTTATTTGAGAAATGTTAGGTTTCTTCTTTTTAATGGCAGCTCTATATTCCTTTTACCTAAAGAAAGGGGCCGCTAACGATTTGTAAATTTTACACAGTAATTTAGATAATAAAAAATGTCCACTTCAAAATGTCACGATTTCACTACTGCAAAACCCTCGAGAATACTTCACAAGCCATAAAACAGACTCCCTCCCTACCACATGCGAGGCCCAACGTAGTCCTTACATTCTAAAATATTTGCTATGTTCTTATATAAAAGTGACAAAAGTTTGATTTGAATAGCTCCTCCGCCCTAAACTACTAGTCATACAGAAAAATGGTGTTCTGTTAATCTTAAGCTTGCTTTTTTATCTTCCGAACCGAAATAAAATTTTTATACCTTTCCTAACAAAATTCTTTTAAAAAATTTATCTAAAACAAATGACTACGATTCCTCAAACAAAAATTCTCAGCTGAGTAATCATGGTAATGTCGCTGTGCCGTCATGGCATGCCGTGGGCTGATGATATCGAATGTAGCTGCCTACAGATTCGGACTACGGCTAAACATACACACATGCAATTATCACTCAGCTGAGAGGTATTGAGCGTAAAATGGTAAGGTTTATTTGTAATCAAAACTATTTTATTATTTTGTTAAGTAATGTATATAGGAAGTGCAGCCTTTGGGAAAGTAAGGAACCAAGCTGTAAATTACTAGAAGGCTATTTTCCTGTAAGGATAGTAGTTTAGGCTCTATGGCAAATAAAGTCAATGTTTGACACTTTTCCATAAGTATCAATATAGAACATTTTAGAAAACAAAATAAGCACGCACACATATAGCTTTCTGTTTCATGGCTTGGGAAGTATTCTCGAGGGTTTTGACTACTGCCATGGCGAAGCAAATACAAACACAGCACACTAATACATTTCGCGAATGGTTTAAGTTTTCACCCGATATGCAGTTTCCTTATTAGTTATTTATTCAATGGGCTTCACTTAATTCAGTTTAAACTGTTTGTTATATATACTAAGGAATAAAGTATGTAGTTTAGTAAGAGAAGCGAATTGTCTTCCATTGGATCAATAAACGTATTACAAAAAAATTGTTGCTGGTTGGCGATAACGACTACGAAGCAGACAATAACGATGAAAACTATACGAACGATGTTATATAAAATAGTTTTATTCCTGTGAAATTTGTCAAACTCACAAAGTACAATTGTTGAAACTAACTGATGACTGCAAATTGTATGCGACCGCGAGTCAAGAATCAATAAACGACACATTAAACTGCAATACATACATACATGTAAAAAACTAAGAAAAGATTTTATTCATTCGCTTCAAGTGGGTGTCACACTGGGAGCGGCGCGGCATTTTTAAGTTGCCGCTACGCAATTGCTCTTGTAAAATTAATACTTTAAGTCAAACCGGGAGCGGTGCGGCAAGATAGTTGTCGCGCGGCCAATTTTGAAATTACTCAAAAACACAATATCGTCGCTGTCGGTGGCGGCAAATTTTCTTTTTCATTCGAAATAAGTCCGCAAAATTCGTTAAATGGGACTTTTGGAATTCTAAAGTATTCGTAATCGAACTGACTAACATCAGACAGAGCTATCATCTTTGTGAGTAACGAATCCTACTATTCTGTCAACCCAGAGGTGGGCGAGGTGAAGGTATTAGTCTTTGGTGCAGCTACTTCCACGTAGTGCGAGGTGGTAACCGCTGTTCGGTGGGCTTGACATTGATTAGTAGGCTAAAGGCTGCTCCCAGCCCAAGCCAAGAGGGAACAGTATACGCCGAGGGCTGCGTGGCTGAAGGGGTGGTCAGTCGCTAGTATGCGAACTTTGGATAACAGGCGAACTCCAGTTTTAATTAGCCTTCCTGCAGTAATGCGGATCTCTGCCGTGGATGACAGTTTTTCTCCGCAACTCGTGAGACACAATATAGTTCTTTTAGATAATAACAAATCCACTTCTAGTAAGTGCGTAACAAATCCACGGATGTCTGAGGAATCGGACAATTTTATCCCTGAGATCTCGACATCCATGGAAAATCTCCTCCTGCAGGGGAGCTCGGCTTTTGAGGGCGGTGTGACTCGCATGGAGAACACTCATACCCCTCATGGGTCAGGCCAACTTAACTCAGGCGTGCTAGCTGTTGTTGTAGCCTCAGAGTTGACAGGCGCCGATGAGCAGAGAGGAAGGGAAGGAAAGAGCTAGGGAGATGGCTAATGCGTCCCTATGCATTCTCCTTCTCCCTCTTCACAGGTGGTCGGTGGGACGGCTCGGCAGGTAGTGATTAGTGGTAGTGAGCCTCCTTGCGACGATAAACTGTGCACTGCGAAGAGGAACGAATCCTTGCTTACGAAGAGGAAGGGCGTAGGGAAGAAATCCACATAAGTGGACTTCTCTTCACCCAGACTAACCTGAAACACGGCAAGGCAGCGTCTGCTTTGTTAGGATGTTGCCTTGCTTACTTGAGTACAAAACCCCAACAACAAAAAGTGGTGCTTGTACAGGAGCCTTGGGTCTGGAAGGACCGTATCCGCGGTATAACGGAGGCGCAAGGCGTTCAAATCCTGTATGACACCAGGTGCTCAACTCCTAGGGCTTGTGTTGCTGCGGCAAAAGACGTTGTTGAGGCCTTACTGCCTCATCTGTGTAACAGGGACACACATCGATCAAGCTCTCCTTCAGGAAGGATGGAGTCAATAGGGAGCTCCTTATTGTCACAGCATATTTCCCGTATGACTACGCTGCTCCCCCTCCCATTGAGGGAGTAAGGCGTGCGGTTGAATTTGCGAGGTCTAATCGGTTTCCTGTCTTGGTTGGTTGTGACGCCAACGCTCATCACATTGTCTGACACAGACATAACTATCGGGGTGATCAAATGCTAGAGTTCATAGCTTGAGCGGACCTGGTTCTGCTAAGTCACGTAACTACAAGAGGCCTGTTAGAAAGACAAAAAGATCGGCCTTTGTATATTTCTACAAGGAGCTTGACGGCAATCGTGAATCGGTTAGCCTGCTCAGGGCTCTTAGGAGTGACCCGTCAGCAAAACTGAGTGTTCTGAGAAGGCCAGATGGCTTTTTTACGGCATCGAAGGAGGAATCCTGTAGGCTTCTTCTCTCGACGCATTTTTTAAACTGCAGGTTTGAAGAAGATCTGCAGTTGTATGCCGAACATCTCCTACCTCACTGTGTTGGTGGTGACTGGTCTACTGCTGCCAAGGTAGTTGATGTCGCGAAGGTGAAATGATCAATTTCAAGCTTCTCAGCTTTTAAAACCCTGGGTCCAGTCGGTATTCTGCCTGTCCTGAAGCCCGAGAGCGTTGTGCTGGCTCCATACATCGACTCCATGCTCAGGGCATGTATCGCCTTTGGATATGTCCCTGAGGTATGGAGGAAGGTGAGGGTTGTCTTCGTTCTGAAGCCTGGTAAGGCTTCATACATGGACCCGAAGAGTTTTCGAATCATAATAAAGAACCATCAATAAAGAACTAAACATCTTAAAAATAGAAAGAATAAATTGTGGAAAAGTTATATGAGTGACAAAGGCATTATAAGTCACAACAATTTTCTCACATCCTATAATGAACTTTTCTCTACACTTTATGATGAATATATTCAAAGCATGCATGCGAAATTATTTCGTGACCCACGTATCTTTTTTAAGCTTATTAATGTGAATAAAAAAACGGACAACTACCCCAATACCATGAGGTACAAAAATTCTGCTAGTGATGATTCATCCGAAATTTGCCATATGTTTGCTTCATTTTTTGACAAGCATTTTGTTCGTCAAATTACTTCCTCGAAATGACAACTTCAGTCATATGAACGATTCTCATAACGTTTCATTCACTATCCCTACAATTGCGAGAGAGATCGCTCAATAGCGGTTGTTTCCCACAGCTATGGAAAAATTGTTTTATCATACCTATCCACAAAAAAGGTAGTAAGAGTGAAATTTCTAACTATAGGCCTATTGCAAAATTATCTTGTATGCCTAAATTATTCGAATCTATCATTTACTCTCAGCTATCAATTTCCTGCAAGAATTTGCTTTCTTCAAACCAGCATGGATTTATCTCGGGCAGGTCTACAACCACTAACTTGTTGGAATTTGTCTCGGATACCGTTGGCGTGTTTGCAAAAGGCATTGTATTTATACTGACTTTAGTAAAGCGTTCGACAGGTTATCTCACTCCGTGATACTCTTTAAAATGGAAAAGTATGGGTTTCACCCAACATTTATAAAATGGACGAAGTCTTATTTAGATAACAGAACATATAAAATATTATTCCGTCATTCCATCTCCTGAAAGCTTCGTCGGCGTAACTCAAGGGAGTCACTTGGGCCCATTGTTTTTCATTCTATCTATTGACGACATTGTCTCTGTTGTGAGACACTGCAAAGTATTGATTTATGCTGACGATATTAAACGTTTCGCTCAGAATTAATCTGTTAACGATTGTGAACTGGTACAAGGTGATCTTCACAAATTTTACATTTGGTGCAAAAACAATAATTTGGCTCTCAATATCGACAAAGGTGAGGTTATGACTTTCCACAGAAATCAGACACCAATCACTTATGATTATGTGTTCTCGTATTCCACGATTCGCTGCCGCTAGGGTGCTGTTTGTGACTTGGGTGTAAAATGTGACCATAGTTTAAATTTTATCTCACACATTAACTACATGGTATCTAAGAGAAGTTCTATGCTGGGCTTTATCAAACCATAACATTGCGTTTATACACTTGCTTTGTGAGACCTCGCATTGAATACGCTAGCCAGGTCTGGTCTCCATTTTACGGTACACACATCGACCGCATCGAACGTGCTCAGCGGAACTTCCTGCGCTTCGCTCTTAGGCATCTACCCTGGAGCAATACATTGATTCATCAACCTTATGAGGATCGCTTGAAGCTTTTGAAATGCACTCCCTTGAAAAACGTCGCATGATCGCCGATGTAACTTTTGTGCATCAACTCTCAAACGCGAATATTGTTCTGCCCTGCTACTTAGCAAAATTTCTTTCCGTGATACTGGACACAATTTGAGAAGGTTACCTCTGTTGCATGTTAACTCCGCAAGATCCAACTTTAGTATGAACCCGTCAATCGCATGTGCATTGTTGTTAATATTAAGGCTGAGCATTTTGTCATTGAAATTTCCAAACATGTTTTAAAAAAAAATCTGTATAATACTTAACTTTCTGTATCCATATCGCATTGCTAACATGCTAATACTAACACCGACTAAGTGATGAAACGCATGTATTGTTGATCGTTTATTTATTAAACGTGTCCATGCAACGAACTTGTGTTAACCTGGTTCTGATAGTCATTATTATTATTAATTGATTTAGATTGATCTTACTCGTTCGGGTAAAACATGAAACCTGCGAATTACTGAATTGCTAATTACTCAATACGAAAAATTGCACTCAAACCCAAAACTATAAGCTAGATACAATTAAATCTGCAGGAATTGAAACTTAATCTGTAACTGACTTCATAAATCACAAAATTCCATTTATTATTGCTTTAACCTTATATACAGGATAACCGCCTCGACCAGTTTTTAAAGCCGAGGCGGTCGTATTTTCTCTTGTATTTAATAATTTGATTTGAATCGTAAAAATAATAGTTTTTCTAAAAATTCTTCTATCACAATATCGATATTTTCGAAATAACAAAAGGTTAAAGTGAAATTTGTGTATTTTGTTTCACAAACTTCTTACTTTGGAAGCGATTTATTCAAAATTTCTAATAAAATTTTTTTATTCCTTTTATTTATTTGGTAGCTAAAAATCTTTCAAGCTGGATTCATACCACCAAAAATTATTCATTTTACTGGGTGAATCGCCACATTACACTTCATCCAATTGTCGTATACATTAAAAGTGAAAACAACAACGTAGTTTCCAAAAGCTTCTTTGTAATTAGTGATATTTACAATACTTTACATCATTTTATGCATTCCAAAAACAACTGAGGAGTTCGGCTTCGGAACCATAAAAACAAATATATTATTTTTCGGGCGGATGTGCAGGGCAATACAAAAACAGCAAACATTTTACTAACCTCTGCTACCATGAGGATGACTTTACATTACACTTCATCCAATTGTCGTATACATTAAAAGTGAAAACAACAACGTAGTTTCCAAAAGCTTCTTTGTAATTAGTGATACTTTACAATACTTTACATCATTTTATGCATTGCAAAAACAACTGAGGAGTTCGGCTTCGGAACCATAAAAACAAATATATTATTTTTCGGGCGGATGTGCAGGGCAATACAAAAACAGCAAACATTTTACTAACCTCTGCTACCATGAGGATGACTTTGGGATACCTGCTGAATGACACGTCACAGCTCATGGGAAAGGGTCATTTGATGACATTGGAGGAACAGTGAAACAGTTAGGCTACCCTACAACATCCTTATGAGAACCAGATTTTGACGTCTGAAGAAATGTATAATTTTTGCAAGGACAATATATCAGGAATTATTTTCAAACTAGTGTCTACGGTGGATATAACTACTGCTGGTGTAATTTTAAAAGAAAGGTTTAAAGCTGCATCACAGATTCCACATACAAGGAAGTATGTACCATTCTTTAACGCCAATAAATAAATTTCAGTTGAAAGTTAGTCTTATTTCAGCAAGAAATATTCAAAATCTGAATTATGAAAAAATATATTGTTCTACCACAAATAAAAATATTTGCTGCTACGTAAAATTCATTTGACCTTGCCATCTTTTTCGGTATTTCTACATGATGTATCTCCTAAACCCTTACTTAGAATATAGAGAGAACAGGAAGTGTGATAAGCCAAATTTAGCGTAGTCAAATGCTGGTTGTGTTAGAAGCTGTTGCCGCTGGAATGAAAGCACAGTAAAGTACAGGCGTGCAGTTTTAATTGGGCTTTTTGCTATTTTTAGTGCGGGTCAAGAACCTTTATTCAATATTTAGTTAAGAATTTAAATTTGTAATTGTACATTCTAACACATAATAATAATAAAATATTCTTAGATATTTGTTTCGAAGGAATTCTTTCCTTTTTAATGTAAAACTTTTTATGTTTGAAAATATTGCGCTTGCTCGTGCTCCCACCGAACACGTTCTTACTCGCCGTCACTACACCAAGCACCTAAGGAGCTTCTCAGCTATTTCAAACGTGAACAAATCAAATAGCTGAACATACATTTTCATAAGATATCTTTCTTCAATATATTCTAACCTATTTCAAGAACCTCTCTATATTCTAAGCCTAAGCCAACTAGAAATACAAGAAGAAAATTGGACAGTGTATTTATATTCTGTTGAAATATTTTCTCCAAAATTTTCAGATTTTACCATACAGTCTTGCAAAAGGATTTTATTTCTAAAAAAATTTACATAAAAGAGGTATTTTATATAGAGTTCTAAACTTATCAAAATGTCCATAATTTAAATTAAATTGAAACAAGAGCTGTATATCTTACATTTTACAGTTAATCAAAAGTTATTAGTACATTTTCTAGCTTAAAATGTTTTTAGTTTATTGACTGAAAATCAAATCGATCTCTTTTCGTTTATGAAATATTTCAAAAAGCGAAGAGGTGATTTTGAGCAGAAAGCGGCGGCCATTTTGACTTTTTTGTTCTTATGGCGGCTAACAAAAAAAAAATTAATTACATATCTTGAGTCTATACATAATATAGGGTATTGTCCAGTCAAATTATCAATTTTTTTAAAAATGTGTCTGGAACCTCTCCTGTGTGATATTTTATGGAATGCCCCCTATTGTTTTAAGGAATTTATTTTAATTTCTTCTTTTCTCTCACATTTTAGTTGCCACCCATTGGAATATACAATACATAATAAATCATAAAACAATAACAGTAAATAATATAACATTGAAATTTATTCAAAAATACATACACTAATTGGTGCAGAGTCTTCTCCTTTCAAAGCTGCTTCAATCTGATCGATTGCTTCGCGGAAATGACTTCTTTTCATATTTTTTTCAGTTGCTAATTTGTCCTTAGTCTCTAGATATTGAAACAAATCTTCCACTTTAATATTTGCTCTGAAATGACAAAAAATATAGAAATAAATATTACACATGCATACTACTGACTTTTCTAAGTCATACAGTCAAAACACCTCTTCTATTCGGCATTATCAGGAAAGGAACTGATAATAATTTTTTTAAATAAGCTACTTTTGTTATTACGTTATATGAATGTAGAAAGTACGCCACAAATTAGTAAAATTTATTTATCTGTCGAAATGGTAGCTGTGACGATAGAACGATGGAAACAACCTTTTATTCGCTTTCAGAAAGAAAACAATTACAAAATCCTCTAGAATACTTCACAAGCCATCAAACAGACATCCTCACTACTACCACATGAGAGCCCCAACGGAGTCCTGACATTCTAACATATTTGCAGTGTTCTTATGTAAAACTGACAAAAGTTTGATTTGAATAGCTCCTCCGCTTTAAACTACTATTCATACAGAAAAATGGTGTTCTGATAATCTTAAGCTTGCTATCTTATCTTCCGAACCGAAATAAAATGTTTATACCTTTCCTAAGAAAATTATTTAAAAAAATTTATCTGACCCAAATAACTAGGATTCTTCAAACAAAATCTCTCAGCTGAGTAATCATTGTATAGGTATGTCGTGGCCTCATGGGCCACATGCAATTATTACTCAGCTGAGAATTAGTAAGCGTAAAATGGTAAAGTTACTTTGTAATCAAAACTATTTTTATTATTTTGTTAAGTAAGGTATAAGGGTGTTTCATAATTGGTGCCCATACTCAAGGGTTTGAAAAGTGTGGTGGAGACGAGCAAAAAATATTATAAGGTGAGGGGGGGGGGGTGTAACACGCGTCATTTCAGCTGTAATGGGGGGTTAAGATTTTTAGTATTTCTTCCACTATATACCGTGTAACTTTCTTAATATATGTATACCCTATCAAGGTATCTAAGTGGGATTTATCTCATATGATATCAAATCCTAATTTTTTCAGATTTTAACGATTTTGCCGCCAAAATGCACGATAACTATACATTTTTTTTTACAAGTTTTACAAACCCCGGAATGTTACCTTTAATTTGACTATGCACATATACCTACCTAAATACCGGTTTTGAGATAATCCTGTTTCTATGATTCATAATTTTATTAATTTTGTTAAGTTTGCGTGGAATTGCATAATAGTAGGCGCAATTACCATCGTCAGTAGCAAAATTAATGAAATTATGAATCATAGAAACGAGAATATCTCAAAAGCGGTTACATTTAAGTAGGTACATGTGCATAGTCAAATTAAAGGTAACATTCCCGTAACATTTCTCCTACAACTTCCGACGGAAGGCAGGAAGGATTGGGCATTCATTGATAGCGTATATATCAAGAAAGTTACCGCGTGTAAAGTGGAAATCTTGAACCCTATACCGCCGAAACGACGCGTCTTACCCCCTCACCATATTTTTTTTTGCTTGTATCCACCTCAGGTCAAACGCTTGAGTTACGTGCACCAATTATGAAACACCCTGTATAGTAAGTGTAGCCTTTGGGAAGATAAGGAAGCAAGCTGTAAATTACTAGAAACTATTTTCCTGTATGGATAGTAGTTTAGGCTCTATAGCATTTATAAAATCAATGTTGGCACTTTTCCATAAGTATCAATACAGAACGGACTCTCCCCGCACACATACAGACTTCTGTTTCATGGCTTAAGAAGTATTTTCGACGGTTTTGTGCCAGCTCATATGATTTATTGTATTAGTACGATATGGAAGGATGGCTTTCGTTTCATTGTGGTATATAAACAAAGGCTGGACACGTAGAACAAAAATATGCAACGCTTTTCTCGAATATAAAATTAACTAAGGGTAACCAGCAATACCTCGCTCCAATACAAAATCAACGTTGCCTCGACCCGATGAAGAGAAGGCCACAATTTTTTCTTAGAAATTTACTAGAAATTTCTTCCTTCGAATTTTTATGCATTGGCCAAAGCCGATAGCAGTGCCTCGCTCATATATGAAATCAAAGATGCCTCGACCCATTGCCGTCTTTATGTTCCAGGCCGTGACACAAAACGATTTTGCTACTTGCAAAAGTATTAGAGTGGTACGATTTCCCACTTCTCTTAGCATTTGTTCTTATGGAAAAATGCACTACTTTCAACTTCAACCTTCTGCACAATGTAAATAAGCCTCCGTACTGAAAGTTTTATTCAGGAATTGTGTTATTTAATTCCTTGTGCATTTACCAGCATAAAAATCTAAGTACTTTCTTTAAGAAAATTGTTTATATTTTATTACTCAAACATAACACTACACATAAAAATGAGAAAATGCGTTGAATTCTGTTGCCTTCATACCAGCTTTCTTTTCTCTGTGTGTTTTCTCACAGAGAAATGAAAGCTCACTTCAAAGTGGGAGCAAATAGTTCTTAAATTAGATCTACTTTTGTTTGAAACTGATTATCTTTTGAAAATGTATAAAAACCTAAAATATAAATTATACTACCGTAAAGGCAACAAATTTGCCTATAAAATAAGTTAATATTTGAATTACCTTTGAATTATAATTTAAAAGTTATGAAGAGTTAAATACAGAATACCGTTGCCGTCCGTTCGATTCACAGCCCAGTGAGCAAGCGCAGCTTGTGAAAACATGAGGCGAATGTGAACCTCTGCCGATTCATTGATTAAAAAATACTTTGAGTCATGTTTGAAATGAAAAAACTGAATTTTTTGATATGGAATGCTGGAAATATTTTTAAATTGATAGAAGCATTACGGGATAATATAAAAAAATGGTTAACATTGTCTTTTGTCTTTATTATACTTAAGAAATTACTGTGTGTTAAACATTGAACGACTTATTTTTTTTTCATATAACGCAATAGGCAAGCACAAAGCTCTGATTGCTTTCCAGTGTGATTTGTGGTATGAAGGCAACAGAATGCAACACATTTTCTCATTTTTATGTGTAGTGTTATGTTTGAGTAATAAAATATAAACAATTTTCTTAAAGAAAGTACTTAGATTTTTATGCTGGTAAATGCACAAGGAATTAAATAACACAATTCCTGAATAATACTTTTAGTACGGAGGCTTATTTACA
The DNA here is from genome assembly GCA_963930735.1 of Dioctria linearis. NCBI lineage: Eukaryota > Metazoa > Arthropoda > Insecta > Diptera > Asilidae > Dioctria > Dioctria linearis. The sequence continues at coordinate 208,596,709 of OZ005740.1, forward strand.
TTGTGCAGAAGGTTGAAATTGAAAGTATTGCATTTTTCCATAAGAACAAATGCTAAGAGAAGTACGAAATCGTACCACTCTCATACATTCAAAAAAATTCGATGTCACGGCCTGGAACATAAAGATGTCAATGCTCGACCTGATGTAGGGAAGGCCGCAATTTTTTCTTAGAAATTTACTGGAATTTTTTCCCTTAGAATTTATATACATTATCAAAGAATAACTAAATAAAAGAAAGGACACAGAAGAGTGTTCCGATTGTTTTCCATTTAAATGTACACGGCGAGAAAAGGAAGGAAGGAAGAGAAAATATAAAAAAAAATCAAACCCTCTTTACCATTTTACGACGAAGACAAAAAATGTGAAAGCGAAGATTACATGCAACGAAATGGAATGGCAAATGATTTATTTTCGTAAATAAGAGAGAATGGGCGGAGTTTTCTGATTTTACTTTACGCTCATAAAATTTTCCCGCGTTTTTATGAAAACACGATTTTCAGAAATTGTCCCAATGTTTTTCGCAGGAATTCTAATGTTTACACTCCTATGATATGTGTGTGATCTGTTTACATTTGTTTTGCTCGAAAGAGATTAAGTGGGGGAATCTCATGCTGGATTCGGGGAATTTTATTTGACAGAAATTTTACATCTCCTTTTAGCGCGTTGTTTATTGCGAAGTTTATCTTTTTCTTGCCAAATGGAGGTAGGGTTAGGTTAGGTAGGTTTGTTCGCGTACTTTTTGTGCAAGAACTTTCTGGGTAAAAACTTACTCGTGTGGTGGGGGAAGAATGTAAAATACATGAAAAAGTACAGGAACGCTTTTCATGCAACTTCGAGAAAAACAAGAAGAAGAAGTGTGGAATAACATTTGCGAATGAGTATTGTTTTATTTTTTTTAACTTGTTGCAGTCTTGAAAAGTCTATGAGAGCATTGAATGCTTAAACTATCTTCATTCGACTTTTTGATTGCGCTTTAAAAACTTTTCAGAAAATTAAAAAAAATTAACTTTCCTATGACAGCTGTCACCTTTCCTTGCAAGAATTGTGCAGTAACTAAAGACTTCGGGTAAATTCATGCAAGAGGGGAAGCTGTGACGTATGCAAAACTCGTGTAATTTTGTGTGCACGAGAAAGTACGGGAACGGAAATTGGGTAAGTTCATGCAAATTCATTGCAATGCATTGTCCCAAAACTGAGTACGCGAACAGACCGATTATTATGAATAGTTTGAAATAATTTTGAAGGATTCAAGAAGATTTTATCATTCGGGTAATCCTACGTTTTCTCAATTTTTGTTTTTAGCTCGTTGTCTCAGTCGCACTACAATAATGCATAGCCAAGTTCTTTTCCCCCATTCATGCAAAAGACAAAAGTATATGTATTATAGTATATATATTACTTCTTTCGGTCTAAAAACACGGAAAATTTCCAATTTTGTTCGCTTGTCTCTACTTATATTTATTTATACTTTGACATTATTGAAGGCTGACAGCGGGTGCTTGGGCCACTAACAATTTTTATGAGACTAGATGCCTAGTTAGCATTTTTTTTTTAGAAAGTTACAGAAAATGTTTCAGTCGAACTTTTATTCACTTTGATAACCGACTATAATTATTTTCAGATATACAATGCTTTCATTTAATTTTTAATATTATAAGTTGGTATCCAATCCATTTTGCTGTACAATCATTATTTCTACGCGTTATAATTAGAATGACAAACTTGGTATGCTCTATCTCCATTACTTCATCTAGATTCTAGGGTATAATAAAATCTACTTCACGTCCGAATCATACAGATAAGCTCATGCATTTTTCCAATATTTTTGAATTTATCGATATAATTTACATAAACTGGTTTGTCTGCCAAATAATAATTTCCATTACTTACTTTTTCAACATTCAACTAGTCACGTCGGATTAATTTTACGTGAAAGATTTTGTATTTTTTACAATTACTATGTATACCTACGTATATATGTTATAATTACATCACAGAATGAAAGTATTGTATCTGAACTCTAGTTGGTCACCAAAATGAATAAAAGTTCTGCTGAAACATTATCTATAATTTCTTGAAAAAAAATTAAGGCTTACTACCCTACCCAGATAACGAAATGGAACTGTTCTGAAAAAATACTTTTTGGACCCAGGCGATCGGCTACAAATCGGTAAACTTCATTCAATTTCGGTAAAAATATTCCACTGAATATGAATAATATATATTTTTAACATGCATTCTGAAAAATCGAATACAGCAGCGGTTTGTGTAGTTTATATTTTTTTATATGATTTATTTTGTTTGGAAATAGGTACTTTTCATTTTCTGAATAAAATTTTATTTTATTTAAATCAAATAAAGTATACCAAGTTCACTTTTTATGCTTTTTTCAATTTTATATTCCCCGAATATGGCTTTCGTTCCTATATATTTAATATCGATTTGAATATGTTCCTGTGGATGCTCATCTACATATATCAATTTTATATCCTTTAAAATATGTTCTGAATATGATCTTATGGATATGCACTATTATCACCGATTATCACACGATTATCTTAGAATAATAAAATTACAAGAAGCGACAAGAAGAACACAAAATGTGGGACCATTTCTGTTCACAACCTGTGCCACATCACCTCCAGTTGAAAAATATTAAAGCTGTAGGTCATCAAATTTGAAAACCCGAAAGCTTGAAACGAACTTTTTTATTCTGTCGTGATGATGTGTTTTGTGACTTTTAGAAACTTGAAGAGGAGTAGAGACATAAGGGTGTGGCAATGTTCTGCATTCGTTTCATGTAGCGACAGGCACTGTTTTCTGAGACATTATTCTTGAAAGCTGCATTGCGTGGCCTGCCTGCCTTGAACCCAAATCCTGGCTAAAATGTTGGTCCTTTGCACCAGAAGGAAGGAAATAAGGATAAAGCGTCACCATAGAAAAACTTGCGAGCTTTCAAAAATGGGATAACTGCACAATTCAAAACCCCTGTCAGTCACGGAACACTCAAAACAAATTCGCTGGAAATGACATTAGTCTCCAAATGACATTGCACCTTAGAATATAAAGCAAACAGGAATGGTGATACGCAAGATTTTGCGTAATGAATTTGCAAAAAGTAAACAAAGGTTTTGTGCGGAGCATCTGTGGTTAAAAATGTTCTTTTTCTACTTTATTTTGAAACAATTCACATAATTAATTTATATAAATCTCTGCTTCTATTAACAAAAAAGATAATTTAGATAGTGCAGTTGCCTCAATTAAGATTTCCCCTAGCTTATAATCCAATTTATATTTGCAAGCACTGACCGAACACGTCATTTCTGTTTTTTTAATTCATATGAAGATTTTAACAGGCACTAAGTGGCACTATAAAACTTTGCACTAAATAAAGTTCAAAGATAAATAGTTTTGAAAAGAATTGATTCGGTATTTTTGTTGAATTTCACAAAAGAATTTTAAGTTGACCAAATCTGCTCACAAAACAAAAGCAAATTTGACAATTATGCTACAGCTTTGACAACTTCTCCATCCAGCATCTCACTTGCTCCTATGTATAGTCTCCTGCTCTTGACAAATTACGCTCATGTACACGAATTTTACACGATTCAACCATTCCTGTTTGCTATATATTCTAAGCATTGCATTTTTACATTTTTGTCATAGGATCAACCGTTGAGGAATAATTTTGGAAAAAAAAAACAAACTTGGATTTTTCATCGGGGTCCGGAACTGAATAACATATATAAAAATCACAACTACCCCACCTTTTGTTAGGCAAAGGCCTTATTTAGTCCCTATTGACTGGACTCTAAAACCTAGCAGTCAGTTTGATTAAAATCTACGTGAGTTAAAGAAAGGTTAAAGATAAAAACATTGTTCGAGAATCAAACTTTATTTATTATAGCTTATCATGTATTAATGTATCTTACACTACTATTTGTCCTTAGCATTATATAGAAGCAATATCTATATATTTGAACAATGAATACACATACAAGATAGTAGGTACTAGTTACCATGCAAAAGAATTTTAAATACCGTTTAGTTCATACTAAGTTTGGTATCAGTTTAAATTCTCTATCAAGGCAGAGCAAGTTAATTTATTCTAGTCTATTCAGTCGGCAATAAACTATATACCAAGTACCAACCAAGTGCTATCAATAAAATTATAACGTGAAATTACTTTTCACTTAATTACCCAGTGAATCACGAACAATAGCTCTCACAAACAAACATTGTTGTATTGAAAGAAGTAAAAAAGCTAAAATTGGTCTAAGACCAATTCTTATGATAACCTATATGAATGCCCGTATGAAATATCGTATGGTCACCCATTTGAGCAATTTTGATTTTTGCAGTGGTTTTTCGCATATATTTCTAGAACGGTTCGTCGGACAGGAAAAATGATTATAACCAATTTTATAGGACTTCATATGCTGAAGAAATTTTTAGTACAATAGAAATGTTTAGGACGGATCGTTTTCACAGTATCCGTATCTGATTTTTTTAATTTTTTTAATTTTATTAGCTATTACTATGAAAACACTATGTACCAAATTTCAGGTCTCTATGTCAACGCGTCCACAGGATTGTCTCTAGCCCATACAGGCAGCACAACCCTTAATAGGCGCTGTCAGGGGGAACCACGTGAAGGTTAAGATATGCCCGTATTGAAGTCTGGATAGGCTTCGAGATTCACCATGTGGATCTTATAGCTGACCATGCATACCCTTTCACCAAAACCTTCCTGTCCTCTTAATGAAGCGCATCAGGTCTAGGTAAGGTTTTTCAGCTCATCCGCAAATAGGAGGGCAAACCCAATCGTATCCACCCTGTTCCGGGCAAAGGCTGGACAAACTCGCAGAAAGTGTTCGGTTGTCTCAGACTCTCCAAGACAGACACTCAGGGCTGTCAGCAACTCCCATCCTTGTTAGATAAGCGTTAAGCGAGCTGCGGCCGATGATGATGAAAACCACAGTTCTGCATTGTTTCATTCCGAACCCCAAGAGAAAGTTAAAGAAATTCCTATTAGTCCCATCAAGAAAAAAATGTGTACACACTGGTGAAAACTTCAGGAAGACAGTGTTCTGCCTTCTAAGTGAATACTCCAACCCAATGACAGGTTCAAACACTAGTACCGGCTCCCTCATTAGTGTGAGAGCCGTCGGTGAAAATTTTTAGGTTCGTTAAGGCACTTCTCAGCCCACGATTCCCTTTTCCCGCTGCTGCCAGAAATTAAAGCGTGAATTACAATTACAACTGGTCTGTCGACTGCGACTTGATTTTAAGTGGAAGTCGACGCTGAGGTAAAATTTGTAATTAAATTTCAACTGCTTGAACAAACCAGAAATCCCGACTTCTGTGATTGAACTGAAGTTGGCTGCAGCCAACACCAACTTTGCACTTTGAGCAAAGTTTAGTTTTAGTCGTAGTCGCAGTCGAAGTCGAAGTTCCAATTGTATCTTACCACAATGCATTTCCCATTTGGGCAAAGTCGTAGTCGACTGATCAGTCGTAATTGTAATTCAGGCCTAGCGCTCGAGCAAGCCAGAGCTCCAGCTCCAGTACTAGCACCAGTCAAAGACCAGTAGAAGAAGTCTAGTATAAACAGACTTAGGCAGATGTCACATTATCCGGAATTTCAGTATACTGAATTTAAGAAAACCGAAATATGTACACGCAAACAAATGGGCCGTGTCACAGTTCTCTGAAATTCAGTTTTGCTGAAAAAATTCAGGGAGCCCTTTTTCAGTTTTCAGTTTACATTTCAGTATGCTGAATTCTTTCAATTTACTAATATCGGTACAGCATTGTAACTTATGACTTATGGCGTGTGTAACTTATGACTTATGGCGTGGGTAACTTTGCAAGTACAAACTCAGGTTTTGTAAAAATGTTCGACACGAAGAAATTTATTGCGGGTATCTCGAGCAGTGAGTGTTTGGGGAATATAAAGTGTCATCACTATATGCATCCGTCGCGATATTAAGGACAAAGCTTGGGACGAAATTGGTAAGGAAGTGATGAATCACTCCATGCTTTAAGTGACAAACAAAAATAAAGTAAGCGAAGACTGATATTTTTTTATTAATATAAATAAAATACATTGACTGAAAAAAGTTACCAGAGTAAATATTTCACAAATTTTCAATTGTTTTTACAATGATGATTTTTTAATTTCGGGTAAAGTTTATGAAATTCTTTCTACATTTCGATTTAGGTTTAATGGATCTATCCAATATGTTTATACACTTAATATTATGTGAAATTTAATGGGTGTCTTTTTGCTAACAATACCAATAAATTTTACGAGTAAGGGCTTGTTCACTAGTACGATTTATCGCATGCGACAGAGGAGCTCTGATTGTCTGCAGTATTGTCGCAGAATATGTTTATGCTCTTAGTTTGGTGCGATTTTCATCTTAACCTCAACATTTGTGTTTGTTTACATTTGTAATCGGATGCTAAAGATCCACAGTGATTGCGAAAGTTACTATAATATGTAAATATATAAATATATTGTTACGTGCAATAGAAAGAGACAACTGGTGACATCTACTGGCAATGGAGAGTAAACCACTTCAGGTTCGGAGAATCGATTATTATTACAGGAAAGTTCAGGAATAGAGCAAATAGAATAGTCAAGAAGCTTTTGGAATAGAACACTCCAGAATAATGCGGAGAGTTTCTAGGGTATAAATATAACAGTTGTCATCGCCAGAAAAAGAGTCTTGTCTTAGACGTCGCAGTGTTAACAAGTGAAAGTAATAAAGAAGCGAAAGTGTATGTAATTAGATTGCGATAATTGAAAGTACAGTGTTAGCCATAATTAGAGTTGAGTTGATTAAATGAATGTTTGTGAACTTTATGTGATTTAAGTGTAATAAAGAACTTATATATTAATTATTTAATATTGTGTTTTAAATAACGAACCAAAGGCCACGCTCGCAACAATATGTAAATTTCGCACTAATATCTCCTGCCACCACAAAACTAAACAAATTAATTTGAAGCCGCTGTCAACCTTGTGAACGAACGTATCGCGCGATAAAAACTAGTCGCAAGTAGAGATAGATCTCTAGGAAGAGCAGGACCCCATTAAAATATCGCACGTATCGTATTGCCCTACTGAACAGGGGTTAATAATATGATATTGTTACGCGCCACAAAGTGACACAAACGACATCTTTTGAAAATAGAAACAACTTTAGGTTAGTGTCATCTTAGTCAACTTTGTGTTCGGAGAACGGAATATTCAGGAAGGTTCTAGGATAATTCGTAGTGAATAAATACGGCGCTCTCACATCCAGGAGGCTAAGTAAACTATTTGGATTGCGATAATTAGAAGTACAATACTAGCGATAACTAAAGAGTTAATTTGTGAGAGTAAACAGTAAAGTTAAATATAGAAAGAACTTTTGAATTATATCTGAAATATTGTGTTTTAAATAACGAACTAAAGCCACGCTCGTAACAATATATATAATAAAAACCTCTACGTCACTGGACAAGCTAAAACTCAATTTTAAGAATCAGTAAAACTGTGCCATGCCATACTGAAACTGAAATTACGAAAAATGTGACATCAGCCTTAGAGACATCCATCCAAGGAGATCCGACCATACCAGAAGGAATATAACTAGACCCACAGTTATCAGTCAGTTGCCTCCCAGCAACCAGACTATCAACAACACCCAGCTGGCTCCCGCTTTACCCGTCCACGTGCTGTTTCAGCTTAGGGCGTGAGTACGTTTTTCGTATTGGCCTGGGCTAGAATATACACGCACAGTTTTACCGTCTATCCGTCCCCGCGCTGTTTCTACCTAAGCCGTGCGTACGTTTTCGTCTTGGACTAGGTCAGATATTCGCACATAATATTACCGCCTATCCGTCCCCGTGTTGTTTGTGCCTACGACGTGCGTACGTTTTCGTATTGGTCTAGGTCAGAACATCCGCACACAATTTTACCGCCTATGCATCCCCGTGCTGTTTCTGCCTAAGCGTAACCCCCGGAATATACAAGCCATGAACAAAGTCTGGAAAAGAGAGTAGCGGGCCGGTTAGCAGGCGAACATCACTGTTTTCTTGCCTTGCCTTACTGCGAGAGTTTTTCATATAAGTCAGTTGTATTTTGTTCAAACGCTATAATAAATTTGTTCTAGATGCTATTTTTTTTTACAACCATTAGAAAAAAAACATATTTGGCTGCAATTTGTTTTAACTGCATTTTTCTGTGAAAGCGATAGTTTAAGGCCTTAGGACCTGTTTAAGATGAAATCTACGTTCTTCCACAATACAACGAGCGGTTTCTGCCTATGACATGCGTGCGTTTTCGTATTGGGCTAAGTCAGAATATCCGCACACAGTTTTTACGCCTGTCCATCCCCGTGTTGTTTCTACCAAAGACGTGCGTACGTTTTCATATTGGTTTAGGTAATAATATTCGCACATACATTAATACTAAGGCATCCGACTTCATCGCCCTACTCGCCTGTATATAATAGCTTATAAGGACTATTGAACTGCATTAGTAAGAGATTTAGTGAAATATATTATATCGGATTACATTACTAAATAACACACAAGATTTATTGAAGAGACTATATTGGATTACACACTATATAAAAATAACAGTGAACAAATGAAGTACTAATAATATCACCCAATTATTAAGGGATAATAGAGCTAGGAACGTTTTCGAGAAATTACTTTAGTTCGGCTAGTTTTTTTTATATGCCTTTTTTTACAGTATCTAAATAGTCATACAGCCGTCTGGTGGCGAGAGGGGTTGTGTTTACCTGTGCCCAGGTATGTGTGTGTGTGCACAGGTGAAAAAAAGTAGTTTTTAAAATGATTTCGAGTTCGAGCAATATAAATTGCTATTCTCAGACAGTTTCCTCGTTGCTAGCACCGTGCAAGACGTTTTTTCTTTTGTTAAAAACCGTCTTGTCGTCTTGTCGGCCGTACTTTTCTTACACATTTATTACCTATCACACTCCAATTGATCTAGCTATTTATAATCAACCGAATTTCTGCCTGGCAAATTAATTTCATGTGGTTTGATAATTAAACTAGCTCGTATAAAAACCAGCCATACTAAAAGATTTTTTTTATCGAAAAAAAAGCGTCTGGCATAGTACTAGCAGCAAAGAAACTAGCTGGGAATAATGAATATTTATAAAAACTAATAAAAAAAAATCGACCTAATCATTTTGAAAACTGCTTTGTTTACCTGTAAACGCAACCCCTCTCACCAGCCAGGTGGGCCGCGCATCCTATTGAGATGGTAAAAGAGGAGAGATAGCAAAGAATCAGCCGAACTAAAATTCTTTTTTTCGTGACGTAGCTAACACTCGGACATACACCTGATCCTCGATTTACACGGTGCATTCGTTCTCCTAAAGTAGCGTGTAAATTGAAATCGTGCAATTAAACTCATGTTTTATATTGAAAAAAGTATACATCTAACGCTATTGCTGCCATCAAGCAGAGCTATCTTCTCTGTGAGTAATGAATCCCGCTATACTGTCAGCCCAGTGGTGGGTGAAGTTAAGATGTTGGCGTTGGATCGGGTACTACCACGTAGTGCGAGGTGGTAACTGCTGTTCGGTGGGCTTGACACTGATTAGGGAGCTAAAACCTGATCCAAACCCAAGCCAAGGTGGAACAGCATACGCCGAGGGCTGCGTGGTTAAGGAGGAGCTTAGTCGCTAGTATGCGAACTCTGAATACCTGGCGACCTCCAGTTTTAATTGTAGCCTTCCCGTGGTAACGCGAATCTCTGCCACGGGTGACATAGTTTCTACGCTACTCGTGGGAACTAGATGGAAAAAATTATTATTATAAAAGGGCGGGACACCGAAAAACAGATAGTGGAAGCCTCAGTGGAGACTGGCGCTATCGAGAAAAAGCTCTCAGAGCTGGAACTGAAGTCTCAGGAGTATGAGTCGATGTCGACGGATACTGAAGAGCGCTTGCTTGCCGAGCCTGAGATCAGTGCCAAGCCTGTAGAAAAGGCTAAGAGAAGGAGGGAAAAGAGGGTGACGGAAGGTTTGCGGCGGAAGCGTACCTTTCAAAGCGCTAAATGCATCCTTCAGGTCCTCTCTGTCAAAGTATCCGATTCTCTAACCGAGAAATAAAGTAATAGTCTGAGCTGGGCCAAGCATATGACGAAGCAGATGACGAAATTACAAGGCCGAAGAAGAAGGAAACTCCCAGGGGACGCGACTTCGATAAGGAGGCTCCCAGGGGCAAGGGACCTCCAACCAAGGCAAAACAAAAACCTAGTCCAAAACTGACCACTGCGGGCCCCACTAAAGGGGGTGGCGGTGTTCAGGGTACTGGGAAGGGTAAGGTGCTGAAAAGGGTGAGATCTGCAGAGGAGGAGGACTATGATGCCAAGAGGCAGAAACCAGGCTCCAGCAAACCATCCCCCGGTTTCAGTAAGGCATCGAGACCAGGTCCCAGTAAGGGTCTGGTAAAGGAGAAAAGACCGCTTAGTGAGGTGGTATCAGATAGCTTCAAGCTAGCGCTGATTGACAGGAGCAATCGGTACAGGCGCTATACTGAGGAGCAATGGAAGACAGTGGAGAGATCCTTATCGAACGCTGTCATCCGGTATGTGCTCAGTAACCCCTCGCTAAGTGCGCCGACTTTCAATAAGTCTTGGTGGGAGCACGGGATCAGGGTCTTGGAGTGGAGAGACAAGGCCACCGAGAGGTCGTTTGGTGATACCAAACGTGGAAATCGACAGGAGCAATCTCCTAAAAGTCCTACAGGCACAAAATCCTGACGTCACGATGAGGGAGTGGGAGATTGTTGCGCTAGATGAGCCCAGAGATGGGGGTAGAGGCTTCGTGATCTTGGTGGACGAAGATACGATACCAGTCATCAGAAAGAGGCAGAGGAAGCTCCATTTTGCTGTGGGAGAAGTATTTCAGGAATAGAACCTGCGGGGAGGAGGACGTAAATACTTTGGATGAAGGTGGTGCGAATCAACCTTCATCATAGTAAGGTTGCGTCAGCCAACCTAATGCTGCTACTAAATAAGGAGGGCATAGATGTGGCGCTTATCCAGGAGCCGTGGGTCCGTGGGACCAAGGTTCAGGAGTTAGGCCTCAGAGGATTCAGACTATTTTATAGTCAAGAGTCAGACAAGGTAAGAACATGTATACTTGTTAGGAAAAACCTTCACGCACTAATGTTATCTAATTTCAGCTCTAAGGATCTTGTCGTTGTAGGGCTAGAGGCGGGTGCCCACAAATGCTGGATGGCCTCGGCATACATGCCGTATGAGGAGCCGTTAGCCCCCTCCAGAGATATGAGATTGGTGATCGAGGCTGCTGAAGCGAGGAACATCAATCTTCTACTAGGGTGTGATGCTAACGCCCATCATATCATTTGGGGTAGCACGGATATAAACCCGAGAGGTGAGTCTCTTTTTCATTATCTGTTAGAGACTAAGCTCGTTCTGTGCAATAGAGGCAATACGCCAACTTTCAGAACAGTAAACAGGAGTGAGGTCTTGGACCTAACCCTAGTCACCTGTTCGGAGAACTTCGTGGTTCGCAACTGGAGAGTGTCTGACCAGGCGTCTTTCTCAGACCACGCTTGGATACTCTTCGAGGCTGTATTTGCTGCGCTTTCAGGAATGTTCGTAGGACAAATTGGGGCCGTTTCTGTGATGTTGTCAGTGACAAGCTGGGTTCACCACCCGAAAGACTCATCACAGAGTCAGCAGTGGATGATGCGGTCGATACTGTCACCGAGGCGTTAAACGTAGCAGTACTGGAAGTCTGCCCCATAAGCAGATCCAGTGGAAAATCAAGGCCATGGTGGAATGCGGAGCTGGGTAAGCTAAGGGAAAAATCGCGTAGGTTGTGTTTAATGCAGCCAAGCGCAGCGGAGATCAGGTAGACTGGTCCTGCTATAAGGACGACCAAGATCATTCAAGAAGGCGCTAAGGCTGGCAAAGAGATCTTCATGGAGGAGCTTCTGCCAGTCAATAGAGACTAATACCGAAGCGTCCAGAGTTCGGAAGGTGCTTGCTAAGGACCATAGTACTCCGTCCTTCGTAAAAGGGGAGAAAGGAGTCTGGACAACCACAAACGAGGAGCTGTTAAATGTACTTCTTGACGCTCACTTTCCGGGCAGCGGGGAGATAGGTCCGTCTGTGTCGAGTTCTTCAGAACGGCACCTACAGGATGGAAAGGAGGTGATCAGACCCATAGTTAGTGGAAAAGCGACGAAATGGGCGGTCCATTCTTTTAATCCCTTTAAGGCGTCTGGGGTGGATGAACTAAGACCCATTATGCTTCAGAAGGCACATAATACCATGGCTAGTGCCGATTTATAAGAGCTGCCTGAGGCTCTGTTTCTTGCCCTGGCAGGAAGTGAGGATAATCTTCATTCCGAAGGCAGGCAGAACAGGCCATATCGAGGCAAAAGACTTTAGACCTATCAGCCTCTCCTCCTTTATGCTTAAGGTCTTGGAGAGATTGATAGAGGTGCATATAAGAAATGTTTGGCAGGGCGGCTGTGGTAGTCAGCATGCCTATACAAAAGGGAAATCGGTAGAGTCGGCATTACATGCAGTGGGTCTGTTGTTGAGAAGTCCCTACAGTATAAGGAGTACACTCTAGGTGCTTTCCTGAATATTGAGGGGGCTTTCAATAACGTGAAGACGGAACTAATCCTTTTTACAAGAAGGAGGTGGGTGCAAGATTTCAGACTTCCAATGCTGGGAGGAGAGGAGCTTACTCTCTCCAGTGAAGCGAAGTATTTGGGTGTCGTCCTCGATTCCAAACTGAGCTGGAAGGCTAATCTACAAGAACGCGTGAAGAAGGCCAGTGTGGCCTTCTACACGTGCAAGAGAATATTTGGCTGAAACTGGGGATTAAAGCCCAGCGTGGTACACTGGATGTACACAGCCATAGTTCGGCCCATCCTCTGCTACGGCTCTACGGTCTGGTGGACGGCACTGACGAGGAACTGTAACCTTGAAGTGTTGTCAAAAATCCAGAGCCGCCTGTATGGGTATAACTGGGTGCCTGTGCACCACGCCCACCGCGGCACTGGAGGTCATGCTTGCCTCATTGCCGCTGGACCTTTATTGTAAGGGGGTGGCGGCAACTAGTGCTGTCAGGCTGGTGGACGGAGAGGGGTTTTGGGCACTCCAATATACTCCAGAAGGTAGAATGTAGGGATTGCAGGGTAGAAACTGACTATCAAGTACCCATTCTGACTTTTGGTGGGGGTGTCAATGCAACGATACGCACCAGGAGTGACTGGGAGGGGAAAGAGGTGGTCGTTACATCCGATATTTCTATATGGCTCCAAGACGAGTGCGGGCACAGGGGCTGGAGTGTACTCTAGAGATCTCCAGTGGCACGAGTCTTATAGACTGCCTGACAAATGCAGTGTTTTTCAGGCAGAGCTCACAGCGATTTATCAGGCGGCAACATTGGTATCCATGTGCAGAGCCCGCACGGCACATCTGCATATATACTGATAGCCAGGCAGCCATCAGGGCGCTGGATGCTGGGCTGGTAAAATCAAAGTTGGTGTAGTTATGCAAGACCAGGCTTGAGGAATTGACTGTAAGGCACAAGGTGCCCCTAAGCTGGGTACTGGCCATAAGGATATCTCAGGCAACGAGATGGCTGAAAGTTGGCCAAAAAGGGCTCCGAATTGGATAGCTCAGCAGCTGTAGGTTACGTGAGGATCCCAATCGGAGTTTTAAAGGAGGAAATCATCAGGGTCGCCTATCAAAAGGCAGGCCTCCGATGGACCAGCAGGGATACCTGTCGTATTGCGAGGCAATTGTGGCCTGCATATGACAGGAAAAGGACAAGGAAACTGCTTAATAGCAGCAGAGTAAATACCAGGAAACTAGTGGGGGTCATGACGGGTCACTGGGCCATAGGGGACCATGTTAGAAGACTGGGAATAGCGGCGAACGATTTCTGCAGGAGTTGTAGGGACTCGGAGGAAATTGAATCCGTCAAAAATGTGCTTTGCGAATGCCGCGCTCTGATGAATAAAAGAGGTGGGCTACTAGGTAGCTACTTCTTTTCAAGTCTGGGGGAGCTTCAAAGTATAAAGTTCAGATACATCCTGAGTTTTCTGAGTGAGGCAGGATGGATTTAGGTTAAAGGTCTTGGATATATCCTGAGTTTCCCAAGGAAAGCAGGATAAATCCGCGGCTTGAAGGGTTATCCCATGAGGTCTAGGGGCAGAATGGACCCGTTGGAGTTCTAAGTGAGGCTGGCTGGTTGTCTAGCGGCATTCCTCTTACCTAACCTAACCTAACCTAAAGTAAGGCAATATTACATATTTCTTTTTAATTATATTAATATATTTTGATATTATAAGTATGTAGTTTTTCATAAATTCAGACGAACATATGTATAAATTGGTAAAACAAATTAATTAGTATTACATAGGAATCTGCTATGCGGCCTCTCTCACCTTCGTAATTGAATTAATTCAATAAAGTTATAGGGTTATCCACTCTATTCAAAAAGGTTTCCGCTTTATAAAATCTACGCTGGCTGTTTTAACCGATGTAGAAGGTGCCTTTAACAACGACCTTATACAAAAATTCACTGAAACGCTAGCAAAACATTGAGTTAACCGGTCCCTAAAACACTGGATCGCACACATATTGAACAATAGAACTGTCTTTGTCGAACTGGGTGGGGTAAGCAGAGTAAAAAGAGTCGAGAGAGGCACCCCTCAAAACGATATTTTATCACCTTTGTTGTGGGTGCTCATTATGGATGATCTCTAACACTCACTCGGATGGGGTACAAAACAGTATGTTACGGCGACGACCTCGTATCTTGGTCACCGGTAGCTACAAATCTGAGCTCGGACTGGTGCAGAACGCGATCCGAACTGACTGCGCTACGGATTTTGGACATTGCATTAATCCATTGAAAACAGATTTATGCCTCTTTACTGAGAAAAGGAACACTCCCAGATTGAAACTGCCCTCTATCGGCTCCACACGCTTGGAACTGTAGGACAGGATAAAATATCTAGGTATCATCTTAGATATAAAATTAAGCTGGAAACCATGCCTTGAGGACAGAGTGAGTAAAGCTCTTCGAGGCTTCGCGATGTACCGCAGATCCATAGGGAAAAGTGGCGACTTAAACCGCGGATGATCTTTTGGATCTGCACTAGCGTCATCCAACCCATTATAACCTACGGCTCTGTGGTGTGGTGTCAGATAATGGAGCTCGATAATCATCGCAAGATATTGGAGAAAATTCAAGCCAACTAGCTCGAGGTCTCTTGAGGTTGTAGCGACTTATAACGTATACGAAAAAGATTACATATCTGGCAGTACCGCCACTTAATAATTAGAAAAGTCAAGCACCCCTTTTGCTCACGTCATATAATCAGTCAGTCGTGTATCTGCCATCCGCTCGCTCATCTCAAAATCTTATTTTAGTGTACGCTTTAATACGTTTGACTTTTTTTTAAATAATTGTAGAAGCTAGAAATAAGTTGGAGAATGAATTATGTGAATAAAGTTTTAGAATAAGCATAGTCGGTTTTTCGTATATAATCCTATATAGCACGACCACAAGGTCATCCTCAAAATACACCATATGCATATGCACGTCAAGAAGAGGGCGTCAATCGCTGCGCTAAGGCTTCATCTTAATCTGAAATGGATTCACACAGGTACAAGAGTTCCACATAAATCCCGAGCAGTACATCGTACCTGTCATAGATAGGAACAGTGATCACCTCCTCAAGACTATGTATGCTTAGGAGCAACTTTAAATCGAAAATTCCAGATGGGGTAGAATGGGAATTACATTCCGTGCTTCAACCATTGACAAGCCTTATCATATATACAGACGGCTCCAAATCAGAAGAGAAGACCGGAGCAGGTGTTTTCTGCGAGGAGCCTCACATGGAAATTACCATACACCTTGAAAGCCATATAACGGCGGAAGTAGTCAAGGCCATCCTTGATGCGGGAAGGTATATCTTAAACTCAGACACTAAGAACAAGGAGATTGGAATCTACTCGAACACCCAGGTAGCTGTTAAGGCCTCATCAAAGCCTTTTACAACTTCCAAACTTGTATTGGAATGTAAAACCACCCCGAACTCCCTTTCTCGGAACAACAGGGTACGGCATCCTTCCAATGTCCGTGCTAATGTGATAGGAAGCTTCAAAAGTCTCATTACTGCGGACTGCAGCTTTTCTACTGTCTTGAATTAGGTTACCCAGAAGCATATGCTGACGAGTTGTGAAAGATGAGATAACCTCCTGAAATGGGTTACCAACCACCAATTCTCTTGGCTTATCGTCACTGGCGAGTCTGATGAGTGGCTATGAGCAATACCTGCGTATGCTGACGAGTTGCAGAAGTGAATGTAACCTCCTGAATTAGGCTACCGCCAATCTTCTTGGGTAATCTTATCGTTGTTGATGAGTCTATCGAGTCGCTATGACCAATAGCAGCGAATGTTAACTAGTTGGGGAAGTGGAGGTAATCTTCTGAATTAGGTTACCATCAATCTTCTTGAGTAACTTGCCATCGTTGAGTCTGCTGAGTCACAATGACCTTAAGTCAAGATTGAATAACTAAAAAGAAGATAAAAAAAATATTTATTAATCAAAACCAGGCATATGGGATCCTTTAAGATCTATTGAAATGTTCTTTCTTCATGAGTGAATTCAATTCACGAAAGAGCAGAAAAAATTAGTCTTGATTTACTATTTTTTTTTTATTTTGCGCCACCATGCGTTAAACGTTCCAAATCCAAAGACAATTGCCATTCCTTAAAATAAATTACAATCATAAAAGGCGTGCCTGCTAAGGCCTGTTTGCAATCAGCAAAGTGTTCGAAGACGAGAATTTCGAAAGTTATACAACTATGTTTATAGGGGCAGTATTCGAAAGTGCGAAAGTGTTTGACTCGGCACAGACGTGTCGTCACATATTAAGGCAAGCTCTATATATAAGTGTACCAAATTTCAGGTCAATAGCTCAACGAGAAGTGCGTAAAATGACAATAGAGCTTCCCCCAACATCTCACTTACTTTATGTTTAATGCTCTGCTCTTGACTATACACATAACGTTCATAAAATCTTGATAAAAACTCGAAATTGTCAGGACAAATCGCATAAATATTTTTCGCTTTTAAATACTTATCGGCAATGCCCTTTTGTTCTTGGATATTCAAAATTAGATATGTAAAATTATACTTGCATTTATACACAACTTCTTATATCCATTTAGATTACTGAAACCGGATTTTAAGTGCCACTATTTATATACAGGGTATCTCAGAAATAATGGTAAATATTAAAATATTAGGTGAAAGTATAGATTTCCAGCCAAAAGTATAATGTATTTTTTTTTTTTTTTGTCAAATTCAACATAGTCTCTGATTATTCTGGATTTTACGTTTCTATGCCGTAGTTTTTGTGTTTTTTTTTTTCTTTCTCACAAATGTTTTGAAGCAGGGAATGCAGGGAACGCACTTGGACTTGTTTCATGTATTCTGTATTTGTATTGGAGGATATTCCTGTGGCAAATACCTAAAGGTAATTAATTAATTTAAATTAATTAAAAGTGAAAAAATTGATATATCAGAGCAATTAAACGTGGCAGTTCTTGTATTTGCAGCTTACAAAGTATATAAACAGTTTAAAATCAATCAAAAGAACTTTCAAAGTATCTGCCGCCCGTTAAAAGTATAATATTGCTCCACTTTCGCGTCGAATCTGGCAAGCGCGGCAGCTGTTTGGCCAACACGAACTTAAACGCGTATCACGGTACAGAGATACAAGGTATTCTCATTACGAACCACGTTCCGCCATTTGTGGTGTCCGAATGTATAGGAAAGTACGGTATACAGAACACAATATTCTCTCCGCTCTCTCTGTCCTTTCAATAGAAATGTATATACGTTATAGGACGAAACACGTCACAGCTCTGATGTCAAAATACTAATGAGAATACCTTGTATTCTATATACCTTGAACCATTGAAAAAATAACTAATATTAGTTAATTATTCAATGCCTTGAACGCGTATATTCTATTAAACTGTCAAGGCGACGCGACGCCTGCCGCGTTCATTCACTGACATGTATATATATAAATGGACTGCTCGTTGAACCAAAAATGCATGAAAGCAAATGGCACCACTTTCATATTTCTGTGTCTTTCCGTGAGAACTGTAACGATTGGGAACGAGAAATTGGTTGAAGTTCAGCGGTATTTTCGACTTTATTTTGAAATAATTCACATATTTAATTTATATCAATCTTTGCTTCTATTAACAAAAAAGATAATTTAGATAGTGCACTTACCTGAAACACGATTTTACAATAACGCTTAAGATTACAATAGGAGCACTAGCTCAGATTTTTTTAAAACTTTGTGTACTAGTTCAAATTTACTCACAAATCACGAATATCCATTTTTTTTGGTGCTCACTTATAGTTTCGGAGATATTTAAGTTTAAAAATCGCGAAATTTGCACTGCAATTAGACATTTTTGCAATTAATTAACTCTTCTGCTTCTTCTTTTTAGTATTGAAAAGAGGCAGTGGTAGGTATATACATATGTACCTTCCGAAGCGGAGCGCGCCTGTGTGTGTGTGTGCGTGCGCCTGTCTGCATATGTGTGTGTGTTTCTTTAATAAATGTTTTCCTATTCCATTCTAACTAATATTCGTAATGAATAAAAAAACGCAATGCTGGTAACCCGAATGTTCGGAAGGTATGTATATACCTACCACTGCCTCTTTTTAATACTAAGAAGAAGAAGAAGAAGAAGAAGGAGTTAATTAATTGCAAAAATGTCAAATTGCAGTGCAAATTTCGCTATTTTTAAACTTAAATATCGCGGAAACTATAAGTGAGCACCAAATAAAAATTGGAAATTCGTGATTTGTGAATAAATTTAACTAGTACACAAAGATTTAAAAAAATCTGAGCTAGTGCTTCTAAAGTAAACCTGTTCCCCGATTTATATTTGCAAGCACTATTTTTTAATTAATATGAATGTTTTATCAGGTTCTAGTGGCACTATAAAACTTTGCGTTTGCACTAAATAAAGAATTGATTCGGTACTTTTGTTAAATTTCACAAAAGAATTTTAAATTGACTAAATCTGCTCACAAAACAAAAGCACATTTGCCAACTTGTCACTCAGCTTTGACAACTGCTCCTTCTTTCATCTCACTTACTCCTATGTATAATATCCTGCTCTTGACAAATTACGCTCATGTTCACGAATTTTACACGATTCAACCATTCTTGTTTGCTATATATTCTAAGTGATAGGTGCTGTTCTGGTTCTCCAATAATGCATAAATTTAAAATTCTAAAGAGAGAATTGCAGGACGATGTTAATGCCTGAGAGTTCTCCTAACAAATCCCAGAAAGGAGTTTTCTGTTATAATCCAAGCATAGTCATGCGACATCTTTGTTATATTATTTTTGCTTCTAGCTTCAAAATATAAATACAACAAAAATTTCTGGAGGTCGTAAATAATACAATTTTTTCTTTTTTGAGGTACTATTATTAAAAAAAAAATTGTTTCGTTCGGTGGTGCTATATTTTTTATGCAAAATACAAAACATTAAGCTTCATTTGATATTTGAATCAGAAGAATCCGGAAGCTCCGTTCTCGATACGATCTTTTGAAAATGGTGTTTCATCGTAAGATCACGAAATTTCTAACGGGGGATGGGTTGGGGTAGGGCGAAAAATATGTGCTATTTTTGAATTCCATACAAATCGGAGATGATCGGTGATCGGTTTAGTGTAGATTGGTTGTATACACATATTTTTGATGAGTCGTGACTGTTTATGTATCTAACACATTGCAGTCAAAAATTGTCCATCATTTTATTGATAGTAGCTGGGAACTGCCATCTATTTTGGTATACAGTGATGTTAGTTCTGGTCTTCTTGAGCTCACTACTTTAACGGTTGCTTGCAGGAAGTGTGCCACGTTTTCTGAAAATACTGAATGAACCATGCTCCTACTCGACATGCTACATCTTCCACGTCTCTATTGGATCTACTTGTCACCACTCAACTTCAAACCTACTATGACAGGATAGTCTCCGGGGGTAGTATTTGATACTTTTGAATTCAGGTGTGCTCCTCCTTGTAGATAGAGAAGCTTTCGAGACTTTGCTGGCATTCAGCTTGATTCTCTCATTGCTGACATTTCTGCTACTGATTGCTCGACTATATACACAACAGTCCTGACTTGGCGACTGTTTCTCTAACTAACACCGTCAGTAGACTTTTTCATTATCATGCACTGGTCAAAACCATCAGCATTAAATTTACTGAGGAAGGAATTTTCAATCGGAGCCCAGAAATATTGTCGTAGAAATTAGCATCGTAAAAATGTTGGAATTAAAGTAACAAAAACTGTGTGGAAACTCAGAAAAGAATACGATTCAAATACCGGACATATGGACGCAATTAAATGGGGCATTAAGCAGCAAATTTCTTAATTTTACGACTTTAAGTCCATATTGAACGAGCTAGTGAATAAAATGAGTTCGCGTCCCCAGAGTGGTTTTGGTTCTCCTCTCTTCTGAATGTTCATCAACGATGTTTCGACAACACCGAATTAAAAGTCCGAAATTTTAGCTTTGTTCAGCCATAACTTCAAAACGGAGGAGATGGGGGAAAGTTTATAGACCATTGGAAAGATCCAACGATTGTCAATCTAACAAATTTTAGAGCATCATCATAGGATACCACGTTCAGAAGTTACAGGGTAATCTATAAAAACATACACACATATTTTTTAAGTCTCGTTATCTCGGAAACCGTTAGGATTTCCCTCCCCCCACCCACACCACATTCGGGTCACCCTGTATAACATTAACATAGTTACAACGCTGTGAAAATTGTTTTTTATGTGTGCACAAAAAATTTTGTGAAGAAAATTGGATGCACAAATTATTTTGTGAAAAAACTTTTTGTTCTATTTATTTGTTGAATGATAATTTTTTTTTAATTTTTTTAACTGAATCATGTAAATAAAAGCTTTACAAACATGGATCAGTTTTTCTTTTGTTTTTTAGGAAACATATATCCGTTACAAATTACAGATGTCTGTACAGCAACAGTCTCGAAACTACTGTGCACAAATAATTTTGTGAATGATTGTATCTATACAGGGTGTCCCGTAAGTCGACGTCAAGCCGGAATCGGGTGATAGACCAAATTATAACAGTTACCAGAAAAATATAAAAAAAATTCTAAGTCATGTATTTTTCAAACTATAGACATTTCTTTTGTTTTCGAGAAAATGTACACCTTGTGATGGTCTTTAGCTCCTGTTGCTACAAATCTTTACTTTTTTCAATTTTATTTTTCTTGTGTAATCCCGAATAGTGCTTTTGTAACCTGTTGCCTTAAATTCTAAGCCAACTGCTCCACCTTGAAAGAAAATGTCACATTTAGCCGAACCAACAATATAATATTAATAATTCATTGAACCTTAACTGACTGTAATGGAAAAAAATGTACTACGCCAGTTTGGCAAGTAACTTTAAAAGTTGGCGCAATTAATAAGGATTCTAAAATGGTATAACACTTGCTACAGTATTTCTTAGATTACGCAAAAAAAAAATTTTCTTCAAGAAACCCAGTTTCGAAAAATTTCTTTTCACCTACTAAAAATGATTCTAGTGCTCCCAAAGCTTGCCGTAAGACCGTAACTTTCAGATTTTAGTTTGAGTGAGACGGAGAGTCATTACATGAAGTGTGAGCGAGCAAGATAGTGATGCTCGCTCGTCAAATTATTGAGTTTTTACAAATGTGCATCGTCTACTCTCCACAGAGGGCCGACTTCCAATATAAGTACATGGTGAAGAAAGAGTTCCTTACCTTACGAGGACGTAGTACTTCAAGCAGTTGAAGAACGCCCAAGTGCTTTGGTACGTGCAATCCAGGAAATCACAGGAGTGCCTAAAAGTATAGCTCACCGAATTTTACAAAAACATGAGCTGCAGAATTACGGAAGCAGTTGAATTTGTCATCATTGGAAGATTTGCCCGTCTGATAACCCGATCCTTCTTAAGAAGATGTCGAACTTGTATTGCAGCTGAAGGAAGGCAGTTTGAACATCTTTTGTAAATAATAAATCTTAGCATCCAAAGAATTGGTGTTTAATTTTAAACTTAAGGAAAATTTGTCCTAAATTAAAAAAAAGTTATGATCTTTTACTTAAAAGCGTCACTATCTCTCACTCACACTTCATGTAATGACTCTCCGTCTCAGTCAAACTAGAAGCTTAAAGTTACGGTCTTACGGCAAGCTTTGGGTACACTAGAATCATTTTTATTAGGTGAAAAGAAATTTTTCGATACTGGGTTTCTTGAAGAAAATTTTTTTTTCCGTAATCTAAGAAATATTGTAGCAAGTGTTATACCATTTTAGATTCCTTATTAAATGCGTCAACTTTTAAAGTTACTTGCCAAACTGGCGTAGTACATCGACCCTGTATATATAAAAGTTGACTTTGTGTTTTTGTAGAAATCTATCTCCTCCTACAGCTTTTAAGCGACAACTATGATTTTTATACCAATGGATTCAAAACTTAATGGAGCGTTCCATAGGGTACTTTCCGATTTCGAATTTCGAACATTTTCGAAGATGTAGAGAGGCAAAGTTGACTCGATTTTTTGACTTTTTGTGCACACTTTTTTAAGATTTTTTTTTATTTTCATATAGATACAGGATGTACAAATTTTTTCGATTTATAAGTTGTTTCGAATTCCCTGAGACTGGCAAATCGCGTTCGAAAATGACCAATTTTGAACATATTTTTCGTTATAACTCGGGTAGTTTCGTGTAGATTTTAATGAAATTTGGTTTATGTGCGGGATTTACAAATACACAACTTTTTGCATTTTTAGATTTTCGAAATTCGAAATTCTCATTAAGTAACTATTCGAAATTTGAAAATTTTCAACAATTTTTTTTTATTTTTTCGTAATTTCATACCTAATTGCATTCTAGAGGATTTTCGTTCCCCCTATCCTCTCCATCCTTTTAATCTGCAACTTTTTTACACTGGATGTTATCAGCGAAAGTTTCATCGAAAAAAGTTACAAACGCTTGAACTTCGAAAATTCAAAATCACTAAATTGTCTATTACATTTTCGACTCTATGCTGTAGTAATATGCCCATTTATACTCCGCAGCTTCTTGCATACCAACAATTTTGATTTTCGAAAATATTCAGTACTAACTCGTACGATTTTCGAAAAAATTTCACTTTTTTTCATCCTTCGATATTAGTACTTTCCTTTAACACGGTATAGACATGTGGGTACTCTATGCTTACAGAGTGTTCTTTAAAAACCTAGAAAAAAAATTCGCATTTTCCAACTTTAGGGGGGAAAAGAGGGGCACAAATGAAACTACTCCCAATTTATCATGCCAAAATTGGTTTTCGATTTTAGCCCTAAAATTTTTACACTACCCTCGAAGTTTTTTTCCACCCACCCTATGTATCCTTCCCTCCTTCATCGTTTGGTATAGTATTCCCGTGCCCCGGGGTAAGGGGAAGAAATTCCTAGAAGAAAAACTGATAAAAAACACGATTGTTCTTCCCCGACCCCCTTATACTTCCCCGCAAAATTACCCCTCCCCTCTTTAGGCTGCACATCTTAGCCCCAAACATTTCCCCCAAACAACATTCCCCCCTTACTCTTCACGTTTCCCCATAATAGTGAAATCATTTTTTTCCCTGCATTTTCCCACTCGCCACCCACTTTTCGCCTCTTTTGAAACTCTTTCGCTTTTTATTTCTAAACCATACTTCCAATCGGAATGAAACTTTCAGAAACGTTTTCTATACATCCTAAAGATGCTTTTATACCCCCCTCTTCCAGATAGAAAGTGTTTTATTGCAAAGCTGTTCGCGATAATAAAACGACCAAATCACACTAAATTCACTTAATCCGCGAATTACGAAAACACATTAACGCTTATTTCTCGCCCAAATTCCAACCGATTTTCAAAATTCTTTGTGATTTTTTGAGACTATTACTATTCCGTGAACAGCATACTTCTGCTTGATTAAATTTTTTTAACCAACTTTGCCTTTAACTGACATCCTACCATCACCATTTCTCTCAATTTACACAAGGTACTTCAGATGAACGCGTATATAAAATGACGTAATAATTAACTTTTTTTTTATTCTTTTAGCATTACTAAATAGTACATCAAATTATAAATAAACATCAATTAACACCAATGGTCCATTCGGAACAAATTATGCGGTAAAAAAATTCAAAAACTGCGTATTCAAAATTCCCCATACATATGGAAATTTAAATTTATGGTGGGGAGGGGGAGGGGTGAACCCCCCGATATGCAAAAGGATTTTCACTGCATACAGTGCTTAGTGCGACAGGAAGTTTAATCGCAACAATAACCTGCAATCCACCTCACTTTTCCGTGTATTTGGCCCAAACAACGGTTATTTTTGAATCCCTCAATCCACATTTTTGCTAACTTATGCCACCTCTCGGTACTTTCTTCAACTAATCCCAGCACAGTATTGCAGTCATGTTAATCCTTGAGATGCCTGCCATTTTCCACAATTTATTTCATGCTAATCGGACCCTCCCTTCCCCCTCCCCAATTCTTTAAAAGGATAAGGAAAATGGAAAAATTTAAAAATAAAATCTAGACATTGCTTCACTCTTTTCTTCATAACTTCACTCCCTCTGTTCCGATTTACTTCATTCTTTTTTCATGTAGTAGCTAACCCATCTCCCTACCCACTTGAACTCCTTTGCCTCCCTCACCCACAGCGCAGCGTAGCAAGCGGGCAATTACTAGTATAAATTTAAGAGTGTTCGGGATTCTATAAGAGACGGCAGTAAATGGTATGTATGCTGTATGTGTCTTTGTCCGTTTTGTGTTTCTTATTGGTAATCTGGTTGATGATCGTTGGACAAGCAGTGGTTTGACAAAGCTGTTTTTCCTCTATTTTTTATCATTAAACACTCAAAATTCTCACTTTTTGCGAATGACATATTAATGTATAAAGCAAACAACAATCTGGATGAAACAATAATGTTGATACAAGAAGATCTCAATCGGGTATGCCATTGCATTTGAGATGCTTAACTGAACGAGTGTTAAGCAAAGAATTGTAATGAATGTGTTTTTGTTCATTTTTAAGATGCCGTGTAAATTTTTGTAGATTATGTGAGATGTTCAACATTGTGAATTAAGCGAAGCAAAAACAATATTTCTATTGAGCTCAACTTTTCTAGTTTGAGAGTACGGTATAAATAAGAATTCATGGAGCCATCAAGTTTTTTTTAATAAAAGTGCAAATTTGTTCACGCTTCCAACTTATTTTTTTTCTGCTTGCTTTACTTCCTTTGCTCTACATTTTCCGTCTATTTACTCCTTTGAGATATTATGAAGAGATTTCGGCTGCACTTATGATGTACACCAGTACCGAGATTCAGCTAACTTAAAATTGAGAAAAAGTGGATGAAGTGAGTAATTTTTCTTGAAATCTAATTCGGCTAATAAAACGATTCACTCACCTTAGATTTTGCGGTGAATGGATGTGCAATCAACGAGCAGTTATTTTATTTTAGAAATGGTAAGCATAATAAATAACTGCCACTAATAAATTGTAACTCGTTATTTACAGAGTAGCTATAATGTAAAAAAAAATTATTGACATCCATCCAACGTTTACATAAAATATCAATTTTGATGTATCAAAATAATTTGAGATTACCCGAAAAATCACAATTTGGTCGTCTTCCAGCACAGAATAGACTCAATAAAATTTGTATATATGAACGTTAAATCATGTTTGTAGAATGGAATCGCATCTACAGTTTGTTCCCTAATCACGTCTCTAATTAGTTTTTAAATCCAATAATTACTTTCGGCGATTTCTCGAAAAGAAAGGAAACCAGTCCTTTATAATGTGGAAAATGGACGTTTTTTTAGTGAAAAATGGCTTTATTTTAATCTCGTGTTTGGAAGAACCATTACATTCACAGCAGACAAAATATATTCAAAATGAAGGAAGGGGTGTATATGACCCAAGTGCCAACAGAGCCTTTTTTTAACGGAAAAAACATAAGTATGAAGTTAACTGGAGTAGAAAAAAAAGAACCCCACACTCGATCACACTCTCTTCCCTTTTTTATTTGATATCCCACAAGCCCCATTTCGGAGAACACTATGCAGGGTGGTATAACCATGAGAAGGCTGGCAATCAAATGCAACACCCCGCTCTCTCCGCACCTGTGGAGCGTTTATTTTCATTTGCTGGCCTTGTAAATGCTCTATGAAGGCAATCATTCTGATGCGACATTTGAAAAGCTTGTTTTACTAAATGCGAGCTCAAATTCTGTATAAACAACCTCTAAAATTAAAAATTAAAACAGCAAAAGCTTATACGATTCTCTTTCATTTCCTATCTGTTTGCAACCTATTTAATGATATTAATCATATTTCGAAAATGGAAAGCTCATACAGTCATCAGCTGGCTATAGATTTTCCCAAATTTCTGCTTTGAGTTTTTGAAAGCTCATGAATCTCTAATTGGAAGGCTTGCTTAAATAATTAACAAAAACTTAAGTATGTACTTGGCAGTGGTATGCCAGTATTACATGAGTACTTAGGTACTTATAAAGGTAATTAAAAGCTGATATGTGGGACTTGTGAGTACAGGTACCAGTACCTGGACTTGTACTTGACAATTTTTAAAGTACCAGTTCCGGGACTTGTATTTGAAAATTTTATAAGTACCAGTAGCCGGAATTGTACTTGTAATTAAAATATTTCAAGTCCAGGTACTGGTACTTGTACTTGGAATTGGCGGACACATACACTATGCAACTATGTAGTACTCAGCTGAGAGTTATTAAGCGTAAAATGTTAAGGTTACTTTTAAATCAGAACTATTTTATTATTTTGTTAAGTCAAGTATATTCCGGGTAGCCTTTGGGAAGGTAAGCATCCAAGCTTAAAATTACTGGAAACCTATTTTTCTGTTTAGACTCAATAGTATATATGTATAAAGTCAATGTCTGGCACTTTTCTAAAGAGTCAATATAGAGCATTTTAGAGAACGGACTCGCAAGCAGACATATAGATTTCGCTTTCATGGCTTGGGAAGTATTTGTAGCAAAACCCTAGAGAAATACTTCCAAAGCCGTGAAACAGAAATCCAGATATGTGTGTTCTAGTGCGATTCTCTAAATGTTTTACATTGATTCTTATGGATAAGTGATTATACATTGATTTTATATATATTATAGACAAAGTTGTATGATATTCAAGTAAATTGTTACTGATTACATGTCCCAGTACTTACATATACTGGAAATAAATTTATCAGTAAAAGTGAGTATTTTTTACTGGTACTTAAAATGTTTTGTGTACCAGTACGAAAATTGGTATTGGTGTCTACCAGTAGTTGACAGTACTTCCCATTCCCAGTACTTACAAGTACTCGCCAGTACAACACTCCATTTATAGCGCATACTTATCAATTATACATATATATTTTATTTAGCCGCAGAGCTAAAATGGTTTAAATCTTATTTGACCAACAGATTTCAAAGATGCAAAGAAAATGAAACAAAATCGGAAAACTATTAAATACTGGGAGCGTTGTTATTCATACTATATATTAATGACAAATGTAAGGTGAAGTTATTTGCGGACGATGCCTTAATTTATCTTAGTGCAAACGATGACGTAAATCGACAATAAATACCGTGGATAATGAGTTA
This sequence comes from Dioctria linearis, assembly GCA_963930735.1. Lineage (NCBI taxonomy): Eukaryota > Metazoa > Arthropoda > Insecta > Diptera > Asilidae > Dioctria > Dioctria linearis. Next base: position 208,624,524 of record OZ005740.1, read on the forward strand.
AGCAAGCTGTGTAAATGGTTAAAAATGAACAAAGTTAAGTGAAGTACAAAGAAAACCAAATATATGTTATTGAACGGATTGTATGATGGTGAATTAAGATTAGAAAAAAAAATCGTACAAGTCTATGAGATGAAATACCTAGGTGTAGTAATTGATAGTGGACTATTTAGTCAGCATATAGACAGAACATGTAAAAAATTGTCAAAGAAAATAAGTTTTCTCAGTAGGATTAGAAAGAATATCGACTTTATGACAGCAATTAACATATACAATGTAATGATAAAACCGCATTTCGAATACTGCTCCGCTATACAAAGGCTACAGAGCAAGGCGATGAGATACACAGATAAACACATGTTCAATGGGTGTTGCAAACTCTTAAAAGGATGAACTTTACCCAAAGAATTATGTTTAACACTCTTATATTTGTTTTTAAAATAAAATATGGAATATTACCAAATTATTTAACAAAAAATTTAGTGTACATAAATGAACTTCAACCACATAATTTAAGAAATACTATGAATTTTAGATTAAGTTCACATAGAAATGTTAGAGACCAGAAATCACTTATGTAGAAAGGATTACAAATATTCAACAGTCTTCCAATAGTTAGAAAAAAATATCAATGAAATTAAAAGAAAAGTTGACAACTTTGTAAAATTGAATTATTAATTATGAGACCGAGATATATGGAATTGATTGAAACATTTATTGTATGCGTTACTGTAATAGTTAAGGAGGATTTACATTATAATGACACGCAATTTTTACAGATATTGTGAGGGTGATCGTACATCGAATACGGAAATTTATTTAGGAGTGACGAGAGAAGCAAACGCGTTCTGAATGTCGTTCAGACCTCGATTTATCAATGTGTGCGTGTCCGGAACCACAGCTCATAACTCAAACTGACAACCCTAATCCGTCAATTCTGTCTACTGGCAACACGTTTTACTATGATTTTATAGCAAATATTTATTAAATTACCTACATGTCAAAATGGAAGAAAACAAAAGTACATTTTTAATTTGTAAGTAATTACTTCGCAATTGAAAGATTTTCAATATACATATGTTTATGAAAACATTGAAATTATTTCGGAGGTAGTCCATCGTCCAGAAACTTTGTTGTTCGATGCGAGAGAGAGTAGACGTAAAGGAAACTGTTCAGGAAAAAATTCAAATATTGCTAAAAAAATGTACAAATATTATTTAAATTGTGACCGATAAACTTATTGTGATAAGTGGGTTATGTTAAAAAATATTCAAATTGAATTTGAACCGTGGAAAGTGCGAAAAAACATTTAATCGTGGCGATTTAAAAATTCAATGCAACGGTTTTTGCTCACGATTACTTCATGCAAAATGTATTGGAATTACGGAATACGATATCAATTTAATAAACACAAAGGAATGCATCATGTGTGTATGCGGAGAGTGTCAATGTTATTTGAAATCCGTAGGGGAAAAAAGGAAAACCGTACTAGATGTCATAAATGAAAATAAAGAGAGCCTTGCCAGGCAAGAAAACGAAATTAAAAATATTCTGAAATATGTTCAAAAGATGAGTGACGGAGAAAAAGCGGTATTGAGTGAAATTAAAAAAATTCAAGTGGAAAAGAATGAAAAAGATTCATTTGCGAGTGTTCTTAAAAAAAATTCCACCGGTAATAGTGGAACCAAAAGAAAAGCAAGATATAAAAATAACACAGGAAAAAATAAAGAAATCAGTCGATCCCAAAGATATGTCGTTGAAAATTAATAGTGTTAAAAACAGGCAAAATGGGCTGGTGGAAATTAAATGTGATAGTTTAGAATCATCTAAAAAAATAGAATCTGAATTAAAGTCTAAAATGGGTGATAATTATATTGTACAACCTGCAATACTAAAGAATCCCAAAGTTATGGTGTGTGGAATGAGAGAAAAGCATAGTGAAACGGAAATATTACAAATGCTAAAAAATCAAAACAACATATCAAAGGACGTAAGAGTGATAAAAGTTTTCGAATCTCAAAAAATACGAAATAAGTATAATGCTATACTTGAGGTAAATAAATTAAATTTTGATAAAATATTAATTGAAGGTAAATTAAATATGGGATGGGATAAATGCATAGTGTACAATAGTCTAAATGTGAAAAGGTGTTTCAATTGCTGGGGATTTAACCATGAAGCTAGAAAGTGCACAAGTAAGAAAGTATGCCTCAAATGTGCAGAAGAATACGAAGAAAAAGATTGCAAAGTAGTCAAGCAAAGTGTATAAATTGTATTTCTGCAAACAATAGGCTAAAACTGTAGAATTGAAAGGTTATTGTATTCTTAGATGTGATAGTATATCTAGTCATACTGGTGGAGTTGTTATTTATGTTAGGAATGATTGGAAATATGAAGTTCTTAGTAATGTTGCAATAAATAAAGATCTTTGGTGCTTAACTGCAAGATTAATAAATGGTAAAAAGGAGATTATAGTGACAGTAATATACAGGTCACCATCATCGAGTAAAAGGCAGTTTTGTGAGCTATTCAAATCATGGATGGATGAATTATTTGAAATGACAGTAGACAAAATAATAGTGTGTGATTTTAATATAGATTGGTTGAACAAAATAACATAACATACAGAGAAGAACTGAAACAGGTAATTAATGACAATAATTGTAAATTAATTGTCGATTTCCCGACTCGAATTACACAACATTCGCAAACACTTATTAATTATGTAATCACAAATAATAAAAACATTAAAGCGTCAGTTAATAACAATTTAAAAACATCAGATCATCAAACTATTGAAATTATAGTGCCTGTGTGTAGTGATGTAATAAAAAACAAAGGTGCTATATCTAAAATTTTAGTATATAATACAACTCGCTTTAGCCCTTGATCAAAATAATATTAATGGTTTTGATAAACTGGTTCATGTAAACAGTCAGGCGAATTTCCTAGTTAGCTTATTAAAAAAAGCAATAGAGTCAATGACAGTAAGAAAGCCCGCGAAATGGTTAGCAAATTCATGGTTTACGTCGGATTTAAGTAAAATGAAGAAATATAAAGTAAGGTTGTTTGAAAAAGTAAAATTTCTGGGAAAGGAAGAAGATTGGGAGCGTTATACATCTATAAGCAATATATACAGGGCCAAAATAAAGAAAGCTAAGAGTAGTTTCATAAAATCAAAAATCGAAAATTCGTGGGACCAAAAATCAATGTGGAAAACCATAAAATTTTTAGTACTGAAAGACACCAGAAAGGAAGTTAAAATAGTCGAATTTGCGGATGGTCATTACGAGGATAGTGCAATGGTGGCTAATAAGTTAAATGATTACTTGATAGATAGTTTAAATGTAATTATTGGCTCTATAGATATGGTTGCATACGTGAGCTTGATACACCCTGTTTTTACCCAATTAGTATTTAAACATATAAATTCGAAGGATTTAATTGAAGTGTTGATGCGAATTAGTAAGAAACGTGATTACTACGGAATAAGTTCCAGAATGATTTGGGATAAGATTGATGTTTTGGGTCCTGTGCTGCTAAAAGTAATAAATAAATCGATAGAAACAGGAAAATTTCCTGATTCATGGAAGGAATCAGTGATAGTTCCGGTAAAAAAGGTTCCCAGAAGTAATAGGTGTGAAAACTTTAGACCGGTAAATATGTTACATACCTGCAATGCAAATGCAATTGGCAAAAGTAAATAAACTATACAGAACTTAGACTATTTGCTGATGATGCGCTTATATATATAACGGGAGTGAATGTTCCAGAGTGTGTAAATAAGCTAAAAGAGGACTTAACGCAAATTTGTGAGTGGTTAAAGATGAAAAGGATGAAATTAAATCTAGATAAAACGAAGTGCATGTGTATTAATATAGATATAGACTTGTGTGTGGAAATGGACAACAAAAATATTGAACTAGTCAAGGAAGTAAAGTATCTAGGGGTAGTTATAGATTGTAAATTTAAATTTAATAAATTTATAGATTATATTTGTAAAAAAGTGGCAAAAAAAATCTCATTCTTCAGGAGAATCAGAAACAATATTTCGACAATTAGTGCTATAAAGGTATACAATATAATAATCAAACCTCATTTCGAATATTGTGCTGCGATAATTTTTATGGTATCTAAAGAAGATCTCAATAGGTTACAAAAGCAACAAAATAGGGCAATGTGAATAATACTTCGATGTAATAAAATAACACCAAGGCAACATATGCTGGATGCGCTAAAATGGTTAAGTGTAAGACAACGGGTGTGTTTGAGTGTGCTAATTACTATATTTAAAATTAAGAATAATATGCTTCCAGGATATTTGTGTAGTTATATTAGATATGTCAATGAAGCACAACCATATTCGTTAAGAAATAATGATAGGTTTAGGTTAAGTAAATTCAAAAATACAAATACGCAAAATATGATAATGTATAAAGATTTGCAAATGTATAATGAAATGCCAATAGAAATAAGAAATGAGAATGAACTAAGAAAATTTAAGAAGAAAATAACACTGTGTTACAAAAAATGATAAACTCGATATACTTTTGACGACACATAGTATAGGTTGTAGGTCAAGTGGAACTAAAAGTAGTGCCATACTAGAAATTTCTCATACACCCTCAAAATCTCATTTTAGACCAAAAAAACTGTTATTCGGTAGGTCCATGTATATAATAATTTATAACTTCGCCATTTTTTACTCGATGTCGAATTTTTTTGTGGCATTTGAAAGAAGAGAGATAGGCCTTTCTAACCATATGTTCCTTATTTCGTTGCGTTGAAAAGTCTCGAAGTTACAGTCGAAATCATTTCGAAATTTACCAGTTTTGACACATTTTTTCGACTTTGACAACAATTTGATGGCTTATTTTAATCTACAATATTTTTTTCTGTTCATATCACTAATAGCGAGTTCGATTCCGCGTCTAATGAGCATTTGTTAGCTAAAATTGGTTGAAATTTGACTGAGTTATAGATTTTTTTCTCATTAAGCAGCTATATTTCCGTATAATATTGAACTACAGAGAAAGTTGAAGAAGCACTGGGCTTTAACCGTGAAAACTGAGGAAACGTAAAAAAAGGCAACAAATAACAACAACTAAAACAACACTAACAAATACAACCACTACAACAATTACAACAACTACAACAACAACAAATTCAAAAGCCGTTGTCAACAACACCAGCATAGAATTAAAGGCGGTAATACCAAGTATTTTTGTCACTTTATTGAGTGGAATAGTCGTGTGCGAAATAGGTATAAACGAACTGACTGGTTGGCCACCACGTACATCGTTTCAAATTGGGAAGTAAAATGTTTTGAACAACATTCCATTGGTGTGGCTTGAAGATGTCATCCTACCGTCACTGCATTTGAAGATCGGCTACATGAAGCTGTTCGTGAAAATTTGAACATCGACAGCGAAACATTTCGTCAACTCAGAACAAAGTTTCCTGCATTCATTGAAGCTAAAATCAAAGAAGGTACCCTATATCTTCATTTGTTGGCAATAAGTACCTACTTAAATATTTCAATTGATTTCGGCTAATTTTCAGGAATATTCGTTGGATCACAATTTCAGGAAATTATGCGGGACAACGATTTTGCAACCAAACTGAGTACTGTGGAAAGACAAATCTGGAATATTTTTGTTTCATTGTGCAATAATTTCCATGCCAACAAGAAAGTTCCGACTATGTAAACGCTGTGTACAGGAATTTTTTAGTGCCTACGGTAAAATGAGCTATAACATGTCTATTGACCATCAACATTCACTTTTTGCAGTCACACTTAAATTTCTTTCAGGACTATCCCACTCACAATGGTAACAAAGATACTTGATATTACCGCCTTACATTCCAAACGTTTGGGCATGCGTTATGAAATTTAATTCTAAGCTGGTGTTGCTGAAAACGGCTTTTGAATTTATTGTTGTTGTAGTTGTTGTTATTTGTTGCATTTTTTCACGTTTTCACTGTTTTCGCGGTTAAAGCCCACTGCTTCTTCAACTTTCTCTGTAGTTCAATATTATACGGAAATATAGCTGCTTAATGAGCAAAAATTCGATAACTCAGTCAAATTTCAACCAATTTTAGTTAACAATTTCTCATTAGACGCGGAATCAAATTCGCTATTAGTGATATGAACAGAAAAAAATATTGTAGAGTAAAATAAGCCATCAAATTGTTGTCAAAGCTGAACAAATGTGTCAAAACTGGTAAATTTCGAAATGATTTCGACTGTAACTTCGAGACTTTTCAACGCAACGAAATAAGGAACATATGGTTAGAAAGGCCTATCTCTCTTCTTTCAAATGCCACAAAAAAATTCGACATCGAGTAAAAAATGGCGAAGTTATAAATTATAATATACATGGACCTACCGAATAACGGTTTTTTTTGGTCTAAAATGAGATTTTGAGGGTGTATGAGAAATTTCTAGTATGCCACTACTTTTAGTTCCACTAGACCTACAACCTATACTATGTCTCGTCAAAAGTATATTTTCGCTGTAACACAGTGTAATTGAATATATAAAAATAAATGTTCCTATTGTATAGAAGTTTAGGTTAGATTATAATTTATGGTTATAAAGCATGTATTTATTGCTGTGAAATAAAGCACTACTACTACTACATTAGAGATGATTTCGAAGTAGATATTCCAATTTAATAATTTAACTGTTTGACAGTTTGTAATTTTTACCATAAAAACTAGAGGGAGTGTACGTCTGAGGTATGGCAGTGGTTGGCTCGGCAGCAATTAAATTTCAATCTCCCTCACAATTTCTGTAAAAAAATTCATGCCATCATAATGTAAATCATCCTTTATACAGGGTGTTTCCGCCTAGAGAGGTCTCAAGAGTTATGGTTGTCTAAACTAAATATTTCGTTTTTTCTTACTTTTTTTACTTCGACCTCTATTATTTTTGCAAATAAGTCATATACCTACATAACTTTTTTTTAAAAAAAACTGTAGACTCTCCTCTTTAATTTGACCTATCACACCCTATGTGCTAACTGTAGCCGTTAAACAGTTATTAGCGCATAACCTATTCTGTTCACACCGAAATTAGACTATATTTTTTTCAAATGACGTGTTTTCAGTCACTAAGGGTACAAATTAACGTTGAAAATAGGTTTGAGAATAGGTTAAGATCTAATAACTCTTAAAGGGCTACAAATAGCACATAGAAATTGAAGGGGAGAGTCTATAGTTTAGTTTTTATTAAAAAAAAGTTATGCTAACGACCTTTTTGCAAAAATAATAAGAGGTCAAAGTAAAAGTAAAAAGGTAAGAAAATCCAAAAATTTTAGTTTAGACAAGCATAACTCTTGAGAGGAGATGAGTATTGGGCTGGTTGTGCAGTAATTGGAAAGGCCATGAAGTTCTGCATTTAATGAGCTCTTACGTGTGACCATACGCTCTGTACTTTTTAAGAGGCAGGGTTATTGGTGAAAATAGTGCAATAATTTTAAACTTGGATCCTTACCTTCCCAAAGGCTACACTTATGTCGATTTCGATGGGACCATTTCAGTGTTGGACTTTTTCTGGCAGCCGAGAACTGGGAGCACTGAAGTCCATCGAACATATTTCTGTCATATTCCTTGTATTTGTGGGCACACGTATTAGATACACGAAACTGTTAAACGTAATAAATGTTCTTTAATGATATATAGAGACAAATGTCTTCTTAACTTAAAGCCAATTACCAAAAAAAAATTGTTTAATTCATTTAACTCCAAAATTTCACAAATAATCCCGACAGTACACTTTGACAGAGCAGATGATAATTCATCTTGTATATCCATTTGTAAGACCGACAAAATATCCAGTGCCAAGTGGGGGAAGTCAGTGCAAACCTCCTGTTGCACTTCTTCTTTATAATATAGTCACACCGAACATTTTCAGTGTTGCACTGGTGGAAAAAGTGCAATACTGGTGTTGCACTGAAGTCCCATCGAAATCGACAGTGAACCTGACCTCCTAACCTAAAAAAAAAAAAAAAAAAAAAAAAAAAAAAAAAAAAAAAAAAAAAAAAAAAAAAATGAATTTTTACTTACGGCGCATACCGTGTTGTATATCGCATGATTTTATTTTATTACATTTATTTACTTGCTATCTGGTTATGCTATACTGCACTCTATGCCCAATAATTATGTTTTTGTTTATTGCTACAATTTTGATACTCTTGTTATTTTATTTGTTTGTTACGTATCACTAAACTTTACTATGTTCTAAGTACCTATGCTTGTACTTCTATTGCTTCTCTCGCTACAATGCTAAAGTACAATGTATTTATTTGACTTTATTCTACTATATATTAATAGCGGTGCTTTGTCCTAAGTGCCGATACTTGTAAATTTTATGTTATTTCGCTACGATTTTGAACTACTATGTGGTTTGCTACATTAAACTAGACTATACTATATTCTAAGTGCCTATACTTGTACTTTTATCATTTATTTTGCTACAATGTTAATCTACCATGTAACTATCAATGATGTGCCCAGCGCTATGCGTGTCTTTGGCACGGGTACTCAAATAAATTGATGTTTATGTTAAATGGAACCTTCCATTTTACCCTCAAGAACTTTCAGCTGAGTAATAGTTGCAAGTGTATGTGCAGTCGAAGTCTGAATTCATCGCACTATGGTACATTTCCATACGCAATTATTACTTAGCTGAGCCTGAGTTTTTGTTTAGTTAATCGTAATTTTTTGGTTAAAATAAATTTGTTTACACAATTTCGTTAGGACAGTTATAAAAATATCGACGGTTGGCAAGATAAGGGAGCAAGCTTACGATTTTCAGATCATTTTTCTGTATGAATAGTAGTTAAGGGCACAAGAGCAATCCAAATTGAACTTTTGTCAATTTTAAATAACCCTGCAAATGTTTTAGAATGTTAGGACTAAAGGCACTTTCACATCAAAAACAAGAACAGAAAAATGTAACCCGAAAAACTCAGTTTATTCCAATCCAATTTAAAACAAGATTTTTGTTCCAATGATTAATAAAATCCAGAGAAATAGGATAAACTAAGAATTTTACTGAGAAAATAGTTATATTTATTTCAGATTTTGAAGAAAACCCAAATTTTATGTTTTATCGACCGAAAAACTTTTTCGGCGGAAAAATTCGTCCGATAAATCATAAAAGTTGGGTTTTCTTAAAAATGCTAAGATAAATATACTATTTTATTAGTAGAATTATTAGTTTATCCTATTTCCCATGATTATATTAATCATTGGAGCGAAAATCTTATTTTAAAGTTGAATAAATTGAGTTTTTCGGTTTACATTTTTTCGATTCTTGTGTTTGATGTGAAAGTCCCTTAAGGGAGGGTATCTGTTTCACGGCTTGCAAAGTTTTGGCGAGGGTTTTGCTTGTAACCGGTCTTAATGTGTAGGTGTCATCACCAACTTAGTGCTTGCATATTTCAGTGGTTACGGTAGTATCCTTCCCATCCCTTCATTCACACTACCACTTTACCACTTCATGTGAAGCCGAAAGCAGAACATATACCTACCTCGGTACTCTGTAAATTTATAAGTAGTTTTAATAACATTTTTATCAACCTTTACCAAAATTGGATCAACACAATTACAATCATAAAATTTGTTCGTCGAATAGGATCTAAAAAGATATTCCCATTTAAAACTGATTGCAGACACTTTTTGCTTGAAGGAGTTAAGCAACATATTTACAATCGAAATTAGACGCTTCTACACTTTACATGATTTTATGCAAAATGTCAATTGAGATGCCTAACCTTAAAAAGCCAAACAAATGTTTCCAATACTTACGTTTCCCCAGTTCCATAGAAATAAACATTGTACTTTTTATTGGCAATTTTGGTAATCTAAAATATTACATTGTATTATGTTACTTTACTTTATAAACAATTTCATTCATACCTTAGCTGGCCATGGAGGGTAACCTTTAACTTTGGCGAATACCAGATCCCCTATTTGAAATGTCTTATCCTTTTTACCCATATCAATGTTGTTAATTGAAGTCTTGTTTAAAATCTGAATATCTTAGATTCTTAGAATAACCTCCTCAAAAACTTTCAACACGATCTCGACTTCTCGTACGTCTCCTGTCTTTTACTTTCTGTTTTCTGCAAAAAATTGCCTTTGCTGCATAAGTAAACTTTTCGTTTTTTCAATGTTGGTGCTCTTGAAATTGTAGTTATAAGGGCCAAGCCACACGTGGAAGCACGACGCACGGGCATTTTGCTACACATGTCATCACAATATTCTTGCTACGCTGTAGTTCCTAGCTGCGTTTTTTTTATCTCTGTGATCTGGGGCTGGATTCTGATCAGAAAATAATGACAATGACTTCGTGACGTTTTTCCAAAAATGCGATTCTTTGTTAGAATATACATAGAGACGACAGGAGTGTTGATACCTGTAAAATTCGTATGCATGAGCGTGGATTATTCAGCGAGCCGTGAAGTAGCTCAGCATTATATTGAAGAAAGAGACAAATCTATGTTTAGCTGTCAAACGAAGTTTGTTTAATTTGCAGAAGATTTGCAACAATTTAAATGTAATTTAAAACTTGGGAAAAGTGAATTAAAAATAGTGCTAAATAGAGTAAAGATTGTAAGTAATTATCTATTGATATTATAGTGATAAATTTCTAACTGATGTTCATGTAATTTCAGAATGAAGTGTTCGGTGAAAAATTGCCACACCAACATCAAGGTACGACGTGGGGAATCATTGTCACTTGAGAACTGTCACTTGCAATTTGTTGTTGATTGGGACATATAAATTACTTCTTGAGGAGAAATAAGCAAAAATTAGAAGAAAAGAAATAGAAAAATAGCTAAAGCATATTTTATTTGTATTCACCCATTTTATAAATAACTTTTTACAATTAATTATATTCAGGAGAACTGTCAGAGAAATGTCATTACATTAATTAGATTTATCCGGTGTTTTAAAAACTTGTTCAATGAGTGCACAAAACTCCTGACTCTCCGCAGATACGCGTAAAACAATTTTTATTCATCCATTTGTCATTTTAAAATTGATTACCCTCTTGCAAAATCGCCGTCAAAAACGTCAAAATTCTTTTCTAAAGTGTATCGGTACTTATTTCTTCAAGAAATATTGACATAAATGGATTGAGAAGTAGAGTTTTTCTGTTCGAATTTCTTGTCTCTAGCATACTACTTCAAGGAATCGGAAAAAAATTCCTTGACCATTCCATGACTTTTTTTTTGCATAGTTTTTGTATAAGTGCGGTTTGCTAGAGCCAAGGAATTTTCCACATATTTCTTAAAGTAAAATTGACATTAGGTTAATTAATTTTTGACAATTTGGATTTGTCAATTGTGTGATATTTCTGACAATAAAGAAATTATAAAGAAAGTGAAGAAATGGATAATTCCCAATGAAAAATGAAGAAATACGTAAAACAATTTTTATTCGTCCATTTGTCATTTTAAAACTGATTCATCTCTTGCAAAATCGCCGTTCCTTACATCAATTTTTCAATTATTCCACCAACGTCAAAATTCCTTACAGAAATAAGTATATCAGTACTTATTTCTTCAAGAAATATTGACATAAATGGATTTTTCGAAAAACAACGACCTCTTTTTGTCAATCGAGAAGTAGAGTTTTTCTATTCGAATTAATTTTCTCTAGCATACTGCTCCATGGAATCGGCAAAGAAAAAAATTCTTTGAGCATTCCATGACTTTTTTTTTACATAGTTTTTGTATAGGAACAAAAATTCCTTGGCTCTAGCATACCGGGCTATGAAAAATTCCTTGACCTAATTACAGTATATATATATATACTGTGACCTAATGTCAATTTTACTTTAAGAAATAAGTGGAAAAATTCCTTGACCTACCGCCCTTAAAGGGGAATAAAGGCCGAAATACAATGATGCCGACACGATATTTACGACGACAAATTAAATGTTGAATAGCAATACCACAGTATATATCATACAGTAGCCCAGCTCTATCAAAACTGTCAAGCGAGTAGGATGCTTCTATAAAGAGTCTATACGTTCTCTTTCAACAATTTTAATTAACACAATGGTCAATTTCTAATGCAAAGGTTCGTAGCCCCCGGAATATACAAGCCATGAATGAAGTCGCCGAAGGCACCGACACATTAAAATCCCTTAACGTGCCGGGTACAGCAAGCTACTTTTTGTATACTCGTGATGGAGGAAGAACTAAAATTTCATCTTAAACAGGTCCTAAAGCCTAAAACTATTGCTCCACTCAAAACCTTTGTTTACTTTTTGCAAATTGACAAGTTGCTTATAATAGGGATGGCCTGTAAATACATGTAAAAATGGACTACCAACACAACCAGAATTCATTACGCAAAATCTGGCTTATCGATCACCATTCCTGTTTGCTATATACATATATAGAGTTAAACGTCAAAATGACAACTATTTGTTTTGGTTGTCCACTAGAAGCTGCCGGTTAAATATTTAAGTGTGAGCAATTTTGTTATAAATTTCCTACTAAATTTATAAATAATATTAAAATTATATATTGCAGGATGGACTGTGATATTAGTAGTAGGTATAGACGAAAATAAGAATGTTGTGATGGCTTGGATCCAAATAAATTGGAAAGAAAGCGGTGTTAAGGGCACTTTCACATCAAACACAAGAATCGAAAAAATGTAAACCGAAAAACTCAATTTATTCCATTTTAAAACAAGATTTTTGCTCCAATGATTAATAAAATCATGGGAAATAGGATAAACTAATAATTTTACTAATAAAATAGTATATTTATCTTAGAATTTTTAAGAAACACAACTTAATATTCCGCTTATTAGACGTTTATAATCGATTTATTTTACCTATAAATTCACAAATTCGTATACTAGTATCTGCTGCAGATGTAAAGGCACTTTCACATCAATAACAAGAACAGAAAAATGCAAACCGAAAAACTCAATTTATTCCACTTTAAAACAAGATTTTTGTTCCAATGATTAATAAAATCCAGAGAAATCGGATAAACTAAGAATTTTACTGAGAAAATAGTTATATTTATTTCAGATTTCGAAGAAAAACACATCTTTTATGTTTTATCGTCCGAAAAACTTTTTCGGCGGAAAAATTCGTCCGATAAATCATAAAAGTTGGGTTTTCTTAAAAATGCTAAGATAAATATACTATTTTATTAGTAGAATTATTAGTTTACCCTATTTCCCATGATTTTATTAATAATTGGAGCAAAAATCTTCTTTTAAAGTGGAATAAATTGAGTTTTTCGGTTTACATTTTTTCGATTCTTGTGTTTGATGTGAAAGTGCCTTAATTCTTATGATTTATCGGACGAATTTTTCCGCCGAAAAAGTTTTTCGGCCGATATAAAACATAAAGTTGTGTTTTTCTTCAAAATCTGAAGTAAATATAACTATTCTCTCAGTAAAATTCTTAGTTTATCCTATTTCTCTGAATTTTATTAATAATTGGAACAAAAATCTTGTTTTAAAGTGGAGTAAATTGAGTTTTTCGGTTTACATTTTTCTGTTCTTGTTTTTGATGTGAAAGTGCCTTAAGATGCTTTGCCTTCAAATGTTGGGACATAATTAATAGTAATGTTGTTGATATATTTATAATAATTGAATATTCAGGGGTTCGTTAATTGCTATTTTAATAGAAAAAAGTAGATCGATTGTATTTCTTTTGTTTTTTTATTAAAAAATAACTAATTTAAATGTTACATTTTTTCAGATACTTTGAGTCGCAAATTATTTGATAAACCGAGAAAGCAGCTATACAAAGGAGGCTTTTCGTTCATATAGGCCTCTTGAAGCCTATAAATTTTACCAAAGTGGATGTATCCAGGAAACAAGCTGCAGGAAAATTACCATCGGATCCATTGTAATTGGAAAAGTATGTTAGAAATTTTAAGCTTTACTAGAAAATATTTCATAAAAGCTATTTTATATTCCTTATTAAACAGGTAAAACATTCACAACGACTGAACGAAAAGCCTCTAATACCATGGGTGGTTGTTGACCAACATGAATGAAATTTATGTTTTCATTATTTATATTGTTGTATTTAAGCATTGTGATAACACTAGACTGAAATATGTATAATAAAAGTGCAAATAAATATATGAACTATTTAAAGCTCTTCTTTCATTAAAACAATGCAAGCTAAGCAAATATTACATGGAACGTATTACGATAGGCTCGCTCATAAATTTCTTTTATGATAAATGAAACTCATCACGAATTCTATCACTTACTGGAAGGGAGTAAAGGAAACACTCAAATCTAGTTATATTTTTATATCAATCAAATTAGTGAACATACATATATCATAAACTAAATTCTACTAATATGTATTCCTCAAAATTTGTATCCTAAACCTATAGGTGCCTATAGTATTTATCCAAGTAATATCTATACAGCTGACAGCCAAAGTCGAACACTTTTTTCCGAAAGTTCTTTTAAATTGTGCTTGTTTCATACCCCTGGAAACCTGTAAAAATTTACGTTGTCGCGTCCAGTCCTTGAAGAACAACTCCTTACGCAACAAGTAATAGCCATACTAGAAATAAAGATTCAATGTTAATAATATACTAATAAAACAAACTAGTTTTGCTAGTCATAAAGTCCGTAACAGAATTACAATTCCATTAAAACCGAAAATTACTACACTTACGTACTAATGCTTTTAAAAAAACTGTAAATAATAAATATTGTTTATTATTAACAATTTTGAAAGTTATTTTATACTCACATTTATCAAAATATTAACAAACCACAGTTATTTCCAATTCTATCCTTACAAATGTGGACAAACGCGTAGATAACTTTGACAGAAGAAGTCTTTGTTTAACTTTTTATTACACTGAGCGCGTTTAGGCAGAGACCAAACCGGTCAAAATTACCGATTTTTCCTCCGCATAATTACAAACCATACCGGAATGGTTGGTATTTTTACATGGTTGTGACCAAACGCTACCAATTCTTCCAAACTTTTTTGGTCTCCGCCTAAACGCGCCCACTGTCCATGGAACGAACACCATTTTGCAATCAAACAGCTGTTTGGTAATGGAACAATACATTTGCAGACTGGTGCTGAGATGTGTACTTACATAAAACAAATACTTCTGTCAACCATTGTGCAACTAGCTACTGTTCGTTCATTTACATCCGTATCATAATAATAGTTCCCTCTTATGGGAGAAATTTTCAGGTTTTTTTTTTGGAATTAAAATTTTAAAATTCACTTTTCAGTAGTTTGTTCTAAGCTGCGCTATTTAATAAATAACTAATAAGGAAACGGCATATCGGGTGAAAACGTAAGCACCTCGGCGAAATGCATTAGTGTGCTCTGTTTGTATTCGTTTCGTCATGGCAGTAATGAAATTCTGACATTCTGAAGGGGAACATTTTTTATAATCCAAATTGCTATGTAAAATAAACAAATTCTTAGCTGCCCCTTATTTTCAGATAATATTTCTTGGCGTTGCCTTTGTATAACTGGAATAATTTAGGCATCAATGACAATTCAATTGTAAACAAATAAACCGGCATTGGTAAAATGTTACATCTTTTACCATGGCTCTTTATTTTTATAGTTATTTCACTTTTATATTGTTTAAAACAATATAATTAATAGCTAAGCTATTAAGCTTACTTGAAGAATGCTTTCCCACGACAATAACTCCGTTCGTTCCTGCAGCACAGCACAGCGCACTTCATTATAATAATTTAGGACACCGGAGTCTCTATTACACAAAATGTCTTTCACAAAAGAAATATTCCGCACTTATTTCACACCACTATTCATAAAAATCACGTTTAATTAATTATTTTTCACAATATCGCGAACTCAAATCCGAAACTTATTTTCAAATAATATGAAATGTCAGAATGTTGAACTGACACAAAATAGCGACTAGGCCCTCTTGTCATCCCCCCTCCCCCCGACCTTAGGTCGCAATGTCATTGAAATGCCTAAACACGTACACTGTATTCGCATGATACCCCGCTTCCTTATTATGTCGATTTCCATTGATATTTCAAGAAAAGTGCACGTCAATCAATGAAAAACAAGTTCAATGGAACAACTTTTGACGCGATGTGTATGTATTAGTAGCTCATATCCGTGTAATTTGTCAGATTGAAATTTTCTGGGAACAATAATATCACAAATAACGTAAAAATTATGAAAATTGTAATTTAAAAGATTTTGGCGTGATTGCGGATGAATTTGGTAGAGCAGTAGTTGAAGATTTATATGTGATGCTCAATGACATTCAGTTGTGACATTTCTCAGATAGATGTGTGCGTATTCCGGTGTAACACCGCCGATTATTCGAGTGTAGCACCACAGGCGTTTTGACGTACACCATTTCTAGCAGTGCAGGTCAATGGAACAATTTTGGTGTAACACTACAAGAAAAGTGTAACACTTCTGCTAGAAAACGTGATCAATGGAAATTGGTATTAGTTATTTATTCAATGAACTGGGCTACTGTATATACTGTGGCGGTACCATCTTGCTGTACTCAAAGGCGCCGCCCAATTTTGTTTCCGTAACCGAGTTGGGAATAATTAAACTTGTTGTTGTCGTCCTAATTTGATTTTGACAGTTCAGTAATGACCAAAAAATATCTTTCTCATTTTGTTAATAAATTTCAACAAATAATTTTACCAGCTTAATATATTGATATGCCAACGAACATAAGAATGTCGGTGTCATTGTGTTAATTCGGCGACATTTACGACGACAGTGTCGGCATCATTCTGTTTCGGCCTTAAATTGAGTTTATGGTTCTTGTTTTTGATGTTCAGTCCCCTTTAACGTGTGTTCTTAATGCGCTGGGACTTTGACAGTTGACACCATTTGCACATGACATGACAGCATTTAATTTTTAGGTTGGTCGATGGTGCGAGAACGATTTATAAGATCGAGCTAGGTGTGGGGGGCACAATATATTGCATACTTATATTACTTGATCGTGGTTTCAAAAATGTCTGGAAGAGAAGGAGGTAAGAAAAAGCCTTTAAAAGCACCGAAGAAGAACGATAAAGACATGGATGAGAACGACATGGCATTTAAGCAGAAGCAAAAAGACGCACAGAAGGCATTAGAAGCTGCAAAACAAAAAGCTTCACAGAAGGGTCCCTTAGTTGGAGGTGGTATAAAAAAATCCGGGAAAAAATAATTCTGTTTTTATAATTCTAGAAAAATAAATTTATATTTGTATAAATCAGGGTGCGAGTTTTATTGTATGACGTGCACCCAACAGCAGAGTTTTCTTGACTTCTCTTTGAATTTTAGGTTCCAGTAAAATTGGGCTTTAAAAACCAAAATTACGATTAATGCTTTTGTGACAATATGCAAAAATCGTAGATATCCTAGGCTTCGTCCACATCAAATGAACATTTAAGGAACGTAAGTAATTTCGAAACATTTTATTTTGTTATTTTGCTTTTCTACTTTTTAGGTTCAAATTCAGTTTACTTATTACAATCCCCGGCATAAGCGCCATGAAATGAATGTTGGATACAGCGATTGGGATATTAAACATAAACATTTATTTATTTGAGTACCCGTGCCAAAGGCACGCATAGCGCTGGGCATATCTTAGAAAGTTACATATTAGCAAAACAAATAATAAAATAATGCGAATAACATTAGACTTAATATATAGTACAGTATAAAATATAGAAGTAGTAGCTTAATGTACAGCATAGTCCAGTGCAAAGTGCATCCGGCAATTAGACCTGAATAGCATAAAAAATAAAATAAGACAAGGTAAAGGTGCAGCACAGATAGCTGAAGCTTCTGAATGATAGATATCTGGTAAACAATCCCAGCCTGGGACCGAAAGATGTGAGGCAACTGAAGTATAAATTAAGGAAAACTGGAGACCATATTGACAGCGATTATTGATAGGATAGAAGGCAGAAGGCCATTAGATAGCTGCTGTCAGGAAGTCCAGAGCTTCAGATTTAAATGAATTTAGTGAGGCACTGCGTCTAGCCGCATCAGACATACGGTTCCAATATACGGCTCCACTCAGGAACACAGTTTTCCCACCAAACTGCGTACGTACCCTGGGAAGGACAATTATGTGATTGTTCAGGGTACTCCAAGTGAAACGTCTAGTAATGTAGTTTGGTAGTAGACCGTGTCTGGCCTTGAATATCAACTTTAGGGTGTTAAATTCGTACATGTTAGCAAGTGGACAAGGGAGAAGCATCTCAAGAAACTGTGGGGAGACATGTGAACCTCGTTTGAAACCAAAGCGCAGGCCTTGAACGCACGGATTAATTTAGACAGATTACCGATGGAGATTGGGAAAAGGACTAGATCAGCGTAGAAAAAAAGCGGTAGAATCAGAGCCGAGAAGAGCCTTGTGCGGGTGAGCAGATCAATATTCTGGGAAGCAGCATAGAGCGAACGCAGACTATAGTATACCCTAGAACAAATTTTGTTTATCTGAGGCTCCCAGGTGAGGCCTGAGTCCATGAGAAGGCCGAGATTTAAGATCGGCTTGGTTGAGAGTGTAACGGTATGGCCTAGAAGATGAATATTTGGAAGATCAAAAGATAAGTTAGTGATGTTTCTGAGACGAATTGAATATACGATGGCCTGAGTCTTGGAGGGATTGAGGGACAGACTGTTGTTAGCAGACCACTCCGCAATCCCGGCCAGAGTTGAGTTAATAGTTTCCGCAGCCTCGCTAATATTGTCCCCGGGTGCACCAGAGTATATCTGGAGATCGTCTGCATATATGTGGAAACGCACTCTTGCCAGAACTGTACAGACATCGTCTATGAAGAGCGAAAACAAGATTGGGGCCAGCACCGCTCCCTGTGGCACTCCATCAGATACCGATCTCATCGCAGAGTAAGAGTCATTGCACTTTACCATAAATTGCCTTTGCATTAGATAGCATTTGATCAATGCACACGCTGATGTAGAGAACGCAAAACGTGTACGTAGCTTGTCAATCAGTAGAGTGTGTGGAACTGAATCGAAAGTCTTGCTGTAGTCTAGCAGCACATGAATGACGCAGTTACCTTTGTCGCAGAGATCACGGATGTCTGTGGCAACCTCCAGCAGAGCGGTGCTGGTTGAATGATCTCGCCTAAATCCAGATTGTCGGTCTGATATTAGATTGTTAGTGTCCACATGTGTAGAGATTTGATCCGCTATCAGTGTCTCAAGGACTTTCGATATTATTGGTAATATTGTAATCGGCCTCCATTCGGAGATATTAGCTGGGGAATTATTTTTGGGGATAGGAGTGATCAGACCCACTTTCCAGTGGTCTGGAAACTGCGATGAAGACAGCAATCTATTCATCAGGTGTGTGATAATCGGTAGAATGTTTGGTAAAATGATTTTGTACAATTTGAGAGGAACATCATTATATCCAGTTGCATTTGACTTTATTTTCCGAAATGCATTCACTATGTCAACTTCCGAGACATTACTGAAGCTAAAAACTTCAGTGTCGGTGGATGCCTGGGTGGCACTAGGAACCGTGACATGGGAGCATGGAATGGCCACAGGAAGAGGAGAGGAGGGAACATGCTGCACATCCGCAGTGCTGTCTCTTTGATCATCTGGCAGCAATATAGAGCTGGGGCAGAGATGCTCAGCATATTCGTCTGGATCGAAATCAGGTTGAGCCCTCGTTTTGGAGCCCAGGCCTATGTCATTTACCTTCCTCTAATTGATGACATTCCCCTCCCTGATACCCTTCATCGTATAATTTCTTAATTTAGATCTGATCATGTAGTCTGCCTGCCTTCTCAATAGTTGAAACTCACGATGATTCGCAACCGATTTATCACTTTCCATTGTCTATATGCGAGATCGCGATATTGACATTTCAGTAGAATTTCCGG
The DNA here is from genome assembly GCA_963930735.1 of Dioctria linearis. NCBI lineage: Eukaryota > Metazoa > Arthropoda > Insecta > Diptera > Asilidae > Dioctria > Dioctria linearis. The sequence goes on from OZ005740.1 coordinate 208,644,426, forward strand.
GAATTTAAAAATTGTGTCATTAATAGTGCGAATTCTAGTTGTATGGAGTGGGACCTGTCTCTCAAAAATTGAGCATAGGTGTCGGAGAAATATTGAGCTGCAGAGTTATGATCGGGGTCGTTGTAAATGGGGGACCAATCAGTCCTTTCTAGGTCTGCCTGAAGGGCATTGTCCTGAATAGCTGAGAAATTTCTGAAGGTCTTCCAGCGGTTCAGAGCTTGACATTAAGGCATTGACAATGTTGAATTGTATTAAGACCTAAATTGTACAACGGTAGATTAAGTTAGTATAGCAATTTTTAACTACCACCGCTGTTAGTCATTGTTACTATGTCGTACTAATAAGTGTTAATAGAAGCTTTGTTAAAGAAGTGAAGTCCACTGTATTAAGTAATATAAACTAATAGTGAACTCTTTTCTGCGACTCGGTGTAACCACCACCACCGAATCGTGATTTTCCGGCTCTTCTTCCCACCACAACAGTAGGGAAGAAAAGATCACGAGAATGTCAGATTCGGTGGAAGTGTTAAAACCGAGTTCCAGAAAAGAGTTCGCTAATAGGGCCTCCTATATGAGGCTGACTTGGAGAACATGCGGAATAACATAGTGTATGCTATTAAGCGAACAGTAGTATTACGAAAATGTAATTTAGATACAACAACCACTGACTTATAACAAAATAACAATGGACTGGGCGTATTGCCAATTTCTTATACGAAAGAATGGCAAAAGTTTTAAGGCCAATGCAGAGACGGCGCAGCATGCTGCAGCTGAGATACACGGTTTGATATCATTGGATCATATGGCCCAATTTGTAATCGACGTATTAGATGCGTGTTGCATGGGTTTTGAAAATTTCAAATTTTGATGCATGCTGCAACAGTTCTGCATACTGAGGTAAAAAATAAATTTCACATTTTATTTATCTCATATTTCCTCCGGATCTATTTTTTTAAAAAGAAAAACGACTAAATTAAAGCTATGCACAAAAGGAAAACTCTTATTAAGATGTTTAAATAAATGTAAACATTGCAAAATTTCTTATACTGCGAGCTGTAAAGTTGCTTGTTCCGCCGATTGTGAATTGACCAGCAGAATCTTTCCAACATGCATCATGATCACTGACTTATAACAATGGACTGAGCGTATTGTCATTTTCCTATAGGAAAGCATGGCACAAGTTTTATAGTTCTCTCTTTCGCCCTATGGCAGAGTTGGAGCTACCAACACAAAATATTGCGTTCTGGAACATTTGCTTATGCCATTTGATGTTTTTATGTTGGTTACAGATGCAATCACCGCAGAAGGAATAAGGTAAAGATAGTGTTTACCATGCTCCGTCTCTCTTGCCCATAAGCAGGATTCAGTTAAGAATATCTTTTGAAAATTGAAGTCGGAATGAGTTTAATTCCTTATAAGCGATTAAGATATCACTTGGGCATAAGAAAATATAATTTTTTAATTAAATTCGAGTTACGGGTGTAAAATTTCATCTGATTGATTGAGTTTTACATGCTTTTTATGTAATCGTTTTAAAGGGTGCTCTAACGGTGATATCCAGAAACACAATATTTTTTGTGCCACATGAAATAGCAAATCGCTCAGTCCATTGTTATAAGTCAGTGATCATGATGCATGCTGCGTCGATTCTGAATTGGCCTTAATAGTTATCTCCTTCGCGCTATAGCAGAGTTGGAGCTACCATTATAAACTATCGCTTACTGAACGTTTTCTTATACCATGTTTTTATGTTAGCTGCAGATGCAATCACCGCAGGAAGAATAATGTAAAGATGGTGTTTACCCAAGTATATAGAATATTTTTGTACCATTTTCCGTCTCTCTTGCCCATACCCAGGATTCCGGTGAAAATAACCTTTTCAAAATAAAAGTATGAATGAGTTTAATTCTTTATAAGTGATTAAAATATCACTGGGATACAAGAAATATCTTTTTTTAATTTAATTCGATTTTCGGGTGTAAAATTTCGTGCAATAGAGGGACAACTGGTGGCATCTACTGGCAATGGAGAGTAAACGACTTCAGGTTCGGAGAATTGATTATGGAATCTACGGGAAGGTTCGGGAATAGAATGAATAGAATGAATAGAACAGTCAAGAAGCTTCTGGAATGGAACACTCCAGAATAATCTGGAAAGTTTCTAGGGTATAAATATAACAGTTGTCACCGCCAGAAAAAGAGTCTTGTCTTAGACGTTGCAGTGTTAACAAGTGAAAGTAATAAGGAAGCGAAAGAGTGTAATTAGATTGCGATAATTGAAAGTACAGTGTTAGCGATAATTAGAGTTGAGTTGATTAATTGAGGAATTGTGAATTTTATATGATTAGAGTGAAATAAAGAACTTATATATTAATTATTTAATATTGTGTTTTAAATAACGAACCAAAGGCCACGCTCGCAACAACTGGTGTCAGAAGTGAAATAAATTTGCGGAATAAAGTGGTGGCAATTGACTTAAAAATTCAAAGTGTGATTAATTTTGAGAAATTGTGTTAAATTGTGAAAGTTCTGGAAAATAATTTATATTCATCTGTAAGAGAATTACTAAAGTAATGGGGCGCAAAGTGGACGAGCTTCGAATGCAGGATTTGAAAGTGGAGTTACGGAACGGGTCATTACAAACGACAGGTACAAAGAAAGTTCTAGTCGAGCGACTTACACAATCTTTGATAGAGGAAGGAAAGAATCCTGAAACATTTGTTTTCGAAGAGAACTTGGAAGAAATCGAAGCGGAAGAAGAGCCTGCGATGAAAATGGAACAGCTTTTGAGTACTTTAATGAGTAAAAAAGAAGAAGAAGATCCCAGTTGTCAGAACAAGTCTCTGTTTTCGTGCTAGTGATTTTTTCTGTTAATTTAATGATCGTTTATTTATTTATTTGGTGTTCGAGTTTAATTTTATAATTTGGGCTTTTCGGTGCCGTTTGTGATTTACTTGTTTTGCTCCCGACTTGGCTTTTAACACAAATAAGTTCTCGCAGCTGTGTCGATGTTTTTGTAGATGTTTTTGTTTGCCGGTTGAGGTTCATTGCTTGTAAATGACTTTTATGCATTGTTTATATGCAATTGTGATCTTCTTCGTTATCGGTGGTGCTTCTTTGTAAAGATAATTTTTTATTAGTTATATATTTTTTTAATTGTTTGTTATTGTTTTGCAAATATATTTCCACCCTCTATCTGCTCATTGTTGAAGTATTTGTCTTAGCGGAGACAACTAAGCGATACTTGCCGCGTGCATTATCGTTATACTCACTTCACGGGCACAAACCTTTCACCGGCTTGGTACACTGCGGCTCAAAACTCTTAATCCTATAAGTTTTCATTTTTACTTTGGTTTTTGTCTCCGAAAATTTTATTCAATCGCGGTCACTTTAACATGGCAACTTGCAAAGTCTGCTCTTCTAAAAAAACCAGAAGATTTGATTGCATGTGATGGTATATGTGGTAAATCTTTTCACGCTTCTTAACTCTTAATCCTATAAGTTTTCATTTTTACTTTGGTTTTTGTCTCCGAAAATTTTATTCAATCGCGGTCACTTTAACATGGCAACTTGCAAAGTCTGCTCTTCTAAAAAAACCAGAAGATTTGATTGCATGTGATGGTATATGTGGTAAATCTTTTCACGCTTCTTGCTTGAAACGGAGCTCTAAAGTGCCTACTTCTGGACTTACTACTTGCAGCGAATGCTCGGATATAAAGCCCTGCCACACTTTAAGGATTTTAAAAAAGTTTTACCGAACGTCTTGACTCTCTTTCTTCTGTTAAGTCTCTCATTGCGGATAAATTTAATAGCTTATCTATGAACTGGACTGTCTTGAAGTATTTTCCGAAGACCTTAATACCTTAAATGGTAAAATTGACAAGCTGCTTAATCTTGTTGATGGACTAAGCTTGAATTCAGATAAATTGCTCGAAAAGTCACATAACCTATCTTCAAAAGTTCAAAATTTGTCTGTTGATATTCATGCAATGTTGTCTAAAGATGACTGTCCGTCTGTCCCTCAGAATTCAAACAATACGCTACTCATACCAGTTATCAATGACGTTCGGCGTAGCTTAAGGCGAGTTGAAGGCGATATCGAGTCTTGGTCATCTACGGTTTCCGAGAACTCAAGGCTAATCAGCTCCATGGTAACTGATGTCAGGAAGTTGACTCCAGGGGATAAGGAATCATCTGACTCTGACTCTCAACCATTACCTATCGTGCAGCAGGGAGTAGACTCTAACTCTAACTCTCCTGTATCTGATGCTCATATTAGTAAACCAGCCACAAACCAGAGGAACCTGCGCAGACGCCACCATTATAAGGCGTTTCGCTCAAATCAGCAGTCTGTTCAATCTACAGCAAACTGTGACCCAGTTAACATCACATCTACTTCCATAGTAACGAATGATTCTGCATCTGCGTCCTCTTTAGGAAATGGTATTGGCGTCCCTTTGATAACGGTACCAAAACCTTCGTGTGTATTCGTCACCCGTTTCTCTCCAGAAACGTCGTGTGAAGACATCTTGAAGTATCTTAAGTCCAAAACTATCGCAACGGATATTTTTTCTTGTCGAAAAATTAGTAAATGCTCTAAACCGGTCGCATCCTTTGTTTTAACTGTCTCAGCGGATGTTCAGGACAGGTTATTGGATCCCACATTTTGGCCATCTGGCGCTTTTACTAAGCTATTCGTACCTTCTGGGCGCCAACTTACTAATACAGTTAAAATAAATAGTAACATCTCAAAAAACTCAAATCGCTCTTGTAATGAGCCACCATTACCTCTAATAAGATGAGATTATTTTCGTAATCTCTAGAATTTTATTAAATCAGAAATTCTGATTTAAATATTATCGCCAGAGTAAAAGTGCAGGGTCATATTTCTGCCCGCTGGGGTTAGCATTGCAACACCATTTACTAGCATGAGACCAAAAGCGCAACCTCAGCTTTGCTGTGCATTGTTCACGAGCTTTTGTGGGTCAACCCGTTTACGCAAGTAAACATAAGCAATACGCCGGGCGATGACCGCTACGTAAATAAGTGCGATGAAATTTTCCCCTCTATCGCTATGAATGAAGCTACAACTAATGCAATGGCGCGCGCTTCTTACTACATATGGTGTAAACAATAAGAATAGGCGTTTACCTTCTTTTGAGGTTCCCCTCCTAAAATGTATGATGATCGATATGCTTCGATCAATAAAAATAAATAAGAAATAAAAAATAAATGAAAAAATGCATAAAAAGCCGGTGGTTCGAGAGTTCAGGAATTAATTAAGAGTGATAGCTGTGAATAGGAGAGGCCCCCGACCAACGGTAAGGCCTCTTATTCTAGATTTAAAAAAAGAAAAGTTTATATAAAGGGTTTGGCAAAAACAGAATAAACATTTAAAAATAAAGAAGTTCAAAGTCTTTTAAAGTAATGTTTGTTCAGGGCAGGTGAACTTCTGATAAAGAAAAGCACTCCCTGTCCTTTGTTGCAAGAAAATAAGTAGATTTGCAACATAAAAAACTGGTGGCAGCGGTGCGATTCGTTAAGAATCAGTCTACAAAGAGATTGTCCTGAAGCAATAGGCATCTCCAACAAAGGGATATAGCCTGAAATAATAGGCATCCCCAACAACTGGGATAGTCCTGGACCAATTGGAATCCCAATTCAATTAAAACCCCGAAGGAAGATATCAATAGTCATGGACCCTCAGGAAATTGCTGATTTAAAAGAGGAAATTTCTCGTATGGAACAGCCTGCCGGAGAGGATGAGGACACCGTCGATTTCACCCGGTATATTATGTTGAAGCAACGCCTGGCTCAACTCACCAAGTAAGAAAAAAAAAAGGAAAAATTGTTTTACACATATACTATATCTATATTTTATTTAAAAAAATAATAGAATAAAAAAAAAAAGTAAATCATTACTTTTATATATTTTAATATTTAAGAAGTGTATACCTACAGTGAAAGTTTTGTGTTGGTTCGGCTCAAGTGAAAGTCTGTTAATTTTGTCAATCAATATTATAATTCAAGATTCAGTACATCTCTCCAATTAAATTGCCAAGGCAAGATTTCTTTCAAATGCTATTACAATCCTATTTTTTTTGTGGTACGAAACTTTAAATTAAAATTTTTTTTAACATTTTTTTTTTTCAAACAATTGCAAGTTTTCTCCAATAGAATTTACTATTGTATTTTTTTTCCTTCTCTCTGAAGTGTTAATGTCGTCTAGTAATATGGGAATTGTTTTCGCGTTTTGGCTCCGCAGATAATCGAAATCTGCTTTTGTTCGTGTTTTTAATTGAATTGTGAAATCCTTGTCAGACATTTGTTTTGCACTGTGGTTTGAATTTTCCTGCCAGAACTCCTAGGTGCTGTTAAAAGCCATCTTAAAATAACTGATACCCACAAAGGGCACTACATTAACCGTCAAAATAAGAACCCGACGGAGTAGTTACCCCTCCCCGCCGCCAATGAAAGTAAATCCTAGCCGGAGACGGAGTAGATCACTTACCACTCTAAAAGAGAAAACACCCCCGAAGTTGCTCATAAAAATAATGGCTGAGTTAAAAATCTCTGTTTCTGATGCCCGGAACATGATACCGGACTTCAATGGCAATCCTAATGAACTCGACCGTTTCATTGGCTGCTGCGACACTCTGTTCGATACAGCTAAAGGAGAGCCAGAGAAGAAACTTTTCCTAAATATTCTGAAAACAAGATTAGTTGGTCCCGCTTATGAGGTGGTTAAAAATAGTGACCACACTAACTGGGAGGAATTTAGGGTATTCCTAAAAGAACAATTCCAAGTAGAGCATCCTAGAGTAATAGTCCAGGCAGAGCTCCTACGTCTGAAGCAAACTACTAGAGAAGATGTAGTGGAATTGGCACAGAAACTCAACAGATTGTTGACAGAATTGAATAGCGTAACTAGTAGTAACGTTAAAGATCCTGCAGCAAAGAAATATCTGTTGGAGGAAAATGAGCTAAACGCAGTAAGAACGTTCGAAGACGGTTTGAGAAACGAACAACTTCGAGTAATCGTTAAATCGAAAGGAGAGACTAACATTCGAAAGTTAATAACTTACGCTTCAGAGCACTCCATACGTCTAGATGCGCTTGTTAGGTTGAATGAACCAGGCAAAATAATTCAGACGTGCGAAACTTGTGGAAAAAGAGGGCATTCAAAAGGTACTTGTTTTCGCAATAAAAATATTCCTTCGTTCCATCCTCCTGGACCCCAAATAAAGAAGGAAGTCCATCAGCTAAGGTGTACTTACTGTCACAAACTTAATCATAACAATAACGAGTGTAGAGCTCGTATCCGCGACGAAAGAAATCGCAGGCAAGGCCAATATGCGCCCGCTCAATACCAGCAGCAAGCACTTCCTGCTCCGCGCTCAGCCTATCCAACTTCAGCCAGGCAAGTAAGATGGAACACGTTAACAAGAGACAGTTCGGAAAACGATCTCATGCGGATGGAGTACAACGGCACTTCCACCCGTGTAACAGAAGCCGTAACTCATCAGGTTCCGGAACATCAATCCGAGTACCCATAAACATATCACAAAATGCAGTAACTTTAATAATTCCCCTAAATATTTCAAAAAAGAAAAACCCCACATTGTTAATCGACACTGGTGCTGTAGTTAGTCTTTATAAGTTAAATTCAGTAAAAGATGAAACCCCAGTGTACGAAGATCTTAAGTGCGATATCACTACACTCTCAGGAGATAATCTCACTTCGGTGGGAATCTCCTATGGTAATATGAAAATCCAAGACTTCTCTATACAACACCAATTTCATCTCATAAAAGAAAATTTTTCAGTCGTTCACGATGGCTTACTTGGTAATGATTTTTTAAATAAATACAAATGCATAATAATTATGCCGAGAGTTATCTACAATTAAATTTAAACGCTCAAATTCAAAGATCATTCTTTGAAAACAATTTAAAGCCCCATAGCGGCACAATAAAGGCCCATAGTGGCAATTTAGAGCCCCATAGCGGCACAATAAAGGCCCATAGTGGCAATTTAAAGCCCCATAGCGGCACAATAAAGGCCCATAGTGGCAATTTAAAGCTCCATAGCGGCATATTGAAGCCCCATAGTGGCACTAATATATAAAGAAATAAATTTAAAATTTCCCGGGAGGGCAATTCGGTGTGTAGGAGTTCAATGAATAATAATTCTCGTGGAATAAATCAGAACTCCACTACCTATGTGAATTGTGAGCCTCTACTACCCCAAACCCAGGATAAAAAAACGGACAGTGCATATATCCTTCTACCACCAAGGTCCGAAAAAATAGTAGAAATCCCAGTCAAACGGAAAATAAATTCTCTCTGCATACATAAGGAGGTTAAACCAGGAGTGTATCTGGGCAATGTCATAACAAGGCCGAATGAAGAACGAACACGAGTTCTGTTACTAAACTGTAATGAAGAAGAAGTAAAAATAGCCGCGAGCGAACTGAATCCCGAATGGGATGATCCCTTGAACTATGATATTTTCTCAATAGGTCCAGACAAAGTCATGGGCCACAATCGTCTCGAAAAATTAGGAAAAATTCTTCACCTAGAGCATTCTAATAAGGAGGAAAAACAATCAGTTTTAGATATATGTCGACGTTATAACGAATTGTTCCTTTTAGAAGGCGATAAACTATCATGCACAAATGAAGCCAGCCATAATATACCAACTATAGCTGACAAACCCCCTGTAAATATTAAGCCATATAGGCTTCCCGAGTCACAGAGACAGGAAATAAATTGTCAGATTGATAACATGCTAGAGGAAGGAATAATCAGCCCCAGTAAAAGTCCCTGGAATTCCCCGCTACTGCTAGTTCCCAAAAAACCTGACAGTGAAGGTAACAAGAAGTGGAGAGTAGTAGTGGATTTCCGAAGGCTAAATGACATAACTCTGGGAGATGCTTACCCCTTGCCCAACATCACTGACATTTTAGATCAATTGGGCAGATCCAAATATTTCAGTATCCTGGATCTGGCCAATGGTTTCCACCAGATACCAATGGACAAGAGAAGTGCCGAAAAGACTGCATTTAGTACTCCTTATGGCCATTATCAGTTCAATCGAATGCCGTTTGGTTTAAAAGGAGCCCCGGCTACTTTCCAAAGACTAATGAACTCGGTACTAACAGGATTACAGGGCTTGCACTGCTTTGTATACCTAGCTGATATAGTCATCTACGGGTACAGCTTGAAGGATCGTAACGAAAGATTAATCGAAGTCTTTGAAAGACTCCGAAACAGTAACCTCCAGTTGCAGCCCGATAAATGTCACTTCCTTCAAAAGGAAACAGGATATTTGGGCCAGGCCGTTAGTGCTGATGGAATACATCCTGACCCATCTAAGATCGAAGCCGTTAAAACATACCCCACTCCAAAGAAGGCAAAAGACGTAAAAGCCTTCCTGGGATTTGTCGGTTATTACAGACGCTTCATTCACAATTTTGCAAAAATTGCGCGGCCCCTTACCAGGTTGTTAAAGAAGGACATCGTCTTCAAGTGGGATTGCTTCTGCGAAGAATCCTTTATAGTTTTGAAAAAGAGCCTTATAACTGCACCAGTTCTCGCCTACCCACAGTTCGACAAAGAATTCTGCATTACTACGGACGCTAGCGAAGTAGCGCTTGCAGCCGTTCTTTCGCAAAAACATACTGAAAGAGAGCATCCCATCTGCTATGCTAGTAGAACCCTTAATCCTGCAGAAACCCGTTATTCCACAATAGAGAAGGAATTACTCGCTATCGTATATGCTGTGGAACAGTTCAGACCATACGTCTGCGGAAGGAGATTCATTATAATAACTGACCATAAACCTTTAGTATGGCTGATGAACCTGAAGGACTGTTCCTCACGGCTTATGTGGTGGAGAATACGATTAGAGGAGTACGACTATACTATCCTGTACAAATCAGGAAAGCTCAACGGGAATGCAGATGCACTAAGTCGGATTGTCCCAGAGAACCCAGAGGATATTAAGGGCAAAACAATCAACGTAATTACGCGAAACCAAGCAAAAAATGCTAAAACTGGTACAGAAACAGACGAAATGGAGAAACTGTATAATGAATACTTATCTGCGATTCACACAGATGCCAACACCCTCTTTATCATAAACCAAAGCCTTTTAACAGGAATCAAAGATGTAACGTGCAAATACTTCATTATCTCCGAAGAAGATAGCCCCGAAGAAGAAGTTCTACTCAAAAAAATTCCTGACTTAAGAGAAAGATTAAAACAACAAACGATAGTTATTGAACCCTAGCTAAAATAAAGTTACCCCTTAAAACCAAGCCCGATTTTCTAGTTCTATTAAAACCCTCCGAGAGTTCTACGAGTATCACGCAAAGCAAAGAGTCAAAGAGTTGAATATATCACTTCCAAGCACAGATCCGCCCAATATTGCAGAGATCAAAAATGCAATTCAGCACTTATTTAAGGCAACTCCAGTGACCATATACTCATCCAAGATAGTAACTTTGAGCGATCCCAAAGACATAGCAGACGTCCTTAAGACTTATCATGAGTCACCAATTGGCGGACATCAGGGCATAGAAAGAACTACAAGACGCATACGTATGTCTTACAATTGGCCCAGCTTGAAAAAAGATGTAAAAAAATTCGTAAAAATTGCCACTCGTGCCAGACAAATAAATTAACAAGAAACCCCAAGATTCCTATGAGAATAACTACCACTAGCTCGAAACCGTTCGAGAAAATATTTCTAGACATTGTGGGTCCACTTCCTCCAAGCCACAATGGATACAAATATTTGCTCACTTTTCAGGATGACCTTACAAAGTACTCCGAGGCCATTCCATTAGCTAGCACTGAAGCACGAATCATTGCAGAGGCGTACGTAACGGGAATAGTCTGCCGACATGGAGTTCCTGAAGCCATTCTAACGGATCAAGGGTCCAATTTTATGAGTGAAATGTTCACTGAAGTGTGTAAATTATTAAAGATTAGAAAATTTCGAACAACACCTTACCACCCTCAAACCAATGGAGCCCTGGAACGATCCCACAGAACGCTAGCAGAATACCTTCGTCACTATGTCAATAGAGACACGGCAACTTGGGATTCCTGGATACCCTACTCCATGTTCGTGTATAACACAACACCACATTCAAGTACGAATTATACTCCTTATGAATTACTTTACGGATTTCTGGCAAATATCCCTTCGCCACTTGGAGCACAGACAAAAGTGTGCTACAATTATGAAAACTACGCTAATGAATTAAAGGCTAGAATACAACATGGATACAGTATCGCTAGAGAAACTCTCCTGAGAAAAAAGGAAATAATGAAGTCATACTACGACAGAACAGCTCAAACAAAAACATTCTGTGTTGGAGAAAAAGTTCTTCTGAAGAACCACGCAAGAACAAATAAATTCGCCCCCCTATGGTCAGGCCCCTATGAAATAACCCAAATAAACTCTAGCGAAAACTCGCCTATCAAGATAGCAAATAAGCATAAGACCATACACAACAACAATCTTAAAATTTGTACAGAATAAATAAGAACTGGAAAAATTAAATTCTAGGCTATCAATCTGCATCTGCTTTTTAATTGGAAGTGTACCTATCAACATCGCAATGGAGCAAGTTGAAGTTACGGAATTTCATGCAGATACAGGCATTTATTTGGAGGAATTGGGACACGTGGAATTATACAGCGACGAATGGAAAGCTATCACTCATTTTCATCTGCGTAACCTACGCTACGAGACAGTTTTACTGCAAGAATACACAGCTCAAATAACTTCGCTGTGTAACTCGCTGAGAACAAAGGTTGACGAATTGCAGTACTGCCAAGGAATAGCACAACTCACTAACACCATTATGTCGGACATCGAACTCAGAGAAAAATTGTTAAAACCAAATAGAGTTCGAAATAAGAGAGGATTGTTCAATGCAATAGGAACTGTAAGTAAAACCTTATTTGGTACTCTAGATGAGGAAGACGCCAAAATGTACGACAGAAAAATAGAAATTCTTACCAGAAGTGACAATTATCTCTTGGATCTAATCAAAAACCAGACCATTATCATAGAATCAACGACAAACGTATTCAATAAAACGCGAATCGACATAAAAAGTCAAATCAAATTCGTTGAAAAAAACTTAATGGAATGAACAATCATCTGGTGGCAGCACTAAATAAAGAGGTTACTGCACGACAGGTAATTGCCGACTGGGACAATTTAGTCTCCTACGTCACACTTATTCTGTTACGTCACCTAGACGTACTTAGTCATCTCACAGACTTATTAATTGATGTACAGCACGGTAAGGCCCACCCATCCATAATCACCCCAAACCAAATAAAGAAGTTATTAACAGATATACATAGAAATCTACCCCCAAACACTAAATTGCCAATTACCGACTCTAGCAACCAAATTTTACAATTATACCAAATAAGCCAAGTGAGTACAGCAACTGTAAATGACAGAATTATTTTCGAAATTAGAATACCACTTCCTTCCACTAACCAATATCAGCTTTTTAAACCAATACCTTTACCAACCTCAAGCTCAGGACAATTCAGTTATATTCAGCCCTCCATAGAATACTTAGTTATCGACCTCAACCGTGAACATTACTACCCCCTCACCAAATCCGATTTAGCTAATTGCGTAAATAATAACCTCATGAAATACCTATGTCGTATAATGCATCCGATATTTAACTCTCACTCACTAAACAGACAATGCGAAGTAAAACTACTTCAACATGTGACGCAAATCCCTGAAGACTGTGAGATTCGCACAGCCCCCGCGACTAATTACTGGATCCAGCTATCACAACCAAATCACTGGCTTTTCGTCCTAAAATCTCAAAACACCCTCGATGCTGTGTGTGGTAATATAGTAACTCCCTTTCAAATCAGTGGAAGCGGAATAATCAAAATTCAACCTGGTTGCCATATAAGATCAAACGAATTAACCTTGGAATCACACAACACCCAAACATCCCGAACAAATAGTTTTTACCTTCCCGCTATAAATATAACACAGAATTTATCTACTAACCCTGATCAAGTACAAAGTATGACAAGTCAATTCCCAACACAAGTTCTCAAATATCATGACGATACCGACCTAAAAAAATTAGCGAATCTCTGGCTTACCAAAAGCAACGAGAGAAAGAGGGAATTCCCAAACTCACTAGATATGACATCAGTCACTACTCAATAAATTCCTTAATAATTGCGGCGTTCTTAATAACTGCGGTCCTAGCATGCAAAAAAAAATTCACCTGCAAACGCGAAAACAAAGTAAAAAATAACATAGCTGCTACGGAACCTGAGCCGTCATCGGCACAATCAAGTCAAGCATATGTAATAACTCTGGAAGAAGCAAACGAAAAGAGTACTGAGTACTGAGATACCCAAAAAAGAATAAATTGCTTGAAGTAAACACACTTGAAACATGAGCAGAACCCCAAAACAAACTGGTACCTACCTATGCGAAGCAAAACTATGTACAGGCGTAACAGCCTTAAAGAATGCTCTTATATTTAATCAAAATTACTATACATAGACTAAAATTACACCTACTCAATTATTTATATGTTAGCAAAATTTTTATTTTAAATGTAAAAAAAAAATCCTTTCGATGTTTTTTTTTTCTCTTCTCAATATTAGTAAACAATAAAAAAAAACGGTATAATGATAGATATATCCATGTATTACTTATTAAAAAAAAAAAAAAAAAAAAATTATTATGCTTATACTATACATATAATATATACCTTGTAGAAACAAAAAAAGAAAGGGACCACTTTAGTTAAGTCAACCTAGCAATTTTAAAATAAGTGCGAAATCTTGAGGGAAATATTTAATTAGTATCAAAATAGTGCTATTAAGTATAAAATTAAGTATCAATGGAAACCGAAATAATCGACCACCGAGCTTACTTTCATGGTTTTAATATGAACGCCATAGTAAAAAAAAGGGGGAGAATCAATTTTGCTTCTTTGCTTATCTCTTATGAAAAATCCATACATTTTACTCCAGGAACTTTCTTCTTTTAATGAGCCACCATTACCTCTAATAAGATGAAATTATTTTCGTAATCTCTAGAATTTTATTAAATCAGAAAATCTGATTTAAATATTATCGCCAGAGTAAAAGTGCAGGGTCATATTTCCGCCCGCTGGGGTTAGCATTGCAACACCATTGACTAGCACGAGACCAAAAGCGCAACCTCAGCTTTGTTGTGCATTGTTCACGAGCTTTTGTGGGTCAACCCGTTTACGCAAGTAAACATAAGCAATACGCCGGGCGATGACCGCTACGTAAATAAGTGCGATGAAATTTTCCCCTCTATCGCTATGTATGAAGCTAGAACTAATGCAATGGCGCGCGCTTCTTACTACATATGGTGTAAACAATAAGAATAGGCGTTTACCTTCTTTTGAGGTTCCCCTCCTAAAATGTATGATGATCGATATGCTTCGATCAATAAAAATAAATAAGAAATAAAAAATAAATGAAAAAATGCATAAAAAGCCGGTGGTTCGAGAGTTCAGGAATTAATTAAGAGTGATAGCTGTGAATAGGAGAGTCCCCCGACCAACGGTAAGGCCTCTTATTCTAGATTTAAAAAAGGAAAAGTTTATATAAAGGGTTTGGCAAAAACAGAATAAAAATTTAAAAATAAAGAAGTTCAAAGTCTTTTAAAGTAACGTTTGTTCAGGGCAGGTGAACTTCTGATAAAGAAAAGCACGCCCTGTCCTTTGTTGCAAGAAAATAAGTAGATTTGCAACACTCTCCCTTTACTATCAAAACGTAAGGGGGATTCGGACAAAAACTGCACAAATTTTCAAATCCTCTGTTGCAAATTGTTTTGATATAGTTGCTTTCACTGAAACTTGGCTGCATCATGGCTTTCGCGATGCTGAAATCCTTGACAATTCTTATCAAATTTTTAGAAGAGATAGACATACTGATTCTGAAGCTCGTGGCGGTGGCGTACTCCTCGCTTGTAAAATTGCAGTCAAATTGAGCTTCCCAATTTCTCCAACACTCTCGACATCGAACTTATCGCTCTCAAGTTGTCTCTCTTAAAATATGGCTTATACATACTTTGCTGCTATATTCCTCCTGATTCCGTAAATGTTGTTGATGACAAAGGTCAGAATATTTATGACCTACTCATTTTAACATCTAATTTTATCCATGGTAAAAAGAAACCTCTTGACGAATTACTACTTATTGGTGATTTTAACTTACCCAATATTCAATGGGTACTTAATGAAGATGACGATGACTATCTTCCACTTAATTACTTGACATCAAGGGAATCACTTTTCCTTGACACTATTTCATCTCTCGATCTCAGCCAAATCAGTAACGTTATGAACGATATGGGTAGGCAGTTAGACCTGGTATTTTTTACTGACGCGGGTAGCTTATTATTTGAACCTAGCCCAGTTATAATGTCTACTCTTGACAAATACTACCCCCCTCTACTAATTACATATTGCTATGAAACCGAAAACTTAACAAACTGTGAGGAAACACAATTCTTCTTCAATTTTAGAAAAGCTGACTTCTCGGAACTTTCTAGTAGACTTACCTCTATTGATTTCAACACACTGCTGTCTTGTAATAGTGTTGATGAAGACATTTCTATGTTTTACATAATTCTTTTCGATTTATTTTCTCCTTGTGTTCACCGCGAGCGTCAGCGGTTGACTAAAACATCACCGCCATGGTTCAATAAAGAACTGAAATGGCTTAAAAATAGAAAGAGTAAACTGTGGAAAAGTTATATGCGGGACAAAGACATTATAAGTCACAACAATTTCCTCACATCATATAATGAGTTCAAAGAGCTTTCCTCCATACTTTATGATGAGTATATTCAAAGCATGCGTGCTAAATTATTTAGTGACCCACGGATATTTTTTAAGTTTATTAATATGAAGAAAAAAACAGACAACTATCCCAATACCATGAGGTACAAAGACTCTACTAGCGATGATTCGTCTGAAATTTGTAATATGTTTGCCTCTTTTTTTGACAATGCCTTTGCCTCGTCAAATTTTCAACCTCAAAATTGCAAATTCAGTCATATGAATGACTCTCATAACGTTTCATTCACTATCCCTTCAATTACACAAGAGGATATACTCGTTCATATTAATGGGCTTCCAAATGACTTCACAACGGGTCCGGATGGGATCCCTGCAGCCTTTTTTAAGTCTTGCTGGCTTTCTCTGGTAGCTCCGTTGAGAATTATTTTCCAAAAATCGCTTGATAGTGGTTGTTTCCCCCAGCTATGGAAAAATTCCTTTATCATACCTATCCACAAAAAGGGTAGTAAAAATGATATTTCTAACTATAGGCCTATTGCAAAATTATCTTGCATGTCCAAATTATTCGAATCTATAATTTCTTCTCAACTATCAACCTCCTGTAATAATTTACTCTCCTCTTGTTGGAATTTGTCTCAGATACCATTGGCGGATTTGCAAAAGGCTACCAGACAGACTGTATTTATACAGACTTTAGTAAAGCGTTCGACAAGTTATCTCACTCCGTCATACTCTTTAAAATGGAAAAGTATGGGTTTCCTATAACATTTATTAAATGGATGGAGTCTTACTTAGATAACAGAACATATCAAATCTTATTTCGACATTCCATCTCAAGAGTCTTGAAAGCTTCGTCTGGCGTACCTCAAGGGAGTCACTTGGGCCCCTTGTTCTTTATTCTGTCTATTGATGACATTGTCTCTGTTGTGAGGTAATGCAAGGTCTTGATTTATGCTGACGACATTAAACTTTTCGCCCAGATTAAATCTTTTAACGATTGTGAGCAGGTACAGAGTGACCTTCACAGATTTTACGATTGGTGTAAAAGCAATAACTTGACCTCAATATAGACAAATGTGAAGTTATGACTTTCCACAGAAATCAGAAACCAATTTCTTACGATTATGTGTTCTCGAATTCCTCGATTCGCCGTGTGGGTGCTGTTTGTGACTGGGGTATCAAATGTGACCATAGATTGAATTTTATCTCCCACATAAACTACACAGTATCAAAGAGTAGTTCCATGCTGGGCTTTATAAAACGTTGGTCCCGAGAGTTCTCGAATCCCACCATAACTTTGCGTTTGTACACTTGCTTTGTACGACCACTTCTTGAATACGCTAGCCAGGTCTGGTCTCCATTTTACGGTACACACATCGACCGTATCGAGTCTGTTCAACGGAACTTCCTACGTTTTGCTCTCAGGCACTCACCCTGGAATAATTCATTAATTCTTCCACTCTATGAAGATCGCTCGAAGCTTTTGAATATGCACTCGCTTAAGAAACGTCGCATAGTTGTCGATGTAACTTTTGTGCATCAGATTTTAAACGCGAATATTGATTCCCCGTTGTTGCTTAACGAAATCTCTTTTCGTGATAGTAGGCACAATTTGAGAAGGGTACCTCTGTTGCATGTTAACTCCTCAAGGTCTAACTTTAGCATGTATGAACCTGTTAATCGCATGTGTATTACTGTTAATAATATGGCTGAGCATTTTGTTCTCGACGTTTCTAAGCATGTTTTAAAAAAAACGTCTATATAATATTTAATCTATTTTGTTTAATGTTTTGTGCATGTAATTTCATCTGGTGTTTGGTTTATGTTTAGTGTAACATATTAATAATAACACCGACTAAGTGATGAATCGCATGTATTGTTGAGACGTTTATTTATTAAACGTGTCCATGCAGCGAGCTTGTGTTAAGCTGGTTCTGATAGTCATAATTGTATTTAAATAAAATGGAAGCCCGTTTTGATGAACAAAAGAATTCTCTCGATGAACAAAAGAATGCTTTTGAGGAACAAAAGAATTCTCTTGAATCCCGGTTAGATGAGCAGAAGAAATCTATGGACGAACAAAAGAATTCTCTCGAGGAACAGAAGAAATCTATGGACGAACAAAAGAATTCTCTCGAGGAACAGAAGAAATCTATGGACGAACAAAAGAATTCTCTGGAATCCCGTTTAGATGAGCACAAGAAATCTATGGAAATCCGTCTGGACGAGCAAAAGAATGCTTTTAAGGAACAAAAGAATTTTCTGGAATCCCGATTAGATGGACAGAAGAAATCTATGGAAACCCGCTTGGACGAACAAAAGAGTTCTCTGGAGAATTGTCTAGAAACTCGTTTGGAGGATCAGAAAAATTTTCTAAAAAGTTCTTTAGAAGAACAAAATTTGAAAATTGAAGGAATCGTGCAGGAAGTGGCGGAAGCTAAACAAAAAGTCACCGAACAGCTTGACAGTTTTAAAGCAGATCTGGAAAGAATAAAATATCGTCAGCCTATAAACGTAGCAGCTGAAATATCCGGAGCAGGTAGAATGAAAGCTCCAATATTTAATGGACAAAATTCGTGGCATATTTTCAAGGGATAATTCGAGGCACCTTCAGAGGTAAATGGATGGAATTTTGAAGACAAAGCTATAGCTCTGGTGTTAGCACTTCGAGGTCGTGCATCAGAACTCTTACAAACTGTACCGATTGAAAATCAACGTAATTACTCTTCATTAGTACAGGCGATAGAATTACGTTATGGAGATGAGCACATGCAGCAAGTATATCGCCTACAGTTGCGCAACAGGATATAGAAAGTAGGAAAAAATGACTGCGCAGTCACTATCGATACTGGAGCTTCAAGATCAATTAATAGAGCAGATCTTGTTAAGAACAAATGGCTTCACAACACCACCAAATATCTACTAAGAACATCAGCTGGAGCAGCAGCACGGGTGTTTGGAGAAATAACTTTAGATGTTCAACTAGGCGAACTACTATTTCCTCACACTTTCCTGGTTTTAGACATAATGGATGAATGCATTCTTGGAATAGACTTCATGGCCACATACAAAACAAATCTGGATGTCGGAGTGCGGATTCTCAAATATGGGAACATAGAAATTCCTATGAAACTAGGAGAAGGAGCAGATCATCCTGCGAAAGTAAGGACGATGGTCTGCGAAAATATTACTCTTTCGCCATGCTCCGAGACACTAGTCTGGACAAAGCTTACTGATGACATCGGGACCTGCCGATTATATTGTCGTGTCCCAAAGCAATGCAGTAAATAAATCAGTTAAAATCCAATAAAAACACTCGCGTAATTCTAAGACAATACTTTATTTCACTAGGCTAATTCCACTATAAATTTACTAAATGGAGCTACCACTCCGTCGGCGATACTTGTTAACCACTCGAATTACAACTGAACTGATTGAACACCGAACCGTTATCTTTTATCAAACTAACTTCTAACTGCGCAACCCGATCTATCGAAACGACCGTGCTCACCTCCATTCAACCAGGCGGAAGCGACTTTGACCCAGTGACCAGCGCAATACCTTGCAATCATAATTACAAAGTATTACGCTAATCACTGCCGACAGCGGGAGCCCCCAATACTGCATGTAAACAAACAGTGAGCCCAGCTGATTATTTCACTATGCGAAGTGAATTACTTAACCATGATTCAATGGACAGTTACATACAGCAGTGGATGTTACAGTTTTCAAGTAAACAATTCGCAATCGCGAAGTGCGAAGTGAAATGCTTAGTTATTGCAAATCGTTTAATTAACCGTACACCTGTTGCTAGCTCGAGTAGTGATGTCACAATTTCACCAATTGAATATTGGCTCACGACATTCCTCCCCCCTGAGAAAAACTGATTCCCAAGAGGAATCATATTGGGGTGCTCAGTTAGGTTACAATATCTAACTTAACTAATTTATACAAAAACTAAAGTACAATGTTCCCTAGCATCTAAGCAATTTTTATAACTATGGTTCGGTTTACATATTGGTTTACATTCTTTTACGTCATTTTACATCTTTATTTCACATATAATTTCTCTTTTCATTTTATTTTCACCTTCACTGTTTTTTATTTTCTTCTCATACTTAATTATTTTTTATATTTTTTAAATTTCTTTCTTATGTAATCATAATAATAATAGTTTATACCTTAACAGATGACAAGTGTAATTATAATGCCAACAATTAATTTCCTATGGCTAGTTCTACGTTATTATCAATTCTATTATCCATATAAAAATATCAAACTTGTTTTTTTTTACATAATTTTACCTAATCATACTGCATACATAACTACATAAACAGAAGCATTATAATCTTAATAGACTACTATATCATGGAACATATATACATGAAGTTTACATTACAATTTTAACAAACTGAATTAATTTTGAAAATATTCTTATTAACCAATACCCTCTTCTCCTTATCTATGGTTGCAGGTGCCAATTAAATCAAGTAGATTAAAATACATTATAGCTACTCTAACCGGACGAGATGTTTTCCCACGACGGTCGACAAGCTTCCAGTTGGCAAGTTTGCTGCTGTTGGCATGACTAACTCTATACTGTCAGTCTCTTCTGTGTTCGGCTCTGTTGAGGTTGGTCTGGGATGTTTAATGGATATCTGGATAGTAGGTAGTATCGATACTCTGCCAGTACTTCCTCGTCCTTGCTGACGTTTCCAGCGTCTTACATGGAACATCATTACTGCTACTAAAGTCAAGCTGACGATGCTTATCAGCCCGGTCAAAGACGTGGCTGCTAAATAGATCTGGTGCGGATGATTCTGCTGCCTGTGAACTTCTTCAGTCTCGATGGCGCTCTGAACCTTGGCTATCCAGGCTTGATTGAAATTACCTGCTGCTAGAAGTTTTAGTTCTCCTGTTTGTCTCTTTGGATGTTCGGGATTCCTTGGATCTGTTGGTCACACACTATGTTTTCCCATTTAGGTAGTTCTGAAGGTGCGGGCTGAAAGAGAGTTACATTTCTGTGAGCGTCGTCTTCAGAGGTTATAAGTAGATCTCCAATCTGGAGACGACAGCGTTCCTTTATGTCCAATACTCCTCTTTTGGTTGGTGAATTACGGCAGTTGACCTCCAGTTATCGCCAGTGGCCGTAATTATTGGGCTCAACTGTGGGCACAGTAAATGGGTATGAGTGAGCCGTCATGGTGATCAGCTGCTGACACCTCTGGTACTGGTGGTCATCTAGTAAGACATATTGTCTCTCGTGGTTGTTGACTGAAATAAATTCCGCGTCTAAGTCGTACATATGGTAGCCGGCTTCATCTACTGCTGCGGGGATGGTGTAGATTTTGTGGGTGTCGAACGAAGTACTCTGTGGTTGGGGAATGTCTACTCTGACCAGGATGCGTTGGTTAGTCAAGATGGCCTTCACTTTAGCAATCTGAACTAATAACTGGAAATCTTGAAACTCCTCGTTTAAGCCCAGTTCTTTCGTGGCATTCCTCATAATCTCAGTCAATTCCCGAGCGTGGACTATTAGAGGGTGTAACTTCCCGACGCTCAGCGAAACCATAATATTTGAAATGGTCTTCAACGTGTCGCTTATCTCGCGTAGCTGGAGGGTCAGTAGTGTCAGAACCTCATTTAATTCAACTCTGCGCTGCAATACTGCTAGTTCTCCATCAGTGGTTCTTTGCGCGGTGATAAGCCCAGAGATCCGGGTCCGAATTTGCTCTCGCTCCGACTCTGCCCTTACCCGTGATGAGTTAAACAGTTCGAACGTTGACTTCACAAGGGTAATCTGGTCTTTTATAAGGCTGAAGGTACGATTTTCTTTCTCATTGAGATCATCGAGTGCAGCGTAGATTTTTTTGGAATCCTCATGATCCATCGTTCCAAAAAGTGTTTTGGATACAGCACCTACTCCATCGAAAACGGATCGTTTTCTTCTTGAGGAAGCTCCAGCAAGGGTGTGATGTAATAATTCCTCCTCCTGCTGCTTAATTTGACTGACCCAACCGTCAATTTCCCTTACTGCTACCGTACATCTTGCTTTTACTCCAGTATGTATAGTATTCGAAAAGAACTCCAGACTCTGCTACCTCCTTCATACTATAGCCGCTCTGTTCTACGCCTATCGCCGATCCTACTACCAGGACTACCAACACTATCGCGATCGCCTTCATTTTATTGCATCCGTATACTTAACTAACCTATTTTAAACGGGAAACCTTCCTATACTTATAGTAGATTTAAAACAAACTTGGTTCTCTGTTCTTTATTTATTTATTTATATGTTTTGTTCTTCTTTTTAACCTATACTCTTTATTATCTTCCTTCTATATTTTTTTAATTCTTCCTCTTTTTTTACCTGTACTCTTTATTATCTTCCTTCTATCTTTCTTTTAATTCTTCCTTTTTTTTTACCTATTTATCTTACCCTTTCCACAGACATGAAAAGTTTATCTTTCCTTCCTTATTTCTTTCTTTCCAGTAAGCCTCTTCCTCGCTTCGCGGTTTCTGCGTCCTTCTTCTGGTTTTAATATATTTTTTCCTGAAATGCAAAAACGATTAGTACCTCGACTTGGCAGGAAAATGTAAGGTCTGAACAGTTTGCAAAGAATTTTACGCGTGAAGTTGGTCATTGGGAAATTCGAAAAGATCTATGTAACTACACGTCCGAACTGTGAATCAATCATTGTTCAAACTTCTTCAGCCTATTAACATGAATTCGCTTCAACTTCCGCCCTTGGAGTATTCTTAGGTTTTCAGGGTTGTGCATGTATATGACTTCGTAGGGTCCCTTAAAAATAGCTGACAATTTCCCCACCCTAGCTAAGTCTCTAACCAGAACCTTATCTCTCACATGAAAAAGTTGACCTCTAGATGAATTATCGTAGTACTTTTTCGCCTTCTCCTTATTTTGCCGTAAATTATTCCGTGCTAATTCAAAAGACTTCTGTAACTTGAATCGCAGCACAGAATGATATCTATCGGCGTTATAAAGTGGTTCTGGTTTACGCATCAAATTGCTTCTGACACAAACCCAAACAGAGTCTCCATGGGCGTAAGCTTAGTGCCCGTGTGTACGGTGTTGTTGTACGCGTGCGCCGCAGTTCTTAGAAATTCATCGCAGTTCCTGGGCTCTGTATCCACAAAACTCCTTAGATAATTAGCCAAGGTCGAATGCTGTCGCTCTACTGCGTTTGACTGCGGGTGGTAGGTGGTAGTCTGCAATTTCTTGATCTTTAACAATTTGCATAAGGATTTCATGACTTCACCCGTAAAATTAGTCCCTTCATCAGTCACTAATTGCTTGGGAGTCGTATATCGACTCAGTATTTGGTCAAATAGTGCACGGGCTACCGTGTTGGCTTCCTGATCGGGTACCGCCACGAAATCCACAAATCGCGTCAGGTAATCCATTATAGACAGTATATATTTATTGCCATTATGGCTTGTAGGTAATGGCCCCACGAGGTCAACGTATACCTTATCGAACGGCTTTTCCGACACTTCTGTTATGACCAATGGCATTTTAATGGCTCTAGAATGCTTATTTCTTTGACATTGCCTACATTTGCGAATATATTTCGCTATATCATTCTTCATTCCTTTCCAGCGATAGAAGCGTTTCCCCCTGTTTAATGTTTTGTTTCCGCCGAAGTGTCCTCCAAATCGGGAATCATGATAATCCTTCAATATTACCTGAATATCCTCCGGGTTGGTCACACGTTGGGGTGTTGGACTGTCTAGCGCTCTTCCTACCATTCTCTTGGCCTCCTCAATATCTTTCCATTCACTCTTGGGATCTGGGGTTTTTTTCTCTTCAGCCTCTACCTCTTGCTTCTTGGCTTGTGCTCGTGTAACCGCAATACAGCGAGATTCTTCCTCTTGGCTGGTGCCTTCCACTGGCTGTGGTATCCTGCTCAGGGCAACCGCATTACCGTTCTCCTTTCCCTTCTGGTAGATAATCTCGAAATCGTACTCAGATAATTTCTGATGGAATCGTACCATGCGTGATGTAGTGTCCCTTACCTTATAAATCCCTCGGAGCGGCTGATGATCTGTTTTAATTTTAAAATGCCTGCCGAGAAGGTAACATTTATAATTTCGTACCGCCCAAACAATAGCAAGCATTTGGCGCAGCCGGTAAAAGTTTAAGTGAGGTATGGTGATTTTTGTTTTTGGTGTTTTTTATAATAATTATCTTTTTGGATAATTAATTTTTTTTAGCGGTTTTTAGGTACTGTGATTTTTCAAATTAATTTTTGTTATCGTGGGAGTTCACGCTTTTCAGCTGCTCCCTTATAAAGTTTCTTTTCTTTTCAGGTTAAATTAAGTCTTGTTTTTGTGGTTTTTAGGTTTTTGTTTTTTTTGTGAAATTAAATTACAAATTACATTTACATCATTTGAGGAGTTGATCTTTATCAGCAAGTCAACACAAACATACACTGGGACCAAAGCTAAATTAGCTACTCCAAATACACACACAAGGAGCAAAGCTAATTTAGCTACTCCAAATACACACACAGGGAGCAAAGCTAATTTAGCTACTCCAAACACATACACTGGGAGCAAAGCTAATTTAGCTACTCCATATACACAAACTGGGAACAAAGCTAATTTAGCTACTCCAAACACACACACTGGGAGCAAATCTAAATTAGCTACTCCGGTTATATACGTAGGTACATATATACATACAGGGTTAATTTTAAGATGTGATAAATTTCGAAGTAAGCTATAAGGTGCAATATTTTAGTAATTTGTGAAACGTCGCGTTGATCATTCTCACACTTATTCAAATTATCGCATTTTTAATAGTCGCAGTAACTACTAGAGTAATGTTCATTAAGGGGAATAATCTGGGGTTCAACGCAGTTGAGTACAAAGCTTTAAGTAAAGCATAGTTGGCTATATTTTTGTTGTGTGTAAAATTTAAAAAAAAGATGATATTTTTTTCTTTTAAATTGGGTTGATCGATTTCACGTTTCCGACTAAAATTTAAGAAGTGTTGAGAGTGTGGTCTGTATGTGAACTTGCTGTTGGTACTTTACTTTTTTCTGCCTCGTTAGATAATAGGAGGCAAAGTAATAATATTAAATGAGTCTCGAATCGCTGTTTTGTCCGGATTTAATGGTCTCAAGTAAAGTTGTTTTCAGTTAAGTACTTCCAGTGAAAGATCAGAGTCTTCGGGAATGATCTTTGTCGGAATGTGGAGTCTAGTCAAGTTTTCATAGTAATATATAGTTGTAACGAACGATCCTCGCTGGGTATCGATGTCTGATTGTAATAGCTTTGTTACAGACCTCGCGGTTAGGTGTTAGATGCTAAGGAAACTAGTATTCCAGGACCACCAACAACAAATAAAAAGAAGCTGTGGAGGGAAGGACAGATAGCAAAATATAGCTGACAATAGGAACAAAGAAACAGTAAGGACAAAAATCAACGTAGACGGACCACTAAAGTACAAAATGGCCGATGCACATGACAAGGTTATGGATATGGTGTCCAGATACATACCAATGTTATCTGGAGAAAGAACGCCAAAACTGTCAAAGGAAGTTCACCGTTTCTTGAGCTGCTGCAAAGATCTTTACGATCGTTTAAAGGCCAAGGAACAGCCAATCTTCATGAAATGTGTAAGATATCGGTTGTTACATGACGCATATTATCTAGAAAGTTCAGAGGAGTCGAAGGATTTTGAGGCGTTGCAGCAGACAATTCAAACTGCCTATATGCCAAAAAAAATCGTACTGTGAGCTGCGAGCTGAAATGATAGCATGCGTACAAAGGCCCGGTGACGACATAAAAGACTATGCGGATAGAGTTAAGGAGCTACTGTGTCAAATCAAGGCGGCAGTTTCGGCTAAGTATCCAGCAAAGACGGGGGATTGATAGCGGAATTGGAGGCCGACGCAGTAGCAACTTTCAAAGCCGGTGTAAGCAGTCAGTCCACTCGGGTTTACCTAACCGGAAAAAGGTTTAGTGCATGGGAGGAGGTTCGGGAGGAGGCTCTCTATTTCGAAAAAGAGTCAGAAAGGCTTCAAGCTATGGCTCCAGGTGTATGGAAAAAGGCACCAGAATATTACAGAGAATCATCACAGGAAGGATGGATGACCAGTAATTTTAATGTTGAAAGACAGAGACAGTCCCACATACCTTTTCCATCGATACGGAGGCCAAACCAATCAGGAAGGAACTGGGAAATTCCTGCTAGGGCAGCACAACAGCCCCGTGTCCCAAAGCAATGCAGTAAATAAATCAGTTAAAATCCAATAAAAACACTCGCGTAATTCTGAGACAATACCTTATTTCACTAGGCTAATTCCACTATAAATTTACTAAATGGAGTTACGACTCCGTCGCCGATACTTGTTAACCACTCGAATTACAACTGAACTGATTGAACACCGAACCGTTATCTTTTATCAAACTAACTTCTAACTGCGCAACCCGATCTATCGAAATGACCGTGCTCACCTCCATTCAACCAGGCGGAAGCGACTTTGACCCAGTGACCAGCGCAATACCTTGCAATCATAATTACAAAGTATTACGCTAATCACTGCCGACAGCGGGAGCCCCCAATACTGCATGTAAACAAACAGTGAGCCCAGCTGAGTATTTCACTATGCAGCAGTGGATGTTACAGTTTTCAAGTAAGCAATTCGCAATCGCCAGGCATTTCACTGTGCGAAGTAAAATGCTTAGTTATTGCAAATCGTTTAATTAACCGTACACCTGCTGCTAGCTCGAGTCGTGATGTCAGAATTTCACCAATTGAATATTGGGTCACGACACTATCTTGTGGAGCCTAACCCCATAAAAGTTGCATCGAGCATCATTGTTGGGAAGACTTTAGTGAAGGCAGAAGGTGCAACATCCGAAAATGAGGTGCAACTAAAAGAAGGTGCTATAATTGGAAATTGTGAACCCGTTTACCAAATCGTCAATTTAGATACAGAACAGGTTCAAAAACTTGTCCAGTGCCTTAAGTGAATAACAAAATAACGATGCCAAAGAGGTGATCGATGAATTTTCGGAATTATTTGCAATGAATGATGACGACTATGGTAAAACATATCTTGTCCAGCATCGAATCGATACAGGAGATTCCAGGCCCATTCGACAGACACCACGAAGATTGCCATGAGCCAAACAACCAGAAGTTGCAGACATGATGAACTCCATGAAAAAACAAGGCATAATAGAGGAATTTAACAGCCCTTGGACATCGCCGGTTGTTCTGGTTAGGAAAAAGGATGGCAGCACCCGATTCTGTGTAGACTATCGCCAACTAAATAACGTGACGAGAAAAGATAGCTATCCATTACCAAGGATTGATGACACGTTGGATACCCTTTTCGGAGCGCAGTGGTTTTCCACGCTGGAGTTAAAGAGTGGTTACTAGCAAGTGGAAATACATCCCGAGGACCGATAGAAAACATGCTTTCTCAGTTGGCAGTGGCTTATGGCAATTCAAAGTAGTGCCATTTGGGTTATGTAATACTCCAGCCACATTCGAACGGCTAATGGAATGTGTTCTACGTGGTTTAACCTAGAAAACATGTCTTGTCTTCTTGGATGACATTCAAGGAGCATAAAAACAACTGACGGGACGTACTTCAAAGACGCAAAATTGAAGCTCAGTGCGATTAAATATGCTCTATTCAAAAACGAAGTTAAATATTTGGGGCACATAGTTTCATCACAAGGAGTAAAAACCGATCCAGAGAAGATCGAAGCCGTGGAAAATTGGCCAGTTCCAAAGGACAAACATCAATTACGGAGTTTTCTTGGTTTAGCTACCTACTACAGGCGATTCGTGAAAGGTTTTGCAGATATAGCAAGAAGCCTACATCAACTTACAGAAAAAGGAAAGCCGTTCATATGGTCGGATAAATGCAACGAAAGTTTTGAAAATTTGAAGCAACAGCTCTGTGAAGCTCCAGTACTTCACTATCCAAAGCTGGGAAAAACATTTATGTTAAACATGGATACCAGTAATGAAGGTATTGGTGCAGTGCTTTCGTAGGAGGAGAATGGTCAAGAAGTCCCAGTACCTTACTATAGCAAAGCACTTTCAAAGTCAGAGAAAAATTATTGTGCTACAAGAAAAGAGCTACTTGCCATTGTAAATTCAACATAGCATTTTCAGACAGAAATTCATCCTTCGCACCGACCATGCAGCGCTTAAATGGCTTCTGCAGCTTAAGAACCCTGAGGGACAAGTAGCGAGATGGATAGAGCAACTCCAGGCTTATGATTTTGAAATCCAACACCGAAGAGGTCCTTTCCATGGAAATGCAGACGCCTTTTCACGACGTCCATGCAAAGTTGAATGCAAACATTGCGCCCGGGTGGAAGAAAAAGAAACAACGGCAACTATACAGCTGATAACAGTGGAACCATCTACAGGTTGGGACAACGAGGACCTGAGAACAGCACAACGAGAAGATCCGGACATTTCATCTATTCTCGCTTGGAGAGAAGACAAGGAAAGACCAGACTGGAAGGATATTTCGAAACGGAGTGAGAAGCTGAAAAGTTACTGGGCTCAATGGAACTCTCTTCATGTTGAATGTGGTATATGAAAACGCAAGTGGGAAGCACCTAATGGCGAATCTTTCCGAATGCAGATAGTCGTGCCGGCATCAAACGTCAAAGATGTTCTAGAGTAAATGCACGGTGGAACCTCTGGAGGACATTTGGGAGTGAACAAAACCATTTTCAAGATACGAGAAAGGTTTTATTGGCTACATATGCGAGAAGATGTGGAGCAGTGGTGCCGCAGATGCACTGTTTGTGCTGCTTGCAAAGGGCCGCAACACAAAATCAGAGGAGAAATGCTTAAGTATAATGTCGGAGCCCCCTTTGAAAGGATAGCTGTAGACATCGCTGGACCTTTTCCAGAAACGGATGGCGGTAACCGTTATATATTAGTTGCCATTAACTATTCCAGTAAATGGTTTGAAGCTTATGCAATCCCTAATCAAGAGGCAACCACAGTTGCGGAACAAATAATAACGAATTTTGTCAGTAGGTTTGGTGTTTAACGGCTTCAACAATAGACTGAGCGATTTGCTATGGCACACGTTTTGTGTTTTTTGTTATCAGGGTTCGAGCATCCTTTCTCAACCAATCATATTGTTGCGAGCGTG
Source organism: Dioctria linearis (assembly GCA_963930735.1). Lineage (NCBI taxonomy): Eukaryota > Metazoa > Arthropoda > Insecta > Diptera > Asilidae > Dioctria > Dioctria linearis. The sequence goes on from OZ005740.1 coordinate 208,673,452, forward strand.
GCCTTTGGTTCGTTATTTAAAACACAATATCAAGTATTTAATATACAAGTTCTTTATTCCACTTTCTAGTCTTATAAAATTCACAATCCTTCAACCAATCAACTCAACTTTAATAATCGGTAACACTGTACTTTCAATTATCGCAAACCAATTACCTTATCTTCCTTCTATATTTTTTTTAATTCTTCCTCTTTTTTTACCTGTACTCTTTATTATCTTCCTTCTATCTTTCTTTTAATTCTTCCTTTTTTTTACCTATTTATCTTACCCTTTCCACAGACATGAAAAGTTTATCTTTCCTTCCTTCTTTCTTTCTTTCCAGTAAGCCTCTTCCTCGGTTCGCGGTTTCTGCGTCCTTCTTCTGGTTTTAATATTTTTTTTCCTGAAATGCAATACCTCGACTTGGCAGGAAAATGTAAGGTCTGAACAGTTTGCAAAGAATTTTACGCGTGAAGTTGGTCATTGGGAAATTCGAAAAGATCTATGTAACTACACGTCCGAACTGTGAATCAATCATTGTTCAAACTTCTTCAGCCTATTAACATGAATTCGCTTCAACTTCCGCCCTTGGAGTATTCTTAGGTTTTCAGGGTTGTGTATGTATATGACTTCGTAGGGTCCCTTAAAAATAGCTGACAATTTCCCCACCCTAGCTAAGTCTCTAACCAGAACCTTATCTCTAACATGAAAAAGTTGACCTCTAGATGACTTATCGTAGTACTTTTTCGCCTTCTCCTTATTTTGCCGTAAATTATTCCGTGCTAATTCAAAAGATTTCTGTAACTTGAATCGCAGCACAGAATGATATCTATCGGCGTTATAAAGTGGTTCTGGTTTACGCATCAAATTGCTTCTGACACAAACCCAAACAGAGTCTCCATGGGCGTAAGCTTAGTGCCCGTGTGTACGGTGTTGTTGTACGCGTGCGCCGCAGTTCTTAGAAATTCATCCCAGTTCCTGGCCTCTGTATCCACAAAACTCCTTAGATAATTAGCCAAGGTCGAATGCTGTCGCTCTACTGCGTTTGACTGCGGGTGGTAGGTGGTAGTCTGCAATTTCTTGATCTTTAACAATTTACATAAGGATTTCATGACTTCACCCGTAAAATTAGTCCCTTCATCAGTCACTAATTGCTTGGGAGTCGTATATCGACTCAGTATTTGGTCAAATAGTGCACGGGCTACCGTGTTGGCTTCCTGATCGGGTACCGCCACGAAATCCACAAATCGCGTCAGGTAATCCATTATAGACAGTATATATTTATTGCCATTATGGCTTGTAGGTAATGGCCCCACGAGGTCAACGTATACCTTATCGAACGGCTTTTCCGACACTTCTGTTATGACCAATGGCATTTTAATGGCTCTAGAATGCTTATTTCTTTGACATTGCCTACATTTGCGAATATATTTCGCTATATCATTCTTCATTCCTTTCCAGCGATAGAAGCGTTTCCCCCTGTTTAATGTTTTGTTTCCGCCGAAGTGTCCTCCAAATCGGGAATCATGATAATCCTTCAATATTACCTGAATATCTTCCTACCATTCTCTTGGCCTCCTCAATATCTTTCCATTCACTCTTGGGATCTGGGGTTTTTTTCTCTTCAGCCTCTACCTCTTGCTTCTTGGCTTGTGCTCGTGTAACCGCAATACAGCGAGATTCTTCCTCTTGGCTGGTGCCTTCCACTGGCTGTGGTATCCTGCTCAGGGCATCCGCATTACCGTTCTCCTTTCCCTTCTGGTAGATAATCTCGAAATCGTACTCAGATAATTTCTGATGGAATCGTACCATGCGTGATGTAGTGTCCCTTACCTTAAAAATCCCTCGGAGCGGCTGATGATCTGTTTTAATTTTAAAATGCCTGCCGAGAAGGTAACATTTATAATTTCGTACCGCCCAAACAATAGCAAGCATTTGGCGCAGCCGGTAAAAGTTTAAGTGAGGTATGGTGATTTTTGTTTTTGGTGTTTTTTTATAATAATTATCTTTTTGGATAATTAATTTTTTTTAGCGGTTTTTAGGTACTGTGATTTTTCAAATTAATTTTTGTTATCGTGGGAGTTCACGCTTTTCAGCTGCTCCGTTATAAAGTTTCTTTTATTTTCAGGTTAAATTAAGTCTTGTTTTTGTGGTTTTTAGGTTTTTGTTTTTTTTGGTGAAATTAAATTACAAATTACATTTACATCATTTGAGGAGTTGATCTTTATCAGCAAGTCAACACAAACATACACTGGGACCAAAGCTAAATTAGCTACTCCAAATACACAACAGCAAAGCTAATTTAGCTACTCCAAATACACACACAGGGAGCAAAGCTAATTTAGCTACTCCAAACACATACACTGGGAGCAAAGCTAATTTAGCTACTCCATATACACAAACTGGGAACAAAGCTAATTTAGCTACTCCAAACACACACACTGGGAGCAAATCTAAATTAGCTACTCCGGTTATATACGTAGGTACATATATACATACAGGGTTAATTTTAAGATGTGATAAATTTCGAAGTAAGCTATAAGGTGCAATATTTTAGTAATTTGTGAAACGTCGCGTTGATCATTCTCACACTTATTCAAATTATCGCATTTTTAATAGTCGCAGTAACTACTAGAGTAATGTTCATTAAGGGGAATAATCTGGGGTTCAACGCAGTTGAGTACAAAGCTTTAAGTAAAGCATAGTTGGCTATATTTTTGTTGTGTGTAAAATTTAAAAAAAAGATGATATTTTTTTCTTTTAAATTGGGTTGATCGATTTCACGTTTCCGACTAAAATTTAAGAAGTGTTGAGAGTGTGGTCTGTATGTGAACTTGCTGTTGGTACTTTACTTTTTTCTGCCTCGTTAGATAATAGGAGGCAAAGTAATAATATTAAATGAGTCTCGAATCGCTGTTTTGTCCGGATTTAATGGTCTCAAGTAAAGTTGTTTTCAGTTAAGTACTTCCAGTGAAAGATCAGAGTCTTCGGGAATGATCTTTGTCGGAATGTGGAGTCTAGTCAAGTTTTCATAGTAATATATAGTTGTAACGAACGATCCTCGCTGGGTATCGATGTCTGATTGTAATAGCTTTGTTACAGACCTCGCGGTTAGGTGTTAGATGCCAAGGAAACTAGTATTCCAGGACCACCAACAACAAATAAAAAGAAGCTGTGGAGGGAAGGACAGATAGCAAAATATAGCTAACAATAGGAACAAAGAAACAGTAAGGACAAAAATCAACGTAGACGGACCACTAAAGTACAAAATGGCCGATGCACATGACAAGGTTATGGATATGGTGTCCAGATACATACCAACGTTATCTGGAGAAAGAACGCCAAAACTGTCAAAGGAAGTTCACCGTTTCTTGAGCTGCTGCAAAGATCTTTACGATCGTTTAAAGGCCAAGGAACAGCCAATCTTCATGAAATGTGTAAGATATCGGTTGTTACATGACGCATATTATCTAGAAAGTTCAGAGGAGTCGAAGGATTTTGAGGCGTTGCAGCAGACAATTCAAACTGCCTATATGCCAAAAAAAATCGTACTGTGAGCTGCGAGCTGAAATGATAGCATGCGTACAAAGGCCCGGTGACGACATAAAAGACTATGCGGATAGAGTTAAGGAGCTACTGTGTCAAATCAAGGCGGCAGTTTCGGCTAAGTATCCAGCAAAGACGGGGGATTGATAGCGGAATTGGAGGCCGACGCAGTAGCAACTTTCAAAGCCGGTGTAAGCAGTCAGTCCACTCGGGTTTACCTAACCGGAAAAAGGTTTAGTGCATGGGAGGAGGTTCGGGAGGAGGCTCTCTATTTCGAAAAAGAGTCAGAAAGGCTTCAAGCTATGGCTCCAGGTGTATGGAAAAAGGCACCAGAATATTACAGAGAATCATCACAGGAAGGATGGATGACCAGTAATTTTAATGTTGAAAGACAGAGACAGTCCCACATACCTTTTCCATCGATACGGAGGCCAAACCAATCAGGAAGGAACTGGGAAATTCCTGCTAGGGCAGCACAACAGCCCCGTGTCCCAAAGCAATGCAGTAAATAAATCAGTTAAAATCCAATAAAAACACTCGCGTAATTCTGAGACAATACCTTATTTCACTAGGCTAATTCCACTATAAATTTACTAAATGGAGTTACGACTCCGTCGCCGATACTTGTTAACCACTCGAATTACAACTGAACTGATTGAACACCGAACCGTTATCTTTTATCAAACTAATTTCTAACTGCGCAACCCGATCTATCGAAATGACCGTGCTCACCTCCATTCAACCAGGCGGAAGCGACTTTGACCCAGTGACCAGCGCAATACCTTGCAATCATAATTACAAAGTATTACGCTAATCACTGCCGACAGCGGGAGCCCCCAATACTGCATGTAAACAAACAGTGAGCCCAGCTGAGTATTTCACTATGCAGCAGTGGATGTTACAGTTTTCAAGTAAGCAATTCGCAATCGCCAGGCATTTCACTGTGCGAAGTAAAATGCTTAGTTATTGCAAATCGTTTAATTAACCGTACACCTGCTGCTAGCTCGAGTCGTGATGTCAGAATTTCACCAATTGAATATTGGGTCACGACACTATCTTGTGGAGCCTAACCCCATAAAAGTTGCATCGAGCATCATTGTTGGCAATACTTTAGTGAAGGCAGAAGGTGCAACATCCGAAAATGAGGTGCAACTAAAAGAAGGTGCTATAATTGGAAATTGTGAATCCGTTTACCAAATCGTCAATTTAGATACAGAACAGGTTCAAAAACTTCTTTCGTCCAGTGCCTTAAGTGAATAACAAAATAACGATGCCAAAGAGGTGATCGATGAATTTTCGGAATTATTTGCAATGAATGATGACGACTATGGTAAAACATATCTTGTCCAGCATCGAATCGATACAGGAGATTCCAGGCCCATTCGACAGACACCACGGAGATTGCCATTAGCCAAACAACCAGAAGTTGCAGACATGATGAACTCCATGAAAAAACAAGGCATAATAGAGGAATCTAACAGCCCTTGGACATCGCCGGTTGTTCTGGTTAGGAAAAATAGGAAAAAGGATGGCAGCACCCGATTCTGTGTAGACTATCGCCAACTAAATAACGTGACGAGAAAAGATAGCTATCCATTACCAAGGATTGATGACACGTTGGATACCCTTTCCGGAGCGCAGTGGTTTTCCACGCTGGAGTTAAAGAGTGTTTACTAGCAAGTGGAAATACATCCCGAGGACCGATAGAAAACATGCTTTCTCAGTTGGCAGTGGCTTATGGCAATTCAAAGTAGTGCCATTTGGGTTATGTAATACTCCAGCCACATTCGAACGGGTAATGGAATGTGTTCTACGTGGTTTAACCTAGAAAACATGTTTTGTCTTCTTGGATGACATTCAAGGAGCATAAAAACAACTTACGGGACGTACTTCAAAGACGCAAAATTGAAGCTCAGTGCGAGTAAATATGCTCTATTCAAAAACGAAGTTAAATATTTGGGGCACATAGTTTCATCACAAGGAGTAAAAACCGATCCAGAGAAGATCGAAGCCGTGGAAAATTGGCCAGTTCCCAAGGACAAACATCAATTACGGAGTTTTCTTGGTTTAGCTACCTACTACAGGTGATTCGTGAAAGGTTTTGCAGATATAGCAAGAAGCCTACATCAACTTACAGAAAAAGGAAAGCCGTTCATATGGTCGGATAAATGCAACGAAAGTTTTGAAAATTTGAAGCAACAGCTCTGTGAAGCTCCAGTACTTCACTATCCAAATCTGGGAAAAACATTTATGTTAAACATGGATACCAGTAATGAAGGTATTGGTGCAGTGCTTTCGTAGGAGGAGAATGGTCAAGAAGTCCCAGTACCTTACTATAGCAAAGCACTTTCAAAGTCAGAGAAAAATTATTGTGCTACAAGAAAAGAGCTACTTGCCATTGTAAATTCAACATAGCATTTTCAGACAGAAATTCATCCTTCGCACCGACCATGCAGCGCTTAAATGGCTTCTGCAGCTTAAGAACCCTGAGGGACAAGTAGCGAGATGGATAGAGCGACTCCAGGCTTATGATTTTGAAATCCAACACCGAAGAGGTCCTTTCCATGGAAATGCAGACGCCTTTTCACGACGTCCATGCAAAGTTGAATGCAAACATTGCGCCCGGGTGGAAGAAAAAGAAACAACGGCAACTATACAGTTGATAACAGTGGAACCATCTACAGGTTGGGACAACGAGGACCTGAGAACAGCACAACGAGAAGATCCGGACATTTCATCTATTCTCGCTTGGAGAGAAGACAAGGAAAGACCAGACTGGAAGGATATTTCGAAACGGAGTGAGAAGCTGAAAAGTTACTGGGCTCAATGGAACTCTCTTCATGTTGAATGTGGTATATGAAAACGCAAGTGGGAAGCACCTAATGGCGAATCTTTCCGAATGCAGATAGTCGTGCCGGCATCAAACGTCAAAGATGTTTTAGAGTAAATGCACGGTGGAACATCTGGAGGACATTTGGGAGTGAACAAAACCATTTTCAAGATACGAGAAAGGTTTTATTGGCTACATATGCGAGAAGATGTGGAGCAGTGGTGCCGCAGATGCACTGTTTGTGCTGCTTGCAAAGGGCCGCAACACAAAATCAGAGGAGAAATGCTTAAGTATAATGTCGGAGCCCCCTTTGAAAGGATAGCTGTAGACATCGCTGGACCTTTTCCAGAAACGGATGGCGGTAACCGTTATATATTAGTTGCCATTAACTATTCCAGTAAATGGTTTGAAGCTTATGCAATCCCTAATCAAGAGGCAACCACAGTTGCGGAACAAATAATAACGAATTTTGTCAGTAGGTTTGGTGTTTAACGGCTTCAACAATAGACTGAGCGATTTGCTATGGCACACGTTTTGTGTTTTTTGTTATCAGGGTTCGAGCATCCTTTCTCAACCAATCATATTGTTGCGAGCGGGGCCTTTGGTTCGTTATTTAAAACACAATATCAAGTATTTAATATACAAGTTCTTTATTCCACTTTCTAGTCTTATAAAATTCACAATCCTTCAACCAGTCAACTCAACTTAAATAATCGCTAACACTGTACTTTCAATTATCGCAAACCAATTACAACACTTTCGTTTCTTTATTACTTTCACTTGTTAATACCGCAACGTCTAAGACAAGACTTGCATCTCTCGTCCACATTTGAACGCTGTTATCTTCCTTCTATATTTTTTTTAATTCTTCCTCTTTTTTTACCTGTACTCTTTATTATCTTCCTTCTATCTTTCTTTTAATTCTTCCTTTTTGTTACCTATTTATCTTACCCTTTCCACAGACATGAAAAGTTTATCTTTCCTTCCTTCTTTCTTTCTTTCCAGTAAGCCTCTTCCTCGGTTCGCGGTTTCTGCGTCCTTCTTCTGGTTTTAATATTTTTTTTCCTGAAATGCAAAAACGATTAGTACCTCGACTTGGCAGGAAAATGTAAGGTATGAACAGTTTGCAAGGAATTTTACGCGTGAAGTTGGTCATTGGGAAATTCGAAAAGATCTATGTAACTACACGTCCGAACTGTGAATCAATCATTGTTCAAACTTCTTCAGCCTATTAACATGAATTCACTTCAACTTCCGCCCTTGGAGTATTCTTAGGTTTTCAGGGTTGTGTATGTATATGACTTCGTAGGGTCCCTTAAAAATAGCTGACAATTTTCCCACCCTAGCTAAGTCTCTAACCAGAACCTTATCTCTCACATGAAAAAGTTGACCTCTAGATGAATTATGGTAGTACTTTTTCGCCTTCTCCTTATTTTGCCGTAAATTATTCCGTGCTAATTCAAAAGACTTCTGTAACTTGAATCGCAGCACAGAATGATATCTATCGGCGTTATAAAGTGGTTCTGGTTTACGCATCAAATTGCTTCTGACACAAACCCAAACAGAGTCTCCATGGGCGTAAGCTTAGTGCCCGTGTGTACGGTGTTGTTGTACGCGTGCGCCGCAGTTCTTAGAAATTCATCCCAGTTCCTGGGCTCTGTATCCACAAAACTCCTTAGATAATTAGCCAAGGTCGAATGCTGTCGCTCTACTGCGTTTGACTGCGGGTGGTAGGTGGTAGTCTGCAATTTCTTGATCTTTAACAATTTACATAAGGATTTCATGACTTCACCCGTAAAATTAGTCCCTTCATCAGTCACTAATTGCTTGGGAGTCGTATATCGACTCAGTATTTGGTCAAATAGTGCACGGGCTACCGTGTTGGCTTCCTGATCGGGTACCGCCACGAAATCCACAAATCGCGTCAGGTAATCCATTATAGACAGTATATATTTATTGCCATTATGGCTTGTAGGTAATGGCCCCACGAGGTCAACGTATACCTTATCGAACGGCTTTTCCGACACTTCTGTTATGACCAATGGCATTTTAATGGCTCTAGAATGCTTATTTCTTTGACATTGCCTACATTTGCGAATATATTTCGCTATATCATTCTTCATTCCTTTCCAGCGATAGAAGCGTTTCCCCCTGTTTAATGTTTTGTTTCCGCCGAAGTGTCCTCCAAATCGGGAATCATGATAATCCTTCAATATTACCTGAATATCTTCCTACCATTCTCTTGGCCTCCTCAATATCTTTCCATTTACTCTTGGGATCTGGGGTTTTTTTCTCTTCAGCCTCTACCTCTTGCTTCTTGGCTTGTGCTCGTGTAACCGCAATACAGCGAGATTCTTCCTCTTGGCTGGTGCCTTCCACTGGCTGTGGTATCCTGCTCAGGGCATCCGCATTACCGTTCTCCTTTCCCTTCTGGTAGATAATCTCGAAATCGTACTCAGATAATTTCTGATGGAATCGTACCATGCGTGATGTAGTGTCCCTTACCTTAAAAATCCCTCGGAGCGGCTGATGATCTGTTTTAATTTTAAAATGCCTGCCGAGAAAGTAACATTTATAATTTCGTACCGCCCAAACAATAGCAAGCATTTGGCGCAGCCGGTAAAAGTTTAAGTGAGGTATGGTGATTTTTGTTTTTGGTGTTTTTTTATAATAATTTCTTTTTGGATAATTAATTTTTTTTAGCGGTTTTTAGGTACTGTGATTTTTCAAATTAATTTTTGTTATCGTGGGAGTTCACGCTTTTCAGCTGCTCCGTTATAAAGTTTCTTTTCTTTTCAGGTTAAATTAAGTCTTGTTTTTGTGGTTTTTAGGTTTTTTTTTTGGTGAAATTAAATTACAAATTACATTTACATCATTTGAGGAGTTGATCTTTATCAGCAAGTCAACACAAACATACACTGGGACCAAAGCTAAATTAGCTACTCCAAATACACACACAAGGAGCAAAGCTAATTTAGCTACTCCAAATACACACACAGGGAGCAAAGCTAATTTAGCTACTCCAAACACATACACTGGGAGCAAAGCTAATTTAGCTACTCCATATACACAAACTGGGAACAAAGCTAATTTAGCTACTCCAAACACACACACTGGGAGCAAATCTAAATTAGCTACTCCGGTTATATACGTAGGTACATATATACATACAGGGTTAATTTTAAGATGTGATAAATTTCGAAGTAAGCTATAAGGTGCAATATTTTAGTAATTTGTGAAACGTCGCGTTGATCATTCTCACACTTATTCAAATTATCGCATTTTTAATAGTCGCAGTAACTACTAGAGTAATGTTCATTAAGGGGAATAATCTGGGGTTCAACGCAGTTGAGTACAAAGCTTTAAGTAAAGCATAGTTGGCTATATTTTTGTTGTGTGTAAAATTTAAAAAAAAGATGATATTTTTTTCTTTTAAATTGGGTTGATCGATTTCACGTTTCCGACTAAAATTTAAGAAGTGTTGAGAGTGTGGTCTGTATGTGAACTTGCTGTTGGTACTTTACTTTTTTCTGCCTCGTTAGATAATAGGAGGCAAAGTAATAATATTAAATGAGTCTCGAATCGCTGTTTTGTCCGGATTTAATGGTCTCAAGTAAAGTTGTTTTCAGTTAAGTACTTCCAGTGAAAGATCAGAGTCTTCGGGAATGATCTTTGTCGGAATGTGGAGTCTAGTCAAGTTTTCATAGTAATATATAGTTGTAACGAACGATCCTCGCTGGGTATCGATGTCTGATTGTAATAGCTTTGTTACAGACCTCGCGGTTAGGTGTTAGATGCCAAGGAAACTAGTATTCCAGGACCACCAACAACAAATAAAAAGAAGCTGTGGAGGGAAGGACAGATAGCAAAATATAGCTGACAATAGGAACAAAGAAACAGTAAGGACAAAAATCAACGTAGACGGACCACTAAAGTACAAAATGGCCGATGCACATGACAAGGTTATGGATATGGTGTCCAGATACATACCAACGTTTTATGGAGAAAGAACGCCAAAACTGTCAACTGTCTTGCGCTGCTGCAAAGATCTTTACGATCGTTTAAAGGCCAAGGAACAGCCAATCTTCATGAAATGTGTAAGATATCGGTTGTTACATGACGCATATTATCTAGAAAGTTCAGAGGAGTCGAAGGATTTTGAGGCGTTGCAGCAGACAATTCAAACTGCCTATATGCCAAAAAAATCGTACTGTGAGCTGCGAGCTGAAATGATAGCATGCGTACAAAGGCCCGGTGACGACATAAAAGACTATGCGGATAGAGTTAAGGAGCTACTGTGTCAAATCAAGGCGGCAGTTTCGGCTAAGTATCCAGCAAAGACGGGGGATTGATAGCGGAATTGGAGGCCGACGCAGTAGCAACTTTCAAAGCCGGTGTAAGCAGTCAGTCCACTCGGGTTTACCTAACCGGAAAAAGGTTTAGTGCATGGGAGGAGGTTCGGGAGGAGGCTCTCTATTTCGAAAAAGAGTCAGAAAGGCTTCAAGCTATGGCTCCAGGTGTATGGAAAAAGGCACCAGAATATTACAAAGAATCATCACAGGAAGGATGGATGACCAGTAATTTTAATGTTGAAAGACAGAGACAGTCCCACATACCTTTTCCATCGATACGGAGGCCAAACCAATCAGGAAGGAACTGGGAAATTCCTGCTAGGGCAGCACAACAGCCCCGTGTCCCAAAGCAATGCAGTAAATAAATCAGTTAAAATCCAATAAAAACACTCGCGTAATTCTGAGACAATACCTTATTTCACTAGGCTAATTCCACTATAAATTTACTAAATGGAGTTACGACTCCGTCGCCGATACTTGTTAACCACTCGAATTACAACTGAACTGATTGAACACCGAACCGTTATCTTTTATCAAACTAACTTCTAACTGCGCAACCCGATCTATCGAAACGACCGTGCTCACCTCCATTCAACCAGGCGGAAGCGACTTTGACCCAGTGACCAGCGCAATACCTTGCAATCATAATTACAAAGTATTACGCTAATCACTGCCGACAGCGGGAGCCCCCAATACTGCATGTAAACAAACAGTGAGCCCAGCTGAGTATTTCACTATGCAGCAGTGGATGTTACAGTTTTCAAGTAAGCAATTCGCAATCGCCAGGCATTTCACTGTGCGAAGTAAAATGCTTAGTTATTGCAAATCGTTTAATTAACCGTACATCTGCTGCTAGCTCGAGTCGTGATGTCAGAATTTCACCAATTGAATATTGGGTCACGACACTATCTTGTGGAGCCTAACCCCATAAAAGTTGCATCGAGCATCATTGTTGGCAAGACTTTAGTGAAGGCAGAAGGTGCAACATCCGAAAATGAGGTGCAACTAAAAGAAGGTGCTATAATTGGAAATTGTGAACCCGTTTACCAAATCGTCAATTTAGATACAGAACAGGTTCAAAAACTTCTTTCGTCCAGTGCCTTAAGTGAATAACAAAATAACGATGCCAAAGAGGTGATCGATGAATTTTCGGAATTATTTGCAATGAATGATGACGACTATGGTAAAACATATCTTGTCCAGCATCGAATCGATACAGGAGATTCCAGGCCCATTCGACAGACACCACGAAGATTGCCATGAGCCAAACAACCAGAAGTTGCAGACATGATGAACTCCATGAAAAAACAAGGCATAATAGAGGAATCTAACAGCCCTTGGACATCGCCGGTTGTTCTGGTTAGGAAAAAGGATGGCAGCGCCCGATTCTGTGTAGACTATCGCCAACTAAATAACGTGACGAGAAAAGATAGCTATCCATTACCAAGGATTGATGACACGTTGGATACCCTTTCCGGAGCGCAGTGGTTTTCCACGCTGGAGTTAAAGAGTGGTTACTAGCAAGTGGAAATACATCCCGAGGACCGATAGAAAACATGCTTTCTCAGTTGGCAGTGGCTTATGGCAATTCAAAGTAATGCCATTTGGGTTATGTAATACTCCAGCCACATTCGAACGACTAATGGAATGTGTTCTACGTGGTTTAACCTAGAAAACATGTCTTGTCTTCTTGGATGACATTCAAGGAGCATAAAAACAACTTACGGGACGTACTTCAAAGACGCAAAATTGAAGCTCAGTGCGATTAAATATGCTCTATTCAAAAACGAAGTTAAATATTTGGGGCACATAGTTTCATCACAAGGAGTAAAAACCGATCCAGAGAAGATCGAAGCCGTGGAAAATTGGCCAGTTCCAAAGGACAAACATCAATTACGGAGTTTTCTTGGTTTAGCTACCTACTACAGGCGATTCGTGAAAGGTTTTGCAGATATAGCAAGAAGCCTACATCAACTTACAGAAAAAGGAAAGCCGTTCATATGGTCGGATAAATGCAACGAAAGTTTTGAAAATTTGAAGCAACAGCTCTGTGAAGCTCCAGTACTTCACTATCCAAAGCTGGGAAAAACATTTATGTTAAACATGGATACCAGTAATGAAGGTATTGGTGCAGTGCTTTCGTAGGAGGAGAATGGTCAAGAAGTCCCAGTACCTTACTATAGCAAAGCACTTTCAAAGTCAGAGAAAAATTATTGTGCTACAAGAAAAGAGCTACTTGCCATTGTAAATTCAACATAGCATTTTCAGACAGAAATTCATCCTTCGCACCGACCATGCAGCGCTTAAATGGCTTCTGCAGCTTAAGAACCCTGAGGGACAAGTAGCGAGATGGATAGAGCGACTCCAGGCTTATGATTTTGAAATCCAACACCGAAGAGGTCCTTTCCATGGAAATGCGGACGCCTTTTCACGACGTCCATGCAAAGTTGAATGCAAACATTGCGCCCGGGTGGAAGAAAAAGAAACAACAGCAACTATACAGTTGATAACAGTGGAACCATCTACAGGTTGGGACAACGAGGACCTGAGAACAGCACAACGACAAGATCCGGACATTTCATCTATTCTCGCTTGGAGAGAAGACAAGGAAAGACCAGACTGGAAGGATATTTCGAAACGGAGTGAGAAGCTGAAAAGTTACTGGGCTCAATGGAACTCTCTTCATGTTGAATGTGGTATATGAAAACGCAAGTGGGAAGCACCTAATGGCGAATCTTTCCGAATGCAGATAGTCGTGCCGGCATTAAACGTCAAAGATGTTCTAGAGTAAATGCACGGTGGAACCTCTGGAGGACATTTGGGAGTGAACAAAACCATTTTCAAGATACGAGAAAGGTTTTATTGGCTACATACATTTGCGAGAGGATGTGGTGCAGTGGTGCCGCAGATGCACTGTTTGTGCTGCTTGCAAAGGGCCGCAACACAAAATCAGAGGAGGAATGCTTAAGTATAATGTCGGAGCCCCCTTTGAAAGGATAACTGTAGACATAGCTGGACCTTTTCCAGAAACGGATGGCGGTAACCGTTATATATTAGTTGCCATTAACTATTCCAGTAAATGGTTTGAAGCTTATGCAATCCCTAATCAAGAGGCAACCACAGTTGCGGAACAAATAATAACGAATTTTGTCAGTAGGTTTGGTGTTTAACGGCTTCAACAATAGACTGAGCGATTTGCTATGGCACACGTTTTGTGTTTTTTGTTATCAGGGTTCGAGCATCCTTTCTCAACCAATCATATTGTTGCGAGCGTGGCCTTTGGTTCGTTATTTAAAACACAATATCAAGTATTTAATATACAAGTTCTTTATTCCACTTTCTAGTCTTATAAAATTCACAATCCTTCAACCAATCAACTCAACTTTAATAATCGCTAACACTGTACTTTCAATTATCGCAAACCAATTACAACACTTTCGTTTCTTTATTAGTTTCACTTGTTAATACCGCAACGTCTAAGACAAGACTTGCATCTCTCGTCCACATTTGAACGCTGTCGATATGTATAATCATTCCTGTTGTGACAGATTCTGCATACAAAAATCTGAGCTTCGCGAATGTCTTCGCTGCGGCAGATAGGTATGTACTTCTGGTATATGAATAAGTTTGCTGCATTAGTACAATGCGTCGTTGAAATGTTACTGATGATGATGTACACGATTTGGGCTCGTTAGGTACAAGAAATTTTATGTAAATATGTGGAAGTCTCAGCTACTTATGTACTTCTGGTACCTGAATATGCTTCTACAGCGAACTTAATGCGTTAATAATCAAATAAATACATCTCGTGTGCTACTTGTCTCCATTTCAATCACTTATTACAGTACTGAGCTGACGCCCAAAAAACGAAGAGTAGGTAAGTACTATTGAAACGATATTCCGTGGATGAAAACTACTAAACTACTAAATTATGAGCATCCAGTTTATTCGCCCACACTTGGGGAGCCCGATCAAAGGACAGAAGAAAAGCGTCTACTTACTTGAGTTTATTGTACCTCGCTACCTTTTTTCGTCCACTACTTGAAAAGCCGCCTCTTCGTTTCCTGGTTTCCACAAATTTCCATCGATCGCTTCACTTGATGTTAGTACGGTGCTCTCTTTCGCATCTTTTTTGGTTTCTTCAAACTTTATTTTCCTTGATCACTATTATTTTCTTTTGATTTTTTTTTGATTTTTTTTCCTTTTTTTATATACTCCGATTTTCTTACTTCTTACTTTTACATCCTTCACTTTTATTTTTCACAAACGTCTCGTTTTTCTTTACCTCAACCTTATTGCAGAAACACATCCAGGCCTCGAGGCTTCCTCGAGGTGTTGTCAAAATTTCCAACACGGGTTTTGAAATGATGCAGCACAAAACCAAGCCTGCATCTAGCCTCAAGGCCTAGTCGCAAAGCGCGCTTTGCTCAATGTTGGAAATTTTTCTCTCTCAGGCCTACTTCTGTCAACAAATGTACTAACAAAATTACAATGACAGCACCGAGGCTGGTGGTATCATTTTGTTTTCATTTCTCTGAGGCAAGCCTTGAGGCGAGCTGCGAGGAAGCTTGAGAGAGGCCAGGCCTGAGGCTTGCTTGAATGTGTTTCTGCCTTTACTTTTTCCACACCATTCTAGAATCACGTTTTTTCTTCCCGACCTCCCGGATTCTTCTTCTTGTTTCTTCCTCTTTTTCTCGGGCACTTGTCCCAGTCACACTTGAATCGTCGAGTCGAGTCTCGTCAGCAGCACATTCGCCGTGTGGCCCACGCTGTGTGCTGCTGCTAGCCGTCGGGTAGCATACTGCTGCCTGCAGTACGCTACGACCATAACAGGGCAGGGTTGTCTAGTCCACCACCTGTCCAGATAACACTGAAAAATGGTCGACTGAGCTAGCCGGTATTAAAACATAGGCCTCATCGCTGCGGGCGCCCAATGTGTGACTCGACCCACGACCTATGAAAGCATTGCCAACAGGGAGGCTGTACTGACGAAGAAGATCGTCCAAGGCTTGCTCAAACGGTGCTGAGCATTCTGAGTCGGAGTCACATCCCCGAAGTCACGCCAGTCCTTGAACAGAGTTTGACATCAGTCTTGTCATTGAAAGCCAGAGGTACACCAACAGGCTAGTAACCCAAAGAATCCAGTCGGCCAGCGCCCCTCTGTCTTTCTCCACCAAGATGAGTCGGAGAAGCCTCTACAATCAGTAACCTAACCAACCGATTTCAGAGCCTCTTCCGCTCCTGCCATCTCCCTCCCATCGCAGTCTCACACTCGTTCAAGGGTGTCTCCCTAAATCATCGTAAAGGTATGTACATTGCCGATATTAAAATTTTCAGAGACATTGTGCAAGTGGGATTCCTACGGCGGTATAACCTTCGTAGGGTACCATGTGGGAGGGGTTATGACGCATTGTCAGGCGAGGACGTTTGGAAAAGTGAGTCTACTAGCATTATTCCGGCCGCTAGACTAGGAAGGTCCTAAGCTGCACATTGGCATCCTGTGGTTTACCAGTTAAGCTGGTCGGATGCCTTTTCAGGGCTGCCAGGATCAAGATCTATAGCAGCTAAGTATAACAGTATTCCAGTAACATTGGTCTCGATCAGGGCTTGATGTCCTTTGCGTGATAGACACCTAATGTTTCCTTTTCTTGCTTTAATCCGACACTTTAAAAACTTACGGCTTAAGTTTCCACTAACCTGTTGTTGGAAATTACTCTGTATGAAATTACGTCTGTATACCTCTTGACCAATTCTAAAACTAACAGGCTTCGCTCTAAGATTATAAGCCCTTGAGCCCTGTTCGAACGCGTAGTTCATATCTTCCTGCGCTCTCGCATGGATCAATCTTAACTTGTCTTCAGCATCTACTCTTAAGGCTTCATTCAGTGTTCCTAAGCTCCTAAGGATGGAATAAAAGCTCGCGTGGTTAGTCAATTGTTGGCCGAATAGTACTCTGTAAGGTGAGAAGCCAGTTGCTTGATGTATGGAGCTCCTAAGGGAGCTAGCGATATGGCTCAGCTTCTCATCCCATTTAGTGTGCTCCTTATCAATGTAGGCTCTAATCACCGACAATAAGGACCGGTTCACTCGTTCTGACGCGTTGGCTTGCGGTGAATAGAATGCTGTTCGCGAGTGCTTGACGCCATACTTTTCCAAGAGTTTGGTGAACTGAGCAGAGCAGAACTGAACCCCATTGTCTGCTTCAATAAATTGGCACACATTAAGAGTAGATGCTTTCCTCATCAGTTTCACAATCGGGAATTTGGAGAAATGGTCAAGGATTATTAATATACAGACATTTCCATTCGTTGATCTGGAAAATAGACCTAAGAAATTAATATATATCCTTTGTCAAGGTCTTTCTGTCACAAACTTAACTTCCATTGGTGGTCTAAGAATAGTATTGGTGGAATTGGTTTCTTTACACACGTCACAGGCGCCTACGTAATTTCTGACATCGACTGTCATTCGAGGCCAGTACAGATGTCGTCGTAAACATTCCAGGGTTTTCCCTATTCCTCCATGTGAAGCTAGTGGCGGATCATGCGCTCTTGCAATAGTGTCCGAGACAAGCCCTCGTGGAATCCAAAGCTTCCAACCCTCTTCCTCCTGGATTGGATCGCCTGTTCTTGGATCAGTCCGGATATAAACGAAGTCATCCCTGACGCAGAAATCTGGTAATTTGTCAGAAGTTGATTTAACCTTTTGCCTCAGTTCCTCATATTCCAAAGAATTGAAATATGGAGAACTGAGGTCAACTTCGGGGCCAGCATCTTCGGAGGTATCAGGCTGTCACAGTGAATTCGCATCAGGGACAACGTTCAGGCTTCATTTTCGGTGTTCAATAGTGAAGTCGAAACCCTGAAGCTTCAGACTCCACCGAGCAAGTCTACCGCTGAGATCCTTTTGAGACATCAGCCATTTCAAGCTCGCATGGTCGGTCACTATCTTAAATGGCATAAGCTTTATGAAGGGCCGGAACTTCTGCACACCTAATAAAGCTGCTAAGCATTCCTGCTCTGTGACGATGTAATTGTGCTGTGGTGAGTTCAACTTTTTTGAGACGTAGGCTATCGGCCTCTCGTGGCCATCGTCATCTACTTGCATCAGCACTCCACCAATACCTTGTTGGCTCGCAACACACTGGACAACGAATGGTTTGGTGAAGTCTGGACTCACTAACAACGGAGCAGAAGTAAGTTTCAGCTTCAAGAATTCCACAGACGTCTGGGATTCAGATGTCCATTGGAACCGACTGGGATTTTTCAAGGTATCTGTAATGGAGGCAGTGAGATCAGCATAGTTCGGAATGAATCGTGGATACCATCCCGCCATACCTAGTAGGCGTCGGACCTGCCGAACAGTTTTAGATGACGGATAGTCAACTATGGCTGAAATCTTATCTGGGTCAGTTCTTATTCCTCCTTTCCCGACAATAAAACCCAAGTATTTAGTTTCTTTAATACAAAACTTGCTCTTCTCAACGTTGATAGTGAGGCCAGCCTTCTACAGACAATCCGCTACACGGGATAGTAACATGAGATGAGAGTCAAAGTCTGATGACAGTATTAATAGATCGTCTAAGTAGATCAGGACATTTTCACGAAGATGAAAGGGAATGACTTTATCCATAAGGCGGCATATAGTTTGAGGAGCGCTGCATAGGCCAAAGGGCATCACTATGTACTGATAGAGAGGATGACCAGGTACGGTCTCAGTTCTGAACATGGATGCAGTTGATAGGCGTGAATAGTAACTTCTTTCGCTTTTTTTACTTGATTGAACTTATAGTTAAACCAAGAGCGATTTTCCTGTTGTTGAGACCTGCTGTAAGAATAAGGAATGTATTCATGCGTGCCAAGACTAAGTATGTCACTAAGTGGTAATGTGCATTCATCAACATCGCTGGAAGAAAAACAGACCGACCAATCTATTTCTCTAAGATATTGATTGAGAATTTCCCAATCAGCATTTAGATTTTTTGTTGACTTAACGTTTTAGCTAAATATTCTACTATTGTATTTCACGAAATAATAAATTTTTTTTTCCAAAATAAATGTCTTGCTTTCACATTAGCGACATCGTGTACCATCGGTGGTACATTGAGAGTTCGGCTTTCAGACACAAGGCAGCGTTAAGTACTTTTCTTCCTGGACGTTAATTGTTTTCGTGGTTATTTGTGAATTATTTATTATTTCAAGTAACACAGATATGTTTTTTTTAAATTACTATTAATATTTTACATACTTTTAACAACATTTAAAGAGTGTACCACGGGTGGCGCACGACGTCGTATAGAAAACGATCTCCATAATGCTCATCGTGTACTACGAGTGGTACATGGATTTCAGATAATTTATTTACATTTTTCACAATTCTTTAGTTCTAATTCTGTCTGGTAACCAAAAGCAAAAGTCTAACTCAGTATGCTATGCTTACGACCTTGTTACCTATAAATCACCAACAGTCAAGACTTTTTCAATATTTTTGTTTTTCTGTTAGAAATTGTGTGTAACTAGACCATAACTAATTAGTTTTGCTATAAACAAATTGAAATGGAAAATGAAGAAATTGAAGCCGCTATATTACAAGAGGAATCAATTCCGGACTTTTATGGTTTGGAATTTTCTTACATACCCTCATAATCTGATGATACAGACAGTAATAGTGATATTGCAACTGACCTTGGAAGCAGTGAAGCTGAGGAATTGGACGATATTTGTATTACTGTTCCTTCTCTATCAGATGAATGGAAAGAAGCTAGATGTCTAGTGCGAGAGTTCAACTTTGTTGAAGAAAACGGTGGCTTTGCGATGTAACTTAGGTTGTACTGATCCTTTCGTATTTATAAATTATTTTTAAGTGATGAAGTGCTGAAGCTTATTGTGACAGAAACAAACAGATATGCTGCGCAATTAATTCAATCGCACATCATCAGTCGCCGTTCAATTATGGCAAAATGGAAGGACAGTAATGAAGAGGAAATCGCGAAAGTACTTGCGGTTGTTTTAATAATGGGTATTTGCCCTGCTTCCTGTATAAGATTATATTGGTCGAAAAACCCTACGTACAGAAATCCTGTTATTGTAAAAGAAATTAGTATTATTAAAATGTGTGGAAAAAAGTGTAGATTCGAAGAAGCTATAATGAAACCTCCAGCAATTATAGCTTATAATAAAGAAAAGAAAGGTGTATACTATTCGGACCAAATGAGAAATTATTATTCGCCATTACGAAACACTATTCAGCGGTGTAAAAAAGTTGGATTTGAGCTTCTCCTTGGTCTAGTATCGTCAATTCGTGCGTTATCTTTAACAAGTATATCCACTCAACAAACAAAGTATCAATGATAAATTTTCGAGAAAAAATTATCGAAGGCCTATTGAAGAATGTCTAGGAAACTGCAGTCTCAAATAGCACTGCTCCGCTGACAGTGCTAAGCGCTTGATTTTCACCATATCAAAGTGAGTAGAAACTCTTCAAGAATTTTACTTCTTAAGTATTTAGAAACCACTACTCGGCAATCTCGCAAAACGCATCCTTTTTCCAAATTTAATTCGTTATGGAAATTAGAATATCGATTTAGTTCATTATCGCATAAGACTTTTGGCCATCCATTCCTTATTAATTTGACTACGTTCCTTAATAAATATATTACCCTTTCTGTTTCCTCAGTTGTAGCACATGCATCAATAGGAATATTTCCATCTTCATTTATATAATTTAAGTGGACGGCTATTTCTTCCACCTGTTTTTTCGTATCTTCACTAGGAAGAAACCGCGAAAAAAATCAGCTGTGTTTTCCGAAGTTTTATCAAATTTAATATCAAAATCATAGTCTGATATATTTGGGGTATCCCCACTTTTGGTCCAAATATCGATGTCAGTGGTTTACAATCGATTCTAAGTACAAACTTCCGCCCATATAGGTACTGATGAAAATATTTCACTCTTCTCTTTTCTTGAGGAAATACGTGCGCTAATATGGCACCTAAACCATAGCTGCTAGCATCCACTGATAGTTCTACAGGCAGGTTTTAATTATAATGCAATAATACTTCTGTACTGCCTGTAGTCAGAGCGTACATGCAATAAATGAAAGGTATAGTGAAATTTATGCCACTGGTATAAAGCAAGTGGTTTTTATTTGTTTATTCACTGCACTAAATGTTTCACCTTCAATAAATACTAAAACTTGAGAACTGCAAGATATATATATATATATATTATAATATAAAAAGCTGAAACCAATGTTTATTAAATGATTAATATATAAATTTGATTTACACAACTGTAGCAATTGACTTGTGCTCACCTGATCGATATGTAGCAGCTGATTTACTTGACCTTTTATTTGACTGAGGTGTGGGATGAGGATATTCTTTATTGCAGTCGATACCCACAATAAAGTGGATTTGTTAGGAATTGTGTTATTACAGTCGAAACCCGCAATAAGACTCTTTATTACAGTCGATACCCGCAATAAAGTGTTTTGTGTTAGTGATTTTCTTACTACAGTCGATACCCGCAGTAAGACTCTTTATTACAGTCGATACCCGCAATAAAGTGGTTTTGTTAGTAATTGTCTTATTACAGTCGCGACCCGCAATAAGACTCTTTATTACAGTCGAGACCCGAAATAAAGTGGTTTGAGTTAGTAGATTTCTTAGTACAGTCGAGACCCGCAATAAGAAACTTTATTACAGTCGAGACCCGCAATAAAGTTATTTGTTAGTAATATATTATCTCAGTCGAGACCCGAGATAATATTCTTTAAGTCAGTCGAGACCCGACTTAAAGTGAATGTTAGTATATATCTTAACTTCAGTCGAGACCCGAAGAAAGATTCTTTATTTCCGTCGAGACCAGAAATAAAGTGTATTGTTAGTAATATTTTTTACTGCAGTCGCTACCCACAATAAAAAACCTTTAATTTAATCGCTATCTAAAACAAACTCCTTAATCCAGTCGGTACCCAGAATAAGAATATTTTATTTTAGCTGTCAATTAAACCAAGTATTTAATTTAGTAATAAAATACATACTAGGAAAAATCACTAGGAAAGAACACAATGGAATAAAATTGCCAAGTTAATCACTGCACTGCTAAATCACAAAAGAAATCGAATCAAGTCAAACTGCTGTTTATATAGCCCTTGCTTGCACACGACACCAATGATGGAGTAGCAGAGGCGCATGATCACAAGAATTGGCCGTGATTCTGTAATTTTACGGTACTAGAGATAAAATATGCATAGCAACGAACCAAAATGAATAGTAACAAGAAATTTAAAGCAACCCATGCTGCTGTGTTAAATTGAATTCTGTATATTTGCAACAAATGTTATATCTATCACGTAGAGAAGAAATTCCCGTTCGATAGTACTTATAATGATGATAGAGCTGCAAATTGATCTGCTTGATCTGATTGTATTTGTGCCATGCACTGTATGCTACATAACACATGCTTGGTTAGATGCTGTACCTATTTTAGGGAAAATTTGTAATTAGATTGAATTTGTTTTGCTTTTAGAACTCAATTTTAGCATGGTATTTTTGCATATGTTCTTTTTCAGCAATTGTTTTTAGCACGAATCTAATTGCTTCAATCATATGATAAGAATTTTAATTTGATCTGCTCAATGAGGCTATTTTGTTGTATTGTATTTGTGCAATGTGTTATGTAGATGACAAATACATGGCTTTGTTGTTGTGTACCAGTTTTTTGATTAAGAGTAATCAAATTAGATTTAATATTCCTAAAAATTTGATGCTTTGTTTTCAGGATGTTTTCCTTTTAAAGTAATCGGTGAAACCACAATATATTCCAACCTATTTGGTTCGAACAACTTCCGTTGAGGTAAGTAATCTTTTAACTGATGACACTTCTGTGATTCTTTTTCAACAGCTGGTATAGCGGTTGTAAGACCTCGGCCGGACTAGGCAAAAATTTTCCGTAATTGTACCCAAGAACAACTGCAATTGCTTTACGTTTTGGGGTTGCCTCTACATCAAGTATTGCTTTAACCTTACTTGGAGAGATTTTAAGACCATATTTATTTATGACATAGCCTAAATACTGGATAGATTCCTTTTAAAATTCGCACTTACATTGTTTCAATATAAAACCTGCATCTATAAGACATTTGAGCATCTTTTCTAACTGTCTATCGTGCTCGGCCTTAGTTTTCCCCGACTCTAGAATATCATCTAGAAAAGCTGCTACTCCGTCTAAATTACAAAGCAATAGTTAAATTTGTTTTTGGAAAATTGCGGGTACAGTTTTGATTTCATATGGACAACGAGTATAATTAAAAAGCCCTAAAGCGGTTGAGATTGTTGTTAGATTTTGAATAGCTTCCTCCAGTTCTATTTGTTGGTAGGCCGAAGCGAAATCCCATCAGGCTTAAAAATAGGAACTATTCGTGCTCCCCACTCTGACCATTTTACTGGAACCAATACTCCGTAATCGCTTAATTCCTTAATCTTCTTTTCTACTTTCGGTTTAACACTAAATGGCAAAGCCCTAGGTGTATAATATTTGGGAATAGCGCCCTTCTTAACATATAGTTTAGCTTTCCTTAAGAGATACCTTCCAAGATTACTTGTGAAAACTTCTGGGAATTTATTTGACAGGACATTAACATAATCTGAATTGTCAACGCAAATTTTACTTATTCTGAATTCTATTTGGAAATCCTTCATAAAATCTCTTCTTAATAATATCAAGCCATTCCCTTTGACAAAATAAAAGTCTATGTAACGCAATTTTCCTCTAAAGCTAACTCTTAGGGAACATTTTCCTTCTGGTGTTATCTTCTCGCCAGTGTACGCAATCCAGTGTATTTTACTTGGTTCTAAAGTTACTTCATCGAAATATTGATAAAATTGGACCGAACTATGCAACTGACTGCGGTCCCACTGTCTAATTCAGCGCGCATATTTTTATTACTTATTGCTATTCTTAGTACTGTTGTACCATTTGCACATTTTATATTGAAAATTGATTCTTTAAGCGCATAACACGGAGTACCATTCGTTTTTCTGACAGTTTTATCTGTTTCGAATTCGCTTCGACAAACCATTTTAAAGTGCCCTTTCTTACCGCACTTATTACACTTAAAATTTTTAGCTAAATGATTAGTGTACCCACAGCAAAACCATGCATTTCTACTTTTACTTGGAAATTTTTTATTAATTATTTTTTGCTATTTATTACTAGGTTTACAAAATGTTACCTTATGTACGCGTTCCTGCTTAATAGCTACTATATTTCTACCAGTTGTTGCTGCTTCTGTTTCCAATGCCAAAGCTACTGCTTTCGTAAAGGTTAATTCCGATGCTTTTTGTGCAAATAATTTGTCCCTAATGGGTCCCGTTTTTATTCCAACCAGGAACTTGTCTCTCATCTCTATCTCGATATTAGTGCCAAATTCGCATGGGACTGTTAATTTTCATACCTGACGTTCCGACTCATGTGCCTTTTGTGTTTCTATCGTACTGGAAGAATAAAATATCTCTCGTTCTACAAAAACTGACTGCAGATTCTAGATGATTGCTGAGGGCTTCCGTTAGTTCCTTAAAAGAAACTGATTCAAGCTCTTTTGGATGACACAAATTACTTAGCAAGGCGTACGTTGGTTCACTTATCATGGTTAATAAAACTGCTCGTTGCTGCTGATCAATCTTAATTTCGTTTGCCGTCAAATACTGCACTAACATTTTCCTGTACACTACCCAGGCCATGTTAAAATGATCAAACTCTTTGATGATTCCAATGCGATTGTTCCATGATATTTTTTATTTTGTTTTCCTCGTCGCCACTCGCCAGTTGTGATATTTAGACTTATTTGGAAAACGAGAGCTTTAATAAGTAAAAAAACGTACTTAACAAATTTAATTATATATTAATACAAGAGGATGTTTCCCGATTTCTTTTTACAAACAATAAAACAAAATAAAAAACGTCAAATGGCCCTTGGTACACTGACAAAAATAAGTATTTGGGAAGGAAGTGTTTCCATAAAATTATATTATGCTTACACCAAGATTATAATTTCCCACCACTAATAACAGTTTGCAGAATATACTTGCAGTGATAAAATGTTTCCTCCAATTAAGTAGTTTTTGTTATTAATATTAACGTATTTACATCAAACACTTTAAGTGTTTCCATGCAACATTAAAAAATTCGATGATGTCTTATGCGGCTCAAATAATTACATTAATTGCTGGAAACACTCGCCTTATTTGAAGGAAATAATATTCAAATTGAAATAATGGAGATATTAGTGGCTAATATCTCAAATATGTGAGACAAGTAGTATTTTTTCATCTTGTTTGCCGTAAACACTTCGAATTGTAAATACTTGTATGCAATTATAAAATGATTCATACAAACATGGATTAATTCTCACAAATATTTATCACTTGCCCCAAAGTGAGTAATTGCTTAGTTTGGCACGTGCTTCTGTTTCAGTCATTTTGCAACTGATAGTCAAAGTGTTTGGACTTATATTAGTGCACTGCAGTGAAAGCAGTGAATGATGGAAGTAGCCAAAGCGAGCTTGCTGAAAATCAAATAGAAACGGAAGGAAACCTCAATATCACCAATATTTTTCAAGAAACTTCAACTAACAATAATGGTGAATGTTTATTTTATTATTTTGAAAGATTTTTATAGACTTATCAATATCAATACAATAAGTATTGTCAATATGACTAAGTTTATTCACGTATCTAATTATGTATATGCGTCTAATAATTTAAAATATCATCATTCTTCATGTTTCTATTATGAAACTAATAAATTTTAATAAAAACAAATATTATTTGCACAAAAGAAAACTTCGAGATGCAAACAGAAGTCGAAGACTTGGGAGTCATCGTTTTAACAGAGGCAAACTTCCAGGCATCACCTCCAGCAAAAGTAATTAGAACAATTTCTTGCTTTGGAGAAAATGAATTTTTGAATTTTACCAAAAACAATGAAGTAAAACATTACACTTGGAGAGTAGAAGTATGACTTTAGTTTATTGTATTATCAGGCCATTAATATCCAAAATTTTATTTAGGAGATTCGTACGCATTTTGAAAAAACCATCAAGGAGATTTTGAATAAATATGATAAATGGCTCCATTCCTTAACAAATCAAGATCGCATCGTTATTTCAAAAACCCTGATAAATTATATATTGAACCGACACCCTGAAATAGTGTAAGTACAGAAATACGACATATTGAAACACTTGCGCCAATAATTTAAAAGAATTGTTTTGTTTTAGACTAACAAAAGAAGACTTTAAACATTTGACGAGAATAATTTTATTAATCTTTAATAAGGCAACTGAATGTAGAAGTGTTTACTATATCCCTGCAGAATTTGGACAAGCAGCAAAGGGAAAGCTTTTCAATGCTTATTATAACAAAAACAAATCTTCATCTCAAGCTGGAATCATCATACGTAAAAATAGTTCATAGGGCTGATAGCTTGACAGCATTGTCGCCACCCAGCCACTGCAACAAGTTCAAGTCAGGAAGTTGACTCAAGTATTGACTTCAGTATAGATTTTCTGGAAAAAAACGTCTCACCCTGGGAAAAAGTAAAGAAGAGTAGAGGAAAACCCATATTAGACGAAGCCCATTTTGAACTCAAAAATAACCACTGCAGAATATATTGAAAAGTTTCTGGGTCTCGCTAAACCAAAAGGATATGAGTTGGTAGGTAAGTTTATATATAATTACAATTCTGATATAAAACCATATTTCCATTGTTTCAGGCTGAAATAGATGCTAGCTTACGATATTCTTGTATCAAACGATTTCAAGATTCAGACCTCGCAGTAGTAACATTTACTATTATAATTATAACTCACTTATGCGAATACAAAATATTTCTTTGAAAAACATATTTCTTTAACTTACCCAGTGTCCAAAAACAGTATACATAGTGGTAGTGATCATCTTGTCTGATACTACATATGTATTTTCGTTAGTGCTTTTAGAGAGAGCACAATAAAAAATTAATATTAAGTGATACTATACGAATCTTTATAATAGTATTTGAATTAACTATTTCATCCTGTCGATTGAAACATATATTAATATGCAAAAAGATTTGGTAGTGTCAACTATTTTTAAAATATTACAGTAGCAAAATCGGAGACCATGTAAACCACTCTTTGCTATATTTATGACAAACATGGTATTGTTTGCAGGTATTAACGAATGAATTAACTATATTTCATTAGAAGAATTTTATGTTATTTCATCAAATACTTAATTATACATATATTGCAAATAATTTTGTTTTGTTAGAAGGACTTAACAGCTTATATCAACCAATAATTTAATGTGGCGAAATAAAAAACGCTCGCCCTAAACACTTCAGTCAAAAGTATAATTCAGATAAAGCTACTATAATTGTTTGCTGTGAATTATTAAATGAACCAATGTAAACAATTGTTGATTCCCATAAACCAGAATTGTTTTCTTGAAATAACATTTCTATTTAGAGCGAAATAACTAATATATTTGTATGAAGCAATAATATTTTTTGTCGCAAGAAGAATCCCAAACACTTATAGTGTTTCCTGCTAAATTTGTTTGGGCTGAACACTAAATTTTTTTGAGTGTAGCTACACATTTGACAGAATGACAACTCTTCTTCTAGCTAATAGAATAAGTGAGTCTCCGCTAACGCTCTTAAAACCAAAGCTTACTTCACATTACACTATAGTAGTATTTTCTGAAATTATTGCTAGGTTAGATGATTTACCCTAGGGATTTTTGAATTCAGCTAAGTATGAATAGTAATTAATTAGATGGGCAAGTTTGTTTAAGCATAGCATCTGCGGTGCTGAGGCCTATACAATATTCCACCCAAACCCTGAGCTTGAGCCGGCAACATTCTATGATTTGTCCAGTGAATACGTCGCACCTTCTTGGTTACATTACGAGTCCGTGGAAACATATGTAGATGGGTCATAACGCCATCCAGGTTGCGCTACATCCATTAAAACCATATTTCAGAAAAAAGACCTCAACTAATATTTTGCAGAAACTTTAAAGCTTCCTTCGATAAATAGTGTATTTTTCATGGGCTTGCGATGTGTACAGTCTGAGATATAAGTTTTTGAAGTTAAACCTACCAAGCAAAATTCGAACCTTTCTTCAAATTTCAAAAATCGTATCTCCGTCAAAAATGGAGAAAAACAAAAAATATTTCAACAAAGTAGGTACTATTAACAACAAAACCAACCTACCAGTGGCGTCGCGTGGATTTGTGGCGAGCGGAAGCAATTAGATTATAATTTTACAAAACCGTTAAATAACCATATGTTATTGCAGCGCTTCTAATAAATTATAGGGTTTCTGTACTCGATTAGACTCGACTCGGACAGAGTTGTGGTAAATCAATAATTGAACCCCACTAGTTCTTGTGGATTAACTATTTTATTTAATTAAAAAAAGGTTATATATTCATCAAAACTTTTCACTGCTTTTCAAGCCTCTACCTAGCGATGAATTGCAATTGTTTCTTTGACGCTTTTTTCAATGAAGCAATTCAAAATAAACAAATCTACTGAAAGTTATAGTAAAAACCTCGACAGGTTACGTTCTGAAAATTACATTATTTATAATTCTTGACATTCTCCCACCTAAATTAATGAAAACAACAATGAATTAATTCATCAACATTAAAGCATATACAAAGATTTAAAACAAAATTAAGGTCATTTTACTTTTACAAATTTAGTTTAGGTGGGCCCCTAACTCTTCTACCACTTCTTGTGTATTTAATTTTCTGCTTCTGATTTTCATTAGTTCTAATTTCTACCGGGTCTTCTAAATCTTCATCTTCAGAATTATTCGCTACTATTTTTTCTCTGCATATTTGGCGAATAATATCTTCAGATTGCGTAAATTTAATTTCTAAAGGAAATATTCGTTGTATTGAACTAATAAAACTCCAGTTGCTGTTTTCAATTTAACTAATCGTACCTCTCCTTCTCGTCCCGGTATCAATTGTTCCACTTTTGCTAACGGCCATTCAAGTCGTTTGACGTTATCACTTCCTACTAACACTAGCTCACCTACCTCGATCTTCTTCGGAGAAATCTTCTTGCTATATAAGATTAACTGTCCCAAATATTCCTCTTGAAATCGTTGTTTAAGCACTTGTCGTAATACTCTTCTATATTTCAATCGTCGATTAAGATCAACTGCTTCTGTCGCATCTAAATCAGCTACTCCTACCTTCTCTATTTCTTTCAAGAACATATCCGGGGTTAATGGTGTTAAGTCCAAAGGATCTTCCGATACATATGTCAACGGCCGCGCATTTATAACAGCTTCACATTCGCATAAAATCGTCTGCATTTCTTCAAAGTCTAAAGAAGTTTTGCCCAACACTTTACGCAACAGCTGCTTTAACATTCCTATTAAACGCTCCCACCAACCTCCCCACCAGGCCGCTGTAGGTGGATTAAACTTCCATCGAATCTGTTTCATTGCGCTGTATTGATTTACTTGACTCCAGTTGACACGTTCTAGAGCGTTTGCTGTACCAACGAAATTAGTACCATTATCCGTATATGTAGATGATACTAGGCCGGCCCTTCTACCAATAAATCTTCTCAGACACTGAATGAATCGGTCAGTGGACAATGAAGAAATTAGCTCTAAATGGACTGCTCGATATACAGCGCATGTAAATAAACAAATCCATGATTTCTCATACCTTTACCTTTTACGTTTAAATATATAGGTCCTGCTAAATCGATTCCAACAATCTCAAATAGTTTTGCATCACGTACCCGATCAGTGGGCAAGGGTGGGGACTGCACTTGTATCCCTTTCGACTTATATCGTTTGCATATTACACAACGATTTAAAACAGATCTTATACTACGTCGACAACCAAGAATCCAAAACCATTTTCGTAAAATTGTCATCATAGTTTGATTTCCCGCGTGGGATGAATTACGATGTATGTCTAAAATTAATCGCTCGACCACTGGATGATTTTGATTTGGTAGAACAATTGGATAACAAAAATCTTTAACGTAATCGCCATGCGAAACCTTCGTTTTTAGTCTGATGAGCCCATCTTCGTCCATATAAGGATGTAAGCTCGATAATTTATTATCTTGAGTGGTCGAAAAACATTCGTTTTGTATTAAATGAAATAATCTCCTTTCTGCTTCTATAATTTCTTCTGTTGTTAATTCGCCACAAAGTCTAAATTCTATCGAAGACGAAGAATTTCGTTTAAATCTCAAAATCCAGGCGATTAGACGTATGATCTGAGTGTACTTAGAAAAATAACGATAATACCAGTTTACTTCTTCATTTGCACATATCATCGAAGCTGATGTTACAGACCTTGGATCGAAAACTCGATGAGCAGCAGATAATATCATTCATGTCGTTTACCTTAACCATAAGAAGTAGTGTAGTCCAAGTGTTTATATATATTTAATTTATTACTTAGATGTTTTTACTAGTTTTTTTTTGTATAATTCAATTCAAGTGACTGTCCAGTTTTTCTCTTTTTATTTTTAACTTTTTTAATATTTAAATTTAAATTAACGACGAAAGGCTAAGGATAGCCTTGACACACTAAAATCACTATGATACGATAATCCTAAGCTCCTTGAGAATGGTCACAACCAATGACCGAAATATATCGGATACCTAAAATTATCAAGTGTTTAAATCACACAACCCGGGTCATATAATCCCAAAAATCCAATGCATGATAATATCATTCTTTTAGTTATAAGAATGGATGAAACACAGGAAAAGTTCCAACTTTCCAGATTTACCTCTAACGTATCACCCTGTTTATTCCAAAGTAGTCCCAGTACATTTGTACAGTCACTTTCACACAGAAGGGGAGACTCTAGACCAGCAGATTCCCAGCCTCTTAATTCGAATTTACGCTCTGCCATTATAGCTGTTGCTTCACTAATGAATTTTTTTAATTCTGTTTCGTCTTTCACACTCGTTACACAATTATCGACATAAAAACTGTTCATCAATTTTTCTACTAGAGCTGAATCATACTCTTTAGTATTTTCTGCACAATCTCTTAAAATTTTCTTCAAATGATACTGGATAACTGACCCGAGAAGGAGCGGACTGCATGAAACACCAAAAACTACACGCCTGTGTCTGTATGTTTTCATAGGACTTTGTTGATCTTTCCACAGAAATCGTAAAAAGCTTCTATCGCGGTGAAGCAAGCCAATTTGAAGAAAAGCCTTCTTTATGTCAGCAATAACACCAATTTGTACTAACCGAAATCGAATTAAATTCGATGGTATTAATTCTATTAAATTTGCACCCTTCTCTACACAATTGTTAAGACTTGGAAAATGTTTCTTTTTTACGGATGCATCAAAGACAGGACGTATTTTTGTGGTGCTATTTTGTTTTACAACATGACGATGTGGGAGATAATGTGCAGTCATAGTTAACTCTTCATTAGGAACTTCTTCTATAATTCCTTCCTGAACCCATTCTTTCACCAGTGCATTATATTCATCATAAAAACCGTCAAATTTTAGTTTCCTTATAGTAGATTCTAACCTCTTTATAGCAATATTGAAATTACTAGCTAAAGGTGGATGATCTTCTAACCATGGAAGATGAGCTAGATATCTCCCTTCATCATCAACTGTTACTGTTCTTTGAAAATGGTTTTCAGCTTCTATCTGTAGTTCTTGTTTTCTCTTCTTATCTGATGGATCAGTAATACCCAAAACATCCAAAGCCCGCAGGTCAGATATCTCATCATCTTTTAACAACATGGAGGTGACCGTCACTATCTGATTGTGATGTTTGCAGAACCGAGCCCATTATTGCCCATCCCAATTGGGTTTCTATTGCTACTAAACCACACGAAAGTTGATGATGTCTGCCTGTAAGAAGTTTACCCGCCATGTCTGCACCGATTAAAATGGGGGGGGGGGGTCTATCTTCGAAGTCCATCAACTGAATATTATACTGTTGCAATTCTGTTGTCCAAGCACCAGGTGTAATTTGATTAATTCTCTCACAAATGAGTGGTTGATCTAATACTTCAAAACTGCAATAAAAACTGTCAGTCATATTTGTGACATTAATATTAAATATATTATGCTCCAAGATACCCGTGCTCAAACCCCCAAACAATGCATGCCGTATTTTCTCTCTTCTAATAGCTTTATAGCCCATCTCAATAGCTACGTTTCTTAACAGGTATGAACGCTGTGACGCTGTATCGATTATTGCTCTTGTTACTCGTTTATGACCATCATCTCTTATTAACTTCACTAAAAGTGTTGGTAACATTACTGCACAAGTGTTCTCCAAATTAGCTAACCCTTTATTATTTTTAACCTTCGTATTGGTTATTTCATTATTGTTCTTTTCGGAATTATTTGTCCTTGTGGAAAAATCCTGGTTTGCCTTTGTTAAGCTGTCACAAATTATGACATTATGCTTTCTATTGCACACTAAACATCTTGATTTATTCCAACAATTAGCTATACGATGACCTGGTTTCAAGCAATTGTAACAACATTGCTTTTTATCTATAATAGATCTTCTTTCTTTCAGAGTCATTCTTTTAGCTTTAATACACTCAGCACTGCTATGAGAATTTTCACAAAACACACAACCTGTATTTCCGATTGTGGTGAGTAAACCAGCGGCTGTAGTTAGATTTTTATTTGGAAGTAAGTATTTCTGATGACGTTCTTTCTTCCTTGCTTCTTCTCTTTTCATCGGTGCATTTTCAATTCCAAAGCCTGACAGTGCCAATGTTATTTTTTGCTCGTTTTCTAATTCCTTTCTTAGAAAACTCATCAATTGATCTAATCGAGATTTGGAAGTACTTTCGTGTGTTAATGTATTTTGCTGGCTACCATGTTCAGAAACATTTCTGTTCAAATCACTTCTCTGCCACGTGCGTAGAATATCTTCAGGAAGACAGGATTCCACTAATGGCAACAACATGGAAGCACACTTTTCCGTCGTTACTTGTAAGGTTTCAAGTGCTCTCAACCGGTTTTCTAACTTATCGTACAGCGACGACAACGACACTTTTTCTGAAGAAATGGTATTTTGCAAAACTAGACCCAACAATTCTCTCACGTACACCTCCACCAACAGATTATCCCTACCATATCGATCTTTGAGACACTGTAGAGCTTGAGAATAGTTTTCACCAGTTGCTGGAAAACTCTCAACTAAATTTCTGGCTCGAGATCCGGGTACTGTCGCTTATATTAAATATTGAAATTTATCTGCACTATCAATCAAAGAATCCTCATTAATGTTCTTAAACTGAGCCCAAAATGGTAACCATTCTTTGAGCTCACCACTAAATTTCTTTAACTCAAGTTGTGGTAGTTTGAAAGGTCGTCTACTTCCCTGAAGTACGCTACTTTGTACAGATAATACTTGGCTGGTAGTCTCCATCTGCGCTGTGGCTTCTAACGCAGCAACTTTCGCTCTGGCCGTATTACACTTGAGATCATATTCATCACTTGAATCTATCTCTTTTTCTAGAAGATCTTGAGTAACACTATCATCCTCTAATAATTTCTCAATCATGTCCATTAATCCTCTAATTTCAGGTAAATCTCTCTCTTATTCAGAAGAAGCTTTTCTAATTTAACAATCGCTTTTGTGAGCGATGTTCTCTGTGTAGTACGTGCCTTTTTATCCTTTTCCATCTTCTTAATCCACGTCCTGTCACGGTCGCCAAATGTGGTAAATCAATAATTGAACCCCACTAGTTCTTGTGGATTAACTATTTTATTTAATTAAATAAATACAAGAAGGTTATAAATTCATCAAAACTTTTCACTGCTTTTCAAGTCTCTACCTAGCGATGAATTGCAATTGTGCACTTTTTTCAATGAAGCAATTCAAAATAAACAAATCTACTGAAAGTTATAGTAAAAACCTCGACAGGTTACGCTCTGAAAATTACATTATACATATATAATTCATGACAGAGTAGTTACTCGGATTCGGGACTCGACGAGTCCAAGTTTTAAAATTAAGCAAAGACCAGGAAATTGAAAAGGTAACCTACGTATGTAGGAATGTTCTGATCAGTTTCGAGATTTATGTTTTATTTATTTTTTAATTATACACATTGCTGCGGACATTAATAAAGACTCGTCCTCACTTTCCATTATTACTGAATAAAGTCAACGTTTACCCAAATAAAATTAAAAATAGAAAATGTTAACAGCTAATCAAACTGGTGTAAATTTGTTCAAATTATCTGAACGTAATCAACTTATTAAATTCAACTGCCATCTTAAAAAAAAAAGAAAAATAACAACTCTTCTTGTTATAACCCTCATGATGACCTGATACCGGTTAGCGGTTACAGTGTATGTAAAATAAAAATATGTGTGTACGTTGTGGAAAAAACAAAAAGTGTTTTCTTTTCAAGTGTTATCTATAAAATCTGTGAATTGATCGATTCAATAAATAATTCTAATTTTTACAAATTTTAGTAATTTTTTTTTTATATAAAAACTTCAGCTATAAGAATCGTTATTGAACTCTAAAATATTAAACGTTTTTGGTTATTGATGTTAGCTTAGATTTATATCCAGACTCGAGGTAATTTTATAACTGCTTCTCTTCGATAGTTTACAGCAAAGGACATATAGAATGGCTTTAGGGAAATTAATTTTTAATGAAAATATTTTGAAGAAATTTTTTGTCGCAATTTTTTATTTCCTTTCATTTTTATTTGGTTGAATTAAATTACATCGAAAACCTAAGGGAAGCAATGCTTCCAAAGACGCTACGCCACTGAAACCTACCTGTGAAATTTTCTCAAAATTTAAGATGGTCGATGCACAATTTTAGACTATATTTGACGATTTTCTGTCGAATGAAACCACAGGGACTCAATTTGCATCATGTCATACATACAAAATGCGAAATATATAATGCGGGACAGTTATACCAAAGATAACATAAAAAGAAGATAGGACACGGCCGAACAAAATTAGAAATTTTCAGTGGAAGAAACAGTTACTGTCATATACTTTCGTCTTTTGCAGGAATGGGGGAAAAGAACTTGGCTATGCACTTTTATAGTGCAAGTGAGACAACGAGTTAAAAACAAAAATTGAGGGAACGTAGGAATACCCGAATGACAAAACCTTATTGAATACCTTCAAAACCCTTTCAAAGTATTCATAATAATGTACATCGGGTCACACTACCTCAATTTTTTAACACTCGGTTTACGGACATTTTGACATATCTACCTACGAGAACGCGTCAAGTGACGCATTAACGAAATCGTATATTTTCTTTAAAGAAAAATAAATTAAGAAACAATGTAACTGTAGGCTATAAACTTAAAATGAAAAGGTAAGATACATACAGTGGAGGAAATAGCTATAAAGCCGTCAGAATTTTTATATCAACCCTTTTAAAGAAAAAAAAATTGAAACATCCTGTGTCGTATAATAATTTTATATTTCCATTCAAAAATAGAAAAAAAATGTACCTTAATATCAAGAAAAAGAAGAACAATAAAAATCAGTTTAATTTTAAGGGAAATAAATCCAATTAATTAATTAATAATTTATGTGTATCAGTCTGAATGTAATTTGCATAAAAAATTACTAAAACGTCTTCACAATATGACTACTACTATGCTATCTTTCAATATTGTTATAAGTGGAATCCCGAAAGATTCCGCGAGGAGACAAAGACTTGTGTTACCGTTGCTGCGTGCAGGAACAAAAAGAGAAATTTAGGTGTAGAGGTTGTAGGTAGATTAGCAGCAGATATTGTGAACACTATAGTCTTACGATCCTTTGTTACGGAAAAAATGTACTAAGCCATCGACGCAGGGTAGTGTAGGTGTGAAACCAGCATGGTACGTCGGTGCCCGAACAGGTCAAAACATGCATCGTAGGATTAGAAAAAAGGAAGGGTTCCTAGGTGTTTTTTAGGCATGCATTTCGTAGGGAAGCATGGAAGCACTCGGATCGCAATCGATGCTTATCAGAGTAGCACATCCGGAGAGATGTACTGCTGATTGTTTGATTGAAAAGGGTGGGACGCTGCAGGGGGTCCCCGAACGTGGGCCAAAGCAAGGCTCATTGTTCACCCTCCAGATCCACGTGCAAACGCTCATAGGTTCTAATCGAACGCTCTTATAAAGATAAGTATTGGCCCCCAGCCCTCGCTGCCGACTTCCGCAACTCATCCAGGAGGTGAGAGCGGAGGATCTATATCGCTTACTTGAGAGTGCCGGACAGTGACAAAGAAAGTGAGTCACCTTTTCGGATTCCTTTCTGCAACCTCTGCATATAGGATCCTCAACAAGTCTCATCCTGTGAAAGTGATCCTTGAGAAAGTAGTGCTCAATGAGAATAAAAACTAGAGCTGGCTAGCTAAGTTCCAAGAGCTTATTATTGTGTCGTGCCCCTTGAGCAATCGAATTAACGAATCCAATAATTAAAAGCGATACTCGAATTTCTTTTAACACAGTTTCTTTATTAAACCATAAACCAAACTGACCTATCTTAATAATTCTAAAAGCAAAACCAATCTGAACCGAACTGTAACTTGATATCGCGATGAGTGATAACGGAGCGGCTAAAAGATACTACAGGCACTCGCCAGTCCAGTCATTGGTCTTTTATGCACCAATAATCGGAAGTAGACTTTACTTAACAACGCGGATGTAAACAAACGACAACAACCTTGCCGTTTGTTCTACCGGTTGCAGCACCTGAGTCGCTCAGTAGTAAACAATCGCTTTACATAATAATTACCACGCTAGGTTAATTATTATTGTAATCGTCGATTGCTTCACTAAGCGCTCATCGCAGCCAGCTGTTGAGCTAATCAGCAAAATAACCGACAGTTGCAGAACAGTACAATGCGACGTTACTGTTTAGCAATTGCTAATTATTTCACTAAAATGCGCCCTTGGCTGCTGGAAGAATCTTCAGTATATTGGGCCATGACAATTGGTTAGGGATGGGTTTTCCCCACAGTTCCTTTGTAGAACGTGGAATGTATTATTACATTTGAAGCTCTTTGCGGCCAGGGAACTGCAGAACACTGCAAGAAGCCTTTGATTACAGGGTATGGACATTATTGGATGTATCTTGTTTACATATTTCGCACTCGCTTGTTCTTATATCACTATTTCGTCAAATTAACGTACATCTGTAGAAATTGTTGTACCACATAGAGAACTTCAATATTTCAAAACTTTTGAAACAAAAAAACCTCAATATGTAATTCCCTTGTTATATGGATAAAACTTATAGGTGGATTATTTCTCGTCTACAGCAGACTGAAATTCATTTATAATAATTTCAATGAATTTCTCAAATGCATTGAGAATGCAGAAAAATCAAACTTTTCGACACAGCGATCAGAGTGGTTATCTCCGATCGCCTATCATAGAAGTTCGATGATAGGGTCCACCCAATTGCCCATATAACATTATTTGTCGTCTACAGCAGACTGAAATTCATTAAAAATAATTATGCATTCTCAATGCATTTTAGAAATTCATTGTACACGGACTTTAAAAAGGAAGTAAAATTAAGTTCGAAACTGAGACAGATCGGGCAACTCCTTCGTGGTCTTGCCATACAAAAATTTCGTTTTCCACTATATATTCGGACACTGCCTGGGAACACGTCAACATAGAATGCGTCGATATAGAGAGCTGAAAGTTGGTACATGGTGTTCTTATAATAATAGCAAATAAAATTTCATAAATGGAATAAATCGGGAAACCCCTTCTTGGTGTTGCCATATAAAAATTTAGGTTTTTTACATATACTGTGAAAACGATCAGTCCTAGACATTTTTATTGTACTAAAAACTTCTTCAGAATGCGAAATCCTATAAAATTCTCAGTTTTTCTTTCCTTCGAACCGTTCTAGAAATATATGCGAAAAAAAGCTTCAAAAATCAAACTTGCAAGATCGCTGACCATACGAAATTTAATACGGGCATTCATCTAGGGTATCATAAGAATTGGTTTTATACCAATTCTAGCTTTTTTACTTGTTATGTCTATACTCTTCTTCGTTTGGACGGTCCTGGTTCACAGTCTTCCTGCTCGGAATATTCATCGAATTGTGGAGATTCTTTAACCACATGAGATGATTCTTCAATGGTCGAATCATCCTCATCAGCCTCGTTGAGTAGGAGTCGACTTTGGCTACGTTATTACATGTTTGGCCACTGTAATTGTGGCAAATTATGGAACATGCAATCCCTGCTTTTCTGAACCCACAGAAAGCTTCGCATTTTCCCTTGCAATTGCATGATATGACCTTTAAAAGCTCAGGTGGCGAGGGTTCAGCAGTGCTGAAAATTGGTTTAAGTTCATGATTTGTTCGTCGCCAACCGCATTCCTGAGGATCCTTGTAAAACCCGAGCCACGTTTGCACCTTGACATCCGTACGGAATATATGCTGGCGTACTACGTTTTTCGTTGGTGGGAGTAGCGAGAGGTGGTTCAATTTATTTTTAGACACTGATTTAGCGAAGCA
Organism: Dioctria linearis; assembly: GCA_963930735.1. NCBI lineage: Eukaryota > Metazoa > Arthropoda > Insecta > Diptera > Asilidae > Dioctria > Dioctria linearis. Next base: position 208,711,721 of record OZ005740.1, read on the forward strand.
TTGCAATCGTAAAACATTTAAAGATTTTTCTTGCTTATTGCGGCCATATAGGCGTATGAGGAATTGTTCTCCTGTGGAAGTCAGAATCTCCGGATTGAATTTTTCTTGTTTGAATAATTCCACCGATGACCGTAGTTCCGGATGATTTTCACGAGTGTTGATGAATTTTGACTTGCCAATATTGAAAAAAGGAAAAGTATGTTGTCGAACCGACTTATCATGCTTCAAACTAGTCGGAGAGTAGAATTTTGCGAATGTATTTCCCTTTGCTGGTTTTTGAAAGCACACGTTTGTTTTGTCCACCGTTTAAAACCAAAAGATCGATGTCTTTGCCAACGGTTTCAACAGAGTCATAAATCGATGCCGTGGTTACGATAAGAATATCTGCATAAAAGCCTGTTCAACTTTGATTCGACTTTTGCAAAATAACGGCGAAGCATTTGTATAAACTTATCTTTGTTTGTGTCTCTTGCAAGAAATTCAATGATTATTCCGAGCAGGAAAACTGTGAACCAGACCGGCGAAACGAAGACGAGTATCTATAGATATTAAAACGGACCTCCATCCATTTCCATCTTCTAAAACACAAAACCAATTATTTACTAATAAATTTCATGCGTGTGATTAATAATTTTATTGTTTTATTTATTTATATTGTACCTACTTTAATAATTTCCTCTTGTTCAGTCCACATACATGTCAATGCCGGTTCTGCATGATATATCGTAGAATTCCTGCATCCTGAGATGCAAACATTTGTCCTAAAAACACAAAACAAGACCCCACAAAGAATCATACTTTATAGTAAATAAACTCTCTGAACAAGGGGTTTCACCATCCGAATCCCTCCTACAAGATATCCCGGAGTTCATCCTATCTATAAATATACAAAAATTATTAATATTGTAATTGAAATATATATAATTAACAACAAATTCACCTAATCATACACCTCCAGCATATTTACAATTTTCGTAATGTCATCTAATGAAATCACGTCAGTCGCCACAATCAGAAGTGGACCAAAACGAACCAAGCGTTGCCAGGGCAAAGCATTATGGAGCTGGGACATAGCTGTTCACGGCGGCTATAAAAGGGCGGCGAGCCGGAGCCCATTCGGTTTTCAGAGTCTAGTCTGAAAGCATCCTCCACCAGAGTCTAATCTCTTTCCTATCCATTGAACAAAAGTATAATTTTGTTTATTCCTTCAGCACGTTGTAGCGGGAGTATAATTCTGCCTACGCGTTTTAATACTCGCTGTAACAGAAGCATAATTCTGCTTACATGCTTCAGCACGTTGCAGCCGAAGTCTAATTCTGCTACACCGTCGCTCTCACCCTCAGAAAATCCTATTCTGTACTTAAATTTGTCACCATCTAATTCCGAAGAAGTAAAAACTTTCTTCTTCTTCTTTCCAGGAACAAAAATAAGGGCAGGGAGTATGGGCACAGCAGCATGAATTTTTTATTTTGAATTTTTAAATTGTCGTCATTGTTTTTGTTGTTGAATTTTTTACTGAATTTTAATAGGATTAGTAGTTTTTAATAGATTTTAAGTTATTGTTGAATTTGAATTTTGAATTAAATTAATTGAATTGTGATATTTATGTTAGTGACTTTAATAAAATTTCTAAACCGGCACCCTCCCTTACGCTGACACTAGATTTCATATTGGTCCTTCAAAGCCGGATAACTCAGCTAGTTAAATATAAATTAACTAATATCACTAAGCATTCAAGTTACTCCATAAAAAATGGTTAAAAATGCCGAATCCATAATTTCTGACGATGGCGACGAGACCATCCACTCTACATATGTCAGAATTGATTGAATCTCAACCCGAGGTCAAAGAATTAATCATAGACATATATAGAAAAAACATTCAAGAGAGGGCACGAAGAACACAATAAAATTAACAGTGAAACGTTTACAAACGTTTACTGATTATTGGAAAGAATTCCAAACGCAGCATAGGGCAATTAAAAAGAGAGCGACAAAAGAAGATCTCCACCTAGATTATTTCACGAAGGAAATATTTAGCAAGGTTCAGGAGTACTACATTGAAAATGCTGCTGGCATGGAAGAGGACACAGACAGACTAACACCAGCGCCGTCTGCCAGCAATCCTCCACAGACAACACATGCCAGCACAAGCTCATCTAACAATGAAAGACTCTCTAGAATCAAGCTAACAATCTTCAATGGAGAATATTCTACATGAATCCCATTTCATGACTTGTTTAACTCAGTAATTCACAATAACAATAATTAGAACACAAATCTAATTGGAGAAGCTGAAGAGCTGCTCAGGCACTATGAAGTATGCGACGAAAACTATCTACCAGCCTGGCAGCTCTTAAAGGAACGCTGCTCAAACAAGCGAATCCTAGTCAATGTTCAATTAAAAAAATTATTGTCTCTCCCAACCATAAACCATGACAGTGCCGACAATATTAAAAGGCTATTAGATAACATAACCGAAGCACTTTAAAACTTAGAAATATACACTGAAAATTGGGATCCAATAATCATATACCTGACTGTACAAAAATTGCACCCAGACACGCACCAATTAAGGGAGCAGATCCTCGATAGTAGCACATAATAACATTAACAAAATTCTTAGAGTCTCGCTTCCGAACTCTAGAAATGATAGGAAACAGAAATACGTCATTAAATATGACACAGAGAAAAACCATTTTCACCCAAACCCACATATGAACTCTTGGATAAAACTAAAAATGCAGCGCCAATACACCCACCTACAAAAAAGATCTCTTGCAGCCATTGCAAATGTAGCCATATAATATTTCATTGCCCAACATTTCGAAATTTGACCACCGGCAAGGGCACGAACTTGTCACACATAAGCATTTACGCAAAAATTGCTTATCATCCAACCATATAACTACAAGTTGCACAAGTAACAAAAAGTGTTATCATTGTAACAAAAATCATAACAATCTGCTCCACTACGAGCAAAACCATTCGGCGACGAAAACGCAAAATCAGTACGCCCAAAATTCCAACATGGAATCCAAGCAAATCACACCCGCCTGTAGAAATGATGAACAACAAGTTCAAAATTTTCTAACGTCAAATATGAAAAGAGCTTTTCTTTCTACGGCTCTGAGCACTAATAGACTCTGGGTCTCAAGTATCCATCATGAACGAAAAAACCTTTAAACGACTACAACTTAAAGGATCTCCTACTACCCACGAATTAATTGGACTTGGCACGACACCCACTATACAGCCTTAAAACAGGCCACAGTCACAATTAATTCGCTACATTTAATAAAACGAGCAACATGCTTGTAATAAAAAAAATCACCGAACTATTGCCAGCCCAAACTATTGAAGTTACAAAATGGAAACCCATCGACAATCTCCCTCTAGCAGATCCTAAATTCGCTATTCTAGGAGAAATAGACATTCTTCTCGGAGCAGATATCTACGCCGCCATTCTCACAACGTGCATAAAAAGAGGACCTTGCAATACACCTACTGCCCAAAATACAAAACTGGGTTGGATCTTAATAGGAGCAGTACCAGAAACAAAAAGCATGCCGACGACCATGCTATCAACCCACACCATTATAAATACTGATTTAGACAATCAGTTAACCAGATTTTGGGAACTAGAGGAATGCTCCACTAGGCCCAAATTATCACCAGAAAATCAATTATGCGAAGATCTCTATAATGAAACAGCAGAACGATTACCCTCTGGGAAATATGAGGTAAACCTACCTTTCAGAGACTGTAATACCACCACAGCTCGGACAGTCTAGAAATATGACCGTCAAACAATTCTTGCAGCTAAAGAAAAGACTATCCAATAATCCAGAATTGTATAAACTATACATCGTATCGATGAATACGCTCATCTTGAACACATGAAGGTTATCCCACCGACACAACTATTACTAGAAAAAAAATCATGTGATAACACCTCATTCTACTACATACTTACCACATCACGCAGTGTTCAAGCTTCGAATTATATTCAATGCATCAGCACTCACCTCAAATGGTAGATCATTGAATGAACACTTACTGATTGGACCAACCAACACTTTGGACCACCTTATTGAGATGGCGTCTGTACAGATTTGCATTTACTGCAGATATTGAGAAAATGTATAGAATGATTCAGATGACACCTAAACACCAACATTACCAGAGAATAATCTGGAGAAATACACCAAAGGAAGAAATAAAAGACTACGCCCTAACTACAGTCACCTTAGCAAACGATGAAACTAGTAGTTACCCACTCGCAGCAAAAAGCATCATGATTTACTAAAAAATATTCCATTAAACCATCGAAAGTTAAAAGCGAATCTGGAATTTTCAGAACACAAATCGGTAAAAACTCTCGGCATTCGCTGGCACCCCATAACAGACTTCTTCTGCTTCAAAGTCAACACTCCCGAACCAAAAACTACATACACTAAACGAGCAATACTGTCTGAAGTATCATCTCTGTTCGATCCACTAGGCTGGTTAGCATAATTATAGCCAACATCTTAATTCAGAAAGTCTGGCTTCCCAAATGCGATCGGGACGACTCTGTATCCATAGAAGTATTAAAAGAGCGGAATCATTTCAAAGATCAACTGCATACCATTCAGGATATTCAGATTCCACGTTGGCTAGGCTACCAACCTAACATACACGAGATGGAATTACATGTTTTTTGCGATGCCTTCAATCATGCCTACTCAGCAGTTTTATATCTCAAAATACATCCTAATGAGGACTCCAGAGTACAAATTATGACAGCAAAAACCAAAGTAGCTCTCATCAAACCAGTCTGATTACCTCGACTAGAGCTATGTGGTGCTGTCCTGCTTTCCCGACTTATTAATCAAGTTGTCACTGATTTAGAACTTGAACAAGTTAAAATTACGGCATGGACAGACTCTAACATAGTTCTAGCTTGGTTACAAAAACATCCATCCACCTGGAAAACTTTCGTGGCTAACCATATCTCCGAAATACAAGGAAAAATTCCATTAGCCATATGGAAACACGTCCCGTCGAAATATAATCCAGCTGATATAGCATCGAGAGGAATTCCACCAAATACCTTAGCTACAGTATCTATAATGTGGAATGGTCCAGACTGGTTACACCAAGATGAACAATTTTGGCCTCAACAAACGCCAAATGTACACACTCAATTAGAGTATAAAAAGAAATCAAAGATTCTCACTACTACAATCGATGAACAAATTCCTTTGCATCACAAATATTCATCGTTTCAAATAACGATACGAATAACCGCCTACTGCCTCCGATTCATAAACAGAATACGCAAGCTAGATCCAACCACCCATTTTTATCAGTATACGAATTAGAAATGGCAGAACGATGTCTAATTAAAATGTTCTTAAACATTACATTCCCCAACGAAATCTCCCACTTACTAAAAAATCTGCCCCTTCCTAAAAAGAGTCGAATTCTATCCCTCAATCCCACACTCGACTCTGCCAACATTCTCCGAGTTGGAGGTCGTCTTACAAAATCTCAGTTAAATTACGACCAACAAAATCCTATAATACTTCCTAACAACCATCATATAACCAATATTCTTATAGATCACATCCACCATTACACGTTACATGGAGGCACCCAAATAATATTAAGCACTATACGGAATCACTATTGGTTACTCAACGCCCGCAATACGATTAGACATCGTATCCACAAATGTGTTGATTGTTTTCGGTTCAATGCAAGGCCTAATACTCAGTTAATGAGTTCTCTACCCTCAGTTAGAGTCAACACATCCTTACCCTTCTGTTTTGAATGTGGGACTTCTTGTCGACCACAGTAGCTCAATGGGATTTCCTCGACCATGAGGGTTTACTGTTATCGGTGATGCGGGAAGATTCGACCGCATGTAACTCGAAGGACCTTTCTGCGCTGTAAAACTGCAATGCAATGCGAACAGTTGCCGTAATTACAAGAATGATTTATTCAGAATGTCTCAAACTTTACAATACGATTTACAATGAATACTTGAAAGTGATTGAGTTGAATTTACAAGCCAAAAAAATAAAAATACTTGTTCCCGCAGGTCAAGAGATCAATACTCCAAGAGATTTAACCAAAAAGTGAAGTAAGAGGGAGAGAATGTCAGAAAGCAGACACTCCTGTCATTTTAATTGCGTTAGTGTCGAGAAGTTGCGCGAGATGGTGATGCGTCGAGTATAAGATTATAATGGCGCGAAAGATTCAAATTTGAATGGACTATTTTCTCAACATTCTCTCCCCGTTAAAGAAGTCATGATATATTAAATGAATTCTTTAACTAACTAGTGGATCATTGGTAATAAACATAACTTATTAACTGGACGTTTGAACTTTCCATTTTCTGTATTCAGGGTGACCACTATAGTTATGTTGTCTTGTCCCGGATGAGTTTCGATGATGCGCCCTAGTGCCGACTTGGTTGGTGGTAACTTGTCATCACGAAAGAGTGCGATGTCCCCTATCTTGAGGTCTGGTTGACGATGAAGCCATTTTGGTCGTTGCTGCAACTGGTTTAGGTAATCACGATGCCACTGTTTCCAGAACGATTGCACCATTTTTTGAATGTGGTGCCAATGAGTTAGAGGTGATAGTTTGATGTCTTCATACGTTGGTTCAGGTATAGCAGTGAGTGGTTCACCGATGAGAAAATGTCCTGGGGTGAGAACGCTTAAGTCGTTGATGTCTTCGGAGAGTGGACAAAGCGGCCTCGAATTTAGGACAGCCTCAATTTGCGCCAACAGGGTGTGCATTTCTGCATAGGAAAGGATACTGCTTCCTACGACTCGCTTGATGTGCATCTTCGTTGCCTTGACCCCGGCCTCCCACAATCCTCCAAAATTTGGTGCAGTAGGGGGAATCAAGTGCCAATTCACGCCAACCTGTGACAAAAAATTCGAAATAGTATTAGAGTGTATTTGACTAGAAAATAGCTTATGCAATTCGCTTAGCTGTGATTTTGCCCCGATAAAATTAGTAGCATTATCGCTGTACAAATCAGAAGGGATGCCTCGCCTTGATATGAACCTGCGAAGGGCGGCTAAAAAGGCATCCGAAGTCAAATCTAAGTGGAGTGCCTTTGTGCAGAAACATACAAGAAGGCAGATGTAACCTTTCATTGGCCTAGATCCGCGGGTACGTTTTGGATATATGCTGAAGGGGCCAGCGTAGTCAACTCCGCAACGTAGAAATGGACGAGATGGAATAACTCGATGAGCGGGAAGATTACCCATCAGCTGGTCACATGTTTTTGCTCTCTGTCGATAACAGGGAAGACAGCGGTTGATGCAGGATCTGGCTATACTCCTAGCTTGGAGAATCCAGTATTTTTGGCGTAAAATGTTGATTAGAAGCGTTGGGCCACAGTGTAGGTATCTCCGGTGAGTATCCTCCACTATGCGGTTGCTTAGTAGATGCTCTTTAGGCAAAATTGCTGGATGTTTTGTCGTGTAGCTCAATTTGGAATTTTTTAGTCGTCCCCCGACTCTGAGTACGCCGTTTTGATCCAAAAAGGCGTTTAGTGGTAGTAACTTACTCTTGTTTGAAATTGGTCGCTGTTGTGCTAAGTCCTGTATTTCTTGGGAAAAGGTCAAACCTTGCACCCACCTTACAAGAACTGATGCTGCATACTCAAGTTCCTTCGTTGATAGTGATCTGAAGTTGCGGTTGATGAAAGGTTGTTTAGCGTTGGAGCCAAAACGAAGACAAATGGCGACGATGCGCATGATCTTAAACCATGAGGAATGATGCTCTTAGATTTCCGCCAGCGTGTCATTTCCTAATTGCATGGCGTTTAGTGATAATTTTTCCTTTCGCCTCTCTCTATTCACCGTGTTCTGATCAGGCTTGAAATTGGTAGTGGGCCAATTTGTCATATGTTGTGAGAGCCATGGCGGACCATTCCACCAAAGTGGGAAATCGCATAGTTCCCTTGTTGCACAGTCAGCCGGGTTCTCCTTGGAGGCTATATGATTCCAACTTCTAACTGGTATAGTGTCTAAAATTTTCGCCGTCCTGTTGGCAATAAATGTTTTCCACCGACGTGGACAATCCGAAAGCCAAGCGAGGACAATAGTCTAGTCTGTCCAGGCAAACATGTTTTCGTTCCCGATATTTAGTGCCATTTTAACTCCCTTGAATAAGCGTGCGAGGAGAAGCGCACCGCAAAGCTCTAGCCGTGGCAGGGAGATTTGTTTGATCGGCGCTACCTTGGTCTTAGCGGCAAGTATGGTTGTGGTATATTGATCGTTTCCATTGCTACTTCTGCAATAGATGACAGCTGAGTAAGCTGACTCAGAGGCGTCACAGAAGCCGTGAGCTTGAAAGTTTGTTTGAATTATTGATAGCCACCGAGGTATTTTCAAACTTGTCAGGCTTAACAAATCTGTTCGTATGCTTTCCCATTGCAGGACAATATCATCTGATAGTGGGTCATCCGAATCATGTCTTGATAGCCATAGCCTTTGAAATAGTATCTTTGACAGCACTGTAGTGGGTGCAAGAAATCCAAGCAGGTCAAAAACCCTTGAAGCTTGTGATAAGAATGTTCTTTTCGTGAGAATATTTACGGCAGGTATTGCAACATCAAATGAAAATACGTCCTCCTTAAAGTCCCACCGTAGTCCCAGAATTTTGATGTAGCTTTCTGTGTTTAAGAGCTGGAGCGGTTTGGAGGATGATAATGTTTGATCTTGGATAAGTTCTGCTGAGTTCGACCTCCATTTAGTCAGATTGAAACCGGCTTGGCTTAAGATCTTGATCAGATTCCTCTGAATTTGTAATCCCTCAACTATCGAATCGGCTCTTGACAATAGGTCGTCAACGTAAAATTGATTTTTAATGATTTCAGATTCTCGAGGGAATTTTTTCTTGTTGTCGTCTGCGATTTGGAACAAGGTACGTGTCGCCAAAAGTGGCGCAGATGATGTACCATACGTCACAGTAGTAAGGCGAAAATGTTTTATGGGAAAAGTGGAATCATCACGCCAGACGATTCGTTGGAAATCAGTGTGCAGGGAAGACACCTTCACCTGCCTGTACATTTTCTCGACATCAGCACTAAAGGCTACTTTATGCTGACGGAAGCTTAGTAAAATTCTGACCAAATCTCGCTGAACTGTTGGTCCCACTAACAGTGTGTCGTTTAGTGAGACTCCGGTGGATGTTTTGCTCGAACCATCGAAAACTACTCGAAGTTTTGAGTCTCCATTGACTGTCTTAAATACCGCATGGTGCGGCAAGTACACTGTAGGCTTGGTTGTCTTAACATCACTTGCTGGAATTGCTCCCATGTGCCCCAGCGACTCATAATCCTTCATGAATTCAACGTATTTTCTTTTCAGTTCATCATTCGACCCAAGGCGTCGTTCCATTGATTTTATTCGTTTCACTGCATTGTGCTCAGAGGAGCCTAAAGTGGATTGATTAGCGTTGAAGGGAAACTGAACCACATATCGGCCTGAGCTATTGCGTTTATGGGTAGATTTGTAATGCTCCTAACAGGCCCTTTCATCTTCAGAAAGTGTGTGTGATGCCGAAGGTGGAATATCTTCTATTTCCCAGAATTTTTTTAAGACATGATCCAAATTGAGAGTCATGTGGAGACTCAATGTTGATGGAATGCTGTCTGTAGGTTCAGGTATCTCTCCAGATAAGATCCAGCCGAATATGGTGCGTTGAGCTATAGGATGCCCCGATGGACCGATAATCTTGTCAGCACAGAGTATTTTGAAAAATACATCTGCCCCTAATATTAAGTCAATCCGACTAGGCTTGTTGAAAGCAGGGTCAGCAAGAGATATGAACCGAATGTATTCCCAATAATCGCTTGGAAATTCATGGTTGGGTAACGGTCGTGTAAGCTTGTCTATAACGTATGCGTGAACATGAAGTACATTTGAATGATCAAGGCATGATGCAATTGTTAATTCTACCTTTCCCCTTGTGGGACTACTTCCAATAGTGCCAATCCCGTTTATACTAATTCTAGCGTTGTTTCGACTGAGTTGTAGACGACGTATGCAAGATTCGGATCTCAAAGATACTTGGGATCCGGTATCTAATAATGCTCGACATGCTTGGAGTTGACCAAATTGATCTTGAATCATGATAATAGCTGTAGGCAACAATATGGACCTAACGTATGGTTTATAAAGTTCGTTGGTACCATTGACAGCATTGGACTGAACGGTGGGGTTGATTGAAGATAATGTTGACTGATGTAATGAAAGAGTTGATTGAGATGGTGGATCTGTTGATTGAAGATTTTGAATAGTTCCCAAGAAGTTGTCCCTCATTTGAGCGGAATTTGACAATTCATCTCCTTCAGATTTCGTGTCAGGTTTTGCTAAGTACTGGCGGTTGTTATGTAGTAAAGAATGATGACGCCTTTGGCAATATTGGTATGTTCTCTTTGAACTGCATGAAGAAGCTGAGTGCCCGGCTCGCAGGCAATTAAAGCATAACGATTTTTCAGCTGCAAATGCTTGCCTGCCATTGATTGAGGCTCGTTTGAACTGGGGGCATGCATACACTGTGTGCGACTGGTCACAATAAATGCATTTCGTATTTGATTCTGTCGTATGAAAGGATTTCACTGCACCTTGCGTACGCGTATAACCCGAGGAACCTTTATTCGAAACGTTACAAATGTCAATGGAATCACAACGTGTGTTTAAAAATTTCATGAAGTCTTCAAAACTAGGATTTTCATTATCAGTACTTTCGCGAGACCAAAGTGACTTTGTTTCACTGTCAACCTTGTTTAGAATTATGTGTATGAGCCACGGGTCTCGTAACTCTGCCTCGGTTCCCAAAGCCTTTAATCCTCGCACAACTTCATCAGAAGTGTCATAGATTTGGCGCAAGTGTTTCCCCGAAACTTGTGAGCCTGATGGTTGATCCATAAATGTTTTAATTAACAAGGATACAACACGTTTCTTTTTACTGAACCGTTTATCTAATTTATCCCACACTTCAGTGTAGTTAGCATCCGTAATGGTGAGATGTTTAACGAGGGAGGAGGCCTCACCTTTGAGCAGACCCTTTAAATATTGTAACCTTTGACAATTTGTCAATGAACTGTTATTGTGAATAGTAGAGTCAAATAGGTCTTTAAAGGACGGCCAGTCCTTAAAATCACCAGTAAAGGGTGGTATTGAAAGTCGCGGCAATTTCACCTCATTACTGTTGAACGAATATGGTTGAGTGTTATTGGCTTGTGCCCTTGCTGGAGCGTTTTGGCCTCGAGAATTTAAGGCACTATGCCTTAACTTCAAAGTACTTGGTTTCGAACCATTCAATCTCAGACGTTTGATCTGCGTGGAGCAAAAGTTGATCTTCGACCTTGATAAACTCTGACCACGATTCTTCTACCTTTTCTAAGCGCGCACTTATAATTTCAATAGAGGTTTCACGAGTCAATTCATCGACGAAAGTTTTTATCCTTGTTAGCGTACCTTTTATGCGACCTCTTTGCTGCCGTAAGCTAGCGATAGTGTCTTCACTCATATTAATGCTTAATTAAGTTCAATTGAGTAACCTAAAGATTATGTTATATATAAATGTGTGAAATTTTAATCACCTTATTCACTGTGTAGATGCTTTAATTTATGGCACTTAACTTATTTTTAACACCACAAGATTGCCTGCGGAAGAATGCGGTGAATTTGAGTCTTTTAAAATTGGCTTATGTTTGCATGTAGCTAATTATGTGCAATGTGTATGACTATTTAGCGACATCTCACTTGTGGAATGTGCGGAATGATATTCTTTATAATGTCCCGGCGAATGAATTGCGTTAGAAATATTATTTAACTGAGATTCTTTCACTGATTGAATTAATTGTTCCAAATAAACTGAGTTGGCACTGTTCAAGAGCTCTGACTTGTGTTGATTAGATGGGCAGTGAAACGTAATTGCAATCAAAAATTGTACTTATCTGCATGTGGGTTAAAGCTGTTTGGGGCTGCTGCGAAATCCGGCCGAGAAGGATCAAAAATGTTTTGAATGTGGGACTTCTTGTTGACCATAGTAGCTCAATGGGATTTCCTCGACCATGAGGGTTTACTGTTATCGGTGATGCGGGAAGATTCGACCGCATGTAACTCGAAGGACCTTTCTGCGCTGTAAAACTGCAATGCAATGCGAACAGTTGCCGTAATTACAAGAATGATTTATTCAGAATGTCTCAAACTTTACAATACGATTTACAATGAATACTTGAAAGTGATTGAGTTGAATTTACAAGCCAAAAAATTAAAAATACTTGTTCCTGCAGGTCAAGAGATCAATACTCCAAGAGATTTAACCAAAAAGTGAAGTAAGAGGGAGAGAATGTCAGAAAGCAGACACTCCTGTCATTTTAATTGCGTTAGTGTCGAGAAGTTGCACGAGATGGTGATGCGTCGAGTATAAGATTATGATGGCGCGAAAGATTCAAATTTGAATGGACTATTTTGTCAACACTTCCAACACACTGGGGTAGATTACGGACGCCCGGTTGACATGAAAACATCAACAAGAGGAACGAAGATAACAAAAACATACATCTGTTTATTTGTCTGCCTGGCCACTAAGGCCATACATATAGAGCTCGTCTTTGAGTTATCTACACCAGCATTCCTAGCCGCCCTCAAACTATTTTTTGCACGAAGAGGACTCTGCTGACACGTCTATTCTGATCGAGGTACCAATTTCGTTGGAGCCAATCGACTTTTACCGTCAAATATACTAAAATCAAACAAAGCAATCGAAATCGATCTAGCTAGCGAAATTGCTAACCAATGTATAGCTTGGCACTTCAACCCTCCTTCAGCACCTCACTTTGGAGGCCTATGGGAAGCTGGTGTAAAATCCACCAAGCGCTATCTCTCCAAGGCATTAAAGTTACAAAACTTACCTATGAAGAACTCTTCACAGTCTTAGTTCAAATTGAGGCATGTTTAAATGCCAGACCTCTTTCCCCTGTCCAATGATACAACTGACTATAATATCATCACTCCTGGACACTTCCTAATAGGTTGTCATCTCTTCACTATATGTGAACCTCCCCCACTCAATCCTCTCCAACATCCTCTTAAGAGACAAGAGATGGCAACACATTCAATCGCTTTTCTACACCTTTTGGAGGCAGTTATCTCCATACTTTACGTCAACGACATAAATGGCAGACTGAAAAGGAAAATCTAAGAATTGGAACGCTCGTTTTAATAAAAGAAGATCAAATCCCCATAGGAAAACGACCAGTAGGACGAATCATTGAAACTCATATTGGTCATAATGATTTAGTGCGAGCAGTTAACATTAAAGCACCGAAAACTACTCTCACCCGTCCTATCTCAAAAATCTGCCCTCTCCCTTTAGAGTACAGTTCCCAGTAATAATTTTAAGATCCCCACCAGTATCCACTATTCTGTGGCAGCACCTATTTTCAAAATTACCGTTTCATTCACATATAAACAAATCAATTCAAATTTGAAAGTTGACAAGTGAACATCAGTGCGGTTTTAGTTTCAGTTTTTCGTTTCTACTAGTTTATTTTTTGTGGTTCTTTTGATTTTTATTTCGTTGTACAATGGAAGAGTTATTGGAAATTTTTCATTCCGAGTCTTTAGACTCTGTGGTTGCTGGTCTACCTCCCAGAACTTTTGGCTTCCTTTAAACCAAACAGGCCAGTTAGTACTCTACCACCAACACCAAAGAAGCCTCGCATTATAAATTCTGCCATTGTACGACCAGCACCTCACGAGGTTTTATCAGTGACCAAGCTCTTCAGGCCATTTGAAGCAATGCCAACTTCACCTAAAATAAAGAGCTTAAAAAAGAGCTCAAAACAAGCGAATGTCTGAAATTCAAATCAAGGGCAAAAAATTGTTGTCCAGGAATTCTAGTTCCAATTCGGCCACACCGTCCTGAGCTAAAGCCTCTCTCAGCAACTACAGCACAGAGTATGCCAGATTTGCAAATACCAACGCACAACAAACCACTGGACTCTATCAGCAGAGTGGAAGCAAAGCCAAGGTCAAAGAAACACGGCCCAGGAATTCGGGTTCAAGCTATCCCACGGCTGCCTACAGCATCCTGCACTAAGCCGTTTAGTATGCCAGATTTGAGCACAACTATGTCCACCGAATTAATAGAGTCCATTGGCATAACAACGACAGCAAAACGTAAAGCTAAACACTGCCCGGAAATTCATGTCCCAATGATGTCACAGTATTCAAAGCCAAAGACTGTAGCAACTTCAACACCATCAAGCTTGTCAGAAGAAATGAAAACAATCAACACTCATGTAGAACAAGTTCCTACAAAGGATTCAAGGCCAGAAACCAGGATGGCAAACCTAATAGAAACGCCGATACAACTTATGAATTCCCTGATAAATCCACCAACACAATTTAAGGATCCGGTAATCACTCCACAAAGATAATTTCATGATCTCTCGTCAACTGATGCAGAAAAACAAAGGCCAGATATACCAGCGGACACCAGAAAATTGATAAATGCCAGCCCTGATCTTGTTCGTCTATTGAAATCATCAGATATTCCGTGGGATAGAATCCGTGGCGCAAAATCCTTCTTCCGATTCCAAATACCCGGCGGCATCACTACAAAAATGAGAGAGAAAAGGAAAGGATATCACTTCTCCAAACAAAACTCAGTAAGTTTTTTCTTAAAACTTTTTATTTTCAGTTTAGTCCAACTTTTTTCGCGGGAATGGAGGATGTTCAGTCCACATACATGTCAATGTCGACTCCGCATGATAAATCCCTCTTAGAATTCCTGCATCCTGAGATGAAAACATTTTTCTTAAAAACACAAAACAATACCATACAAAGAATCATACTTTATAGTAAATAAACTCTCTGAGCAATGAGTTTCACCACCTCGAATCCCTCCTATAAGATATCCCGGAGTTCATCCTATATATAAATATACAAATATTATTAATATTGTAATTGAAATATATATAATTAACAACAAATTCACCTAATCATACACCTCCAGCATATTTACAATTTTCGTAATGTCATCTAATGACATTACGTCAGTCAGCTGGTGTCGCCACAACTTAGAATATAGAGACAACAGGAAGTGTTGATAAAAGAAAAATTTGTGTGCATGAGAGTGGATATTTTCACGTGAAGTAGGTCGGCATTATATTGAAGAAAGAGACAAATCTATGTTTACCTGTCGAACGAAGTTTGTCTAATTTGCAACAATTTTAATGTAATTTAAAGCTTGTGAAAAGTGAAAGATATTATAATTAAAAATAGTGCTATATAAAGTGAAAAGTGTAAGTAATTATCTGTTGATATTATAGTGATAATTTTCTAAGTGATGTTTAGGTATTTTCAGAATGAAGTGTTCGGTGAAAAATTGCCACAACAACACCAAGGTACGACGTGGAAAATTATTTTTTAGGCAAGTATAGTTATAAAATATTATTTTGTGTACTTTACACACCTTTTTATATTAAATAAAATTAAAAATACATAACAAAAACTATGAAGTATCGAAAACTTCCTTCATCCACCGAGATTTGTTCACGTTTATGGCAGCTGAGAAACTCCCAGGGTATGTTGGCGTAGTGCATGGAATAAGATCATTTTCGGAGGGAGCAAACACAATATTTTCAACCATATATCTTGTTGTTCCGCTCTCTATATTGATTCTATTATACGGCTTTACTGAGCTTCCACTACAGCGGTAACAGATAGTAACACAACCAGAACTTGACTACGCTAAATTTGCTTATCACACTTCTTGTACTCTCTATATTCTAAGCGCCCCAATCAGAAGTGGACCAACACGAACCAAGCGTTGCCAGGGCAATACATTATGGAGCTGGGACATAGCTGTTCACGGCGGCTATAAAAGGGCGGCGAGCCGGAGCAAAATCTCCCATTCGATTTTCAGAGTCTAATCTGAAAGCATCCTCCACCAGAGTGTAATCTGTTTCCTATCTTTTGAACAAGAAGTTTAATTCTATTATTGTAGAAGTATAATTCTACTTATAACCAGCTTCCAATTTTGTCGCATATTATAATTTCAGAGTTTAATCTGAAAATACACTCCGTCAGAGTCTAATCTGAATACCCGTCCTCTGAGGAAAAGTATAATTTTGTTCTATCCTTCATATAGAAGTCTAATTCTATTAAATTCCAAACTCCCAAAATCTAGTACTTGATCCTCCCCCCCCCCCCCCCCAATCGTTTGGCAGAAGTTTAATTCTGCTTACAGGATCCAGGACATTGCGACTGAAGTTTTGTGCACACGTTTTGACATTCGCTTTAACAGAAGTCTAATTCTGTTTGCACGCCTCAGCACGTCGCGTCGTAGCGGGAGTATAATTCTGCCTACGTGCTTACTCGCTGTAACAGAAGTATAATTCTGCTTATACGCTTCAGCACGTTGCAGCCGAAGTCTAATTCTGCTACACCGTCGCTCTCACCCTCAGAATATCCTATTCTGTACTTAAATTTATCACCATCTAATTCCGAAGAAGTAAAAACTTTCTTCTTCTTCATTCCAGGAATAAAAATAAGGACAGGGAGTGTGGGCACAGCAGCATGAATTTTTTTATTTTGAATTTTTAAATTGTCGTCATTGTTTTTGTTGTTGAATTTTTTACTGAATTTTAATAGGATTAGTAGTTTTTAATAGATTTTAAGTTATTGTTGAATTTGAATTTTGAATTAAATTAATTGAATTGTGATATTTATGTTAGTGACTTTAATAAAATTTATATTTGAAATTGAAGCTGAGTTCTCCATTTCTAAACCGGCACCCTCCCTTACGCTCGAGACTATATCCCACGCCTCTATAGTCTCTTAATTTTTTTACTTTCTGACCACCTCACATTGTGGTATTAACACGTTGTAGGTATTAACATGACCTACAAGTTTGATAATGGACATTTTTTTGATACGTATCTTCAGAAAGAAGAAAACAGCAAAAACAAGTTACAGTCTCTTAATTTTAAAATTTCTCGTCCGATATCTCAATAGCGATCAACGCTAGATTAAATATTTATACCACCTAAATTGTACAGCGTTAAAAAAGCAACAAAAAAGTATATAATCACAACTTTCGTATCATGACGGAGAGCCGAGTTATCGCAAAAAGAAACAAAATTACCCCTTTTTTCAAGTTGGCGTAGAAAGCTCGTCAGAAATCTTGGTCGACAATTTCAACTTAAGCTTTTCTAAGCCCCCCTACACAATATCCCAAAATAAGCTTGCTCGGTTCATTTATATTTTCAAAAGTGTATAATGACTGGACTGGACTATCTGCGGAACTTACGAATTTAGTCAAAATAAATATTTCTGTTTCTTGCATTCGCACATATTTTTACTCTCCTTCGTGTTCACATTTGGAACTGAACACCCATCATAAGCAATGCAAAGACATGAGTAGGTACTGGGGAACTTACAAATTTCGTCAGAATGAATTTTTATTTTTATCAGGAGAAATATATCTACGATTACGGGCTGGGTGTTCAGTGAACACCTTGCATCCTTTGATGCCTTGCCGTTGGTGCAATCGCATATCTGAGCATGTAATATGTAAACGAGCATACCTTCTAATGGTACATAAAAAGCGAAATCTCCTGTGATAAGGAGGATGTTTGCTTATGTCATGCTAGACTCAAATATACTCTCTTTGCTTGCGGAATGGGCCACTATCAGCCAGCACCTTGCTCCCATCAAAGGGTCTCAACTTGTCAGGTTGAAAACCTAGATTTTACAAGGGCAACCGCCCCGTGGCACGAAATTTGACATATAGTCAACCTAATTGGCGTGGCTCGTAGTCAAAAGCCATAGGGCCATTGTTACTCCCAGTAGGCTCTCCATGCGAAATTGTTAATTGATGGGTCTGGTTGCTTCATCCGGGCGTAATCTTATTGATATCATCTACAAATACACAGTTCCGGCGGAGACCAGAAGGAGGTTAAGATACGGCCTTCGCGTTTGGAGAGGATTGAGATAACGGTCAGTAAGTTTATAGCTGCCGAAGGTATTAGGATATGCAAGTCTACTAGTTTGTTTGATACACTTGTGAATACACACAATAATCATAGGTCAAAGTGAGGTTCACTTATCCATACATATATATATATATATATACATATCCATACATACATATACATACATATACATACATATATATATATACATTTCTTTCGGACAGCATTGCGTGTGACAGAGTTGTTTTCCGCCGCCGCATGGATGGACAGACAGACAGACGGACATGTAAAAATCAGAATAACTTTTAATATTATGCATGGTGTCCAATTCATTTTGCTATACCAGCATTATTTCTATGCATAACAAAAGGAATTGTTATGGATGTATGTTGAGTGATGAATGGTCAGGACGTGAAGTTCAAACTGTCAGCATGAGCTGACAGATCACTCGATGACAGCGTTAGTACAGGGCGGCACGCTAGCACCTCGGCTAAGGGTGGCGGAGAGTGTGGGGAGCTCCCGAAATAACCTGCCGCTTGTCACCAACCATAATCAAAAGAAAGATTTTCGTGCCTACATACGAAAGCCTCGCACTCACTCAGTCCTGAAGGGACCTTTACGTCACTTACCTGCATTCCCATGAAGGCGCAGATGGCATGCCTTCTTGGCCAAGCCCCATCCTCCCATTGACTTTGGGTGGCACAATCGTCCAAAGTCCCTTAATTGACCCGCAAAGAGAGCAAACGAGACTAGGCCACCGTCATCCCACGTGTGAGGACCTCAGGATGGTGAAGGAAGAAATGAGAAAAAATCAACTCGCCATTACGTTATAAATTCATTCTGTCTAGTAAAGTACTTTAATCAGTTCTTTTAATAATAAAATTTCACAAGTTCTCATCCATACTACTGATGCTAGACCTATTTTAGGTACACTGAGCATTGTTCGAATCTAAACTTAATTATGCAAATACATTGTGACAATAGGATCTAACTAAAATAGACACTTAAGCGACAACATCATATGATAGCGGACGTCATAGTTGCCTATATGTTTAACTCTTCAGAAGGAAAGAGCAAGATGGCCCGTGATGCCAGACGAACGACGATAGCACGATTCAATTATTTCAAAATTTGTGGTGCTAAAGTTCAAGTTCAAGGTACGAATAATACTAGCACCTGTTTATGATATTAATCTTATAAGTTAATGAAAATTTTGAGTTCAATAGTCCAAAACTAAAGTAAGTAAATCTTTATCAAAAAAACAAATGGGTGACACAACTTACATACTTATGTTGCCGATGCTCCCTCGCTGAGGCGCCCCATGAGGTTTCATCATGTCACTGGATGAAAAAAAAATTTTTTTTCTTTACAGCTTTCCGCGCTAAAGGAGATACAAAAAGAAATATTCGTAATGTAAACGGACTGTCCTACCTATATCACAAGATACAATAATAAAAAGAACAAATCTGCTTAACTAGACTGAATCATAGTTGGACGAACATGTTCTCCGTGCGAAACAATTTGATAAGCAGAGTTGATTCCTTCCGCGTGCGGCATATCTTTTAGCGTTTGCAAAATTTACTAGCTGGTTCCTTATCCCTAGCTGTTGTATCCCGTCTCCAGGCGGCCGTGGTTCAGCTTACCATCTGACCTCTTATTATTTATGTTCGACTTCTTTTATATCGATTGTGCTTAGAGTACACACTGTATTCAGAAGCAGTCAAACATACAAGGATGTATATAGGCACTAAAAGTTTAGCGCAAAATGTCAAGTTGAGATCACTACTTTATGTGATTTTCAATCAATATTGTAATTATTTTGATGCCAGTGT
The DNA here is from genome assembly GCA_963930735.1 of Dioctria linearis. NCBI lineage: Eukaryota > Metazoa > Arthropoda > Insecta > Diptera > Asilidae > Dioctria > Dioctria linearis. The sequence continues at coordinate 208,731,562 of OZ005740.1, forward strand.
ATCTTACTGGATTTCTAACACTTGTGGAGTTTTTTCCTTTCTTTGTCTTAAAAAAAACTTGCTCTGAACTACCGACCGACAGCGGCCTATGACGCGACGTTGTCCTTTGGATAGACACAGTTGCCGAACACACTTTTCCAAAGCACAATTCCTCTTTAATGAGGTCGCACTTAAAGGCTCTGAGCACCAAAAGCAATAGATAATCCACTTTGCCAAACCTAGGTGTAAGGGCAGGTCACGGCAGCCGTAACTTTAAATTTCTTTTGTTCCGCGACTGTCCCTCTGGAATTTCGCTGCTTTCGGGAAATTTTTCGCCGGTGCGGGTTTTGTTTTTTTCTTTTTATGCCGGATCTAAATGAAAAATGATTTTACCGATTGCTAATATTTCACCGGTAAGGATGAAAAATTATTTGCACTTACTTACAAATTTTACGTCCTCCCGATGCTTTTGGAAAATAAGTTTTTGTTCTCATCCGTGCACTCACTACAGAAATTTCGACAAGACAGAGACATCTTCTTCTTCTTTTTCTTTTTCAAACCCGCATGTCACACGAGCTGAAGGAAGCATTACTCTCAGTCGGGGTGCATTCATTTTTTTTAGTTTAACGCAGCCGGCCTACATGCTTCAGTATCGTCAATGTAGCATATTGTTATATGCAATACGCTACGATCATAACAATGCAGAGTAGGCTACACCACCCGTGGTTCAGACGACGCTGAAAAATGGTCGACTGAGCTAGCCGGTCTTAAACATAGGCCTCATCTCTGCGGGCGCTCAATTTGTGTCTCGACCCACGACCCTATGCGTATTCCTCATCACTCGAACTCTACTTGACCGATGACGCATCGAAGACACATCCCGAAGTACCGTCAGTCTTCGACGAGACCTCGACATCCCTCTCCGTGCAGGAAGCCAGAGGTACATCGACAAGCTGGTAGCCCAAAAAATCCAGCCAGTCGATGCCTCTCTGCCCTCCTTCACCGAGATGCTGAGGAAGCCCTGCGATCAGTAACCTAAAGAACTGATCACTAAGGTTTCCCGGCGCAATATCTCACCCCGATCTCAGACCGTGATTGTTCAAGGGTGTGCCTCCGTCGTCGAAGTAGTGACATGCTGACAGCCGAATATGGGAATGGATTCCAACAGGTATATCACCCACCATTGACGGGGCAATAGGAGGGCTTCGTGATATCCTATAGTTTACCAGTGAAGCTGGCTGGATGCCTTCTAAGGGCTACCAGGAATAGATTTAGTACTACTATGTCCGACGATTAACGAAATGTTGTAGCTGGACAGACAAGAAAAAATTGTCCTCCTAATGAGGCCGATCCGGAAGGGACTATAAAAGGTTATCTACTCATAAGAGGTAGAGGTGCGCTGATGAGATTGAATTTCAACAGGTATATCACCCACCATTGACGGGGCAATAGGAGGGCTTCGCGATATCCTATAGTTTACCAGTGAAGCTGGCTGGATGCCTTCTTAGGGCTACCAGGAATAACGACAATAGGTATATAGATGACATTTTTCTAATGGTGATCACTGCTTGATGTCTTTGGCGTGATAGACACCCAACAGTTTTCCTCGCAGATCCTCAAGCTCATAGTAAGCGTTTCCCTTCTTGGCCCTAACACGACATTTAACAAATTTCCATCCCAGTTTAGCACTAGTCTGCTGTTGGAAATTGCTTTGAGCAAAATTTCGTCTAAATACCTCATGACCAACTTTGAACTCGACAGGTTTCGCCCTGAGATTGTAGGCTCTTGAACCCTGTTCGAATGCATGCTGTAAATTTTCCTGCACTCCCGCACGGATCAATCTCATTTTATCTTCTGCGTCTACTCTCAATGGCTCACTAAGAGTTCCAAGGCTCTTCAAGATGGAATAGGAGCTGCCATGTTCTATCATTTGCTGACCGAAGAGTGTTCGATAAGGAGAGAAACCAGTAGCTTGATGGAAAGAGATCCTGAGGGAACTAGCTACTTGGCTTAGTTTCTCATCCCATCTCGTGTGTTCCTTCTTGATATATGCTCTAATCCCCGACAATAGAGACCTATTTACTCACTCTGAGGCGTATGCTTGCGGCGAGTAGACTGCCGTTCGCATGTGCTTCACCCCATACTTTTCCAGTAATCTGGTGAACTGAGTCGAGCAAAACTGGACTCCATTGTCAGAGACGAACATTTCCGGGACTCCAAACACGTGGAACACTTCAGTCTCAATGAATTGGCACACATTGAGTGAAGACGCTTTTCTCATAGGTTTGAGAATCGGAAATTTTGAAAAGTGGTCAAGAACTATTAAGATGAAGACATTTCCTTTTACTGACCGCGGATATGGACCTAGAAAATCAATGTACAGCTTTTGCCATGGTCTTTCTGTCCCAGACTGGACTCTCATAGGTGGTCGTAAAATAGTATTGGGAGCTTTCGTTTCCTTACACTCGTCACAGGCGCCTACGTAGTTTCTGACATCAACAGTCATTCGTGGCCAGTACAGATGTCTTCGCCGACGTTCCAGTGTTTTCCCTATACCTCCGTGTGAAGCTAGCGGCGGATTATGAGCCCTTGAAATGACGTCGTTGACAAGCCCTCGTGGAATCCAAAGCTTCCAAGCTTCTTCCTCCTGAATAGGATCGCCTGTTCTCGGAACAGTCCGAATATAAACGAAGTCATCCCTGACGCAAAGATCTGGTAGTTTGCCAGAAGTCGTTTTAACCTAATGCCTCAGTTCCTCATATTCCAACGAATTGAAATATGGCGAACTAAGGTCAACTTCCGCCATACCTAGTAGGCGTCGGGCCTGCCGAACAGTTTTAGGTGACGGATAGTCAACTATAGCTGAAATTTTGTCAGGATCAGTTCTCATACCTCCGTTTCCGAGAATAAAACCCAAGTATTTGGTCTCTTTGATACAAAACTTGCTCTTCTCGACGTTGATAGTGAGGCCAGCTTTCCTTTCCAGGCTTCCTTACCAGAACAACTGGAGAGTTCCAAGGACTCTGGCTCTCCTCTATCACACCCAGTGACAGCATTCGCCCCAATTCGGCATCCATCAAACTTTGTACTGCCGGTGAAATCGGGTAAAACCTCTGTTTTATCGGAGCTGCGTCATTCGTTTCAATCCTGTGAGTGACCAATGATGTTTTTCCAAGGCCTAGAGAGGCGAAAGAGGGGAAAAGCTGTTTGGTGGCTTCTAAGCGTTGTTGGTCGAGACTAGAAAGAATATGGCAGTCGGTGTCAGAGGTAGCTATTACACTTGGATTCACTTCTGCGACTATACCCAGGACATCTGGAGCCAACCCAAATAAACGCCAGAAGAATATTCCCAGATATAGTGCCTGTGTGAGCCCAGGAATCACGTAAAAACGTACGTTGTGGATCTTATCACGGAAAGTGACGTCCAAGTTCACATGACCATGCACAGTCGTCATGGCACCATTAGCTACTTGGACCTGTGTCTGATACTTCTTCCATTCGACACCTGCTTCCGCAAGCTTCTCTAGAGCTCCCTGGCCTAGAATACTGACAGTGGCACCACTATCAAGTAATCCATTCTCAGTTCGCCCGAGCAGCTTTACTTCGGCGTACGGTCGAATGTCGTCTGGCATCAATACGGAAATCTGTGCCAGTTTTTTTCTTTCTAGTTTCATTCGTCGACAGTATTCCCGCCAACGAACAGTTGATCGTTTCTTTTTCGGTCTCATATCCAGGTCAGGAAACATATTGTCAGCTAACTCCGCCACCGAGGAGAAAATTCGGCCTCTTGCTGCTCTGTATTTCTGTAGACGCGTATGATACGGCGTCAGCGGATGTAAAACTGGCTCACGCCCACTCGCCATCTCAGAGCTTGGTGGCCGTTTCAAAACAGAAATGACAGGAGGCCAAATCTCAGTAACCTTGTCAGCTATGCGTGCTATAGGTGTCAACGGGACATCGAAGATTAAAGACTCTTCTAAAGAAGTGTCTAATAATGTCATAGGCTCCCCAGAAGTGGAAATGGGAGCTTGAAGATCTGCGGGGAAGTCTATTAAGTTCTCCGCCTCCGACAATGAAGTAATCGTACAATCAGGTGTTTTACTGATATCATCAGAGTCAGAAGGAGTTATCGCTAGTGTCGGCTAATGGAGCGGACCTTCCTCCTTGTTCAAGGCTTGAACTGGAGTATTCGTTGCATTGATTGCTCGATGTCAACGCTGGTCGGAAAGAGGTGGTGGTGTTCCCGACCCGTCTGAAGTTTTTCTGTTGACATTGAATGCAATCTGGCTTGAAGGTGCTCTTCCGTCCACATCCGTAACAGAACACAACTTGTCGTTCCTGCCGGCAATCTTGGTAAAAGTGACCGGGCTGGTCAAAATTCCAGCAGGGTTGTAATAGCAGACGGGTTCTGCAGTTGGTCTCGTAGCTGTACCAGGTGCTGGTAGTACGTAGCAAATGACTCCCCTGCTTTCTGCTTGCGCAACATAAGCTGGATCTTGACCTTAAGGTCGTCTTTGGGGACTCCCCATTCAGCTAATAGAGCTGCTTTCACATACTCCCATGACGGCGTGGAATTTTGCCTCAGGAGAGACCAGTACCAGTCCATTGCTGGTCCAGAAAGCAGAGTCGTCATGTGACGCACCAACAGGTCGAAGTCTCCTTCCAAAGCCGAATAAGTCAAGGCTTCTACTCGAAATACAAATTCATCGACTGTAAGCCGAGAGCTGTCACCGCTGTAGGATATATTCCACCTACGGATAGGGCTGCCAGAACGTCGCTGTCCTATGCCTGCAGGGACACGATTAGGTGGTGGTGGTGGAGGTGGTACAAAGTTTGGTGCAGGCTGACTTCTAGGCTGACCAAAAGCTGATGGAGGTCGATTAAAAGATTGTCTACGCAGATTGGGAAAATCGTCAGATGGTCTGAGATTACCCATAGCCGGAGGAAGTCGTGAAAAGTCTATTGGTGGCATTGCGGCTGCTACCTGCTGACGGAGACTATTTACTAACTCAGTCCGCAAAACATGGAGGCTCTGTTCGAGACCTTCACGTACCAAGTCCTGCATTTCTAAGCGTAAGCCTGCCATTAACGCATCCGTAGCTGGGGAATGGCCTTGAGCTGTACGCACTGGACTATCCTGTCGTGGACTCGGGTCTACAAAAGTCCTTGAGTGCAAATCGGGCATTCCTGGTGATAAAGATCGTCGATTCGGTGGTGGTAGGTCGAAGGTAGGCAAGTTAAAGGTCGGCAATGAATCGCGCCTAGGTGACTTCGCGGGCTTCACCTTATTCGTTCTTTTAGGAAAGGCACCAGTGTAACCAGTGAGGTCCTGTGGCGTGAGGCGGCGTCTACAGTTAGGACAACTGGAATGTTCACCTATCCAGGTCTGTGTACATGCCTCATGAAAGACATGTCCACAAATGGTCATGACAGGCTTCTGTTCGCTTGACCAGCTCATATCTCTGCAGATAGTGCATGGTTCGCGCAACATAGTCACCCCTTTCTGCCTAGGAGGTGGTGTCCTCTGTGTAGCCATTATGAATTTAGACGTAAATTAAGAAAAAAATCAAATCAGAGTTTGGAATAGTTATCCCAAAAATTCAAGAAATTTGAAAGTTCGGAAGAGACACGCTCTTCACAATGTGATGATGCTAAATACTACTTTAAAGTCGAGGGTTTGGGCGCAATACTAAAATTCAGACAAAAGTTTTCTCGAACGTTCGAAGAAATTGAAAAAAAATTAGAAAAACAAGGATTCGAAAAGTTAATTAAGGCTTATCAAATGGAGATAGTGTAAAGAATGAGTTCCAAAACGAAACAACCCAATGTCGGGAAGCGTTAACAACCTCGTCGAATAACAATCTTCAAAAAATTCTGAAAATTACGAAGAATTCAAAGAGATCACGAAAACAATTCAAGCGTTTCAAAACTTTTTTTTAACAAAAGTCATACAATTTCTCCCTCACCTCCAGGAGCTAACTCTCAACGTAAGGCGTCAGGTCGCCCTCTCTCTTCCAAGGTCAGAAACAAGATACAGGCAATCGACGTGAGTAGTGCATGAAAAGTCTGAGCTCTTGCAGAAATCTGGGAAGAGTAAAGTCGGAGGTATCAGAGACTGAGAATGCCACTAGAGATTCTTCAGCCAGGCAGTTAGCAGTATGCCAACTCCTGATTACTGAAGACCTCCAGCATCAATCCCATCCTCCGAGAACCCCTTCTCCTCTCCTCACTGGATGATCGTGTCCAGTCAGTTCGCTAGCCGGGCAGAGCCATGAGTCTGGTCAACTAATTAGCTGGAAGCCAAGAAGTTGTCTCTCAGATTCACAACTCTGTCCAGCCAGTTGGCCGACAGAGACACGTCTCCACAAGAGTTCACACAAAAATTTTGGTGAGGCCACCTACCATTTGCATGGCGGAAGGCCAGCGGGAAAGATCATTCAAAAAAATTCTCAAAAAACTTTCAAAAATTTAAAAAAAATTAAACAACAGTTCGGACCCGAGGCTTGACCAAAGTCAACCCTAGAGTCGAACTTCAATTCAAAAACAGGACTTTCAAAACTTTCAAAATATTACCATTGTATTTAGAGTATATAGTGAACGCAGAGGCAATGAGTTCACAACTCAATAGATGGCTCTAGATGTACCGAATCGAAGAAATTCTCAGTTCACATTAAATGTGAGGATATAAATTTACTCTTTGGTTCTTGTTCGTGCTGCAGTGCAGCTAGATTTGCGCATCGCGTCACTGTTTATTGGATATTCTTCTCGTTCGTTGTTGCCTTCCCGTACCATAGGCGCTGTTTCGTGTTTGTGTGGTGGTTTCACCCATCACTTACTTTGCATAGAATAAGATTGGTGGGCGAAACGGGCAGGCTGCAATGATTAATTTAGCTATGCATTGATGTGGCGGATTTTTGGGATCACTGACTTTTTCATAATTATGTACTAAGAAAAACAGAGGAGTAAATGTATGTTTTCTTAGAAGGGAATCTTTAACATCCTTTTGCATGACGTTTGTTTTTGTGGATTTTAATTTCCAAGTGTTATTTGAGACCAGATGAAATTTTTGAGGCTGCATATGAATGAAGACCAAATTAATGGTTTCTTTTCTATTGAAGGAAGCCTCCCTTCCATCGCGTTCTTAAAATTGAAAGAAGAAGGCAGTTCGATTGATATTTTATCAGCTTATATGGATAATCATTTAGAAAAATGGCATTGAGACAAAGTTTTATGTATGCCGGCGGAAGTCGCTTTTGCAAACTTTGATATTAGAAAATTTTCTGGAATTTAAGAAAATAATTTTTGTGTATAAAATTTTCATGAGTTACTTGAATTTCTTGTATCAGAACATTGTTTAATAAATTATCTATATCTATAATGCAACTACTTATACTATCAACTACACCAGCCTACCCATATGCTCGGCTCAGTTTTCAATTCCACGAAATATTTCTAGTTTACCTATATTTTACCAAAAAGAATATCTAAGCATGTACGTACATATATTAACAAAAAACAATGAAAATGGGAAAGCAGATTGTGAGTACGAGCAAGAACAGAGGAAAAAATTGGTATATTCATACATATATATAAATTATTCCAAGAAGGAAGTCATGGATTCTCTTCTAACGAATCAGCGTTGCAAACAAAATTAGAGCAATTCAACGGCCGACAAAATTCATCTGACATATGCCCGTCTCGTCACTATTCCATGCAAAGTAGAAAACGAAGCCACGCAAACACCGCTGACAAACGACGGTTCGAGAACGCCACGAAATATGTGCCGAAGTGTGAGCGGAGCATGCCAGCCAGCTGGTTGGGGAGGGTTACCGTTTCAAAAAAGTAAATGGGAGTACATTATACTCCCTGTTTAACGGTACTACCTTTTTTCGGAGCATTATAGAAAAATGTACTCCATTTACTCCTTTTTTAGTTTCAAAGTATGTATTACTCTTTAGATGAAAATATATAAAAAAAAAATTTAGAAATGTGAAAGAAAAGTATTAGTAAAATATTAAGAGACATATATTTTAAGAACGAAAAAAATTTATTTCAACCAAAACAATAACTAATAAGGAAATAATTTTTTCAACAAAAAAACAAATTATTTAAACTATAACACAGTAATAAAGAAAATACTTTTCTCATTAATACAAAAACTAAAACATAAAAAAATCCATTTGCAAAGACTTTTTTTATGTATCACTTCTTTGCTTTTTTTTTAATTTACTTATTAACGAATTTTCAGGCTCCCATTCTACCGAAGTCATTTTCTCTAATAATTCTAATGCACTTAAAATGCATCGCATGTTTCAATTTTTAATCTATTTGTCAAATCATTTTTTAGCAAACTTAATTTGGAAAACAATCTTTCTGCTGACTATGAGGCAGAGACAATACATTGTAAACAAATTTAGATAAATTTTCAAATATATATTCTCCTAAAGCATTTTGTATTTTTCCAAAATTAAATCAGAATTGACTTATGTCATCGCAATTTAATTTCAAAGTCAAATACTTGATAAAAAATGTCTCCATTAATTTGCAATTTTTTCTCTTCCACTACTGTCGTAAAAGTTTGAGAAAATATGTAAGGTTTTAAATATGTCGTGTCATCATAATTTTTGTTAACGTTTATTAATTTTGTCCGATTGCTTATTTTTTCAATAAATCATTTAGTCTTTCTCCTTGAACTGTATTTGCCGTTGCATCACGTATACATTTCTTATGAAAATTAGTGGATGAGTGCCGTTCAAGGTGCTAAATATTGTTTGTTAAGATCTTTTTGCAAACTTTACAAAGAGGTTTCTTTTTTTCAGGCTCAAAATTCAACCACGTAAATCTATGTAGCCACTGATCCCTAAATTTTTGTTTGCATATTAATTGCTTACTAGTACCGCTCTCCTTTTTATTGTGATATATCTATAACAAGCAAAATTGATTTTATATGATTTAAGTTAAAAATTAATGTCTACCGTTCCATTGGCAAATTGGGAATCGCAAACTACAAACGTCAAACACGCGTTCACAGTAGTTCAACCACTTAAGACAGATGTATAATGGCAAAAGTTAAGAAAAAAACTTAACCCAACTTCATATGGTTCACAAATTCACAATCACGAATCAAATCACCACAATTTCATGAAAATCACAATTTTTCTTGTTAGAAGAAAAGTCGTTGCTCCCTTTTAGGAGTAAATAAGCAAAGGAGTAAAAGAGGAGTAACGCAACCGAAAAGGGAGTATTTTTGCTCCGAATGGAGTAAAACGGTAACCCTGGGGGACACTACAGTGAATAGGCTTGAGTCTCGGATAGTACAGCGACGTGGCGCCTCTAGCGAGCAGTGTACCCAACAGCCGATTTCCATTCTTGCGTTCACTATATACTCTAAACACAATGATATTACGTTACTTTAATCAATACAAATCAAAAAAATCGAAATCTCAAAACTTTCAAAAACTTTACTTTAACTTTACTTTACTTTCAAACTTTCAATAAAACTTTCAAAAACTTTACGTTACAAAAATTTCATACTAACAAGATCAGTCAAACCTCAGGTCCGCATGTATCCTTCACTAGATATGAGACTACTGAGTCAGACGATTTAGCTATAAACCAAATGTCCATCTCTCAAGTAGTCTCAGTCCCCAGTGGTGGCCCCACGTTGGGCGCCATTTTGTTATGGATGTATGTTGAGTGATGAATGGTCAGGACGTGAAGTCCAAACTGCCAGCATGAGCTGACAGATCACTCGATGACAGCGTTAGTACAGGGCGGCAGGCTAGCACCTCGGGTAAGGGTGGCGGAGAGTGTGGGGGAGCTCCCGGAATAACCTGCCACTTGTCACCAACCATAATCAAAAGAAAGATTTTCGTGCCTACATACGAAAGCCTCGCACTCACTCAGTCCTGAAGGGACCTTTACGTCACTTACCTGCATTCCCATGAAGGCGCAGATGGCATGCCTTCTTGGCCAAGCCCCATCCTCCCATTGACTTTGGGTGGCACAATCGTCCAAAGTCCCTTAATTGACCCGCAAAGAGAGCAAACGAGACTAGGCCACCGTCATCCCACGTGTGAGGACCTCAGGATGGTGAAGGAAGAAATGAGAAAAAATCAACTCGCCATTACGTTATAAATTCATTCTGTCTAGTAAAGTACTTTAATCAGTTCTTTTAATAATAAAATTTCACAAGTTCTCATCCATACATGATGCTAGACCTATTTTAGGTACACTGAGCATTGTTCGAATCTAAACTTAATTATGCAAATACATTGTGACAATAGGATCTAACTAAAATAGACACTTAAGCGACAACATCATATGATAGCGGACGTCATAGTTGCCTATATGTTTAACTCTTCAGAAGGAAAGAGCAAGATGGCCCGTGATGCCAGACGAACGACGATAGACCTTCTAATTCAATTATTTCAAAATTTGTGGTGCTAAAGTTCAAGTTCAATAATCCAAAACTAAGGTAAGTACGAATAATACTAGCATCTGTTTATGATTTTAATTTTATAAGTTAATGAAAATTTTGAGTTCAATAGTCCAAAACTAAAGTAAGTAAATCTTTATCAAAAAAACAAATGGGTGACACAACTTACATACTTTTGTTGCCGATGCTCCCTCGCTGAGGCGCCCCATGAGGTTTCATCATGTCACTGGATGAAATTTTTTTTTTCTTTACAGCTTTCCGCGCTAAAGGAGATACAAAAAGAAATATTCGTAATGTAAACGGACTGTTCTACCTATGTCACAAGATACAATAATAAAAAGAACAAATCTACTTAACTAGACTGAATCATAGTTGGACGAACATGTTCTCCGTGCGAAACAATTTGATAAGCAGAGTTGATTCCTTCCGCGTGCGGCATATCTTTTAGCGTTTGCAAAATTTACTAGCTGGTTCCTTATCCCTAGCTGTTGTATCCCGTCTCCAGGCGGCCGTGGTTCAGCTTACCATCTGACCTCTTATTATTTATGTTCGACTTCTTTTATATCGATTGTGCTTAGAGTACACACTGTATTCAGAAGCAGTCAAACATACAAGGATGTATATAGGCACTAAAAGTTTAGCGCAAAATGTCAAGTTGAGATCACTACTTTATGTGATTTTCAATCAATATTGTAATTATTTTGATGCCAGTGTATCTTACTGGATTTCTAACACTGGTGGAGTTTTTTTTTCTTTCTTTGTCTTAAAAAAAACTACCGACCGACAGCGGCCTATGACGCGACGTTGTCCTTTGGATAGACACAGTTGCCGAACACACTTTGCTAAAGCACAATTCCTCTTTAATGAGGTCGCACTTAAAGGCTCTGAGCACCAAAAGCAATAGATAATCCACTTTGCCAAACCTAGGTGTAAGGGCAGGTCACGGCAGCCGTAGCTTTAAATTTCTTTTGTTCCGCGACTGTCCCTCTGGAATGTCGCTGCTTTCGGGAAATTTTTCGCCGGTGCGGGTTTTGTTTTTTTCTTTTTATGCCGGATCTAAATGAAAAATGATTTTACCGATTGCTAATATTTCACCGGTAAGGATGAAAAATTATTTGCACTTACTTACAAATTTTACGTCCTCCCGATGCTTTTGGAAAATAAGTTTTTGTTCTCATCCGTGCACTCACTACAGAAATTTCGACAAGACAGAGACGTCTTCTTCTTCTTTTTCTTTTTCAAACCCGCATGTCACACGAGCTGAAGGAAGCATTACTCTCAGTCGGGGTGCGTTCAATTTTTTTATGTTTAACGCAGCCGGCCTACATGCTTCAGTATCGTCAATGTAGCATATTGCTATATGCAATACGCTACGACCATAACAGAATGTCAACGATGATGATGATAGGGTATAAATATAGAATACCAAAGATGCCAACATTACTTTAAACCACAAAAAGTACGTGAAAATTTCTTCTTATTTAAGTAGTTTTCAATATTTCCTACTTGTTTTATGCATTGGATAAATAACTAATAAGGAAACGGCATATCGGGTGAAAACCTAAGCCACTCGGTGAAATATATTAGTGTGCTGTGTTTGTATTCGTTTCGTGATGGCAGTAATGAAACCATCACATTTTGAAGAGGGACATTTTTTATAATCCAAATTGCTATGTAAATTTTTAGCACCCCCACTGGCACTGGCATAATTTCGCCACCAATGACAATTTAATCGTAAACAAACAAACCGGCATTTGTAAAATGTTAAATTTTTTGCCATGGCTGTTAATTTTTATAAATATTTCACTTTTATTTTGCTAGATACACTATAATTAATTAGTAAAGCTATTAAAGTTACTTGAAAAATGCTTTCCCACGATATTACGGTTATTTAAGACTCCGGAGTCTCTATTACATAAAATATCGTTCAGAAAAGAACATTTGACACTTATTTCACACTATTATTAAGTACAAATCCTGTTAAATTATTTATTTATTACAATATCGCGAATTCAAACCCGGGAACTTCTTTTCAAAATTATGAAATGTCAGAAATGTTGAACTGACGCAAAATAACCACTACGCCCTGTTGTCATTTCTCCCTCCGACCAAAGGTTATACTGTCATTGAATTGTTTAAACACGTACACTGTATTCGCACGATACCTCGCTTCCTTATTAGTTATTTATTCAATGGTTTTATGTTGTTTTATGTGAGCTGTTTGATGAGATTTGAAAGCTTTTTCATCTGTATTAGTGGTATTAACTTATTTCCTTACATACATAATCTGTATATTTCTTATACATATTACTGCTAATAATGCAAAACATTCTTAATTTTAGGTACAAATGATTGACTAAAAGAGAAAAGGGAAACTAGCTCTTAAAACAAGAGTTATCCCAACAGTTGATATTATTGAAAGAGCAAATAATATTGCTGTTAATGTATTTTTGAAAGTAATGACAGGAATCAGCTGTTTTAAGTTAATGTTCCACTTTAGTTCCACTTCAGTCAAATTCCTGCAAAAGTAGTTCCATTTCAGGCAAATTCCCGCAAAACTGCTTCAGGAATGTGAACCTGAACTTGCTCCTACGTAGTAACTAATTGTGCAAGCAACTTGCAGAGTCTCAATAGGCCTTAAATGTACTAAAGGCTGCTTCGTAATGAGCACATATTCAAATCAGAGGAGCGGCTCATAATTTTTTCCTAGTTATTTTGATTTTTGGATGTCCGTCCGTGTCTGTCCATCTGTCATCACGATAATACAAGAACGCGCTCACTTATAGAGCTGAAATTTTGCACACGGGTTTTTTTTTATAAAAAAGTAAATTTAAGTTTAAAAATTGGACAAATCCGATTAGAGTTGCCATACAAAAATTTCGTTTTTATTTGAGCACTGCCTGAGAACGAGTCGAAGTATAGAACTGAAATCTGTAACATGGTCTTCTCAATAGTAAATAAAATTTTAAAAATGGACTAAATCGGGAAACCATTTCTTGTACTGCCTGAGGACGCTTCGACGGTGAGAGATCAAAATTTGTACACGGAGTTTTCATAAAAATTGCACATACAGCTTCAAAAATTGTTCAAATTGAGCAATCCCTTCTTGGTGTTGGCATACAAAGCTTTGAGTTTTCACTGTATATCTGGCGACTGGCTGGGAGCGCATCCATGTAGAAAGCTAACATTTTGTATATAGCGTTATCATAAAAATAGTAAATAATATTTATTTCAAAAATGAACTAAATCGGGCAACCCCTTCTTGGTGTTGCCATACAAAACTTTGGGCTTTTTCAGTTTTTTAACTTTTCTATGGTACCTAAAATATTGGTCTTACAATTAGACCAATTATAACATTTTCTCATGTTTGTTTATAACTGCCACACGGGACAGATTTGCAAATGAGAAATGTGTGTTCAGTTCAAAACACAAAGTCATTATTTTTTTTTATATTTATTTAACAATAAATTATAAAAAATCAAATCCTAAATATCACTTTTTCTTACTGTTTAGTACGAGGTACTCAGCAAAATTGATTGTCAAAAATTAATTGTACATTATTATCTCTGTATGAGATTGACTTAATATGAAGAGTGAACCAGAAATATTATTAGAATTCTGTAGCAAGTATCCAGTCCATACTCACTTTATTAGACAAAAGTCTTAAAGGCATCAAAAATAAATAACATAATATAGCTGGAGTTTCTATTTCACGGGAAATTACTTTTGTAAAAAGGTATATGAACAACAAAAATTCTGTTCCGGTATAGTATCCACTGTGACATATGGATATTACATAAGATTGAAACATCCATCCATATGTATATAAAAATAAACTAATTTGTTTTGACACTAGACCTTCAAATAGGCCTAAACAAATTAAATGTATCACTTATTGACCCTAAAAAGTGGTTAGAACGAGTATACACTTATATACTTTTATTTATTTCTAGTCCGTTTAGTTTTCAGTTCTTCCTGAATTTACTATTTCTGGTAAAAATATGGAAACAAGCGAAAGTTGGCCCCATTTGACTATGAATATTTTTATTTTTCGCGACGAGCAGTTCACGTTATGTATGTTAGTGGTGCATTCCTAAAACGCGGCAGGTAATCACATCCAATAAAATTCTTTATGATGTGATTATATCAAAACCAGCAAATATTTTCAGGGTTCTCTAAAGAACCACTTTTGCTAGACACCCCTCTGGTGTGAATGTTTTTAGTCACAAAGCAAACCTGCAATCAAATACTCCAACTGAGCTAGTGAACGTGTAGAATTTTTAACGGTAGTTAAAACAGTCCCCTCGGTGGATATTATCGTCGGTCGATGGGATGAAACCCGTTTCCTGTTGTGTGTTCGATCTTATTATACAATGCCTGTCTGATCAGTCACCGCTTCTGTTGAAATCTCTCATCTGTTAAGTTTTAATGAATGGATGAAGGCCCACTCTTACTTGATTTCAGAACGTAGATATGACATCGATGGTTTTGTAAAAAAGGAATGGTCAAACGCCAATAATAATATTAATGAATGGACCTAAAATTTATTCTCCAGTGGAGATAAAGATACATATTGGAGCATCAAATTGATCGTCTGTACACAGACCAGATATGCTGATGACAGGGGATCTTCGATAGATTTTTGACCCTGATAGCATACTGAAGACCCCAATGAGACGCCTCAATCGATTTTTGTGTAAAGATTATGTCTCTGCTTTTGGGAACTAATCTGTAGTTGTCAGGTGACACAGGACCTGTCAAGATATAATTAACTTAGCTATTTTCAATAAAGGACATGATTCAAGGTGCTGGGAAATGGGGACATCATATTACTGCATTGTTATTAAAAATTTCAGACATTATCTGAAATTTGTTTTGACAACTTGACAATTTGTATTGAACTATAATTAAATTAACGTACCTACTTGTAAGTTTCCTACCTAGTTTTTAAAAATTACTTATATTTGACTCCGAATTAAGATTTTAAAAATCTCAAGCTGAGAAAAATCAGAGTCTTCCTTATACTATGTTTTCAGTTTATATAAGCTTTGAAAGTTTTACAACATTACTGGATTTCTATATATATATATATATTTCTATAGAAATCTAGTTTAAAATCTTGATCTTTTTGTTAACGTTGATTTAATAAAAAACAATTCAATACTGCGGGATCTATCATTTCTGGGCTGTTATTAGTATAACAGTTAGGGCGTCTAGGACCTTGTCACACGGTTTTTACTCAACCCGTCATTTAGCGTAGCTCCCTGTAAATGCATTCATAATTTAAAATAAGGGCTGTAAGAATATGTATTGTTAGTTTATGATATAAATCCAATTTAGCTAGGCCATTCATCTAGCCTGTAGCCTCTCCTATTTCATTTAACATATTATGTAAAGTGTGTAATAGACAATCATGAGACGAGTGAAGGGCCTATTCCAGGGCTTACTACAATTGATTACCTTTCCAGAGTATGTATTCGGGAATTTGGTCAACTTCTTTGCGTATCTTAGACCTAGAAGGATCGCTCAGTGCAATTAGAGATGTCTTTTTAGATTGCCCATTATTTCTCCTGCTAAATGCCTTTTTGCAAGTCCGTGAAAAGGTTAGTATATGATAAATGGTAATTCGATTACCTTTCTTGCTAGGCAGAAAAGAATTCTGATTACCTTTATGCACTGGTGTCCATCTTCTAGACCTAATGGGTTATGATCTTACCATGTAGGGAGTACGCTTTTAAATTAAGTTTCCGAGAAATTGGTCTTACAAAGACTAATGCTCAGCCATTTGTTTTCTGACTAGTCAGAGAAAGTATTAAAGGTGCTTTGTACAAGGTCTGAAATAGTGTCGGAGGTATATCCGTGATTGTGATAATTACATAATCAGGTAAGTCGAAGCTATTAACGATACTTATAAAATACTAATTTAACATTTTAGGAGGTCATATTCCTTCTACATCGACCTCTGAATCACCCCTATCGCATCTGACGACGATATGAAACGAAGCTTCTTATATCTTGTTAATAACTCAACCTCCTTTCCTCAAGCACTCTCTATTTTTTGCTGATGAGATAGATCGATCAGCTGGTGAACCTCCACTTGGTACTTATATATAGTTAGAGCATTGATAATTAGTTTTATAAGATTTCTCCCAGTGATAACATGTTTTTGTGATTTAATTGTCTTTTCATTTTTATAATTTTCTTATATTTGATTTTTGATTTGTGGTTTGTGACTTCATCTATTTATTTATTTATTTTGGCGTGCTTAGCGTCTGTAGTATTTTTTTATTTATGTAAGTAATCTGAACTTTGATTTTTGTCTCTGTTACGCATATTTTTGCTCCTACATTTTTTTAAAAAAATCCTTAAAATTTTATTTTCTAATTTTAAGAATCTAACTTTCCATTTTTAAATTTTGAACTTTGCCATTCTTAAAATTATTTATATTTTACAGTAAAAGTTTAACCCCCCCCCCCTTTTTTTCTTTAATTTCTGCTCTCTAGGTGAACGCATTCCCGTGTCATCGTGAGGACGGACAAACGGACGACGGACATGCAAAATTCAAAATAATTTCCAATATTATGCCTGGGTGTCAAACCTTTTTTTTGCTCTACAAACAGAATGATAAACCTAGTATAACCTATAATTTCATCTAGGGTATAAAAAGGCAGCGGGAAAGAAAGAGAGAATGTGTGCCTTGAAACTCAATAACAATTTTTAATACTGTAGTTTCTGTTGCAATAAAGAAAATGAAATTATATAAATAATATAAATAGATAATAATAATCTTCGTTGTTCTATCAAATATATAATATGCTATATTATTTCCAGTTTTATAAAAGACTTACTACTTTGCAGGGAGCAATTCTGCACAACTTCTTGACTGTATATTAGTAAATAAATGAATTTAGTTACTATGATTTGTGTAATATGTATTTCTCGAATTAAGTTTTCTTATATTGAATATAATATTCACTGTGCTGTAGGTTGTGTGTGGAATCACTACGTCGATGGTAGAAATGAGAACTACACTTCAGCTATATTAGAAATTATAATATATTTAGTTTATAATACGAAATGATAGTGTTCGATATCTTGGATAAAAAATATAGTAGGCTATGTTTAAAATTGGAGTTGGCTGTGTAGCAACTAACTGTTTTGTTTTTGTTTTTTTTCTGCCTGTCATTGTTTTTTAGTAAAATAATAATTGGTATAGCTTCTTTGGATTTAAAGTTTTTCTTCTCGCTACCCTTTCAAACTCACAGAACTAAATTTATTTAACTTTTCGGCATCATCACTCCTTTATTTCTTCATTTTGGTCCTTTCGAAGCCGGATTACCGGGAAGGTTGAGAGTTTTAAATCATGATTTGCCGAATTATTCGTTCTGATACAGCGTCCGGTCATAGTAGTACCAGCGTCTTTGTAAATTTATTTACTCGAGACCCAGTCGGTCTTCAGAACTTTTCTTTCGACCATTGGAGTATTCATTCTCCAACACCTCTAAGTTGGACCAGATTTATTACGGTATTTCATATACTGTTCGCTGACGTACACCTTGTGTAATAAAATCTTCTCGCAACATGACTCGATTTGAGTATAGCATCTCAGTTGGAGCATTTAAAAAACCAACGCAAGGACTTAAAAGGAAGAATTACATACTTTAAGAATCAAATTGAGAAGAAAAAAGCTGTAATAACTGAATGTGAACTTGAATCGATTCACAACAGACTTCCTTCATTATATGAAAAGTACGACAAAATTCAATCAGAACTGGAATAACACGATGAAGATCAGTTGGAATTCGCCATCAGGGAACAATTCGAGGAAGAATATGGTTTCTTAGAATCGCTAGTACTCGACTCATAAGATCTAAGCAGAAGTCAAACAGAATAATTGCTGACAACTCCATCTTGAAAACAAGTGGCAGTTCAACACAGTCTACAGGTACAACGCAGTTAGTAGCTGTTAAATTACCAGACATGAAGTTGCCTTCCTTTAGTGGTAAACCAGAAGACTGGCTTAAATTTCGTTGTGCCTATTTGGATTTGATACATAATAACACGATTATTTCTAATTCCTCCAAATATCATTACTTGCTCGCTTGTCTTTCCGGAGGAAAGGCTCACCACTTTATATCAACGTTACCTATTAGCGATGAGAATTATGAAAGCGCGTGGAAAGCTCTTGCCAAAGAGTACGACAATGAAATTCGAATAATTAAGAAACATATGCGAAATATTTATGAACTTCCCCACGTGCAAGAAAATTCAGTTACCTCGTTTCGAGCCTTTATAGACGACTTTTGGAAGAACTTTCGAGCACTCACTGCGCTTAATGTACCCACTGACCATTGGGACCTTTTGCTAACGCATCATTTATCAACAAAATTAGATACCAGCATACGAATGGAAATAGAACAAAAGGCTTCAGTGGACAAAATTCAAACTACAGAAAAGTACATGGATATTTTAAGTTCACGCCTGCGAGTGCTCGAAGCTATGTCTTCGATCCAGGCACCAAAACAGCCCGTGCGTCAATTAACACCAACATATCAGCATGAGAAAAATCGTCGCACTCTTTTAACAACATCACCCGCGTCATCTTGTCCGGTTTGCAAATCAAATCACTCAGTTTTCAACATTCACTACAATGAGTGTATATGAACGACGCGAGCTTGTGAAAAAACTCAATTTATGCTTCAACTGCTTGAACTGTCATCATGGCTCACAAGTATGCAGGTATGGCTCTTGCCGAGTATGTCATCGAAGGCATCATACACTTCTACATTATAATAGTGCCCAGCCATCAAAAACCTTTCAAAACAACGTAACGTCATCAGAAGGGCAAATAATTGAACCTGATAAGAAATTCGATCATCCAGCTGTAGTTCTAAGCAACATAACTACACTACAGGTTCTTATTGTCTCACAAATATTATTAGCAACAGCTGTAGTAAATATTTATGATTCTGGCGGACACAGGCACCAATGCAAAGCTTTGCTAGATAGCGCATCCATGTCTCATTTCATGACAGAACGTTTAGCACAGTTGCTACGATTACCTAAATCACAGCTTGGATTAGCAATAAACGGTATAGGTGAACAGCCCAATTTTATTAAATATTCAGTGACAACAAATGTGGTTTCAAGAATTTCTCCTGCTAACTGGACTATTAATTTCGCTGTCATTCCTAAAATTACCGGTAAACTGCCTCTACACGAAGTAAACATGGACAACTTTTATATATTCAATGAACTTAGTGAAAAGCTAGCTGATCCGTTGTTTTGCCATCCAGATGACATCGATATCTTAATAGGTGCAGAGCTATATAGTGAAATGGTGTACGGCAACAAGATACAATCACCCAACCATTTTCCAGATCTAATAGATAGTGCTTTTGGTTACGTTATAATGGGCAAAACCCCAGCCGTTATCGATACTCAAGTTTCTTCAGCTTCGTTTCTTTGTACGATCAAAGATCTTAATAACCAAATTAAAAAATTCTGGGAACTTGAATCATTCAGTTCATCTAATCGCTGGTCTATGGAGGAGCGAGAGTGTGAAGATCATTTTGTTCGCAGCACTGTACGTACAGAAGAAGGACGAGATGTATTATCGCTACCTTTGCGCTCAATGAGCAAGGATCTAATTGACTCAAAACAGAACGCTTTATGACAGTTGTATAATCTTGAAATGACATTGTCTACGAAACCAATTCTTAAGCAGCAGTATCACGATTTTATGCGTGAATACATACATCTCGGTCATATGCAACCAGTGAAAGATGACAGCCAATCGTCAAAACATTCACCGTCCTACTACATGCCGCATCATGGAGTCCAAAAGCCCTCGTCAACTACAACAAAACTTCGTGTCGTATTTAATGCATCAGCAAACACCACAGGAGGTTTCTTTAAATGACGTTCTCAAGGTCGGCCAACAGTGCAAGAAGATCTCCTCTGTATTCTCATGCGGTTTAGAGTACACACGCACGTTATTATAGCAGACATTGCTAAAATGTATCGTCAATCCGTGAAGAGGAGCGACCGCTGCACAGAATACTGTGGCGTTTTGACAGTTCTCAATTAGTTCAAACATATGAGTTGTGCACTGTTACCTACGGGACAGCCAGTGCACCTTTTTTAGCGACTCGTGCATTAAATCAAGTTGCATTAGACGAAGTCCACATTTCAAAAGAGGCATCATCAAAGGTATTATCTGATTTTTATGTAGATGACCTCCTTACAGGTGCACCGACAATTGAAGAAGCGAAGGCCCTGCGTAGAAATATTACCAATATACTAAATTGTGCTTGCTTTGAGCTCCGGAAATGGTCTAGCAATGATTCGAAAATACTACTGGATATCAACAGTAGTCATTTGGAGACCTCATGTGAGGTCAGCTTGCTGGGGCTTTTATGGAAATCTGATGTAGATCATCTAAAAATTCCAACGCATAATCTTAAAGTCTATAAATCTCATACGAAACGCACAGTACTGTCGACCATCGCATCTATTTATGATCCTCTGGGACTTTGTGCACCAGTTACCTTCCTAGCAAAGTGTTTCATGCAGACCTTATGGGCGCACCCTGATATTAGATGGGACGATATTCTTCCTTCTGCTTTGATAGAGCAATGGGACAGATTTACTCACCAGTTACCCATACTTTCGGATATTATAATCAGCAGATGTGCCATTCCAGTTCCAGCTTTAAATTTACGCGAAGTGCAACTCCATTGCTTTGGTGATGCTTCAGAGAAGGGATATGGTTGCTGTATATATGTACGGTCCACAGATAATGATGGGAAGCATTTCGTTCGTTTATTGTGTGGTAAGTCAAGAGTCGCACCTTAACGGAAATCTACCATTCCCAGACTCGAACTTTGCGCCTCACTTCTTGTAGCTCAACTTGCCTACAAAGTCATTTCTTCTTTAAAGATCCAGTTTAATCGTATATATTTCTGGACGGACTCAGAAATTACACTCTATCGAATAAAGTCAACATCATCTAGGTATGTAACGCATAACTCAAATTCAAGAACTAACTTCCACTGATAATTGGTACCATATCACACCATATCAAAATCCCGTCGATGTAGATCCGCGTGGACTTCTCCCATCGTACCTCCTCGCCTCTGATCGATGGTGGAATGGCCCTCACTTCATTACGCAGGACGAGCAATGGTGGCCCGCTCAGAAGTTACATCAACCAGAAATGCAATGTTTGGAATTGAGGAAGGAAGTGCTAGAGTCTATGACCACAAACAGTAATAGGGTAGACATAGCAGTTTCAGTTACAATCGTTCCGAACTACGATTACATTAGCAAATTTGCAAATTTGAATAAGCTACTTCGTTGTGTTGCCATTTGGCTAAAATATTTCCAAATACTGAAGGACAAGGGGAGAACTGCTTTGCTAAAGGATATAACAGCAGTAGATATCGATATGGCTTTGAAGCGTATTCTCGTAATTGTCCAGCATCAAATGTTTCCTGAGGAAATTAAAAACCTAAAGGCGCAGAAGAAAATTACCCGAAGCAGCAAATTATTTAATCTCAATGCCTTCATGGACACTTCAAGCATAATGCGCGTTGGAGGTAGGCTTCGAAACACTGATCAGCTTTCCTATGATCAAAAGTTTCCCATAGTACTCGAACGGAAGCATCACTTCACAACTCTGCTTGTGAGGCATGAACATCGTCGAAATTTACATGCGGGACCTCTAGCATTATTAAACCACATAAGGCAACGGTTTTGAGTCATATCTGGACGCAACCTTTGCAAGGATGTTGTCCATCATTGTATCTGCTGTTTTCGCAACAATCCAGTTGTTCCTACTCAGTTAATGGGTTACCTACCAGCTTGTCGCATTCAACCCGCAAGGGCTTTCATGAATATTGGTGTGGATTTTTTTGGCCCGATGTTTATCATACAAAGGATTCGCGGAAGGTCGCCGATAAAAACTTATGCAGCTATCTTTGTGTGCTTCTCTACTAAAGCCGTACATATTGAGCTAGTGGAAAATTTAACAACTGCCGCCTTCATCTCGACTCTTCGCTGCTTCATCTCAAGGAGAGGACATCCGGCAAACATTTATTGCGACAACGCCACTAATTTCATTGGTGCTAGGAATGAATTGTTTGAATTGTATAAATTAATAAGTTCAACAGAATATTCTAAAGCAGTTCAACGATTTTGCACTGATGAACAAATCAATTGGCATCATATACCAGCACGTTCACCTCATCACGGTGGTCTCTGGGAGGCTGCGGTAAAGTTGGCTAAGCATCACCTTAGATGAATTATGGGCATTCATATATTCACCAGTATGGAACTCCGAACTTTGTTAGTGCAAGTAGAAGCCTGTCTCAACTCGAGACCACTTCACCCAATGTCAAGCGGGCCATCGGATCTAGCACCTTTGACTCCAGGACACTTTCTAATTGGTGCCCCCTTGACGGCGCTTTTAGACCCTAATTTGAAGGAAATGAAAATTAGTCGCCTTTCACGTTGGCAATTGGTCCCGCAGATTGCTCAGAGGTTTTGGTGTAGATGGTCAAATGAATATCTGAATTCACTTCAACCACGAAACAAATGGCACACATCTCAGGAAAACATTTAATCTGGATCACTTGTAATTCTGAAGGAAGAAAATTTGCCCCCGCAAAGATGGGCAATAGGTCGAGTAGTAGGCATCAACCCGGGGAAGGATGGCATGGTGCGAGCTGTTAGAGTTAGAACTGCATCGGGAGAAGTCACGAGAACAATTTCGAAAGTATACCCGCTGCCTCTTGAAGGTGTCGAGACGACAAACCAGTAATAATTTTGGAATGCTATTCCAAACGGCCGGGTTGTTCGATATCTTGGATAAAAAATATAGTAGGCTATGTTTAAAATTGGAGTTAGCTGTGTAGCAACTAACTGTTTGGTTTTTGTTTTTTTTTCTGTCTGTCATTGTTTTTTAGTAAAATAATAATTGGTATAGCTTCTTTGGATTTGAAGTTTTTTTTCTCGCTACCCTTTCAACTCACAGAACTAAATTTATTTAACTGTTCGGCATCATCACTCCTTTATTTCTTCAGATAGCAATAATCCTTTGTATGGTTGATTGCTAAAATAAAGGTTTCTATTCTGGGTACCGACTAGATAAATTATAAATTATATATATTGTATTAACATCTATATTCTTAGATCAAGTAATAGCATGTATTGAATTTAAAGCTCAAATTTGAGTGTGATTATCGGGTTACGCCAATGTCAAAATGACCGCGCGTTCGATTATCCGCACGTCATGAAGAAAATCCCTTTGCTGTCACAGGAGCTTCAAAATGATTGCGCGCTTTGATGAAAGACTCGTTGTTGTCAACAAGATCGTCACTTTATTCGCATAACAGAAAATTATGTTGATCTTTGCTATTAGCTATTTAGCTTAATTTTAACTTTTGATCAAAATAAATGTTCCAAATAATGTGTTATTTTTATATTCTGTTGGAAAATAAAAAAAAGGATAGAAGTTTTTGCACCCACTAAACAGCGAAAGATATTTCACCTGGCATTTATCTTTGACACATCATAAATTGAAGGAATTTTCAGAACTGCTATTATCAACTATTATCGTATGTCTTATTAAGATCTTTATATATTTCGTTTCTTGTATCCCAAAGATCTGGTCTTTGCCATATCTCCTCTATCAACATCAATTTTCCTATTCATAATTTAAACGTTTTGTATCATATTAAAAACAGTACGTTTCTAATTTCAAATGACGCTTGACCATTGGGACTTCTTGTGACAATCCAGATGCCTAGTCCTCATGTCACTCTACAGTTTGCGCGGCTGGGAAGGGGGGGGGGGGGGAGGACGCCAGACCGAACTGGTTTGCGCGACCAAAGCGAGGCCGTTTGGTTGCAGAGGGCTCGTATGTACAACTCCATTATATGTACATACTTTCATGGCGCGCGGTCAAAAGCGAGCGCGGCAAGCGGTGCTCGTTTGGCATTGGCCTTAGACTTTGTGGACATAAGAACAAAATCAAGAAATTATGTGGACTTTGAACCCAGGCTTATAGTTTCCAACATACCAATTCATTTATTGCGTCTTGGCTCTAACTACGGGCAGAACAGTCCATAAAAGGCAAAATTTTTCAATTAAATCAACTTCTATTTGTTATTTTTTTTCTTTTACCACTTATAAAATTAAAAACATTAAATGTCAAGATTATGACGCTTACGGAATGTGTCGTCTATTTAGGGCAAAAATTATTATAATTATATTATATTATTATAATCTTAAGTATACAACCTCAGTTTCATTAAAATTCGTAAAGTTCTGTACGCCTTTCGGTCCAGCCTATATACGCATTCATCTAGGGTATCGTAAGAATTGGCCTTATACCAATTCTAGTCTTTTTTCTTGCTTTCAATATCAGTTTCATGGAATTGAATGATGTATGATGAAATTGCAGATTTGTCACGAATACAAAATCAACTAATGTCGATTTCGATGGGACCATTTCAGTGTTGCACTTTTTCTGGCAGAGGAGAACTGGGAGCACTGAAGTTCATCGAACATATTTCTGTCATATTCCTTGTATTTGTGGACACACGTATTATATACCCGAAACTGTCAAACGTAATAAATGTTTTTTATTGATATATAGAGAGAAATTTCTTCTTAAACTTTATGCAAATATAATCCAAATAAAATCTTTTAATTCATTTAACCTAAAAAGTTAACATATAATTGCAACAGTACATTTTGACAGAGCAGATGACAATTCAACTTGAATATATATTTGTAACACCGACAAAATATCCAGTGCAAAGTAGGGGAAGTCAGTGCAAAGCTCGTGTTGCACTTCTGCTATAAAAATTATCCCATCCAACATTTTCAGTGTTGCACTGCTGGAAAAAGTGCAATACTGGTGTTGCACTGAAGTCCCATCGATATCGACATAAAATAAAAAAACAGAAACTGTCCGCATTATATTAGTGGGCGTTCTTTAAAACTGATCAGAGTGAGCTACCACTTAAAGATGGTTGGAAAATAGTGCAATATCCTCAAAATTGATAGAAAATCAAGCATCAGAACGTAAACATTTATAGCAGTTTTCCGAATCAATTTTATTATTGGGAAAAGATTCAAGTCATTTCAATTTGAAAAGTTGTCCTTATATTCAAAGTTATGGTATTTGTAAAAATGAAATGATTTCATTGAAAATTCATTGAGCGATATAAAAGAATGCGTTGGTTACAGACAAAAATTTCTAGAAATATGCAAATATCCTACATATTCGTTCTAGCACTTTAGCTAAACCCAAATATGGGTATATTCTACACTGTTGTTCGATCGAGCTTAGCACACAGGTAAAAAACCACACATGAGCACAAAATTATTGTATTGAATAGGGTTCTCTAGAACAATATTTATTTCGCGCTTTTCTTTCAAGAACAAAGGCTCAAATTCAACAACAGTCAATGAAAATATACAGACTGAAACAGACTTCTGCTATGTTTCCTGTATATACGTAACCTATTCAGGTCATAATAGATAACGTAAGCGCCCCATTCATTTTCCTGCTGCCTAATCTCATTCATGTCTATTTATGTGAAAGAATACGACACCAGCACGTGGCAGCGAGAATAACATACGCCCTTAATTTGTTCACAAATCACTTCAGATCTTTCAAGTTCTCTTGAGTGCTCTTGTTCTATGATGCTCAACCAAGAATTATATACATACATATATACGTGCTTTACCCATGATGTACCGTAGTAGCATATGTCATATTGCCGGGAATAATGATCGTGGATAATGTCATAGGTAACATTTCTTGATTTTGCGAAAAGTAGTTAGTTACTAGTAGTTACTAAAACGACAAATTGACTGGGCTATTAGAGTTCGTTTGTAATCGTTGTATGGAAATTGGCAAGTTACAGATTACATAATGCCGAAGTGCCGTTCACTTTGTGCCAAAATAAAACATCAGTAAAATATCAGTTAAAGCGTATTTTTATTTATAATTAAAATTTCTTGTTAAATTTCAAACATCTATAGTAAATGGACACATTTCTGATTTTAGGGGATCTGGGTTCGAGCCCCACTGGAGCTCACAAATTACTGAGATATTTTGCTAATAACGGATTAGTCACTATAAACGATGCTACAGTATGTTTCAATGTTCGGTTTGGTGGACACCTAAAATTGTACAATCAAGAAACAGATGAATATATCAATTTCTGCCATACCATTCGAGGGATTTTATGTATGTGTTAAAAAACAAAACATAAGAATTGCCTGTAGACTTATACTATGTACGGGTCTCGAAAGAGTAAAAAATTCATTACCACTTTCCACTTATTAGTTAGAAATGAGATGCCCAAAAATCATTTTAATTGTGAAGACAACCAATTTTCTTTAAAATGATTCACATATAGATTTTTAAATAAGTCCATATATATCCACCAACAACTTATTGGCATCTGAGTTACTGTAGTGTAGACAACAGGCAATTTCAGGGTTCATTCCTGTCCTGATGAGATCGTCCTGTTACTGCTGATCGAAACACATTACACACAGTACCTATATTCCCAAAAATTTCTTTATGGAATTTTTGGTCTTCGGCCTTAGGCCAGAAACTGACAGTACCTCGGTTCTTGTTATACCCTAGATGAAATCTATCGATTATACTAAGTTTGTCATTCCGTTTGTATCACCTCGAAATAATGATGGTAGACCAAAATGGATTGGACAGCCCCGCATAAAATTAAAAGTTATTTCGATTTTTGCATGTCCGTCTGTCCGTCCGTCCGTCTGTGTGCACGATAACTCGAGAAGGCGTATACTTCGAGAGATGAAATTTTGTACACGGACTTAAAAAAAAACAAGTGAAAAAGCTAGAATTGGCCTAAGACCAATTCTTATGATACCCTAGATGAATGCACGTATGAAATTTCGTATGGTCACCCATTTGAGCAATTTTGATTTTTTGCATAGGTTTCTCGCATATATTTCTAGAACGGCTCGTCGGACAAAAAAAATTATTATAACCAATTTTGTAGGATTTCTTATACTGAAGAAGTTTTTAGTACAATAAAAATGTCTAGGTCTGATCGTTTCAAAGTATAAGTAAACAATCAAAATTATTATATGGCAACACCAAGAACGGGTTACCCGATTTAGCCCATTTTTGAAATTTTATTTGCTATTAGTATGAAAACACAGTGTACCAAATTTCAGCGTTCTATGTCGACGTGTTCTCAGGTAGTGTCCAAATATATCGTGGAAAACGAAATTTTTGTATGGCAACCCCACGAAGGATTTGCCCTATTTGTCTCATTTTCGAACTTAATTTTACTTTTTTTTTTAATGTCCGTGTACAAAATTTCAGCTTTCTAGGTGAATGCGTTCTCGAGTTATCGTGCGCACAGACAGACAGACAGACAGACCGGCGGACGGACGGACGGACGGACGGACGGACTTGCGGACGGACATGCAAAAATCAAAACAAACTTTTAATATTATGCGTGGGTGTCCAATTCATTTTGCTCTACCATCATTATTTTGAAGTGTTACAAACGGAATGACAAACTTAGTATACCCCTATAGATTTCATCTAGGGTATAAAAAGTAAAATTATGTTCGAAAATGAGACAAATCGGGCAACTCCTTCGTGGGGTTGCCATACAAAACTTTCGTTTTCCACTATATATTTGGACACTGCCAGAACGCATCGATATAGAGAGCTGAAATTTGGTACATGGTGTTTTTATTGTACTAGCAAAAAAAATTTGAAAAATGGATTAAATCAGGCAATTCCTTCTTGGTGTTGCCATATAAAAATTTAGGGTTTTTACGTACACAGTGAAAACGATCAGTCCAAGACATTTGTATTCTACTAAAAACTTCTTCAGAATACGAAATCCTATAAAATTGGTTATAATAATTTTTTCTGTCCGACAAACCGTTTTAGAAATATATGCGAAAAACCACTTCAAAAATCAAACATGCACAGAAGGGTTACAATACGAAATTTTATAAGGGCATTCATCTAGGGTATCAGAAAAATGGGTCTTAGACCAATTCTAGCTTTTTACTTGTTTTTTAATTTTCTCTACTCATATGCAGTAGGTTCAGAATTGCCTGTAGACTCATATTTTGTACCCGTCTCGAAAAAAACTCATTACCACTTTCCAAAATAAAATTGTTTTGATTATTGGGGTAGGGGCCGAAGAGCTAACCTCTAAGCTCAATACATTAATATATTGTCCCATACAATATATTGATATATCAAACTTGAGAAACCCTGAAAAGCAGAAAAACATAAATTCAGTTTTAATTTCATTTAAAACTCACTCTTTTACATTATAATAAAATGCAATTAAGCATAAATTGCATTTTATTATCAGGCACACATATTCCATTCTAACGATATGCATACTTACCGGCAGTGTCTTCTTCTTCCTTTTTTTTCATATGTACACTGTATATACGTATTAATTCTTCTAATCTAATTGTACGTATACATACGTACATACAATTATTTTTACGTCTAAAATTATTATGTTAAGACGCGGACAACTGCATATCAGATTTAAATTTTCTTATGCACTTGCATTGCATCAAAAGTTTTTTGCATTTTCTCAAGTACGATTTTGAGCGTCGTGAGTGATTTAGTTGGATTTTACTCTGTCTAAGTGATCAATTAAAAATCTTGTGTTATTTCTATATACATACAAATATATTACTCCGCCTAAAGGGTTGCTTTAAAAGTTGTGGTATTTATCTCTATATATGACTTCGCCTAACGCCTAATCGATTTATTCAATTTTTTACTAAAAAAAACGTCAATTTTCCACTGTAAAAAGGACTGGTTTCCTTTCTTTTCGAGTTATATTCGAAACTAATTAACGGATTTAAAAACTAATTAGATATGTGATGAGAGGACAATATTTAGATGCGATTCTATTCTACAAACAAGCTTTAATGTTTTTTTTTTTAAAAATTTTGGAGTTTCTTTTCTATTGGAAGACGACCAAATTGAGCATTTGTCAGGTAACCTCAAATTATCTTGATACATCAAAATCGATATTTCTATATAAATGTAGGATGGATTTCAATAATACTGCTTTCACAAATTAGCTAAGATATGCCGCAATACTAGGGATGTAAATTTAAGGGGTGGGCATGGCGGGGTGGAGGAAATCAAAACGTAAAAGTTTTCGGATTTTTTAATAAATATGGCTAAATAAGGGTAGTCAATTAGTTAATTACAACCCCTATTTGTCCTAAAAATAATTCTTTGCACAAAACCGCGATCGGTTTTTAATTAACGAATCTAAAATTATTTCCGCAAATTACTACGTTTCATCAGGCATTACATTATTTCAACGCCATCTTTCCAGTAAATTTTGCAACATTTAAGCCATTTTTAACTCTTAAATTTATCTATAATATGTCTACTTTCATTTAAGGAAAATCACAAGTAATTATTCCTAGTCGTTTAGGAATAATTAATAAAATTAGATTGCATGGTTCGCTTAATTACTTTCTAATTATTTTGCCCCACATTGTGTTACTGAAAAACCACCACCCATTATCTAGGCCGAATTTCAACTTGCAGGCTTCTATTTTCAAAATATAAATACAAAAAAATGTGTCAGAGGTCCCCAGTAGAAAAAAGAAACAATAGACACCTATCAGTGGAGTGCTCCCATAGTGTTGAGTTTAAAAATTTATATCTCAAAATTGAAGCCGAACACCATCGCAAATTTTTGTACATAGATAGATGGTTTCTTGTTTGAAAATAAAATTAAAAAAAAAAGAGCTAGAAGTCCTCGCTAGTGAATAATACTAACTTCCTGCAAAAAGCAGAAGTAACGCAAAAGATCATATATGGAAAACTATAAACGAAACTATAAGAAATGGTACTGCGGAGACTGGAACCGACAGTATTGGTGAACTAAAATCTGGGGATAATGTCATCATATACAAAGAGCAAATTGCCAATTACTCATGTAAACATGTAAATACACGACGATAGCAAAGTCCAAAATTATCTTCCGGTGTTCATAGCAACTACCTCTTGTACGAAACCAGTCATTAAAAAATTCATGATGGTTTGTAGCTCGAATACATACTCCTACTATATTTATTTTAATATCAGGAATTTCTTTATGATTATTAAACATATTTTCAAAACAAGTAAAAAAGCTAGAATTGGTCTAAGACCAAACGGGAAAAATTTGATGGACCATTGGAAAGGTCCAATGCTTATCTATCTACCAGATTTTAAGTCATCATCATATGGTGTAACATTCAGAAGCTACAGGGTGATATCTATAAAAACATACCTAAATATCTTAAAGTCCCGTTACGATTTCCCTCCCCCACCCATACAATTTTTTGTTTGTTTAAGCATGATCCATCTGTAGCCTTCGAGTGCCAGACCACATACGGGACACCCTGTATATTGAGAAATTTTTGACTTTTCTTTACATTAGACGGGAACTTCTCGATATATTTTAATTGCTGATCCGCAAGAGTTGCAAATGTTTGAATGCATACCATGATGAGGTACATATGTATATACTTCATGAGTTCCGCTGCCGGATTTTTAGCTAACATTAATTTTTCCGTGCTTTGTGCTAAATTGACTTTTTAATTATACAAGTTATCATCAATTTATTTTTTCGTACACTTTAACTCCTGATGGGAAATGTGAGATATACTCGTATGAGAATAGGCATATCTGTACCGACAGCATAGATGCGTTTTATTAATTTGATGGCGCTTTAACCGATGTATGTTTGCGGTTTATCATGAGCAATGAATGCCGTTTATTGAGTGGCGCTTTATTACAAAATCACTTTTCACAAATTTGGAACAAACTACAGATGTACGCACAACTCACTATTATATAATTTCGTTATGCTTTTATGCTTTCAATGTTATGTCCTCATGCTTGCTTGCTTGAAAGCTTGAAACTTAAATATAATTGATCGATTAATTAAAATTTAATAATTTTGGATCGTAATTTGGGGGGGGGGGCTATCTAGGTACGGGCATTGTGCATAAAGATTCTCAATTGGGAACAACAATTTTGTACTTAACATATACATATCATGCTATAACAGTGAAGTATGTACATTGTGTGGTGCTGCGCTATCCAATTCAACAATTAGAATTAAATGAATTAAATGCAATATATCTTGTGCGGTAATAGTTAATACGTGGTTCTTTTGTTTTAATCAGGACAATATGTCCTGTCACATATTAATCGGGATTTTTTGAAGTGCAAATTTCATCTAACTTGAACTAATTACTATTGTAAAACTTGTTGCTAATTTCATTAAAAAATCGGTACCATAATTTGGATTACGACAGAAAACGGAAAATAAGGCGATTAGCGAAATCAATCAGAAAGTCAATCGGTACAACACATATACAAAAGTATGTCCGTTCCATTAATCTACTCATACATAATACCAGCATGGAGAAGCTTGTTAAAGAGCAGAACACGCTCATGACGTATATAAGCAATTTCTTAGACTATACAAATCGTGTGTGCAAAGACAAGCAGACCCAAGGTTATTAACAAGCGCGAGTATATGTCCTCAACAAGTGTTGGGATAAATTCCAATTATTGAATAAACAACTTCTTCGAAAATGTACTCGTGATGAGCTGGACCACAAATACTTTGAAATGGATTTTAACACTACTACAGAGGTAGCATATACTCATGCTCCCGCTACCTCAACCCATATTTTGAGAGACTATGAACCTCTTAATAATTCTAATTTATCATTAAACAATCAGACCTTACATAAATGTTCCCAATCACATACAAACTCCTGCAGTTTTTTTAGGAAAAAATTAAAACTCCTCGTTTGGATGTGATTTGCGAGAATAGCCGTCATTTCGTGACCTATTTCAAAGCCTACTAATGGTGCCGCAAAGTCTGCAGCTGAAGTTAAGCTGCAATCACGCATAGATTCTGATTTCGAGCTGAACATAAAAGCATTACTTATCCTCAAACTAAAAAAATTGGCTCCTTTGCCATGAATTACTGCCTTTCTTAATGCATTTCATCGTCTAGGAGCAAAACTTGCCGATCCTGATCCTGATCCTTCCCATCATAAGCCAATAGATCTACTTCTTGGTGCAGACTGCTTCTATACAATTTTAAAGTAAGGCTTACAAAGAGGACAGCCAACTGCACAAGAAACGCCAACTGCCCAAGAAACGCCAACTGCCCAAGAAACGCCAATTGCGCAAAAACCGCCAACTGCCCATGAAACTTTTTTGGGTTGGATCCTGGATTGTACCAAATTCCGATTACATCCGAACTTGTTCAATCAACTCAAATGTACACTGTACGGGTTCTAATGCAGATGCTGCTACTAAATTGGATTCATTGATTCAAATGTTTTGGGAAGTTGAGGAAAACTTTCAGCCTTCTGCACAATTCTCTGAAGCTTGCCTGAAATTCTACAAGGAAACTACTCGACGCGACAAGGAAGGTCGCTACATAGTGCATCTACCAATACGCCAAAGCTACCACGAATTGGTGTATTTTAAGGAAACGGATCAAACAGCGGTCAGAGCACTTCTTGGAATGGAACGTCAATTTCGATACAATGATTCGCTTCGTTCTAGCTATAAAGATTTAATGGTAGAATATTTCGCACTTTGTCATCTGGAACCTGTTCCAGAAAATACTACACTAACCACTACTTCAAAATTCTATCTACCACACCATTGAGTGCTGAGAGAAGATAGTGTTACCTACCACAAAACTAAGGGTTGTCTTCAACGGATCACAGAAATCAAAAAATGCACTTTCGCTTAACGACTGCTTGTCACCTGAACCTAAACTTCAAAACGCTCTATGAACCATTATTTTGAGATGGAGAAGACATGCGATCGTCTTTGCTGCAGACATACCAACGATTTTTCACCAAATTTGGATAGATGAGGAAGATAGAGACTTTGGCCCAAAATATATTCAGGGCCACAAGCCACAGGCCACTGGATGCAAGCCTCTGAACCAATGTAAATGAATTGTTAAAGTTACATTCGCTGCCACAGTCCACAAGCCATGCTGTGGCCGTGGCCAAGTTTGAGCAAATCTCAAATTTTGTGGCTCGTGGCCCCAGTACTACCAACATTGTAGTATAGGTTATAGTATATAGGTTATTATAGTATAGGTTATTCAATATGGCGGCGGTTTTGTAATTAATTGGAATTTTATTTATCACTTAGGAAAGTTGTTTACCTGTGTGAATTAATTCATATTGTTTTGTAATAAATCTGCAAAAAAATAAACTGGAAGAAAAAATTATTAATTACGTGAAAATCCATACATTTATGCATAATCAGAAGAATGGCGTCTTGTGGCCAGTGGCCGTGAATGTAATTTAGTTGGCTTCAGCAGTGGGCCACAAGCCTCAAGTGGCTTGTGGCCCGTGGCCTGAGGCCGTGAATGTATTTTGGGCTTTACAACGGATCGTATGGCGTATCGTCTCTTGTAATACCATCTAAGAATACCGTCTTCACACTGTTACATACCGTAAAACAAGTTCCTCGTATCTATCCATACGTACGTTGCTACAATTAGCAGATGATGAGGGTTCTCAATTTCCTTTAGTAGCCGAAGTTTTACGGAAGACTTTTACGTTGACGATGTTCTATCAGGAGGTGACGATCTTTCTGAAGCGACCTAGATTCAGTAAGAGCTTATAGAACTTCTCGAAAGTGGTGTTCTTCTCCATAAGTGGTCTTCAAATCATCCTTAACTGATCGAATTTCTAGAAAACAACTCGTCTCCTAACCTGGTCAACCTTGATAAAGATGGAACATCAAAGCTTTCGGTCTCCGATGGAAAACAGAGGCAGACACGTTTGAGTTCAAAGTTAATATCACCGATTCACCTCCAATAATAACCAAGCGGATACTTTTATCTGATGTATCCAAACTGTATGATCCATTAGGTTTCTTGACCCCAACAATCCTATTGGCCAAGAACTTCTTTCAACAGCTTTGGCTGCTAAAGTTGGAATGGGACACACCTCTACCAGATTATGTTTCTCAAGAATGACTGGTGTTTCGTTCCGAGCTACCAAAACTTCAAATAATTTCGGTACCTGGTTGGATAGGCAAACACTCAGCGAGTCTTTCGTGTGAAATACATGGATTCTCAGACGCATCATATAAAGCTTATGCCGCAGTCGTGTACCTTAGGGTCATATATAGCTACGAGAATACACTGTTCAGCGATGAATGAAGATGAAAAGAAAAGGAATTAATAAAAATCAAACTAATTTGACCTACTTAACTTGAATTCAAATCCATGTACCTACATATATCCAGGAAAATTATCTGAAATAAAAAGATAACATGGACTACTTATATATTAAGAAATATCAACAAATTTACACAGAAACGCATAAGTTTTTCCAACTTCCCCATGCAAAATGTAAACATAAATACATACATGCAAGCACAACAACGAAACTGTCGGAAATGGAAATTATGTCATAATTAGTTAAATTTCAATGTCTCTCACTTAAAACTTACACCAACTATGGAAAACGAGTCATATAACATATTAAATATAACAAAACACTTTCCCGCGAACAATTTCGAGGAAAATTACACATTTGTCACAAGGGGTTTTACTCAAAAATCGACTTTACAAAAGTTTTTTTAAAATAATAACTCAACAAAACCGAAGTTTATGATTTATTGAAAAGATTTTTTACACAAAATGAACTTCCCGCGATGTTTTTCCGCGAAAAACAACAAATGAAAATCCCACCTGAAGACAAGTTAAGATGACAAATGTCGTAAACAAACGAATTTTCTTATAAACTAAACACACACAAACATTAATTAATGCACAAAACACAATTGGAAAACTCGCGACCGCGAAACCGTCAAAACAAATTTATAAATACCGCGGAACTGTCAGAATTCATGTATTGCCAACATATGGCACATAAATTTGAGGTATTTTTTTACGAGGAACCTGATGGTGGTACTAAAAAGGTGCTAAAGCAGCTCAACAAAAAGATATTTAATAATTTTGATTTCTCATATAACTAATGAGAAGTAAAGAGATAGCGAGTAAAAGCGAGATAGCTAAAATTACATTCCACATCGAATTCTATCAACATGAACGTCAAGAATTTAATTACGCCATGTTATAGCACAATTTGGAATTTTAATTTTCATTCACTGAAATTAAATTATGATGGAGATCTTTTGATGAGAAAAGAAAGAGGTTAATATTCCTCATCGACTGAGATAAATTACACCTGATGAAAAAGAACACATTCTGAGAAGTTCGCATTATGGTTGCAGGTTCCACAACAAAAGATGGCGGTTCAGACCCTATATAAGACCGAGCATTTGCATGGATCACTCTGTTAAAATTTTCGAGTTCAGGCAGTTCAGTTCGTGGTATATTTTGTTCAAATTCTTTCTTACATTTTCTTTTGAGATTTTTACTTTGTTCAAATCGTGCAAATCGGCTTACAATCTGCCTACGGTAAGCGTAAGCTAATATGCGATTTTTGGTGAAGGTGAAATTTGTTAAGTGATTATAATTTAATGACATTATTGTGGTTAAGTGACTCATCTTTCTTTTTGAATAAAGTGCATCAATTTTGGTTTTTATATTTGTAAAGAAAATCACTATACAAGAGCTTTTCTTTAGTTTGTCTTTGCCGTGAATCTAAAACCTAAATAATGAACATAGCCTGCTAAATGTGACTACCCAATAAGCAAATCGAACGGAATTCCGGTCCTTTTCCTTGTCATTTTTGACGAGTTTACCTGGAAATCCGTACTATTTGCACACGGAACTCCGCTTCTTTGGCCGAAGGGAACTGCGGCGAGATTCCAAGTCTTTGATTGTATTGGTAGATGGAACTGAACGTGGAAATCTATCGGATGGAATTCCCAGACATTTCCATGGTATTTCTATATGGAATTCCTAGGGATTTCAAAGCTTCTTCTAAATTTTTTAATTAAGCAGTGGAACATAAATAATTTGTAAGATGCAAAGCAGTAGAAAAAGTTTCGAAAGTATAGAGAAAATAATCAAACTGCCATGACTTGAATCCTTGCAAAATCCTAAAATAGAGCTTGATAAATTCGGTACAAAGCTTGACAGATTTAGCGTTTTGTAAGAATTAAAGTCATGGCACTTTGATTATTTTCGCTATACTTTCAAAACTTTTTCTACTGCTATACACTCTACAAATCAATTCAATTCGTAATCGCCTGTGTTTTGCAGAACACTACACGGAACCAAAAGAACACAGCTAATATAAGCCATTAACAATTTTTGGTATACCTCTGTTGCATGCTAAAATATACCTATATAGGGTATAAAAGAAAGAATAAAAAAAAATAGCCAAATAAAATAAAATTTGGGTCATAAAGGGCTAAACCATTTTTAGTGAAAAATGTTCCCATGACTAATTTTACCTTCAGCAAAATTTGTCATTAGAAATATTTAATTATAAAAGAATAAAACCAAAGGCAAACCGTACCTTCAGTACGATTTGTCGTAAAAATTATAATATGTATGTACGAACGTACATACATATCACATAAAAGCTTTCTCGATAAGAAGTGCGCGCCGCGAAAATACATTACATGTATACGCGCGCCGCAATTTCAAGCGGCGGGACGGTGGCTGATGTTTATAAAAACATCATATTACAGTTTTTTTTCAAGCCACCGTCCAACGAAAAATATTCTGGACATGTTTAATCAAGTCCCAGGGTAGAAATGCAACTATGCATTTTCTACCCTGAACGAGGGCGCTTGATCGCGATGAAAGTGATCAAGAGCCGAATTGGTTTTAAAAACTTGTTCGGGCGGTTCGGCGGTAATTTACAGATCGGTAATTCAAAAAAAAAAAATATTAGAGTTGAATTTTTAACTTGGTGGCGGCGCGGTAATGCTGAAAGAAGATAAGTAGAACAGTTTTTTTTTTTACAGGAATCGTTGTGTGTTAAATAAAAAAGAGTAAGTTACACCGCGAACAAAATAGTTGTTTTGGAAAGTAAAAGGGTTACTCATTCGGTCGGTTGAAAAAATAAAAAGCAAAAGAAAAAAGGAAGTAAAATATTTCATGTGAAAATAGTTTAAGAAAAAATTAAAGAAGAAAAGTGTATGTGAAAGTGAAACAAGTTTGGATAAAAATAAAGAAAACAAAATAAACGAAGCAATAACGCGTGTTATTCAACCCCTCCCAATACCTCTATTGGAATACGCAAGCAGAACGGACAGGGCATTTAGCAGTGAGTACCCCAAGTAAAATAAACATAACACCTCCAACACATCTGTAAAGCTGAAAATGGCGTTCGCTGTAGCGTGTAAAACCAGCTATGTGTGTGAGAATGCCGTCACTTTTTCCGCTGGAATTCCGTGCGAAAATTCCACATCTGGAATTTTTGCTTACTGGGTAGTTACAGATGTGACATTTTAAATTTGCATTAGAGATATAAAAAACGATTTGAGCGAAATGAAGGCTTTAAATGTTGTTTCTTTAATATTTAGATAAGTAAATCTTTTGTAAATAAATTGTAAATAAACTATAATATTTAGAGAAACGCAATTAAGTCTTACTCATTGTCGTCCAATAGTCCAAGCAGCAAATATCATTATATATTTAATAATATTTTTTTATAATAAGCAATATTAAATTAAAGTGCTTTGTACAGGATAAATTCAAGACAGTTATTCTCATACTTCCCAAATCGGGTTAGCTGGAATATACCTGCGAATTATCCTTTGTTTGCTTAAAAATTGTAAATTAAATAGCATTAAGATCATAAATTTGAAGAATTTTATAGTTATTGTAGATAAGTGCTTTGCTGTGAATTAGAGTGCTTAAGCTAACATGCATATGCATTTTTTTATTAAATCGAAATGTAAATCTATTTATACTCGTTCTGATTATAATATACCGCTACACTAACATAATCCACCAAAGATAACATCATCACATGTGACTTGTGAACGGCTCTACAGCAACTATTCCATTACACACGTGCTGAATTTACAGTATTGTTAGACAATAAGGGATTTTATATCAGCTTATTATACAAGCGTCTGGTATAACCTTTCCATAAATAGTGTTTTTTCATTGTTCCAGGAACTATTCTCTACGCATTAAAGTATTTGGTGATCCTACAGGAACCAGGATACTTGCGTAACATTGTTTGGTGATTCCATCCAGGAACCAAGCTACTTGCGAAACATTTTTTGGTGGTTCCATCCAGGAACCAAGCTACTTGCGTAACATTTTTTGGTGATTCCATCCAGGAAAAAGAAACAGTCGATTTAATATGATGCATTTGTTAGATTCTTAAGTTCACTCGAATAAAGCAAGCACCAATTCCCATAACAGTAACAGCTACAGTACAACACCCCTACTCAAGACATTATTAACGCCAAGATGTCTTCACTACAAAGATTATTCACTAAGGAAACGGTGTTGAGAGACAGATTAAACAAATTTATTGAGAATGCAAAAACCGGAATACCTAAACGCACTCAAGGATTCTACGAAACCAGAATTTCAGATTTAAAAAAAAATCTGGGAAGATTATAGCGCAATTGATTTAGAACTCAATGAATAAAATACGTTTTTGGAAGAAGATAACTATAGTAAATCAGTGCTCAAATACACAGAATATATGAGCGAGTTAGTGGAAGGCTTACGGAAATATTCAACAATTATTGAGTCACAACCCAATACATCTGCTTGAACGCAGTCAACTACAATAATACAACAAGAATGATCATTACCTAGGATCGCATTACCTACATATAATAGCGATTATGATCGATGGTGATCATTCCATGATCTTTTTGTATCATTAGTACACAACAATGTAAGACTAACAGTTGTGGAAAAACTACATCATTTAAAAACATGTTTAGTTGATAGGGCCGAGAAAGTCTTAAAACATACCCCCATAACTGATCAGGATTATATACCAGCTTGGAACAATCTAAAGGAACGGTACGAAAACAAAAGAATTTTATTAAACCATCAACTCAAGGCCTTACAAAATCGGCCCAAAAAAAATTGAAATCAAGTAAGGGAATTAAATCATTACTCGATACAACAGAGGAATGTCTACAACAACTGAAGAGTTTAAAGCTCATGAGATATATTACTCATTCACCGCTTAGTACAAAAACTGCCGTTAATGACTTTAAAGTTATGGGAAGAAGATCAGGGAGCAACTCAAGAATTGCCAAATCTAGCACAATTTATTAAATTTTTGAACATACGCATAAAAATATTAGAATCAATTGCAGATGTACTAGTTACTAAGGCACCACAACCAAAACCACAAACAAGGCAAACAACTTTGACTTGCCACACTGCAAGAGGAAACAGATGTCCAGCATGTGATGGAAATCACTTCGGTCAAACGTGTTCAAAATACAACAAAATTAACACAGAAACAAGGCGAAAAGTCATTAAGATGTCGGGATGCTGTCTCAATTGTTTGTCACAGGATCATCTTGTAAACGCATGTACTAGTAAACATCAATGTTTTAAATGTAATCAAAAGTATCACACCACATTGCACGATAACGTCACCCACCGTCACCGCTCGTACAATGAGTCATTCGTACCACAAAAATTCAAACCAAAACAAAATCAAACAACTCACATTGACAGCAACCAAGGTGACAATTCTCCTACAAGCATATAATTAGCCGACTGAGCTAATGGGTTAAACGCTACCCAAAATTTCGTAGCCAGTGAAGACCATCATGCATTACTATTCACAGCATTAGTAATGGCAAAAAGTAGGTTTGGTGAACCTACACTTCTGCGCTGCCTGATAGACAGTGGGTCTCAATCCTCATTTATAACTGAGGAGCCTGCAAGAAACTAGGTGCTACTCGCACTTCAACATCAGTGGCAATAACGGGCTTAAACACTAGTCCTTCTGCTACAGCACATCAGCAAACAAGACTACAACTCAGTTCGTGCAGATCCAATGTCACTGTAATAGAAGAATACTTTCTAGTCTTAAAGAGTATTACAACTTGTCGACCGAGAAGATTGATTACTCTATCATCAACATCAGGAATACAGGTTGCAGATCCTACTTATTGGAAACCTGGCAAAATAGACGCCCTATTGGGAGCAAAGGTCTATGCCAGAATAATTCAAGATGGCATTAAACGAGGATCAGATACAGCATCAGTAGCAATACACACTGTGTTCTGATGAGTCCTACTAGGTCCTACTACCAATACACTAAATGAGAACATAACTATTTGCACAACAACAATTACTGATGTGGATCTAGATGCACAGCTCAAGCGATTTTGGGAGCTAGAAGAGCTTCCAATACAACCTGTTCTAACACCAGAAGAGGAAGAGTGTCAAAAAAGATTTCAAATGACACATCAACGATTGAACAACGGAAAATATCAAGTTAAATTACCGTTCAAGAATAATAAAGCTCCTATATTAGGACAATCAAGGCCACAAGCTCTCAAACCATTCTCATCTTTACAACGACAATTTTTAAAAAATCCTGAGTTAGAAAGGGATTACAGAAATTGCCTAAATGAGTATAAAGAGTTGGGTCACGTGGACGAAGTCGCCCCTCCGATAGACAATGAACCGCACTACTACATCCCACATCACGCAGTCTTTAAAGAAAGCACTAATACAAAATTACGAGTAGTCTTCGATGCCTGGGCTAAAACGACAAATAGAAAATCTATCAACGATTATATGTTAAAGGGGCTCATGTTGTAATCAAATTATTCGCAATACTTCTCAACTGGAGAAAATACAAAATAGTGATGTAGGCAGACATCGAGAAGATGTATAGGATGGTCTATGTGTACCCAGATCAACGCACATACCAACGAATCATTTGGCAACAACCCAGCACAATACAAATTCAGGACTATGAACTCAAGACAGTCACATTTGGTACTTCGTCTGCTCCGTACCTCGCTGCGCGAGTACTTCAGCAGTTAGCAGAAGACGAGAGTTCTAACTGGCTACTAGCCTTAAAGGCCACACACACTGACTTCTACGTTGACGACCTGTAAACGGAAGCCGAGAACATCACTGACGCTAAACGACTTCAAGTAGAATTCCTAAACATGCTGAAAGCAGGCGGATTCAATCTAAGAAAATGATCCAGCAATGAACCGAAACTGCTTGAAGACATACCCATAG
Organism: Dioctria linearis; assembly: GCA_963930735.1. NCBI lineage: Eukaryota > Metazoa > Arthropoda > Insecta > Diptera > Asilidae > Dioctria > Dioctria linearis. The sequence continues at coordinate 208,773,229 of OZ005740.1, forward strand.
AATAGATCATCGCGAAGTTAAGGGGGCATTAACATTTGCGTACAACGAATCAATCAAAACACTGGGAATAAGATGGCATCCTGCACAAGATTATTTTTCATTCATGGTCACTCAAATAAATGCATCATCATTGTAGCAAAGATAATAATGTAGACGCTATGGATCATCGGCTGTTCTTGGGACTCACCAGTTCCAGTTACCGTTCGTGCCCGATACGAATCCTTCAAGACAGACATACAGTAGCTACGATTGTTGAAAATTCCAAGATGGATTCAATATGTTACCCATACACGCCTGCAATTGCATGGATTCTGCGACGCTTCAGCAAAGGCTTATGCTGCTGTCCTGTATTTAAGAGTTGAAGGAGAAGATGGACGCATAAGATCAACCTTGTTTACGGCAAAATCAAGAGTAGTGCCCATTAAACCTACCACAATTTAAATGGAGCACTCTTTCTTGCTCGGTTGATCAAAACAACTATACAGGATACGCAACTAATCGAAGTGCCCATATTCGCGTAGACAGATGCAATGATCGTGTTACAATGGATAAGTGAACATCCGTCAAAGTGGAAAACATATGTAGCAAACCGTGTAGTAGAAATTCACGATATAATGAGGTATGCTTGTTGGCAACATATCTCAACAAGTCACAATCCCGCTGATCTAGCCTCCAGAGCTGTTTCAATGTCTAGTTTAATTGACAACAATCTCTGGTGGCATGGGCCAGCATAATTCATTCAGAAGCAAGAGGACTGGCCAAGATCGAATCACATCACAGAACGTACGGAGTTAGAAGCAAAACAGCCAACTCGAACTACTTTTCTAACTAAGTTCTCTGATGACATTCTTCTAAGGTATTCCTCTCTATCACGATTAATTCGAGTAATGGCAACAGTTCAAAGATTTATACACAATTGTCAAAATCCACAAAACAGACGGTTGAATTTTCTTAACAGCACTGAATGGAATGCTGCTGAAACAACAATTCTAAGGCAAGTACAACAAATAGTGTTCCAAAAAGACTACAGTCTTCTAACACGCAATGAACCATTGCCTCGTAATAGTAGGTTGCATAAGATGAATCCATTTATAGACTCTAGTGGCTTCATACGAGTAGGTGGGAGGTTGGCCAACGCTATGTTACCATGTACACAAAGACATCCAATCATTTTGCCACAGCACCATCATGTGACACTATTTTTGATTGATAAGATACATTCAGAAACTTTGCATGGCGGACCATCCCTAGTCTTAAGTGCAAGTCGTGAGAAATGTTGGATTTTAGATGCAAGACGCAGCATTACTAGCAGACTACATAAATGTGTTACATGTGGCAAACAACGGGAGCGGGTAAATGTAGCCAAGCCATGCTCAAAGGTCGGCATAGACTATGCAGGACCTGTGACTCTAAAGGTTTCATCGCTCCGAAATGCCAAACGACACAAGGCCTACTTTTGCCTGTTTATTTGTATGGCTACCAAGGCGATTCACACAGATTTGGTGTCGGAGGACCTCACTTCAGAAGCCTTTATTGCTGCATTAAAGAGATTTGTAGCCAGACGAGACTTAAGCAGCGACATTTACTCCGACTGTGTCAGTAATTTTGTCGGAGGCAAATCATTGTTGGAAAAAGATCTCGCTCAAGCCATTAAGCAATCATTACCGGAGGCTTCTCATTATCTTGTGACAAAATCAGTCACATGGCACTTCAATCCTCCAGCTTCTCCACACTTTGGTGGTATATGGGAGGCTGGTGTAAGGTCAATTAAACATCATCTGCGCAGAACACTAGTAAATCTAATCTGCACCTTCGAAGAGTATGACCCTGCTGATTTATTTGTACTCACACCAGGCCATTTCTTTGGTCAAGCGTTAAATGCAATTGCTGAACTTGACCATTCTACGGCCAAGATAATGCCATCACCAAGGTGGAAACCTCTACAGCAAACCAAACGTTTCTGGGACAAATGGTCGAAAGATTATCTCAATCAAGTACAAAACGGGCCAAAATGGTCCACAAGGCAACCGAACATAAAACAAGGAGACGTCGTTTTAGTTAAAAATGAACACATGCCACCTACTAGTTGGCCATTAGGTGTGATCAATCAAGTCTATCCTGGTACTGACGGATTGGTACGAGTTGTTCAAGCACGTTACAGCGACCCATAGAAAAGATATGTCGCCTACCGCTAGAAGAGACAAACCAGCCAGGTGGCAATAGTCTAACATGACAATCCAAAGTACATTCCTTTTTTTATGTTATCTGTCATTTATGTCGTTTGGTGATTGTGCCTTCTTACATGCAAAGTATAATAAAGTACAATTTCAGATTTCCAATTTCGAGAGTCATAACGAAGATGTCATATACATCCTTGAGGACATTCGGTTCTCTCCTCCCAGGAGTCCTATAGTGGGTCTCTTCGTGGAATCTGGAATCTGTATCGGTTAAGGCGCTCATTCCAAAGAACAGCAGGCATCCAGGCAGCAGCACGCAGCAACGTATGTCACCACACCACATACAAAATTGACTCCAGCTCAACCAGCATTTAATAATGGGAGGCAGTTGAATTCGCTTGAACATTTAAAGCCTACAACGACCATTGATGAGCTCAGAATGCGCGCCGAAAACACACATCATCGTATCATCACTCGTGAGGGGATCGACATCTATCTACAGCGACACATTTTAGAACGTATCGACTTCGATGCCATACGAAAAGCAAGACGCAAAGCAAGGAGAGTAAATCTTCCCGATCGATACAAGGAATTCCTCCATGTGAGTGCCGATGGGCAGATCTCATTCAATCGCTATCACAAACGCGTCATAGAAAAGTTGAAGAATCGGTTGAATGCAGGCATTCAACGAGGGGGAGAATGTTCAGCGATGAATGAAGCTGGAAAGAAAAAAAAATCAAACTAACTTGACTTACTTAACTTGAATTCAAATCCAGGGAATCCATATATCCATGAAAAATATCTGAAATAAAAAGAAAACATGAATTAGTTAAATAAAGTAAACAATGAACTACTTATATATTAAGAAATATCATCAAATTTATACAGAAGAGCATAACTTTTTCCAACTTCCCCATGCAAAATGTACCAACAACAAGACTGTGGGAAATGGAAATAATGTCATAATTAGTTAAATTTCAATGACTCTTACTTGAAATTTACACCAACTATGGAAAAAGAGTCACATAACATATTAAGTATAACAAAACACTTTCCCGCGAACAATTTCGAGGAAAATTACACATAAATTTTCACCTTTGACATTTGTCACAAAGGAAAACAATTCACTCAAAAATCGAGTTTTCAAAGTTTTTTTTTTAAAATAATATCTCAATAAAACCGAAGTTTATGACTAATTGAAAAGATCTTTTACAAACAAATTTATAAATACCGCGGAACTGTCAGAATTTATGTATTGCCAACATATGGCACATGAATTTGGGGTATTTTTTTACGAGGAACCTGATGGTGGTATTAAAAAGGTGCTAAAGTATCTCAACAAAAAGATATTTAATAATTTTGATTTCTCATATAACTAATGAGAAGTAAAGAGATAGCAATTAAAAGCGAGATAGCTATAATTACATTCCACATCGAATTCTCTCAACATTGACGACAAGAATTTAATTGCGCCATGTTATAGCACAATTTGGAATTTTAATTTTCATTCACTGAAATTAAATTATGATGGAGATCTTTTGATGAGAAAAGAAAGAGGTTAATATTCCTCATCGACTGAGATAAATTACACCTGATGAAAAAGAACACATTCTGAGAAATTCGCATTATGGTTGCAGGTTCCACAACAAAAGATGGCGGTTCAGACCCTATATAAGACCGAGCATTTGCATGGATCACTCTGTTAAAATTTTCGAGTTGAAGCAGTTCAGTTCATGGTATATTTTGTTTAAATTCTTACTTACATTTTTGTTTGAGTTTTATACTTTGTTCAAATCGTGCAAATCGGCTTACAATCTGCCTACGGTAACCGTAAGCTCATATGCGAGTTTTGGTGAAGGTGAAATTTGTTAAGTGATTATAATTTAATGACATTATTGTGGTTAAGTGACTCATCTTTCTTTTTGAATAAAGTGCAACAATTTTAGTTTTTATATTTAATAACAGTTTTTGATAACAGGTCAATGTTAAATTAAAGAGCCTTGTACAGGATAAATTCAAGACAGTTATTCCCATACTTCCAAAATCGGGTTAGCTGGAAGATACCCGCGAATTATCCTTTGTTTGCTTAAAAATTGTAAATTAAATAGCATTAAGATCATAAATTTGAAGAATTTTATAGTTATTGTAGATAAGTGCTTTGCTGTGAATTAGAGTGCTTAAGCTAACCTGCATATGAATTTTTTTATTAAAACGAAATGTAAATCTATTTATGCTCGGTCTGATTTCCATACATAGTGTTTTTTCATAGTTTCAGGAACTATTCTCTACGCATTAAAGTATTTGGTGATCCTACAGGAACTAAAATATTTGCGTAACATTTTTTGTGATTCCATCCAGGAACCAAGTTACTTGCGAAACATTTTTTGGTGGTTCCATCCAGGAACCAAGCTACTTGCGTAACATAACAGGTGTCTCATCTCTGTGCAAAAAACAAGCTTGCGCCAATCAAACAAATATCGATTCCAGGGCTCGAATTATCTGGCTCGCCTTGTACACACTGTCCAGTCTTCATTAGTACTCCACGAAGCTCCCATCTTCTGTTGAACTGATTCGCAAACAGTACTCAACTGGTTAAAAGCACACCCGTCGGGCTGAGAACATTCATTGCTAATCAGTTCAGCACTATTCATGATCTTCTACCATCAGAGAAATGGAGACACGTTCCTGGTTCATGCAATCCAGCTGATTGTGCTCTAGAGGTGTTAAGCCATCTATGCTAGCCAGCCATCCTCTATGGTGGCATGATGCGTCATGGTTAAAAATCCCTTCTACATCCCGGCCAGAACAACATTTCTCTAAACTTGACGATTTAGAAGAACGACAAAATTCAGTGACAAATATCGCAACCGCGACACCGCCTCTATGGGACTTTATCTACAATTATTCATCCTTGAATCGATTACTACGAGTAACAGTCTATTGTCAACGATTTTTCCTCAATGCGAAAGTCTCTTCAGAAAGTAGAACACTCGGGTTGCCTACTGTATCCAAGCTTTCTAAGGCTCTACTTTTCTGGATACAGCATTACCAGAAATATTATTTTCCAGAAGAATATAAACGGCTGTCACTGGGAAAACCAATCCCACAAGTGCACTACTGGTCTCACTACCTATAATCACAATAACTAGATACAACAACTAAAACGATTCGAGTTGGTGGACGGCTCCAGCACGGTTTCTGGATACAACATTACCAGAAATATTATTTTCCAGAAGAATATAAACGGCTGTCACTGAGAAAACCAATTCCCACAAGTGCACTACTGGTCTCACCACCTATTATCACAATAACTAGATACAACAACTAAAACGATTCGAGTTGGTGGACGGCTCCAGCACGTTTACCTGATGAAACAAAACATCAGTACTTGACCGGTAAAGAAAATCCGCTCGCAAGTTTGAACAACAACGATGCTTCGATGGCGGTGAACAGTTGACTACGCTAGACCCATCTTGATTTGTCTTGCTCCTGGAAGAGGAAGAGGCCCACAAGCCTACGTAGCTATCTTCGTTTATACGGCTACCAAGGCAATGCACATTGAACTTGTTTGGGACTTAACCACTGCTGCCTTCTTCAGTGCCTACAAACAGTTCATCGCTAGAAGGGGATATCCTGAAAAATTATACAGCGACAACGGACAACGTTCATCGATGCTAATACCGAATTGAAAAAAATCTTGGTTCTTTTTGAACTCCAGACTTCCTGATGTATTAAATTCGTTTGTAGCTAAAAATTGTACGACTTGGATCTTCATACCACCATATAGTCAAAACTTTGGCGAGCTGTGGGAAGCGGACGTTAAAGAAAGCTGCATAGCACCATCTGAAATGACTTATCAGTGACACCACTCTAACATTTGAGGAGCTGTGTACGCTTCTGAAACTGATCGAAGCGTGTCTGAACTAGAGACCACTATATCTAATGAGTTCAGAGCCCAATGATTACGAGGTACTCACGCCATTTCCTAAATGGTACAGTACCACTCACAGTTCCCGAACCTAGACTACTATCAACAAATCCATATCGTTTGTCGAGGTGGTAGCTAATCCCTCAAATGTACGAGCACTTCTGGCGTCGGTGGTCATCGGAGTACCTAAACAATCTTCAAGTTAGAAGTAAATGGACTACTAGTCAACCAAATGTAAAACTTGGGAGTTTGGTCCTTCTCAGGGATGATCGACTACCATCATTGCAACGATCTCTAGGTCGCATAATCTATATTCGTCCAGGACTTGATGGACTTGTCTCGCCTCATCACTGTAAAAACTAAGGACTCTACCTGCAAGTGTCCAGGCAACAAAGTTTGTCCACTACCAATTCCAGACGGTCAACTACCAGTCCCCAATTCTTCCAATACGTAGCCGTGTTTCGTCTGTAGGACGACCTGGGCGGTAATGTTGGAACGCACAAAATACATACTTGCACGCAGCATCATCTACAATCAACATCAATAAGTCAAAATAAATTATATTTACAAATATATTTCCTGCAAATTTACATTCATACTAGTAGTTCTCATTATATTCGCATATAAATTATTATCTAACGTGTATTCACTCAGTTCTTTTGCAAATTAATTTTTATATAAAAGAGTAACAGTAATGCATTTTTCTAATTTTGGCTGAGTAATGTGCTTGGTACTGTGTAACTTCACTTCTGTTCAAATTCAAACCGGCGCGCAATACAGATTACATCCCTAAAAGATTTCGAGTGTTTTAATTAAATCATTCTCCTATTTAAAGTTTTCTCAAATAAGTAACCGTTTTAGTGATTAAGAAAAAAAGCTAGTTTTTCAGATCTTAAAAATTACAGGGCGTACAATTACTATAGTTAGAAAATGCGAAATTTTTAGTTTAGAACACAATAATTCCTGGGGAGAGATGGAAGGGTCATGAAGTTCTACATACAATGAGCACTGACTATACTTTTTAAGATAAGGGTGTTTTGTGAAAACTAGCTTTTTTTCTTCATCTTATATTTCAGGAAATATGAAAGGAAATATGAAGGTCCTGCTTTCGGTCCAATGTACAACATGCAGCTGTACCATGGGCAGTGGGGTATTGAACCTTGGATATTTGTAATTTACTAAGAAGAAATGATGGTATATAAACACAGCTAAATTAAATAACACTCTTTATTCAACCATGAATAACAATATTCGCAAAGCAGGTTACTAAACAAAAAATTGCTATAGATATACATATTTAATTTATTTTTATCTGAAGGCTGGTCTATGGCTTTTGAAGTGTCCAAAACTGCCTGTGCAATATTGTAAGACGAACTATTCACTACATGATGCAAGATTTATAATAGCAACTATAAACGTTTTACCTAAGCTAATCTAAAGATATAAGAAGAATAAAACTCCAACACTTTCAATTCTTTATAACTGGAAAATATTTACTTTTTTCACGACACACATTTGTCCAACAAACTAATTCCCAGAATAACTTAAGTGACATCTGTTGATTAGTAAAATCGAATAAAATTGCGTAACTAGAGTCCGCGTGGTCCAAGATACAGCATCTGCTCCTACTATCACCTCCTGCTCTATTGAACACCATGGAGAAAACAGCCTGTATATTAAGTTTGTTGATTATTTAAAGAAAATATCTTCAAGTAATTCATCAAAAAATCTGCACAAAAACGCAGAAGCTATTGCCAAGCCATCACTCTGTTCATAAAATTTCCCATCAACTGAAAAATAAAATAATTTTGTTTTATACATAAAATTATTAAATAATTTAGCTGTGAGGACCTAAGCGGGTTGAAAATTTCGGTAACGATTTTATCTTTTAAGATATTCGCCAGTTTTTCAATTGGAATAGTTTCTGCATGTTCTGATCCATCTCAATCTTGTGTAAAACGATTAGTAGAGTAATGTGATGGCTATGATTAAAGGCAATTTTGCAATTAAGAACTATGTTGATTTAATAAAATAAAAACATTAAGAGCCTTAAGTTACCACCTAATTCTAAGATGGTTTTTATTTGACGTTTGTAGTATTTTCTTTTGATTCCAATTGAGAAAACTAACGAATATTTTAAAAGATAGAATTAATAATGACATAGATTTACTAATTAATTAATTATTACTTACATCGAATTAATAATTTTATGTATAAAACAAAATTATATGTAGTAGAAATAATGCGGTAGAGCAAAATGTATTGGACACACTCGCATAATATTAAAAGTTATTTTAATTTTTGCATGTCCGTCTGAGCATATACTTATTTCAACACTGCCTGAGAACGCCTTGAAGTAGAGAGCTACAATTTTATACACGACGTTTTCATAAAAATGGTAAATGCAGTTTCAAAAATGGACTTAATTGGGAAACCCATTCTTGGTGTTGCCTTGCCATAGAAAACTTCGGGTTTTCACTTTATTTCACTTTTATTTTCATCTTGGGTATATTATTAAAGGTACTAGACCAATTATAGCTTTTGCTCTTATTTACGGATTTTGGCTCGTAAAAATAGTTTTAGAACTGGTACGACAGTGAACGCGGCGGGAACTCTTCACTTTATGTCTTTCGAAACATAATGATATTCTCGTGAATATAGGAATTAGTGTAGAGGGCATATAACGCTATTATCAGCATTGAAAGTTACACAATTCGATATATGCATATAAATCATTGTCATCACTGCAGGATTACATATGAAGAGCTGAAATTTTATATGTGTAACTCTGGGACTGAAAAGAAATCTCAAGACAGAAGATGGTTCCGATTTAATTTTTACTGATAAAAGTGTGATAGGGTATCACGTTTATTAGTAAAAATTAAATTCAGCTTATTTGAATTGTTGTAGAGCTTGAAATTGACTACTTGATATACAATTGCGATCGTGTTACAAAATGGGTGTGAAACTTAGAATAAACTAACTAAGTTATAAGGTCTGAATAATTACGCACTTTTCTTCATGTATGTGGCTTGGAATTATGTGTTTCTTCCTGTAGTAGCTGTATAATTAAATAAAAACAATTTCATAGATGTTAACTAGATGAAAACAATATAAAAGATATTAATTCAATAGAAATTATATCATATATATATAATTCGATGAAGACTATGGGCGCTATTCAAAATCATAATTAGAGCCGGCTTAGCTAAACTAACTACGACTAACGATCTACCTAACAGATTTAATGTGAATACCAATGTAATTAACTATGTCCTTGGCAGTGATTTATACAGTAATTCCTGTGGCGCTCAGTGAAGTGAAAGTCTTTCAGATCTGGATTACGCTGATGATATCTGCTCAGACCAGCAGAGTTTGAACATACAATCATGATTAAAATCATCTCTATAATTGTTATTAAAATTTAGGAAACTCTAATTTTTTCTAATTTTTTTTTACTAATCGTGTCCTTTACTCTTTCAAACCATTCTGATTGTTCCAATATTTTCTTACATTTGAAATCGTGACGATAGCCGTATATATGCAGGTGGAGATATATTGCTCTAAATCTTCTTTTGTAATAACTTCAGTTGAATTCACATTTTTCAACGATTCCTTTGCGGTAGCCTCCAATATTTCAATGGTATTGAAGTAAACGAAAGTAGGAGTAGCCAGTACCTTTGCAGCCGCAGGTAAAGGTGTATTCTGAAATCGCAAAGCCGTTGAGTCAATTTCAAGGTTCCGATGTGGCCATATCAAATTATTATTATTTGCTTTTATTCTTTCATCATTGTTCCTGAATATGTATATTCGCTGGTTCCATATTTTCATCTTCTTGAGCTGATTGCAGCGGGGGGGGGGGGGCATATCAACCGTTTCGGAGTTACAGGATGATTAAGAAAACAGCTGATTTTCCACAAAACATCCTGTATCTTAAAAAGTACAGGGCATACGGCCACAGTTAAGAGCTCATTCTATGCAGAACTTAATGACCTTTTCAACTCCTTAATGGCTGCAGATAGCACATAGGATGTAATAGGTCAAATTAAACGTCATGAGTTCTGCATACAATCTCTTAACTGTGACCGCACGCCCTGTTCTTTTTCAGGTACATGGTGTTTTGTAAAAAACTAGCTTTTTTTCTTAGTCACCCTGTAACTCCGAAACAGTTGATATGCCTCTACCACTGCCATACAATTTCTTGTTTGGCTAGGTGAGTACTATTATTTCCGGCTCTATTGAGCACCTAGACGGAAACACCATGTTACGGTCCCGTAGACCACATTCCACCCCTCATGTTCTGCCAAGGGGTTCCACTTCCGGAAGATTAATGGGTCATTTTAGCGGAAAATTTGGTAAAAGTTGAAAGAAAGTCCAAATTCGGACCATTTCTGGATATGTGAAATGTTTATAACTCTTGATGTAAGAGGAGAGGGCGGTTCAACTGCGCAAATTTTTTGACAATTTTTCGAAAAAATTTTCTCTTTCAAATTAAAAATCTGTTAATAGATGTATTGGATGTTGGTATACTTCTTTTTTGGTATAAATTACATTTTGACCTTTAAATTTCACCAAACATCAGTTTTTCAGAAATATTTTGAAATATTTCGATAACGGTACAAGCTTCAAATTTTGTAGTATATTTCGAGAACTATGCTTTATATACAAAAAAAAAACTAAAGACAAAAATGTTTGAAAAGTCCGTTTTTAGGATGTTATATTGCTTTAGCTCTTCTTTGATTTTTGTTAAATATTTCGGTACCAATATAGCTTACGCTTCTATACTTCAGACACAAGCAAAATTTTGTATAATATCCTGTTTCAAGGATAACAAAAAATATTTGAAAAATACTATTTGTATATTTTTTGGCACCTATCACGTTTTGGGTGGATATAGTTTCTTAAAATTTTGAAAAGATCGCAGTTAAATTTTTTTTGGAAAATGGGAAAAAATTGTTTATAAGCATTATAAAGTCTGCTTAATGAACAAGATATTTTAATCCTGTGTCAGAATTTAAAATAAATTTGGTTTTTGGAGATGGAACTTACAGACACGGCTAACTATAATGACTGACTTTCATGACCAAATATTTTCATGAATTATGTGGAACCCTTTTAAATTTAATGGTGAGAGGAATGGCTAAAAACCAAAAAAAAATGGAAGTCCCTATTACAGTTATGATGTAAGTGACATAAGTGTTAATTATGACGTTACCATATTTGTTAACTATACCAAGTACCTACAGTTATAAAAATACTTAATAAAAAGCAAAAAAGAGCAAAATCGTTGTAATATCCTTAAGCAAGGATTTATTTTATTTTTTTCAGGCATATGAAGGATAATTATTGAAATACACGCACAGAATTTGAGCCTTTTAGCTTGTGCCGTTAGCGAAATATTAAAAACGAACTGATAACTTGGTTAAATTTCAAAGCTAGGTCAAAACTTCATTTGCGACAAAACCCAGGCTCTAACTAACTACCGCTGCGAAAGTGACAATATGATAGGTGCTTGTGCACCTAATCGGAATAACAACCGTGTTATTATTTAAATTATCATCACCCTAATTGCTTATTATAATTGTGAACTACATAAGTACAATAAGGCAGCTTTCAAAAGTAACTGTAACCGTCATTGCATAAACAAGTAAGAAAGCTAGAAATGGTCTAAGACCAACTCTTATGATACCCTAGATCAGAGGTCCCCAAACTTTTTTGTTTCGTAGACCACTTGCCATGTTTTTCGGTTTTGGGTAGACCCCTCGTTTACCTGATATTGATTTTTTTGAAAAGCCATCAACTTCAAATGTGTTTTTGACAACTGGTATAGTACTACACGCTTTTTAACTGTAGTGAAATGTAGTGTGAAAACTTTAAAAAACGCATGTTAAGTGTTTTACATTTACTAATTAAATTCAAATTAAAACTAACCAAATTAAACTTTAGTGTGTGTGTCTGTTACATAAAATAACTAATCAAACGATAAATGGTTCTAGTGAGAGGGATGAACCTGATGCTATAATAATAACATCAATTTAGTTAGGTCTAATCTCAAATTTCCTCCGTCAATGATATCCAGGCTGTTTTTTTTTTGTCAGCAATTAAAAACTTTCTCGTAATATTCCATAATACGGGATAAGTGACAGGAATGTCTATTTGAAGCCAGAACTGCTGATATCCGTTTCCAAACTGAACCTTAAATTCTTCGTTAGTGCTTATTCTGATCAGTTCTTCTGTCGTATTACATCCATTTCTTCAATGTCCCCATAGTAAAACGATCCTCAAAGCTTGTTTCAAAATCTGAATAGAGAGCATTTAAAAGTGGAACGTAGGTTGAAGCATCGCGTCGTATTCCTGGCTGTTTGTCTCTGACAAATTGGGGAACTGGGAAAACTCGCGCCGTCCAATGCTTTGCTTTATTAGCTTAATTCTGGCAAGGAACGCTGAAATGATGAACTTTTTTTTATCAAATTTTAACTGTCACCTTGAGCGCGTTTAGGCGGAGAACAAACCGGTCAAAGTTACCGATTTTTCCTCCGCATAATTACAAACCATACCGAAGTGGTTGGTATTTTTACATGGTTATGACCAAACGCTACCAATTCTTCCAAACTGGTTTGGTCTCCGCCTAAACGCGCCGCTTGTAACCGCAAGTTAACCTCATTAAATTTAATAAACAAATCTATTAAGTAGGCAATGTCTGGCTTCCACTTTATTACATTATCTTTTAAAATTGGATCTTTAGCATCCAGAAACTCTAAAATAGTCTCTAAAAGTGAAAAAACTCTTGTCAAGCATAAGCCTTTCGACAGCCAGCGTACTTCAGTGTGAAAGGATAACTGATGAAAGTTCTCGTCATTTTCTTCACATAACTGCGCAAATAACTGCGTATTCAACGCGTTGCTGCGGATTCGGTTGACTGCATTAATGACTAAGTAATTGAAGAGATTCATGCAATCTAACATTCAGATTCTTAGCAGTGCATTGCTAACACCCCCGGTATTTTGTTTTAAATAGCTTATATATCTACGGTAATGCCAAACTATGGCAGGTGCTACATCTGTAGCTACTCATATTATAATTCATAAATGGATTGCTTTTTCCGTCAAAAAATCCTTCAAAACATTAAATATTGCTTCGTCTTTAGTGTCGGTTGTGAAAGATCTCGCGAAGAGCAGTTTTTCGCGTATTTCTTGATCCATAATATAACGAGCATATGCCAATAATAATGCTTCATTGCCAGATAAAGTTGACTTATCCAGCTGTATAATGAAATGGGTCGTTTGCAAATAACTACACAAGAAGCTGTCAATATCATAACCCATTTCATCAATACAATACGTCTTTTAACTGTGTTGTTGCTTAAAGGAATTCCCTTTAATGATATCAGGCAGGTTAGTGTAAAACAGTATTTAAAACTTCTTCAACGGCAGGCAAATTTAACTTTTCCCCGATAGTATGAGGTTTTCAGGATTTTGCTATAAGTAACGACATATTGTAAGGAGCCCGCAAACCATCAACGTCTCTTTGTGACGTTCAAGCGAACATTCTGTCCGCCGTGGGTCTCTTCTAAAGTTTTTCCTTGAGTGTTTGAAAGTATTCCAACTTCTTACCTATTTTATCAGGGTGACATCTTCTCAGATGATCCTCTAGCTTAGATGGTTTCATAGCGCCATTGCTTAAAACTTTGTTGCATAAGAAGCACATAGGCAATTGTATGTACGACAATGATTACATGCAACGAAACAGAAAGGCAAATAATTCTCTCAATTTTTTCAACTCGTTGTCTCAGTTGCAATAAAATAATGCATAGTCAAGTTCCTTTCCCCCATTCACGCAAAAGACATATTATATATATATATGGAGTTTTTAATAAAATACTGCACTATATAATCCCTACTTCACTACTACTATTATAATTGCGAAAATAAGTCTTTGTACAAAACCGTATTATCGTCGCCGACCCCTGGGGGTCGATATAGATCACTTTGGGAATCACGGCCCTAGATGAATGCCCGTATCTAATTTTGTATGGTCACCTCTCTGTATGATTTCTGAAATTGTTTTTCGCATATATTTCTAAAACGGTTCGTCGGAAAGAATAACTGGTTATAATAAATTTTATAGGATTTCGTATTCTTAAGAAGTTTTTAGTACCTACAATAAAAATGTCTAGGACTGATCGTTTCCACAGTATATGTAAAAAACCTAAATTTTTATATAACCACACCAAGAAGGATAGTAAAAATGGTTATAACAAATTTCATAGGATTTCACATTGTGAAGCGCTTAACTGTATATTAAGACCGTCTAGGACTGATCGTTTTCACAGTATTTGTAAAAATCCTAAATTTTGATATGGCAACACCAAGAAGGGGTTGACCGATTTAGTTCATTTTCTAAGTTTTATTTACCATTGCTATAAAACCGCTATGTACCAAACTTCAGCTCTCTACATCGACGCGTTCTAAGGCAGTGCCCAAATATATAGTGAAATCCGAAATTTGTGCATGGCAACCGTACGAAATAGTTGCCCGATTCGGCCCATTTTTGAACTTAAATTTATATATGTTTTTTAAAAGCTCGTGTGTAAAATTTCAGTCCTGTAAGTGAACGCATTGTCGAATTATCGTGCGGACGGACGGACAGACGGACGTACGGGAAGAAGGACGGACGGACAGACTGACGGACGGAAATATAAAAATCAAAATAGCTTTTAATATTATGCGTGTGGGTGTACAATCCATTTTGCTCTACCATCATTATTTCTAGGTGTTACAAACGGAATGACAAACTTAGTATCCTATATATTTCATCTAGAGTATAAAAATTCACATTGAATATAATTCCAACATTTTCTAGATGTATTCTAAGTAAAAACACATCCAACTTCAAAACATCATCATCAGTTTCTAATTCTAATAAATCTGTGTAACAGTCACTGATTTTTATATTAAGTTATTGATATTAAAATTATTCGATTATAGTCAAATTCACTAAATGTCGCAACACATACTGAATTAACGTGAAGGGTACATACATTTAAAAAAAAAGTCCTTTTGAGGATCTTAATATCACCATTATTTTGTAATTATATGAATGTCCTTTGTGGTAGTCGGGCTACTCATAAAAAAATAATCAGACTGAAAATACGCAGGATGTAAATATATCTACTTTCCTTATTTCTCAATGGCTTTCAAATTTCGTGAGCTACCTCAAATATTTATACGATTCCAAATGATGATTTATTTTTCCGCTAGCTCGCGAAATTCCTAGCTACTGTTGCTGGACCGCCCGTTCAAAGGAAACGCTAGTTATTTAAAATTGCCTTACCCGACTTGATATACCCCAATTTAAGCTAATTGGGCCTCTTAGGTCTCTCAAAGTTTTGGTTGCATGGAGATATTTTTGTTTAGATTCTGGAGAAATATGGGATAATTTATAGTTGGATCAGACGGAAGGGTTATTCGCTTCTGTCCCACGAAAGAAGATCGATGACAAAATAATTCCTTGAAAATGTGTTTAATTCATGAATATTTGTGGGAAGCTACCAGTTTAGAAGAAGAATAGAACCTTTTCTGATTTTCACGGACCACTATTTATCACTTACCTGTCAATTTCCCCGGACTCTCATCGACCTCTCATTATACATAGGTACCTGAGCAATTTGAAACCAAGCATCATATGAATGAAGTAAACCTGCTGTGGACATGTTACAATATGTGACAAAATAATTTCCGAGATTAGAATACTATCGCAACGTATGTAAACAGAGAGCATTCAGCTGAATATCTTGTTGCTGCAGCTTCTTTTATAAGTAAAACCAGCAGTGATCATCAATTACCAGGCAAAGGTATAGACTTTTGCACCATTCGGTAGATGACTTGCAAAACTGGATTTAGGCGCCGCAGTCTGAAAAATGATGAAAATAGAAACATGCAGAATTCTCACCAGATATAAAGCTAGATAGCTGCGGATGGATTTCAAAGATAAAAACTTTTTAACTTCTGTTACTTGAAAAGAACAGGAACAAGTTCCTGTACTCTAGTCGTACAAGAAATTACCTATCATTTGAGTGCGACCAACAACTAACAGACTGATGCACCATACCTGCTAGCCGTTGTGTGAATAGATAGCAATCGAGCACCTAATGATTATTAAAATCATATTTTTTACTATATTCATCCACAGAAGTAAATTCGGGAAATAAAAAATTACTATACGAAAAGTGCTGAAGTCACATCGACGTGCTATAATTACTTCACAATAGACGTCTCTTGACTTATGTTCGAAGGGCGCCGAGTTTAAAAGATACCTTCTGATTCTGAGGATTTACAATTCAGGGATTTGAAGAGGGAGGCAGATGTGAAATTATAGAGTGAAGGTACCACTTGAGCGGGCTAAATTCCTCAAACCCTGAATTACGCGATTGTGTGTCTGCCGATCTTGGAATGGCTGTTTGCCATTGTCAATCATTTGATGAATTTAATTTCACATTTCACTCTAATTAAATTTTTGCAGACGGACACAGTAATGTCTATTTATAGAAGGAGCGCAGTTGAGCTGATGACAACTATGCAATATTGCGGCGTGCACAGTGAAAATAATATTATAACCTTTACGCAACCGGATTGCACATGGAAAATCATAAATCAAATACATCTCGCTATTAGTGGCGTGCAAAATATCAATGACAACCTCTCCTGTTTATGAAGCATATTCCAGCTTAGTCCGCTTGGAATTTATTGATATCTCATTATCCACTCATTAATCATGCGAACGTATGGCTGCAGCCAAACGGTGTAGTCTCACCTGTGTGACGTCCAGACGTGTAAATAAACATGTTTTGTCAAAATATGAAAATTGGATCAACAAAAAAATTGCTGAGTTATTTATAAAAGGAAAAAGGGAAGGGAATATTATATAATACTAGCTCGCACCTTCTCAGCAGGACTCGGTTGCTATTAAGATGTGATGGCCATACCAAGGTTCAGAGGGCTGATTAGTGTAATCCCTACGAGAATGAAATTATCACACTTTCTTTTGCTGATGCAGTTTGAATACATACAATTTTCTGATATACATACATATGTACATACATGCATTATATAACTCCGCAGATGTGAACAAATGGGCAGCTTATGAAGTACATTTTTTGCAGTATTCTCTTGGAATCGGGGGTAAAATTTCTATAAAGATTTGGACATTTTAAATATAAAAGTATTGAGTATGATATAAATCCGTAACGGTTTCTATCAAATCAATGGTCTGTATTGTTGTTTTCTTCTTTAGATAATATCATTTGAATAATGCATATACAAATTTGATATTTAGTTAGTTGAACTGACACGTACCAAATAAATTATAATATTCAGAAGAGATATGTAGACCTCACCAATTCTGATGGCCTTGAGATATGTCATAGAAGTTACCCAGTAGGAATTCGTTTCCCTCCTTACCTGGTAATTGATGGTTTCACCCCTGAAAATAATCCGATTTGTAAGTGTTTACCAAAGTAAGGTTTGGTAAGTGAATTGGTAATAGCTCACATGTTCCAGGTTCAATTGTTCCAGAAAAAACATTGAAAAATGTAACAAATTACAAAAGTAATTTTTAGTAAGTGAATGGGTAATAGCTGACGTGCTCAGATTTAAGCCTTTTCGTAGAAGGCCATGTCGAGTCTTGATAGTGAGGAAATTTTGTTTTACTGTTGGAAAAATATATACAGGACAATGAAGATGAAATCGTAAGCAAAAATATGAAATAAATAATTTTGTGTTGTGCTCATTTACGATGTTTATATAGATAGTTGACTCTAATGAGGAAACTACTTCTGTCGGGGGTTTAAAAAAAATGTGCATCACTTATTTGCCACCGAAGTAATTCTTACCTACAACTATGAGGGAAAAATTCTTTTAAAGACTTAAAAAAAAATGTATAATAATACCAAAAACCTTGTATAATTGAAGCTTTGAAGTCTGCAATTATGTAAGAGCTTACTGGTAAATGGTTGATTCAAGCATTACTTGTAATGAATAAAATAAAGTATTACTTGTAATGAACGAATTAAGAGGTTTCCGGCAACTGCTTCACGCAGGTATTACTTGTAATGAATAAAATAAGATATTACTTGTAATGAGCAAAGTAGCACGTTATCGGTATGGAGACGAGTAAGCACTTACCCTGCTATGACAACAAAATGTAAAAGTAATTAATTCGGTAATTTGTATAGTAAGGGGTAGAACCTTACAAATTGTCATTACAGAATCGATTCGGTAAACGTTACATTTCCTACTGGGTATTGCACTGAATAATTTTATATATAACCGTCATCAGGCGCGTATCCAGACCTTCAGCCTGGGGGGCTCACAACTAAAATGTTCGAGGGGAGCAAAAAGTCGGAAGTAGTCGCTTTTAATTTGTTTTTTATCTTATTTAAGTTAGATATCACAAAACCCAATTTTCGGTTTGATTTGGGAAACCTGTCGATAATATTATCCACATCAATGTCGAGCTCAGAGTGGACAGACATTAAGGACTCATATCCAAATTTTCTTTCTCGTGCAAAGATTGTAGAAATAGATGTCACGCAACCGATTCTGTCATGGGTCAAGTAAATGACACTACTTTAATTAATACGAAAGTACAAGCAAAGCAACGGCAACTACCGCAGAGGAAAGCGAATGGTTTTTATTTTTATAGTATTGCCGTAAAAATTGTGAAGAAAATTTGTAAAATAAATTTCAGCTGCATCCATGATCATTTTCAGCAATCAATAGTGTATAAAAATTCGAAAGAAAAATGTTTAAGTAAATTGCTAAGAAGAAAATGTATGCTTGCCAACGCTCATAAATATCTTTAGCGACCCAAATCAACCAAGGCACCTGAATCAACATAAATCTGTGGAATATTGTCCGCCACCAATAGTGCATGAAAAATCTAAAGAAAAATTTTCAGATCTTTCTAAGAAAACTGAATGCTTGTGCCCCTGTCCCACTGACTCTCTTTCGCCCTATGGCAGAGTTGGAGCTACCAATACAAAATATTGCATTCTGGAAGTTTGCTTATGCCATTTGATGTTTTTATGTTGGCTACAGATGCAATCACCGCAGAAGGAATAAGGTAAAGATAGTGTTTAGCATGCTCCGTTTCACTTGCCCATAAGCAGGATTCTGTTAAGAATAACTTTTGAAAATTAAAGTCGGAATGAGTTTAATTCCTTATAAGCGATTAAAATATCACTTGGGCACAAGAAAATAAATTTTTTTAATTAAATTCGATTTTCGGGTGTAAAATTTCATCTGATTGGTTGAGTTTTACATGCTTTTTATATAATCGTTTTAAAGGGTGCTCTAACGGTGATATACAGAAACACAATATTTTTTGTGCCACATGAAATAGCAAATCGCTCAGTCCATTGTTATAAGTCAGTGCCCTGTCCTAAAGAGTGAGCCACCGCAATCAATGCACTAAATCGTTTAGTTTAGACCGTTGTCGGTGAATAGTTATTCATTCAAATTCTTAAGAATAATTTGCAAGTGTAGTTCTAAGAAAAATTTAAAGCTTCTCTATGAACGTAAAAAAATTTGAACAACTCTTGAATCAGTGTCGCTATGAAAAATCAACGTGTGGCTAGACATTGTTTGCATGGAACTATGGTTCTACTGGAAGATGGAAGAACCGTAAAATAAAATTTGTTAAGTCAAGGCTTAAATACAATTGCGACGGGCAACGCCAAACGACGCAAAAATGCCGCTGTCAAACTTCTAAAAGCACAACGTCTTATGCGAATGCCTGAAATTACGACGGGTGACTGTCAGCGGTCGATGAAGTGAAGTGACCGTCGGGATTGTTCAATTTCTAATTTTGTCGTCGTCGCTGCAGTACTACCAGCAAAATCAAACGAATGAAATTATTGTGGCATTTAGTTTTGTTAAGGTTGTTAGACTTCGCGTCAATTTCAAAACAATGAATTTTGATGATAAATTGATTGAGAAAGTGCGAAATCATAAAACAATTTATGATATACAAGACAACTAGTATAGACGAGTTGACAAAAAAGAGATGGTTTGGATGGATATGATATGATATTATATGATATTGTGATATTTTTGGCATTTAGTTTGATTTTAATTTTGTTAATTTCTGTATTTTGAAGTTTTCCTTTCCACACTTTGGTCCATTGCAATTCTTTCAAAATAATATAAAATATTCTCGATAAAAATCTAATAACAAATGAAATTTCAGTATCTTCTTCCTTCACAATCGCCGCTCACTGCCTGTCGTTGCAATTGTACTCCGAATTTTTCGACTACCTGTTTTGATAGCGAATTTCCCGCTTCCATCTACCGTCGGAAAATCAAATAAGTAAAAAAAAAATTTAAGATCGCTTACCAATTTCTTAGAAAAAATAACACTTTTTAAACTCGAAATAGTGTTCTTTTTCATATATATGAGTAATGGACACAACAAAAATATAAAAGGATCTTCATAACTGGGCTGCTAAGCATTACGTGCTATTTTCTAAACAATCTAATACTAAAATAAATATGCATTCCAAAATTACTTACTATCCTGTGATAGGTATGATAGATGACTTTTCGACTTTTACCTATCACTATACTTTCCTTATTCTTAATAAAATTTAATTTCCAGTTTTTTTTTCTTCTCAATTTTCACAGAGATATTTATAACAAAAAATAATAATCTTTTTTTTATATATATATTGAGATCCCAGTAATTTATTTAAATTATCAAATTATCCTCCTATTATTGTTCTATATTTCTCACACATTTCTGTCTACATTTTTTCTTTCACGTAGCCATATGCACTGGTAGCAATGGCAAACTAATTCTCTGTCTGTTGAGAAATTTAACAATCTCTTTTCTATTCGGCTGTTTTTTTTTCTCTCTCTCTTGCATACAACTTTGTCACATCCTCTATAGTCCCCCCCAATCGACCAAGTCGTAGCTACACAAGGACATTCGAAATATTATAAAATTATATATTGTACACGAATCAAAAGCATGACTTAAGAAACCAAATCTTTCGATGAGCTTTGTTTGTCACAAGTCACAAAAATGGCAGAAATTAGACAAATTCTAGACGAGTATCACAGAGCGAATAACAGCAAAAGGACTTCAGATTTTACTTCTGAAAAACTGCAAAATTTGGAAGAACTGTGGGCTTCATTTGAAATAATTGAAACCCTGATTCAAGATCATGATGAATTCGACGAGACTCATGATTATTTCAAACAGTCATGCTATGATAAAAGAGAAGACTGGTACAAACTTACAGAGGCAACTCTGCCCGATAGGTTAAAATCTATAACTCTCCATACAGAGCGCAAAAATAACCCATTTTACGTCCCACTTCCAAAAACTTCTCAAAAAACAACTGCAGCTGATAACCTGGACAGCACAGACAAAGATCAATCAAATACAGTCTGGTTTCGGTTGGAAGAAGATAGACGAAAAACATTATCCCATATTATTCAATCTATAGATAATAACTCACTTGCAACTGCAACCCAGGCATACTTAAACCAAAAATTAAACTCGTTGCACAAATATTGGGACGATTTTGAAGAAACACATAACGAAATAATCTTGAATGTTGGCCTAAACGACAAAGGTAGCGAATACTTCGTGAATGATGTTTACATAAACATGGAAACATCATTGTCAGACACTGTAGTTGCGCTGCAAGAACAGTTGGACTCGAGATTCCACAACATAACGAATACTACAAATAATTCCACAGAGCATCACTACAATGTCCCTTTCAGAGACCAATCAAATTTTTTCCTATCTGACGCGAGAACATTAATTCCCAATTTCAATGGAAATCCGAAAGATCTCCACAAATTCATTTCAAGCTGTGATGATTCATACGCAACAGCAACGACGGCAAGCGAAAAGCACTCCCCCCTTAGTTTAATAAGGAGTAAATTATCCGCAGAGGCCTACGATATCTTCAGGTACAATCAAGTTGAAGATTGGCCTACCTTAAAATCAATTTTAACTCAAACTTTTGAGATAAAAATTCCCAGAACTACGCTACAGTCTCAATTAAATAATTCTAAACAGAGAATAGGGGAAAGCGTGAAAGATTTCCTTGAGGGACTTAACACAAATCTATCTAAATTAAACGAGGCGACCCACTCATACACAAGTGATAAAATTCTTTTAAAATCTCTTTTAAAAGATAATGAGTGTCAAGCAGTGAGAGGTATAGAGGACGGATTATCCAATCCACAACTCCAAACTTTAGCAAAAGTGAATTCCGATAAATCCTTTTCTGCATTAAAATCACACATCTTGGAGCATGCATCACGCTTAGAGCAGAAACAACTCGTTTCCCAAGCACAAAACAAGGTAAATCAAACTCCATTTGCGTAAGCAATAAATTCAAGTCTTCGCTGCTTCAAATGCAATAGCTTGGGGCATGCTGCTTCAAGTTGCCCAGTCATACAACGCCCCACGCAAACTTTCAACTCAGCTCCAGATTTCACAACGCCGTCGCAAGTACCATCTTGTCGATATTGTCATCGAATTGAGCACACCATATAAGAATGCAGGACCAGGGCGGAAAATAATAATCGTTTTAACAACAGCCCAGGAATCCAAAATAATGTTCGGGAAATAAATACAATTCAACTGGCAAACACGGCTAACAGACAGCCACAAAACAGGAACTGGCATCAGCCAGTATTCCAAGAGAATCGAACTTCACCGAGATATAAAAATGCAAATATCTCGGCTAGATCATCGTCTCCAAATAGGCAGGACAACAAAAATTCATCGGCATCCAGGCAGGGAAACTGGATGCAGCGGGGAGTCTCATTCGGTAACCCCTCGCACATACAAACTACCGCACAAGTCCACAGGAATCCCGCAATTACAACGCCCTCCAGATTTCACAACGCCGTCGCAAGTACCATCTTGTCGATATTGTCATCGAATTGAGCACACCATATAAGAATGCAGGACCAGGGCGGAAAATAATAATCGTTTTAACAACAGCCCAGGAATCCAAAATAATGTTCGGGAAATAAATACAATTCAACTGGCAAACACGGCTAACAGACAGCCACAAAACAGGAACTGGCATCAGCCAGTATTCCAAGAGAATCGAACTTCACCGAGATATAAAAATGCAAATATCTCGGCTAGATCATCGTCTCCAAATAGGCAGGACAACAAAAATTCATCGGCATCCAGGCAGGGAAACTGGATGCAGCGGGGAGTCTCATTCGGTAACCCCTCGCACATACAAACTACCGCACAAGTCCACAGGAATCCCGGGACAATATCGACGGAAAAGTAGGCAGCAAACAAATAATTCAAATCCCCGTTCAAATAAATAAAAATTCTTTAACTCTTTCCTTGCCTGTTGACATCTGCTCTGCTCCAAAACTTACATATTTAATTGATATTGGAGCAGAGATCAGCCGAATAAAACTCCATCCACTGAAACCAGACAGTATCTGCTACAGAGATGCTGTCTGCAATATTAATACATTATTTACCGAGTCCACTTGTACAGAAGGACTCATATTTGCAAAACTGAATTTGAAATCTACCAAATTTAACTCCATCCTAGAGCACCCATTTCAAATTGTGGGAAATAACTCCATCGTCTCATACGATGGCCTACTTGGTCATGATTTTCTATCTCGATACAATGCGACTATCAACTACAAAAATAAACTTATTTTTCTAGAAGTAAATGATTCAAACGAATTCTACCCGTATGAAGAATATTACACTAACTACCCATACGTTTATTTGAAAAGCGAAGACCCAGAAAAAGGTTTCAAAGAAAGCGTCTTTATATACAGGGATAACAGCCTCCAATAAAGATATTAATACAATTCTATCTCCATCAATTGCTTAGAAAAGTAATGCAAATCGATCCCCAGCCAATGCTTCACAAGAAATGAAGCATAAAGGTAAAAATCTATCTCTATCTATAGCCACACAAGAGGCTGAATTATATAAAATTCTATCTCCATCCAAGGCTTCACAAGATATGAAGCAAAAACATAAAAGTATATCTCCATCATCATACACTTCACAAAAGATGAAATCCAAAAATGAATCAAAGAAGTCAAGGAATTTCGCTAAACGTTTATCTCCTTCAAATTCTATGGAGTCGGAATCATCGAATAACTCCTTCCAAATTCCACAAAAGTTGGAATCATATCTCCTTCCTTTTAAAAATTCGAAAGAATCGGATAAATTAAATAAAATTAAAATTCCGGCTCGATCAGAATTCATCATTGAAATTCCAACTCCTTCTGTTCAACATCAATCGGTCTGTTTCAAGAAGGAAATAAGGCCAGGTCTGTTTCTTGGAAATTCGATAGTCGAAGCAGTCAACGGTATGGTAAAAGTCCTAATCCTCAATACAAATGAGGAGGACGCCGATCTGGGCCCTTACGAGGTGAACCCAGTTTACCAAGACTTGGACGACTTTGTGGTTATCTCCACAGACTCTGAAAGAGATCCAATTAAGGGAAGAATAAATAAACTGCAAAACCTTATTAAATTGGATCACTGTAATTCAGAGGAGTCTGAGAGTAGTCGCAATATCTGTAGGGAATTCAACGATCTCTTCTACATAGAAGGGGATTTCCTTTCATATACAGATGCGATTACCAACAAAATCGAGACACTCCAACACAAACCGCCAATTTATACCAAGCCTTATAGACTTCCTGAAGCAAGCCGAGCTGAGATAAATTGGCAAATACAAGAAATGCTTGAGTCAGACATCATCAGACCTTCACATAGTCCCTGGAATTCTCCACTTCTCCTGGTTCCTAAAAAAACCAGATGAGAATGGAAACAAAAAGTGGCGAGTAGTGGTAGATTTTCATCGTATTAACAACATTACTATTGGCGATGCGTACCCACTGCCTAATATCACTGATATATTAGACCAGTTGGGGAAGTCGAAATATTTTACCACACTCGACTTAGCCAGTGGATTTCACCAGATAAAAATGGACTCGAAGGACAGTGAGAAAACTGCCTTTAGCACACCCTACGCCACTACGAATACAATCGTATGCCATTTGGTTTAAAAGGAGCCCCTGCTACCTTTCAACGAGCCATGAACAATGTTCTATCTGGACTTCAAGGTATTTATTATACGAAGCAATGGACTTGTAGTCCATGGATATAACCTCAAAGATCACAATACAAGACTCACATCAGTATTTAGCCGTCTCAGAGATTTCAACCTTAAACTTCAACCAGACAAGTGCCATTTCCTAAGAAAGGAAATTATGTATCTGGGGCACATTATTACAGAAAATGGAGTCAAACCAGACCCTGCAAAAATAAAATCAGTTCAGTCATATCCCAGACCCAAGAAAGAAAAAGATATCAAAGCCTTCCTTGGTTTCGTCGGCTACTATCGCCGCTTCATTCCAAATTTATCAAAGATTGCGAAGCCCTTACAAATCTTTTGAAAAAAAGATCTACCTTTCAAGCTCGACGCAATTTGCGATGAAGCATTTTGCGAATTGAGAAATAAATTAATTTCAGGACCAATTCTGTCTTATCCCAATTTCGACAAAGAATGTTTTGTCACCTCCGATGCCAGTGACTACGCCATCGGAGCTGTTCTTTTACAAGTCGATGATCAAGGAGATCATCCAATCGCCTATGTGAGTCGAGCTCTCAATGGTGCGGAGACTCGTTACTCAACAATTGAAAAAGAGCTCTTAGCCATCGTTTTCGCAGTTGAGCAATTTAGACCATACGTTTATGGTAGACAGTTTACAATTATAACTGACCACAAACCATTAGTATGGCTCATGAGTCTGAAAGATCATTCCTCAAGACTGATGAGATGGAGAATACGTCTTGAGGAATATGACTACAAAATAGTCCATAAATCAGGTAAGCTCAACACAAATGCAGACGCTCTCAGTAGAGCTAATTCAGATAGTAACGAGAATTTCGTAGAACCTACCACCTGCGTAAATGTGGTAACAAGGAACCAAGCTAGAGCTCAAGCGAATCAGAACATTCCCAGCACGAGTATTATTATTCCTAACCCGGCTCCATCGTCAACAAACAATTCCTCAGCCATAATAACTGAGACTAATTTTCCTCTTTTACTGACAAAGAATGTGAATCCTAAATTCTTCATCTTGCCAATGCAAGATACAGAACTTGTCAATCGCAAAGATATAGATCAAACCTCGAAAAGATTTTAAATGAAATCTGCTCATACACAGAAGCAAATCAGTTAAAACAAATAAATATCTCCTTCCCTATATTAGAGGCACAGAATCTATTTATTATTAAAAACGCTTTTACCCAGATCTTCGCTAATAAACAAATAAACATCAAACTCCATCAAGATTCGATTAAATATTTATCCGACATTGATGATATCGACGGGAGGCCATCAAGAAGTTTCCCGTACTATTAAAAGAATAAAAAAATAGTTTTACTGGCCTGGCATGTCAGACGACATCGTAAAGCATGTAAGGAAATAAACTTTGTCAGGTGAACAAAATATTCAGTAACCCAAAATTTCCTATGAAAATCTCGAGCATTAGCTCCAAACCTTTCGAAAGAGTGTACTTAGATGTTGTAGGACCTCTCCCAA
Organism: Dioctria linearis; assembly: GCA_963930735.1. NCBI lineage: Eukaryota > Metazoa > Arthropoda > Insecta > Diptera > Asilidae > Dioctria > Dioctria linearis. The sequence goes on from OZ005740.1 coordinate 208,799,969, forward strand.
TTTCTCATTCTGGAAACAAATATCTCCTTACATTCCAAGACGACCTCTCAAAATTCAAATAGTCGACACCGAGTCTAAGACATTAGCGAAAGCCTTCACGACAACAATAGTTTATCGACATGGTATTCCAGAAAGTATCCTCACAGATCAGGGTTCTAACCTCATAAGTGGCATGTTCGCCGAGGTATCTAAGTTGCTGAGAATTAAAAGGCTCAAAACTACTCCATATCACCCTCAAACGAATGGTGCATTGGAGAGAAGCCACAGAACCTTAGCGGAATATCTCCGATCTTATGTAGCAAAAGATCCACAAGTCTGGGATACATGGATTCCTTATGCCATGTTTGTCTACAATACCGCTCCTCATTCGAGTACTAATTATACTCCACGCGAACTCCTTTACGGATTCCCAGCCGAAATTCCAAACAATCTGAAATCATCTCCAGCCGTTTGCTATAATTATGACAATTATGCAAACGAGTTCAAAGCGCGTCTACAACATAGCTTCTAAATAGCTAAGGACATAGCCATGGCAAACAAAGAAAAATCCAAACTTCAATTCGACAAAAACTCCGTAAAAAATCATTTAATACTGGTTACAAAGTCTTACTAAAAAGCAGAGTACGAGATAACAAGTTCTCACCATTATGGTCAGGTCCGTATGAGATCATGGAGATAAATTCCCCTGAAAATTCCGCCATAAAAATAAATAATAAAAATAAAAGAGTCCATAATAATGACCTAAAACTGTTTTCGGACTAATACAAATATATTTCATTCTAAGTGAATAACGCAATATCATCTTCCAGATTTTAAATGGCAGTCTTCTTACCCTTCATCACTTTAGCCTATGGCTCAGGAGTAGAAATAAAGCAGCTAAACGCTAGTGCACGCATTTACTTCGAAGAGATTGGCAGAGTGACATTCTATGACCTGGCGAATTTTAAATCAGAATTCAACAACATCCAGTTCATAGCCCAACAAATTACAGCGACCTGCCAGAAACTGGACAAACACTCAGCCTTGAGCCAGACTTGTAACGGTACGTTGTTACAAATTAATCTTATATTAGCAAATATAGAATATAAGAACGTGTTACTTGTGACCCAAAATTGGAAACAAAGAGCACTATTCAATGCAGTAGGCTCAATTTCCAAAGCACTTTTCGGCACATTGAACGAGGATGATGCCAAATTGTATGATGAACAGATTCGTAATCTCATCCTTAACCAAAACTCCCTCCTATCATAATAAAACAAAAGCCGCAATAAACAAAGAATTCCTGTATATGCATAAAAAACTAATATCAGTACAGATAGCCACATCATTGATGGAAAATAGAACACTTGATAATAAGATATCATTTGAACTGGAATCACTCATTTCACTAGTCTCTTTAATGGCATTCAGATATCAGAATACCCAGACAGAATTAATAGATCTTTTAACCGATTCAAAGCATGTAAGATTTCATCCTTCACTCATATACCCCAGAAAAATTGAAGAGCTTTTATTGAACATCAGGCAGGAGCTACCAAATTCAATGATGCTTCCCATAAATTCCAGACAAAATATAATTACACAAATATACAACTTAAGTACAATAGCCGCAAATACCTTCAATAATAAAATAATTATTGAGCTCCGAATTCCACTTCCATTCAAGGAACCATACCAAATATTTAAAGCAATGCCTTTACCTACACTCCATAACGGATCGTTGTTGTATATTAAACCATCGAACGAATACATATTAATAGATTACAATCGTGAGCACTATATTGAATTAGCACTACAGGATATTCATAATTGCGCAACGTGGGACCAAATGCATTTTTATTGCAAAATTTCATCCCCCATCCTAAACACAAATACAAAAACAAACCAATGTGAGGTAAACCTCATAAAAACGGAACTGAATGCATCAAAATGTAAATTCCTAACATTAGAACAAGATTGCATATAAATCCATATAAATATTATTTGCGAAAATGCCATCAGCTCACAAGTCCTGCAAGGAACAGGAACAATGTATATCTATCCCGGTTGCTATGTACGAAGCAAAGAATTCATCTTGCACGGACATAGCGTAAAAGTTTCCAAATTTAATTCCAACTTCATCCCAACAATATATTCCAATAAAATATGGAATATAACGTCACCCCCTATGGAAATACATATAGAAACAAATCCTCGAAATATTACGACAACAAGGACCTAGAAAAACTTCTGGAATCCATTCGTTTCCAGAAAGATCAAGAATTAATCCCTTTAAACCCAATAAATAACCACCATATCCACCATTATGCACTGTCCTATTTAACAGTAGCTTCTATCATCTCAATAGTCTGTGCTTATCTGTATATTAAATACAAACCAAGAGTCCGCAAATTTAAAAATACACCTCCAGAACATGAACTGGAAGATATGCCCACCCCTGCACCGAGAACACCAGGATTTAAAATAACTGCTACCCCCAGCCGAAAAACTGCAGACAAATTCTCCAATTAATATTATAATATATTTTATAAATATATACTACATATATTCACTAGCATGTATTCAATGAACTCATGCTTTCAGAGCTCCAATGGATCCATAATTTAAGGAAGATATTGACTTCTACAATACGGTCAGAACCAAATTTTTTTTGTCGAAAAGAAGTAATATTTGCTTAAATAAATAAGATTGAAAAAATCTATATATATGTAAGTGGAGTCATGTGAGGATAAATGTAAATATGTAATAATAAACAAAAAAAAAATAATTCCTTCATCAAAAATGTTGACATTCAACAATCAAGCTAATTAAAGACGAGCCCTTTTATTTCCATTATATATATATCTAATTTTTTTTCTTCTTTACGGCAAATGAAAAAACAACAACAACGTCAATCACATGGAAACAAAAAGAAGGATTGGATTATAATCCCTGCATCCTTCATTTCAATAGTAGTACATATACCATACTTGTACGTATACTATAGTACAAAAATAAAAAAGAGAACGACACTACAGAGACATAAAGAAAAAACTTAACCCCATAAAACACCACAATAGCAATCGATACGTAATAACTATAACAATTCAATTTTTTTTTACTATAACTTTTCTTTTATTGTAAATGCATTTCACAAAACTAAATGAAAAATATAAAAAAGAAATGCAGCGGCTCAGCTGAAGCAACTAATCGCCACCCTCATCATCCCAGGCATCCGGCCCCACCTCCTGATGGGTCTCCATCTCAAGAGGAAAATGCATCGATCTTTCGGGATGTTCCATTAGAGGCAGAAACGACCACTCTGTCAAGATTAGAGATCTACATAAAACGAAAAGAGATAATATATAATTCAAAAACAAGCACGAAAGAACCTTCACAAAATTACAAACTTACCACAGGCAGAAAAGGACATATCACCCCATGATAGCGGCCGGTCTCAGCAGGAGCACCCCAAATCGTGCGGCTCTACTACCCAGGGCATTTAAACACGAGCCGTATCGGCCCTCTCCAACGTGGCCAAATCGAATCCACATAAATGCCGCTAACCCAAATAATGTACGGCGCCGGCCAAAACCCTCGAGAATACTTCCCAAGCCATGAAACAGAAACCTATATGTGTGCGTTCGGAGTCCGTTTTCTAAAATCTTCTATAATTGATGCTTATGGAAAAATGTCAAACATTGACTTTATATATGCTATAGAGCCTAAGTTACTATCCATGCAAGAAAATAGTCTTCTTGTAACTTACAGCTTGGATCATTACCTTCCCAAAGGCTACACTTTCTATATACCTTACTTAACAAAATAATAAAATAGTTTTGATTACAAAGTAAACTTACCATTTTACGCTCAATACCTTTCCAGCTGAGTGATAATTGCATGTGTGTATGTGCAGCCGGAGTCCAAATCTGTAGGCAGGCAGCTACATTCGATATCATCAGCCCACGGCATGCCATGACGGCACAGCGACATTACAATGATTACTCAGCTGAGAATTTTTGTTTGAGAAATCGTAGTCATTTGGTTAAGATAAATTTTTTTAAATAATTTTGTTAGAAAAGATATGAAAATTTTATTACGGTTCGGAAGATAAGAAAGCAAGCTTAAGATTATCAGAACACCATTTTTCTGTATGAGTTTAGGGCGGAGGAGCTATTCAAATCAAACTTTTGTCAGTTTTACATAAGAACACTGCAAATATTTTAGAATGTAAGGACTACGTTGGGCATCGCATGTGGTAGGGAGGTCTGTTTCATGGCTTGTGAAGTATTCTCAAGGGTTTTGCGCCTGCACACGATATTCACCACGAGACACTACTTGAACGAAAATCATATTCGAAATGATCAAACATTTAATTTCTAATCTCTAATCCTTATACATGCGCAACAGTCAGTCAGCCCTCGACAAAATTTTTAAAATTCATTTCTTTCTCTTCTCGTCAACTCAAATATAGTATACAAAGGTATGACATATAATAAACCAGGCAAAAAAAACAAAAGGCAAGATTGACTCCAACAAACTGATAAGATAAGCACATAAAATTTAAACAAGGAACTTAAATCGCACATATAAATGCATGCAAATAACCACAACATACATATGTAGCGATAGCTTTAATTATATAAAATTATTAGAATTGCTCGAAATTGTTTAAAAAAAAAAAAAAACCCAAATTACCAAATATTGCAGCCATACGGTATAAATATATGTATGTATGTGTTTAAGAAAACTTAATGTGTAAAGAAAAAAATAAAGTTTACTACTTAGCAGAACACTAAGATTGTATATGAAAAAAAATATATATGTAATAGCCACAAATCAATTAATTTTTGTTTGTACCACATTACCACATTAATTAAACTTAATAACCACTAAATAGCCTAAATATAGGGTAAGAAACCTACTAGATTGTAATAAATAGCCTAAATATAGGGTAACACACCTACTAGATTGTAATAAAATTTGATTATTTTGTTTAATTATTATTGCATTAGCTGCACTATACAAATAGGTATATGAAGCAGTAATATCTTTATAAATCTTCTAAAATTAGTCAACTAATTACAAATAATATATAGAAAAGGAATTATCTTAATATGTATACAAGTACACAACTATAATTTACCTATATATTATGTAAACTTCATTTAAATTTTAAACTTACAAGGAGAAGGTTTTCTTCTCAAAAGAATAAAACTTTCTTTTCCCCAGGGGGAGGGATGTTGTGACTCAGGTACCTATGCCCCGAATCACAACCATAAAGGAAAATGGGTGTATTTGCGAAGCGCAGAAGCCATAAAAAAACACTTCTCCTAGCGCGCAAGCAGGAGTTTGCGAAGCGCACACCTATTGTTAAGGGATTACGCATTGTTTTGGAAACGCGCGGCTATGGTTAAGGTCAACGCATTGTTATAGCACGTATCTTTAGCTGATCTATGATCTTTACCTGATCTATGTAAGTTAAATTAAGTTTTTGAAACCACTAATATCAATATGAGGAGTACGCTCCGCGCCAAGTGCAAAGAAACACACACCAGGCAGGCACATACACACACATACACACACACACACACGCGGAGCGAAGCGGAGCGCGCGCGTGTGTGTATTCCCCTGGCAGCCTGCCTGTGTGTGTGTGCCTGCCTACCTGCATGAGTGTGTGTGTGTGTGCCTGCCTGTCTGTGTGTGTGTTTCTTTGCGCTTGGCAAATGCACCCTACGTGGGTATATTACTTAAAGCAGGTAAGGATATGTGCTAGAACAATGCGTAATCCCTTAACAATAGGTGAGCGCTTCGCAAACTATTTTTGACTAGATTAATTTTGGGTTGTGCGCTTCGCAAATATACCCAGGAAAATCACCAATGTATTGCCGTGACCCTGAAAAACAAAAATTACTCATTTAAATTCAAATCGCATTTATTAAAAATCCATTCCCACAGTATAATAAAATGAAATTATGCATAAATTGCATTTTATTATCACACAAATATTCGACTCTCACGGCATGCATACCTACCTACATGCAGTCCATAGATAATATCTAATTACATTTTTTTTTGTTGTGCAAATCGTAATGCACGTAAAACAAAATATTTTCTTTCTCACGTACGATTTCAATGTCGTAATAATAATATTAATAAGAGTAATGAAAAAAAAAGCTTTTGAAAAATTTGCAATGTGTACCTGGGGCCATGAAGCCCGATCGTCGGGGAGTGCTTTTTCAACCCGCCGCGCCGGCGAGATAACACGTGAAATTCTTCCTTTTTATTTGGTGTATACGAATAATTGTGGTAATTAAGTTTGCCTCAATTGAAAAAAATAATTATTATTGTGTTGAAATCAAAAAATAGTGTAAATATTCAAAAATTGTGTGAAAAACAAAAATTGTGTAAAAATTGTAAAAATTGAGTTAAAACCCTAAAATTGTGTAAAAAACAAAAACCCTAAAATTGTGTAAAACACAAAAACCAAAAAATTGTGTTGAAATCAACTAATTGTGTAAAACTTCAAAAAAATTGTGTTAGAATCAAGTACAGTTCCAATAAAGTTAATTTTATTTCTCACTAAAATCAGTATCGAGTATAATTAATCGCCATAATTACTATCCTAACTCCCTCTCCGATCTCTTCTTCAAAGAAGCACGAGAGATCGGCCGCAACAATATAACATTTCTCATGTTTGGAGGTGTCGGGCCTAAGGTTGTATGAAAAGTGGGCTTCCCCTTTGTGACTGTACATACGTACATCACTTAATGTCGCAAATCTAATTTCATGTACACACAATTATCCTCGCCCACTTAAAATTAATATCTTAATCCGCTTATCGCACTTCAAAATGTAGGATTATCCCAGTTCAGCAAGATACAAAGAAAACACGAGTATTAGTGAATTCTTTTTTTACTTTTATTAATGGTTTCTTCTATGGATTTCCCATATGATCAATATTGGAAATCTGTTTGACGTCGCACAACTTTATAATAACTTTATAGAGATTAAAGTTTAATGACTCTTTTTACAACTTTTATCTCTATTAACAGCTTTAACTTTATTACACAGCTTTTATTTAAACTATATTTCTTTAACCACTTTAGCTTTATTCGATCTCTAGACAACTTTTCTACCTTCTCTTCACAACTTTCTTATTATTACTTTTCAACTTAAAGCTTATTCTTCTTCTTACTTACTTAATCATTACTTCTAGGTGAGCTAGCACACATCCCTGTTCTGACACTTTTAGAACGAAGGTTGTATGGTATGTCGTTGCCAGATCCCACAATCGGCCTTCCTGACCGGTCATTCGACCCGTATGACTCAGCCCATTCCTTCATAAAATCAGCAGCACTCGTATTTAGCTTGGGTCCTTCATGTTCACCGATCCTTTCTACTTTGTATCGATCATGATTTCCAACAGAAATTACCTTATAAGGTCCCAAATACTTCGGCTTTAGTTTCATTCCTTCACCATACTGCGTCCGCTTGATAGGGACGAGGTCGTTTACGGAATACTTTCGTGCTTGCTTCCTCTTCTTATTATACTGACGTATATTTTCTTGCTGCATCTTTAGTATGTTTTCTCTAGCTAAAACACGTATGTCATTTCTTTCATCACTAAGTTTAGCAACTAATTCATCTTCTATTAAACAGCGTAAGTCCTCATTATTTTTCAACATCATGTCTAATCCAGTTCAGATTTTAAATGGAGAAAACTTGGTACTTCTACTTATGGTGGAATTTATAAACTGTTGAGCTCGATCTACGTGCTTATACCAAACCTTAGGGTTTTCGATGGACATCTTTGTAAGCAATAGAATTATTATTCTATTAACACGTTCCACTTGCCCGTTTCCGCGAGGAACTCCGGTCGTTATTAAACAATGCTGGATACCCTCTTCCAGACAATATTCCTTAAATATTTTGGACGTAAATGCACTGCCTCGATCAGACACTATGCGCACTGGATTACCAAACGTCACTGCTTGTTGCTTCAGCCTATCTATCACTTCGTTGCTGGACGTACTTCTTGTTGGGTATAGCCACACAAACTTAGAGAATCCGTCAATCACAACACAGATGTGAGTGTATCTTTTCTTTGTATTTTCCATAGGTCCAAGATGATCTATATGATAAGTTTGTAGCGGTTTATCATCTTTGTTAATCACATTGAGAAAGCCTTCTTGCTTCCCAGCTTTACGTTCTGCTAAAATACATGGTATACAACTCTTTATGACATCCATTATTTTCACCTTAATATCCGGAATATGATACGATCTCTCTAATAAATCTTGAGTTTTACCAACTGAAAAGTGACCTTGTTTGTGTGTTTCGCGTATAATCTCATTCTCAAGTGTTCTTGGTATCACTAGTCGTTCATTTATAGGATCCTTATACAATAATCCATTCTTCAGTACATAGTCCTCATAATTTCTCTCATACAGAATTTCTTGGATAGCTCTTATCCACGGATCTTTTAACTGAGCTTCTCCAACTCTGTGCAACACACTTTCTTGAATAATCATAATATGACGACTCAGTGCATCTACATGGCGCATTTTGGTGCCCGAGCTGTGTTCTATATCATAATCGAAGTCTTGCATGTACATGGCCCATCTTGCTACTCTTAGTGGAATATCTTTCTTATTCATTGTCATAGCGAAAGCATTGCAATCCGTAATTATTTTCAAGTGCTTTCCCAACAAGTAAACGCGCCATTTCTTTAAGCCGTTAATTATTGCTAAAACCTCCAATTCGTACGAGTGACATTTTTCCTCGCTAGCACTTGTCTGTCTTTCGACTCATGTATTGAATAGGATGCAGCCAGCTTTGCTAGCGTCAGTATGCAACTCCGTGTATGCTTTTGGATTATACAATTTAAGAACAGGTTTGTTCGACAATATCTTTTGCAAATTAGTGAAGGCTTTTTCTTCTTCCTCCTCAATTTTGAACATTACATTTTTACGCAACAGATTACACAATGGTCTTGCTATCACCGCATAATTCGGAATGAATTTTCGAAAATACGATGTTAGCCCTAAAAAGCTTTGAACTTCTTTTGCATTTCTAGGTATTGGAAAATTAACCACAGCTTTAGTTTTATTCTGGGACGGACGGATGGTTCCGTTCTCTATAATATAACCTAGAAACTCGATACTTCTTTTCATGATCTGAGATTTACTCCAGTTAATGACTAGACCGTATTTACTTGCAACACGCAGTACTTGTTCCAGGTACTCAATAGATTCCTGCTCGGTCTTTGCTGGTATAACCAGATCATCCATGTAAGTTAGTAATATTCCCTTCTGCACCAAAGGTCTAAAAATTACCGAAATATATCGGGTGAACGTTGATGGTGAATTACACAGACCAAAAGGTACCTTCAGAAATTCATACTGCCCGTTATGCACAATAAATGATGTGTATTTAATTGACTGTTTCTCCATAGGCACATGAAAAATGCCATCTTTCAAGTCCAATGTACTAAACAATTGGGCTTCCTGCAATCTGTCCACTATATCTTCAATTAATGGCATGGGGTAATGATCTTTAATGATCTGCTTATTAATTCTCCGAAAGTCACAGCAAAGTCTTTTGCTTCCGTTTTTCTTTGTCACTAATACAACCGGACTAGCGAACTCTGAACAGCTCGGTTGTATAATACCTTCGCTTAACCACTGATTGACTTGGCGTTCAACTTCAGTTTGATCTTCATGAGAAATTCGTCGTGGTCTTTCGAAAAGAGGAGTTTCATCTTGAAGGATGATTTGCATTTCAATTGGTGACTCGACTTGTTTGCTCGGATTGTAATTATTAATGACCTCTACTACTGCCTTCCTTGTCGGGAATGGAATATGATCTAAGTCAATTGAAATCGTGTTTTCCTCACACTCATCCAATCCAAAACAACATTGCAGCGTCTCACCGTATTCTTTCATTAATTCGTTTATTCCGCTACTGGATCCGTTTTCCTTTTTCGCGTCTCTATTTTCGGACTGGTTAATAAGAGGGTCACTCTCATTTCCTTTCCTTGTTATTACACATTTGCTGCCACTTGGATAAAGGTTAATGCCTCCATTATCCATGACAACTACAGCTTTACTTAATATGTCATTTCCGACAATTACTTGATAGGGCATAGCATCGATAGGTACAACATGGCAATCGATATTGAATTCAATATCATCCACCGAAATGCGCGTTTTAGCCACTCCAATTGTCTGAATTTCAACACTTCCTAAACCACTCATTGACTTTACTTGGTGTTAATTCAAGCAAATCTAATTCTTTAAAGAAATCGTATCGACATACTGATAAATCACAGCCCGTGTCTATTAATGCTCGCACAGTTTTTCCTTCCATTTTGATCTCTTTCGTCATTCTTTTGATACCAAAATTTATCTCAGTTTTAGGTTTGAAATTCACTAATTTCGCTAACTTACCACACTCGAACGATCTGTGTCCGAATGCGTTACACTTGAAACACTTATATCTTTTGGCTTTGTTTGGACAATCATAGGACATATGTTTCACATCACCACACCATGAACAAGTCTTGTCCTTTTCCTTTTTTATCACATTTCTTTGCCGCTCTTGAGTGTCGGGAGTTTGATGACTTTCTCTCAATTTTTCGTACATCTTTAATCGTTTTTTTAGTTCCATTATTGTCGTAGCTTCATATAAGACAATCTTATTAACTTTGTCATCTCGAATTCCATCTATTATGTATGAAATAATAGACTCCTCTTCAATGTCCACTTGGTTAGCAATTTGCAACATGTGACAGACATAATCTCGCAGACTTTCATCATGTTGTTTCCTGCGATTCCGTAATTGCTTATGAACTTCAGCACTACTTACTGCTGTGTCAAACTCACTGATAAGCGCCGCCTTTAACGCAAGCCAACCGCTAACGTTTTTTTCAGAGTTAATAAACAATCTGGCTGAACCTATAATTAATTTTTTACCATATACAAACTTTTGAAGATTACTCCAACCGACTATAGCACTGATCTCTTCGAAATCCTGAATCCACTTTCTGACTGAAATCGTCTGATCACCTGAGAATGGGGAAATACTATCTTCGATATCTCGAAACGAAAAGTATTCCTTGTGTGTAAATGAAGCCACATGATTTTGACTTACATCTCTTTCTCTACTTTGTTCATTGTCAGTTGTTGGTGTCGGAGAATTTGTTCCTGGTTGAACATTGACAACTGTGATATCATTATCACCTTCCATGTCTGTTACGCAATTTAGTTCAAAGTATTCTATCAGTCTTTCTCGTAACTCGCTTTTCCGCCCTGTGGTCATACAACCATATGACCTAAGTTCTTTCTCTAGATCTTTTTTGTTCATACTTGAAATGGTTCGCTTATCCATTTTCAATACTTTGATATGGCTAGCTCCCTTTACAACTTTAACTATTTCAGACACACCACCTAAGTTAAATAGGTGTACTTAGCAACTTTTACCGTATCTAAACGCTTGAAACTCAAATGAAATACCTGTTTCCTTTCTTTACCGTGGTTATACTTTATTTTAATTATGTCTGAACTTATTATGTAATATAATATATTTTGAGTAATATATTTTAAATATGATATTTTGAAGAAAATTATTTAAATATAATATTTTGAAGAAAATTATTTAAATATAGTATTTTGAAGAATATTATTTAAATATAGTATTTTGAAGAATATTATTTAAATATAATAATTTCAAGAATATTATTTAAATATAATAATTTGAAGAATATTATTTAAATATAATATTTTTAAGAAAATTATTTAAATATTATTATAATTATATATATAATATAATATTATATATATATATAATATATAATTATATAAAATATTTGTGTTATTGTGTGTCGCTTCTTTTTTTATTTTGCTTTTTTGTTTTTGCCTTCAGCATGCAGAATTTCATTTTAGATTTCTGCAACATTCGCGGATTAAGAGCAAATCGGTTTTCGGTGTACTGCCACCTTAACTCAAAAAATCCGGCAATTCTTGCGCTAATTGAATCCAAGGTCGTTTCTGATGCTGATATTAATCAGTATCACGTCCCTGGTTACAGCTTCGTGCCTCTTTTTTCTCAGCATAGAGGGATCGCAGTATATATTCGGAATGATGTGGCCTTTACCATTCTTCAAGCTTTTCCTTCTGCCAATCCAGAGTTTAACTATATCTGGATTAGGTTCAAACTTCACAAGCACATCATTTACTTCTGTTTCCTTTATCGCAGCCCAAATATGTCTGATGACGACACGGTATCCGTATTTGACAATATCTCCAACAATATTGATCAATTGCTCTCTGTCTCCCCCTCTTCCGAAATCGTCCTGGCAGGCGATTTTAATGTTCATAATATACCGTGGCTCAGACATTCTTCTACCACAAGTCCTGCGGGCCGTTTCGTTGAACTCTTCTGTGAATCATTTAATTTACAACAGCTAGTGGATGCACCAACGCGAATTCCCGATACAGCTGGTGATAAAGCTAATTTACTCGACTTATTTCTAACATCTCATCCGGACAAATATTCCATCTCAGTCGGTTCCCCTCTCGGAAATTCAGACCATTGCTTAATCACGGCTCAATTTACCACCTCAAACCTGTGCCGCTCTACTTCTCCACCTACAAGTAGGCTTCTTTGGCACCATAAGAATGCTGATTGGGAAAGTCTCAATAAGTATCTTAGAGAAATTGATTGGTCGGTCTGTTTTGCTTCGTGGGATGTTGATGAATGCATATTAGAATTTAGTAACATACTAAATCTTGGCAAGCGTGAATAAATTCCGTATTCTTACAGCAGATCTCAACAACAGCATGATCGCTCCTGGTTTAACGATAAGTGCAACCAAGCTATAAAAGCGAAAGAGTCTGCTTTTCGCGCCTATCAATTGAATCCATGTCCGGAAATGAAACAATTCTACAAGACTGCACGGAACACCTGCAAGTCCATTATCCAGAGAGAAAAATTGCTTTTTGACCAGAATATTAGACAAAGAGTCCTGGCGAGCCGCAAAGGTAGCAAAGGCTTCTGGTCCCTGGTCAAAATCATCAGGAACAACTTCACCAGTTCCTCTATACCTTCACTACTTAATAATGGTGAAGTGATTGTTGACTCCCTGGATAAAGCTAATATTTTAGCTGCTAGATTCGCTTCAAATTATCGTCTTCCACCTACTTCACAAACACCTGTTTTGCATCCACCGTGTCAATGTGTACAAGAGCCAATACACGTTCGTACGAGGGATGTGTTCAGGGTCCTTAAGGGGATCAACGTCTCCAAAGCCGCAGGTCCTGATGGTTTTTCGCCTCTATTAATTAAAAGCTGTGCGTCATCCTTGGCTAAACCTCTGCGCAAACTATTCTACTTGTCTTATTCGACAGGAAAATTTCCAACTGCTTGGAAGCTAGCTCACGTTCAGCCTATTCCCAAGAAAGGAGAGGGTAGCGATCCCTCAAATTATCGACCAATTGCGATCACTTCGATTCTTTCAAAGGTTTTTGAATCTATCATTAACTCAAAATTAATGAAGTATCTAGAAACTAATCATCTCATCAACGATCGCCAATATTGCTTCCGAGCTGGACGCTCATCTGGAGACTTGCTGACCTTTCTTACGGAACGTTGGAACCGTAGTCTTCATAATTTTGGTGAGTCTAAAATCGTTGCCCTAGATATTTCAAAGGCCTTTGATAGAGTCTGGCATCCAGCCCTTTTAGCCAAACTCAAAGCACTTGGTCTCTCCCCTCCTCTTGTATTATGGATTGAAAGTTTCCTATCTAGTCGCCAAATACGTGTTGTATTAGATGGCGTTACATCTGAACCGCATCCCACAAATGCCGGTGTGCCTCAAGGCTCTGTTATCTCTCCAACTCTCTTTTTAATTTTCATTAATGATCTGCTTTCCCTTACTTTCAATCCCATCCATAGTTTCGCAGATGACAGTACTCTTGATTTCGCTTACTCCTTTGACACTCTTGCTGAATCCAGGGGGAATGCCGCATGTGTTAAACGAGATTGCATGACTAGATCATTGAATAACGATCTTAACAGTATCCTCGCTTGGGGCAAAGCAAATCGCGTCGAATTCAATGCATCTAAGACCCAGAGCTGTCTCATCTCATTAAAACAAGATCATAACTTAACCCACCCGTTTCTTTTGATGGAGCATTAATTTCTGATTCACCGTCACTAAGCATTCTTGGCATTAATATTTCCAGTAAGTTAAACTGGACAGATCACATCTTCTCTGTTGCCAAAGAAGCATCGAAATGTCTTGGATTTCTGAAAAGGTGTAAGAAATATTTCACCCCGTCAAATCTAGCGCTCCTCTACAAGTCCTACATTAGACCTAGAATGGAATACAACTCCCATATATGGGCCGGGGCTGGTCGCGCAGCCTTAGCTTCATTGGATATTGTCCAAAAGAGAGCCTTCAAGCTCATTGGCGATTTGGCAATAACTTGTCATATCGACTCACTCGAGCACCGCCGCAATGTTGGATGCTTTTCGCTCCTTTATCGCTATATGCATGGTCAATGTTCTGATGAAATATCTAGTCTAATCCCTTGTAGAATGATTCCTGCACGCAATACTCGCGCTGCAAACCGAGCACATCCTTTAACCCTTCAAATTACTTTCGGCCGTACAGTAAAATTCCGTGATGCTTTTTTATCCCGAACAGTGCGAATGTGGAACAGCTTACCATCTTCTGTTTTTCCTCCGGCATACAATCTGCGGAAGTTTAAGGGCGACATACATCGGCAGCTCCGCCACTCTCCTCATATCCCCTAATCCATTCCCTATCTCCTTCCTGCCATGCTGTGCTTTGCATCATAGGGTATCCCCTGAGCTTGGCTTAATAATATAAAAAAAAAAAAATGTAATATTTTGAGACAATGCTCCGAATGATATACGTAAGGCAACACAATCAAAACAATTAAGAAACTTATTTTCCAAACTAAACCTCTCGCCAAATATTGCCCTGCTCGTATAGCTTTTCAAATACGTAAAGGTGTTTGGTCAATCAATGCTACTAACTTATTCACAAAAATAATGTTTCCTAACAAACATTTTCGTTTTTGAACAAATTTGTCGTTCGCACTTGTTTGATTTTATGAGTTCCGCACAGCACAAAATCCTATCCGCAATCAGAATCAATGCGAACAATAGTTTATTATAGCAAAACTTTAAGTTATATTAAAAATGGTATGTTTGAACGTTTTATTTGTCTGTTAATGAATTTATTTATCTTTTTGTTACCTTATATATATATAATAAATATATTTCCTTTGTTTTCTGTAGTTTTAATCTTAGCGCAAGATTTCTTGTTTTTTCGACTTATTTTCTTGCCTTGTCCGGCACTGCACTGCAACTTGTTCAAACCTGTTTTAATGACGGCGTCCCTGTTGCCGCCAAAACACACTGGAACTTTCCATGTAATTACTCGATCACGCCTTAACCTCAACTTTTACCCGCTGTTTTTGTGTTTTCAAATCAGCGCTCCGCCCTTCAGCCGCAATACTCCACGGATATTTTGGTTGAGCCCCCAAGTTTGTGGGTTTCATTCCCACAAATTTAATCTGCTCATCGCACTTCAAAATGTAGGATTATCCCAGTTCAGCAAGATACAAATAAAACACGAGTATTAGTGAATTTTTATTTTACTTTTATTAATGGTTTCTTCTATGGATTTCCCATATGATCAATATTGGAAATCTGTTTGACGTCGCACAACTTTATAATAACTTTATAGAGATTAGAGTTTAATGACTCTTTTTACAACTTTTATCTCTATTAACAGCTTTAACTTTATTACACAGCTTTTATTTAAACTATATTTCTTTAACCACTTTAGCTTTATTCTATCTCTAGACAACTTTTCTACCTTCTCTTCACAACTTTCTTATTATTACTTTTCAACTTAAAGCTTATTTTCCTTCTTACTTACTTAATCACTACTTCTAGGTGAGCTAGCACACATCCCTGTTCTGACACTTTTAGAACGAAGGTTGTATGGTATGGCGTTGCCAGATCCCACATATGTATTGAATCAAGACTCTTTTTGCGCTTTCTCGCGTACTTTTATTCCACTTACACAGATGCCTTGAAAAAAAGTACACATTTAAAAACGTTTCATTGGATATGATCTCAAAATGATTTTGTCAATCTCGCAAGTTTTCTCTTATTCAGAAATCCACGAAAATTCATCATGAGTCAGGAAATTTTTGGAAATTCATAAATTTTGATAGAATCCGGAATGCTGTTGAATTAACTCACACCAATTTCACAGATAATTACTAACCTTTAATTATATCACTTATCAGATAAATACTAGACATTTTAGCACATGCCACTAAACGGGTCAATTTTATGTTCTTTTGTAATATTATCAGTAAAGGTGAAAACCCAATGAACGCGGCAGGCGTCGCGGAGCTTTGACAGTTCTCCGCGGCAGACGCGTGTAGGATTTGAGCAAGGCCCAATGGACGCGTCGCGTTGGTACTCTTAAGATTTATTTATAAAAAGAAAAAGTGATAGAAAAGAGTGAGTTATTATTTAAAAGTGAAATAGTGGATATATCAGAGTTATTAGATGTGGCAGTTTTTGAATTTGCAGCTTACCAAGAATATAAACAGTTTAAAATCAATCAAAAGAACTGTCAAAACGACTGCCGCGCATTAAAAGTAGGACATTGCTCTACTTTCGCGTCGAATCCGGCAAGCGCGGCAGCCATTTGGCCATTACGAACTTAAACACGTATATTCTATTGAATTGAAAGCGACGCGACGCCTGCCGCGTTCATTGGGTTTTCGCCTTAAGTGATCAGTCATTTGAATCTTACTCAGAGAAATGAAGGAATGTCGCATTAAATTCGAAGCATATGGCTGGATTACATTAACAACGCCGACGCCCACGTGGTCGTCGTAACCACGTCAAACGCCGAGCAAAACGCCGGGCAAGTTACATTAACACTGGGCGGGACCGCCATACATTAATTTCTGATACATTTTACAGTTGAGTTATTTGCTTGTAACCTCTGCCGGTTTGCAATAAAATTTTAAATAATAATAAAAAAGATATTTTCTTTTCCTTCAAGTAAAATTTTTTTAACATAAAATAATTTATTTTCAGAAATTCAAATTTCATTTCATTTTTTCATATTTTTTCATAATAGATTTAGATCTTGCATATTGGCAGCAATGGAACGCCAGCGTTAAAAATAGAATTAGAGATGGGTGGACGACTACGCCGACGCCAGCAAGGGTAATGTAATGCATTTCATACATGCAGTACTGTCTCTAAATATTTTTGAGATAAAACGACGACCACGCCGGCGTCGGCGTTGTTAATGTAATCCAGCCAATAGACGTACGTAGGTCGTAGTCTCATTTCATTGTAATTCCGAAATCCGAGAAATGGAGAAATCTCCGGCAAAAAGCGGAATTGTCGTGCTGTGCTGAGCTCTTTATTTTCCCCTCATACGTAACAGAATCAGAGAAACGAAGGAATCGCGAGAGAAGCTCGAAATCAAAGTGTTAATAAGAATAAGTAAAGACAGAGGCGAACAAAATTGGAAATTTTCCGTGTTTTTTAGACCGAAAGAGGTAATCTCATATATTTTTGTCTTTTGCATGAATGGGGGAAAAGAACTTGGCTATGCATTATTGTAGTGCGACTGAGACAACGAGTTAAAAACAAAAACTGTAGGATTACCAGATTTACAAAATGAACAAAATTAAAATCGCATAAAATTATGAGTGAAATAAAAATTAGATTGAAACATAGTTCAAAAATCAGCCTGAGGATGCGGTAATAGCTTTATAAAAAAATCGATTATTTATGTAACGTAAAGGAATAAAAAAAACGAACTATAAAAGTACAGCAGTATTTCCAAGTGACCACGGAGGTAACTGCGTCCACTCGTTTTTTTAGAGGGGTGTCGCCAATAGCCCCATTCCCCTTTTGTACTAAGTACTTGTATTATAACTTAAATGCTTTTACGGATAACACCTTATTTTTATAATATTTTTTCCTTAATATCAAAGCACAGCATGGCACAAAGGAGATAGGGAAAGAATTAGGGGTACATGAGGAAAGTGTCGGGAGGTGCCGATTGTAAGCCTGAGGAAAAACAGAAGATGGTAGACTGTTCCGCATTCGCACAGTTCGCGATAAGAAAGCATCTCGAAATTTTACTGTACGGCCGAAAGTATTTTAAAGGGTGAGAGGATGTGCGCGGCTTGCAGCATGAGTATTACGTGCAGGAATTAAACTCTGTGATAATAACAAGAAAATATATTGAACTATTCTGAAATCTTGAAAAAACCTGTCTTGTCCTTTTTAAACCGTCACTTCCCACTATTTTATGATTAAGCCCTACATTGGAACTTAACAAACGGTCATAGTTAATTTTAAATATTTTTATAAGTTTTTTGAGATGTAAAATCTATAAAGTTGCTTACAGTTTTAATGAAAATCAACTTTAGCAATTAACTGAGCACTTTAAGAAAGCAGAGGATATGGACCATATTGAAAAATTACGAACTCAAAGGCAGTGGATACGTTAATGAACTGGGCGGCACAAGTAAACGATATCGGTCCACACATTTTTCTCAATAAGCCGCAACAGATCAAGGATATGGATATAACAAAATATCTAAATTATACATATGTACATACACACGCGCAACTCAAGCACACAGTCAGACGCCGAAGTGTGTATGTGGGTTGGTGTCTCGCAGGACTGGCATGATCTCCTCCTTCACCGCTCCTCTCACTCTCCTAGTATTCGGTTATACCGGTTGATATTACACTATCGTCGTAAAGGTTTGTAGCTCTTCATAAAGTGATTAAAAATTTCAGACACTTCGTGTAAAAGTCGTTAAGCGCAAACTGTTACACCATCTGCCTATTTTTCATGAAGTGCCTAGATTTAGTGTTAAGTTACGTGAAGTGTCTACGATACATATACATTGAAAATTGTTTGCATTTGGATATGTGGATACAGTCAATATATTAACTGCCATGGTTTTTATTGATTCACATTTTCGCAATTCTACTACACACAGAATAAATAATTAATTTTATTTGAAATGATAAAATAATAATTAATACTTCAGGGCTTAAAAAGCTTGAAAATGAAAAGTCAAGTCAATAACAATATAGAAAATTTCGTAAATTTTAGTTGAAATTATTTGTAAGGGATTTTGACAGGGGATGGTTTAAAAGACGCGAACGACGTCTGCATCCAACAGCTTTCGCAGCTTTGTTTGTAACAAGTCTGAGCCCGGCGGGGCATAATGACGAACGACTTTTCTCTAGATTTTTCTTAAATATCTGAATCGATTTCTTGAAGATTTCAATATATACCAAGTAGGGTTAATCAGGGATAAAATGTAATATAGATAATTACCGTCTAGCATCCCTATGAAGTGCGGCAGAGATGACCAGTTTGACAATATGCCTCACATAAGGGGCATAATGACGAAAAACTCGGGGCATAATAACCAATTATATTTAATACATCAAATAACATCGTTTTTATCAAAACACATTATTATTAATAAATGATCATAATCAGCCATACAGGAATATGGTTTTTATAATTAAATAAATTATACATTCTAAAATGAGGAACGGCTCTAATTTCGAATTGGAATATTCTACCTTTAAAACATTTCCTAGATTTCGGAAGTTTTAGAATAAATAGGTCGACATTCCAAAATTTGTTTTATATTCATAGAACTCGAAAAAATATACCAAATATATATACCAAATGCCATTCTCTCGGTTTTTGAGCAAACAACGCAATGTCCGAAAGCCCGAAAAATTCACACTTTTGTTCGAACCAAATTGCTTCGAATATATTTTTATAAACAGACAACTTCTGAAAAGAAAGTATGCTTAAAACAAAGCATAAAAAATTTAGTAAACTTGTCTCTAATCTGATTTTTCTTGATAAAAATACAGGTACACAACCCAATAAAGCTATGTATTTGTCTTTTACATAACTCATTGCACGAATACAATACAAAATTATAAACCTCAACGAGCAGATCAAATAAAAATTATTTCCATTTGTTTAAACCAGTTAGATCCGTGGTAAAAACGGTAAAAAAGGTTTCATATTAAAAAATATCATGCTAAAATTGAGATCTGGAAAACAAAAATAAATTCAATCCAATTACAATTTTCCTAAAAATGGGTACGACATCTAACAAAAACATGTGTTGTCATGTAGCCTACAATGCATGGCACAAATACAATCAGATCAAGCCGATCAATTTGCAACTCTATCATTATCATCATTACAAGTACCATCCAACGGGAATTTCTTCGCAACGTAATAGAGATATTTTTTGCAAATATAATTAATTTAACACAGCAGCATGTGAAGCTCAAAATTTCTTGTTGCTATGCATTTTTGTTCGTTGCTAGGCAAATTTTATCGATAGTCCCGTAAGAGCACAGCTGCATTTCCAATTCTTGTAATCATGCGCCGCTGCTACTCTATCAGTGGTGTCGTGTGCAAGCAAGGGCTATATAAACGACAAGCTGACTGATCTCGATCTCATTTTTCACTTGGCATCGCTTGGGATAGGTTGACTATGTAGGGACTAACATTTTATATCGGGTATCGACTGATATAGAACTTTTATTAATAAATCATTTTATTTTGGGCATTGACCGAAGTAATCATTTACTAACAAACACTTTATTTCGGGTTTTGACTGAAATAAAGAATCTTACTGCGGGTCTTGACTGAAGTCAAGATAACACTTTAAGTCGGGTATTGACTGATTTAAAGAGCATTATTTCGGGGATTGACTGAAATAATCACTTACTAACCAACACTTTATTTCGGGTTTTGACTGAAATAAAGAATCTTACTTCGGGTCTTGACTGAAGTCAAGATAACACTTTAAGTCAGGTATTGACTGACTTAAAGAGCATTATTTCGGGGATTGACTGAAATAATCACTTACTAACCAACACTTTATTTCGGGTTTTGACTGAAATAAAGAATCTTACTTCGGGTCTTGACTGAAGTTAAGACAAGACTTTAATTCGGGTATTGACTGATTTAAAGCATATTGTATCTCGGGTCTTGACTGAGATCAAAGTTACTAACATTAACACTTTATTCCTGGTCTAGACGGGAATAAAGAATTGTTCTAATAAAGTATTAGAACAAAGGATCTTAACATTAGCTTAAAGCCAACCTCCTCAAATTCCAAGTTTAGATCGGTGAGTACCAGCCACTTGTAACATTATATTATTTATTAATATATCTATTCTATAATAAATTTACTCATATATATATATATATCTACATACTATATACTACGTGTACATATTTATCAAAGATAACAATTCAACTCACTCTATATTTATTATATAAATATATTGCTTCCTTAGGGATCTTATATTGCAATCTTTTGTCAATAAGTGTAATAAGTGTTTTCTCTGACCCAAAAGTTATAAGTATTTGAGTTTTGTCCCAATACAACTACTCTTGGAAATCGTGCATTACAAATCTGTGTTATTGAGTGTGTTTTCTAGTGTATGTGGATGTCTGACCTAATTCCTTATATTTAATCTGATCTGAATACAAGTAGTGAGAAAATCCAAGAAATAAGTGTCAGTTTATTGAACGTCAAAAGAAGTGGACAGTGTTTTTTAGTTATAAGAAGATAGACCACTGATCTTAATCCATAATTATCAGTGCATTCATTGCAGTCTTCAGTAAATTTAAATTTGCGTGTACGTTCTAACTACGGGCAGTACATTTTATGGTCCTTCGAGCCGGATTTAAGGTCTAGTATTTTATTTTGTCAATCTTTTAAACATGTCTGCACTTCAAAAACTTTTGGGCAACCAAGCCTCCTCTGCAATAATTGACGAAAAATTGTTCAATAACTACACCAATACTGATGTAGAAAAACGAACGAAAGGTTTTATTTCTGAGCGATTAACCGCTCTAAGTGAAATTTGGTCAGATTATCAGAAAGATCACTATACAATTATCCAAGCCACGCAAGCCTTGGAAGATAGTGAACTTCAAAAGTACGATTATTTCGCAAACGATCAATTTTCAAAGGTGGAAAACAAATACTTTATGTTTCGAGGTATTCTTAGGGATGCATTAGATGCATTCGAAACAAAGGTTGAATCAAGTCCAAAATCAGAACATGAAACTTCATCGTCTCTGAGATTACCTAGCATCACAATCCCAAAATTCTCAGGTTCTTACGATTCATGGAGGCCTTTTCACGATCTATTCAATTCCCTGGTGCATTCAAATTCTGCGTTATCTCCGGTGCAGAAATTGCATTATTTGAAGTCAAGTGTATCTGGAGAAGCAGAGCACTTACTGCGTCAATTTCCTATGACCAAAGGTATGATAATAAACGAGTCTTGGTAAATACCCAATTGAAAGCACTCTATAATCTACCTAAAGCAGCCCACGAATCAGCCAAGGCTATCAAAACCTTGCTAGATAAGTCTTCCGAATGTATCTTCGAACTCGAGGCATTGCAAGTTTCCACTAAGCAATGGGATGCAATTCTCATCTATATGGTGGTACAATGTTTACCAGCAGAAACGCACCGTGCATGGGAACAAGAGGTCAATACAGCAGAAGGACTTCCCACTTTCGAATCCTTAAAAATATTTTTACAATCTAGATTTAGAATTTTAGAAGCCATAGTCGATACCAAACCGTCCCTAGCCAACAAAAATGCTCAAGTACCGAGAGCATCAACCCATTTTACGTCATCTACCCAAGCATGTACCTTGTGCAAAGAGCAGCACCGATCTTAATCCATAATTATCAGTGCATTCATTGCAGTCTTCAGTAAATTCAAATTTGCGTGTACGTTCTAACTACGGGCAGTACAACTTTACCAAATGCTAAACACATCTTCTTTGCAAAGAATTTTCTTCGAATGTAAAATTATGTCTTCTGAGCATACCGGAATGTGAACATCAAAAAATGGTTATGCCCCGTAAAAAGCTCGTTATTATGCCCCGTAAAGAGCTCGTCATTATTCCCAGTAAAAAGCTCATCATTATTCCCCGTAAAAAGTTAGTCATTATGCCTCGTAAATAACTCGTCATTATGTCCCATCACACACTAGTCTTTTTTTGACTAGTAATGCAAAATTCATCGAAAACTAATATGAAATCTATCATTATCCCGACAAACTGCACACCATAAATATACTAGTTTTACTCATAAAAAATATTTCCTCAAATACAATCTTTGGAAAAGCTAAAACTTTTGCATGTTCTAATTGCAAAATTCGTCTGCTCTTTTCGTACAATAAGATGGACTAATATGAAAAAATGTTGAGCATATGTTGGGAATAAACCCTGCATTCTGGGTATCAAAGCGCGAGTTTAGAATAAAGCTGATTACAAGTAATACTCATTCGTCACTATGCCCTGGGATCCCCTACAATGTTTACATGGATTGCAATATCCTAATTTTTTGATGTTTTCTTCATTGCTTTATTTGATAGAATACGATTTATTTTTCATGAACAGACTTACATAAATAATAATATAGAAAACTTATTAATATTGTGGGAGTGATATTCACAAAAGGTGTTTTTTCACATCTATTTCTCGCACAAGTTTTTCAAATAATGTTTTTTTCATACCGAATTTTATCAATAGTTTTTTTTAAAGCGTGTTTAGTGGGACGTTCTCTCAATTTAATTATACCCTGTCGGTGGTGTGTGATTCTGAAATACTTTTTGTCTTAAGTTCCTAAACAATCTTATCGCAGATAGATTACGTTCATAGCTTCCTTTATTTCCGCGCAATATTATTGAAACAATTTTCTTGACAATTTTGATTTATGTAGGAAATTATCAAAAACCTCAGCTGTTAAGTATTCTCGAGGGTTTAGGCTGATGATATCGAATGTAGCTGGCCTACAGATCCGGACTCCGGCTGCACGTACACACATTCAGCCATGAAGGCTTGGGAAGTATTCTCGAGGGTTTTGCTTCTGGCAAAACCTTCGAGAATACTTAACAAGCCATGAAACGGAGTCCCTCCCTACCACATGCGAGGCTCGGCGGAGTCCTTGCATTCGAAAATATTTGCAGTGTTCTTATTTAAAACTAACAAAAGTTAGATTTGAATAGCTCCTCCGCCGTAAACTACCGTTCATACTGAAAAATGGTGTTTTGATAATCTTAAGCTTGCTTTCTTATCTTCCGAACCGAAATAACATTTTTTATACCTTTCCTAACAAAATTATTTAAAAAATTTATCTTCACCAAATGACTACAATTTCTCAAATAAAAATTCTCAGCTCAGTAATTGTCAGGAATAATATGTTTGACAAAATATCGTTCTCGTAGTACGAACAATGTTCGGAAATACTAAGTCTATTTGTGATGCATCAATTGTGCCTTACCTAGAATGCTTGATAATAATTATTGTTTGACTTAGCTTCCATATGCATCATATCATTATTACCTTACCCGGAATAGCAATTGTTGATTATCTTCCAGTGGCATCATTTAGTCCTTACCGAAAATATTAGTTATATTTTCCCTATTAGTTTCAATGCTTCTAGCTCCCTTATTCAGGCAGACCTGACCACATTTCCAACTGGGATATGGTCGAATCTCCTTTTTGGTATTTCGAAATTTCCAATTGGTGATTTTGTGTGCCTATGTATTTTAGATTGCTGACATAATAAGCAATGCTTGGTCCCTTCATTAATTTGTTTATTCATATTTGGCCAAAAATATTTGATATTTATTAATTTTCTTGTCGCACGAGTTAGATCATGGTCTGATTCTAACAAAATAGAAGAGACCAATTTCCAAGAAATTCTAAAGAAATATGTAGAATCAGCAAAAGCAGAACAAATTTAAAGCATTCCACTTTCCCACACTTAAATAATTTCAAACTTAAAACATTTCCCACATTATAACTACGATCTAATTACTAATTTCTTACGAATTTATCTTGCCTCGCCGTTCTTAGCGATCAGATTTCATTTTGTACGTGACAAATATGTAAAGATGATTTGTAGATAATTATTATGAACGAATTAAGTCAGTCTAACTTAAGTTTTGACGGAAAAGGTTTAGCAAAAGCTGACCACGGTTACAAAAGTAATAAAAGTATTAAATAAAGGTACATCAATCAATCTAAAGATTGTTTTTTATTTATTTTTGGAACCCGAACGATTTATATATTTCACGTATACCTGGATGTGATAATTCGTGTAACATTTTAAAAATTGTTTTCCCAAGTTTGGCTGGTATGTACGGACGAGATTTTCCTGTTGAAAACTCGCACCATAGTTTATAGTTGTTATTTGGAATGTCTAAGTCTACCAGCCTGTATTTGGACTCTGCCTTTTTGTGTTGTGTTGTTGTTCGTCTGTTTGTGCTAACATCAATTTTATTCTTGTTTTCAATTTCATTACAAAATCCTCGAGATTGCTTGGTATGTGTGACAAGGCATCAGCTACCATATTATCTTTTCCTTTTAAGTGTTGTATGTCTGATGTTAATTGCGTTATGGAAGTAGATGAAAAATACATTTTGCACACATTTTTATTTATTCCGTATGTTGCTAATCTCTCAAATAATGCTTTCAAATATTTTTATGTTCCTCCTCGTTTTGGCTTGCGATTAATATGTCATCAATGTATATAAACACATAGTGCAAACCTTTTGTTAATTCGTTCTTAAATCTCTAAAAGGTTTGCGCCGCAATTCGTAAACCAAAGGGCATTCGTGTGAAGTCATAAAGTCCAAAAGGTGTTGTAATAGCCGCTTTGTATATGTCTTCCGGAGCTACTGGTGGTACGCTCTGTTTAAGTCTATTTTTGGGAATATTTTAAAATTTGTGAGATTTAGTGAAAAATTTTGTATGTTTGAGATTGGATATCTATTTAGGACAGTAGTATTTAATTGACTGTAATCTCCACAAGAACGCCAATCTGAGTTATTCTTCTTTGCCACTAAATGTAGTGCTGAAGCTGTTGAAGATGATGATGATGGTTGACAGAAACCTAACTGTAACATCTGGTCAAATTCCATTTTTGCGATTTTGTCCTAGACGTTTGTTTTTTAAATCTATCAGGAGGTTGAATTTAGTTAAGAAGTCGGCTCCTATAATTGGTCGGTTTTCTTCTGAAATTATAAATAGAAACGTAAAGTCCCTTTTTAAACCAAAATTGGTTTTAAATAACCTTGTACCAAAGGTTTGTATTGTAGAGCCATTTCCTGCTACAAGAGTTAAAATGTTAAATGTTAAATTGTCTTGAATTTGTTACAAAAGGTGTAGAAATCACTGAAAGGTCTGCTCCAGTATCTAGTAGAAATTCAAATTTGTTTTCTTTGTCGAAAAGAATAAACGTTTTTAATTATTTTTAAAAGAACATGTTGAATACATTGAGGGGTTATCTAGTTTTTTGAATTTTGAGTGCTTTTTAAAGAACAAGGTGGTATACATTTTGTTGCTTTATCTCCAAATTTCCTGTGCTACCAACACATTGTAGCAAATCGAGTACCACTTGAAGAACGACTTCTGGAAATATTTCTGAAACTTGAATTTGTTTTTTTTTTATTTTGAAAAGTTACATTTTTAATTAATTGTTCCAGTGTGTCCATTTTCTTTTCTAAAATACCAGTTCTACTTACATATTACGTCAAAATTACTGCTGAAATTGTTTGAAGTGAATGCTGAAATATTCTGGGTTTCTCCTATTTCGTGAATTCTTTTAGCCAATGATGATTCTTTATGTCATTATTTCATGCGTTTGTTAAAGCTCTATTTATACTTGTTGGCAATTTTCGCCTCCATAGCTTCTTAATTAGATTTTCAGATAATTATGAACTTGGACCTGCTAGAATTTTCATGGTTCTGTAAAATTGCGAAGGTCTTCTGTCACCTATTTCGGGGTCTGAAAGGAGGAGTTCTAGATTTTTCTCTTCAGTCGCGGCAAATCTCTATATTAACGCGTTTTAAAGTTTACTATATTTTTGTACCATTGGAGGTGTTTGAAGTAAATCTAATACCTTCATGATTACGTCCACTGGTAGCGCTTGTACTATATATTCGTACTTCGTTTGGTCCTGAGTAATACCTTTCGCAGTGAACTGAGTTTCTGCCTAGACGAACCATGCTTGTTGGCCAAAACGGTGGTTATTACTGTGTTATTACTGTCTCCTCTATTTTCGTCTGGCATTTTCACACAACAAAAAAAAATTATGAAAATACATCACTCATATATGTACTTTCGCGACACTTTTCGATAACTTATGTGAGTGAAAAAGAATATATTTTATATTTCAGACTAAATTAGAGTGCTGTTTTCTTAGAATACCAAGAGGAGGAAATGTGCAATTATAAAAATTATTGCTTTATCGTGGAACCCATATATACACATATATATATATAGAAAATTGTATTGTTGTGCGCTGTTTAAAGTTAATATGAGTTTGGAAAATTTAAAAAAAAATTTTGTTCCTTACCACAGGTGGGGAGGGGGGGGGGCAAAGATCGTGTTCGGAAGTATTGTTCGGGGTGAGCGATGTGAATGGTGATGTATCCGTTGTTATTGTTCGGGATGTCACCAATCTTTAAATTTGTTGATGACTATTTGATTGGAATTGGTTGATCTGTTCTTCAGAGGT
Source organism: Dioctria linearis (assembly GCA_963930735.1). NCBI lineage: Eukaryota > Metazoa > Arthropoda > Insecta > Diptera > Asilidae > Dioctria > Dioctria linearis. Next base: position 208,827,652 of record OZ005740.1, read on the forward strand.
TGCCGATATTGAAAGTGGTTGCTTACTCGGGGCAGCGACAACGTACAAGTAGATATGAAATCTCACATCCCAAGCCCGGCCATACTTTTTAAAGTTTTAGCTGCGAGCTTTTATATATGAATTTTCTATCCAGCGAAAGTATGAACTGAGAGAATCAAAACTTGAAGCTTGTCTGCCGCTGATCCTAAAGATTCTCTCAACATTTTTCTATTCATAGTTCGTTCACAGTTCATACATACCTACATTCATTTTGCTCCCATTCAATATGAATGACGAAGCGTCATGACAGAGTGAACAGCAGTGAGCCTCGTCAATGCGTGTATGACTGTCACCGTATAGCATTTTTTATATAAGAAAGTGGCAAAATGCATTATTTCGCTTTTTTCTAAATTATTATAGCTACAGAAAAATGGTTTTTCCATTAATTGTTAGAGCCATCGCAACAGGTTTCTCTTTCGGAGGGGGTCAAAAATACAAAATTAATAACAATTTTAGTTTTTCCTTCAATATTTTTGTTTTTTATTTATTTCTTTGGAAAGCCCCATTTAATACCAATAATTTAACATATCTCACAAAAGCATCGAGTAACCGATCCCAAGTAATCAGCACATTAAAAACATGACCACAGTGAAAACCTTGAATTTTTGCATATACCACCTTTCTGGGCAAGTTAACTCGTTAAAGTGGATTTTCTGATTTATTTCCAGAAAGGTTCATCAGACAATAAAAATGGTTATAACCAATTTGATAGGTTTTGGCATTCTGAAGAGCTTTCAATGGATTATGGGTGGGACACCGTTTTCCCAGCATACGTAAAAATTTTTAATTATTGTATGGCAACTTCACGAAGGAGTTAGTCAATTTTTCAAACTTCAACTTTTAAGATATTCGCGTATAAAATGTCATCACTTTACGTCAACCCATTTTCAATAAGTGTCCAAATGTATGTATAGTGATTGTAATTTTGAAGGGCAACCTTACAAATACGTATATCCTATTTTCGAACTTACACGTACAGCTTTATTAAAAAGGCCATATACAAAATTTCAGCAATTTAAATAAATGCGTTCTTGAGTTATCGTGCAGACGGACGGACATTCAAAAATCGAAATAAAACTTAATATTATTCGCGGATGTGCAATCCGTTTTGCTCTACCAGCAATGAACAAATAAATTATTAATATTTTAAGAGCCTAATTTTATAGCTTTGTAATACAGTAATAAATTAAATGAACCTAACGTAAAAACAATACATGAAGAGCATAGCCACAAGTGGACCCAAATAATTTATTCGCTACAAATGATTCTGAAATAATCACGCCGAGTTGTTAGCAACAATATTCTGGAGAGCTTTCTATCAGGGGGTTTTGCTCATATGCAAAAATAGAAAATAATTATTTTGATAGAAATTCTATAATAAGAAATTATAATAAAAAGAATTGTTCTTTTATTTTGTAATTAATAAAAATTCTTTTTTTAACTTAATCCTTTTTTATTTTATATATAATATTTTTTTAGAATGATTTCTTTTTATTTAATCGTAATGTACCTACTTATTGGAGGTTCTGTACTACGATATCTCGAATATTATTTATTTTTTTTATTTTTGACACTTCTATCCTATGCATACTCAGATGTTTAATACATTTCTATTCTACATGATATTTTTGATACTCTAAGGGCCGTAAACACCAACGAGGATAATCCTATTTCCTGTGTGATTTGGTCGTAAACATCAACTCGTGTAAAACAACGAGTTTTTTGTTTATGTGGCATTACTTTCGGATATTTTCGGTATGTCGAAAAAAAAAGTATGATATTTTAAAATAAGAAATGTTGAAAAAGCAATATAATGAACAAAATTAATTTAATTTTCAGTTTTCTTTTTTACATAATATTAAAAAAAAAAATTTAGTAGAGAAGGAACTTAAGATCAGTGCATCTAACCGAAATATCATTGCCACGGAAACGTGTCATTCTTTGTTGTCTGCTGTAATTGTCACTTAAATTCAAATTTTGCTCATCTATCACCTATTCGGAATAATCCTCGTATAGAAATTTTACCCCCGGAAAATCTCGGATAAAATATTACACCCGTGTAATACGATGGATTAAATCGCGAGTAATCTTGTTGATGTTTGTGCATTATCCATATTCACGGATTATTCTGGTTGATGTTTACGGCCCTAAGTGTATGTGTACTTCATTTAATTTTTTTAAATGTGTTTTTTGTAGTAATTTTTTAGGCTATTTCTTAATGCAATATTCAATTCTTTTCCAAATTTTCCATTTCACTTTGAATATTTTAGTTAATTATCTTTTACTTCTATATATACACATATCTACATGTAGCTTCGTATTTAGGACGCTACATCAGGACATCAGATGCTAAGAGAGATGGAAAGGAACTGTATGTATGTGGACGAGATATTGGCGTTTTGTGGTAACAAAGAAACAAATATTAATAATTTTGAACGAAATTTAACAGTGTGCTTCTGTCAATAAAATTTTAAATTTAATCAAGTTTAATCAATGGAAGCTTAACAGATTTACTCCGGAAGAAAGGGAAAAGCGAGGGGAGTTCAGAAAGACTATTCCTCAGACATCCAATAATTCCTGAACCACCAAATAACGTCGAACATACAATTTATATTGATATACGAACCTCAATGGCTTCGATTGTAGAAGAACAAACTTTGTGAGTGAGTAACACTGTCATGTCTGACCCATACATCAGGCACTAATTCTTAATGTCTTCAATTATTCTCTACGTTTACATTTTTTAATACAATTACGAATATTATTATTAATGTACTGTGAAAATACTGAAATCAGAAGCACAGCAGGCAGGAGAACTGCAGAAAATGGGATCTGAGAATGAAGATCTCTGGGTAGCAGTTAAGCATAACCATCTTCGATTGTGCATTTCTTGTATTTATATTCCTCCCACCTCTTCCTTCGATGTATATGACTCAATTGTCTCAAACATTAGTGACAAATGCTGGCATCTTCCTGAGATGTCACCGATGATTTCAATTTACCAAATGTGAGCTAGACTTACAATAATATAGAGATGAGATGTGCATGCAGATGACTGGAAATATTAATTTGACCTCATCATTGGTACTAAATAATACTAATATTCATAATACAATATTCTGACAACATTTTAGGCAGTTTTCACTCAACATCCAGTAATGCAACAACACCTCCCTCTTCTCTTCCAACCTCTTTTTCCTCTTCAATAACTACGTTCCTGATTTCTCCCGAGGATGTGCAAAATGTCATTCCAGCCGTTCGTTCAGCCACACACACAATGGCACATAACGTCACGTTTTTACACATTATGTCGCTCAGGCGAACGAAGCATTGTCATTTCCCCAGCATATTGGTGTTCACGTTTTTACGCTATGGTCTGGTAGCGTAGTGTCTCGGTGCGCTCTTAGTGGTTTTGACGTTTAGCGTAGTTTTATTCTTAAGGACTTTCAAGATTGACATTTCGAATCGAAGTGCAGTTCCTATCCCAACTTTTTCAATCATGTGATGTGCACACCGATGTGCTGAAAAGAACATCGGTGTGTATACCTGAACGTACGGTAGGTCTTGATTTAAATAAGAAAGCTGGCCCCGACACCGTACCGAACATCTTTCTAAAGAACTGCTGCTCCGTATTAAGCGCTCCAATAAGCGTACTATTCATTGTCACTGAGCCACAGAATTTACTTATCTGCATTCAAGATATCGTACGTTACCCCAATTTCTAAATCTGGTGATCCTAAGTCCGTAAATAATTTTAGACCTATATCAATTTCTAATAGCTTGGTCATTGTATTTGAAAAACTTATTTATTATCAACTCTTACTCTTGAGCTCTAAACAGCACGGATTTTTTCCGGGAAAATCCACTGCTACGAACCTGGCGCTTTATAACGGCAAGATTGCAGTATAACTTGATGAAGGGAATCAGGTTGATTCTATTCAAACCGATTTTGCTAAAGCCTTCAACAAAATTTCCCACTCTCGTATACTCCATAAAATATCTAATCTGCGATAATTTAGTTGCGTGGTTGGCATCATATATCCGCGAACGACTGCAAACAGTAGTGCTTAACGGCCACCAGTCCTGCCCTTTCATACAAAGCTCCGGTATTCCACAAGGCAGAATTCTTGGTCCTTATATCTTTCTCCTCTGCATCAATGACCTAATTCACCAACTAATCACCGACTGTCTCTTATATGCAGAAGATGTCAAAATTTTTAAAGTCATTCGCACAGAAAAGGACTGTAAATTACTTCAAAGAAATATTCTTACCTTAGAAAATTGGAGCAAAGATAATTTGTCGCCGTTGAATCTCCAAATGTAGAGTTATAACCTTTTCCAGAAAATCCAATACCTTATATTATGACTACATAATGGGTGATTCATCTCTTAACCGCGTTACCGAAATGAAAGATTTAGGGGTAATTTTTGACCAGAAATTGTTATTTTAGTCACATATTGACTGGATTACCTCCAAGACTTTTAAACTGTTGGGTTTTGTAATTCGAATTTGTAAATCATTTAAGTCTAATACATCACTAATAACTCTTTGTAATTCTCTAATAAAAGTCATCTAGAGGGCGCATGCACTATATGGAACCCTTTTTATGGTGTATATGTGCAGCAAATTGAAGCAGTTCTGAGAAAATTCACCAGATTTCTTTTATATAAAACAGAACGACGCTATCTTGACTATTTTACTCACCTCGACAAATTTGTATTCTTTCTCTAGAAAACGTCGTCTTTTCTTAGATGAAATGTTTTTATTTCAAATAAAACACAACTTTATAAATTGCCCTTAATTATCCCGTAACATTAGCTTCCTTGCTCCATCTAGAGTCACCCGTTGCCCGTAACTTTTCAAATTACTACTGCACTCAGAGAAATTCCGTTGACTTTTTTAAACAAAAAAAAATTGTTAGTTAACAATCTACGGAGCACCCCGTAATTATTAAAAGTAACAATTATTTATTATTATATTCTGTGCATAGTTATTTGCAGTTAAAGTTAAAATTTAACAAGTAAACGTTGCTACGTACGTAATAATGGTCCCTATTTCAATTATTGTATAGTCTTAAATTTAGCAACTACAACGTTGTTACGTATCAATGTTTCTTATTTAAATTTAATGAAATTGTTATTAAAGATTACAACGTTTGTGGCGAAGGTTGCAATGCTTATGTTCAAGTGATAACGGACATGTAAAGTAAACAACATTTATTGTTCAAAACAAATCAAATAATAGTTTAATTCTTCAAGAATTTGTTGTTATTATGTAATAGAGCTCATTTAGAAGTTTACTGTGCTTGAGCTAAGTACGCTGTCGCGAAAATCATTTTTAAAGTCATCTCTTGTGTCTGCAGTTTATTTATGTTTACAAATATGGAAGCTTAGAAAACTTTCATGAAAGTAGTTGATTGAATCAACTGTGCCTTGGCATAATATAAAAAGACATTTTTAGAGAAATACGCATAGAAATTGGATGGAGATTTAATGACAATCTGGTATATTAAACGTTTCTAATTTAGAAATAATATTATTGTTTTCTTCAATGATCAGGACATATACTATAAGGAACCACCAAATTCTAGAGAAACTCCATCAGGGAGTAGATATGGTTCTTATTTCAACTCCAGAAAAAGATCAAGAAAAATCGGTTTATTAGATCCTGAGTCTAAATCCTCTTTGGTAAAAGAATTACATATAAAGGTACAGACTATTTGTAAAATACATTTGTAACTCAAAGGCAAGACAATGTGGTCAAAAATTTGTTTAAAATAATCGAAATTATTCTTGATACTAATGAGCAAATATATTTAATGGCTGAAGAGTATAATATAGGTCATTTTGCAAGACATATATTCTTACATTGTTCTGATAATGTCTATTGATTCCTATTAACATACAACTCAAGTCCAACTGGGAAAACTTATTTCTAGCCAAAAATGTACTTTTAAGTCAAAATAGTTTTTTCATACATACATATAACTAAATTCACTGTAATAATGTTATTTTTCATACAATTTATTTTGTTTTAATATATAAAAACTTATATTTTTCCTCTCACGCAATTACCATCATAGTTCTCAATTAATTGAAAAAATTTAATAGTAAAATATGATGTCATAATAACTTTATGTTGTAATCATACAATTAGAATAGTTGACTAACCAAAACAATGATCATCCATACAAGAAATAATGTTCAAGAATTTCTTACTCAGTTATTTCATTACAACTAATGTTGTTATTCTACAATGATAAAGTTGTTGAATATGCCAATTATAGTTTTCAAAAGATGTGTAAATAAGTTGTGTTCTTGGTATAACTTTGCTTGCCTTCTTCAATTGTTCGATCTATTAAGGATGAATGAAACGACTTTTAGTATTAGAGCGAAGAAAGCTCAATCTCTAAAAATCCACCAAGTTAAAGCTTAAGAGCTCAATATCTGGTGTAAGAAAAAAAGGAGAGATATTATTAGTGAGAGCTATACAGCTCAATACCTTTAATATCGGCCATGTTGGAGCCAAGGGGCTCAATATCTGGCAGTTAAATGATACGCTTGGAGTTGTAGGTAAAACTCTGAATTTTTATTTTCAATCGCACTTAATTTATACTTTTAAAAATTGCTTACATGGTAAAAACCTTAATACAAAAAATATTATTTCTCATGAGAACTAAAGACTATTACAAAATTGCTTACATTGCTCATATCAGCAATATCGATCAAGAATATATTTAATCGATAAAAAATACATATACATTGACCCCTACATGAACAAGCATAGCACTGCTTCGATGCTTACTTTGCAATCTTTTTCTTATTGAACAAATGCTAAGTAGATATGACACAGTTATCCACTGCGTCATTGAGCAATTACTTTTTTTTAAGCTCAATGAGTAATGTATTGTATGTATCATCACGGTGCAATGGTGACCAGTGGTGATCATATTACATTTTACAACTTTCTTTCACTTAGCGTAAATTCATTAAATGATCGTAGAATGGCGCATGGCTATTCCGATCATATTTCTTTTTTTGTTGCTATTTACTTTTGCTTGTCATGTTTGTTTCGTTTATTTTTATTTCTTTATTATTATTCGTTGTTGAGGTAGGTGCATGTGCATTTATTATTGTGGTATGTAGGTATGCTTTACAGATGGTTGTTTATTTACAACAATAAATTGTTTAAAATAACCAATATTCGTAGTTGGCGCATTTTCATACCATAATTTTAGTTAATTCTACCAATGCTTTTTTTCTGAGTGTGCCAGGACAAATTTGCGATATAAATCCCCTTGTTACAGAACCCAAAAAAATTATAAAGACCTATTTAACGAAATCGACATCCTCGGTCTTAGTCTCTGCACCTTTAGAAAAATCATGAGAAATCAACTTCAGACTCCCCTCTCTGAATAATCACAGCACTACCCATTAAATGTATTTTTTTTCTCCATTCTTCTCGTATCATTTTTACTTTTTAACATATTTCTTTTTTTTTTATTTTCCTTTTTTTAATTCCTATCTTGTTTAAAACTCTCTTGCTCTATTTTTAAGTTATTCTTATACTGTTGCACATAAATAGTCTATAGTCATAGTTAGTAATTAGTATTCTAAATGAATTCTTATTATTAACATTTTTTAATTTTCTTCTCAATGAAATATGAAATAATCAAATATTTGGATTTCGATATTAACCGGTAGCTTTTAATCGAAAGTCGAAAAGTCCGTAAGCTATCACTATAAATAAATAAATAATTCATCAAAAGAGATGTTCGCGGATAATAAATATCTACAGTACTAGTCTCTATAATTACAGTAATGAAAAACAAACAGCGTTTTTTCAATAGGGATCCATCCAAGGCTGGCTACAGCCATTAATACCTTTAAAGAAAAGAAGAAGTGCCAACACATTACAAAAACGTGTTGAACTGGCAGCCTGAAAATAACTGAACGGCACTCGTCAAGTCCCATTGAGTTTAAAAGACGACCCGAAAATGTAAAGTGATATAAATCCCGAAAGTCCCATTTAAAAATAACATGTCAATTGCAAAATAATGTCCAAAATTATAGGATGTTATTTCATAGTTTTGTGTTTTATTTCATAGAGAAAGGGAAGGTGTTATTTATAATGCTTTTCAAAACATCCAAAATTCGTAAATGAATTAAACTCCAAGAAACAAAATTGATCCTATTTAAAATGGTTGATTATACTGATGGGGGTTGTGAGATAAACTCCAGACACGAAAATTCTATCGATACAAATTACTAATTACTTTATTAAAAATTCGAGTTTTAATATAGTTAAATGAATAGATAATTCGCTCGATCTCATGAAAAAAATTCAGCTGCTCGCTGGCTGTTGTCGTGGAGATCTCTTATTTCTGTTATATTAACGACGTTAAAGCAAATGCTGCTCTTTCCAGTACAGTATAGTAGACATTCCAAAATTACTGATAAGCATTGGACTCTTCGCCACGAAGCATAGAAGGCTCCAGGGCAGGAAAATCTTGAATTCTTTAATATTAGGGTCCTCCTGAAATCCCTTGATTTAAAAAAGATTGTCCAAGGCATGGTAACTAGAAGCAATTCCACGGTGATCAGGAGTTCATCTCACATCTTAGGTCCGAGCTCAATGTAGCTTAGGTCTACTCCTTCACGAATGTAAGTAAGTTTGGAGGAATTAGGATAACGGATAAGAAATTCAAGTAACCCCATAACTTAAATAAACTAGCATGATGGCTTATCGATAATAATTCATTAATTTTTATATAATTTAATTTAGTGGTTTGAATTCTGCTGGTTAAATTAGTATGGCTCTATACCTTTATAATTGGTCCGATCATTTCAGAATCCTTGTTGTGTACTTTATTTGTGGCAGTCTTTCATTCTTGATGATAACAACGTCACCAGTTTTAACATTCTCCATTTTATCGAACCTTTTGGGTCTTTGTTGCAGTCTAGCTAAATATTCGTTACTCCATTTGGACCAAAATTCTTGCCTAATTTTCTGTATAAACTGCCAACGATCTAACGTATGTAATTTGCAATTCGGTGGCACCATGGGCGAACTTCCAATTAAAAAGTGGCCAGAGGTTAAAACTTCAAGATCATTTATGTCATCCGATAGAGACCATAAAGGCTGATAATTGAGGGGCTCAGAGGGAGAGGCGTACTAGTACGCTTTTCACACTTTTGAGATATAACACCTTAAATTTGGTAGGATATCCTAAATTCTGTGTAAGGTCACAGTATATTTATACAGTAGCCCAGCTTAGAACAAACTACTGAAAAGTGAATTTTAGAATTTTAATTACAAAAAAAACCTAAAAATTTCTTCCATAAGACGGAACTATTAAGTATGATATGGATGTAAATGAACGAACAGTAGCTAGTTGCACAATGGTTGGGAGAAGTATTAGTTTTATGTAAGTACACATCTCAGCACCAGTCTGCAAATGTATTGTTCCATTACCAAACAGCTGTTTGATTGCAAAGTGGTGTTCGTTCCATGGACAGTGTAACAGGCAAAATGGCTGTAATAAACTTAGAATATATCGCAAACAGGAATGGTGATAAACCAGATTTAGCGTAATGAATTTCTGGTTGTGTTGGTAGTCCATTTTTACATGTATTTATACGCCATCCCTATTCTAAGCAACTTGTCAATTTGGTAAAAAATGTTCTTTTTCTACTTTATTTTGAAACAATTCACATAATTAATTTATATAAATCTTTGCTTCTATTAACAAAAAAGATAATTTAGATAGTGCAGTTGCCTCAAACAGGATTCCCTAGTTTATAATCCAATTTATATTTGCAAGTATTGACCGAGCACTTCATTTCTGTTTTTCTAATTGATATGAAGATTTTAATAGGCACTAGTGGTACTATAAAACTTTGCACTACATAAACTTCAAAAATAAATAGTTTTGAAAATAATTGATTACATATTTTTGTTAAATTTCAGAAAAGAATTTTAAATTGGCTAAATCTGCTCAGAAAACAAAAGCACATTTGACAATCATGCACGCAGCTTTGACAAATTATGCTCATGTACACGAATTATACACGATTCAACCATTCCTCTTTGCTATATATTCTAAGGTAATAATGTTTATGACAGTTTGATATTTCTACGAAGCCGAATGGCATGGGAAGTGGAACAAATTGATTTTAGCTTTTTTTTTTCTTGCAGAAATAGTTTTGATTGTCATTTTATCCCTTTCCTCTAGTACAAGTTTGTGCATGCTGTAAGTTCTGTTTCTTCCAGTTTAGATTTACATAGGCACCTTTGCATTAGAAATTGACTATTGTGTTATTTAAAACTGTTGAAAGAGAAAGTATACATAGTCTCTTTATAGAAGCATCCTACTCTCTTGACAGTTTTGACAGAGCTGGGCTACTCTATGATATATACTGTGGTAAGGTCTTAATTTTATGTAATTTTATACTAAAAATAAGCCGGATAACTTAATAACTTTTTGTTGTGGTTAAAATAATGTTGGATGACTTTTAGTTTAATTAATAATTTAATCACTTGCAATCATTTATACCCCTTTCCCTGTAAAAGGTGTACTGTATCCCTGTGCCTTTGCAGGTTTTATTCAAATATAAAAATAAATATTTAGTATTTTAACAAATTAGTTATTTAAAAAAGTACAAAAGGAAAAACAAATCCAAAGGAAAATATAGTTACAACTTTTAAGTTGTTTTTAAATTCAGAAAAAGAAAATTAATTCAATATTGAGTGTGTAAAATCTTCAACTTATTTTTTTGTTATTATGAAGACAGTTAATCATTCTAGTCAGCAATTAGCTCTGTCTGTTAACTCGAAAGCTTTTACTCGATGTAAAAATTTTACACAAATTTACACACAAACCGTCTGTTAATTTTTGGTTGCACAAAATTACATATTTTTACACATTATCAAGAATATGTGTATGTGTATGTGTAATGTAATCAATGAAGGTAAACGTGATCATCTAAAGAGTTGTGAGTTTAATAAAAATATTACAGAAGGTGATTTTTTAAATCGTATTCCAAATTAATTAATCGTTTTCTGTTTCAGACACCACACGTAGCTGCCAAATTTTTGACAAGATTAAAAAATTTACTCGAGAAGTATCTGGTAACCGTTTCTTTTGTTATCCGCTCTTCCATAGAAAAGTTTTTACTTGATTTTTACGCAAAGATTCTTGGTTTAAAGTTACCAGACATACCTATTATCATTTAGCTTCTCTCGACCAAGTTATGATGAGTTCAGGATGTAGAATTTATAACACACTTTCGATATAGATATATAAAACTTTAATCCAGTATAAGAAACAATTACTTAATTATATTCTACTCTTATTATGAAAACAAGTCGATTACTTTTGATTTTAACTAAAGTCGAGCGCGCACACACGTTGTCGACCGAGAAGTTAATAACGTGAAAGATTATAATTCTGACATGTAAATTTTGTCTCGTTCCTGTAGCATTGCCATATCGTAAAACGTGTTAAACGTGCGTGTGCACTACATCATCCCCTTCCAAGCGGAGGCGGTAAAGTATCGCATATGTATATGAGAGAAAAAATAATAATAATAATAATGGACAATGATCTAATTGAAATTGAAAAATTCAAATTTATGTATTCTCTATTAAATGAACTCTTCCTCTCTTTACTCCATTGAGCTCCGGAGCTATAGTAAAGTCAGGTTTTAGTCTATCTATGTAAACTAATACGCTTTTGCCTTTCTGGCCTGGTTTTAGTGCGTCGACTCTTATAAACACCTGCATGCAGTCGCTCAGATGTTTAGGAATATATGCCGCAATATTAGCCTGTCTGGTCCCAGTGGACTAAAGCTTTCTCATTTGATCTCGTAATTTATCAATTTATCGGACGTTGGAGTACGTACCGTAAAGAAATCTGAAATCTTTTTTAAATGCACAGCGTAAACCCAAAAGGATTATCGGGAGCTCTTAGCTCCAATTAGTAGTATAACCGCGGCATTTCAAAGAAGTCTTAAGTTGGCGGTAAAACAGCTCAACCATTCCATTTGCCTGAGGGTGGCAACTGGCAGGCAGTTGTTCTAATTCTGTGTATGCCTAGCAAGTTTGTATGCTCCTGAAATAGTTTCGATTGGAATTGGGTTCCTTGATCTGTAGTAATACGTTAGTTTCCGTAAGTGCTTCGCAACGAAAGGACGGTCGTGGGTACCACTCGTTTCGCACCAGATCGGACTCGAAGCTCTTAGAATTAACCTTTGTTCAAGTTTGAAATTTGAACCGTTATGTTTGTTCGAATTAGGAAGAGTCTTGAGTCCATCATCTTTCGATTAAAGTGCATAAATGTTTCTAAATCGAATCTGTATGAACTTGTTATTGATAACTCGCTTCCTCGCCACGCGATAGCAGGACGACTGTGACATTATATCGGCCCTTAATGTGCCGTATGTCGCTTATATAGCTTAAATGGTGATCCTGTCGTGGAGACCGATCTGTTTTCGAATCGAGAGCTCTAGTTAGGGGCTTATGGTCCGTGTAAACTACAAAGGACCGGCCTTCCAGGAAATGGCGAAAATGACGAATGGATGCGAATATGGCCAAAAGTTCGCGATAAAATTCTGAGTATTTTGTCTCAGTTTGTGTCAGATCTCTATTCGGGAACTGCTCCTATTGCAACGCTAGAAGCATCGACTGTGAGTCAATGGGTGGACTAGCAATGCTGCCATTCCCAGTGCGTTGTTAGTTTTTGCGAAGGCGCTGCTGCATTTTTTCGGCCATGTGAATTCTTTTGGGCTTGTTTTCTTATTTGTTGTTATTGCAATGTGGTCGTAGAGTGGGATAAGTAAATCGGCAAGTTTGGGTGCGAATCGTCGATAATAATGGACCATTCCAGCGAAATGCTGAACTTGTCGCACTGATTGTGGTTCAAGAAAATTGGTAATGGCTTTTACGCGATCATGTGTCGGGGAAATGCCGTGTTCGTTTATTTGATGACTCAAAATCTCAAACTCTTTTACTCCGAAAATACATTTGGACGGTTTAATTTTAAGTCCATAGCTGGTGAGTCTTTGGAACAACTTCTCCAGATAACTGCAATGTTTTTCATATTTTGCACTTGCTACCAAAATGTCATCTAGGGAACAAATATGAAGTCGAGACCAGCAGTCACTTGATTCATAAATCTCTGGAATGTTTGAGCTGTATTTCGGTGACCAAAAGGCATACTAATGAACTCTAGCATTCCAAAGGGTGTCGTAATCGCTGTTTTAAATGCATCATCCGCAGTCACTGGTATGTGATGATATGCCCTAATGATGTCGACCTTTGAGAATATTTTGCATCCGGTCAAATTTAACGAAAAGTCGTCTATGTGAGGGAAAAATAGCGATCAGGGATGGTCACAGCGTTTAGTCTGCGATAGTCCCCGCATGGACGTCAATCATTTGGGTCTTTTTTTGGAACCATGTTTAATGGTGAGCAAGTCGAAGAGGACGAGGGTCGGCAAATTCCCAGTTGATGCATGTATTCGAATTCGTTATATGCTATCTTCCGCTTAATCGGATCTAAGCGTCGTGGGCGGCTGTTTGGAAAATGACCCTTTGTCATGATATGGTGAACTGCATTGTATTTAACTGACAATGAGTAGTCTGACGGACTTGTCAGGACTGGAAAATTCTTTACAAGTGAATTATAATCGTTGATTATGAGAATTTTTGGAGTGGGTGTATTCGTTCTCACAGTCATACTGGTAATTGATAGTTTACTAAGTGCGTCTAAGAGTTTTTTGTATCTAATATCGACCAACAGATTGTATTTGTGATGGAAGTCCGCGCCTAATATTGGACGACTGACTGCGGCAAGAATGAATGGAAAAACAAAAGATCGACGTAAACCTAGATCTAATTTTAGGAGAACGGTTTCGTATGTTTTGATTGGACTGCCATTAGCAGTGGACAAACTATACTCAGAAGCTTTGGAACATGACTGCGGATAGTAGGAAAAAGGAATCACGGAGACATCGGTTCCTGTGTACATTAATAATTTTAATTTTGTACTCGAACATCTGATTACTAAACGCCGGCATATATTTGCCCGAGTGTCTGCCGCTGCAATATTTGGACTATTAAGTTTCCCGAGTTATTGCTTTCTTCGTTTCCAAAGGAGCACGGAGGAACACATTTCCTCGCTAAGTTCGGCAATTTCATTCTTTGCCTCTAGTAATTCTCGCCGCACCGGTTCTAAATTGCACTCGTTACTAACTGTTTAGATTTAAAACAGTCTGGTCGCAAGCTTTGCGTTATTTTCCACACTTTATCAGCTAATTCTAATTTATTGTCGAATGGCTGACTGGCTGCTTCTTGGGCAGGTGGATTATTTAATGCGCCTATAACGCTATTTATAGCTTCGACTGATAGAGGACGCAAGTACGTGCGAATATTTTGTTTCGTCTTTCTTAATATTGTTCGCGACAAATCTTGCTTCGACCGCGATGAACAACGCGCTGGGTGCCTTTTCTTAAAAAACTGGCAGCCTTATATTGGCTATTTCGCAAAATAGTTCTTTTGCATTTGAAAAATTCGCGGTATTGTTATTAAAATTACTTACATCCTCACAGTCGCTATTCATTAAGAATATTCGCAGCCAATAATACAAGAACCAACAAAATAAATAAACAATTGCTCTGAAAATTGCACGATTTTATCTTTGTATGCGCCTGGCTTTTACTAAATATGTAGTTCTATTGACAAAATATTTTGTTTTCACCGCGATATATACTAAATATACGCGTATCTAATATTAATATGTTGTATATATATATCATTCAATATGATATTTTAAAAAATATATAAAAATATATAAAAAAGAATATAGAAAATATGTAGTTTATTAAAATTGTTAGTAGCACTAATATTATTAATTTTATAAATCAAATAAGAAACATATGTAATTTACAGGAACTATAATTATATTATACCAAATTCATCCGTGGAATGCTGCTCTGACAATAGACTGATATTGGCTGCATTGTATGCTCTGAAGGATTTAGCTGTTAATTGTAGCCAATTCTTGGTGTATTGCAATTCGGAGCGGTTAGCTATCCTTTTATAAAGCTTGTTAAGTTGCTGGAAATTTTCTGGCATGCTAGAAAATCTTCGTGTGCAAAACGCTGTGTGCGAAGTTGCAGGAACTTTATGTCATGCTAGAAAATATTAATAGTAAGCCACACACTAAGAGTTTTTTCGTTCGAAAAAACTGTCGGTTGGCGTGTCAGAAAAACAGCCACTTTGCGTGGCGTTTTGGAAAAAGCTCTTTGCCCACACATTACAAATGTTAATATGTTGAATTGCGTGGCAGTTAAGAACTTTTGGAAAACAACAACAAAATGTATACATTTGGCTCGGCGTGTGGAGTGTCTGTTTTTTCAACATTCCACATCACACTCTAACGGAAACTCAGCAGTATAACGAAATTGAATTAAATTTCACAATATTTCTGTGCTTTTAAAATGACGGAGAATTTAGTAGTTTGTGCAATGATGTTGCTAGGTAGTAAAAAAATGCAGAAAAAAGTTAAAACTAAAAGGCTTTGGCAAAAAAATGGCTGGCTAACAGAAATGAATTTAGTGACATGAAATTACTAAAGGAGTTGAAAACAAATAGTCCGACTGATTTATATAACTATTTAAGAATGGATGCACATGACTTTGGAAATCTACTGGAAGAAATAAGACCGTATATTCAAAAAGATGATACTAACATGAGAAAGAGTATCCCTCCAGAAGAACGTCTTGTAGCAACGTTAAGGTTTTTGGCTACAGGTCGTTCTTACGAGTGCCTAAAATTCTCAGCAGGAATATCACCTCAAGCTCTGGGTCAAATTATACCTGAAGTCTGTGTATCGATTTATAAAGTGCTTCGAAAGAAATATATGAAGGTATGTATATGTAAGTTTAAAGCTAACTTTAGATACGGTTCATTTATTTAAAATAATTTATTTCATTTAATTCTTGTGAACAAATTATTGCATAAATATGTTTGATGCATCTTCAGTGTAAAAATCCTGTGGTGTTGGTGGTGTTGGGGTTACACAAATTATTTGCGAACCTGATGGCGTTTCTGTTATTGAAGAATTCTCTGATAATTTATTTAATGCTGCTTTTTGAAGAGCTTGCATTATTAAACCTTCTGCAAATATTTTTTGGTGCTCACTCTGAAGACATTTCATTTTTGATGCCACATATTGCCCCAAGATATCATATTGATCTTTTTCGGTTCTGCTTCCGCGTAGTACTTCGGTGCAAGTTCTGAGAAAGTCAGTTTGCTCCTTTCCTTCTATATTTCTTTTAAGTTTTTTATTTGCTGAAGGAGTACTCGATATAGATGATAAAAGATCCGTGCTTTTAGACGCCGTTGTTGGAATTATCTGTAGCATAATACAAAAATATTTTTATTTTTAGTTTCCAGCATCCACACAAGAATGGACTGAAATAGCAAAACAGTTTGAGAAGAAATGGCAAATGCCAAATTGCGGAGGTGCAATGGATGGAAAACATATTAGAATTACTGCACCTCCAAAAAGTGGAGCATTGTACTATAATTACAAAAATTTTTATAGCATTATATTAATGGCCCTCGTAAATGCTAATCATGAATTCATATACATTGATGTTGGTAAAAATGGGAGAATTTCAGATGGTGGAGTTTTTGAATATACTACTCTATATGAGAAGATTACGAATGGGACCATTAATTTTCCTACAAATGAGGAAAACTTGGAAAAATTAAATTTTGTGTTAATTGGTGATGAAGCTTTTTCATTACATTCAAATATGTTAAAACCATTTTCGAAAGCAAATTTAAATTATGAAAGAAGAATATTTAATTATCGTTTATCGAGGGCTCGCAATGTAGTTGAAAATACATTTGGACTAATTTCAACTAAATTTAGAATATTGCATACATCAATCAATGTTAAAATTGAGAATACTAAACACATAATTTGTGCTATTTGTGTATTACATAATTACTTGATGCAGTCGAAAAGTAAATATGTGACAAAAAAAACATTTGATTCAGAAAATCCTATTACACATGAAGTGCATCAAAATGGGGCATGGAGAACTGTTGACCCTTATTCGTTTACATCATTACAGACTACTTCTAGAGCTGGATCTGGTTCCAATTTCGATTGTGTTACCAGCAGGGAAAAATACTCAGAGTACTTTAATAATAATGGCAAAGTTCCATGGCAGGACAATATGTTAAAATATGGAAAAAGTTAATTAAACTAATATTATATTTTTAATAAACATGAAATTTTAATTTAACTTACTTGAGTATTTGAATTTGAATTTTCTTCTTCAATATAGGTGTCCTTGTCAGCAGATTCAATTTCATCTAACAGAAATGATATATCTTCATCGATGCTGTCCACACTGCTCGTTGGGAGTTCATGTTCTGAAGTGAACAGCAGTAAATCATAGTACTATAAACTTGGTACGTAGATTTCATCTGTAGACTTCCCACTTCTTTTGGAAGATTCCACTTTTTTCAACTCCTTTCGGAATGCTCCCCTTAAGGATTGTATTTTCTTCAAAACACTGTTTTTATCGGCCAGAGTATAATACGATTTATATAACGTTAAAAGTTCTTCGTAGCCTTTATTCTTAAGATTACGATTTTTATAATCTTGTGACTTTATTTTCCATAAAGCCGGATGCTTTTTATAAATTTCCAAGAAATTTATAATAAATTCTTAAGAATTTTTTATTTGTTCACCCATTTTTATTATAGTCAAAAGCACTCCAAATGACACTCCAAAGGCCACTTTTTTAATTTGCCATGTGTGTAAGATCAAAGGAAAAACTGCGAAATGGAATGTCAAGTGGAATGTAGGAAAATCTGGCGTGTGATGTTGACCACACACGATGGCGAAAACCGACAGATTGCGTGGGGCGTCAATTGGCGCGTGGAAAAAAGTGTTAGTGTATGGCTTACTAATGACTTGTTGAATGGTGTTTCGCGAAGTTGCTGAAACTTTTATGTCATGCGAGAAAAACTTTATGTTAAATACTGTGTGTGAAGTTGCAGGAAATTTATGTCATGCTAGAAAACCTTCTAGACTTGGCGGTGTTGTTGCTTACTGTAACTTCTTGTGGTTGTGTGGGTGACGCCGTTATCCGATGAGATTCTTTCGATATAAAAGAAAAGATGGAAATAAATGAAAATCCTTTGACGTCGGATGCACCAATTTTTTGAATATGCGTGCTTTATACTCCAAAAAGTATACGCCTTAACACGGGGTCACCAATTAAGCTTCTCTCGACCAAGTTATGATGAGCTAAGGATGTAGAATTTATAACGCACTGTCCATATAGATATATAAAACTATAATCCAGTGTAAGAAAAAATTACTTAATTATATTTTACTCTTAGTATAAAAACAACTCGATTATTTTGATTTTAGATAAAGTTGAGCGCACAAACATGGCTTGTCGATTGAGAAGCTAATAACGTGAAAGATTCTAAATTCTGACATGTCAATTTTGTCTCGTTCCTATGGCATTGCCATTTCGTAAAATATTAAGGTTGCGTGTGAACTTCAATCAGCTTTACTGACCGAGCCCCTTTCTATTTCTCCTCCTGGTTTGTTACTACGTCCTGAAGGCATTCCTACTAGACCCCGCTGTTTTTTCTTCTTACCGGCCAGTTCATGTGCAAGGGACTTGAAGAATTGGTGGTGAATTGGAGGTATAAATCTATGGAAATCCATTATATCCTTGTACTTAACTAATTAAATTTATATAGCCCTTTCGTACAGTGGAGTGCGTTCAACATGGGCTGCTCTGCAAGGTGTTTTTTTTCATGTCAATCCCTTATAAAATACCGAGAAAGGTGGAGACTTCAAAATGCTGCCACTGCACTTGTCTGCCCGATATGTTATCTTTCCTATGCACTCTCATTGGTTGATTTGATTCAAAGTCCCCTTGATTTAACCTAACTACCGTAAATTTCCTGTTGGAATTCGATACAATAGTACACAAGTCATCAGAAACGAAAACGTTTGAACATTTATTTTTGGCCTTTTCTATAATGGGAATATGTTGGTCGCAATCCATGAAAGAGTGGCCAGATACTAAAAATCTGCGACCAATGGATTTAATAGTACCACTACGTAGTGCCAGAAATTAATTGTGTTTTTTTTTGTCCGCCACCATTATCGCTAAAAGTACCAATGTGGGTAATTGTGGAATCAAAATTGATGATAAACTGCATGAGACATGATATAACTTCCTGGGAGTATCTTAATGCTTTTTTTTCCGGCCACATACACATTATTACTGATCCTGACACTAGGTTGTGAATTCCGAAATTATATGCCCACAATTGTCTCAGGTAATATCACAAGTTAAAAAGGGCGTTGGTAGTGTCTTTTGTAAATCAAAGCAAAATGCTATACGATCTGATGATTGCTCTCGCAGCATCGGCTTTCTAAAGTGTACCTCCTTTAATGTAGCGGGATCTTCTTTAATATTTTCAGAAGCTGCATTTTTACTATATTATTAAGTTTGTCGTCGCAGCAATAGAGTGGTCGACGGCAGACGGCCACTGCGCATTCCTATGTAATACACGATCTATAAAACGCTCATGGAGAAAATTGTTCCTACTACTGCCATATTTATCGGCAGTCGCCACTGTGTTTAAGCCTTATGCCGCATTCACAATGCAGAGTGGAGTGGAGTAGCGTATAGTGCATATGGCTATCTCTGTTTGACTCAGAGTAGCGCTGAGTGGAGTGCATGAAAACAGGTTCTATTCTAATTTCACGGTGACATTTCCGAAAGCTTACAAACTTCCATTTCGAACTAGAAAAGCGTAGCAAAAACTCCATACTTCTTTTTATCATAACTAACATGTTTTAATGTTATTTTCTAATTTAATACTTTTTAGTTTCGAAGCAATCTGATGGTGCAACAGGTGTCTGCTTCTTTGAATTTATTGTTTTGACAACGATAAGAATGTTTATTTGGCGTCGCTATGGTATTTTGTTATATTAATTTCAAAGCTCGTTGTTGATTTGGCGTTGTTATGGTGATTTGTTACATTTAATTTCAAAGTTCGAATTTCACTCTGCGCTGTATTGTGAACAGGTTCGCTCTGGACTCAAAGCTCACTCTGATCCACTCTGCTCCACTCTGTATTGTCAATGAGACATTAAGGTGAACAGTAATGGTCTACACGTGTATCTGTACCTATTTGCCTCTGAACAAAAACGGCTGCTTGAAAGTCGTTAAAATAACGGCTACTATAAAACAACACAGGATAGGAATCTAGTTATATCCCTTTGTTACAAACATTTTGGGTATATCTAGTTTACATTTATGCACTTATCTCAAATTTTAACAAAATGCTACTTGTACCCCTCTGCTCTTGAGCCGATCAATTCAAACAAGCCTTTATCTGGGTCGTTAAGGTTACCTCTTCATAAGAAAAGAAAGAATGTCTTGGAACCCATCATATCCCAATCATATTTTAAATAACATAAAGAAAATCTGATTTAATTAAAATTGAAACTGAAATTTCAATAAAATAAGAAAAGCTTATAAAAAAGTTATTCATTATATTATATTTTATTAATTTAGCTTTTGCTAATTTTCTTAGCCAACATTTCTTCTTCCTCCTTCCTTCCTTATTTAAAATATGATTTGAGTCCGCTCAACTCAAATGATGAGTCCGCTCAGGCAGTGAGTCCGCTCAAGTCCATTCAAGCAATGCGTCCGCTCAAGACTGAGTGCGCTCACGATTGAGTCCGCTCAACCAGTGAGTCCGCTCAAATTTCGAGCGATGAACCACCGCTCAACTGTTGAGCGGACTCAGTGATTGAGCGGACTCACTGCTTGAGTTGAGCGATGAGTTGAGTCAAAATGTGAGTCCTTTACATCCCTGCTTTTCAGCATAAAAATTGTCGCGAAATAAATCATCGAAATGTTAGGGTCAAGAGATCTCCTACTCTCCTCTAGGTGAATCGCTATCGTACAGAGACAAAGAAAAATAACCAAGTAGCCTTTATATGCACAGGTGCCTCTATTCATCGCCGCCCGAATGTGCACATAGCCACTATAATCCATAACAACATAGGAGAAAGGTCTGCTCATCGTAACCCTTTCCTTTGGTAAGGAAGCTATAATTTGAGATTGTGTGTTTTGAGAATCGGAAACATGTAATACAGTTATGGAAGCAAGATTTTGTTAAATTTCTCGCGCTTAGTATCCAAAACTCTTTTCAAATGAAAGTTATAGCATAAGGGTTGGGTCCACGTGTAATATTTGAATATGTGCATTTCTCACAACAAGCTCTGTAAAGTGTCCTTTACGAGGTAAAATAATATGGTGGCGTTTTCAATAAGGGAGAGAAGAGTGTTCAAGACGGCCACCGATGCGTAAGACCTTTTCTTCGCCAATAAAGGGATTCAAATATAAAAATTTCGAGTTTCTGGGTAAGACTCTTCATGTTTATAGAGCTTCATAATCGTCCTTGAAGTATAGATTTTGAGTAAATACTATCCAAAAGGTTCTACTCAATGCTATTTCATTAGCGGGTAGATAATCTGTTGCGAGAGGCTCATTTATCTTTCTACATTTAATAAGAAAATGAAGATTGTAGGATGTAAAGTAAGAGTTATCAAGAAATGAGAAAAGCGCCTTTATCGGTTTCAATTCCGATCCTAGATTAAATTAGCTTTTCGGCCAGCCATGTTCTTCCTGCTGCTCCTTTATTTGGTGTGGAAGAATTCCTCGGCTTGGACAATCAGCAGGGTTATCCTCTGTGGCTTCATGACTCCATTTAATTGCACCTACGTGTAATCTGTCCAAGCGTATATTGAAGAGTTTTTCCATCAAAATACTATTTGTTTAAATTTTCAATTGTTTTGGCAAAAGTACAGCTCCACACAACTCTAGACGTGGAAGAGTGATGGACTTAATTGGTGCAACCTTCGTCCGCCCTGCTAATAGGAAGACTTTCACGTGCTCGTCGATAATTACTTTAATATATACATACATATGCAGCGTATGATCACTCGAAAGCATTACAAAAGGCTTGAATCTGAAATATCACGCTATTAATATTATACGTTTGTATCCATCGAGGAATGCGGAAGGGTTTCAATTGATGCAACTCATCACAAAAAATCAACCAAAATGTCGTCACATCTGATGAAAGGTGTTCATCCGAAGTAAGGCCTTCCTGCCATAGCCTTTGAATCTAAATTTTTCCCGTAATAATGATCGTCGCAAGCTAACCTAATGGATCATAACGAGGGGCAATATGTGAAAGTACACTTTGCTTCGAAAAAGGGGGTTGGGCTAGCTCCATTTTATCTTGGAATCGAAGCTCATCCTTAATTGGATCCCAAATACGTACCCATCGTTTTAACCATTATCTTTCTTTTCAAATTAACGTAAGTGAATCTGAGTAGAGGATGAGATTCCCAATTCAAACTTCCCACATTTAAGGAGTTTTTTTTAATTCTGATTGTATAGATTATTTAGCAATATTGGAGCCGCTTTCGGAAATTTTGTTCCTTCATCCGCAACAGGCTGGTGTATCGTGCATATAATTAAAAAGGGACCACTAGCAGTACCAAATGTTACATTCAGTAGATGGTAGTCTTCTACTTGGGCGTCCGCCTGTTACTTCCATACAACTTTTTGAAAATTTATATCTGCTGGATGCACACAAATTTGGCGATACATCTTTTCAATATCGGCACAAAAAACAAACTTTTTGAATCTCCACTCTATTAAAAGTGAATCTATGTCCTTGTGAAGGGAGGGTCCTGCTAGGAAGTGATCTTTAGGGAGAAGCCGTTTCTCTTTTTACACAAAGCATCAAATACTATCCGTACTTTAGTTGTGGTGCTCTCATTTTTGATGAGTCCATGATGCAGCAAGTAACAACATTCACCAGTCGGCTTCTCTATCTCTGAAGGAGATAACTTTTCTATGTGTGAGATATTCTGCTAGGTATTTGTTATATGATATATATGTTATATGGGGTCCATTTGAAGTTTGTTTTAATGCCCTCATATCGTTTATATGCAATTTCGCGGGAATTACCAACATTATTTTGATTTAAGGAAACGTCTGCGAATGGCAGCCGAACGATATGACGACAATTTTTATCTTTCATATAGATGTTTGCCTAGAAGGATTCGCAAAATTGATCTACCGGAGACAGTGAAGGCTTCTCGGCAATATCCTCTATTTCGAAAAATCCTTGTAGTTGTTCTTCCAACCTACAAGAGTTCAGTAAACTAACTAATTTATTTACCTGATGAATATTATCAGTGTGAATTCCTCTTTCTACCGAGCCATCAACAAGTTTTCCAGAAATATCTCCAAAGAGAATCCTGCCTACAGTGGTTTTCTGAGCTATAGGGTAGCCGGGTGGACCTTTCCTTAGCTCTGCTCCTATAATATTCGCATAAATTTCTGCTCCTAATACCTACTAAGTCTACTGAGCCCTGTTTCACGAAACAACGATCGGCCAAAGCAAGCAGTTCCAGATCAGGCCAAATTTTTCGAGGCAGTTTTGAATTGGGTAAAATCTAGTAAGAGTAGGAAGGCTGATCGCGGTGAATTCGAAGGATACGCTATGATCTGTAACAGATGCCATCGTAATTGGGACTGTTGCATGGGATTTCATAAGTTCTATATTTCCTAATCCGTATATGCTGCCGCTCGCTGGTGATTGCTTTAATCTAAGTCTTTGAGTTGCTTTGGTTGATATACGAGATACTTGACTACCTGGGTCTACTAAAGCGCAAACTGATATGTTCTCGCCCGAACACGACTTAAGTTGAACGAGAGCGAACGCCAACATAACTGCTCGTGGGTCCCTTGCGAAATATCTTTGTAACTCCGTAATAGGGTCTACCTCTTCTGAAGAAGATTGGGATTGTGTGAGCTGATTGTTCCTAACTGTATAATCCACTGTATGTAGTGAGGTGTGGTGTCACTTTCCATATTTAGAACAACTTTGGGTTGACCGACAAGATCTTACAACATGACTAATTGCTAAACGGTTATAACACAGAATATTAGTCTTCACAATTTCCACGCGAGCCTGATTTAAATTTAGGGCATTTTCGTAAAACGTGGGTTTAGGGTAGCAAGGACATACCAGGTCTGTTGTCGAATGAAAGCCACGAGTTGCTGGTTTGGTAATTTATCCACGGATCTGATTTTTAATTTTCAGTTTGCCGGAATTCACACTCTCAAGGGCTTGACAGCGACTGTCGAGAAACTCGATTAATTTATTATATTTAGGAAAGTTTGTGGATGAGCCAATCGGCAACGTTAATCTTTAAACTGTCGAGTGAAGCTAAAGACTCGTAAGGGTTTGTAATTGGGAACCTATCAATATCCTTTCATTGTGATAACGATTGCATAGCATTTTCTATGCAACTTCATAATTTGCGTCGATGATTGTGAGGTGACGAATAAGATGGAGGACCTTTTCACTTAGACTCGACTTGAGGTACTGCAGCTTTTATACAGGTGGTAGAGTCAGATGAGAGTGAATGAATGAAGTAAATAAATCTACTCTTGATAGTTTCCATTAAAGGTAGGAAGTGAGATTCGCGGCAATATCACATTAAAACTATTTTGTAATGTGTCTTCCAACTTTTTTTCAACTACTGTTTTATTTGCAGAAGATTCTTGATTGCTGGTGTTACCGAAGATAGGAGCTGCATGTCGCTAATAACTTTTTGGACATCATCCACAAGGTTTCCATTCATTTCTAAATAAAATAATTCCACTACGCTATTTGTATACATTATCCGTTTCATAAGAAAATTCCGTGATGCCTTCCTAATTTGCGATTATATAAATATCACAATCTTTCGCTTCAAAAGATTTCCATCTACCTTGTATGTAACCAACGGAAAGTTTGTTTCTGGGCATTCCTTTGTAATTATCCCAAAATTTCTTTATCTGCGCATGTACGGCTGCGTGAGTTCGCACCAAACCGTTTAACCTTTTGTTATTTTTCGAGATAATTATTTATTCAACGAGCTTTAAATTAAATTTCGAGCTAACACAAGTAATCAGGTCTTCCCAAAAAATCCATTTAAGATTTTACTTTACTATATAACGTTATATGTATGTGATAATCAAATAAAATCAACGCCTTCGATCCAACTGAAATTAAAGAAAAAGAAGAAAACTGAAAGTGACATTTGTTTTCTGAAATACGCTTTTATTACTTGCAATTTAATCGATTGTGTATAAAGTATTTGAATTGATTACAACTTTTTGGTGCACCAGATATTAATTTACATTGAAGTTTTGCTGTGGATTATACCATCATAGCCATCTGACACGTTCCTCAATTTTAAGTGAACCAATGTGGTAATTTTAAGGGCTTTATCCTTACAAATTTAAGTAATTTCGTCAAATTCGGGAATCTTAACAAGGGCGTGGATATTTTCAACCGGAACTGAATTTCCTTGGATGAAACCAAATATTCTCAATACTCATATCGGATTCTTACACGAGATGCTTAGTATCTTCTGATCGATGTGGATGCTCAGGAGGTATTTTTGAATCTTTCTATTTCTTGCATGAAAACGGGGGCTCTTTATTATCTACTAAAAGACAATTGCTGCATCCATCTATTAAACTGTCAGTGTAATGTGTTTACTTTCAACTTATTGCAACTCTCATCTTAATAATGCCATCTAAATGCTTCAAGTGTATATCTAGCATAACTCGAGCAAATAGAAGAGTGAAATGTGTTGATTACCGGGTCATTCCATAAAATATCACACAGGACATGTTGCGGACACATTTTTAAAAAAATTGAAAATTTGACTGGAAAATGCCCTACATGTGTTGACTTAAGATATGTAATTACACCGGGGTTTTATAATTTTATATTGCCTATCTATGTGTAGCCTGTAAGCCCAAGGAGTTTCATTTTCGGTATATTCCGCATTTCGGAGTTATAGGGCTCTAAGCTTACCAAAAATGTCCATAATTTAAGCTAAATTGAGGTAGGGGCTTTGTATCTTATATTTTACAGATAATTAAAAGTTAATGGTGCATTTGGTAGCTTGAAATTTTCTTAGTTTATTGACTAAAAATCAAATGGATATCTCTTTGTGTTTATGAAATATTTCAAAAGCAAAGTGTTTTGCATAGAAGATTTTGACAGGACGACGGCGTCCATTTTGAATTTTTTCTTCAATATGGCGGCTAACAAAAAAAAAATTATTACATATCTTAAGTCTACACATATAGGACATTGTCCAGTCAAATTTTCAATTTTTTTAAAAATGTGTCCGCAACCATTTGCTTATAAAGTTATAAATCGTGAGATAATTTATTTCATTATTATATTCATATTATTTTCAAGAAGGACAGTACTAATGAGGAACATTTTGCCATCATCTGTTTTCCGCCCAAACTATGAGCCACAAACTTTCAAGTGTAATGCGCACCGTCACCTACTTGACTCAACCCAACAATCTTCAATTCCTTGTAACGGCTATAATATTTTCCCCTCAGTTGCAAAATTCTAATTTCGTGTATCTTGGGCAACAGGGTATATGTAATCATAATTAATCAGATGCATCCCAAACCCAGTCTCTGGTAAAATAATTTAATTAAAGTAAATGAACTTCTTATCGAAATACACAGAGAAAAAAAAGGAAAAAAAAGAAAGAAAAAAAAAAAAAGAAAAAAAAAACGATTTTT
This sequence comes from Dioctria linearis, assembly GCA_963930735.1. Classification (NCBI taxonomy): domain Eukaryota; kingdom Metazoa; phylum Arthropoda; class Insecta; order Diptera; family Asilidae; genus Dioctria; species Dioctria linearis. Next base: position 208,854,447 of record OZ005740.1, read on the forward strand.
AATATAATAAATTGTTGCAAAGTAAAGTCAGTAAATTGAGTCCAAACGGAAATCTATTGCGAAAAACTCAATAAAATAAATCGCCCACTAAACGTTTCTTTTGGTAAAGAAAGAAGGTAAAGAAAAAAAAAAAAAACAAAGAAAATGCAATTTGAGCATTCCCGATCACCCAACAAAAATGCTGATCAATCAAGGGTAATGCACTTGGGTAATTTTCCCTGTATCGCCCCTTGGGTGTCATCAAGAAAGGTGAAGATCGAGACCCTCACAGTCTTCAGTTATAGTGAATGGTATACACCACAAATTTCAATTACTTTGTTTTGCTCTATGAGTGGACCCAAGCGCCACTAAGAGTTTGTTTAAGTTTTTTTTGTTGCAAGTTGCGATCGAGATTTACCAATCTCCCAATTATAGTGAATTATTTCGTTTTATTTTGCAAGTGAATCTAAACGACACAAAGTGTTCGTTCAAGTTTTTATTTTACTTACAAGGTGAGGTGGAATTACCTTCTCGTGGTAGGGGTGATTTATTTAGCAAATTTTTACATATCAGGTGACAGAGATTCGGGTAGTGCTTGAATTGTGTGATTACACTGGTACATGAATCAACAATAACGATAAAAGCGGCTAGGAAGCGAGCCCTATCTTTTCATAAACGAGGCCTTGCTTTGCTTGGGCACCCAAAGTTCGTTTGCAGGAGACTTTCGGCATACTTATTGAGGAGACGAGAGTCGCCTAACTCCATCCGGAATTAGAGGGAAAAAATCGTATAACCTAATTGTCAACGGGAGGAGATTGGGGGAAGGCGGAGAAACAAAAACACAACATACAAGAAAACAAAAAAAAAAAAAAACACAAGAAAATTTCCTTTTTTCACAGCATTAATCACCAGGTTGCTGAAGCGCTTCATCGCCGGGGAGATTAATATGTAAGTACCAACACAGGTTCCCACCAATTTATATTTTGTCGTGATAGTGTAGTGTTGCAAAAAGAGAAGAAAAAAAAATAAATACAAAACGCTCTGTTTCTCTTGTCTTCTCATATTTCGCTTGGAACCCACATGGTTTATGATAGTCAATTAGATTTGAGTATATTCATAAAAATAATACAAAAACATTTTTTTTTCTTGTAATACTGTAAAACTTTTTTTTTGTTTTCTTGATTTTATTCATGCTTATGTTTATAATAGAGTATAATCTCCTCCCTATGGAGTTATCAATTATCGGGTTACTAGTGTAAGAACTTCGTCTTTAGGGTATAAAACTTAAATTTGTTTTTTTTTGTCTTTTTGTTTATATGTTTGCACATCATATATAGAACAGATAGTAGCGTAACGTCCTTAGTTATACGAATTGTTTTTCTTAGTTCCTTTTAAGATATACAAATATTAGTATACTAACGAAATGGTTTTAGCTATAAATTTTTTTTCCTATTGATACATAGAGTAGTTTAATGACGCAGTGAATTTTGTTTCCCTAGATCAAAAAAAATTTTTTTTTCTTTCTTTCCTTCTTTGTTTTGTTCTCGTCTTTTGTGTTCTCGTAGATATACATACATATAGGTACATATATATATTACATATAAATATATTACCACCATGGGGATGCTTAGATGATAACTATCCACACATGTTCTTGTAGTAGTGTAGACCCTTATATTAATGTTTTTTTTTTGTGTTTTGTGTGTGTTTTGGAAAAAATAAATAAAATAACATGGTAATAGGATAAATATCTGTTTCGTTTGGTGCTGGGTTCAGTCGGGGTTTTGGGAAGATCAAGATGCCAGGAGGCGGATGCAGTTGCAATCTCTCCTATGAGTTTGGTGAGTAGGGCAATGGGATGGGGTTTCAAGTAATCCTGAGGGGCCTATCATTCAGAGTGGGGTCCGTATTCCCATCTTTCAGTTTCTCTATTTTTTGTTTGTACTTTGTTTTCTTTCTATCTTAATTATTCCTCTAGAGCGGTACAGTAATAGGTGGTTGAACAGCGAGCAAGAACCTAACCCAGCCCTGAGCTTGAGCCGGCAAAAAGCCTGTACCGTGCTCGCCTAAAGATCAACCTCCATTGTCCCTCAACAACCTTAAAAGGGACATAAAGTAGCCATGACCAGTCATCTGCCTCGCTGAGTTGAGTGGTCGGGAAGCGGCCACGCTGAGAGGTATATATGACTGGCCGGAAGGTTACAAATATGGCGCCCAAACAAGCATAATATTCTACAGCTTACAAACGAATGTTTTTTTTTTGTTTTGTTGCTGTTTACTTTTACGAGTTAAGATATCAACTAAATATAGTTGCGCTATAATCACAGCGTCAATTTATTAGGTTTGTTCGTTTATAGATTAACTCTGGCTTCTTTAACACTTTTGCATTCCTAAGTGCTCGTGTCAATGCTTTCGCTAAGTGGTTAGGATATTCCGCACTGCAGGTTTCGCCCTTAGGTTCGATTGGTATTAGCGACTCTTAGTGATTTTGTAAAAACCTCGTTAGAGAAGGCTATTCTTATTTTTCATGTATTACACCCTTTTCTAATTTGATTGTCGACAACATTTCCGTCAAGTAGTTGATATGTGGCCTTTGAAGGGTTCCCTGCTTGATGTTTGATATGTGTTGTCATTTGTTAAATAATTATCTCTGTAAAAATTATCCAATCGCTTACTCCGCATGGCGGGCTGTTAGATTGAGCAGATTAGTATTCTCTATTAGCCCCGCTGGTGGAGATGATAGCGAGTATAGAATCCTTTTAATTACACAGGAGAAACCTAGGACCACCCGCCACTGACTCATCAAATCCTTAAACCTGAACTAAATGAACCGTAGCACCAAACGAGGAAATATTAACCACTATTCAATTCAGGAAATCTATTTTTTTTTATCGAACTTTACTTTATATATATATATAAATATACAAGTATAGTCATAGTACTGTTATCTTAATATAAACTGGTTCGCCTTTATCTCTGATTAATTATACTTAGGTTTTCGATTCTATTAAGTTCTAAGTATACCCCCTAGTTAATTGATTGTTTTGATTTGTTCATTATTACTAACTTGTTCTTTGCCTTTCTTTCATAGTTAAGCCAGAGATTACTCTGCTGGCGATATAAGCATTATATTCCCCTTTTGGTTTTTTTTTTATCTTTAGACTTCATTGGTTATTCGATATAGTTATAGTCTCCTCGTATCTGTATGTTAACAAGATTAGACAATCTTAATACAGTTGTCAACAACGAATACCTTATTGTATTTTATTCTACTTCTATTGTTTTTTTTTTGTATATATATATATATTTTTTTATTATTATCGCCAATTGCATTCCTGGATAACCAAAATATCTGTACGCACCTTATATTTTAATACATACTTATATCCGTAACTCGGTTGTCTTTCACATTTACCATCATAATAATGGATCCCAAATTCCTATTAGAGGACGAACGCAATGTTGAGTATAAGGTCAGGGGCCTAGATATAGCTGATCCCGATGCCTCTACCAAACTTAGAGAATTATTGGATTTAGAGGCATCGTTTCCTGGTCGAGCACCAACGGTTATGCACGATCCTTCCGAAGCGAGAAGTGAGCTTGAGATTTGTAAAGAAAAGCTCGACTTGCTAACTCGTCTAATTAAAGAGAATAAAGTCCAAACTTATGACGACTATCAACGCGTGAGATGTCGATTGAGTCATCTAAGTGGGCGTGCTATACGCTTAGCTAGCTCATCGACAGATCATTCAGAAGAGGCCACTGAACAAGTATCGGCAATGTCCGAGCTTATTAAGGAATTCATGAAAATTAAGATTCCTCCTCGTAGGGATGCCTCTGAGAACCAAAAGCCCCAAGCCCTTGCAGGAGCAACTAGTACTCCAGCACCACCTAGCTTTGAGACAAATGTTGAAGGAGATGAGGCCGCGAATGTTGGAACAGGTGCAGTCCGTCGACGAATTCAGTTCCCAAGAAGTGTGACACTTCCATCTTTGTCGATAATCGGAAATACAGCTGGGGATCTAGGAAGGTCTCCTAATCAGTTTTTGAGCACAACCACGAATCCATTAAATTATACAACCCTGACGCCGCGCATGGGCAATCAGAGTGATCCCTTGTCAACAACTCTTTTCCCTACTGAACAAAATCGCGGAACACACCCTAGCGGGAATCAACCCAATGCCCACTTTCAGTATAGTGGCCGCCCAGAATCTTCAAGTTCTCCTAATTGGCAGCCAAGGCTACCAAAATGGAAATTATCTTTTAACGGGTCCCCAGAGGGACTTGACGTCACCGAATTTGTCTTCCGAATAGAAATGCTTTCCAAGGACGATAACTATCCGCTGGATCGTTTAATTGGCATTTTGCCTAACTTCCTCTCAGGTACGGCTGAAAGCTGGTTCTGGGTTTACAAGCGGAAGTATCCCGATACGAGTTGGCAGGGTATGAAGACAGCCCTACTCGAGCGATTCGGGAGCTATGTCTCAGAAAGAGAAACGCGAAGGGCCATTGAAACAAGAAGACAAGGCCCGAAAGAAACGTTCAATAACTTCCTGCTGGACGTAGAACGACTTAACGGTCGGCTTCGAAGACCATTCCCTGACAGAGAGCTACTCGAAATTGTCCGAGAAAACATGGACCCAGCTCTGCAGAGTGCCACTACCACGACAATATTCAGATCAACGGAAGAGGTGAGAATTATCTGCCAGAGGCTAGAGAAATTGTGGGCTAGATCTGGGCACGATCCTTGACAGCTGACTATGGCTCGTACTTTCCGAAATAGAGCGCAGGTCGAAGAACTAGAAGAGGTAATACCCTTGTCAGAATACGTTGATAATGACATTGACCCACAAGTAGCAGCGCTTACGCCAGTGCTAAGGAGAAATACTGCTAACCGCGCTTCGTTTGATATATGTTGGAACTGCCGAGACTTAGGCCACAGATATCAAGACTGTTCAAAGGGTCATCTTGGGATATTCTGTTACGGTTGCGGACGTCCTGGCGTACTGAAGCCAAACTGTGGGACCTGTTTAGGCCGCGCGGTAAACAAGACCCCGAACGCAGAACGAGCTGGGGTCATGCGTTCGGGCCATACGACCAGTTACCCCAGTGCCAGGAGAGTAGAAGCAGCCACCAATACCGAGCCTGCAGCTCATCGCTAGAGAATGTGCACACTTTACCAACATTGCTACCCACTTCATCCCTTTCCCACTTAACATCAACCCAATCAACACTAACTCCCCAATCTTACATAGACACATCCAAAACAACTTCGGAGGAATCCATTCGCTCTCGATATATCGCCTCAAGTCGAGGTCGGCGGCGTCAGCTTAGATCTCGGAAGTACTTTACATCCAAAAAGCTGCTTCGTAAAGCAGTATCCGCCGCTATTCAGCGTGATGGAGAAGACCATCGCCCATACGTCACAGTAAAAATAGCCGAAGAAAATATAGTTGGTTTGCTCGACAGTGGAGCTTCTGTAAGCATATTGGGAAAACACTCTCTGGAATTTCTGCGTAAGAATAATCTTAGTTACAACCAGAGTCATTCTTATGTTCGTACAGCGGATGGCTCACGGAATTCTATCATTGGTCACGTAAAGTTGCCCGTCCGTTATGCTGAGAAAACAGAAACCATCCATTTTCACTTAGTGCCCAGCTTACAACAGGAACTTTACTTAGGAATTGATTTTTGGGATGCTTTTGGCATTACCCCTCCTGTAATAGACTCCCTGGATATTGATAAGACCACAAAGATCCATCCTCCGCAACACACCCTCACACCAGAGCAAAATGCCCAACTGGAAGATCTCAAACATCAATTTCCTTCCTTTTCGAAGCATGGCCTCGGCCGTACAAAACTGTTGGAACACAGCATCGACGTAGGAGATACTCCACCAATAAAGCAACGTCACTACCCGGTATCCCCAGCGGTTCAAAAGTTGTTATATGAAGAACTGGACCGAATGTTAGCCATGGACGTTATCGAAGAGAGTCAGAGCTCCTGGAGCTCTCCAGTGGTTCTCGTGAAAAAATCTAATGGGAAGGTGCGACTATGTTTAGATTCTCGCAAGGTCAATTCTGTTACCAAGAAAGATGCTTATCCACTACCATTGATAGATGGACTCTTAGGTCGCCTCCGAGAAACCAGATATATCTCAAGCTTAGATCTGAAAGACGCATTCTGGCAGATACCACTCGCAGAGTCCGCTCGTGATAAGACTGCATTCACAGTTCCTGGAAGGCCTTTATATCAATTTAAAGTCATGCCGTTTGGTCTATGCAATGCTCCACAAACTATGTGTCGCCTTATGGACCGGGTCGTGCCTCATCAATTCCACGATCGAGTATTTGTCTACTTAGATGACTTACTCATTAGTTCCACTACGTTCGAGGAACATTTGGACTTACTGAGGGAAGTCGCTTCCCTGCTTCGTCAGGCAGGACTGACCATAAACGTTGAGAAGAGTAAGTTCGTTCTTCGAGAAATTAAATACCTTGGCTATGTGGTTGGTGAAGGAGGTCTGAGGGTCGATCCTGAAAAGGTGTCTGCAATTGTAAATTTTCCTAGCCCATCAACAGTTCGGCAAACACGCAGACTACTGGGCATGGCTGGATGGTACAGGAGATTTATCCCAAACTTTTCGAGCATCGCTGCTCCGATCACAGAGCTTCTGAAGAAGGGTGCGAAGTTTCAGTGGACTTCGGAGGCTCAAGAAGCCTTTAAACAACTAAAAGAACACTTATGTTCGGCCCCACTGCTAGCTAATCCAGATTATACGAAGCCCTTCTATATAAGATGTGATGCCAGCACTATGGGAGTAGGCAGTGTCTTATTTCAAAAGTCGGAGGATGATTCCGAAAGGCCAATTGCATTTATGTCCCAAAAGTTGAATTCTGCCCAGAGAAATTATAGTATCACTGAACTAGAATGCTTCGCTGCGGTACTGAGCGTAAAGAAGTTTAGAGCGTACATCGAAGGTTTCCACTTCACAGTCATCACCGACCACCAGAGTTTGAAATGGCTAATGACTCAAAAGGAACTTACGGGGCGACTTGCGCGATGGAGCTTAAAACTACAGTCATTCGACTTTGAGATCGAGCACGTAAAAAGGAAGCCAAAATGTAGTGCCGGATGCGTTATCTCGAATGTATCTTGATTCGGCAGAGGCGACTATCTCTGACCTTAGCAAGCTAGATTACCTGGTAGACCTGAAATCAGCACTCTTCTCTGACCCTGCTTACGTAGGTTGGAAAGACAAAATATCGGCTACACCAGCTCAGTATCCTAATCTGCAAGTCACTGAACTGCACATTTTCATTCGTATTGAGGGCGGTGGTGATAACGATCTATCCGATATCCCCAGTTGGAAACTCTGGATTCCTCAAGGGCTCACCAAAGATTTAATTAGAAGGGAACACGAGAGCTCCACTGCAGCCCATGGCGGAATTCATAAAACCCTTGATAGACTGCGAAGATATTATTTTTGGCCAGGCATGCGCCAACAAGTCCGCGCATATATCTTACAATGCGATGTCTGCAAACAAACCAAAGCTCCAAACTGCAGGCTAAGGCCCAAAATGGGAAACCAGATTAAGGTAGAAAGGCCTTGGCAGAGATTGCATATTGACTATATTGGACCCCTCCCAAGAAGTAAACGCGGGAATACCACCATCCTAGTCATTGTGGACCAGTTTACCAAATTTGTCCTACTAAAGGCTTTTCCCCAAGCTAAAACTAAGCAACTCATAGAATATCTAGAGGAAAATATATTCCACTGTTACGGGGTACCTGAGATTATACATACTGATAATGGGCCACAATTTATCTCAACAGAGTTTGCTCGCATGATAGAACGCTTCGGTATTCGCCACACAAAGACTGCAGGATATTCGCCACAGTCCAATGCTGCAGAGAGAGTTAATCGCTCCATCGTGGCAGCAATTAGGTCGTATGTGCAAGAGGAACATACCAACTGGGATTCCCAGCTAAGTGATGTGGCTTGCGCTTTGCGAAACGCAACACACCAGTCGACCAAATTTTCCCCTTATTTCTTACTTTACGGATACCACATGATCTTACATGGAGGTACATACAATCTTCTCCGCCAGATTGATGGCTTGGCAGAAGGTAACTTCGAAGTATTACCAAGTAACTACAGAATTCCACTAGTACATGAGCGAGTGAAAGACCATCTCCGGGAAGCTTACGAGAGAAACGCTCACACCTATAACCTTCGCGCGCGGCAGATAATTTATAAACCAGGGCAAATTGTCTATGTCCGGAATTTCGTACAGAGCAAGGCCGCAGACAAGTTCGCGGCCAAACTGGCCAACAAGTTCATCAAGGCTCGCATACGAAAGAAGAATGGTAATGTGAACTACGAAGTAGAAAGTATGGATGGTAAGTTTATTGGCGTCTATCACGCAAGCAACATTCGCCAGTAACATCCTAAATCGTAATCAAATATTCTAAATCATATTATAAAATAAATATCGGTATTCCTCCTTTTTTTTTATATAATCGCTGCCTATTGATCATACAGGGTAACCATATCATCCTTTCGTAAGACTTATGCCCGGCTAGCTCAGTCGGTAGAGCATGAGACTCTCTGATCTCAGGGTGTGGGGCGTCCCCGCGTTGGGCCTTATATTGCTAGGATTGGACCACAGCCGTGGTGTTCTTTCAGCTTCGGAGAATCCCGCTCTGGAATGGGAACTTCCGAACCTGACCTGTAACGGCTATAATATTTTCCCCTCAGTTGCAAAATTCTAATTTCGTGTATCTTGGGCAACAGGGTATATGTAATCATAATTAATCAGATGCATCCCAAACCCAGTCTCTGGTAAAATAATTTAATTAAAGTAAATGAACTTCTTATCGAAATACACAGAGAAAAAAAAGGAAAAAAAAGAAAGAAAAAAAAAAAAAGAAAAAAAAACGATTTTTAATATAATAAATTGTTGCAAAGTAAAGTCAGTAAATTGAGTCCAAGCGGAAATCTATTGCGAAAAACTCAATAAAATAAATCGCCCACTAAACGTTTCTTTTGGTAAAGAAAGAAGGTAAAGAAAAAAAAAAAAAAAACAAAGAAAATGCAATTTGAGCATTCCCGATCACCCAACAAAAATGCTGATCAATCAAGGGTAATGCACTTGGGTAATTTTCCCTGTATCGCCCCTTGGGTGTCATCAAGAAAGGTGAAGTCTTCAGTTATAGTGAATGGTATACACCACAAATTTCAATTACTTTGTTTTGCTCTATGAGTGGACCCAAGCGCCACTAAGAGTTTGTTTAAGTTTTTTTTGTTGCAAGTTGCGATCGAGATTTACCAATCTCCCAATTATAGTGAATTATTTCGTTTTATTTTGCAAGTGAATCTAAACGACACAAAGTGTTCGTTCAAGTTTTTATTTTACTTACAAGGTGAGGTGGAATTACCTTCTCGTGGTAGGGGTGATTTATTTAGCAAATTTTTACATATCAGGTGACAGAGATTCGGGTAGTGCTTGAATTGTGTGATTACACTGGTACATGAATCAACAATAACGATAAAAGCGGCTAGGAAGCGAGCCCCATCTTTTCATAAACGAGGCCTTGCTTTGCTTGGGCACCCAAAGTTCGTTTGCAGGAGACTTTCGGCATACTTATTGAGGAGACGAGAGTCGCCTAACTCCATCCGGAATTAGAGGGAAAAAATCGTATAACCTAATTGTCAACGGGAGGAGATTGGGGGAAGGCGGAGAAACAAAAACACAACATACAAGAAAACAAAAAAAAAAAAAACACAAGAAAATTTCCTTTTTTCACAGCATTAATCACCAGGTTGCTGAAGCGCTTCATCGCCGGGGAGATTAATATGTAAGTACCAACACAGGTTCCCACCAATTTATATTTTGTCGTGATAGTGTAGTGTTGCAAAAAGAGAAGAAAAAAAAATAAATACAAAACGCTCTGTTTCTCTTGTCTTCTCATATTTCGCTTGGAACCCACATGGTTTATGATAGTCAATTAGATTTGAGTATATTCATAAAAATAATACAAAAACATTTTTTTTTCTTGTAATACTGTAAAACTTTTTTTTTGTTTTCTTGATTTTATTCATGCTTATGTTTATAATAGAGTATAATCTCCTCCCTATGGAGTTATCAATTATCGGGTTACTAGTGTAAGAACTTCGTCTTTAGGGTATAAAACTTAAATTTGTTTTTTTTTGTCTTTTTGTTTATATGTTTGCACATCATATATAGAACAGATAGTAGCGTAACGTCCTTAGTTATACGAATTGTTTTTCTTAGTTCCTTTTAAGATATACAAATATTAGTATACTAACGAAATGGTTTTAGCTATAAATTTTTTTTTCCTATTGATACATAGAGTAGTTTAATGACGCAGTGAATTTTGTTTCCCTAGATCAAAAAAAATTTTTTTTTCTTTCTTTCCTTCTTTGTTTTGTTCTCGTCTTTTGTGTTCTCGTAGATATACATACATATAGGTACATATATATATTACATATAAATATATTACCACCATGGGGATGCTTAGATGATAACTATCCACACATGTTCTTGTAGTAGTGTAGACCCTTATATTAATGTTTTTTTTTGTGTTTTGTGTGTGTTTTGGAAAAAATAAATAAAATAACATGGTAATAGGATAAATATCTGTTTCGTTTGGTGCTGGGTTCAGTCGGGGTTTTGGGAAGATCAAGATGCCAGGAGGCGGATGCAGTTGCAATCTCTCCTATGAGTTTGGTGAGTAGGGCAATGGGATGGGGTTTCAAGTAATCCTGAGGGGCCTATCATTCAGAGTGGGGTCCGTATTCCCATCTTTCAGTTTCTCTATTTTTTGTTTGTACTTTGTTTTCTTTCTATCTTAATTATTCCTCTAGAGCGGTACAGTAATAGGTGGTTGAACAGCGAGCAAGAACCTAACCCAGCCCTGAGCTTGAGCCGGCAAAAAGCCTGTACCGTGCTCGCCTAAAGATCAACCTCCATTGTCCCTCAACAACCTTAAAAGGGACATAAAGTAGCCATGACCAGTCATCTGCCTCGCTGAGTTGAGTGGTCGGGAAGCGGCCACGCTGAGAGGTATATATGACTGGCCGGAAGGTTACATCCTTACCCCTTATTCCTTTTCTGCCAAGGCTCTGCTACGGCATCATAAAGGGTATCCCCTAAGACTTGGCAACATCATAAAAAAAAATAATTAAAATTACAAATAACGTTGACTATTCATCTAATAATTTCTACATTGTCCTCAATCAATGTATTGAGATCTTTGTTTCGAAAGTGTCGAAATCCTCTAACAATTATGCAAATTGCTTTTCACTGCAATTACGTGTTACAATAAAATTGAAACAAAAGTACAGAAAAATGCACATTGGCACTAAAAACCCAGAGATTTACCAGACTTTCTCCTATTTTCGCAAAATTACTAAAACACTATTTAATGAATGTTACAAAGCTTATATAGTGGACATAGAAACCGCCGTTCCGAATAACCCTAAGAGATTCTGGAGCTTTACTAAAGGCCTTAAAGCCACTAATTCATTTCCCAAATGCACGAGGTATGGGGACAATATATCAAGCTCCCCTGATACCATATGTAAGATGTTCTCCGAATATTTTGGCTAAGTATAACAAACCTGATACTTCGGTGTATGATAACTTTTCACCGAATTAGCTCAATTCATCTATTTGTTTTAATGTGTTTCTCAGTTCGATGTTCAACAGGTTATTTTTAAGTTAGATAATAATAAAAGAGCTGGCCCAAATGGAATTCCTAATTTGTTTTACAAAAAATGCTCCGCAGCCCTCTCTTCTCCTATAACGGACCTGTTCAATATATCAATTAGATAAAAAGATTTATCCTAGACTTTTAAAGAGATGTTTTACTACACCTATTCATAAAGCAGGCTACCCTAAATTAGTAATCAATTATCGACCCATCTCCAGCAGCTTGGCTTTAATATTAGAAAAAATTATACATGGACAGTTAATCCACCAGACGAATGCCATGATTAATCAATGCCAACATGGTTTCATTCCTGGGCGTTCGATCATTACTAATTTGGCGATTTTTACTGACGTTATTGAAATAGTATAGTAAGTATGCTACAAACTCATATATCGTCACTCACATCATCCAAAAGCAGCTATGAATATACAATGAGATCACAACTAGATTAGGTGCTGGTTATGTTTTTTCTATTATTTATCTAGGATATGCTTAAACTGGAGTGCTAATTAAAACAAAGGTCCTTGCTTAAGATGTGTGAGGGTCAGCTCTTCTTATCCTATATTTGTAGGTGGTTCTATCTAGAATCTATTTGCATTTATTTATTATTACTATTATTTCAGGTGTTATTTTAAATATTTTAATATTTTCTAGGTTTGTAGTGCTGGAATGGGTTGTGACTAATTCAACATGGTTATAAAAGGTGTTTTATAAAGTGATGCATCACATTACCTTCCCGTAACTGGTAATGGATTAATGAGTGGAATCATATTCAGCGGTCGGAATATGTTCGATGTTTGAATTTAATGTGATATTATCTAAAATTTAAGGATAGAATTGGGTGCCGTTTAGGCTCCTACTGGGCTTTTCCGGACGTTTCGCTTCCGCCACGGAGCTGATTCAGCGGTTTTACTACAACTGGGGTTAATTATCAGGTGGTACATATATGTATGTGTACAATTTGTATGTGGGTATAGTTATGTAAGTTAGAGATCTTATTTTTTATGGGTCTGAGAAGTTTATTAAATTTGTTAAAATTTTGGTTAAGTTAATCTATATAGCTATCAACATTGCATTTTAGTAAATCAATAATTATACAATTATATGATGTGTTCATAACAATGACAAATTTTTTCTGAGATATGAGGTGGATTATGGGGGCTGTGTATGTTTTTTTAACCATTTTATTAAAGAGATTATTTACGCAGATAGCTGGTGCTTGTGTTGAACAATACATATGCACTGATGATTTATTTATTTAATTATTTAATAATGAATATTCCTTTTGGGATTGTGGTTCATGTATTCCATTCTTCACCCTCGGTATATGTCATAGGCTATAGGTGGTGCTAGCTCACGACCAAATTTTTATGTTGTTTACCCTCCCGGATCTATCTCTCCGACAAGGTCTGCTCTTAACAAACCTGTGGCTTGTCTACAGTACGTAGCAATACGTGAGTTTATAATGCATACTATAGACCCATTTCAGGTTTCAATTGACGTTGTTAAAGCTATGCTCATTTTTAAGGAGCTTAATCAGTATTATTTTTCGCAATAATTGCTAGAGGTGCTGCGGGCTAGAGCACATGATATGTTTTGAATGGATTTCAATCTATACCTTTTAAACAAATATTAGGAGCTCCACAAGGTACAGTTCTTGGTCCGTTCACATTTACAATATATATTAATGATTTGCCTGAAAGTATTGAATCGCAGTGCCTTCTTTGTGCAGATAATGCGAACATTTTTCAGGTGATAAATATTGTAAATGATTGCATAATATTACAGATGATCTTAATAAAATTAAAAAATGGTGTGATGAAAACTTCCTATCCCTAATTATTCAATTTGAACACTCAATAAATAGTGCCGCGTTGTCTTTGGTGCATGCAATTAAAGATCTTGGTGTTATTTTTGAAGATAAATTATTATTTTTTTCTCATGTTAATTAAATAACAGCTAGGGCTTTCAAGGTCGTAGGATTTTTATTTAGATCATGTAAATCCTTCAGATCTGGTAATTCGCACATAACTATCTTTAACTCCATTGTAAGAAGCATTATGGAATATGTCTCGCCAGTGTGGAATCCGTTTTATTCCACATATATAATTGAATTAGAACTACCGTTTAGGCGTTTCACAAAATATCTCCAATACAAACTAACTGGCACCCATTCTGAGTACCCTCAATGATTACACTTCAAAACCGCAGACTTATTTTAAGGGGTTACACCACTCTTACGCTCGAACAAATAGGCATAAAACTTAACTTTTATTTTTACTCGGCCATTAAAAATATGAATTATTTTTTATTTAACCTATACATATTATAGATTTATAAATAATTTCTAATATTGAAAAAAAATGGCGGAGATATGAGTAGCTTAGTGGGACCCTCTTTTTAAAATCCTTGTTGACGGTGTACATGATTTCTACGTCCAGCATTGTCGTGAAAAAAAACTATATTACTTATTCAGAAGAGTAATAGCTAAGACGTGACGTAGGGAAAAAGTTGAAATTTTTTTTTAGGAAAAAAAAACTCGAATTTCCGTAAAAATTTTGACTTTAAAAAAAGTATAACTTTTGAATATGGTACCTTATCGGAAAAAATCCTACGTCCCGCTTTAGGTAATATTACAAAAAATAGGTGCTGCAAAGTTCAGCCAAATCGGTTCAGTAGAATTTGAGATATCGTGTACACCAGTTTGAAAAAAGTAATTTCGAGAAAAAGGTGAAAGAAAGAAAAATTCGACGTTTACGCTTTGTTTTATTTACCTTCAATCTGCGATTTCTGGGTCGTACATAAGGTCTTCTGCTGCTTTTGCGATGTTTATAGTACAGTACAAAACTAGAGAAATCGCTTTATTTTTATTTTTATTTACCTAAAAAACAAAAGAAAACGATTTTTTTTAAATTTCATGGTGGTGTAACCCCTCAAATGAAATCTTTTTGTATAAGATTACTAGCAACGTCTACGCGTAATTTCAACACTTTTAATCTTCCATTTGCAAGAACTAATTTAAGAAATAAATCACCAATTTTCCGTATTCAAAAAATCATAATACTTTCTTTAATAATGTCGATTTGTTTAATAATAACACCCTCACTTGTTTCCTGCAAATAATTTTAAGCGAAGTATATGTTTATAATTTACCGTTGCCTTTCTTTCTCAATAGATTCTAAATAATTTTCACGTTCCTGAATTTTCTTTCATATCCTTGTAACTCATCTTTCTTCACCCTCTCTTACTTTTTGTATTAGTTATAATATTATCTCTTCCTTAGTCTCACATCCAGAATTATTGTATTTTATAATTGTAAGCCTGAATTTCTTATCTTTTTTTACTAAGAATAAAAAAATATATATATGTATATATATAGTTTCACACAACCTGTTTTCCCTTTCTTTATTTTTTTCTCTCGAAAGTAATTTATAATAATTTTTAATAATCATACGGTATTATATAAATGAAACACTGTATCTGTGTACTATCGTTGTAACTTTATAAATAAATGCAATGCTAGAAGAACAAAAAAATAAAATTAAGCAACGTATAGCTCGGTACGCAGATAACTATTTATTACACAGTGTATTAGACGCAACTTGCAACAAAGATCCAACGATAGATTAGCAATTTCCTCTACTCGAAATAAACACAAAAAATTGCACTTCTCACTACAGATCACATTAAATTTTCTATGTATCCAACAAATTTGATTTGTTGGCAAGTGCCGAAATAATTAACTGCAACAACTGTGACGGCTGGACGGCTTGCTTTTCTCCGTGCATGCTATTTAATAGGTACCGTAATTTACAGTTGCACCAAAGAATAACCAAATTGCTGCGATGCCTTTCTTTTCTCTAGATTTAAATTAATTTCCACCATGAATTTTTAATTTAAAAATATATTTTTTTAAACCACTAATTTAAACGTTATTTGCAACTTTATATAGATCTATGTACATGATTTAAGCCCAAAATGCTAGTTTTGTTTAATTACCTGGGGTATATCTGGGTTTCGGGGAGATAATCCAACGCTCTGACTCGAAAGGACTAATGTTTGAAAGCGGGTGATTATACTAAAGGGGATTGTGGGATAAACTCCAAACACGAGAATTGTATGGATACGAATTACTAATTACTTTATTAAAAATTACTAATTACATTATTAAAATTCTTCGTGTTACAGCTTCCATCGTAATGAATAGATAATCCGCTCGATCTCATCTAAAAAAAAATGCAGTTGCTCGCTGGCTGTTGTCGTGGAAATCTTTTATTTCTGTTATATTTATGACGTCAATGCAAATGCTGCGCTTTCCAGTACACTAAAATTACTGATAAGCATCGGACTCTTCGCCACGATGCATAGAGGGCTCCAAAGCAGAAAATCATTGAATTCTTCAACAGATCCTGATGTAATAATGCCGAAAATTTGATAAAATGAAGGAAATATTATCCAACGACTTTACGTATCTTATATAATTAAATAATTTCAAATATTCAAAATATTCAATAATTGAATAATGCCAAATACAGTCAAATCTCTCTAAGTCGCATTTAATTTGGTTTTTCATAAAAAACCCTTCACTTGTCTCGAAATTCCTTATCTCGAAAATCTAACTTAATCTCCCTTCTTACGTGTTTGGGCAGTTTGCTATGCCTTAATTTTTTTTTATCTTTGTCTATTTGGTTTATGAATTTTAAGCTCTACATAAAAATATAGTTCTGTTGTGAGTCTAAATTTCTGGATTTACATTCGACGAAAGTAGTTATTTATCGAAGGTGAAGAGTTCGAATTGTTTTCTGCTAGTTCATCATTGAAGTTGATGTTAACTAGTAAAAAATGAACAGAATTAAGCAGTTCTTTTTTTATAATTAAAAAATATATAATTATTTAGAGGGACATGAACAAACGAAAACTTACAACTTTAGATTTCCAAACAAAATAAAGTTGATATACGAAATTGAACAAGCAGAAAAGAACACTTAAATTTGGCATACCCTAGGCGGTACATTCTCAAAAATATGGATCAAATCAGAAGAACTACGAACAAAATATCAATGTATTGAAATTAAGGGTGGGCACTTGAAATGAGATAGAATTTGCATGTACTAGTACATTCATGTGGTTGTATATGAATGGTTTACTGTTATTCATGCAAACAACTTACATGTAAGTTGGCCTTTAATAAAACAAACCGCACTGGAATTTCATAGGCAAACAAAAAAAATTGGACCCATATTTTTTTTTGGTTTAGCCTGCCGACCTGATATCTTGCATAATGGTGACTTAAATTTAAATTTTTTCGCTGCGGTCGTGATTTTTAATTTGCTGATTACTTGGGATCGGGATATCGATACTTTTGTGCTATATTTCAAATTACTACTATTAAATGGCACTTTCCAATGAAATAAAAAACAAATACAAATTTAAAAAAAAAACAATTTTATTATTTTGGAGTTCAAGACTCTGTAGAAGAGAAACACTCCTTAAAAAATATATTTTTTTAAATGCTCTATCATTAATACATTTAATGTAAAGCGGATGTTCAAGTCTTAGTTTAAGATATACAATTTTTTTACCGTCTGTGCAAAATTTCATACGATAATTTTAGATTTTACTCAAAAATGTTTTTTTTTATTATATTCAGATAACTTAATGTGTTTAAAATATATTTTAATAATAGTGCTGTTTTATTATTTCATAAATTTTATAATTTTATTTTTACTACAACACTTGTGTCAGTTACAGGTAAAAAACTGTGGTGTACTATGAGTACCTGCCATTGCCTTGACAAAATTACAAGTATCTATTTTTTATTTTTATTTCATATTATCTATTTTGCGAACTGCTTTTGTTTAGACTTATATTGAAATGATTTCATACTAATTATTGCATTCCATTATAATTCAGAAAATTTACCTTAGATTTATTATTTTTCATATAATTTGAAATAGTAATTACAAAGATCATTCAACTTTGTATTTCACTAACATAAAATAACTCTGAAACAGAAGTCTGGCGATAGCCCAACGTAAAATAATCTGCCTTCTAGTTGAAGGGTTCATGTATTTAGTTCCTGCTTCCTGATTCTAAAACCACCTACTACGACCTTATCTTCCAAGTAATTTGCGACAACTAAATTGCTTATTGCAACAATGTGTAAAATGTCCTAATCGCGTTACTTTTGGAACTTCTTAGTAAGGAAGTTGAGATAATCACATTTAAGCAATGAAAAAAAACAGACCGGTGCTCTATTGAGACGACACAAATGGAAACTAAGCAATTCATTGATGTTGTTCAATTCTATTCTGGCGTTCATAATTATTCAAGTTACATATATTTAGCATGAGACTCCAAAGCTTTCCACCTTCTCAAAATAAAAAAAATGTGACCAATAAGTTCTCGCCACAGGCACATTCCTTTCCCAATTTAATCACACTCTGTGATAAACAATTACCACAAATCGCATCAAGTTACATTCCCACATATGTACATGAGCTCTCTTAACTGGGGACTACTCGAGGAAGTACAACTTGCATGAAAGCTGTAATGCATTACTTCTTGCACGTATAATATCCACTGACAAGCATGCAGCTCAGTTTCCATAGCAGGCTCAGGTGATAGTTTTACTTGGGCATTACATGAGGAAGTACAGCTTGCATGCAAGCCTCATTTCCAAAGCGTTTTTCAAATTTGACATCAGAAGGCAGCTCGCTTGATGTCTTATCACCTTGCATGCAAGGTAAAAAAATGGCATTGAGATGTAAATTCTTTTGTATATCGCCAATATCGCAATAAAGAAAGTAGCGAAATCGAAAAATATAAGCAAAAAGTAAGAGTAAGGTGTTGGCAAATGACGTAATATAGGTATATGTCTTTTTTCCGATATAAATTTATTAATTTAAAAAGCTTCGCTCTCAAATATTTTTTCCGCCATCCTGAAAACTGTGTAATTTAAAATTACTATCACCTGAGCTTGCATGCAAGCTGTACTTCCTCGTGTAGTTTGACATTATACAGTTTCCAAGATGGTGGAAAAAAAATTCGATAGCACAGCTTTTTAAATTAATAAATTTATACCAGTAAGATGTTTGTTTCTGGGATCATATACATTACATCATTTACCAACACCTTCCTATTCCTTTTTTCCTCTGTTTTTTCGATTCTGCTACTTCCTCTATTGCTAGAATTGCCGATACACGACTTTACCATGCCATTTTTATACCCTAGATGAAATCTAAATTGTATACTAAATAATGCTAGTAGAGAACAAGTAAAAAAGCTAGAATTGGTCTAAGACCAATTCTTATGATACCCTAGATGAATGCACGTATTAAATTTCGTATGGTCACCTATCTATTCAAGTTTGATTTTGAAGTTGTTTTTCGCATATATTTCTAGAACGGTTGGTCGCACAGAAATAATGATTACAACCAATTTTATAGGATTTCTTCTTCTGCAGAAGTTTTTAGTACAATTAAAATGTCTTGGACTGATCATTTTCAAAGTATACGTAAAAAACCTAAATTTTTATATGGCAACACCAAGAAGGAGTTGCCTGGTTTAGTCTATTTTTAGCAATTCATTTGCTAATGTAGTAAAAACAACATATACGAAATTTCAGCTCTCTACGTCGACGCGTTCTTAGGCAGTGTCCAAATATATAGCGGAAAACGAAATTTTTATATGGCAACCCCACGAAGGAGTTGCGCGATTTGTCTCATTTTCGAACTTAATTTTACTTTTTTTTTAAAAGTCCGCGTACAAAATTTCAGCTCTCTAAGTATACGCGTTCTCGAGTTATCTTGCGCACGGACGGACGGACGGACGGACGGACATGCAAAAATCAAAATAACTTTTAATATTATGATTGGGTGTCCAATCCATTTTGCTCTACCATCATTATTTCGAGGTGTTACAAACGGAATGACAAACTTAGTATACACTATAGATTTCATCTAGGGTATAAAAATGGAAAAATTAAAAGTTATTTTGATTTTTGCATGTCCGTCTGTCCGTCCGTCCGTCCGTCCGGCCGTGTGCACGATAACTCGAAAGCCCTTGTACTTAGAGAGCTAAAATTTTGTATACAGACTTTAAAAAAAAAGTAAAATTAATTAAAATGAGACAAATCGGGAACTCCTTCGTGGGGTTGCCATACAAAAATTTCGTTTTTCACTATATATTTGGACACTTCCTGAGAACGCGTTGATATAGAGAATTGAAATTTGGTTTATTGTGTTTTCATAGTAATAGGAAATAAAATTTAAAAAATGGAATAAATCGGGCAACCCATTCTTGGTGTTGCCACATGAAAAGTTAGGTCTTTTACGGATACTGTGAAAACGATCAGTCCTAAATATTTCTATTGTACTAAAAAACTTCTTCAGAATACGAAATCCTATGAAATTGGTTATAATCATTTTTTCTGTCCGACGAACCGTTCTAGAAATGTGCGCAAAAAAACACTGTAGCAATCAAAATTGTTCAAATGGGTGCGTGCTCATACGAAATTTCATACGGGCATTCATCTCTAGAGTATCATAAGAATTTGTCTTATTGTTAGACCAATATTAGCTTTTTTACTTGTTTTAAATGAACTTGCATGAAAGGTAATAAGACATCAAGCTAGCTGCCTTCTGTTGTCGAATTTATTAACGTGTTGGAAGGGAGGCTTACATGTAACCTGTACTTCTTCATGTAATCCCCAAGTAACATCCAAATATATAATATAATATATATAAATTATAGCAGCAATATTGTATCTTCGCGCCGGGTAATTAAAAGTCGACGATGCAATTTATTTTTTCATCAAGTGAGCGATAAGATAATATTTACGTACCGCCTAATACCGGGTACAGGCTTGCGGTTTCAAATTGAAATATTGATATTGCAATAATAGAATTTCAGAGATACACTTGCGGTTTACGATTCTGAGTAATTTGAGTACTTACATTTGATTTGTCATTTGACGCACGTAGCGAATATTGTGAAATTACTTGCCTATATGCAAAATAAGAACGAAATAGACACTTCAATTTGATATGTGTCAAATATTAAATGTAAGAAAAATGTGCAGCCAACATTACAGTATAAAATACGGTTCTAAAAGGTTCGTGTATTAAATGATTATGGTTTAAACTAGGGTCAGATTGCAATAAACTCTCTATACCGCGAATTTTTTCGAAATTTTAATATTGAGTTCCAATATTCTACATACTGATTGTACACAATGTACACCGAGGATATACAGAGTTGATTCTCAGTATATACAGACACACTTGTGATTTAGTGCAAACTGAAATATTCATACCGTATCCGGTATAAGATTGCATTTTATACATTGAAAATTTTATTGTATTGCATATTCAATATTGTGACGATCTAAGTGGATTATTATTATAAATGTCTCGCTGAAATTGAATAAAATGTTAAGTATTGTTTGAGAAGTCAATCTAGTATCATTATTTCAAGTGGCAGTGCTAATAAAATATCTGAAGAATAGTTCAAGTGCACATTTGACAAGTGTATCTTGTGAAAAATAGAAGTGTCAGCGTTAGAATTTTGATGTCTGTTGTTTTATGAGAATATTGATCAACAAGGCACTGGCTTCTGCACCAGGGCTGTCTAAATCAGCGGCAAGTAAAAGAATTCGTCGCGTTATAAACAGATGTCTTTTGTTCAAAAACTTTGTAAATTAGTTTCATATAATTTTATTGCTAAAAAACCAGGGAATAGAGGACTCAAATTTTGATTCAACTCAAGCATTGAGTCCGTTCAATAATTAGTCCTCTCAACAGTTGAGCAGTGGTTCATCGCTCGATTCAATCTTGAGCGGACTGACTGCTTGAGTGGACTTGAGTGGTGGACTTAAATCTTGAGCGGTCTCACTGGTTGAGTGGACTCATCGTTTGAGTTGTGCGGACTCAAATCATGTTTTAAATAACATAAGGAGAATCTGATTTAATTAAAATTGAAACTGAAACTGAAATAAGGAAAGTCAACAATTTCTCTTTCTCTCAATATAATGAACAAATTCAACAATCTGTAAAACCAGTATGGAAAATACCTGGAAATATTTGGAAATGTTATAGATCTATTCAAGGAAATTGTACTTACATTTTTCTATAGAATCAGCGACTTACTTTATATCTTTTCCATTGATATGTAGCATCACTTCCATTTTAAAATTTTCGTCATTCAGACGACATCTATTAGGAGTTAACATTAGTTTTTCTATGCTCAATAATCTTTCTAACGAAGCACTAGTAGTGCTGTGTTGTATTCGGTAAACATACTTTTTATCACCGAAAAACGTTTGTTTTCAAATACGCTCGAGGTTTTTACTGTGGACAAATTATACTCCGAAAACAATTTCTGACCCTCCATTGAATTTTGGTCATCTTCACAATCTGAATCCCAAAATGGCGTAGCATAGAAGAATTGTTGGCGGAGAAAATTAGCAAAAGCTCAATTAATATAATATAATATAATGATTGGCTTTTTTCTACGCTTTTCTTATTTGATTGAAATTTCGATTTCAGTTTCAATTTTAATTAAATCAGATTCTCGTTATGTTAGTTAAAACATGATTTGAGTCCGCTAAAGTAGTGAGTCCGTTCAAGATTTGAGTCCGCGCAAGCAGAGAGTCCACTCAAACAGTGAGTCCGCTGAAGGTTGAGTCCACTGAGTTGAGCGATGAGTTGATAAGACAAATGAGTCCGCTCATTTTCAACCCTGTAAAAAACAAGCAAGCATTGCAATTTTCGAAAATTGTTCCTTCGTGGTTCAGGATGCCGTTCAAGGATTTCAGTAAGCAAATGAGCACCGATTTTCTATTTTGCTTTTCAAATGATAACGATGTACTGCAATTTACGAACTTAGTAGTAAAACACAACCATGTCGCAGTTCATTTGTTTTTTGGAAAAAGCATCAACCTCATAAAAGACAAGTTACCTTTTGTTAAAAAAATTATTCATTTTTCGAATGGCTCTGGAGGTCAATACAAAAATATGACCTGGTACTATAATAAACATATGTCAAATGAGGAAAGAGTTCAATATTGATACTGAATAGGAGCGCACCTCGTATTGTTTAAAAGTTTTATTTAATTTAATCGATCATTTTAATAACAAACATTACATTTTATTTTTTTAACAATAACAACAATATATTTATTTCTGAATATAGTACACAAGATTAGTAATCTTCTAATTGTACAAATTTTTTATCTGGCCCTAGAAATAACTTAAAGTCTATAACAAACCACACTGAACATGTTGGCTAATAAAGCTTAACTAAGGTAAAAATAATGACACGAAATAAACAATATACTCGTAATATAAGAAAAAAGAAAGCAAAACTAAAGTAAGATAATGTATAAAACTTAGTGATAAATTACTGCGAAGACAGAAAAAACATGCATGCATACAATTAAGAAAACTGGAAACGTGCTTTTAAAAGTCGTCTAAAAGCGTTGACCGTGCCAGCCCCCTGTATACTTAAAGGGAGATTGTTCCATAAACGTGCAATTTGAACAGGGTAAGAACCTTCCATGACTAAGTTTTGGAAGCTAGTAATAATGATGTTTCGATTTCGCCGAGATGTTGTCATTTGAAAAAATTCTCTGAGATAGCCTGGCTTTCCTGAGTGCAACAAGTTATAAAGATATAGCAAAGCTATTTGTTCCAGGTAAGCGACCAAAGAGTAGCCAAGTACCTGCAGTCGGTAAGGGGAGACATGGTCAAATCGTACACAATCATTAAGTGCAACCTCAACCCCACGTGCAGATCCCCTATCTAGCTTTTGAAATATCAAACTCCCAGAGGTGAAGGGCGGAATTATGAGTATCCTCACTAACCTTAAGCTGGTGCCAGTAGGTAGAATGCTAGCTGAAAGCCACAGCCTGCGAAGACCACCGTAAATTTTCCTCATCATAGCGTTTAGTCACAACATTTCATTTCGCAATTCAAAACTATTCCCAGATTAGTGACTTTGTTTGAAAAGGGTATAGTATAGCCATTTAGATTCACTGGTGGTATATCTGCTGTGTTCAGATTACTACTGTAGTAATAGATATACTGTGATTTCTTGGGGTTGAGTGGCAAACCATTGCATGCCGACCAAGAGCTAATCCTTTCAACGTCTTCGTTAATGCGGGCCATACAATCTTCAAGAAGGTCAATTGGTCTGCTCAGGTATATTTGGACATCATCCGCATATAAGTGCATTTTTACATATTTAACCCTTTGTGGTAAATCATTAATGAACATGCTAAATAGTAGTGGTCCGAGCACCGATCCCTGTGGAACTCCACGTGAAACACGGGACAGATTGGAGAAGGTACCGTTCACATTTACTCGCTGTGTTCGCTCAGCCAGGAAGGATTTTATCAAGCCTAATGCAGTTCTGTCAAGGTTGAAGAACGTGCGGAGTTTATGCAAGAGGAGGCTATGATCGACACTGTCGAAGGCCTTTGAAAAATCAAGTAGTACCACTGCACTAAAATAGTTCTGATCAAGAGCAATTCAGAAGATACTTTTAACACTGCCGATTCACATCCATGAAATTTTCGAAAGCTTGATTGCCAGCACGAGAATAATTCATTGCTCTCCAGTTAGCAAACTAGTTGCTTATACATAACGTTCTCCAACAATTTGGACAGAAAACATAGAATGCTCATAGGTCTGAAATCAGCAGGAGATTCAGGGGTAGATTTCTTGGCTATCGGTAAGACCGTGGCGCTTCTCTACTCTCTGGGAAAGGCGGACGACATCAAGCATGTATTGACTATATGAAGGATATAACGTGCAGTTAAGGGAAATAATAACTTAATATATTTAGGGGATATATTGTCTGGGCCAGTAGCATTAGACTTTATCGAATGCATTGAAGTAGTCAGTTCGAAGAGATCAATCCCGCAGAAAGAAAAACGATTTCCCGCACTATTGGACACAATATTGAATCGATTTTCATCTACCACGCCATGTCCGCTAACTTGACCTGGCGTCACTGATAAACTATTAGATGCTGCGAAAAAGGTATTAAGCTCATCAGGGGAAAAATTACATCCATTCTCAACTTTTCCAAAGACGCCGGCCGTCTTTAAGTTTCGCCACAAAGTTTTGGGTTCAAGATTTACGTCGAACTTCACTGCGAAATATTGACGTTTGACGCATCTAATTGCAGTTGTGACTCTATTTCGAGCAACTTTGAACCGCACACGAGCAATTTCTGATCGCAGCCTTCTATAACGTTGATAGAGATATTCACGCTCAGCAATGAGTAGGCGAATGGAAGATGAAAATCAAGGACAACCATTCGCAGACATCCGTTTTGTTCGGATTGGTACATATTAAGTGAACAAGTAACTAGACAAAGAGGAAAAAATTTCTACTTGGCGATCAACAGATGTACATTCAAATATATCGCACGCAAGCCCAAGCATTCCTCGAATAATGCATTCTTATCAATACTATTGTAGTCAGGGTACGAATAGTTGGGGGATGTCATCGAACCTAGGGAAAAGTTATAACAGAGGAAAAGAATGTTGTGATCAAGAGTGCTTGGGGGCTTATTTGATTGTGCGAAATTACCTTGCTTGCATCCGTGGTAAGAAACAAATCTAGTTGAGATGGATTAGCAGTATTAAAGAAAAAAGTTGGATTCGAGTTTATTACATTAAGGTGCAGGGATTGTAGTAGGTGTTAAAGATTTTGTGTTTGAAGGCTAAGAAGCTGAATATTAACGTTGAAATCACCTCCCACCACAACATTAGTGTATTGTTGTGACGCATATGAAAAGCAGTTTTCAAATTCCAGGGCACAGTCGCAATCATAGTTAGCTGGAGGACGATACACTGCAGACAGCACGCATCTATCACTTTCTGACCTGACCTCAACTCCTATAAACTAAATCTCCCGACCGCTTGATGAGAAATTTTTTTTTATCGTTAAAGTAATCTCTCACTATAGCAACACCCCCGCCAAACTGTGTTTTCGGTCATTTCTAAATATTTTGTATCCGGGAATGGATAACATTGAATCAGGAATATTATCATTGAGCCAAGTCTCCGAAATTAAGATTGCATGCAAACCGCATTAAAAAAAAACATCTCGAAATTCGTCTATTTTGTTACGAATGCTTCTTGCGTTCAAAGCACAAACATTGAATCCTTCACATCGACTACATATAATTTTAATCAAAGTTCTCACCCCCGTTCAAAGATGTGTAATGAACCATGTTCATAAACAAGAGGGCAGCAGTCAAAGAGTTTAGTCAAAAGAGCAGGGCACATTACCATATAAAAATCCACGCACACATTAAAAATTAAAATACTTCCCGCAGCATTTACTCACTAAACAAAAGAAGAAGAAATTCTAAAAACGATTATTAAGATAGAATTCAGATAGGAAAATCCAAAAATAATTGATTAATTAAATTAAACCTATTTAAAATAACACTATGGTAGAAAATAGTTCAATACAAAGTTTTATCAATTCAACAATTATTTCATGTAGGCTCCAGTACGCTATGGCTAATTGTAAATCATTGGTTCGGAACAATTGCTCAAGGCTGTTGGTCTTCATATGTTATAGATCGAATTTATAAATTTATCATTAACTGCATAGAAGAATAAAGGACAGCTTCAGTTGATGATGGAGTGCAAATTTTTATAATATTTAAAATCTTAGTAAGGCTGTCCGCTGCTGTTTTTTTAACGTAGAGAGAGCCAGTTCTTGTGGAAACGGCATAAAGTTTCCCCAGTTTACGTTGCTGAAGTGCCTCTCGAAGAAGAGAATTGACGGCTGCAGTCAGGCTTTCGTTGACGTACACTAAACTATCAGTAGAGAAACCGTCTAGCTGTGACAGCCGTACGTAGCCCTTTACAATTACGAAAAGCTGACAAGAACGCTCGTTGCTCAGCATGTCCAGAGAATGAGGATAACTAGCAGACCGCGCTTGGGCTTTCAAGCGAAAAGCATCAATAAATGGTGTTATGATGACATCACTTAGTCGCTGCGCATGCTGAATGGCTTCAGTCTGTTAGATTTCGTTATTCCGCATCTTCATTTTTGCGGGAGGGGCAAGCTCTGGGAGGGGCGGGAGTTCAAAGTTTCAACTTTAAGCGGCTATATGTTCTCAACCAAGCATTTTTCTAGCAAGTCAGTCCCAAATTCATAAATGGAAAAGACATTTTTGGTGGTTTTTATTCAAATATAGCCGCTTAAAGTTGAAACTTTGAACTCCCGCCCTCCCTTAAAAATGAAGATCCGGAATAACGAAATCTACTAAATATCAAGTTTGGTAAAAAAGTGTTTTTTCGAAATTACCACCTCCATTTTCGAAATTCGAAATCAAAAAGTACCCTATCTAATAGCCAGTTTAGATTCCCGTACAATGACATATATGTAAATGGTTGTCGTAGGTTAAAAACTGTAGGAGGAGATAGAATCCTACGAAAAAACTGAAGATTCCCTCTATGGGCACATCTTCCAAATGTTTGCTTATAACTTTTGATTGTTATTGTTGATAGCACTTAGGGAGGTCATTTTGGAAAGAGGACATAATGCGCAAATTTTTTCATAGTTTTGCCAAGTTCGTGCAATGGTGATATTTCGAATAAATGTACACTGAAGCGCGACAAAATTTTGGTGAAATAAAAAATTCTAGAGATAACTGTTTTTTTTTAAATAATTGAAGGCACAATTATAACTAATTATGCATTCTTAGAAAGGCCAATATGTGTTTTTTTAAATAACGGTTTGAACGTCACAATCCATTAATTACAATAGAACTTATAACGAA
Source organism: Dioctria linearis (assembly GCA_963930735.1). Classification (NCBI taxonomy): domain Eukaryota; kingdom Metazoa; phylum Arthropoda; class Insecta; order Diptera; family Asilidae; genus Dioctria; species Dioctria linearis. Next base: position 208,881,975 of record OZ005740.1, read on the forward strand.
ATTGCTCTGGAAAGGTAAGCAAAATCTCGAAAATCGATATTATCGATTCACTCGAAAACCAAGCTTAATTCGATATAAAAGTATCTAGACTTTTTTGACCCAAATGACCTCTACTTTCATCCCCTTAAAGGATTAAAGACATTTACGCAACACCCTGTATACTTCCGCTGTATTTAAGCATAGCAAGCACTCCATCAAAAATGACTAAGGACTTCAATGCCATAAAATTTATGACAATTTGTAATCATCATTGTTATCACTCAGAAATTTTTTTAGAAATTTATAGATATCTCTATAGAATTCAGAATGTTGTTGCATCAACTCGCACCACTTTCACATATGTATAATACTAACTTTCATGAAATTTTCAAGAAACTAAGAATTTATTGTGAGCAAATGGATGATTGGTGAAACTTTCATGATTTTTAATTCCTGATCCCGTTAAGATAAAAATTTTAAATTTGGTATGCTTCAGAGGATAATATAAGGTAGGAAATAAAATAATGAATAAAATGAAATATTCGTCTTTCAGGATATTCAAGGTCAAAGAATAAAATATATATATATATATATATAAAATAGAAAAGAATAAGAAGTTTTAAGATGTCATTTTTCTTAGATAGCTTGAAATCCTATCTTTCAAATGAGCCATATCTCACTGTCCTAGCTAGGATAGATAAATATATATGAATTTTTAAAGAAAACGAGGACAGTATTTTTTTCGAAATTTAAAATCTGATATAACTCGCAAAATATGCAAGAAAATTTTTAATTTGCATTTTTGTTCTCACAAACCCTCCAAGTATGTAATAATTCAAAAAAATAGTTAATGGCAAGACCCTCGAGAATACTTCCCAAGCCATAAAATAGAAATCTATATGTATGCGTTGTGAGTCCGTTTTTTTTAATTTTGTTCTATATTGATACTTACGGTAAAGTGCCAAACATTGACTTTATATATGCTTGTACGCAATAGTTTCGGCCAATTTCATTCATGCCAAAATTCATTCACCCGACATTCGCTAACACGCTCATGCAAATCGTACAACTGAGACATTCTCAAGTCGTACGATTTGCTTTAGCTTGTGTAGCGGTGTTTAGCTTAGCATGCTTGTATGGTTCTAATATCAGTCTGATTTTATCTTTATTTTTAAGTTTTGTTTTGCGTACTGCAAATGCACCACCACTTTCAAGTGCAATTCTGAAGTCCCGACTTTTAGAAAACTCTTCGCTTCGATGTTTTTTAACAAATTAAAAAAAACTCTATTCTTTTTATAGTTCTATTTAGCACATCGTTATACGCTTTCACTGCGGAAACATGTCGCCTTGCGCAAAGTGCGCATGTTTGAGGCGATGCTAGATGCGAACCCCCCCTCTCCAGCGAATATAATGTAAAATAATAGTTATCTACACGATTTTTAGCAGATAATGTTATCAAACGTCCTACTGTGTACTACTATGCACATATATATATCTATTAGGGGGAGCCGCTGTCGTTGCCCGGCGGTAATATAGATACTTAGAGGGAAGAAATGGGGTGGAGTGGTAAGAGATGCATAGCTATTATCTGACGCGATCGCGCGATTCCGTATTTTGGACCGTGTACAAAATTTCAGCTCTCCACGATATGTTATTATAGTTTTATTAAAATTATAAGCCCTCTGCCGCGGAAATCAAAATGCGTCGGCAATTGTAATAAAGTGTAAAAAGCATTGCTGAAAAATTTAATAAAAGTGAATTTAATAGAAGAAGTAATACAAATTTGCGAAACGCTTGCTAAAAGCTAGAAATAGGCAATAGTTGAAAGAGAGAAAATCATATATACACTTTATTGCATGATTTGCAGTTAGACAATTATAGTTATAGTTATGGATGCCCAAACTTTTAAGATTTAATTTGAGTTGTAGCATTTTTTATTTTGCATTAAACTATTCTTGCTTATATCACTGAGAAAGAAAAAAATTATTTTTTACTTTTTAGTCCATTTTATTTACAAAAGTTATTTATTTTCAAAGTTTTTTTAATATATCTTATTTGCTACGTTTTAGTCATATTCTCGAAAATCGACTCCCGAAATTCTAGTCTCGAAACTCGAGTCTCGAAACTCGGCTCTCGAAAACGACTATCGAAATTCGAGTCACGCAATTCGACTCTCGAAAATCGACTTACGAAAATCGACTCTAGAAATTCAACTCTCAAACACCGACTCTCGAAATTCAGCTCTCGAAAATCGACTCTTGAAATTCCATCCTCGCAAATCGACTCTCGAAGCTCGAATCTCGAAAATCGATTCTCGTAAGTCGATTCTCGAAACACGACTCTCGAATCTTGAAGGCTGGTAGCCACCATCACCACCCCAAAACCTCCCAACACGTACAAACATTTTACCCCGTCGGAAAGCTCCCCATTCACGCATTCAAATTAAAAAAATCCCATGTAAATCCATCCACGTTTACTACCCTAAAACTTTTTTGTCACGAACGGCACTCTCAAATGGTGGTAGTTACCACCGCAACCCCAAAACCCCCAACACGCAAAAACATTTTACCCGATCAGAAGGCTCCCCATTCACCCATTCTAAATCAATAAACCCCATGTAAATCCATCCAGGTTTACTACCTTAAAACTCTTCGTCACGAACGGCACTCTCAGGCATTCAGGCGTTCAGACACAAACTTTCGCAGTCCGGGACCAGGATCTGTAAATTGATAGAAAGTTGTTAAAAAATACATTATGAATAAAAAGTAAATAAAAATTAATAAACTAAAAAGGAAAAGTTTAATTAAAATAAGAATATATATAAAATATTTAAAAACTAGAATAAAAAATAATTTAAGAAAAAACATTTTTTATTATTTCATTTCAATTAAAAAGAATTATTATGGAATTATTATTATAGAATATTAAATTGATGACCAAGGAAAAAAGAATACAACTCCTGAAACTTTGGAACATCAATACTTCCTTTTTAAATAATAATAACGACTTGAATTGCAATGCGGATACAAAGATTTTTCAAAAAGTAAATATTAAAATATCATTTTAAAGTGATGCAACTAAACTAAGGTTAGACTATCATATTTAATTAGAATGCTCGTTTGTGGTGAATAATTATGATTATTTTTAAAGTTATGAATAAATTTTGATAACAACAAATATTCTACGTAAATTATTAAAAGACTAGAATATATCCTATAGGTATAATTCTTAAGGTCCCGTCCAATAAATAATGTTGATTACATGCAAGACGAAATGTTTTCTTTAAGAGGTAACCCCACTCTAGGATTTTGGAGAAATTTTTTTTTTTGTTAGAAAATACTAAGAGCAATATGCAGTTGATGCTGCAGCGAATTTTTTTAAGGTTCAATTATCGACTTTGTCGCAGCTCATAATGAAATACGTACGAGATTTTCGATAAGTCCAGTTAAACATTATTTATTAACAAATGTTTACCCTTTTTTTATCTCGAAAATTGAACGATTTCATTCAAATACTCGCAAATGATATCACAAACAAAATTTTCAAAATCCCCTACTTAGAGTAGAGCGGGGCTTAAAGTGGGTCAGAAATGCCACCTTTAATATCTCGTATAATAAAAGGGGAATAAAACAAGAGTCAATATGCAAAGAGTGTTGGCGTGCGCTGATATTCGGCACATAACCAGTCACTGCCAGGCATTAGATAAGAACGTACGTGTCACAGTGCTATTAATTTGGCGAAAAGTAAAAACGATCAGGTCCGGTATTTTAGCTCCTTGCTGAATGTAATAATCATGTATAAATAAGTGAGCCCAGCAAACAAATTGAATCGAAAATAATTCAAAAGTAACTTGCCACCGGCAAGCATAGCCCTCGAAATCGATTTTGCCAAAGGCTCGGTTGTAATTTATGCGGCGGACTGAATGGATATAAGAAAGCAGTCTAAAAAAGGTAATTTATAAATAATTCACCTATTGCTTACCATATTTGATATACTTGCCAATAGGGTTTCCAACCTGGATATCAAATTATCCGGATTATCTGACCCATTTTGACTATTCGGTAATCCGATTATTTTTCCTTAATTATCCGATAATCCGGATATGTTTTAACAAATTTTTTTTCAGGAAAATACTGTTTTCTTTCTAACTGTTCAGCTATTTTCAAAAGATTATACAATTACTTTCTCAAGTGGCAGTTTTATTTGTTATTATTATTTATTTATTAAAGTTTCTTTGAATAAACAAATAAGTAGTCTTGTGGATGTTCTTTTATACAAATTTTAAATAAAACACGTCAAAAAGCTAGAATTAGTAATTCTTATGATACCTTAGATGAATGCCCTCATGACCTGTTTAGATGGGTCAATAAGCTGCCTCTGCCCCACGAAAACTTCTCGGTAATACGATGGTTGTGGGCAGGAATGAAGCATCACCGAACCTACAGATTTCGTGCCTCAGAAGCAGCATACTGAGACTGTCCTGTCTAAACTGGGTCTATGTAATTTCGTATAATCACTGATCTGTATAAGTTTGATTTTCTAAGTGGTTTTTCGCATATAAGTATTTCTAGAACGGTTCGTCGGACAGTAAAAACTTCTATTACTAGTTTCATAGCGTTTCATATTCTGAAGAAGTTTTGTGTACACAAAAAACGTCTAGGACTGATTGTTTTCACAGAATACCTACGTAAAAGATCAACATTTTTATATGGCCCAATTTAGCTCATTTATGAAATTATTTTTACTATTTTTATGAAAACGTCGCGTAGAAAATGTCAGCTCTCTACGCTGATGCCTTGTAAAGCAATGTCCAAATCTGTGGTGTAAAATGAAAGTTTTGTATGGCAACTGCTTGAAGTAGTTACCCGTTTTGTCCCATTTTCGAACTTGAATTTACTTTTTTTATTAAAAAGCATGTGCAAAATTTCAGTTCTCTAAGTACATGCGTTCTCGAGCTATCGTGCGGACACACAGACAGATAGACAGACGGACAGACAGACATGCAAAACTCAAAATAACTCTTAATATGGGTGTTCAATCCATTTTGTTCTACCATAATTATTTCTATGCGTTACAAACGGAACGACAAACGTAGTATACCCTACAGATTTCATCTAGGGTATAACAAAACCTACTAAGCACTGAAATTATATGATAACAGTGTGGTTAAAAATTAAATATATTTATAAATAAAATATTGAGTTAATTGCCCAAAAAGGTAGTATATACATTGATTATGGAGTAAATAGATGTCTCCAGATTTCGGTGTAGGAGTTTTCTGTTATCCGGCTGTTTAACAGTTACCAGAACGCGTTGCGAGCGTTTAAACAGCCAAAACGCCTTCTGTGCGTTCGAAGACAGCCAGAACGCGATGTAGCCGTTTTTTCCGGCCACTGAGCGTTTTCGGTCTTCGGGCCTAACATATATAAAATCGACGATGGCTCGACTTGTTGACGTAACCAACGGGTAAGCCAGCAGTCAACGATGCGACATTTAATTTTTAACTATTTAAGGGCAATCAAATTCAAAAAATTGTTACATGTCCTATTACCACTAGAGACTGCAGCAAAGGAATTAAATAAAAATTCAGCGGCAGTTTTGACCGCTGAATGTGTTTATAAATTTCTTTTTGAAAACTTAGACGAGTTTAGAACGAACTTAGATTAAAATTTATCGAAACAGAATAAAAAAACGAATGGATGAACGTCGAGATAAAATTCTTATGAAAGTAAATCTTTTTAGAAGCAGTCAATATACCACATTCCATAAATATTTTGATTATAATTCAAAGATGCTCCCATTACATTCAGTCTGCAGCGATAACTGGCAGTGGCAATTTCTACTGCTGATGAGCAGAGCAACACAAAAAAACATATTATTCAATGCATTTCTTACAATAAAGCCAGAATTTAGAGTTTCAATCGTAGCCCTGACTAAGACAAAATTTAGAACTCGTCTGAATTTTCAATTTTTCAATGCAATAACCTTTTAAAATATTCTTTTTTAAAAACAAAATAAATTTAAATCATATAATGTTTTTTTACTATTTTTTAATTATTAATGTACATAATTGAAATATTTGAATAAAAAAAAAATTATAAAACACCATGAAATATTGGATTCAAGGTATTTATTTATTTTGTTTTTTGTTATCCGGATAATCCGAATATTTTGAGTTTTCAGTATTCGATATCCGGATAATCATTAATGTCGGATAATTGGAAACCCTACTTGCCAACTGCGAGGGTTGAGTAAATTTTAGTACAAATATAAGTCCTCTGCCGTGGAGATCAAAATGCGTCGCCAATTGTAATAAATTGTAAAAAGCATTGCTGAAAAATTTAATAAGAGCGAATTTAATAGAAGTAGTAATGCAAATTTGCATGAGACTTGCTAAAATGGAGATATAGGCAATATTTAGTTGGAAGAGAGGCAATCATATACACACTTTATTGTAGTAATGCTGTCCCTGTTTCACAATTACTGCTCATTCCTTACTTTTTGCAAAGCCTCGTTAAATTGTTTGCCAGGAAGTTAGTACATTTATATTCTTATTTTCTTAGTGAGCACTCTGATACTATACTTACAACTACAAATTTCTTGTTGTCATGGTGTTCTATCTAAAAACATATTCTTGCACCGTTTGGGGTAAAAAGCTCCGCGGTGGTAAATTTTAAGTGTAATGCAAGTATAACAAAGACTAAAGACAATATCTACCTGGGGCCGGATTCACTAACTCGGAGAGTTATGGAGATAAGAGTTTTTTTGCCACTTAACTTAACTCTCTCCACTCGGAATACTGTAACTCGTGGAATTTGTATTGAGATTTACCAAACTCTCTATTCCACTCGGCAAAACTCTCGGCTGTGTTAGTTGTGGAGAAGTAAGAAAAATATTTCTCAACTGACAGTATTATCTGCTTTTATTGTCCTTTGTGAAGGTACCAATGTACCTAGGATTTTCAAATTGAGTTATGGATTCACTGCATATCCTGGCTATGTTTACAAAAACAAATTATGGAAATCCTTGCAATACTTACTAAGGATTTTTGTGTCTCAAAGTACGCGCTAAAAATTCTAATTCACGCGATTATGGTCAATTTGGTCGTCTTCCAGTACAGAAGAGATGCTATAATAATTTTAAATATGCACGTTAAAGCTTGTATGTAGGATGGAATCGCATCTACATTTTGTCCTCTAATTAGATATGTAATTAGTTTTTGACTCTGGTAAACAGTTTTGGAGATAACTGCAAAAGAAGTGAATCACTCCTCTTTAAGATGAAAAAATGGCCGTTTTCTGGTACAAAAATGGACATATTTTCAACTCATCATTATGAAGAACTGTTAGTCGTGGAAATTCACTTTCCATGAGAAAAATGTTCACAACAGAGTACTAATGGATGTGAAATAAAGGACGGTAGAAATATATGCAAAATATAGGGACTGGGGTGTATATGACCCAAGTGCAAAAAATCCATCTATGGGCGGTAAAAAGTCAGTTATGAAGTTAAAATGATCAAAAAGAAACTACACCACTCGATTACCCGTTTCTCCCTCTTTAATTTGATATCAAACATGACGTATTTTGTACAACCCCCCATCCCCAAAAGCCCGAGCCTCAGAAATTGTACACCTATATTTTTGTACTCTAGACTCTAAATCCGTAGAAAAAACCGCAATGCTCTACAACCCTCCCACACAGAGTTATCAGTCTTTCAATATTTCAATACTTCTCACGTTTTCTTTAACTCCTCAAGTATGTTAGAGAATCTCGAATGGACAGTTAGAGAGTTTTAACCGGGGAAAACGAAAATTCTCATCTCTCTTCTGTACTGGAAGACGACCAAATTCGCGTGAGATAAAATTTTTCGCGGGTACCTTGAGACACCAAAATCCTTATTTCGCTGTAAGTATTGCCAGGATTTCCATAATTTGTTTTCGTAAATATAGCCAGGATATGCAGTGAATGCATAATTCAATTTGAAAATCCGAGGTAAATTGGTACCTTCGCAAAGGACAATAAAAGCAGACAATACTGTCAGCTGAGAAATATTTTTCTTACTTCTCCACAGCTAACACAGCCGAGAATTTTGCTGAGCGGAATAGAGAGTTTGGTAAATCTCAATACAAATTCCCCGAGTTACAGAATTCCGAGTGGCAAAAGAACTCTCATCTCCAAAACTCCACAACTCTCCGAGTTAGTGAATCCGGCCCTGCAGTATCCTATATATATATACGAGTATATACTAGAATAATAAATAATTAAAAAAAAATATTTTATTATTTCATTTCAATTAAAAAAAGATAACTAGAAATAAATTTTCTTTTCTCTCCCTTATGTAAACGTACATGAGAAAATTGGCATAATAAAATATTAATGCAAGCTATTAAAGTGATGACCAAGGAAAAATGATACAACGCCTGATCCTTTGGAACATTAATACTACATATTTAAATATTAACAACTTGAATTGATACGTAATAGTTTTTATATAGAAGTGTCACAATAGGAAATCTATTAGTATTCAGGCTCCTGTGACTACGATACGATCAATTGTAAATAAAATAACAAAAATGCATTATGAATATGAAGTAAATAAAAATTAATAAACTAAACAGAAAAAGTTTAATTAAAATAAAAATATATATAAAAAGAAATATTTGTCTTAAATAAAATATTCAAAAACTAGAATAATAAATAATTAAAAGAATATATTTTGTTATTTCATTTCAATTAAAAGATAACTAAAAATAAAGTTTCTTTTCTCTCTCGTATGTAAACGTACATGAGAAAATTGACATTATATAATATTAATGCAAGCTATTAAATTGATGACCAAGGAAAAATGGATACAACGCCGGAACCTTTCAAACATCAATACTACCTTTTGAAATCATAATAACAACTTGAATTGCAATGCGGATACAGAGATTTTTTCAAAAAGTAAAAATAAAAATATCATTTTAAAGTGACGCAACTAAAATAAGGTTAGACTATCATATGTAATGAAGATATTTATGTTTATTTTTAAAGTTATGAATAAATATCGATATCAACGAACTAGATTCCGTTTTTTATTCGTTCTTACTCATAGAGTCTTGACATATGGTAGTTGGCACATGGTGCCCCCAAAAAAGGGGGGAATAGTACCAAACGACTTGCACATTAAAAATGAATTAATAACGTAAAATAATTAAATTTTTTACATACATTGTTTTTTTGGTATTTTCGATACATGAAACTATAAAAATTGTATGTTTACATTATCATATAATTTGACCTAAAAGTTTATTATGTATTGATGACAATTCAAGAAATGGTACTTCAAGCGCCGCCCTACCCTACTTCACTAGCTATGAGCATGTGCACTAAGTGACTCGTTTTTCTAAATTTAAAATTGTATCAGCTACACTGCGTGCAGCAGGGCACCTCAAATTCGACAAGCCTCGCGAGAATAGCTCTGGTCTCACCAATTATTAATACATATTGTCGATAATAATTTGTTTTATATTTAAATACATGCTTAATGACTTCTTTGAATATTATTATTATATACCTATCCTATCCTCCGATTTATATGGTACTTTACTTACACGATTTCACTTTTATACTGGTTTTAAAATATGGGTTTAAAAAAATCTTTGCAGTTATTTTTAATTCCGTTCGCTTGATAACATTGGATCTGATATTTCTAATCATTTCTTAATTCCATTAATCAGAGAAATGATTGTGATAGTGATCCTAATAAAGAGAAGTCTGAACCAGTTTCGTTGACGGCAAAAGTCATCCGTAATGAAGAACTTGAATTAAGATGAAAATTGGGTAACGAAATGACCCGAACGTTGAACGAGCCCTCCTATTTCAGCGAGATATTAATAAACACTTTACTCAATATAAGGAGGTCTATAAAAATTGACCAAAACGTGAACACAATTGTTAATTACGGATTTCAGTACCAAGGTTCGACGATCTGAACTCCTTTCTAATTCATCTAACATTGAGTTTGAGTCGCATCAAGTATATACTATCGAGTAATCAAAGTGACATCATACTAATCCGGAAGAACAGATTAATACGAAAATGATAATCTAATTCATCTAACATTGAGTTTGGGTCGCATCAAGTATATACTATCGAGTAATCAAAGTGACATCATACTAATCCGGAAGAACAGATTAATACGAAAATGATAACAGGAATTAAATTTTGGGCTAAATTTTTTATGATGGAGAAAGAAGAATTTTAAGAACTTTTATTTTTAATGCTTCTAAATCAAATTTATAAATACAAGAAGAAAAATCAACCGCCTCGTCCGGGATTTGACACCGGGACCTTCCGCTTGCCGGGCGACTGCTCTTACCACTGAGCTAACGAGACAGATGACTTTCCTTCTTGCATTTATCAAATTTGTAACTAGCCTACTAAGCCACGTTTGCTTTCAGCTGGCATTAACCAGTAACGATGAAAGCGCACAAATAAATTGTAAATTCAATTTTATTTATTTTTTCCGCGGACGGGAATCGAACCTACACTTGTTAGGATCGGTCAATGATGGAGAAAGAAGAATTGTAAGAACTTTTATTTTTAATGATTTTAAACATTGCCTTCTTTATTACAGACCGTGGCGCTAAACTTTTCTTTACTTGCATATGTATGAGAAACGTGCTGTTTGAAAGCTTTTAGCTTTGCGCATTATGGAAAAACAAACACGTTTCATGTTTAAAAATTTATGTAAAATATACAACGCTTCTGGTGACGATAATTCTAACGCTTATTTATAGGTCAAAATGTTTACTTTTAGAGAGAAAAAAACGTAATTGTAATTATTTGAACGAAATTACGAAGAGTTTCTGCATTTTATTAAACTCTACCCAATTCGCTGTGTAATGAGAGTACAGCTTTCGCTCAAGATGAACGTTCTTTTTTAAGTTTGAAGTCTCTTTCCCCTGAAAATCACGAATATGATTTTCTATTGAATGAAAAATTTAAATACATAATAATTAAACGTATGATTTTAATATAATAATTAAATTTCTTTCAATTGCATCACATTTGTTTCTTGGACTTCACAAAACAATAATTTTCACTTTTTTTGACCTCCAATATGTAATTTTGTAATTTTGATAAGTTGTTTAGAAGCGAAAAAAGAAAGAAAAAAAGCTTTCAGTGCAATTCGAGGAGTACTCTGTTTTCTTTTTCAAAATTAGACAATGTCAATTTGATGGTCGAAAACTTAAAATGAATGTTTTTATAAAGTCTAACAAACAAATGAAATGTATTTATTAATTATTATTTAATTATTACATTTAATTGATAAGTTTACTTATTATGCATTTGATGTTGTCATTCATTAGAAAACTATATTCATGTTTTGCAGGGGAAATAGACTTCAAGTTTAAAAAACTAACTTTCGTCTTGAGCGAAAGTTTTACTCTCATTTTACAGCGAATTGGGTAGAGTTTAGGAAAATGCAGAAATACTCCGTAATTTTGTTCAAATAATTACAATTACGTTTTTTTTCCCTAAAAGTAAATATTTTGACCTATAAACAGGCGTTAGAATTATCGTCACCAGAAGCGTTGTTTATTTTTAAACATGAAACTTGTTTGTTTTTCCATAATACGCAATGCTAAAAGCTTTCAAACAGCACGTTTCTCATACATGTGCATTTTATATCGCCACCGCCTGTATTAAAGAAGGCAATGTTCTAAATCAAATTTATAAATACAAGAAGAAAAAACAACCGCCTCGTCCGGGATTTGAAACCGGGACCTTCCGCTTGCCGGGCGACTGCTCTTACCACTGAGCTAACGAAACAGATGACTTTCCTTCTTGCATTTATCAAATTTGTAACTAGCCTACTAAGCCACGTTTGCTTTCAGCTGGCATTAACCAATAACGATGAAAGCGCACAAATAAATTGTAAATTAAATTTTATTCATTTTTCCAGCGGACGGGAATCGAACCTACACTTGTTATACAAAACATCAAATGCTGACCAATGGATTAGTGAATTTGAGACTGAATGTGGAAAATTTGAGATTCTACAGAATGAAGAGAAAATTGAGATTTTAAAACATCTAGTAGAAATACAGTGCCTAGATTGGTATAGCAGTATGTTAATAAAATTGACGGTGAAGTCCAAATGGGCAGAATAGAAAGACAATTTTTGTGAAACATATGGAAATAAAGGTTGGTTCCAAGTCAAATATGCATTTACATTTAGATTTCTAGCTGGATCGTTACTCGAATATGCCACAAAAAAAGAAAGACTGTTATTAGAGGTCAACAAGCACATCGACACCCAAACAATGATAAATCTTATTGTAATGGAAAAATTGATAAAAACGCTGTAAAATCAACCCCAAGCCTCTACAATGAAATAGGGAAACACAAACATGTAGTGAACAAAACGCATTTCAGCAAAAATAAAAGAAATACCTGTGATTATATAAAGGAAAGTGTGATAAAATACAACCATGTAAAACTTGTGAAAAATTAATTAAAGGTATTCGGTTCCATCCTGAAGAAAAATGCTGGTTCAAACAGACAGAAGAATATAATCATAAGGGAAAAAATAGTAAAACCATTAACAATTCAGTGATTGATGTTGAACTCAATTATGACGATAAAAAATTCGAATAATGACACCATTAATTAAAGTCAAACTATTCTTAAATGCAGAATTGGAAACATCTGGAATATATGATTCAGGATTAAACGTTTTTATAATTAATTCCAAGTTAATAAAACTGAAAAGAGAGGATGTTTCAAAAAGTGATAATTTAATCTCAATTAATGGTGTTAAAAAGACAATTGGTTTGACAACTATTAAGATACAAATTGTTGATATTGAAGAAAAAGTGGACGTTTATATAACTAATGGAGAAGAATTTAGGTACGATTTTCTAATTGGACTGAATATCATAAAACAATTTAGACTGGTTCAAGATGAGAATTTGAAATCACTCAAAAAAGAGAAGAAATTAAAACAGAATGTAACATCCATCATTCCGTCAGCCGAACTTTTTCAACAATTGAACACTTGCAACAATTCCCACACTTGGGCCATATTTGAAATCATATGAACATAGCAACCATTCCCACGGCCAGGGTCTAAAAAAGCAAGCGTTCGACCAGGATATTTCATTCTCTTCTAATAATTCGAGCAAGAAGCACTCTAGGGTCTTCTCTAGAATTTGAATAAGTTTTATATATGTATATATGTAAATAAAGGTTAACAAGTTTTTGTAGTAGAGTGTTTGATTTACGCTTTCGCTACAATTTGGCGCCCAACATAGAGCACGAGAAGGAAGTAAATACTCACCACGAGAAGGAAGTAAATACTCACCACGAAGAAGACAGTAAGCTTGCCGCTTCGACGAAGCCCTCGACTGCACCCCGCAATGGCCATCCAAATGACTCCAGAGCAATTCCAACAGTTGATTGCTACCCTACAAACAGACAACGTAACACGAGTGGCAGCAAATCATAACGGGAATTTTTCCAATTGCTTTTGACGGAACACGCTCCAGAGCGAAGGTGGAAGAATTCATAGCAGCAGCAACAGTATACAAGGAAGTCGAAAGTATAAGCGATGCCAGTGCTATACTTGGACTTCCCCTCCTACTGCAAGATATAGCAGCTACTTGGTGGCAAGGCATCAAGACTGAAGCGACTACTTGGAAGCAGGCATCCAATCTTTTACGGAACGCTTTTGCGCCGCAGAAACCAGCTTACCAAGTCTACATGGAGATCTTTGAAGTTAAGCAGCATGATGACATGCCAACGGATTTGTTCATATGTGGAAAACGAGCCCTCCTGTCGGAACTTCCACCCAACTCTCATACCGAAGCCCAACAAATGGACCTATTCTTCGGTCTATTGAACCTGAAAATTAGACAGCACGTATCTCGGAACAAAGTCGACACCTTTGCTGAACTATTGCAACAAGCCAGGATAGTCGAGAGGAACAACCACGAAAAACACGCGGGAAAGAAGACCGAACCCGCCCGAAGCATGCAGAGCAGTCAACATTCGAGAAAACTTAAATGCGAGTTTTGCAATAGCTTTGGACACAACATCGACGTTTGTCGCAAACGACAAAACAGCCTTCAAAATATGCCAGTGGGAACCAGAACAGCCAGACCAGTCGGTATCACTTGTTATGGCTGTGGCCGCCCTGGCACAGTCCGTAGCCAGTGTCCAAAATGCAACAAGCCCGCAGAACCAGAAAATGTAAATTTCTGCTCCATAGACACCAAAGGCATCCAGCTCCGCTACCGACCAGTGGTAGAAATATCCGTAAACGGCATCCTTGGAAGCGGTTTCATTGACACAGCAGCCAGAGTCAGTGTGGCCAGCTCACAATTATACCAACAGCTTATCAGACAAGGATGCAGCTTTCAAACCCAAAAAACGAACATCATTCTGGCTGACGGCATCAAAAGACTCCAAGATGTTTTGTTGGTAGAAACTGACATACGCTTAAAGGAACGAGAATTCTCGCTCACATTCATGGTGTTACCTACATCCACGGACAACAGGACCCTTTTAGGAGTCGACTTCATAGAAGACGCCAATATCGTGATCAATTTGCCGCAGAGGTTTTGGCATTTTGGAGACAACCCCAAAAGAAAGTACGACTTCTGGCAGAAAGAAGACAGGAACCTGCCTATAATCCAGACAACTGACGTTTCATCCCGACCAGTGACACCGGAAATTCCTCACGATGTGCCTAACGTCTTTGACTCACCATGCACTCGCCTGGGGATAAGACTGCCAACTCCAGTTAGTCCGATTCCGGCAACACCCAAAAAGATGCGAACAGAAGACTTCTCTACCCTTTCCATGGCTAGAAACCTTGACGACATCGAGATATCCGAGTTCAGTACCGAAGACCCGTCTCTACAAGGTGACGAAGCTACCAGCCTCACCGATGCAGAGCGTTCTCGACTCAATAAATTGCTTGGCGACAGCGCCGATTTATTTATTTCCAGGGGGCCACCAGCCAGATTCGTCGAGCACCGCATAAACACGGGAATTAAATCACCTATCGCAACGCCACCATATAGACTAACCCAACTGAAAAGGGAGGTCCTCAAGAAGGAACTGTCAAAGATGATCGATGACGAAATAATAGAGGAATGTGAATCCGCCTGGGCGGCTCCAGTAGTGATGGTCCCCAAAAAGGACGGTTCGATCCGGGTTTGCGTTGACTATCGCAACCTTAACGCAGCAACCATACCTGACACCTATCCACTACCCAGAATCGATGACCTCCTACATTCAGCACAGAGTACAAAGTACATGTCAACTATTTACCTCTACGCCGGATACTGGCAAATAAAAGTACACGAGGAAGATAAAGACAAAACCGCATTCATCACACCATTTGGACTATACAGGTTCAGAAGGATGCCTTTCGGATTGCGTGATGCGGCAGCCACCTTCCAAAGAATGATGACCCGCCTCCAAACTAAATGCAGCGGTGTGAAAAGTCTCGTGTACTTGGATGACCTCCTTATTCTATCATCATCATTTGAGCAACATTTAAAGGACCTGGAGGAAGTGTTTGAGACACTAAGGAAGTCCCAACTACGAATCAACAGGAAAAAATGTAAGTTTTGTTGTCCAGAAATTAAATTTTTGGGTCATATCATTGCAGAAAGCGGGATAAGCGTCGACCAGACGAAGATGAATGCAATCTCAGAGAGGCAGCCACCAAGGAACTTAAAGCAGTTGATAACCTTTCTTCAGACGTGTTCATGGTATCGCCGCTTTGTATCCAATTTCGCAGAAGTGGCGAAACCTCTATCAGCTCTAACAAAGAAGAACGTTCCATGGGAATGGTCAAGAACCCAACAGTTCGCTTTCGTCGAGCTAAAAAGACGCCTAACTTCCACACCAATACTCCGCCAAGCAGACGAAACTAAGCCTTATACACTCCGGACGGATGCAAGCAGTTACGAAATCTGCGCTGCCCTATTGCAAGGGGAGGGCACTGACGAAAGACGGGTTGAATACGCAAGTAGATTGTTGACACCTGCAGAGACGAATTACAGTACAACCGAGAGAGAAGCCTTAGCGGTCGTCTGGGCTGTCAACAAATTCCGCGGATATATAGAGGGAAGAAAAGTGATGATAGCAACGGATCACCAACCATTGAAGTGGTTGATGTCTTTAAAGTCACCATCCGGACGGCTCGCAAGATGGGCGTTAAGCCTTCAGCCCTATAATCTGGAAATAAAATATACACCGGGAAAAGTTAATGTCATCGCTGATACACTTTCGCGGCCCCCGCAAGATGCGCAAATCATCACACCAACTACGGAAGCTGCAAGTGTGGAAATTGACATGCCGCGACGTACTGCTGAAAATATCAGGGAAGAGCAGCTCAAGGATCCCGACCTGACAAAAATCATCGCATGCTTCGAGAAAAGCTCTCCAGATGAGGACTACGACAGATGGACATCCAAAGGATACGTAATGAGCAATGGGGTTCTGTACAGATACTCTCCTCAGACGGAAACCGAAGACCCTCAATTAGTAGTGCCCGCACACGAACGTGAAAGCATAATGCAAGCCTTCCATGATGCCCCAACGGCTGGTCACTATGGTGTCGAGCGAACCATCCAACGTCTCACAGACAGCTATTATTGGACGGGGATGCGTAGCTATATAAGCCAATATGTGAGGAATTGTAACGAGTGCCAGCGTTACAAACCAACTAATTTGAAGCCATCAGGACTGCTGCAATCACACCCTCCAAATCAACGTTTCGAAGCTTTATCCATAGATCTGTTTGGTCCACTACCCAAAACTCCAAACGGAAACAAATGGGTACTAATTGTTGAAGACCTAGCCAGTAGGTGGGTGGAACTTTTCCCCCTTAAGGACTCTACTGCTACAGCTTGCGGAATTACTCTGGTCTCAGAAGTCTTTCTTCGCTATGGCGTACCCAGGCGAATTATCAGCGACAATGGTACGCAATTCGTTAGCGCTATCATGCAGCACATCGTCCACTGTTTCAACATTAAACAACATTTTACTCCAGTCTACCATCCAGAAGGGAACCCCGTAGAACGTAAAAATCGTGACTTAAAAGCAAGGCTAAGCATACTGGTTGGAAACGATCACGACACTTGGGATGAAAAACTGCCATCAGCTAGGTTCGCTATGAACACGGCAAGGTGTCAAGGAACCGGTTACTCAGCAGCTTACCTTAGTTTCGGTAGAGAACTTAGGACGACCCAAGAAGTCTTTGACAAAATCTCACACGTGGCGATATCTGGAAACTTCATAGAAGAGGTGACTTCCTATCTTCAACGCCTCGCAGCAAGTCTGAAGGACGCTCACGAGACAACAGACAAAGAACAGGACAGACGGAAGACGTACGCTGATGCAAAACGGCGCCCTGGACCAATATTCCACCCAGGAGTCCTCGTATGGGTTACGGTCCAAGGCAGAAGTCCAGCAGCACGCGGCATAACAG
Organism: Dioctria linearis; assembly: GCA_963930735.1. Classification (NCBI taxonomy): domain Eukaryota; kingdom Metazoa; phylum Arthropoda; class Insecta; order Diptera; family Asilidae; genus Dioctria; species Dioctria linearis. The sequence continues at coordinate 208,899,450 of OZ005740.1, forward strand.
CTAAATTCTTTCCAAAAAGGGACGGACCTTACGTGGTCTTGGATAAAAAAGGACCAACCAGCTATGAGATCGCCTCCAGGGAAGACCCTAAAAACATCCTTGGGACTTACCATGTATCTACGCTGACCCGATACCTAGAAGGCCCGGGAATCCGCACAACACCAGTTCGCCCTATGCGCAAAAGGGGACGTCCGAAGAAGAAGTAAGTGTCCCTACATCAACAATACCCTGTCTCCTCATCGAGACGAATTTCAAAGACAAAAGGGGAGACTGTAACATCCATCATTCCGTCAGCCGAACTTTTTCAACAATTGAACACTTGCAACAATTCCCACACTTGGGCCATATTTGAAATCATATGAACATAGCAACCATTCCCACGGCCAGGGTCTAAAAAAGCAAACGTTCGACCAGGATATTTCATTCTCTTCTAATAATTCGAGCAAGAAGCACTCTAGGGTCTTCTCTAGAATTTGAATAAGTTTTATATATGTATATATGTAAATAAAGGTTATCAAGTTTTTGTAGTAGAGTGTTTGATTTACGCTTTCGCTACAAGAAAAAGAAAACAATCCTATAAATGAGGATGACGATAAAAACAACGCTTCTAAGGAGGTGAAAATGGTAATAAAAACAGCAATTCCAAGGAGGTGTAAAATGAAACAAACCCATGTTCTATAAATTTTAACGAACACATAAAAGAAGATTTCAAAATAAGAATGAGTAATTTAAATACTCAAGAAAAGTCAGAAATACACAAACTGATAGATACGTACAAATCAATCTTTGCAAAATATAAATATGACATTGGCACGGTCAGAGAATATGATGCACGTATTGATCTACTCATTGACAAATATTGTAGTAAAAGGCCTTATAGATGTTCAGTTGAAGACAAAAAGGAAATAGAAGAACAAATAGCAAAGTTACTTCACAAAACTCTTATAGAGGAATCTTATAGTCTACTTGCGGCACCAGTAACTTTCGCTTTCAAAAAAGAAGACAACAAAAGATCAAAATTATTTATAGATTTTAGAAATCTAAATAAATTAGTTGTACCTCAAGCTCAACCATTTCCATTGATCGATGACCTAGTAATTAAGACAAGAAATTCAATATATCTGGTCAATCCCGCTAAGAATTGAAGATATAAAGAAAACTGCCTTTGTAATGCAGGAAGGGCATTATCAATGGACATGTTTACCTTTTGGTTTAAAGACATCACCAGCTATTTTTCAAAGGATACTAAGTAACATTTTAAGAAAGAATATGCTTAATAATTTTATAGTAAACTACATAGATGATATTCTAATATTTTCTATGACTTTTTCTGAGTACATTAACCATCTAACACAACTGTTAGAAGCTATAAAACGGACGGTTTTAGACTAAAATTTACAAAATGCACATTTGCTTTAGGCTCCGTGAAATATCTCTGTCATATAATACATAATAATACAGTACAGCCAATAAGAGATAATTTAGTTTAAATAAAAGATTTCCCAATACCGAAAACTCAGAAAAATGTTAGACAATTTCTGGGGAAAATTAACTTCTATCATGAGTACAAGTATATACCGAAAAGTGCGGTAATTTTAGAACACCTTCATAATTTACTTAGGAAAAACCAGAAATTTATTTAGTCTGCCGATTGTCAAAAATCCTTTGAAGACATAAAAAACTTATTGTGCTCATAGCCAATCTTAGAAATATTTAATCAGAATTTGCCGATAAATATTCACACAGATGCATCTTTAGAAGGTATTGGGGCAGTATTAAAACAAACACAACCAAATGGAAAAGACAAGCCAGTGGCATACTTCTCAAAAAAATTAAATCAAGTACAAAAAAAGAAAAATGCAATTTATTTAGAATGTTTAGCTATTAAAGAAGCAATAAGATACTGGCAATACTGGCTAATAGGTAGGTCATTTACATTATATTCCGATCATAAACCATTGGAAAATTTAAATATTAAGTCTAGGACAGATGAAGAATTAGGAGATTTAACATATTACTTATCACAGTATGACTTTAATATAAAATACGCTCCGGGAAGAGAAAATATTAATATTGTTTAAGTAGAATCCCAGTATTGGACGCAAGTGAGGATACAGAGGAACAATTAAAAATTGTAAACATGATAAAATTGAATGATATTATTATAGATCAGGAAAACAATGAAGACATACAAAATAATAAATCAAAATTAATATCAAGACACAATGCTTACTATAAAAACGTTAGAAAACGTGAAAAAATTATTTTATCAGAAGATTTCTGTAAAGAACTTATAAGAGATGTACATGAAAATATGTTTCATTTAGGTGTAAAACAAATGCTAAAGAAAATAAGTACATTATATACAGCAAAAAATTTAACGATAAATATTGAAAGTCATTGTAAAATTTGTGCGATATGTAAAAAAAATAAAACAAGAGGACAGGATAAATATGGTCTAATGTCACGTTTAGGTCCTGCCACACAACCTTTTGAAATAGTCTCAATAGACACGATTGGAGGTTTTGGAGGCTCACGATCAACGAAAAGATATTATCATAATTTAGTGGACCACTTTACACGACATGCTTATGTATATTGTTACCTCAAAAACCCAAAGTGCTATTGACTTTGTTAAACTAAGCAATAACGTAACAGATTCTGATACAATTGGAATGCTTCTCGCCGATCAATACCTGGGAATAAACTCAAAAGAATTCAAAACATTTTTAAAGGAAAAATCGATACCAATGATCTTCACTGCAGTAACCTGCAGTAAATGCCCCGTTTTCTAACGGATTAAATGAAAGACTTAATCAGACACTCATAAAAAAAATCAGATGTAAAATAAACGATAAAAGTGAAAAATAGCATGGACAACCACTGCTCATGAGATGTAAAGAAACTATATTTCTTTAATTTGTCAGTAAAGCAGTGGCCATTGCAGCTTACGTCTCAAGTTGACAGATTTAAGCATATTGTAGGGTCATCATAAAAATTGTATCTATCAAAAAGGAATTGAGAATTGAAATAATAAACTTTAAATGTCGTTTCTTTGTTTGCAGGTAGGTAATTAATGTTGTATGTAACTTTGAATTAAAATAAAATCTTTGTTTGCAGAGCAACGCAATTGCTTATAGAAACTTACAATTCCTAATAAATTTGGAGATATTGTCTTACATAAATAATAACTTTGAACCAGGTATCGGACCTTACTCCATAATATATTTTCGGTCGTCATTTCGCTTCCTACGTTATATTTCGGGCCTTACTTAGTATTATTCTTCGGGTTATGTTTCATCTTCATTGAGCTTATTTCATCTTCCTTTTCGGACATTATTCGAAATGAAGAAAAATCCACAACTTCACTTGTTCATTCGGGCGTTATTTTCCGGAGCCTAAAAAACAGAGTTTTTAATAGAAGCACACCAAAAGCGATCATTAAAGCGAAAGGAAAAGGAAAGAGTTGAGAAGTATAGGGCTCATTGTTTTGCTGTACGGAGATTATTTTTAAATATTTTGGAAAGTATTCCTTTATTGAAGGTATCAAATCGCTGACCATACATTTAAAAAGGATTTTCGTTTTCACTATGTTGCTCAAACTAATCAACATCATTCAATAATTCAGAGAACAAAATCTGGTCACAACTATAATTAAATACATATTTCAATTAAGACCCGAACTATCTCTTTAAAGATTTTGGTATACCAAAATCCAAATTAGTATACCCTAGATGAATACTAGAGGGTATACTAAGTTTTTCATTCCGTTTGTACCACCTAGTAATAATGATCGCAGAGCAAAGTGGATTGGACACCCATGCATAAAATTAAAAGTTATATTGATTTTTGCATGTCCGTCTGTCCGTCTGTCCGTCTGTCTGCTCGTCGTCACGATAACTCGAGCACGCGTATACTTAGAAAGCTGAAATTTTGGACATGGGTTTTAAAAAAACAAGTAAAAATAAGTTCGAAAATGAGACAAATCGGGTAACTCCTTCGTAGGGTTGCCATACAAAAATTTTCTTTTCCACTAGATATTTGGACACTACCTGGGAACACGTCAACATGGAGAGCTTAAATTTTGTACGTAGTGCTTTCAAAAAAATAGTAAATATAATTTCAACAAGTAAAAAAGCTTCAATTGGTTTTTAGGACCAATTCTTATGATACCCTAGATGAATGTCCGTATAAAATTTCGTATGGTCACCGATCTATGCAAGTTTGAGTTTTGAAGTGGTTTTTCGCATATATTTCTAGAACGGTTCGTCGGACAGAAAAAATGTTTATAACCAATTTTATAGGATCTCGTATTCTGAAGAAGCTTTTGGTACAATAAAAATATCCAGGCTGATCGTTTTCAGAGTATATGTAAAAGACCTAAATTTTTGCATGGCAACACCAAGAAGAGATTGCCCAATTTATTCCATTTTTGAAATTTTATTTGTTATTTCTATAAAATCACCATACACCAAATCTCAGCTCTCTATATCGACGCGTTCTCAGGCTGTATCCAAATATATAGTGGAAAACGAAATTTTTGTATGGCAACCCCACGAAGGACTTGTCCGATTTGTCTCATTTCCGTACTTAATTCAACTTTTTTTTTTAAAGTCCGTTTACAAAATTTCAGGTTTCTACGGGAACGCGCTCTTGAGTTATCGTGCTATGCGTGGGTGTCCAATCCCTTTTGCTCTACCATCATTATTGCTGTGCGTTACAAACGGAATGACAAACTTATTATACCCTATAAATTTCATCTGGGGTATAAAAATGGACTAAATCGGGCAGCCCCTTCCTGGTGTTGCCATATAAAATTTAGGATTCTTACATATAGTGTAAAAACGATAATTCCTATACGGTTTTAATGTACCAAAAAGTTCTTCAGAGTATAAGTCCTATTAAATTGATTATAATCATTTCTTCTGTCCGACAAACCCTTACAGAAATACATGCGGAAAGCCACTTCAAAAATCAACTTGCCCAGGTGGGTGATCATACGAAATGACATACGAGTATTCATCTAGGCTATCATTAGAATTGGTCTTAGACCACTTCTAGATATTTTCTTTGTTATAATTTTCAATTAGGTAATTTCACACGATGTTATAAAATGTTGTTATGTTTCAAACTGATAAACGCCCTGACTGTATTTATTCTGAAAGTCCTCGAGTGTTTCATCGCTGGCCATTCTTGGTAAGTCATTCAATATTTCGTGTTAAAAAGCAAATGTATAGTTACATAATCCATCTAATTCAATTCAGTTTCGTTTATTTTCATTTTCTGAATAAAGTCCTGAGAATACCAATAAAAGAGCGTATATTTTTTTTGAAAAACATTATATCGCGAAATATGATGTATTTTATTGTGCTAACGGAAGTCCTCTATTATTACTGCGTTTTAACATTATTTATCCCAAGCACATATCCCAATCTCTCGAATTCTTTGTAAGACACTTTTGCAAATAGTATGTTGAAAATGTAAGGAAAAAAGATCTATATAAATAATTTAAGTAAAAGTAATATTTTATGACGAGATTACGAGATTTTCCGATACGTACTATGTATGTATACTAGGGTAACCCCAAAAAACAAAAGTGTTAAAATGTCTAAATGCGCATTTAGAATTTGTTAGGTCATGTAGTTTTAAATTTCTATTAGGAATTGCAGTGAAGTTCATTAATGTTTAGAGGTCGGTCAAATCGAAAATAGTGTTCTTTTGGCTGTTTTGCACCTTCAGGAAAACTGTTTCAATATTTGCTGGCATAACTTTTTAATTTGACAATATTTCTTTTGATTCTTTTTTTCAATTAAAGGGAACTTAGTTATCAACTTACTGCTGTGAAAGTTGTTTTAGAAAATTAAATTCTTCTATTTTATATAAATTTTTCAAAACGGAAATTTGGACTCGTAACTCCAATTTTTTGAATTCGCGTAAATTTTTTTGTACGAAAAAGTGGCATGCGGGTATACCTTTTCTACTATAAGTAATCTACAATCGATTATCTTTCAAACAAATACAAATTAAGAGGGTCATGTAGTGTATGAACTGTTCTCAAAGTGTGAAGCGTTTTTACAAATTACAAAGAATATGTTCCGGTCCATAAAAGTATAGAGTTTTTCATTGTAACAAAATGATTTATACAGAAAAACAAGAGAATATGTTACGATTGGTCTTAAGACCAATAATATTATACCCTAGATGAACATTAAAGTTAAACAAATTGAAAACCAAAAGTTCTGTATGGCAACAGCAAGTTGTCCGATTTAGTTCATTTTTGAACTTTATTTACTATTTTTATGCAAACACTGTCTATAAAAATTACAGCTCTCTTAATCGACGGGCTCTCAGACAGTGCCCACATATATAGTGAAAACCCAAAGCTTTGAATGGCAACACCAAGAAAGTGTTGCCCGATTTAATCCATTTTTAAACCTTTATTTCCGATTCTTATGAAAACGCCAAGTACAAAATTGGAGCTCTCCACGTCATCGCGTTCTTAGGCGTTTTGTATGGCAATACCGTACCTTCAATACGATTTGTCGTGAAAATTGCAATATGTATGTACGAACGTACATACATATCACAAAAAAGCTTTCGCGATAAGAAGAGCGCGTCGCGAAAATACATTATATGTATACGCGCGCCGCAATTCTAATCGTTGTGACAGTGGCTGATGTTTATAGAAGCATCAATTTCAAGCCTCTGTCCAACGAAAAATATTCTGGACTTGTTTAATCAAGTCCAGAATAAATGAAAATTTTCTCAGGGTAAAAATGCAACTATGCATTTTTTACCCTGAACGAGGGCTCTTGATCGCGACGAAAGTGATCAAGAGCCGAGTTGGATTTTTGCACTTTAAAACGGCCGTTGTGGGCCGAGTTTTAAAAAGAAAAAACAACGAACGTAAGTTGATTTTTGAAAGTTTTGGTTCGGCGCGGTCTCGGTTGCGGTGAGATAGAGTTAAAATAGAAAGAAGTTTCAAGTACACCGAAAAATATATACAAGAAAGGATCGAAAAAAAAGGTGAATAAAGTGAAAATCGCTGTTATCAAAAAAGAAAGTTGGTTTGGAAAGAATTTTAAAATAGAAAAAAAAGGTTTTGGTATAAAGATAATGGTTGTTATAAAAAATTAAAAAATTTAAGTTTGTTTGGAAAGAAGTTTAAAATAAAAAGTAAAAATAACGAAGCAGTGTTTTGAAGTGAAACGCAGAGGAAATATAAAGAAATCCGCCCCGGTACGTACATATATATAAATATATATAACAATTGGCGCAGCCGGTAGGATAGAGGAAGCCTACTTTAAACAAACAAAGTATAAGAGCTCGCAGAACCTCTATCCTACGAATCAAAAAGGAGTTTAGGACAAGATCGAATACTGGGCAAGACACCCTACCCTCCGCCTGAAGTTGAGTCTGGCTTCAGGAGTATTTCAATCTTGTCGGCTCCCAACGCTCGGGGTCGGACAGCTTTAACTGCCTATGTTTGAAAAACACGCAGCCACCCCCTCATCAAAGCACAAAGTGCCAACGTGGGACCATAGCGGCCAGACTTCGAGGCGAAGCTTATCAGCATTTTGCCTCAAATATGCCAACTACTTTCAAAAAAGTAGAAGAACGGCTAAATCACACATACCTGCCTAGAGAAACTTACCTGGAACTGGTAAATAAATTAATCACTACAAGGCAGTATCCTTTGGAAAACCTCACAGCCTTCACGGCTAGAGTGAAACAGATGCTGGCATTATGTAATGAAGCAGCAGAGTCCAAATATGGAGCCACGGCAGCACCAGCTATTAACACGCAGCTCGAGGACTTTACCAAAAACGCACTGAAAACAGGCGTAAATAACCCATATATGTGCCAATACCTTCCGACCATGACAGACCGCACGGTGGATGACCTCGTACAAAGAGCACTTGACATGGAACGTCTCCAGCAAAGTGCTCTATTCCTGCAACTTTCAGGGCAGTTTCAACAAAATGTGAATACAAACTACACTACCCCATTCAATAACTGCAGTAACACCCAATAACGCACAATTTAGTGGAATTAACTCATCAGCAAACCACAGCGTATTTAATCCAGGCATAATGCCATTCACTCAAGTTCCCCACAGCAACCCTACAAATACAAACAGTCAAATACCGCCGGCACAGTTCACACAAGCACACACCCCATCGCCGAATATAAAACAGGAACCAGGATCTCCAAATAGAAATTTTAATGTACAAAATAAAAATAATTATTTAAATAAAATAAATTGTAGTTTTTGTAATTTAAGAGGCCATACATACGCCGATTGTTTGAAACGTAAAAATACGCCGTACTGTGTGAACTGCAAAATGTATAACCATGACGTGCGTGACTGCAGAAGAAACAACAATAGTTTCCAGAGACCACACAACAATAGTGGACCACCAAATCAACGTCCTAGAAAGCCGCAAAACCCCAGCAACAACTCAAGGGTCTATAATGTGCGAAAAAAGTGTGAGTTCTATGGTCGTTCTGGACATGCAGTAAATAACTGCCAACAAAAACGTAAATGGGAAACCCGGAGTCAGGGAAACGACGTACAGTCGACCCAAAACTCCCCGACTCGACTATAAATCTCCCATCTAATAAAATAGGGTCTCCTCAGCAGCCCGATTCCAGTGTCGCTACAGTAAAACTTCCTTTAGATATAGGCCTGAATGGTCAAACTAAACTGGTAGTAGACACAGGCGCTGAGGTAAGTATAATAAAGAAAAGGTCATTAAAAGATCTCAAAGAAATTAACCACAATGAGGCATGTACACTACAGACCCCATTTGGTACCGGAAGGACGCTGGGAAATTGCCAGGGAAACTTCGTTTTCAAAAACAAAATTCCCTGCAAGTTTCAAGTCGTAAAGAACTTGCCTGGCCTTTCCGATGATGGACTTCTAGGAAATGATTTCCTAGCAAAAAATTGTAACGTTGAGGATCCTAATAAGGCACTAAGGTTTCCTCGCACGGAAACTAATCCCGATGAATTTGCTTTGCCATTGATGTTTGAAACGGACAAGCTATATTCTGAAAAAGCAGTCGAAGTAAGAACACTTGCAGAAGAGGTACAGTCTAAACAGGCTGAACTATCCACCTGCAGTGTCTTCAAGGCTTCTCAAACGAGAAAAGCTGGTTGCCAAGCTCCAAAAGAGCTCAATGAATGTGAAAAAGGCTGTCTGGGCGAACAAGAGACCGACGAACCACTCTGCATACCTGCGCGTTCTCAAATTGTTGGCCCAGTCCCGTTACAAACTCAAGAAGAAATGCTCTGTTTATCACAAGAGATAAGCGATGGGGTCTTCTTGGCAAACAGTTTACTGTCATCTGGAGAAGAACTAGTGCTGGTTAGTATTCTCAACGCTAACAGTCATCAAGTAGTCATACATAGCTTAAAGTTACAGCTATATCCAATAAACGACTACACCTTAGTCCCATTAATGCACACAAAAGACCACAACCATAAGCACATTCCACTACCAAATACAGAGGCAACATCAAACACCTCAAGAGACGGAACTGGGCGTCCAAAGCCTGCCAAAAAGGTGCATATAGCTCTTCCGTCCATAATCCCGAGGAATAAGTCACTATTAAACAAACAACGGCCATATAAGAACGGTAGCGAGTCGCTAAAGCCTATATTAAAGGTGCATATTACTCCACCGTCACACAACACAAAAAATCCTACATGGTCAAAAAACAATAGCATTGCCGCGCATGAGTATATCACACAACCTATGGCAAAGACCACACAGGTGTACCAAACTCAGCCGTCAACAACGCAGGAAGCAAATACCCTGCAACATGCTAAAAATAATGAAATAAAGCCTCAACAGGAATCAAATAAGCCTCGTCTACCTACAGGTAACAAGTTAAACAGGAAGGAAAAGTTAACCGAAGGTTCAGCTGAAAAAACAGCAACCCTACAACATGTACGATATCTATACCCGGATTATGAGACTCCGGACGACCCAAAGCAATACCCGCGCATTTCCAGGTTAGAGCACGAACTCTGCCTAGACCCTAATTTGATCGCGGAAGAAAAAATTTCGATATCAGAACTCTGTGAACTCTCTTCCTCAAAGGTGATAAACTCACCTATACAAATGCGATAACGCATAATATTCCATTGGTGCAAGATCAAGCACCAATCAGTCAAAAAATGTACCGCTTACCTGAAACACAGCGGAAAGTTTAACGAGCAGTTAAAAGAAATGCTAGACAGCGGGATAGTCCAGTCTAGTAAAAGCCCTTGGAATTCACCTCTACTAGTTGTCCCCAAGAAAGCGGGACCTGACGGTGAAAAAAGGTGGCGCGTCGTTGTCGACTTTCGTAAATTAAACGAAAAGACAATTGGAGACGCATTCCCGCTACCCCGAATCGAGGATATTCTCGACCAACTAGGTCACGCAAGGTATTTCACCACACTCGATTTGGCCAACGGCTATCACCAAGTTCTTGTCGACAAAAACGACCGACATACAACTGCTTTAAGCACAAGTTATGGGCACTACGAGTTCAAGCGTATGCCATTCGGGCTCAAAGGAGCCCCCGCCACATTTCAACGCCTAATGAATTTTGTCTTAACAGGCCTACAAGGCCTTGAATGTTTTGTCTACCTAGATGACATTGTCATCTATGGTAAAATTTTAAATGACCACAACGAAACGTTGAAGAAAGTCTTCAATAAGTTGAGAGAGAACAACTTGAAGCTGCAGCCAGAGAAGTGCCAGTTTCTACGAAGAGAAGTTGTTTACCTAGGACATAAATGTTCTAGCGAAGGAGCCCTACCAGACCCATGCAAGACGGCCTGCGTCCAAACATTTCCTGTTCCAAGAAAAGTAAGGCAAGTCCAGTCATTTTTAGGACTTGCCAATTACTACAGGAAATTCATTCCAGATTTCTCCAAAATTGTACGTCCAATTACGAATTTACTCCGAAAGGATGTAAAATTTACTTGGACAGAGAAATGCCAAGAAGCACTTCATAGCATAAAAAATGCTTTAATTTCCCCACCACTTCTGATTTATCCCGACTTCACAAAATCTTTTAATCTCACCACGGACGCAAGTAACGAGGCTCTAGGAGCTGTTCTTTCTCAAGGAGAAGTCGGAAAGGACCAGCCCATTGCCTATGCAAGCCGCACATTAAACAAAGCCGAAAGAAATTACTCTACTATAGAGAAAGAGTTATTGGCTATTGTCTGGGCTACCAAGAATTTCAGGTGCTATCTTCAAGGCCGGAAATTCACGGTCTATACTGACCATAAACCTCTCAAAGGTGTCTTCAATGTGAAAGACCCTACTTCCCGTTTGGTCAGATTTCACCACAAATTATCTGAATTCGATTACAACATCGAATACAAACCCGGGAAGTACAACACTAATGCAGATGCACTAAGTCGCATCCCTCAAGCATTAAAGGAAGACAGTTTAGGCAACACCTTAACGGTAAAAGCCCTAGTCCACCACACGATGGACTCAGATGTGGAGGAAGACAATTCCACAAATAATAAGAGAAAGAAGAAATCCGCTCATTGCTTCGTCGTGACTCCAGCTCAGAAGCAAAAGGCTCCAGTGTGGAGACAGAAGAGCACACGAAAGCGGACTAAAACGAAATTCAACACATGGAGGCGGAAAAACTAAACCCAGCATCGCTTGAGCAAAAAGTAAGTACTGGCAAGACACCCGAAGTTATCACGAGCCCTACGGAAATCCGAACAATCTTAAAAGATTATCACGATTCTCCATTTGGTGGCCATCAAGGTGTCATAAAAACTTACAAACGCATAAGACGCAAGTATTGGTGGAAACACATGCTTAGCGACATCAAGAAATACATTAAAAAATGCCCAAAGTGCCAGACGAGGAAAGCATCACCACAATATAAAATGCCAATGGTTATCATGGACATCGCAGAGCAACCGTTCGACAAAGTTTACCTCGATATTGTAGGTCCATTAGAAGAGACCACATCAGGTAACAAATATATCTTGACCTTCCAAGATAATTTAACAAAATTTGTCGACTGGTATGCAATACCTAATGCAGAAGCAGTCACAGTAGCGCAAGTTTTCTTTGATGAAATCGTTACGCGCTATCGCATACCCAAAAGAATACTCACCGATCAGGGAACAAATTTCCTGAGTGAATTATTCAAAAGAGTATGTAAGCTTCTAAAGGTAAATAAGTTACAGACTTCAGCATACCACCCACAGTCTAATGGAGCACTAGAGCGTGCACATAGACCCCTGATAGAATACCTGCGAACAATCGTAGATGAAAATCCCAAAACATGGGACCAATACCTACGAACCGCTGCATTCGTGTACAATAATAGTGTACACGAGGGTACTAAACTTACCCCAATGAACTGCCTATACGGCTTCACAGCGGATGTCCCATCAAATTTTAAACGGGATCCCGAACCCGTGTACAATCATGAGAACTACTATCACATATTGAAGTATAAGCTCCAAAAATCATATGCCACGGCACGAAAGAACTTATTGGCAAGGAAACAGCGCTCAAAGGGGTACTATGATAGGACAGTACGGTCCCTAACTTTCCATGTAGGAGACAAGGTCTTCATCAAGAATGAAAGCAGAAAACATAAGCTTTCTCAAATCTGGGTAGGACCTTATCAGATAATCGCAATACCAAGTAATGTGAATACCACCATCAAAATTTCGAGTAAAAGCATGTTGAACAAAAAGGAACCAGGTTGACTTGAAATTCCTACTACAGTGTCCATTAAACCTCATTTCAATACCTCCCCATAAACATTTGCGGTGGAGTCACTCCACTGCCCAGTTTAAAACGGCACAATGCAAGTACAAATAAACTTAAAGGATTGTTTTCTTCTTCCGAATTCTCCACATAAATGGCGCTAAAACTCATCATAGTTGCCCTCTTCATCCAGTACACAACTGGAGCAATCGCTGACAAACCTTATGTAATGACCCCGCTAAATGGCTCGGGTATATTTTTCGAGGACCTCTGAAATCTCATGGTATATCATGACACCTGGAATGTCCTCACCGAGATAGACTTGGATGAGTTAGATACCCAGATGAAGCTAGCAGAATATGCAAGTGCATAAACTCTGCATAAATATAACAAACCCAGAAGACCTGTGTAACGTGCAGCAACTACACATACACGCTATAATAGGCAGCGTACGAAAGCGCACGGAAACTATAAAGGAACTATTACCAGGAAAACGCAAGGCCAGATCGCTACTTGATGGAGTAGGCAATGCCATGCACTATTTGTTTGGAACTATGGACAGCAATAACGAGAAAGAAATTTACAGCAGGTTAGAAGAACTTGAGTCGAATACACAAGCCCTAGCCGAGCTAGAGAAACAACAAATCAGTGTTGTAAAAACTACCTTGGAAAAGATTCAAAAACCGCTGGCTATGTTAATAGACAGACAACAAAAAATAGCACACCAGATAAACGATCTCCACCATGTGGCCGATGATTTATCTAGGAGGCAACTAAGACAAGAGATTATATCAAGCTTATTGCTCCAAATCATCGAAGTTGAATATAGACAACAAGCCCTCCTGGATATAATAATGGCTAGTAGAACCAATCATATTCATCCACTCCTAATGTCTCCCAAAAATCTACTGGCGATATACCACACGATGACCTCGAATTGCCCAAATGACCAAAATTGTCTATCGGTCCTATATCAGACAACAGGAGCTCAGTCACTCCTTATGCAAAATAAATTGGTGGTGAGAATTACTCTCCCAATTTTTAATCTGCCAAAAATGAGGCTACAACAGATTCAATGCTATCCTGTATCCAAGTCAGCAAATTACTCATTAATTCCAGACCCTGGTTATTCATACATAGCCAATAGCGCAAAAACTCAGGAATTTCTCTTATTAAAAGGCGATGATATGAAAAGTTTCAAGAAAATAACAAGTAATTTGGAAGAAAACACGTATGTAGGCCGGCTGAACATGCCTATAATCAAACAACATCCAACGAATGTGCCATTAAATTGCTATACAACCCTCTAAGTGAAGTGCCCAAATGCAAGACCAGAGTACAAATACCACAAAAAGACATGCTGATCAAATTAAACAAGCCAAATGCGTGGCTATTTTCATTTATCACTTCCACGGTGCTACACATCACATGTCCAGATCACTTTGTAATCTCGAAACTGGAAGGACAAGGGATATTAGAGAAAACGCAACCTTGTCAAGTTCAAATAGGTGACAAAGTGCTTAAATACGAAGGTCAAAGTAAACACGCGCTGAAAATAATTCAACCCAAACAATTCCCAAAATTTAATCAGTCCTTATTGAATTTGAGTCTGGCTGACATTTTACCAGAGCGCCAAATCCAAAACCAAGTTCCAATGGAAATCTTAACGGGAGACGATATCCATAAATCAATTTATACTGACACCCATTCGCTGGAAGAAATCCAAAATAAAATAAATAAATACCAAGAGAAGATATCAAGTAAAAACTCCCATATCCTGTCCACAACTTCTCTATCATTTACGAGCCTACTAATTCTGGCCATAATGATCGCTGTGGCAGTAAAATATCTTAACCCTGTTGTCATCAAGATGAGACAACAGAGGAATCAACCACCAGGTAACCCCGAAGTTTTATCAGAGGGAATTCCTTTAGAAGAGCGAACTCCTGCTCCCCAACCCAGTTTAAGGCGAGCCAGAAGCCTCTCCAAAACAATATCAGTCCAAATCGTCTAAGAATGCGAAACTGACACTGTCAACATTGGTCACTTGATCAAAGTAAATTTATAGACAAAAGAAAACCTGGTCACATGTACAAAAGATATGAATAACTAACAAAAACGATTTGTAGTAGACATAAAACTGACCTAAAGTGTCAGAGAAAAAATTGTATTATAATTACATAACAGAATTAGTTAAAATAAATAACTGCATGTAAAGAAAAATAGAATAGAAGTAATTTTAAATTAAATAAAAGTAAACAAATCATTAAGGATAAAGTACCCAAAAATGCATGGAGTAAAAGAAAAAATTAGAGAAAACAAGTCTTTGCAAAAGGAAGGAACTAAATAACAAATTAATAAGTAAAAATAAGAAGTTTTCTAGGTTACTAATAGTAACAAAATATAAGATAAACAATAATAATAATAACTAGTATTAGAGTAACAATACAAAAAAAATAAATAAATAAGTGCATAACTACCACCGCTCAAATATAAAGGAATAGAATAGGACATAAGATAATCAGTTCTTAGGCTAAACATAAAAGAAAAAAAATTTTTTTTTTTTGAAAAACAACCACAAAATCATCGACTATTATACAAAAAATCGATTTAAATCATTCAAAACAACAATAATTGAAAATATTTAACAAGATTCGATTCCTCGATTTAATTCGATTGTGTATTTTCGATAATTTGGATGGGGAAGGAAAAAATGAGAACAAAATTAACAACAACAACTACTACAACAGCAATAAATAAGATGAGAAAACTTAAGGAATTATTTCTTTTACTCCTAAAACAAAACAAACAATTAAATGCTAAAAACAAGTTAGAAATAATTTTAAGTATAATTTTATAATAATTTAACGAATATCTACGTAGTTAAGCAGAAAAAAGGCGCAAAATATAAAAGAAAAAAAATACACACACACACAAACAAACAAACACATCTGCACTTACACACAGTAACAGACATAAATTACACTAAAATTAATTACAAAAGAATAATTATATAAATATAATAATATTGGAAAAGCGTTGTAGTACAATAATATCGAAGCATTTTTTCTTTTGAAAGAATTACCTAGTTACTAGATATATTATTATTATATGTAAAATTAATCGTTTTAATCTTTATTTTTTATTTATTACACTCTGACCCCATAAAACATAAAAGAAAATTTTTTTTTGAAAACAACCAAAATTTTATAAAAATAAAAAATGTAAAACCCAACCGAGACCGACTGAACCAAATTAGTACCAACCTACCCAGACCTAAAAGCAAAACAAATTCGGAAAAATAAAATTCAAATCAAAAGTAATTAGCATATAACAAAAAAAAAGGGGGGGGGGGAATAAAATAATACAAATTAGTACAACGACAACTTCCCCTGAGAATTATTCCTCTTCAAAGAATAATTCTCTTTTTCTCAGGGGGAAGGATTGTTATGTACGTAAATTATACCCTGAAAAAAGTATAAAAGGGGATAATTTTACAGGCATAAATACATGTTGGAACATGATTAGCTTACCTTCAAAAACAGTTGAAGAAAGCGAATCAGTTCCTAAAATTCACATAAAAAACCCTAAAATTTAAAAAATATTAAAAAATTACAAATCACTAAAATTCACATAAGCTAACCATGCCTAAAACATGGTTAGCTTATCTATTTTCTTCACATTCCATAGAGTTGAAACAAAATTATTCCCATGGCAAATTTTGCCTTCAGCAAAATTTCCCAGTAGAAATATTTAATTTGAAAAATAAAATAAAAGACAAATCGTACCTTCAGTACGACTTGTCGTGAAAATTGCAATATGTATGTACGAACGTACATACATATCACAAAAAAGCTTTCGCGATAAGAAGAGCGCGTCGCGAAAATACATTATATGTATACGCGCGTCGCAATTTTAATCGTCGTGGCAGTGGCTGATGTTTATCAAAGCATCAAATTTCAAGCCTCCGTCCAACGAAAGATATTCTGGACTTGTTTAATCAAGTCCAGAATAAATGAAAAAAATTCTCAGGGTAAAAATGCAACTACGGATTTTCTACCCTGAACGAGGGCTCTTGATCGCGACGAAAGTGATCAAGAGCCGAGTTGGATTTTTGCACTTTAAAACGGCGGTTGTGGGTCGAGTTTTAAGAAGAAAAAACAACGAGAGTAAGTTGATTTTTGAAAGTTTTGGTTCGGCGCGGTCTCGGTTGCGGTGAGATAGAGTTAAAATAGAAAGAAGTTTCAAGTACACAGAAAAATATATACAAAGTAGAAAGGATCGAAAAAAAAGGTGAATAACGTGAAAATCGCTGTTATCAAAAAAGAAAGTTTGTTTGGAAAGAATTTTAAAATAGAAAAGAAAAAAAAGGTTTTGGTATAAAGATAATTGTTGTTATAAAAAATTAAAAAATTTAAGTTTGTTTGGAAAGAAGTTTAAAATAAAAAATAAAAATATCGAAGCAGTGCTTTGAAGTGAAACGCAGAGGAAATATAAAGAAATATAAAGTCAGTCAAATATAAAATTGGAATATATTGCTTAATATCACATAATTCAAGCTTCTCGATTAAAAATGCCGAAAGATGGCGAATCCATTTCATCTGACGTTGGTGACGAAACCATTGACTCTGTATCAGAGTTGGTTCAGTCCCAAAAAGAAGTCAAAGATTTAATAGAAGAATTATTTAAAAGGCATCAAAGAGAAGCAAAAAAGAAAACTGTCAAATCGAGAGAAAAACGCCTACAAACGTTCACCGAGTATCGGAAAGAATTCCAAACTCGGCACAGGTCCATACAAAAGAGAGTAACAAAAGAAGATCTCCAATTAGAAAATCTCACCACAGAAATATTCAGCGAGGTTCAGGAATATTACATTGAAAAGACAGCAAGCATGGAAGAAGACATAGACAGATTAACACCAACACCATCTGTCAGCAATCCACCTTACACACAGACAAATTCTGCTAGTGCAATGTCATGCAATAGTGAAAGACTTCCTAGAATCAAACTGCCGACATTCAATGGTGAATATTCGATATGGATCTCATTTCACGATCTACTTAATTCAGTAACACATAATTACAATATTTTGAGAGACGTTGACAAGTTGTATTTTTTAAAAACTAATCTAATTGGAGAAGCTGAAAAATTTCTCAGGCATTATGAAATATGCGACGCAAATTATAAACCAGCTTGGCAACTCCTAAAAGCACGCTACTCAAATAAGCGAATCGTAGTCAACGTACAACTAAAAAAATTATTGTCTCTCCCAACCACATATCATGATACTGCCGAAAGTATCAAAAGGTTATTAGATAATATAACTGAGGCACTATTAGCATTACAAAACTTAGGAGTACAAACAAATAACTGGGATCCAATAGTTATATATTTGACTGTACAAAAGTTACACTCAGACACTCACCAGTTATGGGAGCAGAGCCTCCACAATAGCACAGAATTACCTGAATTACAAATATTATCTAAATTCCTAGAGGCTCGCTTCAGAACCTTGGAAATGATAGGAAATAAAAACACATTACCACATGTGACACAGGGAAAATCATTCTCGCCCAAGCCAACGTATGGACTCTTGAACAAAACGAAGAGTACAACACCAAGTCACCCACCTACAAAAAAATCCTCTTGCAGTCATTGCAAGGGTGATCACATAATATTCCATTGTCCAACCTTCAGAAATTTGACCAACAACGGCATGAAGTTGTTACACATAAGCATTTATGCAAAAATTGCTAATCACCTTACCATACGACTTCAAATTCCACAAGCAATAAAAGATGTTATCATTGCAAGAAAATTCACAACTCATTGCTTCATTACGAAAAAACCATCCGGGTACAAAATCAGCCATTCAGTTCCAATATGGAAATAAAGCAAGTCTCACCCACCGATAGAAAGAATGAACAACAAGTTCAAAATTTTTTAACC
Source organism: Dioctria linearis (assembly GCA_963930735.1). Taxonomy (NCBI): domain Eukaryota; kingdom Metazoa; phylum Arthropoda; class Insecta; order Diptera; family Asilidae; genus Dioctria; species Dioctria linearis. The sequence goes on from OZ005740.1 coordinate 208,918,150, forward strand.
TCAAATCTGAAAAAGGCACTTTTCTACAGCCCTAATTAATATCATAGCACCATCCGGAATCACAATGACATTCCGAGCATTACTGGATTCTGGGTAACAAGTATCCATCATGACCGAAAGAGCCCTTAAGCGGTTACAGCTTAAAGGATCCCCGACCACTCATCAACTCATTGGACCCGGCACTACACCCACCAATATTGCAGTAAGACAAGCAACTGTCATAATTAATTCCTTATACACCAAATTCAAAATAGAGAGCAATATGCGCATTATCAAAAAAATCGCAGAGTTATTGCCAGCCCAAACTATCAAGTGTCAAACTGGAAGCACATCAGCAACCTAACGTTAGTAGATCCCACCTTCTCAATTCCAAGAGAAATCGATGTCTTGCTTGGTGTAGACATCTATGCCGCCATCATTAAAAATGGTATTAAACGAGGATCTGGCAACTCTCCAACAGCCCAAAATACAGAATTGGGCTGAATTCTTGTCGGAGCAGTACCAGAAGTTACGAGCGCAATTTCAACAGTACTAAACATCCACACTACAATTCATACTGAGGAAAACAATCAGTTGAAAACATTCTGGGAACTTGAAGAATGCATCACCCGACCAATATTATCACACGAAGATCAAATGCGTGAAAAATTCTACAAAAACACAACAAGACGTCTATCCTCGGGTAAATACGAGGTAGTTGGACCCACAATCCAACCAACGCTTTGGACCACTCTGTTGAGATGGCGTCTGTACAAATTCGCATTTATAGCAGACATCGAGAAAATGTACAGAATGATTCAAATGACACCTCAACAACAAAATTTCCAACGTATAATCTGGAGAAACAGTCAAAATGAAGAATTAAGAGAATTTATTCTCACTACTGTCACAATTGGAACTAGACCAGCACCATATCGAGCTATCAAAACCCTACAGCAGCTAGCAAAGGATGAAGAGAGCAATTATCCCCTCACAGCAAAGAGCATCTTGCGAGACTTCTACGTGGACGATTTGCTCTCAGGAGCACACAGTCTGAGCGAAGCTCGACAATTACAAAGCGAGCTTATTGAAGCTCTAGCCACAGGAACATTCAACTTGCGGAAATGGACAGCCAATCACCATGATCTTTTAAAGAATATACCAATGGACCACCGAGAGTTAAAAACAAATCTAGAATTCTCTGAACACGAGTCCATAAAAACTTTCGGCATTCATTGGTATCCAACCACAGACTGTTTCTCATTCAAGGTTAATATTCCCGAGCCGAAAAACTCCAATACAAAACGAATAATATTATCGAAAGTCTCATCTCTTTTCGATCCATTGGGATGGCTGGCCCCATGCATAATCAATGCGAAAATCCTAATTCAGAGACTTTGGCTCTCAAAATGCGACTGGGATGACGTAGTACCCATAGAAGTCTCAAGAGAATGGAATCATTTTAAAGATCAACTACATGCGATACAACACATCCAGATTCCACGTTGGCTAGGCTACCAACCTAATTCAACTGATATTGAGCTCCACGGGTTCTGTGATGCCTCTAATAAGGCGTATGCAGCAATTCTATACCTAAAAAAACATGAAATCTCTAGAATACAATTAATAACTGCAAAAACCAAAGTCGCTCCCATCAAACCTGTCTCTCTACCACGCTTGGAACTATGTAGTGCTGTCTTACTCTCCCGACTCATCAAGCAAGTCACTAATGATTTAGAATTAAAGAAAGCTAACTCATAGCTTGGACAGACTCCAAAATAGTTCTAGCATGGTTGCAAAAGCACCCATCTACCTGGAAAACGTTCGTGGCCAATCGTACATGCGAAATAAATGAAAATATTCCACAAGCCGTTTGGAAATATGGCCCCTCCAAGAACAATCCTGCCGATATAGCGTCTAGGGGTAGTTTACCAATCACTCTAACAACAACATCTATTTGGTGGAATGGCCCAGACTGGCTACATCAAGATGAAGAATTCTGGCCTTAACAATCACCAGATGTACATACTCTATTAGAATATAAAAAGGCAAGGGCTCTCACTACTACTATCGATGAGCAACTAACTTTAGTACATAAATATTCATCATTTCAAAAAACCATAAGAATAACTGCATACTGTCTCAGGTTTATAAACGGCATGCGCAAAATACAGTCCACTACTCAGTATTTAGCCGTCTTTGAGTTTAAAAAGGCAGAGCGTTGTTTAATTAAAATCCTCCAAAAAATGTCCTTTCCTACCGAAGTCTCCAATTTGGGGAAAAAATTGTCTCTTCCAAAAAAGAGTAGAATACTCTCCCTCAACTCCAAGCTGGACTCTGAAGGCATGGTGCGAGTTGGAGGTCGTCTCACAAATTCTCAATTAAATTACGACCAACAACACCCGATAATTCTCCCAAATAATCATCATATAACCAATATACTTATAGACCCATCATTACACCCTACACGGAGACACTCAAATCATATTGAGTACTATAAGAAATCACTATTGATTATTAAATGCCCGCAAAACGATTAGACATCGTATCCATAAATGTGTCGATTGTTTTGTTAATGAGCTCTTTGCCCTCAGCAAGAGTTAATGTATCTCTGCCTTTCCAACATGATGGGGTAGATTACGCAGGTCCGCTTGACATAAAAACAACAATACTAAGAGGAGCAAAATTAACAAAAGCTTATATTTGTCTATTCATTTGCTTGGCCACCAAGGCCATACACATAGAACTTGTCTGAGACTTATCAACGTTGGCCTTCCTAGCCACCCTTAAGCGATTTGTAGCACGAAGAGGCCTCTGCTCACACATTTACTCTGATCAAGGAACGAATTTCGTAGGAGCAAATCGACTTTTACAAGCAAACGCAGAGAAGTCGATCAGAGCAATTGAAGTCGAGCTGGCCATCCAATTTGCCAACCAAGGTATAACTTGGCATTTTAACCCTCCGGCAGCACCTCATTTTGGTGGCCTATGGGAATCTGGTGTAAAATCGACCAAACGCCATCTATACAAAACCATTAGAGATGCAAAACTCACCTACGAAGAAGTATATACAATTTCAGTTCAAATGGAGGCATGTCTAAATGCCAGACCCCTTTCTCCTTTATCAAATGATGCAACAGATTACAACATCCTCACTCCTGGACACTTCCTAACAGGTCGTCATATTCTCACTATATTAGAACCTCCCCCACTTAATCCACAGCAACATCCTCTCAAGAGATGGCAGCACATCCAACGTGGTCAAGGGATTATTTGCACACATTGCATCAACGACATAAATGGCAGACAGAGAAGGAAAACTTAAAAATAGGAACTCTCGTTTTAATAAAAGACGATCAAATTCCCATTAGCAAGTGGCCATTAGGGAGAATCATTCACATTCACACTGGTCATAACGACTTAGTTAGAGCAGTCACTATAAAAACCCCAAAAAAATATTGTCACCCGTCCTATTTCAAGAATTTGTCCTCTCCCCATTACCAACTCATCCCAATAACTATCCCCACCAAAATTTAGTGCTCTCTGGCAGTACCAAAATTCAAAATATCCGTTATATTCAAATATAAATAAGGTCATAATTCGCCAAAATTTACTTCAGTTTTGAAAGTTGTTCAGTGCGGTTCAAACTAGTGTGTTGTATTTATTTCGTTGAGTAGTGTCAATTATGGATGAATTGCTGGAAATTTTTAACTCCGAGTCTTTAGACTTAGTGGATGTAGGCTTCGCACCTACACCTCCGGAGCTATTATCACCTCCTAAGCCAATCAGGCCAATAAGTCCACTGCCACCAACTCCGAAAAAAGGTCGAAAAATGCGATCAGCAATTGTACGACCACCTCCACACGAGATTTTACCGATAAAAAAGTTTATCAGGCCTTTCGAATCTAGACTGGTCGCGCCTGACATAAAAAGGCTTCAAAGGCCGTCCAAAACAAGTGACAACCTCAAGTTCAAGCCAAGGCCTAGATAACAGCATCCAAGAATTCGTGCCCAAGCATAGCCTAGGCTGCCTACAGTACCACGCTCCACTCCATTAAGTATGCCGAAGCTGGATACAATAAATAATAAGAAAAACAGAATTACTCCAAGGCAGAAGGAACACTACCCAACAACGTCACGATCAGCAAGGAAGAAACCAGCAACAACTACAGCACTACCGAGTCTGCCAGAAGACATGGAGTCATTAATATCTATCACTGAAACAGGACCGGTTAGCATAAGCACACCACCTGTGTCCACACAGAGTGCTACAAGACCAGAACCAGTGGTCAGCGCAATTCGGAACACCAGCCTGTCACCTCAAACAATGATCATTGATCCACCGAGTCAATTTATGGACTCCCCAGATACACTACCAGTACATTTTTCAAACCCGCCGATTACTCCCCCAAGGCAGTTCCAAAATCCCGCATCGGGTAGTAAAAACCAGCTGACCAAGATTTAGGAATTCCAAAGGATCTAATTGGAAAAATTATTGCCACGCCAATTATCACTAAGTTGCTGGAGGCTACAAATACACCTTGGGTAAAAATTAGGAATGCAAAATCCTTCATTAATTGGAGTCTTCCTGGAGGCGTAGAGATGAAAATGAAAAAGAAACGAGAAAAAGTTTACATATTCCATCAACCAAACGTAAGTTTACTTTTGCAATATATAAAAATAATAAATAATTTTTTTGGTCGGTCCGGGAGGATGTTTAAGCCACACATACATATTGATGATCCCTCTGTGTAAATCCCATCCACATTCCTAATCCTTCCCACGACGAAATATTTCCTCCTAAAGAAAAAGGAAAAGAAAAACACAAAGAATACAATACTAAAATGAATTAAAAGATAAACCACATATCTGATTGTTGGGAATTTCCTTCCTTTAACACCTAAAACATATAAAATTATTATTATTTATAACAAATTTTATAAAAAATATCATCAACTTACCTAAAGTATACAGCCCTCCTGTATATTTACATTTCGTAATGTCACATCTGTCACATTCTGGTCTTCTTCTCCCTTTATTTCAGAAAGAATAAATCCAGGACTCACACAATTGAATTTTTAATTTGAATTTTTTTATTTTTGATTTGAAGTTTCCTCTTTGAAGTATATAGTAGTTTGTAGGTTAGTTTTAGTTTTAAGGTGTAAATTTTTTATTGAATTAGTTTTTTTGTGATATTAGTGAAGCAAGTGAAATATTAATAAAATTTTATATTTGTATTTTTAAATCCACTGAGTTGTCTTTTATAAACCGGCATTCCCTCCCAGGACCGAGACTAGCTTTCACAGGTATATTACAATGACTTGTTTTCAGTTGCTAAGGCAAGAAAATCATGTTTTTAGGCGGTGAATAGATGCGAGCTTAAGCGCCAATAGCTCCTTAATCGTCACAGATAGCACATAAGTGTAATAGGATTAATTAAAGAAGAGACTCTGGGCTTTCGAAATTTTGTAAAAAAATTATATGTTAGTGGGGGTATTTAAAAAAAATGGAAATATTAAGAATGCTTTAATAAAAGTGTTTAGTTTTAAGTTAACTTACTGTGTCTTGTTTGAAAAAGTGGAGTATGTTTCTTTTTTTTGTTACTTTTAGTGTGCTGCCATTCGAAAGCGGGAATCGGAAGAACTTTTTCGCTTCTTTTGATGTGATCCCATGGAATGTTATTTGTTTCTAATAATTGGATTATGCTGGGAGTGGCCATAATTTGTTCAGCTAGGTTGACTGGAATACCTAGTGTTATGCTTAATTGTTCCCTGTTGATTGCTGGGGGATTTGTATTCTCTTTCATTACTGGTGCAGAGTGAGAAGGTTTTGAACTATAGTGGCGCCATCTAGTACTGAGATTCTTAGTCTCTCTATGATTAAGTTCAGCTTGCATTGCTGGATTTGTATTTGAAAGTGATTGAGATGGCGATAGTTTTGACGTATTTCTTCTCTTTGTACTAATGGTGGAGAGTGTGCTTAAGGCATAGTGTTTTAGTGCTTTACTTGAAGCATTTCTCCAGTTTTTTCTCTGGTACTCTTGATGTTCAAGTGTATTATGAATTTTGATGGATTCGTATTTTTCGGGGGGTAGGCGTTGTCCTGCTACTGTGTGCAGTCTATCTTTTGGTGATATTGTTGGCGTATTGGTGCATTTACAAACTCTTTTTGATTTGTTGTTTGACTCAACGTTTGTTGTGGTGTGGGTGGATAGCACAGTCGTAGTCGTGCATTTTGGTTCTGGTACTCCTCCGACCAGAATCCAACCCAATTCTGTGTTTTGGGCTGTTGGAGAGTTGCCAGATCCTCTCTTTATACTATCTTTGATAATGGCGGCGTAGACTTCTGCTCCAAGGAGAATATCGATTTCTCCTGGAATTGAGAAGGTAGGATCTGCTAGCGGGAGGTTGTGAATGTGTCTCCAGTTTGACACTTCAATTGCATTGGTTGGCAATACATCTGTGATTTTATTGATTACGAGCATGTTGCTTGCTACTATAAAATTCGTGTGTAAACAATAAATTGTGACTGTAGCTTGCTGTACAGCTGTATTGGTGGGAGTTGTACCAAGTCCAATTAATTCTTGGGTGGTTGGAGATCCTTTAAGTCGTAATAGCTTAAAGGCCTTTTCTGTCATGATTGACACTTGTGACCCTGAGTCTATTAACGCTGGGAATGTCATCGTGAGTCCGGATGGTGCAGTGACGTTAATCAGAGCTGTAGAGAGAAGAGCTCTTTTCATGTTTGCAGTTAGAAAACTTTGAATATTTCCATAGGTGGGTGTGCTTAATTCAGCTTCCATATTGGAATTGTGGGAGGATTGATTAGGTGATTCTGTCACCGAATCGTTTTGCTCATAGTGGAGAAATGTGTTATGATTTTTTTGACAATGATAACACTTTTTATTGCTAGTACAATTTGAGGTTGTGTGGTTGGGAGATAAGCAATTTTTGCATAAATGCTTACTTGTGACAATTTCATGTCGTTATCGGGTGCTCATATTTCTAAATGTTGGGCAGTGAAATATAATATGGTCACCCTTGCAATGGCTGCAAGAGGACTTTTTGGTTGGTGGGTGATTTGGTGCTGAATTTTTATTTCTGTTCAAGAGACCATATGTAGGTTTGGGTGAGAATGGTTTTCTCTGTGTCATATTGGATGACGTAATCTTGTTTCCAATCATTTCTAGAGTTCGGAAGCGAGACTCTTTGTTTCTATTTCTAGGTTTTGTAGTGCTAATAATGCTTCGGTTATATTGTCTAATAGTCTTTTGATATTTTCAGCGGTATCATGGTTTATAGAAGTGAGAGACAATAATTTTTTTAATTGTATGTTAACCAATATTCGCTTATTTGAATAGCGTTCTTTTAGGAGCTGCCAAGCTGGTCGGTAGTTTGCATCGCATTCTTCGTAATGCCTGAGCAATTTTTCAGCCTCTCCTATTAGATTTGTCTTTAGAAAGTATAATTTGTCAACGTCTCTTAAATTATTGTTCTTATGTATAACCGAATTGAATAAATCGTGGAATGAAATCCACGTAGAGTATTCTCCATTAAAGGTGGGAAGTTTAATTCTGGGGAGTCTTTCATTATTTCATGAATTTGTGCTAGCATGTGATGTCTGAGGCTGAGGAGGATTATTGACAGGCGTTGGTGTTAGTTTGTCTATATCCTCTTCCATGCTTGCTGCTTTTTCAATGTAGTATTCCTCAACCTCGCTGAACATTTCTTTGGTGAAATATTCCAATTGGAGATTTTTTTTGTTACTCTCTTTTGTATGGACCTGTGCCGAGTTTAGAATTCTTTCCAATACTCGGTGAACGGTTGTAGGCGTTTTTCTGTCGATTTGACAGTTTTCTTTTTTCCATCTCTTTGATGCCTTCTAAATAAGTCTTCCATTAAATCTTCGACTTCTTTTTGGGACTGTACCAACTCTGACACAGAGTCAATGGCTTCGTCACCGACGTCAGATGAAATGGATTCGCCTTCTTTCGACATTTTGTATGGAAAGGCTTGAATCACGTGAATATGATAAGCAATATTTTTCTTAACTTTATATTTGAATAGCTGAGTTATCCGGCTCGAAGGACCAATGTGAGATCTGTGCTCAAGCTAAAGGGGGGTGCCGGTTGTGAAACTTTAACAATTCAAATATAAAAAATGTTTATTCAAAAATATATCGCTTAAAAAACTATTATCACAAAATTCAATTTGACACCTAACCTAACTTACTACTATCTTTCAAAAATTCAATACTTATATCTACTAAAACAATTCAACATATAAATTCAATAAGGTAGAAAAATGCTGCCACAGAGATTGGCTCCCTTTACTTCTGAAAGAAAGAGAAGAAAATCCACTGTTAATTCAATGATGTAAAATAAAAATAAATTGAAGTTTTAGTGCTGCACGTCTAAGCACTATAGTAGTAATGGAAATAATTATTTTGGCAGAAGTAAATTTCTGCAGCAAGAGTAGATTCCTGCTTAGATGAAATAAGTAGGAGTAAATTCCTAATGAGATGTCTGATAGAGATTAATGCAGAAATAAATTTCTGCAGTAGGAGTAAATTCCTACTCAGGTGGGAGATGAAAAATAAGCAGAATTAAATTTCTGCAGTAGGAGTAAATTCCTACTTAGGTGTGGGATGGAATTAGCAGAATTAAATTCCTGCAGTAGGAGTAAATTCCTACTTAGGTGTGGGATGGAATTAGCAGATTTAAATTCCTGCAGTAGGAGTAAATTCCTACTTAGGTGTGGGATGGAATTAGCAGAATTAAATTTCTGCAGTAGGAGTAAATTCCTACTTAGGTGTGGGATGGAAACAAGATTTGGTTTGGATAATTTGGAAAATCAGAGTAAATTCTGATGTTTTCAGATCAAATTCTGAATTGGGAATGGGTGATTGTGCTGCAGCTCGTCGCCTTTTTATAGCCGCAGCGAACCGCTACGTTTTGGCTTCATGATGGGTTGCCTTGGCAACGTTCGTTTTCAAGGTTTGTTAAACTTTGACGGCGGCGGCATCACACATTGACGTCATTGTGGGACATTAACGCTGCACTGAACTCTGACTGCGGCGAAGGCGAGAACATCTGATGTGATGTCAAATGACATTACGAAAACGTAAATATACTGCGGTAGGTATACTTGGTAAATTTGTTATATTTATTCTTTTTATTAGTTATTTATAAGAGTTTTTGTTTATTTTCAGGTGAAAAAATAGTGGAGGAAGTTTTAGGACGGCGTTGGATTGAAGGGAGGAAGTTCCCTTATATTAGATAAGTGCCTTTTTTTTAAATTATTTTAAGATAAAATTCTTTGTGTTTTCTTTTTTATCTTTTTAGGGAGCATATGTTGGGGATGAACCAAGGACTCATCGCGGGATTATATATGTGGACTGAACAGATGCTAATGACATGGTTTACTATTTTTAAGATGAAAATAAAATACAGAAGTTAGTAATATCGAGATATCCTTACCGTCACTCTGTTTGACAATCAACTCAATTCTTTCAATTGTCAAATCTCTTTTACCTATTATGGCAAAATTCCATAATTTACGGCGAAGTCGAAATTTCTTTATAGAAAATGATCATTGCCTTTGAATAAAAAATTACCTAAATAGGTATTTTTGCCCTCGAAGTCGAAAATTGTGGTTAATTCGTCTTGCCATCGTATAAGTAAAATTTTAAAGTCAACCTAACTTTTAGGCCGGGAGATGTAATATTCTGCCATATATTAAAGGAATTAATAGAAAAATTGCATGATACCTTAATTTAATTTTTTCCATAGTAACAAACATACTCGCAAATAAATGAATTTTTCTTAATTTCAGAACGATGTAAGAATGGCAAACCAAATAATAATTAAAAAAACGTTGAAATTATTATTTTTTAAATATACAAAAAGTTTAAAGCGCGTTGGTGTTTTTCAAAAAATTATTTTCATATTTATGAATAAAATTTTTGTCGTTTTAAATTGAGCGGTTAGAAGCTGAGTGAATTAATTTTGAATAAGGCCATAATTTCTATATATTTTATTAAAACAAAACTTCTCATAATCAGTCAAGTTAGAGCTATGTGCCGTGTTCATAATATTTACATTACCTACTAGGGAAAATATACGGACACAATTCTTATAAAATGAAATTCCTTCTTCATTAACACAGCCGTTAACGTGAGTTAAACTAGGTAGAAACTAGGTTGAGATTAAAGAAAATTTACGTAAATTCGACGTGAAATTTATGTTAAGTTTACGAAATCAAGGAAATGTATTTTCTGCCCAATAGGAAAATATTCCCTGATTTCCCTAATATTTACGCCGATACGATGTCTTCTCAATCTCCACTTACGTAAATCGAACGTAAATTTAGGTAATCTCAACTTAACCCTAGTTATAAAGTAGGTCAGCGACTATACGTAAATTCGACCTGAAAAAGAAGGGAAATGTTGCTTGGGTGAGCTGCCGAGGTACATCTGTGTATCAAAATTGAGTGCTGCACAGGAGGACGAATGAAAGAAATGGGAAGGAAAGATGCCCGAAATAGGGGGTTGTGATTGAGACACCCATGAGAGATATGTCAATTCGAGTTGTGCTACTGAGATGGATAAGCTGGAAATTGAATAGGAAAGCAGAAAAATTGTGATATAAAAAAAGGCGGTGTATGTGTTTGATACCGTTAGGGTAATAATATTTTGCGGAAATCAGTTTCCTGTTTTCATTGACTGACATCTATTATCTAAATGATCAACACTTCTTCTTCATCAACGTTTAATATCACCCTGATGATACAGTCGTGGCAGGACGTTCATAAAACTACCCCAATAAATGGAAATAACATCAATCATAACATAATTACAATCTGCAGCAATCATGGTAGTAACAACACCACCAGTAACACCATTTACAGCAATAGCATTAACAACATCAGTGGCCTCATCAAAACGATTTCTTCAGCGACCCAATACCAGCAATTGGAGAGATTTGTAGTAAACAAATTCCATTTAATTAAAAATCCGGTAAATGATTTCTGCGGCGCAAATTTAAATTTATATATTGTTACATGCAATAAAAAATGGACAGGCGACATCTATATACTTCGTGTGAAATGACTAATTAAGTAAGGACAACTTTCGACGAATCGTATCATAGAAAAGGGCAACCGACATCTGTAAAGTACGGAAATAAACAACATTAGGTTCAGAGAATCGATGCTTCGATAACAGAATATTCGGTAAGGTTCTAGGATAATTTGTAGAGTATAAATATGGCCCTTGTCGTTACAATAGAAGACAGTCTTAAATTGGACACTGCAGTGAATACAAGTGAAAGCAAATAAATACCCAGCGGGAAACGGAAGCATTTCGGATGCATTTCGAAAATATTCTGTAAAAGGTATGGAAGCAATACGCTCTGACAGTTCAGTTCTTTTAATGCATTGATTTCCTACAACTGGAAGGTACAGAGTAAAAAAAAATCTTAGAGAGAGTGGCAACAATTTGTGCCACACAATTTAGGTATTTTTCGATAAGATTAGGAAAAGCTCTACCTTGGAAAAAGTGGATTAGATTTTTATCCCTAAAATGCAGGTAATATACCCTAAATTGTAGGAGTTGGAGTGCTGAGCACGCTCAAACAAAATAGTGAAAAAGAATGTATGACTTGTTTTCAAAAACAATGTGTGCATTATATTAAATTATATTAACGAAAATACATTTGTAAGTTCTACGTAAAAAATGTAGAATAATATATAATTTATTGAATATTCTCTTCCATATATCTGAGAGAGCCATTTTGAGAATTTTACGTACTGGTGCTAAATACCTAAATTCATTGAATATTCCATTTATTTGGGGAAATTAAACTGATTTTCCCTTTCTATTAGAGAAAATTACATTTATTTTTAGAAAAAAACGTGTCTTAAATTTAGGGAATTGTCCTACTTTTTTTACAGTATTAGCTGGCTATATATTCACTTGCACACCTTTCCTCTGCATAACCTGTAAAGTAAAAGTAAGCATTCCTTATTAATTCTTTGGACGGTGGGAAGAAGTGTGTGGAAGCATTCTGCCATCTCAAGAAAGTGTATATGGAACCATTAACCGTTGTGTTAATACCCAACTTAACCGACACGGTTTAGCACCCGGGCTATCCGGGTATCCAGAAAATGCTGTAGAAATGTACGTAACATCACAAACTAAATATATTTTGGGTCACCTTAGGTAGTAGACAAGATTTCAATTACATCGAAAGGAATGTCAAGGTCAATTTTTGTCGTTTCTACAGCGTATTGAAAGGAATTGTAGTTCCGTATAGTGTGAGTTTTTGGTCGATTCAGGCGTGTTTGTCATGTTCAAAGTGAAGTGAAAAAAAAATGGAAACAGATTTTGCTTTTATTTGTGGGCAATGATGACGATTCTGACTCAGTTGGACTGTCTGATAGTGACGACGAAGCCTGGGTTCCATATCAAAACTTCCAGATTCGGATAACGACCATGTGGTGGCAATGGACATCAGTCTGCAGTTCATAATGTTTACGTCAGCGAAGTGGGCTTCATCGCAGCACAGAAACGTTGGCAATAAGCGAAATAATTAAAAACAAATGTAGATATTAACAGACTCCGCAGCATTATGCGTTTTTTAGATTTGACGACAATAATACCCGTAGTCAAAGCAAGAAAGAAGATAAGGCAGCCCCAACTCGTGATTTGTAGACAATGCCCCAGATCTATAAGCCTACGGAAAATTCAACTATTGATGAACAACTATATCCTTTCCGAACGATACTTGCGAAAAGAATCAGGGAGAGCGAGTGGTAAAAGAATTAGCGTCTCGGTACCGAGGAAGTGGAAAAATTATCTGCATGGATAATTTTTTTACAACTCTACCCTTTGAAAAGCACTTGCTATCGTGGAATCTTACCATTGTTGGCACGATAAAAAAAAACATATATCCTTAGTATTATGACAGCAAATAAATCACGAGCATAATACCCGAGAGTTTTGGGTTTTCATGAGAAAGTAACGATGTGCTCTTGCGTACCTAAAAAAAACAAAACGGTAATTCAAATATCGACAATGAATTCGGATATAGCTGTGGGTGACGATGCAAAGAACAAACCTGATATTATCAATTATTATAATAAATATGAAACTGGTGTTGACACTATGGACCAAATGCTCAGAAGATATACAAGCCAGCGGCGCTGTTCAAGATGGCCAATGTCAATGTTCTTCAACATACTGGACATCAATTCACTCGCGGCATATATAATTTATTATGAAAATAATAAAATAATTAAGAAGAAAACAACAAAACAACGGAATGGCGCCTTTTTATGCACAAACTAAGTGAAGAACTTGCCAAGACAATGATTGAAGAACGCATAACGAATCCTCAATTGATGCACAATCGTACAACAAAACTTGCCATTGAAAGTATCATAGGTCGTGAAGTAGCAAGTATAACACAAGATCCTGGTCCATTGGTTGAACGGTACAGAACGAGAAGAAGAAAAGTCACGGGGACCCTGTCATATGTGTTATAAACTAACAATAAAAAGACGACGAAAAACGCGCAAGCGCTGCAGCGTATGTCACCTGCCGGCTTGTGATGAACATACAGCACACATTATAAAATGTATAGAATGTAATAAATAATACTGTTTATAAAGAAATAAGTGTTATGTTTTTCTATTTTTACAATAATATTTACTTCCATACCTTAACAAAAATAATTTTAAATGTATTTTATATAAATGCTGTTGTGGCTTCCCGGGTAACCGGGTGCGAATGCAGCGATGGCCTAAGTTTAAAATAATTAAAATAAACAAATAACTTTTAAATTCATAATTTGCTTGCTTTTGAGGTAAATAACGAGAATCCGGGAGCTCAATATCAAATTTTAATTTTTTTTTCAGTTTTTTTCATGCAAATATAACATGGTGGGCACTCGGGTACCCGGGTATTAACACAAGGGTTAAGCAGGAATTTTCCGGATGGTTGGAAAGAACCATACAATTTTTACTCTCAGAAAGGTGGAGGGAAGCACTCTTTCGGTTTTCGTTGATAGATAAAAGAAGGAGCTATTTCTGCTTTCTTAGGAAGTTGTAGAAAATAAACACGTGTTCACTTATTCGAAATTCGTACTTAAATGAAAATAATCCACTTCTTCTAAATTAATGCAAAAATCAGAATATTTTCCATCTGCATGTACTTTTGCTTCATTCATTTTTCTTAGAAAAATAATGAAACTATATGACTCATTTCGGACCTGCACGAACACCCTCGAACTGAAAGGTACATAACATTATCAAAATCGAGGTAAACGTAAGTTATGGTCATGTACTCATTGATAATGCATTCCAGGTAATGTTGAGATTAAACCTTATCTAAGTAGGATTCCCAGGAAGGATGGAATTTTAATTTTTTAAGTAACCATAAGTTCTTACTTCGGCTAGTGAAATGGAAGTGTTTTCCGCAGTAATGTCCATCGAATCTAATGCTGTTGTTTTTGATAAATTGCATCCCAGAATAATAAAACTGCTACTGCCGATATTACTTCCCTGTCTTACACATGTCTTTAATACTATTATTATGAGATCAACTCAACTTATCCTGTATCATGAAAATTCACATTCATAAAAAAACTCTCGGTGTACCAGAATATCGCCCAATATTTATTCTTCCATTTCGTGCTACAGCTTTTGAAAAGATTTTGCATAAGCAAATTACTAATTACTTAGATAATAATAATCTGTTATCAAATTTACAGTCAGGTTTCAGATCCAAGAGTAGCTGCATTACTAATCATTGAAAATAACTAACGTAGAGTCTCCCTAGCCAAAGATAATCTCATGGTGTTAACCTGAGTGGTCGCTTTCAAAGGGTTGTTTGTTTGGAATAAAACTGCATCCGATTTCCTTCCTGTTCATAGTGGAGTTTCACAAGGATTCATTCTTGACCCATTACTTTATGCCATTTTATAAATGACCTTCCATTAGCTCTGCAAATTGGAATTGTCATCTATACACAGACGACGTCCAACTTTATATTTCTAGAACCCTCGGACTATTGAGGATGCTGTCTGCCGAATGAATGAAGATCTTGGTCTCGTATCTAAATGGGCTCAAGATAATTGCCTCCTCTTAAACGCATCCAAGACTAATGCTATTATTATCTATAGAACTGAATTAGATAGGTCTTCTTTTCCAAACGTGATTCTCGATCTTGTCGTCATACCTTTAGAGATGCTAGAAAAAACTTGGGCTTAATATTTAACAAGAGTTTAAATTGGTCTAATCATGTTAATAATCTTGTCCGTAAAGTGTATGCTACTGTACGTAGACTGTCTTTATCCGCACCCTATACACCTCTGTAAACTCGCATCATGCTTTAAAAACAATTATTATTCCATTGTTATTGTACGGATGTGAAATTTTTTGTAAATTAGACTCCGATTCTTCTCTGAGAGCGCCTCATTGTAGAGAGCTAAAATTTTGTACACGTCATTTTTATAAAAATAGTAAATACAATTTAACACGCTAGAATTGGTCTGAGTGAGACCATGTCCCCCCGCGTGCTAAAAAATTAAAGTCAAAAATATTTAGTTAATTGAGTTATTTGAAACAAAACATATTTTGCATTTTATATTCTTTTTATTTATATAATTCAACTTCAAAAATTATACAACATATTTTTATTCCAAAACTTAAAAAAATTAAAATATGTTTCAATGAATATTATTGTATGCATATGGTGTATGTGTATACGTTTTTCGCAGAACTTGAATTTGGGACCCCAACTTCCAAAGCCCTCGAGAAACACTTCCCAAGCTTCGCTTCCTTCACTACGACATCAGATCCCTTATTTAGGCCTAACTTCTAACATTCTATAATTTTTTAAGCATATCCACTGACTGGCTCAAAAGCTCAATCCTAAAAGATAATTGCCTACTTTCTGGCTTATGACAAGGTGCAAAAAATGCAGAAAGGGCTACGTTTTAGGTACAGAGTGTAATAAATTATTTTAAAGGGAAGCTTTTGAGCTTCTTAAAGCCCATATGAAAAATTGGTCTTGATGACGTGTTTTTTTATAAACATAGTAGTTAAAAAAACCGAGTTTAAAATCCTAAATTTGAAATTTATTTAACCATAACTTCAAAACGGAGAAGAGGAGGGTAAAAGTTGTACAGTATTGGAGAGGTCCAACGATATCAATCTACGAAATTTTAAATCATCATAATACGCTGCAACATTAAGAAGTTACAGGCTGATATATAAAAACATTCCCAAATATTTTTAAATCCATTTATCTCGAAACCCGTAAGGATTTTTCCCCCACCTCCCGTACAATTTTTTTTTTGTCTAAGCATGGTCTATTATAGCCTTCGAATGCAAGACCACATATGGAACACCAGTGGCGTCACTAGGGTTGGTGTCACCCCTCACGACACCCCATAGACCTCCTCCGAGTCCACCAGTGCTAAATAACGGAAAAATACAGAATCCTTCTAACGTTTATAAACATAGGTCCTATATTTACAAGGGCAATAGAAGAAAAAATTAATTCAAGGTCGGTTGGTAAAAGATTGTAAGAAGTTAAGAACTAAGAACTACATAGAAAATATGTTACTTTTTTAATTGTTATTTTAAAATTAAATTTTATATCATATTAAATCTCGACTAAATCAAAACATTCCTTTCCTGGCCTTTAGAGCTGCAAACTTGTTAATGACTTCATCGAAATCAACTCCTTTCACCAAATCACTTCCAATTGATAATCTTGCAAGATCAGAAAGCCTTGACTGTCACATGGTAGATCGCAAATAGTTCTTCATAATCTATAGCTTTGAAAAACTCCTCTCACATGAAGTCACAGGCACACAGATCGTAAGAAATAATTATAGGCTCACTGAGAGATATGGGAGAGATTCTAGGAAGTCCCATTCATCTATGAATTTCAAAACGTGAAGTACTGACCAGTCTTTGACTTCTTCGAGATCAATCTCTGCTGCCTTCATGGTATTTCTAATGAAAGCTCTTCCTCTGATAGCTCATCATAGAAAGTGGTCAATTTTGGAATGGAAACCAGTCACTCTTCTTCAGTGGCCCCCTTCGATTTTTTTTTGTTTTGAACGGTGAAAATTTTCCATGAAAATCGAAAAAAAATTCGTTGGTCCGCCATTTTTTGTTTTTTAAATATATCGAAATTCCCCTACGTGGTTCTATAAACCTATATGTCTAGTTTCTACATATATGTTTATTTCATTTTTCAGATGAATCGTATGACTTAAGGCTTATGGCTGAGGAGCAGGGTCTAGATATTGTTTGATTTCAATTTTTTTTTTTTTATTTCATACATTTGTGCCATACCTGCTTCACTGGAGTTGCAGATTTTGAAAAAAACATTTTTTACGAACCGCCCTAATTTTGGTGTCACCCCTTGTAATGGTGTCACCAGGTGTGGCCCGCACCCGCCGCACCCACCTAGTGACGCCACTGCGGAACACCCTGTATAGAAACAATATTTTTTTTATTTGTAGGTAGTTATAAATGTATTTTTGTGAAAATTTCTTGAGTTTTTACTCCTTGATCGCGTTGAGATACCAGGTTAAAACTTTAATATGTTTTAGTGGATAATACAAAGTATAAAATATATAAAAAATGAACAAAATCAACAGTACATCTTCCAGAATATTCAAGGATAAAAGATAAGATCCTTATTCTTAATATTTTTTTCGCGTATATTTTTAAGATTCTATTTTTTTTAGATAGCTTGGGATCCTATCTTTCAAATGAGCCATATTTCACGTCCTAGCAGTAATAGACAAATATATATAAATTTTTAAAGAAGACCAGGACGAAATTTTGAAAATACCATAACTCGCGAAATACGCACTGTAGAAGAAAAATTTGTAATTCGCATTTTTGTTTTCATAAACCTTTAAGTATGCAAAATTTCAACAAAATTTGTGATGGTCATGTCATACCTTTTGCCTATTTGAAATGGGTTGAACACCCACGCATAATATTAAAAGTTATTGTGATTTTTGCATATCCGTCCGTCCGTCTGTACGTCCGTCCGTCTGTCCGTCCGTCCGTCTGTTTGTCTGTCTGTCTGTGGCGCACGATAACTCGAGAACGCATATACTTAGAGAGCTGAAATTTAGTACACGGACTTTAAAAAAAAGTAAAATAAAGTTCGAAAATGAGAGAAATCGGGCAACTCCATCGTGGGGTTGGCATACAAAAATTTAATTTTCCACTATATATTTGGACACTGCCTGAGAACGCGTCGACGCGACGCACGTAGAGAGCTGAAATTATATACATAGTGTTTTCATTGTACTAGCAAATAAAATTTCAAAAATGGACTAAATCGGGCAACTCTGTCCGACAAACCGTTCTAGAAATATATGCGAAAAACCACTTCAAAAATTCAAACTTGCATAGAAGGGTGACAATACGAAATTTCATGAGGGTATCATAAGAATTGGCCTTAGTTAGGCAAATTCTAGTCTTTTTACTTGTTTACATATACTGTGAAAACGATCAGTCCTAGACATTTTTATTATAATGCAAAGGTCTTCAGAATATAAAATTCTATGAAATTGGCCATACACATTTTTACTGTCCGACGAACTGTTCTAGAAGTTATTATTTTTTTGAATCATCGTAAATATGAAGAGCCATTTCTTGAATTAACATTTGACTTAAAGACATGCTGTGCTGGTCTGATCTTCAATCCACATTACCAAAAGTTTTTTTTCATTTTTACCATTATATTTTTCGATTCCATAAAAAAGCACATATCCTTGATCTTCAAGAAAAAAAAGTAATATTTTCACCTCTAAGGAGCTTCTTAGAGGGACCGGTTAGTGTTACTATACCAAAACTATATATGCAGACGATGAAAACACGATAGTAATTGAAATATGCGACGCAGCTTACATCTATAAGCATAAAAGCGCTATTACTTCGATCGGACAAGGAATCAAGACAATCGCCACCGGAATTCATGTTCCAAATGTTAATTCCTTTCCAATGATTAATCACTTATTTCTATTTGAGCGGGTACCAGAGTCCATACATTTACTGGTATCATCCTTTTGACTTAAGCACCTACTTCGAAATTAAGGCTAGTGCTACCTAGTTATTATAATTAATTAAAAATAGTTCGTAAGTAACTTTTATCCTCTTGTTTTTTTTCTTTATGTGCGCATATTGAAAATTTATATCTGCTTATTCTTTCCTGGTATTATTACCGTTAATTAGACTGTTAAGTGTTAGTTTGGAGGGTTTTATTAAACTTTTTCTGTAATCCCCTCCTTACCTCCGGGCAACCACTAAAAAAAATTGTAGTAGATCTTCTGAAGTTTTCCTAATAAAATGATTCACCGCTCAGTGAATTTATTCTACTGCACTTTTTGTAAAAAACATAAAAATTTCTGGAAGCGTTAATTTGATACGTTTAAGAACGCAGCCCTTATGGCTAGCGGCTTGGCTTTCGCTCCACTTTAGGTCGTGGCAATTCAAGCCTATAGAGGAAATTCGAACTGCTGATAGCTGCTTGTAAAATTTTGTACCTGAGCGTGGACATAGCTTATTCGGGTAAAAGTGATGGAAGGTTTATTTGAAAACAGCTGCCAAAGGATCTTTGATAAGTCTTCGGTGTAAAAACGGCTTGTTAGAATCTTATCGGAGTGGCAAAACAAAAATTTAGAGAAACAATTATATTCCATATTTGGAAAAATTCAGCGAAAATTCACAACGGTAAACAAATTATTGTGTATTGTTGTAGTGAGTTATTACATTTAAATCAAGAGATTTATTTTGGAATAAAAATGTTTTATTATTTCGTTGAATGTGCAATAGTTTTACTAGAATACTTAGCCCAAACCATCCACTTCAAGATCTCAGAAAACAACAATTTTGTCCAGGGAAAATATACTAATAACACGCGTTAGAGTTTAGATCATTAGAACCAGAGGTTAGAATTCAACTACTATAATTAACACAAAAACAAGTATACAAAAAAAAAACAAATCACGCACATTTTATAAAGAAATTTATAAAGAATTTTGCTCTAGCTTGTCCAAAATGATAAACTGGCATCTTTTTTAAAACATTTTCAGTTCTAAAAGAAAACGTCATGAGTTTAGAAGCCAGAAAAAAATGGCTACCTACTTTTCTTATCTGATTTAATTTGACAGCCTTTCTTTCCGTCGTTTTTCTTCTTCTTTCTTAATTTAATAAAATTGTTTTATTATTTCGTTGAATGTGCAATAGTTTTACTAGAATACTTAGCCCAAACCATCCACTTCAAGATCTCAGAAAACAACAATTTTGTCCAGGGAAAATATACTAATAACACGCGTTAGGGTTTAGATCATTAGAACCAGAGGTTAGAATTCAACTACTATAATTAACACAAAAACAAGTATACAAAAAAAAACAAATCACGCACATTTTATAAAGAAATTTATAAAGAATTTTGCTCTAGCTTGTCCAAAATGATAAACTGGCATCTTTTTTAAAACATTTTCAGTTCTAAAAGAAAACGTCATGAGTTTAGAAGCCAGAAAAAAATGGCTACCTACTTTTCTTATCAGATTTAATTTGACAGCCTTTCTTTCCGTCGTTTTTCTTCTTCTTTCTTAATTTTTAATTTTTGCTCGAACTTCGTCTACACTCGCACGTATAGAGGACAGTGGGATAGCTAGGTGGGTACTTGGAGCTGCACTAGAATCATAGGGGTTGCGACCATAACAGAGACATTCACTCAGCTGTGATAATTCTATGACAGATTTAAGATGCATGCTCATTAATGCCCTGTCACCGGAGGGTAGGGAGGGGGCGAAATGATCATATAGAAGATTTTGTCATACTTTAATAACTCTCTCTCTCTCTCTCTCTTTATATTTTAGCTTTTTTATTGTTTTTAATTAACCTGTCATCTGAGGAACAGATGTGAATAGCGCTCAAGTGACAGATTACATGTATTACATGTATATAACCCATCAAAAATATGATACCATATAACGATTTAAATGATAAGAGCTATAAGAGTAATACAGCCAACATATTACAGTTATTTTTCATGACCAAAAATGTTGTCATGTCCATTGAAGTAGTTTTCCAGGTATGACGAAATATTTCGTCATATGCAGTTAACAGGTAATAAAACGATTTATGAGTAAAAAAATTGAGGTGTAAAATAAAACCACATGCCGGATAATAAGATATTATTATCCTTTTGGTATAATTTGTGAACTTAAAAACACCGCTTTAATGGAGTTAAAAATGTTATTACTCTTTCGGTGAATATTTTCATTATTCTGTGTAAACATTTTCCATAAGATTAATTATTCCGCGAAGGGAAGTTGTTAGTACACCGAAGGGATAAGTTTAGGACCATGCTAATTCATGTTACTTCAAATTATCCACTGGGTGTTAAAAAACTCCGAACGGTGCTTCATTATTCTCATATTGTACGGAAAGGAAATATGTTGAGTCATTTCTTTGAAGTGCGTCAAATAGTAAAGCCATCAAAATGAAAAAAAAACTATTCAAAGTGGAATATAATTTCGCGCGAAAGTTTGTGCTAGTTGAGAGCGATGGTGACGAAATTAATTTTATTGTTTTCATTAGTGCGCGTAAGTTGGAAATTTGATCAAAAGTGTGTGTGAATATTCTTGAATAAGTGTTTTTTAAGTTGATTTAAAATTTGACGTGAATGTTGAGAATTTTTTCATTTCCGTGATTTGTGACAATACAGAGCTTGATGAAGAGACATTTAACTTTATAGTGTCTAATTTCGGAGCTTGTGTCAAATTAAAACTTTTGTAAATATTTTAATATTATAATATGGTTTCTTATATTAAAATTTGATTATGCTGTATTCAGGGTAGTATTTTAGATATTTTCTTACTTATATTATAACGTCTTACGGCTTCCTTTTTTCTGTCGGTCTGTCGTTCTTTCTAAGTTTAAAGAAAATATAATAACAAGTTATTTTTATTTATCCATCTGCAATCCTTGTGATAATCGAACTTAATAATAATAGAACAACACTCACCATAAAAAGCGCTTTTATGTTAAGAATAATCATTTCCACAGGAGAACAAAACATTATGGAAGGCTAAAATATGAAAGATATACTTTTTGTATTTACACAAGGCAGGTTCGTATACTGTCATCCAATAGGACCATACTTAAGATTGATAATAATGCTTCTGCATTAATCAAACGACTATATATATAGGATTAATATAAACAAATGTAATTTCAATATTAGCTTGAGTACAGTATATATATATATTGAAACGTTAAGATATCAGGATATCAAATGGATAGCTTTTCATATACATACATATAATACCAACAAAAGTATTTATCGCTTGATGTGGGTATTTACACAAATATACTGAACATAGAAATGAAAATGAAAAATTCATGATCTCTATACATTTATGAAAAACAAAAAAAAAAGTTAGTTCTAGTTATTTATATAGGAATAATTAAGTACTATATAAAAATAATATCTACGTGTAAAGAAAAGTAATATATGTGCATATGTTCATTTTGAATAACAATAAACTGAAATATTTTGAATTGCATAACCAATATAATTATTTTTTTTTTATTTTGCAGGTATTTACATAAATGTGTCTTTAAGCAATATTGTATTTACAATTCCTTCGGTCCAAGGTAAATGTGATAAAAATTTCTACGGATGATAAATTTATTTTTAACAAAGGAGTAACAATAAGTAGGTACTACTCAGAAGTTGGCTTTGTGTTATCCATTAAAGAAAATTTTTAATCATTTTTAGGTGTAATTTTTTCCGCAAGTACAAAATATGCATTCTGAAGAGGTATTATTTTAATATCTATTAGGGAAATTTATTATCTTTTTAATTCTTTTTATTTTCCGGAAATGATTCATTCCAAATTATCTAATCATTTTTAGTGTTATTTTTTTCAGCAGGGATAAAATGTATTATCTGAAGAGGTGCTATTTTATTATCTATACCAAGGAAATTTATTATCCCTTTGAACTCATGTTGATATTGTCCGATAGTTGTTTTACACAAACACTACATTTTCGGTGTAAAAATAACACAAACTAATGTCGGACTCCATGGAACACCATTTTGGGGTTTTATTAGCATCGATTTCTTCGCAGTGTGAATATAAGAATTTCGAGTTTTTTATATTCTTACGAAAATCCTTTTAATTTTAATAATGATAATCTTTAAGGTGCCCGTTATACCCCGGGTTCCCCTATTATTAATTAAGTATTTAAGCAGTTCGCTCTCATCTTTTAGTTCCATAATCTTACCACAATATAATTCAAGCTCTACAAAGTCCAAAATAGTGAATATAATATTGCCATAATGAGGCGCCCTGTTTATTTTTTATTCTTGTTCAAATTCGTTTGATGCCTCTGCTGAAAAACGTATCATAATACGTAATGCATGCA
Organism: Dioctria linearis; assembly: GCA_963930735.1. Taxonomy (NCBI): domain Eukaryota; kingdom Metazoa; phylum Arthropoda; class Insecta; order Diptera; family Asilidae; genus Dioctria; species Dioctria linearis. Next base: position 208,941,609 of record OZ005740.1, read on the forward strand.
TTGAGCATTCCAGTAATCGACAATTCTTGTGAATCCATAATGCATATGCGCACAGACATCTGTTTTCATTTATTTACCCACCAAGCGAAGCAAGCAAGGCCAGCAAAGAAAGTCAGTCCTAGAATTAAAGTATGTAGGTACAATAAAGTAAAATGTTTATCTAAAGAAAGATTTTGTAAGCGTCGTACTTAGTTGGCATCAAAGCCATAATAAGCTTCCTATGTATGTATGCATGGCGGTGTAGCGTGCACTCATAAAAGGCTGAGAAAATGATAGATGATAGATTATGAACGCAATGCAAGAAAAGTGCCATTGGATGCCAGCCATTTGCCCAACTCATATGTACGTATAACAAAAACTGGAAAAGCTACTACAAAATATGTGATCAAAGTTCCCTCCTCCTTCTACGGCAAATGTTGACCGATTGTGTAATTCATTGCTTTATTTTAAAAATATCATCCCCTCCGAAATTAGCAGCAAAGAGGAAGCGGGAAAGGTGATGTATTTGAATTTTAAACTTTTGATCAGTGTTTCCAACTCTGAGTTTACCTTAGTAGCTAAATTTAACAATGTACCAGGATAATGATGCATTTATATAAGCTTTATTTATAGAGCTTTTATGTATTTTCTGAGATTGTATGAAACCGGTTTCACTTAAATTAATTTTTCGAATTGATTTAAAAAATGAACAATAAACGACAATTGCAGTTCATTTCGATTACGAATAGAATGGCGATATATAAAAATATGCACATGTGTATGGATAGGAATAGAAGGAAAATTAATAAACTCATCTTCGTGTTATCCATTTCATTTAAAAAATAATAACCGGTAATACCTACATTAGTTAAGATCTCTCAATATTTCTTTAACACACTGTAAAAGGGAACTAATTGTTGCCACAAAGTTTAAGGGAAAAATCCCTAGAGATGTAGGGAATATTGCCTTAAATGTAGGGACTATTCCCTAAAATGCATATTTTTGGGAATAATCCCTACATTTATAGGGATTTTCCCCTAAACCTTGTGGCAACAATTTGTGCCTTTTTACAGTGCATATATGCACTCACTAATTTCATAAGTCTGTAAGTATACCAATTTATTTAACAACATAATTATGATTTTCATACTCATCACAACATTTACTATATTTTTGCAACCCAAATGTAGGTAATCGAAAGAATTGAATTTAAGCTTTTTAGTTTCTTTTTGTTACGAATTTTGTTTTTAACATTATTGATGACACTAAATATTATTCTTTAATATCAAAACTGAGCTCTGTCCTTCGTTTAGCGAGCCCATTCTTTATCTCCTTTTGGCTTTAATAATGAATGTTCGCCGTACGATAGTCGCATTGCTGTATACCATGCAGCAACATAACAGAAGTAAATATAATTACAATTTGCAGCAGTGCCAACCGTAAACCTTTTAGCAATTTAGATTTGAGGTACAGATCAGTAAACAATTTTTTCTCACAATTTGGTAAAAATGTATAGTCAAAATACAAGAAAGTTTTGGTCAAAAACAAGTCATTAAGCTAGTATTGGTTTAAGACTAATCCTTATGATATCCTAGATAAATATAATTTTGTATATAGTCTGTGGAAGTTTGATTTTTGAAGTAGTTTTTCGCAAATACCTATTTCGTATACCTATACGTAAAAAACTTAAATATTTACATGGCAACACCATGACGGGGCTGCCCGATATAGCGCATTTTTGAAATTTTTCTTTACTATTTTTATGAAAATGCCGTATCTCTAATTTGACGTGTTCTCAGACAGTGTCCAAATATATAATGAAATAAGAAATTTTTGTATGGCGACCCCACGAAGGAGTTACCTGATTTGTCACAATTTCGAAATTAATTATGCTTTTTTTTTTAAAGTCCATGTGCAAAATTTCAGCTCTCTAGGTGATGGACGCACGGACAGACTGACGGACGGACGCACGCATGGACCAACTGTTACAAACAGAATGACTCTACCTACCCTATGATTTTATGGTATAAAAAGCCCACGGTAACTAAATTTCTTCCGGTGCAAATCTTTGTAGTGAAATTAATTTCTTGGAAGCTAAATTTAGCTAATTTCGAAACACTGCTCTTATCCTCCAAGCTTCATCTTTTTCAACATAGTAAGATGAGGTTACGAGATGATTGGAGAGAGTGCACGTGCACCTCACAGAACACAGCCACTAAGGTATGAAAATCCGATTCTAAAATTTGGCTGTGACGTCATTTACATTGATTGTGCCTAAAAAGTGTAGTTTGACTATTTTAATAATTTTATTCTAAAAATGCACTTTTAAATTACATTTTCTAGTTTTAAATATTCTTTAAAAAATTAAGTTAGGTAGGTATACCTACTTTTTTTCTTTCAGAATTGATTTCCCCTATTAAGGAGAATTAAACTAGCAAATTTAATTTATTTTTATTTTACTGTAGGTACCTACCTACATATTAGAATTGCACTTATTTCAATATTTTAATTGAATTGTGTAAAATATGGAAAAAAATATTGTTGGAAAGGCAATTTTATTTTTCGTATTTTCATGACTTCAGACGACGACGTTCAAAATGGCGTTATCATGGGTGCGAAACAGCCTAACTTGGTTATGTAGGCAGCGTATGGTATGCGTACATCTTTTGCCATAGTATGCCAGTTTTCCTCTGGCTTCGCTTCCAGTTTTTGCCTCTATAAGCTCTGATTTGACTCCAAAGGTATAACGCTGAGCTTATAAAGGAAAGGAAGTGAAAAGTTGAAACGTGTGCTCCTGCTGCCGGCATGGCAGCGTGAGTTCCCCACTTTCCAAGATTATTCCAACTTAATAGGATGTACATAACTCGATGTGGAGACTGGAGGAGTGGAAATTGCTGGTCTCATTCCCCACACAATCACAACACAATTCATACTCCTCAGCTCAGATGACGCATATATGCCTGGGGAACTTATTTCTGAGCACGACACATTTTATTATAAACATGTTTGTATATAAAGATTGAATAAACGGGGTAAAAATGAGCAACATTCCCCACTTTCGTGTATGAAAAAGTAGGGAGTATCTCTATTCCTTTTAACTACCTTCTTATCAAGATGCGGAAGTATCGACAACGCCCAAGTTACGCCTATTTCATCTTTGCATTTAAGCCGAATTAACACGAACGTCCAATAGCGCAAAGCAAAATTATCCTCCTACTGGAGGTCGTAAATATTTTTTATAAGTGTGAGTGTTAGGAGGACAGTAGTAGTAGAGGTATAATTTGATAAATATAATAAACAGCTATAGGGTTGCGGCGGAGGCCAAACCAATGTGCTGTGCGCCGCGCGTGCGTTAAGTGGTCGTGCTCGTGAATGATAAACAACGGGTTATAGCGGTTTCAGCTTAACGCATTCGTTTCCCGTGAAATTCGGATAATTTTCATCTCGATTGTTTTGAAAAATTTCCTTGATATGTGAACCCGGGCTGTCGGATTGACGTTTGTGTTGTGTAAAGAAAGTGCTTAAAGTTTCCAAATAAAAATAATTATAAAAGGTGGAAAAAAGTAAATTCTTATTATTAACATGTGAAAATTGTGAGTGGAAAACTGGCACGTGAAACTTGCATCGACTAAAACAAGCTCTGACTAATACCTGTATCGTTGCCGCTTCAAACCGGACTCTGGGATATTATAAATAAAATTTATCGGTGGACGGAATCTTAAAAGGACACGAGGAACCCTAAAGTGGTTGTTATCTTTGAAGAAGATCTTTCATGTGCGGGACCCGGTTACGTCATAAATTAATGTCTTTGGCATATCTACGAATAAACTCGTCGATTTTTTTATTACTGAAAACGAATTGTCTTTGGAATTTTTTCGTGGATAAGGATTCATTCGCTTAAATTATTAGAGATGTCCTTGCACAGGGAAGGGTAGGTCGATAAACTTACAGAATAAAGTTGTCCATATACCTTACTCCTCCTGGATTTTGTACCTTCTAAGGATATACATACATATGTGCATACATACATACTCAAGTTCACGGTGTGCACAACGAAGTTTAGTGAAGCAGTGGACAGCCATAGAAAATATCTCAGTGATTTTGTGAAAAACGACGTTGAAAGAAAATTTTGTGGGGGATCCTGTACCTTTACACACCGCTCCTGCAATAGCTAAAAGGCCGTTGGCGAGTGTCTGCGTACCAGCACAACAGACGCACATGGGCGTCTGCACTGTGGAGCGCCCTGTGATGCATTGGGTAAGTGAGAAGTAAAGAGTGAGTATGCTGTGTAATGCGAATTGGTGGCACCCAACTTAACTTGGCAGCCCCAGACGTTATCAAAACCAAGCCTTATCTGAACTTCAGTTCGGCAAAAAACTCGAGTTCAAAATGTCTCATAAAGTCATTATTTATCTGCCTTATTACGATCTGATCTGTCTATGGCGTCTCGTTCCTCCATGTAGTATGCACTCTTTACAAAACAGGCTCCTCTTGTTGTATCTTTCTTATAAATATTACCGATCAACCGTTGCTTCGCAGCTAGTGAAGTGGAACTTATAATGAGTAGACTATTGCAGGCAAGTATAAGGGTATGATTTCAACGCTTATTATATCTCTGATCCTGATGCTACTAATTCAATTCAATTGAAATGCTGTCGATCTTTTCCATGTCAGATGACAGGTCTTTTTTTTTTATATACTATTCATTTTCTATATGTCATGCATTAGCTCTGAAACCGTACAGAGTATACGAACAGAGTGGAGAAAAGGTTATCATCCGGTCTTATTAGTTGATAAGCCTCAGATAAAGGCTTGTTTATTATAAATTGTTGCTGGTTTCGAAAACCAGATAGTGGTTTCTTATACATAGATACAGCAGCCATCAGCATGGGTGATCTTAAAGAATATTTAAATTTTCATAAATGAAAACCTTAAGAAAATCCTTAATAATCGATTACCTGATCAAATAAATTTTTTTCGGCTAAAGTTAATTATTTTTGAATTCATTTAAAAATAATTACATTTTTCTTGGAAATTCCTTTAAGTCAAAATTGATCAGGAAAATAAATGAGTACCTACAATACTTACCTAAAAATGTAGTCGTTAGGTACATAGTGTGAAATTCAACATGATATCGACTGATCTTGTCACGATTAAAGATTTCATTTTAGTTTTAAAAAAACATTATAACTTAAATATATGAATGATTTTTTATGTGTAAAACTCGAGTAATATTTAAGATAACACAACAAAAGTTAGTTAGTTTCAAAGCCTTCGAAAACTGGGAATTTCTACATGTGTTTGTAACTCAACAAAAATTTTCTCGGGTTTTCGTATTTGTGAGATGCTCTCGAGGATCAACAATTCACAAATTTTTCAGTTTTACGATTTTCTCTCGACATATGGCCTTCATGTTCAGAGAACTTACAGAGAATTATTCGTTTCTACGAATCTCTCTTGAAGTATTACGATATGTTCCAAAAGAACTATCGGTACCTACATGATTTTGTCAGATTGTGCATGACAACGCAATGTACCTATCTACCACCGCAATATTTTTTCAAGTATTCGGCCGAAAAAAAATAGTATACAGGGGTGTTTCCGTCTAGGTGGTCCATAGAGTAGGAGGTGTTAGTACTCACTACGCAAACAATAAATTGTATGGTAGGTGGATGCGGGGGGGGGCGGTGTCCACATCAACTGTTTGGAAAATACCAGGTGATTAAGAAATTATGCGAGTAATTCACAAAACGCCCTATAGGGTATATGGTCACCGTCAGCTCATTGTATGCAGAGCTTCATGGTCTTTCCAACTACTGCTCAACCGTCCCAGCATCCCCCTCCTCTAAGGAGTTATGGGGTCTAAACTAAAACTTTCGAATTTTCTTACCTTTTGTTTTATTTTTTTGCAAAAAGGTCGTTAACATAACATTTGTTTTTATAAAAAGTGCAGGCTGTGAACTTTCCTCTTCAGTTTGATCTATTACACCCTATGTGTGCCGTTAAAGAGTTCATAGCTGTTAATCTATTTTCAAAGCCATTCTCAAACCTATTTTCAAAGATAATTTTTTCCCTTATTGACTGAAAATCGTAATTTTTAAAAAAGTCGTCTAATTTTGATATGACCTGAATAGGTTATGTGCTAATAACTGTTTAACGGACACAGTTGGGACATATAGTGTAATAGTTCAAATTAATGGGGATTCTATAGTTTAGAGTTTTTATAAAAAAAAGTTATGTTAATGACCTTTTTGCAAAATAAAATGAGGTCAAAGTAAGAATAAAGGTAAGAATATCTGAAATTTTTAGTTTAGACCACCATAATTCCTGCTGGAGAACGGGGGGGGACGGTTGAGCAGTTGTTGATAAGGACATGAAGTTCTGCTTACAATACACTGAGCTCTTGGTAGCGACTATGCATCCTGTCTTTTTAAGATACAGGGTGCTTTGTGAAAAACTAGAATAATTTCTTAATCACCCTGGTTCTCCCAAACGGTTGATGTGCGAGCTGCGTGCTCAGTTTTTCAATTTCCCGCCAATGATTTTTTCAATGTTGGCACCGACGTAAGAACTGTTTTTGACACAAGCAATTGTGCCCACATGAAATAGAAAAGTAAGCAGTCCATATTATATACGTCAGTGGACATAACCAAGGGTAAGCAAGCAATGCCTCGTTCCAATATAAAATCAACGATGCCTCGACCTGATGTAGGGAAGGCCTCAATTCTTTCTTAGAAATTTACTGGAAATTTTTTCCTTATAATTGTTATCTATTATTGGAGGCGATAATGGGTGCTTGGGCGGACCTCTATTAGTTTTTATGAGTGTAGCTCTGATTGCTATCAAAGGTGAGAGTTTTACTCCATTTGCAGCGCGGAAAACTATAAAAAACTATAAATATTAGCCACGTACATATTATAGTTTTCAAAAGATATTTATTTATTAATATCTATTAACTGAACACGATAAACGTCATTATATTACTGCCAACGTACAAAGAATCTAAAAAAGTACTAGAAAAAGTACTTCAAAAAGTACTCAGTACTTTTTATAGACTTAATACTTAGTTACAAGTATTTCTCATACATGTGGTACTTGTACTTACGCTGAAGTACTCAGGTCTTCGGTACTTGTACTTAAGTACTTTTTCTTTGGTACTTGCCCAGCTCTGACTGCAACACAAGTTTTTGTATGGCTAGGTGATTAATATCACCTCTTGCTCTAGCTCTATGGACCACCTAGACGGAAACACCCTATATAGTGAATTGAGTGCTGAGAACATGAAACTTGCATTTGGTAAATGTTAAATATTTCTCGTAGTTTACTTGTTTATTTACATTTCGAAATTTAGTAGTTTTTACGAAGAAATCTCGAATAAATATGTCCCTTATATATAGTGCCAATACACGAAAATCTTGGAAAAAGTCCGGAGAAGATAAATCAATATCAAGCCGTCAATTCGGTTCGATTAACGTTCCTTTGCATTCCTAGCGTTCGTTTGCTGGGAAGGTATGTTCCAACGCTGATCACAAAATTATATTTAACCAAATGGGCAATCGCCATTTACTTATTACATGCTGGAAATACCATTTGGACTTTTTTGGAACAGGTACTTATATCATATTTTTCTGGATAAGGCTAGTACAGTGGTTCCCAAACTTGTTTTGTATTGGAATATAAGAGTTCCAATACAAAACAGTACGATTTCAAAAAATCATGGATTACTTACGCCACACTAATTTATAACTGGCTAAATTTGTATTTTTTAATATCAAGTATCACTTAAAATTTGGTTTACTATTGGATAATTTAATTCGAATAACGGTTACAGAGTTTAGTCTATTGCGATAGTTACTTTGTACTGGAATTGCAAAATATTTTGCGAAACATGCGAAACTGGAGTAGTTCATTTCGATAAATTTGGATATTCGTCAAATACGTCACAGCAGAAATTTTCTACCGGAATTTTTTCAAACTTAAGCCTATAACTGAGTATCTGAACTATGTATAATTATTTTTGTTCTTCCCATGTAAAAAATGCTCATTTAAAGATTTTATAATAAATTGCAGAAATGAGTTTTAATGTGATTCCGAAATTTCTAAGTTCAGTTTAGGTTTAGTATTGTAATTTAGGCGATAGCGATACCATTTTGTCTTCGCCATGCATAATATTCACTTCTTTCCTTGCAGAGATAAAATAATTCATTGAATTTTGTTCTTTCCACAATTCAAACATTTTTAGAAGAATATTACCTTCTCACTCCTATATGAAAGTAAAGTGTTGCGAAAACTACCCATTTTTCCATATTCATAAGGCTTTAAAAGCACGTAATTTTAATGTAACTGAAATTATGTTGATATCGAATGCATATCTATGAAAAATACAATAACTTAGGTTGGAGTTCCTTGCAGCTCAAAACACTTTTCCTATCACTGCATTTGCTCCATCACTATAAGTTGCCATACATTTTGTTTAAATTATATCTTGAGTTTTAAGAAACTTTTACATAAAACCAAATCTTAAAGTTTATTAACTAAGTAAAATCGTCAGCCCAGCAACGTCTATGGGTTGATTAATTTATTTCACAGTTCTAGCTTAAACTCAAAATGTCATGATTGAAACTCAGTTTAACTATTTTATTCAGTTTTACAGTGTTTAGGCTAATTAAGGTCCAATCTTGGCGGCTTTTAAGCTCAGCGTAAGCTTTAAATGCAAATACTCATTTATCGAATTTTTAAGCTGTTAGTAAAATAAAACTTTTCAAGTAAATTCATTCAGAATAGTGGGAACGTTTATAACCCCACAATGCTGTCATTTTTTAAATAAACTTAAGGTCGCACAATTGCGAAATTCAATAGATATGTCTGTACAGGTATGTACATGGAATCGGTAGATGCAGATTTTTGTGTGTAAATTAATCCAATTAGATGTTGATGCTTGTAAGAGTTCTGCAATCTCTGTGGCTTCTATAGAAACTGTAAATCCACTAGTTTCTGCATTACATAAGTAGTAGTAAAGTTAACTCCAGTTTTCAATATTTAAACCATCGATACGAGTAAGGTAGAATTTTTTGAATACTGAATTTCTTTATTGAAGAAGAATATGCGTGCACATATCTTTTACCTGATATATATATATTCTTTTACCTGATATACATATATATATGCAGAAACGCTAGACAACTTTTTAGATGACAAAAGCCGTTACAGAATTTTTTCAGAATGCACAAATGGGGTAGACAGCGCTCTCAAGCGCATGCTTTTGACTGAAGAAACACTTATGTTGCCTAGCTTGTCACCTTTAAACACGAATTTATTCATAACTTATGCCGATATCACACCTGAGAACACCCACCCACCATGGATTCAACGAACTGAAGGCAACCCCCAACACACCTCATTTATTATTTGAAAAGAGTAAATGATTTTTTTCCGTCCTTCCTTTTATTTTTGGAATTTTTATAAAAAGTTTTTTAGAGCAAGCTTTGAACTTTATTTGATGCTAAACAATAATTGCGATGGCGATTTGGAACCTAACAAGGATTACTAAATGGTCATTATCACGTTATTTTATGATTTAGGTCCTGATGCTCAATTTTATTTTGAACATGATTTCAGGCCATTAGATCATGCTTGCGATACTAGTCGACGGTTTATATTTTTTTCGTTTCGTAACAAAATACAGTTAGGTTTGAATTTTCAATTTGAGTGGAGTGGACTGGCTTTCCGAAAATTCTTCCCACCTTTGATTAATTTGAAGTTTTACACCCAAACTTCATAAAATTACATGGATATAACTAAAGAATACTAACTAAGGGACTGTTGAGGTTATAAAATGAAACCGATTGGATGATATGCACCTGAATACCTAATCTAGTTTACGTTAAGATTGTTGTTAGTTTCAGTACTATTTAGCTTCAAAACTGGTCCGATTAAAAAGTTTTTTGGCCAGTTGTAAAAGCCTCACAACTTTTCGTAGATTATATATTGACAAATTTGGCAGGAATTGAATATGTATACATAATTACAAACATAACATAATTTTGTTTGCTATTTTTTTTACATAGTTTTTGAAATTTTATTTAGAAACCTCGCGTCGGTTTGTGTTATCTTGCAATGAAAATACTGCCACGAAGCATGATTTTATGTCCCGTATTGGCATTTCACTAAGTTTTGAAAAAACAATTGTTTTTGTAATCTTAATTCATTTAGAAACAATAATACAAGGTGCGGCAAAATTAACTCCTACATTTTGTTTTTAATTGTTGCTGTTTTTATTTGACTTTTCCATCACTTTTTTGCACATTTAAGCATTTGCTTTTAAATAAACCGATGAAAAGAAGTATGGAGCTGTTAAATTATGGAATATTGCAGACTAATACAAATAAAAAAAAAATCAGAAATTTCTCATATTTCTCGGTTCTTATGCGGTTTTCTGCTTTTCTGTTGAAACTATGTTAATATTTTCCAAACTGCTCTTCAATTTGTGGCAATAAAAAGTCTTAAATAATTTTAATCATAGCTATAGCAGCTCTTTCTAATACAGTTTACTTAGAACGTAGATATTCATTTGATTCTTATAATGAATAAGTATTAAAGAATTTAACCAGGTTCAAATCTTAATACACAATACAATATACAGTTACTATTATTGTCAAACCAAAACTGTGTAAAATAGATCGTTTAGTACCAACATTCTTTACTTTATCTGCAAATACGACTAGAAACTGGTTTAAGGTCGGGCGAAAAGAGGGTATCAGACCTCGGAATTTTGGCGCCCCTTTTAATTGACATGACATTAAATAGGAAAACATTTAAAATTATATTTATATAAAATAAATCAAGAGACGCAGAGTAAGGAGCGTGCAGCACTGCTTACTCTGCGTCTCCATGAGCTGGGTGTTGGGCCGCGTTGAACATTTAAGCTCTCTAAGCTAATAGCTGCGATTAGCAGCTTTCTGTCGTTCAAGATTTCTCAAATAAGCTATTTTCTGCAAATTCAGAACTATTTGTTGACAATTCCCGAGAGCATAATTTAAGCTAAATTGGAGCTATAAAGTTGCCATAGGAAAATGTCTGTATGTGTGAATTGTTAGATTTTTACTCGAGTTTTCTGAAATGACAATAAATTTATATAAAGATTTGCATTGGAATTTATTACTTTGAATAAGTTTACGCTGTACTATTTTTTTCACAATTAAATTTGTTGTTTATACATATTGTTAAAGTATTGCAAAAGCTAATTTTGTCGTTCAAGATTTCGTGCAGATATTAGCTTATTTTGCCTGCAAGCAAAGAAGCCGGCACAAAATAGCTTAAATAAGCTAAGACCAGAAATCCTGAACGTATCTCTGATTTTCTTGCCTTGGCTCCGATTTTTTTCGTTACTTTTGACAGCTATCAAGTCGGGCTAGGGGAACAATATCAACATGCCAATGCAATACAATGCAAGGAAAATTTGTGCTTTTTGCAGCAATTGCAGTTTTGAGAGAACTTCATAATGTATACGAAAAGTTTAGGGTTAATCCATTTCTATGCTTAAGAAATGGGCATGACATCGAAACCCATTTTTGAAGATTATCTGTTTACTATTCAGTGTTTTGACCATTTCTCAATTTTCGAAATATGAATGATGATGATGAGATAAGAAAAAAATGTGTAAAGAATTGATTAATAAGTACCCAAAACTATTTATAATGGGATTTTAGGCTGAAACACAATTACCATAAAGAACAAACAAGGAAGTTCACTTTTATTATTGAATTCAATTTATCAGTTGCAGTTGGAACACATTTTTGCAGAAGTATATATTGTACTGCGCAATTGCTGTAGTCTGCCAATTGCAGTTGCAGAAGGTGAGACAGCATTCATGAAGCTTGCCTTAATCAAGAATTACATGCTTCAAAAGCGGATAAAGGTTTTGTCTTTGCTATTTATAGAACATGCTGGTTTACACTCATGGCCGTCTTTAGCCAAGGGGGTCCCAGGGCACCTTGGAATATGGGGCCCTCTAACAGGATCTATTTTCTTAACTACTTTGGGTTATCGCAAACACAACACGAGAAACACACCGATTGCAAGTTATAAGGCGAATATACTCATTTTCAGTCCCGAGAAGAATGATACCGTAAATTGACGGTAAGGGGAATCCCCGTCCGAATATCGCATTTAAAGTTAAGGAAAAGTTATGATCGTGCGAGGCGGTTTATTGTTTTGTAATTAAATGATTTAGCGGAATAACAGGCAGCTACAGATATTATGTTAACATAGTCTAACAGTATAAAAATTTTCTCTTATTACCAAACAGAGTTTGGCTACTGCAAGTATGCCAAGAAAAAATGGGGCAAATTTAAAAAATACTGGGGCTGCAAACACTGTCACTATACAACGATAATAATGTTCTTTTATAGTTAATAAATTAGATCCCACAGCGCCGAGCGCATAGTATACTAACAACAGATATCTCCTGAACAGTTGTTCATTAGAAAGAGAATAGCCATCAGTGTAGGCCTCATTTGAAGAAAAAAAAAAGAAAAAAATTGAATGTAAGCTTTGAAAGAAAGAATTGCATGTAGCATATAAGGAAATTGAGCATGTGTGTGAAAAAGCGAAATATATACTTATATATGTTTTTTTCTGAAAGATAAATGTTTCCATCAAGGGCATAAGGGTGTAGTGGTTCACTCTAATTTTTTACACACTGGCGAATTAGGGTGTATTGAACAGCTGTTCAAGAGAATTATCTTTTAAGGCACTTTCCAATGATTAATAAAACCATGAGAAATAGGATAAACTATAATTTTACTAATAAAATAGTATATTTACATTACATTTATAATATGGATAGGCGGATAGGGATTTCGAAGTAAAATTACAATACGCTTTTTCATACAACTTTTTGATAATTAAATGTTACTTCTATTTAACTGAAAGTGCCTTTAGTATACGCTCGCCGTCCCACAGTCTACTTTCAGTAGCCAAACTTTAATAGCTAAACAAACTTGTAATCGGGTTGCGTTACTGTTTGGTCATCAGTGGGCTTACTATGGCAGGAACTAGAGGCCCCATGTATTGCGGGTCCATGGGCCTAGGCCCAGCGGGCCCATTAGTACACATATATCAAATATAATATATATAATATATCAAAATTTGCTTTTATTTTGATGGCATTTTTTATATGGAAACTAATAATTTAGCCTTGGAGCTATGAATGTAAGAGAAAAATGTCAATAATGTGCTGTGCTGGTATCGTTATGTTGACGTCTTTGTTGATTATGCACGAGCTCTGGCTGATAGTTTTGTATATTTTTAAAGACATTTTTAAACACCGTTGACGATAATATACAGTTAACTTTAGAGTATCTATATGTAGATAAGTTAATGTAAAAAAAAATTCCCATTTCACATATACAAAAGGTACTTTCTCAGCACATAAAGTCTATGAAAAAGTAATCGGTGTGTTCGATATTAGATAGATTAGTTAAGGTTCTTATGAGTAAATTTAATGTTAAAAAAAAAGCATGACCCAATAGTAAAAATCGTACCAAGAACGAAATTCATTTACAAAATGCCGTGATCCAAAAACAAATAATATACTCTGGCTATATTCTATATTATGCATTCTTTTCTTTTTTTTCTTTTTTGATAATTAGGAAAAAAAAATTCCATAGTTAATAAACCAAGCATTTTATAAAAAAGAACCTTTATCTTTTTTCTATAAATAATAAACTAATACCAAATGTTAATAAAATGGAAATATGAGCTGGATTTATAGTATTAAGTGTAGTCATTTAAATATAGTTTATATGTATTACGTAAAACTAAACGCTCATGAAAAATTACTTACAAAGCAATCGCATAATTCCCACTCTTAAACTGGATCAATTAAAGAACTATTTTTTTTTAACGATTAGGTAGATTTCGTGTATGGAAGTTTACTTTTGTGTATGAATTTTATAAGCCACCGTCAACTTCAATGCCCTCGGAAACACGTTATGTATAAAAATTTCAGAGCAGTATTATGTGTAGGCATGTGTGCTTTATTTTATTAAAAGGTTATAAAATCTTACAGAAATAGTCCGCTTCATTGAAGATTCTTTATTCCTTCCGTCCTGACTTTTGTAACGACAATAGTTGTCATGATATTTCATTCATTCATTTCAGTTTTCAGGCATTGTCAGGTAGTGGTGTATTTACATATTTATTGATAAATAATATATTTACATATTTATTAATGAATAATATTTAAGTGGCTAAGACTATCAACCTTCCCCTTGCGCAAATACTATTTGAAATTTGATACTAAGCCGCCCTCAGTAAGATTTGAATAAGATACGCACAACTTTTTTTTTATAGCCTAAACGAAATAATAGGTATGCATAATAAATATGTTCTCAAGTTTGAATAACATTTAGAATTAATGATGATACGACAGAAGAGGTTAGGTAAGATGTAGTGAAATGAAGAATGCAAATTGAATGGGTGGAAAACTAGTACTTACTTAGTAAGGCTCGAATTTGAATATAATATGTAGATAACAAACTTTGGAACATCAGCTACTTCTCCAATCTTATATCGCTTTGAGATTTTAAAGTTGTGTAAGTTTAATATCATGCACTAAAAATGATTTCACTGGATATGTACTGATCGGATTTTGTATGTTTATTGAGTCATTTCAAATCAACTACTCTTGCGTTCAATAAATATGAGTCAAAACATATATCATGATGTCACAATTTTTATGGAACTCCATAAAAAATTAGCAAAGTTAATTTAAATTCATATTACGTTACTTCAACACAGTAAGAAAAATTTTAAATATGTAGGTTTGGTTTTTTATTTGCAAACTATTTAGTTATGTTTTTATCAAATTAAGTCATATAAATTAGATGAACTTCTTGGTTTTGCTCATTTCCATCTAAAAAAAAAAGAGATCAAGATTAGTAAAGTCAGCGTGTGGTTTCTATTTTATTTTGGAGACACTATGTTGTAATCAGAAATATATTTGACAATTAACAGCTGTCACACTATACTGAAAATTTTAAAAACAGCAGCGACAGATCCTCCTATATACATTGTTGTACATATGTATATGCTATTTTTCCAAATGACAAACGATTCTTGAACTCAAGACCCACTTGTAATTCAAAACAAATGCACATACTTAATGTGATTTTAGAAATAAAATTTGGTTGTATACACAAATCTGATAGCTGATTATGCAAGATGTTGCAAATATTTCAATTGAAAAAGCAGTTGATAAAGGTAATGACAGCCTATCAAAGCAGTGGAAACAATAAATTTTCTTCTCTTCCACGACAAGATGCAGTGGGACGCTATCTGTACTATCTCTGGTAGCGAATTCAAAGAAAATGTTATTTACAGTAGAGTTTGTATCATTCAAAGCAATTTTTAGAAAAAATAAACTTATGTAAAACTAATTTCAGATTATATTTTATTTGCTCAAAACATATTTAAAATAATTTCCTTTCGACTATTAATGCTATTTCAATTTCTTCACTCTATTTTCATGCAGGAAAACTATTTCAAAAAACTTGTTTCCTAAGTAATGTGAATGTCTCGTACGATGTGAACTAGAGAGAAGTTTTACTACATCTTCCTGTTGAATAGACCTACGAGGATGCGTAGGTATAGATTGGGCTTTTAGTTTCAATCATTCGTATATAATCTTGTCGCTTTTTGAAAAAATAGAAATTAGCCGAAATTGGCCGATATTTTTTTAAAATGACGTGTTTTCAGTCCGCAAGACAACAAATTTAGGTTTGAGAAAATCTTTCAGAATAGGTTTTGAGCTAATAACTCTTTAACTGCTGCAGATACCACATAGGGTACACATGGTCCAATTAAAGAGGAGAGTCTACAGTTTATAGTTTTTATTCAAAAATGTTATGTTAATGACCGTTTTGCAAAAAAATATAGAGGTCAAAATAAAACAAAAAAGTAAAAATATCCGTAGTATTTTGTTTAGACCACCGTGACTCCTAAGAGGAGCGGGGTCGGGGCTGGCTGAGCAGTCGTTGGAAAGAACATAAAGATCTGCATACAATGAGCTCTTAACTGTGACCGTATACCTAGTACTTGTTAAAATATAAGGTGTTTTGTGAAAAGCTAGCTTTTTTTCTTCTCTCCTAAACGGTTGATATTCCCCCCCCCCCCCCCCCCCCCACTGTCATACAATTTTTTGTTTGCCTAGGTGAGTACTATCACCTCCTGATCTATTGACCGCCTAAGGAGAAACACCCTGTATATATGTATGACTTTTCAAAAGGAATAAAGCAACTAATAGAGAATCAGTAAACATATGGTGTGTACCTACTGAACTTAATTACAGTCCAAAAAGTGTGAGCTAAAACTTTATATTTGTTTTCTAATTTTTTATTTATTATTGTTTGTTTTGTTTTGTAAAAAATGTAGATTCAGTTTAAAAACAGTCAAAATGGGAAAATATTCGATTTTACATGTATAAATGTATTTGCGTACTATAGGAAACAATCACCTAAAATTTTGGGTACAGTGATAAAATTAATATTTCAGGTGGAATTTCATAAGTGGACTAAATCGCGTAACACGTTCATTTAATTTGCATAGAGAAAATGCAATTTTTCACGTAAATATATGTAGTAGCAAGACGTTCAGTCCCGAGATCATTTGATAGTGTTGATCACAGCACATTGATCCATAAATGGGAGGCTCTCTTCGGGTTTTCATCATCTGGATCTCGTCTTCTGAGAATTTATTAATTACATTAGATCAATCAATCAACAAGTGAAAATTGGTAAAAAAATTTCTAGGTGCTCACCATTTGGATTGGGTGTGCCGCGTATGACTATATTCTTGGCTCATTACTTTTCAGTGTGTTCACTAATGATATGGTGGGTGCCATTTGTGATGTTCGACTGCATCTTTATGTAGATTATGTGCAACTTTACCTAGAGAGATCTATTGGATTACTTGAAAACTGCGTAGAACGAATTAATTGTGATCTAATGCTTATTTCTTAGTAGTCTGTACAAAAGGGCCTAGTTCTAAGTCCTGAGAAGTCCCAATGTTTGTCATACTCTCGTGGCTCTCTTGATTTTAATGGTATCCCTCAGGTTAACCTTGATGACAGCGTATTATGTACCCTTTGTCTTTACGAAAGCTTGGAATAGTTTTAAATTTTAATATGAACTGTTATAATTATTCTAAGGAGGCTATATAGGACGGCTGGACTGGCTCTTCTCATTGCTCTCTGGCATATGGGCTGGACTTGGATAACCCTCTAGCCAGTATGACACGTGATGCGATGGTACCTGAGCTTCGTTTCGGGCGTCGTTTCTCTGTGAGCTTTCCTGTAAGGGAATCGTGGACTGAGGGAAGTGCTTATCGATCCTTCCCTGGTCCGGTCTAAAAATTTTCACCGACGGTTCTCCCACTAACGAGGAAGCTGGGGCGGGTGTCTACTTTCTTGAGCCTGATATTGGATGAAGTACTCACTTAGTAGACACACCACTGTCTTCGAGGCTGAAGTCGTCGCCATATCAATGGCAGCGAAGTTAGCTCTTGATACTCAAATCAGGAGAAGGACATTGCTATCCTTTCGGATAGTGAGGCAGCCTTGATGGCTATGAGTGGCCCTCGAATAATATCTAAGTTACTGGGGGATTCCAAGTCGTCTGTGAATAAGTTGTGTATCCACAACAAGGTGTCCCTTCTGTGGATTCCTGGTCACATGGGGATCATGGGGAATGAAAAGGCTGACCTTTTAGCTAGGGCTGGCTCTCATTCTGCGTTCCTCGGATTGGAACCCGCGGTAGGCGTTGCCAGCTCGAGTATTGGGTCTCTCATCAAAGCGGATGTTCATAGAAAACATCAGCAGAGATGGGCGAACCTGAGTACTTGCAGGTGTACAAAACTGTTCTTGATGGGCCGAGTGGGAATATCTCTGATTTTCTTATGGGGCTCGGAAGGAAACAATGTAGAACTGGATAACAAGCATGGGAGTTGTTGACAGCCCTGAGTGTCTCACTTGCCTGGAGGGAAAGCCCGAAACAACCGAACACTTTTTGTATGCGTGTCCGGCCTTCGCCCGGTGCAGGCTGGAAGCTTTAGGGTCTGCCCTTTTATCTGTGGTTGAGCTGAAAAATCTGCCTCACCAAGACCTGATGCGCTTCATTAAGAGGACAGGAAGGTTTTGGTGAATGGCCTTCTAGTAGGACAGCACAATCTTCCGCTATGGCTTCAGTGCTCCTGTCCCCTGCCATTAAAATAAAAAAAAACAAATAAGGAGGCTATAGCTTTAAACAAGCATTCTGCAATCGCAAATGCAATAGAAATAAATTTCTTCCTTTTTTCACATGGCTCTCTAATTTTTCCGCGAACAGTGTTTGTAAACGAAGAATATACCTTTAATGATTACTTAAGATTTATCTGTTATGAACATAAATTCCCATTTAGATCGAATCGCTACTTTTAGGCGTTAAGGCCAGGTGTGGTGCAGTATTCCAGTCGGACTGGACCAGTCCAGTAGTTTATACGCACTTTTACTCTGTTGTTCGTTTGTATATTCTGGTAGATTTCCTTTGCTATCTGATTGAAGAAAAGGAAAAGTTCTATCTGCAATGAATCAAAGAAAGTGAAAGTTACTAATTTCTGGTTAGTATACTGCAACTGCAAAACCTACATAAGGCAAAATAATCTTAATATCCTGGTAAAGAGGAAACTCTATGTTTACACTTACTTCTCATGAGTTTAATATACACTGAAGAGAGCTAGGAGAAAAGAGTGTAAAGAATGCCAGTAAACATCACAATTCGATTTTGAATCGAAAACGACTTGCAAAATTTATCTTCAAAATTCGAAATTACGACTCGATATGAAATTGCTTTTGTTGAACTTTTTTCAAAAGTTTGCACGTGAGAATGTGTTCGATAAAAAAAAATCGTTTTCAAATAGTGCAAGCGTATGAGAAGAAGTAAAACAAAAATGTAAAAAAAATTAATTTTATTAAAAAAATGCCTCAGGAAAAGAAATTTCACCAAAAGAGAAATAAATAGCAATTATGAACAAAATTTACGCAAAGCTAATTCGGTTGATATAATTGGGTTAACTTGGGTTACTTCCCGTATTTGAACGCTGGTATTTGCAGTTATATTCCTTACATGAAAATTGACACACTATATATATATATATATTTGGCAAGCCATCTTGTGCGTATTGGAATAGTGAATTTATAAAATACTGCTATTACATTTGTTGTTTACGAAAAATTTTCATGAAATGCATTTAAAATAAACAATGAAATTTGAGGATTTTTTTATTGCAGTAACCACTTGAAGCGCTCGAATAGATTTTTTCGTTTTCTTTCCAAGCCCAGGAAACTCCTTAGTGCCTTCACATATAAAAATTAATTTGAAAGACTATACATCATGGAAATAAATATTCTTCGCAGAGCTAAGGAAAAGACCTCATGAACATGTTTATTTGTAATGGTTGTATTTATCCAAAAGAATTCTGATTTTAATACTGAATTTTAGAAAGTGTTTATATCTATGTATCAGCATCTATAATATAAATTTTAAAATGAATGGACTAGCTTACAGCGACAATCTCCGAAAATCTTATTTCTTTTCTAGTACTTATGGTATATCTAAAAATTTTGAAGATGTATTCAAAATTCGCATATGTGTATATAATCTTATATTATCAAGTAAGTTAAGTTCTAAAAGGAAAGAGAAAATTTATAATCTCTGGACGTTGTCCAAGTTTGTATTCAAGATAAAGTTCTTATTCACAGGCAGATAACATATATGTGTAGTCAAAGATTTGCTAAAACAATCGATATTTAGAGATAATTTGATCCATTTGGTGGTCATGTTAAGGTTGTGCCCTTGAACGATATCGCTTGTTCGAAGTTCGCTATTTTCAAATGGCTTTTTTGTTTTGTTTTTTACTTATAATTACAATTACACCTTTTACATTGCATTTTATACAGAGATAATAACTTGTATGTCAACTTAATTTATTAAAAGACTAAAACAAAGGATCGGGCTGTACGTCAAAAATATATCTCCTTAAGTTCATAAAATATTTCTTATTGTTAAAGATGATTTTACAGCTGATTTTTTTACGTTTTTGATCGGGTTGATATGATTTTTGTACCAATCTCAAGAAAACTGACTTATGTGCAATTTTATTTATGTAGAACTCCTGAAGAAGGGCCGCCCCTGGACCCGAAACGTCGAGCAAATGAAATAAAAAAAATTATCTTCAAAACAAAAACGATCGGTGTTTTCCTGAAAAAATACATAAAAATCCGTCATCTCATTGTTAAAAATAATACTTTTGGTAATAATGTGTTTTAAATATGAAATGTTGAAGATATTTATCTGAATTCAACGGTTTACTAATGCCTTCGTATTCAGTATAATCAATTTTTAGAAATATACGCCAAGCCTATTGTCGTGAACTTTTCGCAACAGGAAGTTCATCCACATTAAAATTAAAAAAACAATGGGCGCTGTCATACGCGTTAGAAAATAAGAATTCTATTAATCCATCATTTATTCTATAGTGAATATATGTATTTACCGCAATCTAAAAGTGCCATCTACAATGATCACATGCGTTAGCTGAACCTATTAGTCATTTATTTAATCTGTCCACTAATACTAGTTAATACCAGTTACTCCGATTTTCAAGTCTGGCGGCCCTAAATGCGTTGTTAATTATCTCCCCATTTCCATATCGGGTAGCATAGCACTATATCACTGTAAAGCAACACGGTTTTTTGCCCGGTAGGTCAACAGTAACCAACTTATCCTTATTTACAGATACAGTTGCCTGTACCTTAGATTTAGGTAAGCAAGTTGATTGTCTTTATATTGACTTTTCAAAAGCATTCGATAAAATTAATTATGATCGTGCATTGATCAAAATGGAACAAGTGGACTTTTGTAATAGTACTATTGCGTGGTTCTCATCGTATCTCTCGAACAGAAAAGGATTCTAGTTTTCAACGGATCCAGTTCTGCATCCTACAAGCCAACGTCTGATCTTCCACAGGGTACCGTTCTTGGACCATATCTTTTCTTGATCTACGTAAATGACCTTCCTTCCCAATTTCCAACTGTGTAATCTATGCAGATGATGCTAAAATTTTCCGTGTAATCAATACTGCTGATGACTGCTTCCTCATGCAGGAAGAACTTGCGAATTAGTGTAATGTTAATCTGCTAAAACTTAATACTGATAAGTGCAAAGTGATGACGTAGTCTAGGATGCTGGAATCCACTCTTTTTGATTATACGATCAATAATAAATGTATCCCCAGAACTTTTGAGCACATAAATCTTGATATAATTCTTGACACCAAATTACTTTTCTCTTCTCATATTAATTTTATAACATCAAAGGCATTCCGTCTTGTGGGTTTCATCTTTCGTACTACGAAATCATTTAAGTGTATGTCATCTATTGTAACGTTATTTATGTCTTTGATGAGAAGTACTGTTGAATATGCCTGCCAAGTATGGAGCTCTCTCTATGCTACATACTCAGCTCAAATCGAATCTGTTCAAAGAAAATGTACAAGGCTTCTTATGTTTAAATTTAATAATGTTCCCCTCGAATATCATGATAGACTAAGTATTCTTAATCTACCGACCCTAGCTAATCGAAGATTTTTCTGGATGGTGTCCTTCTCTTCAAAGTTTTAAATGGTGATATCTGCTGTCCTTGCCTTCTGTCCAAAATTGATTTTCACGTACGTGCGCGTCAATCTAGACTGCAAGTCCTATTCAATTTACCCTCTAGTTGAACTAATCTTAAAGCAAAATCGCCAATTTTTAGACTCTAAAAGGAATATAACCTATATCTTAACAATGTTGACATCTTTCGCTCCTACCTTCTGACAAAGACAAGTACTCTATGAGATCGGACTAATTAGTTGAGTTTTCTCTCTTTTTATATAAAAATAGCAAATACAATGGCAAAAACGAAATAAATCAGGTAAGACCTTCTTGGTGTTTTCACTTCTTTTTTACTTTTATTTTCATCTAGGGTATAATTTTCAACCAATTGTATTATTTCTCTTGTTTCAAAGTAGAGTGAGTTATAATTTATAATATAGCTTTACTTATACTCTTTCAATTAAGACAACGTAGGATATAATGTGTGCTAGATAATGCTTACAAAATTAGAAAATTTCAGGCATGCCCTGTAAATTTGTTTGTAACTACATAATCTACAGAAATTCGTGTCAATTCAACTCGGTTTGAGTATTATATGCCAAAAACACCTAAAATTGAAAGCCAATTGCGCACAATACAACGCATAAGCTTATCCAAAAAGTTAAAACAGAGCTCTTCGATTTCATTATTAGTTTGATTTTTAGGAATCCAAAATTATTTTATAGGCTTGTTACAACAAAAATATATCACGCCGAGTATAAGATTATAGTTATACGGTTATCTCTTTTGACCATATCGATAGCTGATTGATTGTTTTATGAGTTAAGTAATGCTTCTCGTTTATGTTGCTTATAACGATAGAACCAACTGAAAGAATTGTGATAAATTAACGTTTTCTTTGGGTTTTTAATAGCTCAGATCTTTGTTACTTTATGAGGCATCACTTATTTCTATAACAAGTTGAAAACGAAAATTTAACTTAAGTTATATTTTATAAGAATGGCTTTAACCACTCACTCTTAAATTTGGTATAATTTAATATATGGCTAGACAACTGCGTTGAAATTTTGCACATCACTTAAATAAATGGCCGAGCTATCATTGCCTAAGATGCCCGATAATAAATATAATCCATCCGCAAATGTCATCATAAATTTTGTTGTGTCGGAAATTTACATCAAGCTTGATGGATGTAATTATTTGAGAAAAAAAAAAGAAAAAACTATGACAACTTTAGTCAACAGCTATATAGCAATTTATGTAGGTTTTTAAAAGCTTGAATGTCTAAAATAATACTTACGATTTATGTTGACGGTAAGATTACTTAATAAAAATGAAGAGAGCTCCCTGCTGGGATTTTACAAGAGATACAGCCGAGCTGCGGTTATATCGTAAATCACGACTTTAATAGTTACGCCGAGACTTCTTGATTCTGCGATAGTCCGATGGGGCTTGCTGTTGTCTTAGTTTATTTACATTTATTTTATTTCAATTTTGCCGTATCGGTTTTGGAAATGCTTTCAAGAAATGTTTAACTTTGTTATTTTTTTTTTAAATATCTAAAACCGATGGATACTATTAAACGAGATATTCCAGTATGTTTTTATATTAGGAAGAAGTCATGATTAAGGATTTTGAAGAAATGGAGTGAATCTACTATTTTCGGGTGCGAGAAAGAGATTTAGCTAAATATCGAACAGAATTTCCAATATGTTGCATTTCACAAAGTCTCTTTTCTGCGCTTATTTGTATCACCCAAGAGATTAGGAACCTACGTTATTCGAACAGTAAAAACTGCTGGCAAAAAGAAACTTTTGTTAAACCCGGATAATGGCATTATTGACTTCTCTAGCAGCTTCCTTTCCATGAAATGCTAAATCTGCGAAGGACAAGGGGTTAGATATATATATATATATATATATATATATATATATATATATATATATATATATAAATTTTTCACAATAACTTCACCTAGGTTTACACAAAACACCCTGCCGAATGCTTTTGGTCGCTAGTGTTTAAGTTTTCTACTTTATTTTTGATAATGAAGAACTTCTACGGTTCATTATGTTGTTTTCGATTGTAATGCTCTGCTGAGTTGTTTATTTATAAAATATTTTAAAATATATAGATACGTTCACCAACGGAGATTTTTTATTTTTTTTTATTTTTCAAATATATTTTGCCTTTTTAAATCGTTTATGACCATGAAAGTTGACGGCTGTTATCGGGATAATTGGTGTGTTTTATTCCCCAAAATTGACCTCTTGATTTGGTTATTATTAGATACATATATGTAAAGAAGCAAGTAAAAGATATATACAAAAGTAACGTGACGTGGTTTACTTCAAATTGATAATTAATGCACTTAGTTATATATATATATATCAAAAATCTCAAAGTTTTATATATATCCTCAAAATCAAAAATCAAATTACATTTCTAAGAAAAAGTTTTCGAGTACTTGAGTACTTAACAGCTTAGTACTCAAGTACTCGAAAACTTTTTCTTAGAAATGTAATTTGATTTTTGATTTTGAGGGTATATATAAAACTTTGACATTTTTGATATATATATATATAACTAAGTGCATTAATTATCAATTTGAAGTAAACCACGTCACGTTACTTTTGTATATATCTTTTAATTGCTTCTTTACATACATATATGTATCTTATAATAACCAAATCAATCAATCAAAAACTGGTTTAAACTTACTACCGACATTACTATTCGCTTTTAGACTCGAAGACAAACTCAATCAATCCGTTTATTGTCTGTATGTACAAATGCAATAAACTGAGTGGTCACCTATTTTCTCTCCCCTCTCTGGCGCAACGTCGTCCTCTTGCAAGGTGAGAATTCTTGCGCGCAGGTGTATTATGACACATCGATCTACTTTTAATTGTTCTTCATGCGATTAAGTAATTAATGTAGCTCAATCTACTCATTATTGCATGGAATGTTTTTAAATAATTTCTTCATAGAAGTTACAGACATCACTTCGCACATCGCCAACGAGAGTGTCACAATACAAAAAATGTAGGTTTTGGGAAACAGCATTTTGTTATTTTTTTTTTGTATCAGAAAATCTCTTAAACTCACATTTAAAATTTACCGAGGATATTTTGCGCCATCTCTCGGCAAGAAATTGCAGAATCACGTTTTTTTTTAGCAAGTAAAGTTACTGTCGAATTTTTGGCACACTTATGTCAGTTTCGTTTTTTTTTATGTTGTGACATTACCGTTGCCCATGTCCGACATAGTTATTAATGTAGGTCAGTTATGAGTGGGTACCTACCCTGATTTTAAATAATTTCTTTATAGAAATTGGGGTTATAACAATGCCAAAATTTAGTATGATATAAAAATCAATATAAAGTATATAATTTAAAGCTATGTATAATTTCACCTACACGTATCTCGGAATTATAAGTGCAAAAGAATGTTATTCGCTTTTAAACTACTTATCTGAATTAAATACTTTCAAGTATTATTTTATTTATTTAGTTATTTAAGTTTTTATTAATTTTATGAAAAGTAATAATGCAATTCAATGCAAAATTTCAAGTATTTCAAAGTACTAAGCAACCCTTAGTCATAAATTTAAAGTTATGCGCGAACCTTGAGGTGACAAACTGAGGTACAGGAAAAGTACTTACTTCTAGTTAAAATCTATGTAATATAGTGCTGCGCTATGTACAGCAGCTTCACGCAAAATTATGATTTTATTTTGATTAAAATCGGTGTCAGACGCGCACGTGTGATAAATTGGAAAACTGTGTGCATATTGCTGTGTTGTTGTGTTCAATACGTCGAAATTTATACCAGAGAAAGAGCATTTGCGGACAGCACTAATTTTTTTGTTTTTATTTGAAGAAAACTCCTGCTGAATCATACCGATTACTTTAAGAAACTTATGGTAAATATTCTCCATCGCAAGATATGTGTGAACGATGGTTTCGGTGTTTCAAAAGTGGTTACTTCGAAGTTGCAGACAATAACGTGGAAAACCGTTAAAAAAAATAGAAAGATGTGGGACGACAGCTGTTAAAACCTGGGGAAACGGTTAATACTAAACGTTACCAACCCAACAACAAATGACTGATTGGAACCGTTGACTGCTTGAAAAAAGGCCAGAATATCGAAAGAGGCAAAACAAAGTCATTTTTCTTTATGACAATGCTCACATCACATACTGCAAAACCGTTTGGCGATGCGTTGGAAGCACTCAGCTTGGAAGTTTCACCATATATGGCTTTGAATAAATCTTTTTTATCATTCTTCCGAATTTAACTTGTTTTTTTTAGGAAAAAGAAAAATTTCGCATTTCATACTTGTGCGTATATCTGAGATATTACTTAGTAAAAAATGTGTCTAAAAGTCACAAACTTATGCTTTGTTGGAATTATGTGTATAAATTGAGCTGGACTATATGAAGCTAAAGTCAATTTATAGAAACCAATGTTGACATCCAACGAGAATTCGCGTGCAGTGCGTTTGTTTGTATTGATCAGTAATTTTACTTATGGTGGTCTTGTAGCGAAATAAATATGGATTAAATTTACATAGAGTGATTTTCATCATATTTGGAAATTTGGCATATTCAGATTAGTAAGAACTTTGAAAATTTGTAGCAGCGACCTAGGGATGTAAAATGCAGCGACCCACTACTCTCAGTTTCTTCATCTTTATAATAAAATCTAAAAAAACACTTCTTCTTTCAGCTCCATATTCCTAATTAATAATATTGTTTTTTTTTGTTAAGCTGTCAGTTGTGATAATATTTATTTATTTATCAAGAAACCATTTTGTCTAAGCAATTAATAAATTCACTGAAAAATAATATTGGATACACATAGTTTATTAGTCCGTTTGAATATTCTAGAATTTTTGAAAGTTGTAGTTCTGTACTACATTCCCAATGTTTGGTTCTAAAATTATGAGAAATGCACTATTACTAACTTGTTTCTGCAGATAAAAACTTAAGCTACTGGTCATATCGTGTGAGCGACATGAGGAAAGTGAAATATTGAAAGCTTATCGGATATTTTGCATACATATGTATACATTATCAGCTTATTTTAAAGAATATGGAACTATTGTGGAAAATAATGGAATAATATTGTGACCCAATGCTTTCATTATTTGGATACTTATTGTTTTTAATAAAACCAAATTTAGAGTATCCTCTTCAAACTCCACCTTTGCTACTGCACTATTCATTTCAAACTTTTGAAAATTTATTAGTATTATTTAATATATAAAAATAATAATTCAAACAAAACAGAACTCTAATTTTTGATGCATATTTGGTAATACCTATAAGATAACTATACATGTGCAGAGCTGCAAAAGTAAAACGCTTGTGAGTCCGTAACGCTATGATAAAATATGAAGTTGGAATACTTTCATCTGTACTGCATCTAAGTATTTAATTCATTTATATGAACCAGAAACTGCTTCCATGCAGTATCCACATTTTGCATTAAACAATTAATTGGGCTTCTTCTTGTAATTTCTCATTAAAAAAAAAATACCTGTAAAGATAACCACAAAGCAAAGGGATGAAATAATTCAGCGTAAAAGCCGACACATTTACACTAATTGAGTAAACTGTGTGCGCACAGGGTCGTGTTCATAGGGCGCAACCTACTGAATTTGTTTCGAAGCGCTCTTACAGTTGTTTTGATCTCCACTCAAATCAAATGCTACAAGAGTCATTACGCACGCGTAATTCATGACTGCGGCAATAATAAATCAACAGCGACGTAGAAGCAATCTCATGTTACGCAGAGCAAATGCCTTGGAGTTCTTTCTTCAGTTTAGTCCAGTTGGACTTTTTGGAGGTTAGGGAAATTTACGGGTAGTCTGTGTCAGCAGAGCCGATAAGTGTGACCTATAAATAAAATTAAAGGATAATTTTCAGGCAAACATAAAAAATATACAAACATCACAGCGCTCCTTAATTAATCACAGAATTCTTGAGTAATTGCATTCTTATTCAGTGTGCAAAAACAGCTGACAGCTTGTGAGGAAATTATCATTGCATCCATCAATGGGTGCTCGGCAGATGAAGTTTTGTGCACATTGTAGACATGCTATCTTTAATTGGATGGTTGCTTTTGCTAAAATTGACTAGAATTAAAAAAAGTCTTCAATATGTACAAATGCAACACATTGTTTTATTATAAAAATTAAATGTCTGTTTATTTTTTATTTTACTGTTTCCAGAATATTTAAAATTTAATTAACCAAAGCAAAAACTCATACTACATATATTATAAAACTAACGTAGTGTTAAAAAGTTTACTTTCTTAATTTTAAGAATGTTGTGCTATTTCTATTTACTCTAGTAATTTATTACTATATTAACTACTTTTAGTTACTGCAAGAAAATCATTTTGTCGTCGCACTATGAAAGGGTTGTATTTATTTCAACAAATATAATAAACTTGGTATATACAAATTTTAATGCTTAATAAGTAAAAAAGCTGGAATTGGCCTATAAGACCAATTCTTATGATACTCTAGATGAATGCGGGTATAAAATTTCGTAGGGTCACCCATCTGCGCAATTTGGATATTTGAAGTTGTTTTTCGCATATATTTCTAGAACGGTTCGTCGGACATAAAAAATGATTATAACCAATTTTATACGATTTCATATTCTAAACAAGGTTTTAGTACAATAAAAATTTCTAGAATTGATCGTTTTCACAGTATACGTAAAAAACCTAAATTTTTATATAGGAAAATCAAGAAGGGCTTGCCCGATTTAATACATTTTTGATTTTTTTTTTTTGTTACTATAAAAACACCATGTACCAAATTTCAGCTCTCTATGTCGATGCGTTCTCAGGCATTGTCCAAATATATAGTTGAATACGAAATTTTTGTATGACAACCCCACGAAGGAGTTACCCGATTTGTCCCATTTTGTACGTGTACAAAATAGAAATGATATTTCAATTAATTTATTTATTTTATTCAAAACAATCAATCAATAATTTGTTAATTGCAGTCCAATTTATCCTGGTTTTTCGAAATCAAACCGAACAGCACTCAGTAGAAAAGAAAATCATGCTTTTGGCATTATCTACCGGAAAATTCAGCAATGTTAACCAAACCATATGTATGTATATCGTAGATCCTCATTAATTAGTCTTAAATATTTCTTGATGGTATATTAGTAGACCGATAAATGTTTGCTCTATAATTAAGTTTGTTTTATATATTACTGACATATGTATGACCTTAAGAAGGTACGATATGTTTACGTCTTTTAAAAGGCGTTTATCTCTTTTCTCTTTTCTCATTCAATTCAGTAAAGAAGGAATTGAAACATTCAAGAACAGTTGGATTGGCTATAAGATGTCTTTTGCAAAACATTATAAACTAGAAAAAAATATAATAATGTTGTCAG
This sequence comes from Dioctria linearis, assembly GCA_963930735.1. NCBI lineage: Eukaryota > Metazoa > Arthropoda > Insecta > Diptera > Asilidae > Dioctria > Dioctria linearis. Next base: position 208,970,706 of record OZ005740.1, read on the forward strand.
CTGAGTTGTTATGTTTAATGTTGCTTACTTCGGAAATTTCGACTTATTACTTGAAAATTCTCAGTTCGAGATAGTCTTCCATTTTTGCTCCAAAGATGCTTTTATATTCTCTTGTAATAATTTTGAAAGAAATTATTCTTTGCAAATTTGCACGAAAGTTTTGGAGAAGATCAATTTGATCTGGAAATCTTGATTAGTTTTTGTGAAAAAATCCTCGCGCAATCTCGTTGCTTGGCCATCCTAAACCAGTTATAGAGTTTTGCAATTTCTGATTAAACGTGGTACGTATGAAATTACCTTAGGAAATTGTGCGAAGCACGTGTTCTTATATAAGCTTCAAATTGGCAAATGAATCTTTCTTTCTACGATAATGTCTTTTAATGCATAGGCTTCTGGCCAACAACGAATAAATCTATTAATAATAGCAAAAATGTATGAGAAGCCTTTTGATCTACTACATACTATCAAACAACAATTTCTAAATGAATGTCCTCGAATCTGCCAGTAGAAATTTTAAATGTTCCAATTTTCAACTTGGTTTGTCTATGAATTTTTGATTGTGAACGTAATTGCCAGGGTTTTTACCCGTTTTTGTTTATACTTGCCCAAAAATATTTGCTTGAAATACATTTTTGAGTTGCATGGTTTTAAGTAATAATCTATGTAAAATGTAGAAAATTGTAGTCCGAAGCCTTTTAGAGACATATGAATGAGTTTCCCCGTTGAAATTTCACATGCCAAACGTTGTGTTGGTTAAATGGATTTCTATTTCAACCAATTTGTATATACGTTTGTTGAAAATTTGTTGATATTTTAAGAGTGATTTTAGTTCAGTGTCACCTTTTTACGTATTGGCGAGTTCCCGAGGGTCAATTTTGGCATTGTTATTAATTGTTTCACATTCTTCAAAATCTTCCATATATATGAAACTGAAAGTACTTATGATGCAACGTTAATTTACATTTTATATGCCGTATATTAAATGTGAACTACAAAGTGTAACTAGTCATTTAGACTGTTAGTCCTGTTTGCTTAAACTTGTTTCCATTTTTTCTTTTTTCAAAAAGCAGTTATCTGTTTATGATTCGCTTATAGGATGAATTTTCGACCTTCTATGAAAGGCCTAAAATGTCTACTGATATGTAAACTGCTAAAACTTCGCTGTCAAAAGCTAAATTTTTAGTTTCTACTTTCGATAAATCGTCGTTAATATAAATAAAAACGAATTCCAAGCTTCTAGTTATTTTGTTCATGAAGTCTTGTTGCGCGGCATTCCATAAACTAAAGGCATTCTAAGTAGTTCTAATCGGTGTCTTATGAATATTCTCTAAATTCATCAGGAAGCCCTAACAAATATTTTATGAAAAGTATTGCGATTGTATAGGTTGGGATGGGACAGAATTACTTTTAGGAATTGTGATTTTATTAAGTTACCTAGGTGCAAATCATGTACATTACTCGATACCGAACAAAAGTTATCGTTGGGGTATCGTTCTTGCTTGATGTAACCTTATGTTGAATAAGTCTGATCGAATCCTTGATATTGAGCTATGCTTGGTCGAGTGACTGTGTGTAGTTTTCTAAGTTTTTGCGTAATATATAAATACATGGAAATCATATGTAACTTCTCAAACTGTTAAATCTTTCATTATATCATATATTTAATGGTGTAGGGAGGTGTGTTATAAATATTGGGCGGAATTGAGAGTCATGTGTGAAACAAGAGCCACTGTACCCTCTTCCTGTAATAACTCAATGCTGCCGCTACTCTAATTATTTTAGGAATACCCACACGTCATTAACTGGCAGAAGTGTATTTTCCATTACGATTCTTTGGATAACCTAAATCTTCAATAAAACTAAATTCGTGCCCTTTTTTAATTTGCACTATCACGAAAAGCTAACTTGTATACTACTAAATCTTTTAAAATTCTTCTCTGAAACATTCATTTAGAATATTACGATGTGAATTGGAATTCTACACTAAATAAAAATTTATTTTTATAAATTTATCAAAAACAAAACATATTGTTTGTACCTATACATATACACCGGTTTCACGACAATAAAAATGACGTCGTTTCACGCGAAGCAACATACCTATGTTATCGAGCTAACGATATCGTTTTTATATTTCGATCGGACGATTTTCAAGTACCGAGTTGATTTGGCTCCTCTTATGACCATACACGGAAGCTAATCTGTAGTTTTTTTCTTGGATGCCATATATAATACTGAAACATATGATGATGAATGCTCCTCATACTTCATATAGACCTAGCTGCAGCATAGGATTGAATTTTAATTTTACTATTCTAACCCTTGGCCAGTCGAATTTTTTGTTCTAGTAAAAGGATTCTCCTCTTTTATGATAATATGATGTCTTATCTGGTGCTTTACTGGTATATATACATCATATTTAAAAGGTTATGTAAGTGAAGGACAATTTTGTAATAAAATTTCAATTCTTTTTTCATTCTACGTTCGATTTCATAAGCATTTTTTTTGCATTGGGTCCTGCAAAGGCTAGTTACATCACTTAATCCTACGTAATTCGCACTCCTCGGAAATTTCTTTAAGTGTCGGTTTGAAAAGAAATTATTGGAAAGAAAATTTTTAAAACGTTATCTTTAATTTGTGCCACAAATTAAGGCCGAGCCCAGGAAATTATGGTGTTTGAATGAAATGCAATCAAGCTTTATGTGAAAACACCAGCAGTAAGACAAGGCCAGAAGTGTATAATGTCTATTTTATGTGGTTTTACTATACTTACGGGATCAAGAATTTATATTATATTTATACATATTATATAAAAGAACTCCGGCGATATCTGGATGCTAATGAAATTTTCATGCTGAAATGGAAAGAGAAAGCTATACAGTGCGGTTTACGGTTGATGGTTCAAACTTCAGGAAGGAGCTGAGGACGTTGACGTATGAAAGAGCAAAATGGGTGTTTTAGGAACCTTTTAGGAGTCTTTTAGGAGGGAGAGTGTGTTTATGATTTTGGTATATTTCCTCTTAGCATCCTGTAACACTCTTAATTCCCATAAAGGAATGATGGGAAATTATGACTAGCTGACCAAGCTTGCCAAGAAATACTTTATTTCACTCTTAGTTTTTTTAAACTTAACCCCGTTTTCCGCCAAACCGTTGTGATATTTTAAAGCACTGGTGACCGTCGAACTGCGTTTCCTGCTTGATGTTCCAAGTGGCGATACAGCACCACAGAATGTGTGAAAAGTAGCTATTTAGCTTGCCACTCATTATTTAAAGTAAATTGTAAATAGGTTCATCTCATACGACGTAACAATATCCATACAAATATATGTATTCTTTTATCACTATACCTTCTAGAGAGGCCTTCATTTGTAAGGAATAAAGATGTCTTACGTCAGAAATGCGTTGAAGAAGTATCTATATGCAGTTTTATAATATTTGGTCCCACCGATCCAACGAAAACTGAATATTTATCAGTGTTAGCAACAAAACAATGAATTTTTTATGCCACTGAAAATTATATTAAAAGTTTCCCCGAAACCAATTGTATATTTCTAAGCTTTCTTAACCCTCGAAAATTATTTTTGATACTTATATCTGTCGAGAAGTCCATTTGCTCCGTTAATAGTTGAATTGATCAAGGTAAAATAACAAGAAATTTTCGATATTTAGTGACATGGTTATAGATTACACGGTTAGTAGCCGCTAGCACTATTTTTCTGTGTATTCCATAGTTTCCCTAACCATTATTATTATTATTATTATTATTCCGGGGGATGCAGACAGGACTCCCGTCTCTCATCCTGCCACCGCGACCTAGGAGATCTTTTGTGACATTACCCCTAAACGCCCTAGGGCGCCCATTCGAACTTAAGGTCTTTAATGAAACCTATAATGTCCTTGGGGGCCATTTTAACAACATCCTCAGGCAGTGGAAATGCCTTTCCTAGATGTCTTAGCCTTATGCGGCATAGAGCTTCACAATCACACAGGATATGCTCAGCAGTTTCATCGTCTTCCATTCAGAATCGACAGGTCTCATCATCGACCTTACCCATCTTCTTGAGATGGTATCTAAGTGTGCAATGCTCAGTAAGTAGGCCCGTTATGAGCCTTAGTTCCTTTCTGCTGAGTGTGAGGAGTTCTTTTGTCCTCTGTTGCGAATACTTTATAAATTTTTTCGCTTGTCTCAGCCCCGGGGTGTTTTCCCAGTATTCCTTTTTAGTTCTGTCCTCCCAAAGCCTGATCTGAGCCAGGAGGTGACTCTTTGGGTGTCCAAAGACAGGCTCCGGGCCAATAAATGGAGATTTGGCTCCTTCCTTTGCAAGGCGGTCCGCAATCTCGTTCCCCTTAATGCCTTCATGTCCTGGTACCCATATTAGTGTCACCCTATTTGTCTCAGCCAGTTGCTTCAAGACAGTAAGACAGTCCCAAACCAGCTTAGACTCAAACGTAAACGAGTTTAACGCTTTAAGTGCTGCTTGGCTATCTGATATTATGTATATTTTTGCTCCACGCATATTCTTATGGATTATCTCGCTAGCGCAGAGTTCTATTGCGTGTATTTCTGCCTGAAAAATGGTTGGTGATGCCCCCAGTGCCTTTGCGAGATGGCACCTTGGCCCATATATGCCCACGCCTGCTTTACCTTCCATACCATACACGGAAGCTAATCTGTAGTTTTTTTCTTGGATGCCATATATAATACTGAAACATATGATGATGAATGCTCCTCATACTTCATATAGACCTAGCTGCAGCATAGGATTGAATTTTAATTTTACTATTCTAACCCTTGGCCAGTCGAATTTTTTGTTCTAGTAAAAGGATTCTCCTCTTTTATGATAATATGATGTCTTATCTGGTGCTTTACTGGTATATATACATCATATTTAAAAGGTTATGTAAGTGAAGGACAATTTTGTAATAAAATTTCAATTCTTTTTTCATTCTACGTTCGATTTCATAAGCATTTTTTTTGCATTGGGTCCTGCAAAGGCTAGTTACATCACTTAATCCTACGTAATTCGCACTCCTCGGAAATTTCTTTAAGTGTCGGTTTGAAAAGAAATTATTGGAAAGAAAATTTTTAAAACGTTATCTTTAATTTGTGCCACAAATTAAGGCCGAGCCCAGGAAATTATGGTGTTTGAATGAAATGCAATCAAGCTTTATGTGAAAACACCAGCAGTAAGACAAGGCCAGAAGTGTATAATGTCTATTTTATGTGGTTTTACTATACTTACGGGATCAAGAATTTATATTATATTTATACATATTATATAAAAGAACTCCGGCGATATCTGGATGCTAATGAAATTTTCATGCTGAAATGGAAAGAGAAAGCTATACAGTGCGGTTTACGGTTGATGGTTCAAACTTCAGGAAGGAGCTGAGGACGTTGACGTATGAAAGAGCAAAATGGGTGTTTTAGGAACCTTTTAGGAGTCTTTTAGGAGGGAGAGTGTGTTTATGATTTTGGTATATTTCCTCTTAGCATCCTGTAACACTCTTAATTCCCATAAAGGAATGATGGGAAATTATGACTAGCTGACCAAGCTTGCCAAGAAATACTTTATTTCACTCTTAGTTTTTTTAAACTTAACCCCGTTTTCCGCCAAACCGTTGTGATATTTTAAAGCACTGGTGACCGTCGAACTGCGTTTCCTGCTTGATGTTCCAAGTGGCGATACAGCACCACAGAATGTGTGAAAAGTAGCTATTTAGCTTGCCACTCATTATTTAAAGTAAATTGTAAATAGGTTCATCTCATACGACGTAACAATATCCATACAAATATATGTATTCTTTTATCACTATACCTTCTAGAGAGGCCTTCATTTGTAAGGAATAAAGATGTCTTACGTCAGAAATGCGTTGAAGAAGTATCTATATGCAGTTTTATAATATTTGGTCCCACCGATCCAACGAAAACTGAATATTTATCAGTGTTAGCAACAAAACAATGAATTTTTTATGCCACTGAAAATTATATTAAAAGTTTCCCCGAAACCAATTGTATATTTCTAAGCTTTCTTAACCCTCGAAAATTATTTTTGATACTTATATCTGTCGAGAAGTCCATTTGCTCCGTTAATAGTTGAATTGATCAAGGTAAAATAACAAGAAATTTTCGATATTTAGTGACATGGTTATAGATTACACGGTTAGTAGCCGCTAGCACTATTTTTCTGTGTATTCCATAGTTTCCCTAACCATTATTATTATTATTATTATTATTCCGGGGGATGCAGACAGGACTCCCGTCTCTCATCCTGCCACCGCGACCTAGGAGATCTTTTGTGACATTACCCCTAAACGCCCTAGGGCGCCCATTCGAACTTAAGGTCTTTAATGAAACCTATAATGTCCTTGGGGGCCATTTTAACAACATCCTCAGGCAGTGGAAATGCCTTTCCTAGATGTCTTAGCCTTATGCGGCATAGAGCTTCACAATCACACAGGATATGCTCAGCAGTTTCATCGTCTTCCATTCAGAATCGACAGGTCTCATCATCGACCTTACCCATCTTCTTGAGATGGTATCTAAGTGTGCAATGCTCAGTAAGTAGGCCCGTTATGAGCCTTAGTTCCTTTCTGCTGAGTGTGAGGAGTTCTTTTGTCCTCTGTTGCGAATACTTTATAAATTTTTTCGCTTGTCTCAGCCCCGGGGTGTTTTCCCAGTATTCCTTTTTAGTTCTGTCCTCCCAAAGCCTGATCTGAGCCAGGAGGTGACTCTTTGGGTGTCCAAAGACAGGCTCCGGGCCAATAAATGGAGATTTGGCTCCTTCCTTTGCAAGGCGGTCCGCAATCTCGTTCCCCTTAATGCCTTCATGTCCTGGTACCCATATTAGTGTCACCCTATTTGTCTCAGCCAGTTGCTTCAAGACAGTAAGACAGTCCCAAACCAGCTTAGACTCAAACGTAAACGAGTTTAACGCTTTAAGTGCTGCTTGGCTATCTGATATTATGTATATTTTTGCTCCACGCATATTCTTATGGATTATCTCGCTAGCGCAGAGTTCTATTGCGTGTATTTCTGCCTGAAAAATGGTTGGTGATGCCCCCAGTGCCTTTGCGAGATGGCACCTTGGCCCATATATGCCCACGCCTGCTTTACCTTCCATTTTGGACCCATCCGTGTACCATTTAAGAGATCCTTTTTCAAAGGGTAGGTCCCCAGTGTGCCACTGTTGACGGTCCCCCAAGATCCCTTAAATGGCGTTTCAAAGTTATGGCGTTTTTGCATAACTATACCCCATATTTTAACAAAAGATTAACTTGAAATAATTATTGTTTCTCTCATTAGAAATGTTTCAAATATAATATATTATTTGGTGGGGGAAAACATTCTATTAAAATTTGCATAAATAGCGAAAATTTAAATTCCGCGTTCAAAATGTATGTTCTGCAGCTTAGGCTATATGTTTGCAGGCAAAATAAGCTAATATCTACACGAAATAATCTTGAGCAACCGAATTACTTTGTGCAATATACTTTAACAAAATGCGTAAGCAATAAATTTAATTAGGAAGAAAAGGTTCAGCGGGAATAAAGTAATGAAATCCAATGCAAATGGCTGCATTCCAATTTTTCATCTTTTACACAAATTTCCCTATAGCTACTTCTTAATTCCAGTGCCCGATCATATCATGAATTAGCTAAATTATGCCTTGAAGACTGTCAAAAAATAGCTCTGACACTCAAAAAATAGCTTACTTGTGAGATGTTGAAAGTCAGAGAGCTTAAATAAGCGCAGAGAATATTTAACTTGACTTATAATATAAGTAATTGATGTCTTTCTTATTTTCAATTCTAATTTTAATTTTTTTTAATATCTATCCGTAAAATTTTGAGAAATTTTTGAACAAATTAAGGGTAAACAAGTGTTTGAAGTACCTTTGATAAAGTGGCACAATTAGATGCGTATTGAGTAATTTTCTGCCGAATGTAGGAATTCATTCCAAAGGAGCAAGGGAACATTCAGTGCACAATGTTTGATGAACTATTAAACAATTATAAATAATATATTATTATAGATGGAAATAATCATAAAGTATAGTGAATTGTAGACATAATGACTGATATTTTGCACAATTGGTGTCTAAAAATATCCCCTTAATATAGACACAAGTACCTCCATTAGTGGTACGTTTCCCTCAAATTAAGTTTCCCTAAAATAATTCATTTTTTTATTAAGTAATAGGTGAATGGAAAAAAATATAACATAACATACGATTATACTAGTGATGAATTGTTGCACAAATTGTACTTACTCTTCACTTTAAGGTTCCACGATTATTGAATTCTTAAAAATTTTAAAATTATTAATTCGTGCACGTCTCAACCACGCAAAGGTCAGAATAAAACTCATCGGATTATAACAGGATAATGTATGGCTTGTATTTGGGTTGTTTTTACTAAAGTAAAGAGTTTTGTTTTTCCATAACATTGTGGAATTTCTAAATTTAACAAATGAGAGTATATTTCTAATCGATTTAGTTTTAAGATTTCAGAATTTATTGGTCACAAAATATTAAAATATTAGGAAAATAACACAGCTTAGGTAAAAGTAGAAACTTTTCATCTTCCTTTTAAAACAATTCCTTTAGACCATTTGAAAAGAAATTTACCCAGAATATGTTTTTCTATACGCTATTTGATTAAATTTAGGTAGCCGAAAAGTATATTGCCAATTTTTAACGGAATACTAGACTTATTTGACGGAAATTCTTTGCACTGAATATAGGGAATAGTACATTTTCTTTTGCAGTGTACGTATTTTGTCAGATTATCGCATTCACTTAATTGATTTACCTGTATCTTCTCCTTCACATACGCGTGTGTAGACGAAGTGTAAAAGCAAATTTTTAGTTGGTAAAAATGATGTTCAAGCTTTTGGAGAATGGCATTTTGCTCCGAGCATAGCTGCCAAATAATCTGCGTTTACTTTTTGATAACGACAATGTGAATGATCGAGGTGTGCCATCTAATTTATCTTTTTATTTTTATTTTTCGTCATGAGCTAGCAAAATGATATCTATGTAAGTACATAGTTTTTTGGCAAGAACTTAAAACGCATAACTCTCCATTAAGCTTTTCCTGTGTGAAGTTCACAGAATTGACTCTTCTGTGTGATGTTGAAAATTAGCTTACTGACATCCTCATTTCCATGAACCCATTAGATTGTTGGAGGTTTACTTAGCATCAAGTAATGATGACCTTATTACAATATACCAATGGCCAATCAATGACCTACCTGAAGTGCTGTTTAACGACTTTAATCTCTCGCTAGTGCTGCGTGTTAGAATCCTATTTTATTCTAAGTAAGAGTTTACGATGGATTTTGCTAATTCTGGCTACCAGCTAATAATTTCACGAGGTGCTTGTCAGAACACTTCCTCGTCTCAACTTCAATTGTGGAAATGCAATGTTTCCAAAAAAAAATTTCATGTACAGATTAAATTGGGTAGTCTGTGATAAAAGCTTGAAATACATTATTTTTGGAGCAAATGGCAAACATTTCCTTTAAGTGTCGTTTTGTTGCTTTTACAATTTTGAAAAAATCAAGAAGAATTGGTGTGCTCTGCAGTTAAGTACTTGAAATGGCTAACAACATCGCATTTTAATTTTGAAGTACTCATATTCTAATGCTAAGGGGTTTATTATGAATATTTCATAAGTATTTATTTACTTCCCTGTCCAAACATTGTGCCAAGTATGGACGAATGATTAACAATTATTACTAGTAAAACAACTGCTCTAGTCTGCCAAGTGGCGACTGATTTTTAACATAAGGCCTTCACAAGGTTGGTAGCTGGTTGGTGCTCAGTTATTTGAAGGTTCGAAATATCTGTGTCATACAGTTAGCAAACATTCACTTTGCTGTGCCCAAGGTGCAACGAATGCAAGGTCTGCTCAACTCAAGTGAACTGTGTCTTTTATAATTTCCTATTTTTTGTATTTTTACGGGAAGTTTGCGATTTTAGTGAATTTGCATATTTAATTCTAAAATAAACCATTCTTTGCAATTCTTAGGTAACTTTTTCGGTCAATGGGATTAAATATTTCAAAAATTTTATTTAATCAAAATTTTATCCCCATTAATATTTTGAAAAGTGTTTTCCAATAGTTTTATTTTTCCACAAAAGCATCCGAAAGTTTTGTCAGTCCATCTTTGAAAACTACTACTATACGTCCATTATTACAACTATTAGTTGTACTGGAATCAGTGATCCATATTTGACATCTTTAGTTTTTAATAATGTATGTATCTTGCCAAATTTTCAACTACATCTACATAGATAAAACCGTTTTTCTGCAGGGGTGGGAATAGTATTCTCCCTGAAATAAATTTTATATTACCAAACTAATTAAAATTAAAGAGGCAAGCTTATCTTCTTCAACGTTGCAGCTATTAAAAATGTTTGGTTTCGTCCTAAAGAAAAATGTACAATATTTACAGAAAAAGATTACCTAAAAAATAAGGTCTTAATCGATCTCAAAAGCAGGTGAATTGTCATGCAGACCAAATTTTTGGGTCGCATATGGTTACGTATCAGCGTGTAGGCGAAAACAAACATTTTCTCATTTAGATTATCCGTATTTTGGATCCATTATACCTATTTCAAGGTCTCTTTGGTTACTTGGACCCATATCTGAGACGATACTAACTACCTTATAATCTAGATTATAGAGTTTGGATATTATCTCATATATAACATTCTTTGCCATTTTACAGTCATAAGAATCAAATATGGGCTGATTCCATTTATGCAATAGCTGCCGGACCATAAAAGCCTGCACGTAATATTGATGGGTTCACTACTGTATCTTTGTCTTGTCATACTAGTATTCGGACCTAATTTTCATTTCATCAAAATAAAGAACGCAGCCTCTCCTTCTAATCTAAATCACAGTTCTCCATTAAATTAAGCATATTAGATAAAATTCTAATCTGTATGTATTTAAATTTTTTTCGCCATTTTCGAACTGTTGATGATGAATTTTAAACAAATCAAATACCTATAGGTCCTTGGGCCTGCCGAATGCAAACAACTTGCAGATGATATATCATCTTGTGACCACATAATTTACTTTGGAGGGTTATTAAGTTTTGAAATTTGGCCGTTCGTAAAAATCTTACTTAAGAATTTTCAAGTTCATCGTGAATTCCACATTATTTTTCAAGTTTTTTTTTTTTAATTTTAGCCTCTAATTCCATTATTTTAATTTGTTTCGCACATTTGTTGCCAACCCTAATCGTTCAAAAATTAATGACAAAAAAAAATAATAATTTTTGTTTTTCGTTTGTTTGGGTATCCTGCTTGTGCTCATCCACATTCTCTTCAATTTCCTGATTTACTCTGTTTAAATGTTTAATGTTAATTAATAAATAATTATTTTTGTATAAAGTAATGTAAGAAAATGATTTTCTAACTTACTCAAAATTTCCCAATGCTGTGGTAATCAGATCTTTCTAGTTATTTTTGGGGATCTTTCCTGCCTGGCACTACTCTTAATAGGAAATGTTAAACACTGCTTTGGAATAGCACTCACAAATTTCAAACTTCATTGTCATTCAGGAATTTGAAATTTTTTTTCCAATCTTACTTGTACATCCCAAATGCGACAGGAAAACATTTTACAATTTTTTTTGTCTTATATAGCTATAAAATAATATGTAATATTTACATTTGTATCTTGTCACACCACTTAATTGCACAAGAACTGATAATTAAAGCAATTTTATTGCAATCGTCAAAGCAAGTTTCCCAAATGGAAGTGATTTTCTTGTTGCTTTACCTGGTCCGGTCCGAATCTGGCTTCGAATTACGTAGTGCGATATAAACATCGAGAGATATGCACATTCGTACCTTGTATTTTTTGTATCATGGTTGAGCCTAAAAATATGTACTACATGAGTGTTGATATGCAATAAAATTTCTACCACTCCGAAAAAAGCTAGAAAAGGGTATACCGCTCTTAAATAATAGGTGCATTTCCTGCATTTGAATCTGGTACAAAATACTCTGCAAAAGATGTTTGAATTCGTTAACTATATAATACAAGACTACCAGACTGCTACTTCATTTACTCGTCACCATATTGTAAATTGCGGGTATCAGTTCATAGTGGCCAATGACTGTCGATGAATAAATGAGCACATACTTAGTAGCAGTTACAATTCCACATCATTCCGACAATCGACAGCGTATACCAAACAAACATGTGTACATATGTATATACCCTTATTCGCACTGACAAAAGTCGTTCAAAAATATTTGTCTTTGAATTGAATGAAAATAATTAATTTGGTATAAATGAGTCCCCTTTTCCACCAAATGTAAAATTAAGAAAAGTGAAAAAGCTAGAATCAGTCTAAGACCAATTATTATGATACCCTAGCTAGATGAATGCCCTTATAAAATTTCGTATTGCCACCCTTCTGTTGAAGTCGTTATTCGCATATATTTCTAGGACGGATTGTCGGTCAGAAAATATTATTATAACCAATTTATAGGATTTCGTATTCTGAAGAAGTTTTTAGTACAATAAAAATGTCTTGGACTAATCGTTTTCACAGTATATGTAAAAAACTAAAATTTTCATATGGCAACACCAAGAAGAAGTTGCCCGATTTATGACAACTTCAAGAGAAAAAATTGCAGAAAAACAAAATGGTGACTAATATTTTATGACGTCTTGAATAATTATTATCAATCTGTTCTAAACCAAATTTTCTAATTAATAAATAAAAAGTCAAAATGTTTGGTATTTTCTCAACATATTCATTTTTTATATGATACCGACTATGATAAAAAACTATAGCTAATTATTTATTATTAGCTGAAGCGTTATATAATTTAATCTTTGAAAAAATTAAAACATCTCAAGTAACTGATTCGAATTCTATATTAAATAAATTTCAATTATGTTTTTTCAGAAAGAATATATCTATTGCCTTAGAGCTGGATTCAAAAATTTTAAATTCAGGCGGATACATTTAAAAGAATATTGGTGTAGTATATGATATTAAACCCTCACCCGCTCAGTATTTAGCTTTAAATATTTGTTTTTGTTTTTTATAATAAATTGGCAATACTAATTCCAAATGATAATACATACTTACATAAAAACTGCACATCAACATGTTCATTCTGAAGCATGCAATGTTTTTCTCTTTCGAGTTTGTTTTTATGGATTTCTTCATATAATATACATTTAATTACAAGGGTAAATACTGAGTGTTTTACGCTAAGAAACGAACCGAGCGTGCGAGGATTAAAGGTAAACAGTCTTTCTTATATGTAGTAATATCTAATATGTTTGTAATTTGCGGTTAAAAAAAACACTTTTGGCAACACTTGCGAATGATATGTTAGGGTCATTCCATTCGAAATCGTCCAAAATTGTTAGATTTTTCATCACGGATTTTTTTTAAATTTAACATGTTTAAAGGTAAGGTTTTATGGGAGTGCTACTATGTCACTTACATTGTGACTTTAAAAATTGATATCTCCAAAAGGAAATCGAGCCCACAAAAATTGTTGGCACATGGAGGCTTATGACTCCAAAATAAAAATTAAAAAAAATGTTTTGCAGATCCTCTATTTCAATAGTAAGTAAAACAAGTTTTTTTGAACAAAAAAAAATACTGTTATTGCCAAAAAAAGATATTTTTTCGGTGTTGCAGTATATGAAGCGTTTAGCTTCATTTTGCATTTGAATCAGAACAGTCGGTCGCATTGCATTGGTAATGATTGCTTCCTTATTCAATTTCCTTTTCGTAATTTTTCTGTAAAACTCAAAAGAAAGAAGTTTCCGCCATTTTAATTTTACTGTAGATAGTTTACTGACTAGTCAGTACAAGAGACTAGTCAGAATAGGCTTACACGAGTTAGTGCCAGTGATAGTGCCAGCTCTTTTAATACGTGTAAATCCTAATAAGCCTTAGATCCGCAAGAACTACATTCAATAGTTCTCACAAACTTATAAATGATGCACAAAAATATTGGAAAATAGGGCTAAAATTCTCTCGTATCACTGCGAAAGCTTTGTATGGAAACTTACATAACAGACAGGCTATCATGGATGGATAAAAATGGGTGAGATTAACATTATAGTCTGCGCCACGAAAACGCATCTATCAAGGTCAGGGAAATTTCACTTTGGGGTTGTCACTTTACCAATTTAACTTGAGCAAAATTTTGGAATTTTTACATTTGAATAAATCTGCTTATTCTAATCAGTTGTATGCCGACATTCTTACTGTATATCTGGAAGTATGCTACAGATATTCTTGGTCTGGTTCCTGATTAAAATTTATCTTCTATTGTATGCCCAAACCGCTTGAAATTTTATTGATTAAAAATTTGTTTTTGAGAAAATCATGAAGATTTTAAGAAATTCTACAAATAATAGAAGGATTTAATAAATACAAAAATATATGTATGAACAATTTAATTTTTAAAATTAAAGCTTTCCAATAAAGCGATAGCATTTTAGTTTAGACACAAACCATTTAGGATATCTTAACTGTCTTCCATTACGCGTTTTAGTTGCGACATAAGCCAAAAACTATTTTGAAGTTCTTCATGTTGCCCCCATCAAAATAATTTATATTCCTTCTGGTTGTAAATTAGAATTAGAAATTACTTTAAGAAGTTCTGTGACGATTATATAATCTTTTTGTAAGGATAGAAGAAAAGAAAATATTATGAAGTCATAAATTTTTATTAAAATTACAAGAAAATTCAATAGTAATTCAAAAATTTTTTTTTTAATGGCAATGTCCCCTGAAAGCTCTTTTACACTTGGGAATATACGTACACAATGGTACAAACTTATAAATTTCTCTCTGGTGAGTTTGATAGCTCAGTTTTCGTGGCGCGGACTATAAACTTAGCTCTATGTAGATTCGGATCCACAGCATTGTGTGTATATAAAGAGTATTAACGTTTACGGTAGAAACTCAGATTTGATCCTTAGAATATATAGCAAACAGGAATGGTTGAATCGTGTAAAATTCGTGTACATGAGCGTAATTTGTCAAGAGCAAGAGACTATACATAGGAGTAAGTGAGATGCTGGAATGAGAAGTTGTCAAAGCTGTTGCATAATTGTCAAATGTGCTTTTGTTTTGTGAGCAGATTTAGTCAACTTAAAATTCTTTTGTGAAATTTAACAAGAGTACCGAATCAATTCTTGTCAAAACTTTATTTAGTGCAAAGTTTTATAGTGCCACTAGTGCCTATAAAAATCTTCATATCAATTAAAAAAACAGAAATGAAGAGTTTGGTCAGTGCTTGCAAATATAAATTGGATTATAAACTAGGGAAATCCTGTTTGAGGCAACTGTACTATCTAAATTATCTTTTTTGTTAATAGAAGCAGATATTTATATAAATTAATTATGTGAATTGTTTCAAAATAAAGTAGAAAAAGAACATTTTTTACCACAGATGCTCCGCACAAAAACTTTGCTTACTTTTTGCAAATTGACAAGTTGTTTAGAATAGGGATGGCGTGTAAATACATGTAAAAATGGACTACAACACAACCAGAAATTCATTACGCAAAATCTGGCTTATCACGATTCCTGTTTGCTCTATATTCTAAGACTTGATCTTGTTTGACATTAGACATTGGAGATAAAACAAAGAAGCGACAAAAAAGCATGCGTGTTTCTAACTCACCTACAAGACTGCAGCTAGGTAGAATGTCTGCAGTTGTTTGGTAAAAATGTAAAATCGCCTACAGCCACCAGAGTGATTTATGTTGGAGCAGGGATTTTACCATTTTTGAACTTGATTTTATGATTTCTAAGATCAGAATTGCTGGCAATGATCTTGTCGAACATTTTTCAGGTTTTTGTTCATAATTTACTGTTAGCGGTAATCACATGAGAAAATTATGATCACATAATGATTATTTAATATAAATAGTATTGTAACTTGGTGGTAAATGATGGTAATTATAATTGTAATTACCATTCATATCACAATGGCACTTTGATTGAGAAAGTGAAAAATGGTATGGAACATTTGTTTCATATTTCTCAGCGTCTTATCGTTCTTAATGCCGCTTGCACATTGAAAAACGAAAACAAACGAACTGTTTAGTTCCACACCGAAAATTCGTCTATACTTGCTTATATATAAAAAACGAACGAATAAAACTTGGGGTGGCTTTGTATCAAATTTAAATAAACGGAAATGAGGTTGCGTAAGACCGAAACGCATTTTTGTTTGAATGTGGAACATAGTATGGAACAAAAATATACCTACTTGATAGTTCGGAACGAAAATTTGTTTCTCCATATTTTTTTATTGTAACACAAATTAGTTTAGGACAAAATTTGTGTTTTTAGGTTCAATGTTTTCCTTTTCTTTCCTTTTCGTTTTTTGATGTGCAAACGGACTAATTATCAGTGGAACAGTTGCCTTATATGCAATTCATTCGAAAGTTCTCTCTGTTTTTCAAAGTTTCTTGACATTTCGTCCATATAACAGAAACTTTACGGTATTTTTGCTTTTATTATATTGTCGCCTCTCGTGATCGTCCCTCTCTTCAATGACATTTATTCGTGCGAATTCCGCTATAAAATATTATAAAATTATGAGCACTATATAATTTAATAAAATCTATAAAACCTCTGATACCTATGTGTAATTCCTACAAGACAATTTTTCCCAGAAGAATCTAAGACTAAAAAGTTCGCTCTTCGATTTTTCTTCTTAAGCCTCGTTTCCACTAATACAAATTTTCTCACCCGACAAATTTTGAAATAAGTTGGCAACATTTTGTATAAGTGGAAACGTTCAGACACATGTTGGCAACTAGTTCGATGTCGGCTGTAAAAACTCGCAGAATTTGTCCGGTGGAGTTTTTCATTTAAGTGGAAACGCTCATAAGTTGTGTTGTTTGGCAAACTACCCAGCGAACCAAATTTTTCGATTTCCTTTCGAAGTCGTTACATAATGTCGGAAAAGCTTCCGATTTCGGAATAGATTTCGGCACTAGTTCATTTCGAAAAATGTATGAAGCGGTTGACACGACTTAGTAAGGGAAATTAGTTACGACTTCGGTAAGAAAAGTCTGAATTAGTTATTTCTAAAAGCTTTTTTCCCCTTCAAAAGCTTTTATAACTCTGCCAGTGGTATGGTTGGATCTCATTTCTGGGTGCCGTTGTCACATTAATAGACGAAAACTAAGACGCTGAACTGAAAAACTCATTTTGCTAGCCTGCAACACCGATTATTTCCCATTAACCTTTTTCTTTTGTTATTCTTTAATATTTCCGATCTTTTAAAATAAATTTAGTTGGAAATATTCGATGTTGCAGGGTAGAAAAATGAGCTCTCACCTGTAAAAATCAAAGTAAGAATCATAGTGTATTTTATAAAAATATGTATACTTCAAAAGTATTTCAAAAATATGTTTACGGCTTATAATAACAGATAAAATCAGTTCAGTTAAAAAAATATTTATATTAACCTTAATGTTATTTTAATTGCAGTTACCAAAACATGTAAATAACAGGTGCACTGAGTACATTACAATCTTTACACAAAGTTGATTTCATTGACAGAAAATATGTCTCCTTCAGATGTTTCCTTAAGGTAATCAGAATCAGATGGCTCAGTCTTACTTTTTGTTTTTCCTGGACTATTAGATACTGCCGATTCCGACCGTCTTTTTAAGGATTTTGTAAAGCGATCCTTGGCACCGTTGAAATATTTCTTTATAAGGGTTTCTATAAAAAAAACATTGCTGTGGATCCAAGAATCTGAAAAATATATACATATATACGTCAGTGGCTGACTACTTAAAATGAAGAATTTTTCAATACCTTTAAGAACTTCCACGGTAATCGAGTCCTTAATGCTATGCTGTTGTTAGTGGCTGTCCAGGAGAGGTGCCTAGCAAATTTGTCACTTCCAAAAATTAGTTTCAAATTTGCATTAACAGCTTTTACAATGTCTTCGGAACCGTGTTGTGAAAATTTCTTCATTTTAAATTGTAATGTTCCATAAAAACCAATAATAATCAATTTTCAATATATTCTTACCAGCTGTTTTTGCATATCCTTCTTTCCCTTTATAGCAAAATATTTTTATTTAAGTTCTCTGGATGTTAACTGGACTTGTAATGCGAAAAGTAACAATAAAGAAAACAGTACGGTTTCAAATTTGAAATCACAATCAGCCATTCAAATATTAAATGCGCGTACACCTTTACTTTTCTAGATAAAATTAATTGTTTATATAAGGTTTATGTTACGGTTTACTTACGTTTTTTTTTTGTTTTACATATACTCCACTTTAGAATTTTAAAATTTATTTATTTAACTTAAAAACAAAAATTTGAGCATACTGAGCCGCACTAGAAGTAATCACAATTCGTAATGCTGTGCGCTTTACTTCCGTAAAATTTTTAACGTGCTTAACTGCACATTGTGCTATTACAAGACTGCAGCTAGGTAGAATGTCTGCAGTTGTTTGGTAAAAATGTAAAATCGCCTACAGCCACCAGAGTGATTTATGTTGGAGCAGGGATTTTACCATTTTTGAACTTGATTTTATGATTTCTAAGATCAGAATTGCTGGCAATGATCTTGTCGAACATTTTTCAGGTTTTTGTTCATAATTTACTGTTAGCGGTAATCACATGAGAAAATTATGATCACATAATGATTATTTAATATAAATAGTATTGTAACTTGGTGGTAAATGATGGTAATTATAATTGTAATTACCATTCATATCACAATGGCACTTTGATTGAGAAAGTGAAAAATGGTATGGAACATTTGTTTCATATTTCTCAGCGTCTTATCGTTCTTAATGCCGCTTGCACATTGAAAAACGAAAACAAACGAACTGTTTAGTTCCACACCGAAAATTCGTCTATACTTGCTTATATATAAAAAACGAACGAATAAAACTTGGGGTGGCTTTGTATCAAATTTAAATAAACGGAAATGAGGTTGCGTAAGACCGAAACGCATTTTTGTTTGAATGTGGAACATAGTATGGAACAAAAATATACCTACTTGATAGTTCGGAACGAAAATTTGTTTCTCCATATTTTTTTATTGTAACACAAATTAGTTTAGGACAAAATTTGTGTTTTTAGGTTCAATGTTTTCCTTTTCTTTCCTTTTCGTTTTTTGATGTGCAAACGGACTAATTATCAGTGGAACAGTTGCCTTATATGCAATTCATTCGAAAGTTCTCTCTGTTTTTCAAAGTTTCTTGACATTTCGTCCATATAACAGAAACTTTACGGTATTTTTGCTTTTATTATATTGTCGCCTCTCGTGATCGTCCCTCTCTTCAATGACATTTATTCGTGCGAATTCCGCTATAAAATATTATAAAATTATGAGCACTATATAATTTAATAAAATCTATAAAACCTCTGATACCTATGTGTAATTCCTACAAGACAATTTTTCCCAGAAGAATCTAAGACTAAAAAGTTCGCTCTTCGATTTTTCTTCTTAAGCCTCGTTTCCACTAATACAAATTTTCTCACCCGACAAATTTTGAAATAAGTTGGCAACATTTTGTATAAGTGGAAACGTTCAGACACATGTTGGCAACTAGTTCGATGTCGGCTGTAAAAACTCGCAGAATTTGTCCGGTGGAGTTTTTCATTTAAGTGGAAACGCTCATAAGTTGTGTTGTTTGGCAAACTACCCAGCGAACCAAATTTTTCGATTTCCTTTCGAAGTCGTTACATAATGTCGGAAAAGCTTCCGATTTCGGAATAGATTTCGGCACTAGTTCATTTCGAAAAATGTATGAAGCGGTTGACACGACTTAGTAAGGGAAATTAGTTACGACTTCGGTAAGAAAAGTCTGAATTAGTTATTTCTAAAAGCTTTTTTCCCCTTCAAAAGCTTTTATAACCCTGCCAGTGGTATGGTTGGATCTCATTTCTGGGTGCCGTTGTCACATTAATAGACGAAAACTAAGACGCTGAACTGAAAAACTCATTTTGCTAGCCTGCAACACCGATTATTTCCCATTAACCTTTTTCTTTTGTTATTCTTTAATATTTCCGATCTTTTAAAATAAATTTAGTTGGAAATATTCGATGTTGCAGGGTAGAAAAATGAGCTCTCACCTGTAAAAATCAAAGTAAGAATCATAGTGTATTTTATAAAAATATGTATACTTCAAAAGTATTTCAAAAATATGTTTACGGCTTATAATAACAGATAAAATCAGTTCAGTTAAAAAAATATTTATATTAACCTTAATGTTATTTTAATTGCAGTTACCAAAACATGTAAATAACAGGTGCACTGAGTACATTACAATCTTTACACAAAGTTGATTTCATTGACAGAAAATATGTCTCCTTCAGATGTTTCCTTAAGGTAATCAGAATCAGATGGCTCAGTCTTACTTTTTGTTTTTCCTGGACTATTAGATACTGCCGATTCCGACCGTCTTTTTAAGGATTTTGTAAAGCGATCCTTGGCACCGTTGAAATATTTCTTTATAAGGGTTTCTATAAAAAAAACATTGCTGTGGATCCAAGAATCTGAAAAATATATACATATATACGTCAGTGGCTGACTACTTAAAATGAAGAATTTTTCAATACCTTTAAGAACTTCCACGGTAATCGAGTCCTTAATGCTATGCTGTTGTTAGTGGCTGTCCAGGAGAGGTGCCTAGCAAATTTGTCACTTCCAAAAATTAGTTTCAAATTTGCATTAACAGCTTTTACAATGTCTTCGGAACCGTGTTGTGAAAATTTCTGAATCTTAATTTGTAATGTTCCATAAAAACCAATAATAATCAATTTTCAATATATTCTTACCAGCTGTTTTTGCATATCCTTCTTTCCCTTTATAGCAAAATATTTTTTATTTAAGTTCTCTGGATGTTAACTGGACTTGTAATGCGAAAAGTAACAATAAAGAAAACAGTACGGTTTCAAATTTGAAATCACAATCAGCCATTCAAATATTAAATGCGCGTACACCTTTACTTTTCTAGATAAAATTAATTGTTTATATAAGGTTTATGTTACGGTTTACTTACGTTTTTTTTTTGTTTTACATATACTCCACTTTAGAATTTTAAAATTTATTTATTTAACTTAAAAACAAAAATTTGAGCATACTGAGCCGCACTAGAAGTAATCACAATTCGTAATGCTGTGCGCTTTACTTCCGTAAAATTTTTAACGTGCTTAACTGCACATTGTGCTATTACGATATAGTTCCGGGAACCGTAAAAATGCATTAAATGTCGATTTCTTTACGAATTCGCGACGAAAGGTAGTATTATATTGAAATTGGAATTCGCATTTCCGAAATCTTCACGAATTCGTAGCGAAAGTTCGTATGCCATTGTTGCGTGAATGTTACGAATATTCGCACTTCCTACATCATCACGAACTCGCAAAGAACCATCGGAAGCGATGTTTTGTTTCTTTCTTCAGTTTTCCGAAAACTTTTAGATTTGTCTGAAGCAGTGCTGTCATTTGTACTCCGATCGGAGTATTTGTACTCCGAAAACTAATAGCGTACTCCGATACTACTCCTTTTATAAAAGTACTCCGCTTTTCATTTCTTCATACTTAAAACTCCTATGTTGTTAGCAAATAATCTAAAAGATGTTATTCACCTTCATTTAAAAGTTTAGGTACATTCGTAGTAAATTGTAGTAATAAAATCTGTTAACGAGTCGGGTTGAAAAGTTGGTTTGGTACTACGTTGTACTTGATGAAATATACCAAACAGCAGATAACAGCTAACACATCCATGTTCTATAATTTTTTTCAACGTTGGCGTTGGTGTGCAGCGACTAAAGTGTTATCTGATTTGTTTTAGCCTATTACACCTATCTAGTCATGCCATTATGATTCGTCCGTTAAACGCTGTGATTGATGTTTATGTAGTGAATAATGCACGCTCTCTACTTGAAGAACTCCAGAAAATTTTATTCTAGTCCACAAAACGTTTTTTTATTACTCTTTGCCTTTTCCTTTTGTATGTCCTATTTTCTTCATTTTCCTTCTTACAAAAGCCAACTCCAATTAACAGTAAATTTTTGACGGAAGCTTGGGGTTTTGTTTATGATTTGGCGAAGGTATTTAGTGATTTAATTTAACTATATCATTTGTTAACTTTAATTCAAGTGTTGTAAAAACGTTGATTTTTTGTAATAAAACAATATAAAATTTGTGAAATGCGACACAAAGGAGAAAACTTGAGAATAGTTCCCAATTTTCAAAATACGAAATTCAAGGAGCCTATACGTATCATCTCTGTGGAAAATGTTAGGGACGATGATTAAGATTGTCTTCTTTTGTTGAAAAACTAACGAAATATTTCGATTTGATTTTTTGTATAAGTTTTTTTTTTAATTTTGTTTTAAATATGATGTAGATGTAGACCCCCGTCGATTTAATATAACAGCAGTTTAGTTAGTTTGCATGATCTGATTGAGATAGGGTTTTTGACTTTTTGTGGACAATTCCACAGAAACAGTAGTATTTGATTAAAGAGTACAAATTTTGCAAAACACGAAATTCAAGGAACCTCCAGCTAACACCATATTTTGTAATTAATGCTCATAATGCTGTTAGTAAGAAGTTAAATTTTCAAGTTAGGATCCCATGGGTTGCGACACGAGATCATTTTTTTTAATGAACTGTTAATATTACTAACAACATTATTAATTTAAAAATAAAGCAAGGAAATATTAGGGGAATGCATTTGAAGATATTCAAGGGTAAAGGATATATTTATTATCCTTATTTTTTTCTTCTTCTAAAAGTCATATCTTTTTTATAATTTTCCATTAAGAATTGTACTTTCATTTTTAGAATAACCTAAAGGTTATGTCACTATGATAATCAGAACCAGAGTTATGATTTTTTTAAATATAACTCAGCACACTCACACACAGCATGCGGCGCATCACATAAATAAATAGTTGAATTCTTATCTTATAAATACTTAAAAATTGAGTTTGGCGATGGTCGGGTTAGCAAAGTGCGAATTTTTATCGATTTCCTGTGGAATGACCCTAATGAGTATCGACCATTATTTATAATGACCCCAAAGTTCTGTCAGATATATAGTTTACTAACTATTCCAGATTTTTCGGGGAAACAGAACTTAATACAGAACTGTGAAGTGCAGAGTAAAAATCTGATCAAAATCACTTTCGCTAATGGAGAAGTAAGTGTCAAGGCATCCAAAATGTATGTCCATATGTAAAGCACTATAGTCAATTCTTGGCAATATTGCAGACACAGTATTAAAGTTTCTAATGTAGTGGTTGTGGTACAAGCAATATGAATATGGCAAATCTATCCGAAGATCAAAGGCAATCTAGAACGATGCCTGGATATTCAACAAACATAAATAATATAGAAAACATAATTTCTAGTATAACCACAGATTTAGAGCACGACGACCAGATATGTCAAGAAACCAATCTTTGAAATTCTATGGAAGCTGTTTTGTCGCCAACAAAAACAAACGAAGCGTGTTCAAAAATGTTGCTCTGCAGCCTTATAAATAACAGGCGGTTTTGTAAAATATGTTTTAAAGTTATTGCAAACAAGTAAAGAAACTCGAATTGGTCTAAGACCCATTCTTACAATACCCTAGATGAATTTCGTATGATCACCCATCTGTGCAAGTTTGATTTTTGAACAGATTTAATTTTATAGGATTTCATATTCTGAAGAAGTTTTCAATACATGAAAACTGTATAGGATTGATCGTTTTCATAGTACATATCTATACGTAAAAATCCTAAATTTTTATATCGCAACTTCAGAAGGGTTACCCGATTTAGTCCATTTTTGAAATTATATTTGCTATTTTTATGAAAACACTATGTACAAAATTTCAGCTCCCTACATCGACGAGTTCTCAGACAATATCAAAATATACATAGTGAAAAACGAAATTTTTGCATAGCAACCCTATATGAAGGAGTTACCCATATGCAAAATTTCAACTCTCTAAGTACACGCGCTCTTGAGTTATCGTGAGGATGGACGGACGGACGGACATGCAAAAATCAAAATAATTTTTAATTTTATGCAAGGATGTCTGTCTAATTCATTTTGCTCTACCAAAATTATTTCTGTGCATTACTAATTCAAATATTGTAAGATTTGAAATGCAGAAAAACTAAAGCGACTGCAGTTGTCAATACAATTTTTCATGATGACTGTATTAAAATTCTTACAAATATTTTGAAAATTCAAAAGTTTTCAATAATTAAACTAGGATCGAATTCATGTATTTTATTAGCATACACCTGTATTGATTTGCTTTATGTAGGTATGCTTTTCTCGAGAATGTTCTTTTCCCAACAGAACCTTTTTACTTCATGTATGATCTGAATGAAAGCGATTAATTAATGAATTTTTTAAATCAAGAGCTGTCAACTAAACTTAAGAAATTCTTACTGCTGAAAAAAAAATCATGGGAAAATCTTAAAATAATAACCAGTTGTTTCTATATAAAAAAAATATAAATAATGTACCTAATAATAGGAGACATAGAAAGATTTATTTAAAAATCTAAATATGAATCATTTTAATGAAAATGAGTTTTATTCACATTAATATGATTTCTGGACATCCCAATCTAATTCAATTTCGATAGTCGTGAATGTACTCCGTTTTTTTCGAAAGTACTCCGTTTTGGCAGCAAATTGTACTACTCTTGAAATTTTCCAAACGACAGCACTGGTCTGAAGTTCGGCAATTTGTGTTTGCTGGGTAGGGATTCAACGTTGGCGTTGGTGTGCAGCGACTAAAGTGTTATCTGATTTGTTTTAGCCTATTACACCTATCTAGTCATGCCATTATGATTCGTCCGTTAAACGCTGTGATTGATGTTTATGTAGTGAATAATGCACGCTCTCTACTTGAAGAACTCCAGAAAATTTTATTCTAGTCCACAAAACGTTTTTTTATTACTCTTTGCCTTTTCCTTTTGTATGTCCTATTTTCTTCATTTTCCTTCTTACAAAAGCCAACTCCAATTAACAGTAAATTTTTGACGGAAGCTTGGGGTTTTGTTTATGATTTGGCGAAGGTATTTAGTGATTTAATTTAACTATATCATTTGTTAACTTTAATTCAAGTGTTGTAAAAACGTTGATTTTTTGTAATAAAACAATATAAAATTTGTGAAATGCGACACAAAGGAGAAAACTTGAGAATAGTTCCCAATTTTCAAAATACGAAATTCAAGGAGCCTATACGTATCATCTCTGTGGAAAATGTTAGGGACGATGATTAAGATTGTCTTCTTTTGTTGAAAAACTAACGAAATATTTCGATTTGATTTTTTGTATAAGTTTTTTTTTTAATTTTGTTTTAAATATGATGTAGATGTAGACCCCCGTCGATTTAATATAACAGCAGTTTAGTTAGTTTGCATGATCTGATTGAGATAGGGTTTTTGACTTTTTGTGGACAATTCCACAGAAACAGTAGTATTTGATTAAAGAGTACAAATTTTGCAAAACACGAAATTCAAGGAACCTCCAGCTAACACCATATTTTGTAATTAATGCTCATAATGCTGTTAGTAAGAAGTTAAATTTTCAAGTTAGGATCCCATGGGTTGCGACACGAGATCATTTTTTTTAATGAACTGTTAATATTACTAACAACATTATTAATTTAAAAATAAAGCAAGGAAATATTAGGGGAATGCATTTGAAGATATTCAAGGGTAAAGGATATATTTATTATCCTTATTTTTTTCTTCTTCTAAAAGTCATATCTTTTTTATAATTTTCCATTAAGAATTGTACTTTCATTTTTAGAATAACCTAAAGGTTATGTCACTATGATAATCAGAACCAGAGTTATGATTTTTTTAAATATAACTCAGCACACTCACACACAGCATGCGGCGCATCACATAAATAAATAGTTGAATTCTTATCTTATAAATACTTAAAAATTGAGTTTGGCGATGGTCGGGTTAGCAAAGTGCGAATTTTTATCGATTTCCTGTGGAATGACCCTAATGAGTATCGACCATTATTTATAATGACCCCAAAGTTCTGTCAGATATATAGTTTACTAACTATTCCAGATTTTTCGGGGAAACAGAACTTAATACAGAACTGTGAAGTGCAGAGTAAAAATCTGATCAAAATCACTTTCGCTAATGGAGAAGTAAGTGTCAAGGCATCCAAAATGTATGTCCATATGTAAAGCACTATAGTCAATTCTTGGCAATATTGCAGACACAGTATTAAAGTTTCTAATGTAGTGGTTGTGGTACAAGCAATATGAATATGGCAAATCTATCCGAAGATCAAAGGCAATCTAGAACGATGCCTGGATATTCAACAAACATAAATAATATAGAAAACATAATTTCTAGTATAACCACAGATTTAGAGCACGACGACCAGATATGTCAAGAAACCAATCTTTGAAATTCTATGGAAGCTGTTTTGTCGCCAACAAAAACAAACGAAGCGTGTTCAAAAATGTTGCTCTGCAGCCTTATAAATAACAGGCGGTTTTGTAAAATATGTTTTAAAGTTATTGCAAACAAGTAAAGAAACTCGAATTGGTCTAAGACCCATTCTTACAATACCCTAGATGAATTTCGTATGATCACCCATCTGTGCAAGTTTGATTTTTGAACAGATTTAATTTTATAGGATTTCATATTCTGAAGAAGTTTTCAATACATGAAAACTGTATAGGATTGATCGTTTTCATAGTACATATCTATACGTAAAAATCCTAAATTTTTATATCGCAACTTCAGAAGGGTTACCCGATTTAGTCCATTTTTGAAATTATATTTGCTATTTTTATGAAAACACTATGTACAAAATTTCAGCTCCCTACATCGACGAGTTCTCAGACAATATCAAAATATACATAGTGAAAAACGAAATTTTTGCATAGCAACCCTATATGAAGGAGTTACCCATATGCAAAATTTCAACTCTCTAAGTACACGCGCTCTTGAGTTATCGTGAGGATGGACGGACGGACGGACATGCAAAAATCAAAATAATTTTTAATTTTATGCAAGGATGTCTGTCTAATTCATTTTGCTCTACCAAAATTATTTCTGTGCATTACTAATTCAAATATTGTAAGATTTGAAATGCAGAAAAACTAAAGCGACTGCAGTTGTCAATACAATTTTTCATGATGACTGTATTAAAATTCTTACAAATATTTTGAAAATTCAAAAGTTTTCAATAATTAAACTAGGATCGAATTCATGTATTTTATTAGCATACACCTGTATTGATTTGCTTTATGTAGGTATGCTTTTCTCGAGAATGTTCTTTTCCCAACAGAACCTTTTTACTTCATGTATGATCTGAATGAAAGCGATTAATTAATGAATTTTTTAAATCAAGAGCTGTCAACTAAACTTAAGAAATTCTTACTGCTGAAAAAAAAATCATGGGAAAATCTTAAAATAATAACCAGTTGTTTCTATATAAAAAAAATATAAATAATGTACCTAATAATAGGAGACATAGAAAGATTTATTTAAAAATCTAAATATGAATCATTTTAATGAAAATGAGTTTTATTCACATTAATATGATTTCTGGACATCCCAATCTAATTCAATTTCGATAGTCGTGAATGTACTCCGTTTTTTTCGAAAGTACTCCGTTTTGGCAGCAAATTGTACTACTCTTGAAATTTTCCAAACGACAGCACTGGTCTGAAGTTCGGCAATTTGTGTTTGCTGGGTAGGGATTCTAGCGTTCTTTCAGTATGTTGAACACAATGGAGTGGACAAAAGGTCTTGTGGGATGTTAAGAATAGTGACCATAAAAATACAAATAATCGAAATAACGCGTTGAATGAAATTGCTTCAGAGTTGAATTCGGATTTAATTTCCGTTGAAAAAAATATGTCCTTGCGTTCTCAATATTTCTGGGAATTGGCAAAAACAAAGAAGAGTAAGATTAGTGGAAATGCAGCAGTTTCAATGCAAGTTCAAAACATGTTGCCGAACAAGTTGGCACAATTTGTATTAGTGGAAACGAGGCTTTAGGGTAACTCTTAGACGCTCCTGTTACGATCATTAATATGTTCAAAAATAAAAAAAATAATGAAAGATTGAATAAAGGAAACAACACCAATTTAAATTGAGTCTCATATATTGGAGAGAAGCAAAAGATAAACACAACACTGATAGTTAGTTTTGTACACTCTTCTTAAATCTAGATTAAAAATATCCGACATGTTAAAATAAAAAATCTAAGCTGTTTAAAGCTTAATTATTAATGATCTACTAGTTCGTTTCCGTAAACACAAAAGCTCGGATTATCTCTATTAACCACGAATGCATAAGAGCAGTTTCACTTCCTACATTCTGTTGATTAAGCAAAATAATCGCGATAAGTTCCGCTGACTAAGTGAAAATTGTCTGAAATCGTTAAGACTTTGTTTGTGGGGGGGATGTTGTATGGTATCATATATTTTAATGTCGGTTAAAGTGGCCGACGTATTTCTTCCATCCTTAAATTCACGAATCTCCTGAATCTCATAATTAATTATTAATTTTAGCGCTCAGGTTAGAATTGTAATAAATATTATTATGCCTATAATTATTACAATATATGTAACTACTTCCAAAACATGTAGAACAGTGCAATTTTGCTTGATACTTATTTTCCTTAATTTCTTTGATATTTTCCATTTATAATGATGTTTTCAAAAGATAATTTTCTATTCAAGTCTTCAATTAGTTCAAGATAGTCTGATATTATGATACTTGTTACAGTTATTCAGTTTAAGAAATAATTCCCATTGCATATCATTCCACGTTTGTCGCAAGTGTGTACTACTGAAATTGGCATGGTTTTGATTTTCCACTAATACTACTCCTGTACTTAGTTCTGTTGTATACTCTCATACAATTCTTTTTAATTACAAAAAATTTGCAAATTTTTAAGTCTTTTAAATCCTTGTTTTTAATATCATCTAAAATATTATTCTCATATTTTGCAATTTCTTGATTACAGCTACAATTCTACGTTTTTGTCGTTAGTTATTGGTGTTATTAATACACCGCCGCTTCGCTGTGAGTTTTCTTGAAAGGGAATCCTGGGCTGAAGGAGGTGCCTTATCGACACTCCGCGGTCCGCTCTAAAAATTTTCACTGACGGCTTCCTCACAAATGCGGGTGTTTACTTTCTTGAACCTAACACTGGGCTGTAGTACTCACTTGGAAGGCACACCATTGTTTTCCAGGCTGAAGTCGTCGTCTTGACAATGGCAGCGAAGATAGCCCTTGATATTGAGACCAAGTGAAAGGACATTACTATCCTATCGGATAGTCAGGAAGCCGTGATGGCTCTGACCTGACCTCGGATAAATCTAAGTTACTAGGCGACTGTAGATCGTCCATGCATGAGCTGTGTATCCACAACAAGTTGTCTCTTCAGTGGGTTCCTGGTCACATGGGGATCATAGGGAATGAAGGGATGAACTTCTAGCCAGATCTGGCTCTAGTTCTCAGTTCCTTGGACCAGAACCCGCAGTAGGCGTTTCCACCTAGGTCGTCGAGTCTCTCATCAAAGCGGATGCTCGTATGAAACATCAGCAGAGATTGGCGAACCTGAGCACTTGCAGGTGTACATAACTTTCTCTTGATGGGCCCAATAGGAATTTATCTGATGTTTTTTTTTAGGGATCGAATAGAAACAATGTAGAACTGTGGTTGGCATCATCACCGCCCACAGCTCGCATCATCTAACAAGGATGGGAGTTGTTGACAGCCCTGAGTGTCTGTCCTGCCTGAAAGGAGAGCCTAAGACAACCGAACACTTTTCGGCCTTTGCCCGGAGCAGACCGGAGCGCTTGGGTCTGTCCTCCTATCTTCCTATCTGTGGATGAGCTGAAAAACTTATCTCACCAAGACCTGCACCGCTTCATTAAGAGGACTGGAAGTTTTGGTGAAAGGGTATCTAGCAGCTTCATGACCTCCGAACTACGGACGAGAGATCCCCTCGTCTTCTGCCTAAAAAAAACTGTTTCTCTTGGTATTTTAATTACAAATATTATATTTTCTTAATTATTGTCGTAACGAGTTTTATATTTTGAATAAAAGCCCGCTATTTCGGGTCTGTTAAGGGTCTGTTAAGATGTCACTATGAATGATGCCTAATCTTGCTGACGTATGTGTATAAAGGACCAGTACCTCTTTTTGTCTAAGATTTTCAATTACATCTTTTAGCTTCGCGAAGGTTTCGTTGTAGCTCTGATTGATATTGATTTGTCTATAGATATTATTTATAGCGTTATGGTTGTTTATATCGATGACCTTAAGATGTTGTCTGATTTCCTGCCTATCATCGTCGTTTATCGTACCATAAATCCATTTAAATTCTGTGCCTATGAAAGTGAAGAAGCTACGTTTTTTCGTATGTGGGATCAATGTGTTAATTTTATTTAGTCAATAGTGAAATGCATCCATGTACATCTGACAAATCTTATACTTTGAGTGCCGTTAAATAATTCTATAATCTTTTGTTGTAGTTATTATACTATTATTCCCGGCTTTATATATCATGTCTGATGTCTGATGTCTGATAAGTTGTTACCCAATATACCTGCTCGTATATTTTCCTATTTTTATGCTTTATTTTTAGTTCTTTTTGATTTTTGTTGATTAGTATAATTTGAGTTTTTAAATTATCAACCACTGTATCCAGTATGGGAATGTGATTATTAAAATTTGTGAATATATTGCTCTAATGCTCTCAAGATCTATGTTTTTTTTCTACGGAAAAGTCGTAAAGATCGTCAGAATTTTCCATTTCTTCCTTAGTGTTGTTACTTGAATTATTTGTCTCAACTACGTTTATGTCATTTGTATCCGAATTTATTTTTATATTATTTATTATTTTATGAATCTATATTAATATTGTACTCGCCTAACCATCTATACCATCTATAAAGCCTTGTATTAACATATTTTTCTCTAGTTTTTATACATATCCACTTAGAGGTTGGTGATCTGTTAGTGGGTCAAAATTGATACCATAGAGGTAGGGTCTAAAATAATTTTTGGGCCAAACAATGGCTGGCAGTTCTATTTCGGAGACTGTATAATTGCATTCATGTTCGTGTAATGTTCTACTGGCATAATTGGATGATAATCTTTCTTGAGAATGGCTCCGATTGCAAAAATACTGGCATCCTTTACTAATTTAAATATGTTATTGAACTCAGGATATTTTAATATACGAGCTTCTGTAATAATTTTCTTAAGTTATTAGAATGAATTTATATAACTTGGGCCATTCTAACGTTCTTTTTAAAGTATTTGGTCATTGGCTGGACTACTTTGGTGTACTCTTTAATAAATTTCCTGTAGTAGGTACCCAGTAATGCCTAGAAACGGCTTTATTTGCTTTGGTGTTTTTGGTGAACTTCAATTTTAAAATATCCTGTATTTTTGGGTTAGGTTTGACGTCTTCAGGTGGTCAATATGACCTCCATGTACTCTATTTCTTTTGAAAAGAACTTACACTTATCAATTTGAATTTTTAAGTAGCGGTTACGTAATGTATTGAATATTCTCTTATACTGTTTATGTGCTCATCCAATGTTGTGCTGAATATTAAAATATCGTCTAAATAGGCGACATATATTTTATTTATGTGTTCCTTTAGGACGAAGTTCATTAGACGTTGGAAAGTCTAGGGGCCATTTTTAACCCGAAAGGTATACGCAAATGCCCATTGTGTCATAGAGGCGTGCAAAATGCTGTTTTCTTCCGGTATTCTTCTTTAACTACGATTTGGTTGAAGCCTTTTTAAGTGTCATGAAGTACTATGCTCTGTCTAAATTGTCCAGTATATTTTCTATATTCGGAATGGGAACTTGTCATCGATTGTTACCTCGTTGAGCTTGCGATAATCGATAATAAATCTCCATTTTTCATTCCCGAATTATCGAGTTTTTTTTTGTACAATCCACAAATGATTAGTATTATGATTCCTGTTTGAGCATATCTGCTATTTTGGTGAATATTTCTTGCTCATGAATTTGGGTGTATCTATATATTTTGGAATATATGAGCTTATCGGTTGTTGTGATAATTGCATGCTGAATATCGAAAACACTAGTCAAATGATCGTCTTCTTTAATAGATTGTAGTAGATTCTTCACAGATTTAAAGCGATTTTCGAATTCCCTCCCCTTTATAACAGAATACTCTAACTGATGGAGCTCATTGGTTTTATATGGGCAACTATGGACAAATCTTATTTGATTATTATTAATTTTTAAGCACTCGTTTTCCATATCTATTATCCTCTAAGGATTTGAGTAAATTCTGCCCTATTATGGAATCAATGCGTTTGTTTCGGAACTTGGTTAACTTTCGTAACATTCATTAAATTCGATTGGTAGATTTGTTTTGATTTGTTTATTAACATTTATACTAGTATTTATTATACTAGTCTTTTATATTTTAGCAACTTTTCTTCGTCTAAAAGTGAGGTTTCGGTGAGGCATTTAATGATGAGTCAGTCTATAGCTCTGCTATTGGTAAGTAAACTTGTGAGGCTTCGAATGAAAATTTACCTCGTGTTGGATATGATCAATATTCATACGTTCTACTCTATTTGAGGTATTCTGCCTAGAAATATTATTGGAATAGAAATATTATTGGAATTGATCTCAAAATTTCGTCTGGGTTGACCAGGATTAAGTTGATTTCTTTCATTTGTGTTGTCTTGTCTCTATTGTCCCAAATTTTGTCTGAAGTAGTAGTTAGAATATCTTGAGTGGCTATTTTATTAAAACTATTATTATTATAAAAACGTCTTGGACCGGATTGATTTCTGTGGTTATCAGTAATTTTATTTTGTTTTGTCTCTTATTATTCCTTGTTAAAATTATGGAAGCTAAATTGGGGTCAATATTACACATTTAAAAATGTAAATTGAGTTGGTTTCTTGCTATCATATTCGTACTTCTCGTTTAGTCTTGCTAATATAGCTTGTAAAGTTATAAAATATTCTCTTACTCCTCTTAAAACGAGATTAAAAACTTCCTACCTCTTAAAATGAAAAATCTAAACTCATAAAAGCTTAGTTATGAATCTACTAATTCGTTCCCGTAAACACTGTTGACTAAGAGGAAATTTGTTTAAACTTTGTGTATATGTTGTGAGGTGTTCATGCTTTTTTATGTCGGTTAAAGTTGCCGACGTAACTTCCGAGTTATCTGAACAAATGATGCATATACGTTTCAGGAAATATTGTGCCGAGCTCGTGTGTACATATATAGAGTAGCTGCAAGCTTGATCAGAAAGAAATGATAACGTTCACAGGAAAATATCGCTAGACAATTTTGCTTATTAATAATTGATGAGGCATTTTTTAAGTGAAACTTGATGAGTTCAAGTAAATGAGTGCATGAAAAAAATAGTTTCGCGAAGTCCCACGTAAGTTATGGTAACATGATGATAACTGCAGTGTTATCATAAGATCCCTTTCCATTTAGAAACAGAAAATTCGTGATACTGAAAGAAGAGCGAATTTTCCGTAAAATATTTAAATGTCGGACGTTCATGTCTATAATAAATAATAAAATAACTTTTTTAGTTTTTTGTCTATTTAAGTTTGTGCTCATCATAAAATATTCACTAAGTTTGATCTCTTGTTGTTCCGAGAAAATTTATCTAGTCGTGTATTTCAAAGAACACACAGTCAGTAATTTAGGGATACTTATATGTTATGGCCTTATAATTTTTTAGTCTAAGAAAGGGTAGTTGTATCTAAAATACAATTTCCTAAAGCTCAACTAAATTGCCTCCAGTTTTTTTAATACCTTTTCATGTCATCATACAAGGTATCCTATAGCTTCACTTATAAATAAGTAATAATTAATATAATAATAACGACTACAAAATCTTATAGAAGTACTAGATTTTTAGTTAGGTCAACCTAAGGTTAGAGTGGTGATGAAATACACATTATCCACACCTCAGCGGCCCATTGTGATACCACTTCAGTGGGGACCACACCAGGAAATGATAACCTATTGTAACTTAGGGGGAGCACTAAAACCACTCAGAAGTGTTAATGAACCTTACTAGGTCTCCCAAATCTTTGTCTGCAATTACCCCAATTCGCGGTAAAAGTAGCTACCAAGCGTAAGTATACAGCTTCTGCAGAAGTCATTACATGGGGTCTGCATGCATGATTTCCAAAGGTACAGTATCCCGTGATGACGTTAGTAAGATAAGATTCCACACATCCTTATGGTTCCTCTTAGCAGACTTTCTATCTTTCGAGGACATATCTTGGGCCATAGCTGCTTAAAATCACCATGTGGTTAATTCTCCCCAACTGGCTATCAGCAGCTTGCAGGCCTGTAGATTTATCCTCTTCTAGGGGTCTTCCTATGGATTCTTCCGCTATCATTGGAATAACTGAATAAGGCAATTTAAATCTTAATGTACCCAGAACGAAATAAAAATAAAAATAAAAGTAAAAAGTTTTTTTTCGGTTAACTAGAAAAGAAAATGAAAGACTATTATGCTTTGCATTCTATATTGGTGCCTTCATTATTTCGTAAATTGCTGATGACTCTGCTTTGCAGAATGTAACATCTTTGATTCTCAGCTGTTTGTTCTGCTAGAGTTATTGAATTGATAGCCGTTGCGTTCCTGTTGGTTGGTATAGACTTGTCTGTAATGAATTGATTAGTGATTACTTGCTGTATTTTTCGTTGTAATTGGTCTGTTGATGATGTAATCCTTCGAAGAATATGAGATGGTTTGGTGAAACCTTCAATGCGAACATTTCAAGCAATTTCGCATGGAGTTCTTCATAAAATGGATACATAATTTTAAATTTATTTCTTTATGATTTGGTATTTTGGAGCGGGTGATTGTGATAGGAATCAATTTCAAAGAACACAATTGTACATACTTCTCTTGAATCATATAACGCTCGTATAGTATACGCACGTTTATTTAAACCAAGAGCAAATACATAAGTTTTACCCAAGAGCAAATAAAATTAACCCAAGCACAAATAAGATTAACCCAAGCACAAATAAGTTTAATCCAAGAGCAAATAAATTTAGACGTAGCACAAATGAGTTTACCCCAGGAGCAAATAAATTCAAAACCTAAGTTCTCAATAAGACATTTTAATAAAAAAGCTTTCAATTTCAATTCAAATCAACATTTTATTATTTCATTTTGTCATTACAAACAACTTCTTCAAATATTGACATTAATATGAAAGATATTATAAAAGATGAGATAGATAAAATTTCTATACAAATAGTCAGTCGGTGTAACTTGTTACAGGCTATTTTCAATAACTTTAAGAATGTTATGCTCTCTACTTACATACATCACCTAAAACTGGTCGTGAGTACGCCTTCATTTTAGAGAACGACTGCTGTATTGGGTTGAGCATAGGAGAATAAGGAGGCAAGAATTTTAGAGCAAATTTCGTCGATGATAAAGCATCGCGAACCTGCTGCGTTCGATCTTAGAGCAATTTTAGCTTTCTTTTTAGTTTTCTTTGAATTTCGATTAATTACGATTTACATCTCTTTCTTACCTCCAACTCCACTATTATTGCTTGGCAACTCCACATCTTAGGCAGATTAAGTTGCCATTCATCAGAAATGAATTAAAGAAAATGTTATAGAAAACCAATTTAAATCTGCAATCAACACTGTTGCAAGCTTCAAACAAACTGAGCACTGTGATGAGTGATAGAATCTGCACAAACTAATTGAAAAATACATCACTCCATTTCTTAGCGATAAGGTTTAACTGTTATTTTTTCTGACAAGTTTTGGGTTCGCGATGCTTTATCTTCGACGAATTTTGCTCTACAATTTTTATCAATGTTTGAAGCCTGTTTTGACAAAATGAAATAATAAAATGTTGATTTGAATTGAAATTGAAAGCTTTTGTATTAAAATGTTTTATTTAGAATTTAGTATAAATTTAATTGCTCTTCGGTTCAACTTATTTGTACTTGTGTTAAACTTAATTGTGTTTGGGTTAAACTTATTTTTGTTTGGGTTAAACTTATTTGTGCTTGGGTTAAACTTAGTTGCTCTTGGGTTAAACTTAGTTGTGCTTGGTTTAAGTTTATTTGCTCTTGAGTTAAACTTATTTGTGCTTGGGTTAAACTTATTTGTACTTGGGTTAAAATTATTTGCTCTTGGGTTAAAGTTATTTGCTCTTGGATTAATCTTATTTGCTCTCGGTTTAAATAAACCTGCAAGTGCTATATCTTAAAAATAACTTAATTTCTACAAGGAAGTTGAAAGCTTAAGGCAAAACTGAAGGAAGCTATTTTAAAATTATTAGCCCAAATGCATCAAAGCTCTTAGAGAAAGATGTTGTTAAATATCAAGAGGAAAAAGATCACTCATGAACACACACACACTAGTTCACTGAATTCGTGATATTGAGGCCAAGACGCATCAAACTCAATCAGAAAATGCTTCAAAATAATTGGTCACATATTACTCAAAATAACCAGTTTATGTGGGAATCTGCCTGAAGTAAAGAGCCTTGAATTTGATAAATAGGGCGTCATCATCTCGTTGCAAAATTAATAATGTAGATATGATTGCAAAATTCTTACCTAATTTTTCTTTATTGGGAGTAAAGATCGCCCTTACTACTTTATATAATGACTCTAAATTCTCTGTTGATTCTATTATACTAGATCCTAGTTCGAATAGGTTTTAGTAAACAATAATTGATATTGGTATCTTAAATTAAATTATTGCCATCAGAAGGAGTGGATCCACATTTTAGTCTATTCTTGAACTATTCATGTGTAAATAATCATCGAAACCGAAATTTAAATCTCTACTGTAATCATATAAACATAATTCAAGAAATTGAAAAGAATTATTCAAGAATTTAAAATTTTCATATTACGAATTAAAATATGTAATATTGTGAACTGAATTGTAATGCTTACTTAACTCGTAATGCTTGTCAAATGTGAATTAGCACTACAAACTCATCTCTTGTTATGTGGCAGCACAGTATTAATTTAGCACCACATTTGTCAAGGAAATATAGCTCTTATTAAGTCATTGTATCCGGACTTGATTCCATAAACAAGAGTAAAAGCTGAATTAAAATAAAATTATATATTTTTATACATTAAGGCCAAAACGCAATTTACGCAGCAAGCATAATGCTCGCAGCTAACTTACATGTCGAAATGAAAGCATTAAATCAAAACTTTGCAATGCTAACCTCTTTTAAAGTTGAAATCTTTTTACGTAAACATAACACCCTAATACCGAATTTTTCTATAATTTTTATTTAATCGATTTTCTTTAAAAACAAGTAAAAAAGCTAAAATTAGTCTACAACCAATTCTTACGATACCCTAGATGAATGCCCGTAATAAATTTCGTATGATCACCGATCTATGCAAGTTTGATTTTTGAAGTGGTTTTTCGCATATCTTTCTAGAACGGTTCGTCGGACAGAAAAAATGATTATCAGCAATTTTATAGGATTTCGTATTCTGAGGAAGTTTTTAGTACAATAAAAATGTCTTGGACTGATCATTTTCAAATTATACGTAAAAAACCTAAATTTTTATATGGCAACACCAAGAAGGGGTTGCCCGATTTACTCCATTTTTGAAATCTTATTTGCTATTACTATGAAAATACTATGTACCAAATTTCAGCTCACTATGTCGATGTGTTCTCAGGCAGTGTCCAAATATATAGTGGAAAACGAAATTTTTGTATGGCAACCCCACGAAGGAGTTGCCCGATTTATCTCATTTTCGAACTTAATTTTACTTTTTTTTTAAAGTCTGTGTACAAAATATGAGCTCTCTTAGTATACGCGTTCTTGAGATATCGTGCGCACGGGCGGACGGACATGCAAAATCCATTTTGCTGTACGATCATTATTTCGAGGTGTTACAAACGGAATGACAAACTTAGTATTCCCTATAGATTCCATCTAGGGTATAACAAATGCTGTGTTTATTTGGGAAGTAATAATTCATTTATTTATTGTTATTCAAGTTTCGATTTCTTTGTGCCAGCTATACCTAGTTGCCTTGATATCACAAGTGCTCTTTGATAGCGGATGAGAGAAAAGTGAGAGGTAACTGGGACAGTTATCATAAACAACATTTTTGTATTGTGTTATTTGGAGATTATGTTTGCAATACACGCAAAGAAATAAGATGAGTGATGGAACACCCAGTTCGGGCCCAGGCATTAAAAATGTATTACATTTATATACATAACTAATTAATAACAAAAAGGAATTGATAATAAGAATTGTGGAACCGAATTCGAATAACTCGAAGCTTTCTAAATTTTTACACACAAAAATTTTTAATAACAAAGGAAACTTTTTAACCTTTTAACCTTCATTGGAGCATCGATTGTCATATTTTTTCAATTTCAATTCAATTTCAATTTAATTTATTTAGCTGGCTGGTACACAACAATCTTTTGTAAGTACTCAAAAATATAGTTACAGTGAAAACAATGTTCAAATAGTTACTTATACTAAGCGTTAATATCAAATATTAATTAAAATAAAATCACATAGCAAAAACTAAATTCAAGTAGAATTATACCATGAAAATATACTCAAGCAAGTGATAAATAATTATGTTATGTTAAAGAAATTAGTCCATAAAGCAAGAAAATAACTAATTAATTAGCAGCACTCTTGAAACCATTTAGATCTGAATTGAATATAGCAACCTCTTAAATTCACCGACAGTAATCGCTCTCTGAACAATAGCAGGTAATGTGTTCCAAAGCCGTGGGATCTGAATGAAGAAAGAACTTTCCTGCACCAAGAAATTATGACGTGGAATCCGAAGATCATAACGACGACTAGATTGGAGAAACTGAAGCTCATCCATTAAGTAATCAGGGCGTTTAGTACGAATAAGCTTGAAGAGGAATAGAATTGCTTGTCGTCTTAGGTTCAGTGGACAGCCCAGTATTCTGAGTATAAAATTAAAAACATGGTCAAATCTACGTAAGTTGAAAATAAAGCGAACACAATCATTATAGGCAACATTTATTCGACGAGAGCAGTAGCTATCCAATTTAGGAAAAATCAAGTTTCCCTATGAGAAGTATGGCAGGATGAGGCTTTTTCACTAATCTACATTTAATGTCCGTGCTTAATAATTTTGCAGAGAGCCAGAGTCGTCGCAAAGCTCCATACCCTTACCCAACACTCCGCGAACATGATCGCAATATTTCATTCTCCCATTAAGAGCAACACCGAGATTCGTAGCTTCGCTTACCCTAGTCAATATTTCACCCCCAAACATGATGTGCGGAAGGTCAGTTTCCAAAGTATTATTGGAAAAAACTATATATTTAGACTTTTGGGATTTAACATCAAAAGATTACGCTGAGACCAATCATAGATTCGTACTAAGTCATCATTAATCCTTACAATGGAGTCTTCAAGACGACCGAGAGGTCTGCTATTGTATATTTGTAGGTCATCAGCATATGAACTGGTACTAACCTCTTTAACAATGTATGGTAAGTCATTGATGAATAAGGAAAACTGCAATGGGCCTAATATTGATCATTGTGGAACGTCACAGAAAAGCGGCTGTAAATCAGAGTAACGATCGTTGACACGCACTTGTTGATATCTATCACATAAGAAACTCTGTATCAATTTGGCAGCACTAGAAGAAAACCGGAAAAATGTCTGAAGTTTGTTGAGGAGCATCGAGTGATTTACACAGTCAAAAGCCTTAGTAAAATCGAGTAAAACCAGTATTCCAATCTCGTCGTTATCTAGGCCTTTTCTTAAATCAGTGGTTACCTTTAGGACAGCCGATTCACAGCTATATCCTGGTCTGAAACCTGATTGCCAGCGTGAAAGCATTCTATTGTTCTAAGGCAGCAATAATTTCAGAAATTTTGGAGATATATTATCAGGACCAGTGGCATTAGATTTAATAGAGTATATAGACTTATAACATTCTGCGTAATCAATACACAAAAGAGAAAGAATTAGTATTCTCAGGGTTATTTAAGCATGGTGTGCTGCCGGATAATGCTGATTGATACACATTATGTGACACGAAAAATTTATTCAAGTCGTTAGGGTCGAGTGAAATTTCCTCTTTGGTGCCCCCATACACTCCAGCTTGTTTCAGATTCTTCCATAGAATCTTGTTTGAGAGCGTTGGGTTAAATTTTTCCTTGAAATATCGATATTTGGCCGACTTTATGGCCGATGTTGCTTTATTCCGTGCGATTTTGAATAACGTGCGGGAAAAACTTGTCTTAAGGCGTCTAAACTCCCTATAAAAGATCTCCCTTTCTGCAATTAGACGGCCGATATTGGGTGTGAACCAAGGACAGGCATTTAGCCTAATTCTTCTATATCGAATAGGTAGATAGCTTTCATATAAATAATCGAATAAACTCTCAAAAATGTCGACTTGATCGTCTACTACACTACAAGTCATATGGCCCCAAGCTCTTGATTTAAGCAATTCTGTTTTTATAAGAAGGCTTTTTATATGGATAGTGTGTGCCTTTTTATTAAATAACTTTTATCAACTCACTAACCCTTAACTAAATAATTTTGTGGCCGAGCGTCTGAACGGTTGAGCGCCTGAGCGCATGAGAGTGCCGTTCGTGACAAAAGAGCTTTACATGGGGTTTTTTGATTCAGAATGAGTGAATGGGGTACTTTCCGATGGGGAAAATTTTTTTACGTTGGGGGGGGGGGGGGTGGTAATTACTATCCTTGTGGTTGTCCAATTCGGGCCGCGTGTGATATTTGTGGAGAATCTAGATTCGAGAGTTGAGATGATTAGAGAGTCGATTTTCGGGAGTCGAGATTCGTGAGCCGAGAATTGATTGAGAGTCGACATACGAGAGTTGAGATTCGATAGCCGAGATTCGAGACCCAGATTCGAGAGTCGGGCTTCGGCAGTCGAGAGTGGAGAGTGGAGAGAGTGTATAGAATTTATGTCTAAAAAGTAGAAAATAAAATATATTAAAAAAACTCTTAAAATAAATACCTTTCGTAAATAAATTGCACTAAAAAGTATAAAATAATTTTTGCTTTCTCGGTGATATACACACGAAAAGTTTCGTTGTAAAATAAGAAATGCTAGAATTGAGTTAAATCTTAAAAGTTCGGGCTTGAGTTGCAGTTAGACAATAGTGATTATAGTTATGGATGCAAAGCTTTTAAGATTTAATCTATGCTATAGCGTTTCTTATTTACAACGAAACTTTTCTTGAAAGAAAGTACGAAAGTTATTTATTTTAAACGTTTTTTTAATATACTTTATTCTAGATATCCATATAGGCTCTTTCTATGTTCTTGAACCTGAAAAGAAAAAAAGTTGGGTTAGTGCGGTACTCACCCTTTATCAGTAAATAGTCCCATTAAAAACGGTGAGCTCTGATATTAGTCTTCAATCCCCAATGGCCTTACCGCCGGGGTTGATAAAATTAAAAATTTAATAAATGAAATATTATTATAAGCAATATTTCACTAAGTTCGCGCCTACAAATGATGTTCAAGAATACCATCGTAGCCAACCTAAGATAGAGTAAACGTGAGATACCTAGGGGATATAGCACTAACAAACAAATGCCAGTATGAGCTGAACTTTGTTTGGTTTCAACAACAAGACGAGCCATGTTTCATAAGTGCTAAAAACAACTAATGCTATCATGCTACTTTTATAAGGAATGCATAACTGGTCCGAATGGAAAGCCCGAAATTACAATGTTTTAAAATAAAATAAAAGGCACAGTAGACATGTTCGACAATTTGCTAGGTACATTTTCTGCTACGCCAAAACCATAAGATAGCCAATGGCTCTTTTCCACATTTATATATATCTAGGAGAACTAGCTGAAATTTATGCTATGTTGTGAAGATCGAAAAGTTAGGAGCGCTTATATGATAAATGTAACAAATGCATTTGTTAGGATCTTTCATATAGATAATTAATTTATGCGGACTGCTGAGTGCCAATACAGTAGTAATTCCTAACGATTCAAGTTTTCTTTTTAGAAATTTATGAAAACTACAATTAAGTATATATTTGCATTTGAATAACATTTATTTATAATAGCTTTTTGTTATTTAAATTACAATTTCAAATGGATGCCTTATTTATGCTTTAATAATAATATGCAGTGAAGCTGAAATGAGTTATGCATATAATGGCCTGTGTTATATACCCAAATTATTAGCCAAAACTAAGTTCAATGCATTGAATAGATTTAAACTCCAGATTATCTGGAGCTGCGACATCCAATTTTGACTGAGAACTATCGGGTAGCTAATAATTATCGACCCTCAATCTCAGCAATATACGAAATAAAACAGAAACTTTTTTCAGTCGAATGTGTTTGCATCCTCATAACTTTTTTCAAGGACATATTTTTATAAAATATTAAAATAAGTTTTTTGTTTTTATTTTGCAGCAGCAGAGCGCAAGATTCTTAGGACCTGCAAGGGAACGCAGCCCCACACTTCCAGGCACTCAAAGCGGTCAATGTACTGGTGTGAACAATAATCACCCCCTTCACCGTATGTGTTCATCTTGTCCGGATGTATGCGAACATGCCCCCAAACCATTTGGCGCGAGTCCAATTTTCAATGACTCTTGCCGAAGGTACTTCAAGAAATTAATCGAAAATGTCAAAAGCAATTACGCTAATGATCTACCAAGGATTGATTCATCTCACAATTGCAGCTATGACACATCCGAACGAACTGTTTTTGACGAGTCTTCCATTAACTATGCAGAAGTTAGTCGCAACGAATGCTCTGAACTGATTGGCAACATAAGTTCGGTTATTCCTCTAAAAACAGAACCATGTGGCCCACCAAGCAGTCCAGATTCATCGCCCGATCCTGGTCCAGAAGATTGCGCCGGTTGCGGGAGATTCATACAGGTTGGAGTTCATTTTTAAAGAAAAATTATTAGAAAATATTTTAAATTAATCTAAATTAACTTTAATTTAAAATAGGACCGGTTTTACCTCTCGGCAGTCGAAAAGCGCTGGCATGCCGGCTGTCTACAGTGCTGCGTTTGTCACCAACCATTAGATAGGGAAACGTCTTGCTTTTCTAGAGATGGCAACATCTACTGCAAAAGCGACTACTACAGGTAAGTCTGAAATTTATTTTCCTATCATATCAGTCAAACTTATTATTTTCCACCACGCAAGCAAGCTAACTATGAAATCACTTTCATTCAACTCATGTCGTACTAATTATTTTCTTGAGCTGATCTGAAGCGATATGTGCGCACCTCTGGAACAACAAGACAGGAAAATAGCTACGGTGCACGCAATCTACTACAGAAGAACGTCTTCTTCTTTGGTTGAGAATACAGTAGATGCACGGTAGAGCAACATTTTTATGCAATTTTAATTGTTGAAAATTACCATTGGAATATAATTGCCGATACAAACTTCTTCCTCTTTGATGGGCAAACATGAATTATTTAGTAGAGTGCATTTACACCTTCTTTATGCCCACGAAAGTCTTAGCTTCAACCCATATTCACAGACAGTTAGTTACTTTGTTTAATTTTTTTTTGGATTTTGGGAAGGATTATAATTTTGCTGTTACATATTCATTTAGTGCTTTTGTTCAATATAATCTTATACAATAGAAATGAAATCAGTTATTATTTTTATTATCGCAAATAAAATATTGACACTGATTTTAATTACATTTTGGCAGAAAAGGTTCGGTTTGACAAAATAAAAATTATTTTTTATAGTATTGCTTGGAATCGTTACAATACCGAAATATAAAACAGTTAATTTTTCCATATCGTTAGTCATTCTAGATTTCTTACTACTCCCTTATAACCTCCACTTTTCAGTTGTAAACCTATTGAAATTGAATATGTTTATATAACTATTATTATTAAGGACAACGTTTGAGATTTTGTTCGGGAGGGATGGTGAGGGCAGTTTGTGGAGGTCTACGATTCTAACAGGCTATCCTCGCGGGACTTTATAACGGTATCGGTGGCATATATCGTTTATAAATTCTAAATTCCTCATTCGGTCGTTTGAAAACAATTCTTGTTAACTATTTTGAAAATTTTTCATGGGAAACTCTTCTTGGAAATGCCACTTATCTGAAAATATAGGCATACTTTCTAATTTTAGTATAACTTCGACTTTTGCATTAAAACTTTATTTTATTGTGAACATTTTTACATTTACCTCTTAGCTTTGTTTTTATTTTGTATTTTTAGTGTACCAAGTGGCTTC
The DNA here is from genome assembly GCA_963930735.1 of Dioctria linearis. Taxonomy (NCBI): domain Eukaryota; kingdom Metazoa; phylum Arthropoda; class Insecta; order Diptera; family Asilidae; genus Dioctria; species Dioctria linearis. Next base: position 209,015,024 of record OZ005740.1, read on the forward strand.
TGTAATGCATCCCTTGCTTTTGGCTCTTTATCATAAAATTTTTAAGGGAAATATTGAAGGAATTAACTTCTACAAAATTTAAAAGATACTACATATACATAATATTAAAGTTTGGGCCAATTTAAAAACACGAGGTTTTAATTTTCTAATTCTCCAAGTTTCCTGTTTTCTCTTGTCCTTTGGGAGGACTCATTTTACACTTTCGATTTATTTTTTAGAAAAAACACTGTATGTAATTTCGCTTTCGATGGAAAATATTAGTTAAGGATATGATCATCGATTCTTTAGTTATAGATATTTGACTTTGCTCAGTGAGTTATTAGGTATGTAACATAAATTAAATTCCATGATAGTCCATCAAACAAAATTTAACGTGTAGCCAGACTTGGAGTGCGGAAAACTCTTCTTTATATTTAAGATAACATCGCTGAAATATTTATGTACATACAGGGTATTCTAATAATAGTTAACAACCAGCTAGCAATGGAAAAATCTGATAAATTGTAAGCAGGAGGGAGGTGCGAAGAGTTAAGGATTTTTTCTTATCACCAAAATTGATTTAATACTCCTTTAAATAGAACATATAGATTTCCAATGCCTCAATCCTCCTCTTCGTGGCAATTTCGAAGTTGAGAGTCAACATTGCGGAATTTCAACTCAGTTTTTTCATTTAATTATAATTTTTTTTTTTATAATAAGTTTCATATCGAATTTAAGAATCCCAAAGCCTTTTAGATAAAATGCAGGCCATGAATTCCAACTCATTTATATTCCATCTCTACTATTTAACAAAGAAAAGAAAATTTTTGGTAGTGAACCTGCCCTCTATTGATTTACGCATTATGCATTTAGATGACTGACATGGATATATTTGAACTGACTGATCTCCTATTTCATATGGCAATAATTTTGAATTCAGAATAATGCTCTGTCAATGCGTTGTTAATGTCACCAATTGTCGTTAACTATTATGAAAGCCGATTATCTAGCGCCATATTTAAATTATTTTGGGGATTATCTTATACATATATACATGTCAGTGGGACTTACTTTTAGAACATACAACTAAAGGAAGTACAATAGCCCGAAAAGTACGGAATTTCAAACTATTTGGTGGAATTCTGTTTATATATGTAAATCTGAAATATTTATGAAGGGGGGTTTAACGTAATTACTTAAAAAAAACAAAATTGTGAGCTGTCACTGACACATTGAACAGAAAAAACGTAAACAAAGAAATGTTAGAGCACAAAATTAACACAATTAACAGAAAAATTTAACGTTTTTTAATTAAATACCACACAATCTGACGTTTAATTCGAATTGATACAATTTACTAATTCCAAGGTCACGATTAAACCTTGGTTAAACTTGGTTAAATTGTTCTTGCCTTTCCACCCCTTCACTTATAAACCGAGTTTCCTTCACAACGATAAGGTGTTTACACGATATTTTGGTTCCTTTGGTTATATGTTCTAAGGATTTACCGAATTTACCATAAAAGTATTTGGGGCTAATTTTGTTGATAGGAATGGTTTGATTACCAAGTTGCCACTTCTGAAAATATCGCTGAACCTTAAGCAATTTCTCATTACCAATCGTTACAATTCAGGGGGAAATAATGCTCTCACGGAAAGAGACATAAATATAAAAGTGATGCCATTTGATTTCAAGCATTTTTGGTGCAACGAGCAATCCATTTATATACATGTCGGGGGTTTGGACTAGATAAATTAGAGTGGGTGAAGCTTGTAAGGCCTACGGCCTTTTGTCAAGGGGTAAAAGTGAACAGACAAGGTTTAGGTCTGAGAAGATCATCTAGATCTTGCATAATCTTGCAAAATTTGAATTTCGATGTGCTTTCAAAAATCTTATTCATTATATTGTACTGTCACATTAATAATTCTATTACCAAAAGCTCAAATTTCTATATATTCATCAACGTTTATAAATAGACTGATTATTTTCTGTCTCTATATGGAATAAGTTTTTGTTTAAGTTGATTGATTTGACAAGGCAATCGGGGCAAGGAGATAAAATGATAAAAATATGTATTTTTATCTTTTTTTTTCAATATTACAAGCCACCTGAGATCTCTCAAAACCGAAGTCAATAAGAATAAAATTAAAAAACCCTGAACGTTAACGCGAATAAGCCGAAAGAAATTTGATTGTGTTAGTTGTCATTGTCGCCCATAAAGGCGCAAATGGAAGGATAAGTAGTAAATCTGTACCTACTAAATACTCCTAAAATGGATAAAGTTTGACTTGAAAAACAGTATATTTATATATCTGACTGGAATTGCAGTTACTAAACCACTTTCATTTTTAATTGCATTGTTAACCAGTTCAAGAAAGGTCATCTGCCACAATCCACATAAAATTTTTCAAGCGCAGATAATGTTTCATCAATTTTAGCCAGTGTGTTTTATGTAATTTAATGTGGCAGCTAAATCATTAGTTTGTTGTTGGCATTATCACTAAAATAGAAAAAGGATCGTATAAGATATTGGAATGGAATGTGCCTTCCTATAGTATATTGGTCGCATTCATGGCCCTTACTCGGGCACTTGAGTTAATTATCAACAAAAGTGGCGTAGAAATTTACATCGAGAACAAGAGAAAAAATAATTGGTCTAAGTCCAATTAAATGAAAATAAAATGAAATAAAGTGAAAACCTAAAGTTTTTTTATGGCAACACCAAGAAGACGCGTTCTCAGACAATGCCTAAATATATCGTGAAAAACGAAATCTTTGCATGGCAACTCCACTGAAGAGTTATTTGATTTGTTCCATTTTCGAACTTAAATTTATTTATTTTTTTAAAAGGCTGTGTGCAAAATTTCAGCTTTCTAAATAAACGCGTGGGTGTCAAATCCATTGTGCTTTATCAGCTTTGAAAACGAATGACAAATCTAGTATATACCCTATCAGATCTCATCTAGGGTATAAAAAGGTGGTTATCGCTGCTTTAAGATGGCACCTTAATCATTGCTGGTTTCTCACGAGATTTCCACATGTGTTTATTTTAGAATTTATCACGCGAATGTAAGGCTTGAAACTTTGCTAACCGAAAGCTTCAAGATGAAAATTCCAGCTGGGCAGAATTGGAATCACACTGTTTTCTTCAATACTTGCCATACTTCACCCTTTACAACACATATAGCTCCAAATCGAGGGATAACACTGCAGCGTTTTCTTTTGCGAGCACCGCAACGTGGGAGTAGACACACGTCTTTAATATATTGTTATGGTCTTCCAGCCTAAAACCAAGGCAATCCTGGGAAGCGGGAAGGTAGATCCTCAATTCAGGTAAAGATATCGTGGAGATTTCCTTGGAAAGTCAAGTTGCTGTCAGTGCCATAATCAAGTCTTTTATTACCTTCAATTTAATAATGTAAGGTTAGATCACACTAAACTAACCATCTGCTCATATTTTAATTAGGTATGGGTTTCATGGATTCCAGGCAGAGTAACATTTCGCGCAATGAAAAACGCATAAACTCGCACAACTTGGAACCGACTCGGAGGCTCGTCTCTCCTCAATTTTAATTGCCGCAAGATTGTTAATCTAAAAAATCCGAGTTTAAGCCGACTATCAGTAGAACCGACTGAGCTTTGAATACCCCATAGATAGAATAATCACATAATTTTGGAGTAAAGCTAACCCAAACTGAACGTGAAAAAGCCATGAATTATACTCACACATATAAAATTAAACTTAAATGACACTGGGATTCCTGGGTAGTTAAGTAACTTCAAATGAACTCTTCTCGAGAATGGTATTGATGAAGGGAGGAAGAGGATATTGTTTTACCTTTTTTAACAAAGATCGGGGAAACTCGCTTTACTACCACAGAACTGATAAAAATAGTTCTCCGACGTGCATAGAAAATAGAACTAGGTAACTTTTCCTGAATTAATTTTTATTCCCTTTAGTTTTAATGCAATTATTATACCCTAGATGAAATCTGTAGGGTATACTTAGTTTATCATTAGCCTTGTAACGCACAGAAACAATGATGGTAGAGCAAAATTGATTGGGCACCCACGCATAATAAAGTGTTTTTGATTTTTGCATGTCCGTCCGTCCGTCTGTCCGTCTGTGAGCACGATAACTCGAGAACGCGTATAATTAGAGAGCTGAAATTATGCACACAGCCTTAAAAAAAAGTAAAATAAGTTCGAAAATGAGACAAATCGGGCAACTCCTTCGTGGGTTGCCATACAAAAATTTTGTTTCCCAATATTAATTTGGACACTGCCTGAGAACGCGTTGACATAGAGAGCTCAAATTCGGTAAATCGTGTTTTCATAGTAGTAGCAACTAAAAATTCAAAAATAGACTAAATCGGGTTTTTTGCGTATACTGTGAAACGACGAGCCGTTCTCGATATATATGCGTAAAACCATTGCAAAAATCAAACTTGCACAGATGGGTGACCATACGAAATTTCATACGGGCATTCATCTAGGGTATCATAAGAGTTGGTCTTAGACCAATTCTAGTTTTCTACTTGTTTTATTTTATTTTCCAAATAAGAATAACATTTTTTTTCAAAAATGGTGGTTTCAAGCATGGAAAGACATGGCAACTTTTTCTGCACCCTGAATAAGCTTTCAAATATAATACGCTTAAAATGCAATCAGAATATGCTTCGAAGATTATTTTACTTTCATAGTTACGTGGTGTCATTCTCTACAAGTATGTGAGAGAAGCATTCGTTCTATGTCACTCATCTCGAATAATCATGTATTAGAATTATGGCAAATCACAGAGTTTGGCAAGTGCGCATATGATTATGTACTTGATTATTGTAATAAGCAGTAAGCTGCTAGTCCTCGTATACCTACGTGGGTTGTTTGAAAAAAGTAATTAATATACATATCTCATCAGCTCCGCAACAAACAGATCTTTTTCAAAAATAATTAAAAAAAACTACAAACATATAGCTACAAAATACCTTTAAATTCGGTTATTCAGGAATTATGAATCATGACTTTATACCTTCCTTTACTTCTGCTGCGTTCCTTTCTCGCCCTGAATAAATCTCTGTCAATCCATAGGACAATGTCCTAATTTAGTTCTGTGCACCTTGAAAAGAAACTAAACAGAAACATTTCAAGTGTTTCACATTTCTTCTATTTGACTAAAGCATAGTAAATTCGTTTGTTGTTGTTGTTTGTTTATCAAATATAATGCCATTTTCCAACAAAGAAAGTTTCACCTGAACTATTACCAAAATGGAAACAACACATTCAGAAATACCAATGAAAACCGTCTGCTTGAATCCGGGAAAAACTCAGATGCATTCAGAACCATTCGAAGTCCGAAAAAACCGACGACAGATTGAAACGAAATTGTTCGTCTTGAGAAAGAAAAAAACACAATATGGATTGAAACAAATTTATTTTGAACGGGAGATCATTCGTCATCTGAGTTGTAATGATTGCCTTTGGGAGAGAAAGCAGGCAAAAGTCGTGCGGGACAAAATCTGGCCTGTACAGAGGGTGCAGTGCAGAATTTAAAAAAATCCCTTCTCTCAATAATCGGTGCATGCGTTTAACGGTGTAGTGCTGTCATGTTGTAATCGAATTGGCTACGAAATGGTGTTACTGAACAGTTTCTGCTTTCTAAAAAATCCGCGAGGTGAAAGGTAAAGTTATTAAGCATCCCAAAAACAGCATATGTGCCCTTGATTATGAAAATGGTCTAAATCAAGAATAAAGAAAAAATGAGTAGATATGTTGAAATGTTGCGAAATGCATTACTGAATTACATTGTCGTTACCTGAAACAATCTTTCAGAATTTAGAAAAATGAAACCGTGAGATAGCTTAGGGTCATGTGTCGCTGAACAGAATTCAATTCAATTTAATTTTGACAGTGGATTAAGTCAGTTGCGCTGGGAGGAATTTTAAATGTGTGTACAACATATCAATTATTTTATTAACATGCTATCAGATAACGGTTCAGGTAAATACATTTCACTTAAAAATTAAAAAGTAATATTTATTGTAACGCGTTTATGTGAATAAGTTCATTTTTCTGATAAGAATTGCAGATTTTGCACAATCTAATTGGTCTAGAAAATGAAAGCAAATAAGACAACTTTTATCTTCAGATGAATCAAACCGGCATATCAGTGCAAAGGTACAAAAAAAAAAAAAAAAAAAAGAGGATAAAAAATGCAATTATACACAAAATAAAAGAAAACTGAATAGAAATAGCGACGAAGAATACATTACAAAAAATTCTAAATTAGTTTATGCTAAAGTTTTTGAAAATAAGAATTGCTTTTGCTCAAACAAATATATGAAGACAGAAAATCTAGTTTTGAAGACTCTTGGAAACTGAAGATTTTTGAAAAACACAACTTATTCCTATGTGGTGCGGCACATAAGCAAAGAATAAATCAAAGCAAACTCATTTGACACATTTGAATGGAAAATGAGAAAAGGCAGTTATAAATATTTTTTATCCACTTATAATCCTGTTGAAGTTCGTGCTTGTACGAAATTTTTCTTGGAATTCAAATATCTGCTGGAGTGCTTTTAGTGCTGAAACATTTGGAATAGATCAATGTGGAAAAATACCCGAGTCATCTCGAAAAACAAATGAAGATAAGATAAAGATAATAAAAAATCACATGTAAGTTTAGTTTTTCTGCATACGAGAAATGTAGGGATAATAATAAAGAATACGTTAATGAGTGGGTATGAAAGTATTTAATAGGAAATTCATCTTACGTTTTCATTCTCCCCGAGATAGAATACTTGCCACAAATGTGATTTACTAAAGCTTAGAGGAAATGGATCTTAAATGAAATCATCATTTACTCTTAGAAAACGCCGAGCAAGCAAGAAAATAATTTTTGAAAGATATCCTATCCAGGAAGGGAGAAGGGAGTCCCGAAAAATATTATGGATTCTCATTTGATTTACAAAAGGCACTTCCGTTTCCCAAACTTTCTCATTCAGTAGCTTATTATAAGTGGTATAGATATATATACAGCCGAGGCTTTCATAAGTTTCATAATAATGATGGCAGGATGTTTGTATGGGATGAGATTATAGCATCAAGAACATTGCAACTGGTGGCGTCATATATTTTAAAACTTATTAGAAATATTACAGAGCAAAACCATGAAATAGCTTTTAGGGATGTTTGCTCATGCTAAAACTGCGATATATTTAAATAGCATTGACATGGATTACAACGAAGGGGAAGGCCGAAAATATGCGGAATAACCCCTTACTTCTATTATAGAAAACTAATAGAACAGTAACAAAGGATAAGTTTGAAGATATTATGATTTTTCAAGCCCACATTCCTCCAATATATCAGGAATATTTTAAGTCTAAATTCTATTCCCGCTGAAGGAGAAGATAACAAGGAATGATAAAAATAAATTATTTGCAAACTTGAATCAAATGAATGTATTTGTTTGCAATTTCATATTTTTAATAATATTTAATATTTTTAAGACATTCTTTTAATTTTGAAAATGTTTTAAGCTATTTTAAGCTTTACAAAACCCATTTTATTACAAGTTACACACAAAATTTCACAATCATAAAAAATTCTTACTTTTCAAAGCATAGCAAATACCTATACCACAAAAATATTATTCAATTTGAGTACCTTTAAATACATATCTCGAAACCAGAAAGATATGAATTAAACAATTTCATAATTGGGGGCACATTTAGAACTTTATTCGCCGAATTGACGTGTGTTTTTTCTTCGATATCATAACGGTTACCTGGAGTTCATCGCCCGTCACAATATTTAACAAAAATTCATTAACTTATAAGTTCTTCAAAACATTGAACATGTGTCTATGTACTTCATGTTTGATGCTAATACATAGGTCTTTAACAATACACAAACAAAACGTACCTATACTGCATTTACGTGACAAAAAGATATGCATCATTTACCAGACGCTATTCTTACTCCATTTCAGTTAATAATATTACTACAATATGACACACAGTTCGCTTTAATTTTCAAGAAAAACGACTATGTGGTTTTGATTTTTCTTATGAAAATTTAACGAGAACTATTTAAAATTACTTTTTATTGAAATGGAACGGAAAGTGGTTAAACTGTTGTATGTAAATATGTATCTCGATTAATTGAAGTAACCTCTATTCACCAGCCCAATGAATGGTCATTTCCACTTAACTACTCGCTTAAAAACCATGGGTGAAATCACAGACAATAACTATCGAATCTGCAACGAAGAGAAAGAATGCGCAAGACCTACTTGCAAAGGCTCCTATAAAAAAGGTGAACACATAAATTGGACCTAAGACAGTAGGTGCATAGCACAAAATTACTCTTAGGTCGCAATGCTTAAGGTCGGATCCATAGCGTCCACCCATGACATACATAATAATAATATATATTTCCATACTGAATTAATTATAAGTAAGAATAATATAGGATCTCCTATTTGCAATATTTTTGCAAACATTTCAGTAGTAGTTGGGTAGTAGTTTCCATGTTCCACTGATTTCATATAAATCTTTGGATAGTGCTTCTGGGAGTTTCTATATAAGTGTAACACATTTTCACATTATTATGACCCAACAATATGCACTAAAAGATGGTGGCCCAGCGCTGATTCGAGTACCGCTTATTCGACATTCACAATGCTAATAACAATTTAATACATGGCATCTATACCTAGGCATTCTGTTTCCATTCTGGGTTTCTTGGGTTCGAAACATTCGCGTGAGAGCGTCAAATAACAGTGCGCTGAATGTATCAACATTGTTTTCAAATAATTTATGCATGAACTGAATAGCTCGACTTCGGATCTACATTAACGGCAACTGAAGATTGCAGAATAGCATTTATTTGCATCTGAAGTACACGCCACGAGAAAGATACACCATTGAATTTTCTGGAAAAAGACTGCTACCAACAATGCTATCCCGATCTGCTGCGAACAGCAGTTGCACAATTTGGTTCATATACGAAATAGGTAGGTACTGATAGCTGCAAGAAATACCATAAAGAAAATATCGGAAAGAAGCCAATAGAAATCGTCTCAAGCTTCGCTCGTTCAATCCCAGATCCTCCCATCATCCTCAAATCACGTCGCCTTCGTCGAGTGTTCAATTGTTCGAATAAGTGGTTTGTAGAAATAAATATGATTTTTTTTTTATATAATGAATTCATGTAGGTATAACGTTCTTTCTTAGGGCTACCTAAGTCCCAGCATCGTATTGCCTAATATGGATTTTCTGGTTGCAGTAAGTCCATAGCAATAAAACAGGTAGTAATAGCAACTGTTTTGGCATGCATTTTTCTGGCTAAACAGGTATCTTCTACCTCTAGATTGTGTGCGTTCTTAGTTCGCAATGAGTGAGATGTAAGAATGGAGAATTGAAGAAATACTCCAAGTAGTAGGGAATTTCGGACTCAATCTTTCTGTGGGTGCTCTTCTCTAGCAATATTTATTGTTTTACTTTAAGGGAAATTATTATATTTTAAAAACATAAATCATTGTCGCAAAAAGAAGAAAAAGATCTTATGCACTGACAGCGCCAGTCAAGTTTTATCTTTGTCATCGGAGGATATTCACATGTGAGTCTTGCCTTCAACACTTTCGTGTCTGTCTGGCTGCCGCTTACCTCAGGGCACATGCATACATGTATCAAAGCATATAAGTTGTCTACTGAAAATGACACCAATTACGATTTCCGCCAACAGTGAAGCGGCATACACTTTTTAAGATCTTTGAAATGCTCTTATGCGTGACTCTTCACTGGGATTTCTTTTTTATTATTTATTTTTTTAATTTTTAATAGAAATTTAAAGAATGGTAGGTATAAATTTCAGCACTTAATTAGTTCTTGTGTCATTATGTTTTGAAATTTTCCTGTGCGATACTCAGCGGGGAATTTATATTTTGAGAAGATGCTGGCAGTGTTTGCTGAAAAAAACACATTATATTCTGGACTAAATGGTCAGGAAACAACTTTATTTGGATTTATCTATAAACTTATTCCTATAATTACTACGGAAATTTTTTTCAAATATTCTAATTACAAAAGTGTGCAACAAATTAAGTCAAGACTGTATTAGTAAAAATCAGAAATACCTATAATATATAATTATTTACAAATTTTTTTTAGTAGATGTTAAAAACGGTATGAATGTAGTCATAATCCACAACCAAGTTGAATTTATTATTTATCAAATTCCTCCTATGTATGTAGAATTGTAGAAAAACATTATTAATGTCCACCATAAATATTTTATCATTGGCTAATATTTATATTAGAGACTCATCTTTGGATTGGATAAAATTTACAACGCTGTTAGAGATAATTATTCATATAATTAAAACATACTTGGCTAAAGAGATGTTTTAAATAGATTTTTAAATATATAGTTTTGTTAGGTCTTTCGAAGTGCAGGAATACTACATTCTGTGGATACAAGTTATAAATACGATGATAAGACAGGAATCTCATCGATGACTGCGCGAGCGCTAAATCTCGAAAAAAGACCTTTTAAAAGTACCACGGAATTATATTCTATATATTAAGTTATATTACTATTTGAAATTAACTTAATGATTTTCTACCACTGGCTCTATATTTTCTTCTTATAAACTGTGACTTGAGATTAAAAAAGAATTGCAATTTCGGTTTTAATTCATTTATAATAAACCCATCCAGCTTTCAGGTGAATACTCCCGACTAGGCTACTTCTCGCCCAACGCTCGGCGGTCCACATTCATTTTCATAGGCAAGGGGGGCGGGGGTGGGGGAGGCTTCATTTTTTTCGCATTGGGGCCGCAATTGCTAGTTACGCCACTGTATATAATATAATAGAATTAAACGTTTTATAAATTTAAATAATAAACTTTTGCCACAAAGCTACACTTTTTACCCAAATTTAAAGCTCTTGGTCTCTCCCCTCCTCTTGTATTATGGATTGATAGTTTTTATCGGGTCACCTAATATGGGTTGTATTAGACGGCGTTACTTCTGAACCTCACCCAATAAATGGCGGCGTGACCCAAGGCTCTGTTATCTCTCCGTCTTTCCTCTTAACCCCTTCGGTACTACGGGCGCATATACAGGAAAAAATGGTAATTTGGGCCTACCACAGTATGAGAATTTGCCAATCTAGCAGGACCAAATTGTAAACAATATCCAATGAGCTTATATGCCGATGGTTTCACAAATTGTGTATTTAAAGTGATTAAGGATTAGAATAAATGATAAATACATCGGTTTTAAATAAAAAAAAATCTATATTCGTTAAAAAACAATTTACAGCACTTCCATACCATAATGATTAGAATTATCAATTTTCAGACCCGATCCCCTCCGATTTCGATAAAACTTTCAGAATCAGTTAAGTATTAAAAAATATTGGACACATATATTTTTGTTTATCCTGCCGACCAAAAGTCTTGGATACAGGTTGACTCAAATTTTAATGTTTTCAATGTGGACGTGTTTTTATTTTGCTAATTATTTGGGATCGGGTTACTCGATTCTTTTGTACGATACTTCAAATTAATGGTATCAAATGAAATTTTCGAAAGACATTAAAAAAATTAATTAAATAAAAAACATATTGAAAAAAAAACACAATTATTATGAATTTTTGGTTTTTGACCACCTCCGGAAAAGAAACACTCACTAAGAAATATTACTGTTGTAATGCTCTAACATTAATACATATCATATTAAAAATTTGCAGATGTCCAGCTTTTAGTTTAGGAAATAAATTTTTTTTTATTAGCATCTCTGCAAAATTTCATATGAAAAGTTTAGAATTTGCTCCAAAAAACTTTTTTTTAAATACCTACTTAATGAAATATGTGTTTAAAAATATTAAAATAATAGTTCATTTTTATTATTTCATAAATTTTATATTGTGATTGACAGGTATAAAACTGTGGTACTTTTGAGTGCTATTGCCTTAACACGATTATATCCATTTTTAATTTTTAACATCGGACAGTAAAAATGATTATAAAATATTTTATAGGATTTTATATTCTGAAGAATTTTTCAGTACAATAGAAACGTCTAGAAGTGATCTTTATCTCAATGTACGTAAAATGCTTTAATTTTTATATGGCAACACCAAGAACGGGTTGCCCGATTTAGTCCATTTTCGAAATGGTACTTACTATTTTTATAAAATGTGTTACTATTTTTACATCTCAGGCAGTGTAATATATAGTGAAAAACGAAATTTTTGACTGGTAACCCTACGAAGGATTATCTGAATTTGTCCCATTTTTGAACTAAACTCTAGATGGCTATCAAAAACGCCATGTACATGACTTCATATAGGACCTAATAAGTAAGTATAGTGAAGTGTGGCATAAAAGCGCGATATGGTAGAAAAAAGCGTATATAGCAAATATGGCAAGAACTTAGTTATGTTATAGGCACAAATATAATTATTTTATATAGTCAGTTGATTTATGAAAATCTTATTTTACTTCAATCAAAATCGCTGTCATTCAACGTGTTTTGTTCCAGAAGAGGTACAGATACCAACGCAAATACTTCTTGTGCAATGATACCGCGACTTTTTTTGGAAACATGTCGTAAACTATAAATCAACAATCTGTTAAAAAGGTCTGTATTTACTTTGACTCGCGAAGTTTTCATTGTGAAAAACTCTCTATACCTTCTAATATCTTTTTTTCTTGCCTCCTGCGCTTCTACTGACAGCTGTCCTATAAGGAGAATGCAAGAGGTAATAATATCCTTTCCATGAAAAAGCTTTTTGTGCACGGTAATCACTCAATTTTGTAGTTTGGGACCTGTTAATGAGTCGAATTAATAATTGAAGCCTTGTCGCCCTAATAAAATACATACGGCATATTGTACCACGGATATTCCTTTAAATACAAATCTATTGTATTGGATGCATATGTTTCAAATGCGACTTCATTTATCGAATAGCTATTGCCCAACGTTACTAAAATTGTATGAAAGCGTTCAATAATCTCTTGACTGACTACTGTAATTCCGGCACTCCTCTCTGCGGCCGGAAAAATCGCCTGGCTGTATTCCGATCATTGGTGTTGCCAGCATGCTGTTTAGGCATATCGACCAATAAACCTATGGAAACCTTGGATTTTTTCTTTCCTGGCCGCTATTTTGGTTTTGTTTTCAGATCCCTGAATTTGCCAGGCTTTTATATCAAGCCTATACGCTATGTGCAATATGCATTCCATAAAACGTATCCATGAATGTAATGGAGATATTCCAAAGGACAATGACCTTTTATCCACGGCTTTATTCGAAAATGATTTTGGATTATACATTTCCTTTGGTTTTGCTCCAACTTAATTGGGCGGCAATATCGTGTTGAAGATGCAGCTGGGTTTTGCCACACAACCTTTTTCCCTTCACTGGTATTTAATCTCTGCTTGTATTGTTTTTGTTGATACCAATCACATCCCCATTTCACTGCAATACTTCACTACTTTTCACTACTTTTTAGTTCCTCCAATGCAAGTAAAACATCCTTCTGAGCTCTATAGTATGGTTAACCAAAGACTGAAGTTTACACTTAGCAGATACCTCAGTAACTTCAATTTCTGCCAGATAAAATTTTTTCTTGTCCTGTTTAATTTGATCGTATGAAGGAAAGAGATTTTTGAAAATTTTGTTGGCCTTTTGCCGAATAATATGGTATTAATGTGTAGATAAATAGGCATCTATTATCATGGCCAATGCCTCGTCAGAAGATATACCCGTAAATGTAGGATCAGCGTTTAGTATTTAACACAGCTTTTTCATATCAGTACCCATATTAGATGAAGTTAGAGAGAATTCTTTGACCAGTTTTGCTGAGTCCCTCTTCCCCATTTTGGGAAGGCCATCTGGATAGCTATACTTATTTCCTCACTTCTTTTCGAAACCAAAAGACTTTTTATCTTTCGCTTTTTCACTGCATTCTCCAAAAGGTATTGGGGTTGTTCCTGGTCTTTTTAGTGTTCCTACTGCAGATCTTGATCAAAATGATTGTTGGTTTCTCTGTATATAGTCAGGCGAAATGAAATATTTATCTAGCCAGGTTGAATTTGCAGATAAAAAGTGACCCCGAAGCCTACTATTTTTACAACATTTTTTCAGAGAAAGCTTAGATTGCTCTTGAATATAATATTTCTGCGCAAATAATTCAAAAATTTCTTCCTTATGACCGACTTTGTCCGATGGAAACCAGTCATAAAAAAATTGTCTCGGTGTTAGTTTCGAGCTCATTCTGAAAATCAAAAAAAAAATGTATGAGTACCGCAAAAACACGCCAGTTATTTTTGGTTTTCCTGAAAGCCAATACGACAAGGTTTAATGTCTGTGTGGTTTTAAACCGGAATTACATGGAATACCTAACTACATCAGTAATTAAATAAAGAAATTCTCTAAAGTGCTGACTCTTTTATACCTCAGTCTTCATTTGTATTTAATACAATAATATATAAATGCATTACGATAAAAATATGTCAAACTTATCTGGAAGAAGTACTTTGAATAAATGCAACAAATAAACAAAACTCAATCACCGTTATTTAAATATATTCGACCAACGCATTCCCACGAATAATATGACTTGCAACGCAGCCTCTGAGCAATTATCACATCTAACTACTTTCAAGTTCTATTATTTCTTATAGATGACCGATATTAACAAATGGCGTTCAGATTACAGTTAACGGCATTGTTAAAAGGTAATTCGGAGAGCTATCAATCGTTTTATTTGACTTTGATATTTTGAATTAAATCCCGGTAGATTTGCAAATCCTCATACTGTGCTACGGGCGCATATATGCGTTCAGAAAAATACGATAATTCTGGCCTATGGGCGCATATATGCGCTCAAAGACTTCTCGAACTTAAACGCGTATAGAATTTGAAAAAGGTAGCGGAATTGGCTGAAATAAATTTTGTACGATAAAACAAATATGTGGAATGCTGTTTCTGGAAATACCAGAACCGTGCTGTTTTATTGGCCGCCACCAGGTGACATCCAATGGGAATGTCAATTTGTTTACATTTTAATTTTTAAAATAGCTCAATTTGGTCGTCTTCCAGCACAGAAAAGATGCTATAAGATGTTTAAATATAAATGTTGAGGCATGTTTGTAGAGTGAAATCGCATCTACATTTTGTCCCCTAATCACATATCTAATTAGTTTTTCAAGTTATAATTAGTTTCGGAGATACATAACTCGAAAAGAAATGAACCAGTCCTTTTTAAACTGGCAAATGGCAGTTTTTTGAGTGGAAAAATGGGTTTACTTTAATCTCATGTTTGCGAACAATAAAATTGCCAACAAAAATCGGTCACAAATCACAACAGACCACTAATGTATATGAAAGAAGAACGGGCAAAATAAATGTAAAATGAAGGAAGGGGGTGTATTTGACCCAAGTGCCAAAAAACATTTTTTAACAGTAAAAACGTCCATATGAAGTTTACAGGATCAAAAAATAACCCTGTCACTCGATTATACTCTCCACGCCTTTATTTTGATATCCCATTCGCTTCATTTTGTGCAACCCTTAGGGGGTAGTACTACCCCTAATCCCTCTCCCCAACCGAATTTTCTTCACCTATCTTTTTCTCCCGAACATCACAAATACAAATAAAAAAAACCGCATTGCTCTACTCCCCCTTCAGTTTGTGTGTACAAATGCACAAAAATTGACAGTCCACAGCGACATGTTACTTCTAATTTTGCTCCAGTAATACGAAGCGTTTCTGCATTAAGCTATTCCGTACCGAAGGGGTTAATTTTCATTAATGATCTACTTTCTCTTACTTTCAATTCCATGCATAGTTGTGACGATGATAGTACTTTGATTTCGCTTACTCCTTTGACACTCTTATGGTCTGCAGAGGAAATAGCGCATGTGTCAAATGAGTATGTAGGATTATATCATTGAATAACGATCTTGACAAAATCCTCGCTTGGGGCAAAGTAAATCGCGTCGAATTCAATGTGACTAAGATTCAAATGTATCTAATCTCTTTAAAACAAGATCATCACATAACCACTCCTGATTCTTTTAATGGAGCATTAGTTGAAAACATTAACATCTGCTAGTTGCAGCATACACATATGTTATGTCGGGAGGAAGTGCGTATAAAATTACTCCGTTCGCTTAACTCCAATATTAAACGGGTCTTGTGTCCGACAACAAAAATGATCACATGCTTATGAATTTTTTTATTAATTATCCATGTATTTACTCCATTCGCAATATATTCTCATGCAGCTTGACTCAGAACGCACTAAAAACTAGTGCTCTCTCATAGCTATTGACTTCATTCCTAGGTGGTTGTATTGTATGTAAGGGAAAACAACTTTTCTTCAAATGCGTCTCATGCATTCATCTCCTTTATATAATTTTGCACCTCATCCAACAATTTTCGAATAACGTCTTCAGAAACCGTATTTCTGGATTCAGTTAGGCATTCGGGAGCTCGAAGTGCAAGCTATGGATTCCATTTTAAGAAAAAGTTATACCATTTTCGACCTGCTCGGCCATTTTTAAAAGATGTAGTCGTGCCATCGTCTTACTCAATTTTTTTAATTCTATTTAAAAAGCTATCAGGACTTAATGGAAACTCACATTTGACTAACGACTCACATCACTTTATTCTTTGGTTTTCGTTTAAATACTGTGTGGTCCAGACTTTCAATATATCTTTCAGACAATTTATGCTGCAATGATGTACTATATATAGAGAATTGTCCTTGTCGAATGTCCGACAAAACTTTATTTAGCAAGTAGCAGAATGGATAACCTTCCTTATGTGCAATGCATTAAATCAGTCAAATAAAGTGTTGCTTGTAGTTCGCAATTTGAAGGTAAAAAAATCAGCTCTAATTTCCGATCACCAGTATACGCAAACTGGCTCCTGATAGTAATCATTGATCCATTTCGCAGCCACTAAAATTATTGTGGTTATTCCGAAAATTAACTTAATTTTCAAACAATACTGTATTTATTTTAAATATAACTACACTGTAAAAAAATGTAGGACAAATCCCTAAATTTAAGACACGTTTTATACTAAAAATAAATGTCATTTTCTCTGATAAAAGGAAAATTAAACTGTCCCCAAATCAATGGATGTAGGTATTTAGCACCAGAATATAGTAAGTAAAATTCCCGAAAAGTTAAGCTTTCAAGCATAAATGAAAGTACCTAGATTTTAGGGATAAAAACCTATTTCACTTTTTCCAATGTGGAACTTCCTCTAATCTTATCAAAAAATGCCTAAGATAATAAGTTGCACATATTGTTGCTACTCAGTTTATGGAAAAAATGTTTACTCTGTACTTACAAAGATTTCTTATGAAATGAATATAGAATAAAAAACAGTCACTTACCTTTTAAATTCATAGCACTACCAATATTTGAAAAAAATGTTTTGTTGCACTTGCGCATTATTTACATGCCGACACCTATTGAACTGAGCTCTGATGACCGAAGTAGTAGCAGATACATACAGTAGATGTTCATTGAATTAGACGCACTTTCAATATTTAGAAAATGTTACATAATATAAGACAAATTTTTTATAAAACACATTGTTTTTAAGGAAATTAATATTTTTCTTATTAAATTATTTTCTACACATATTACTGTATGGTTTGTCTCAGGCCAAAACCCTCGAGAATACTTCCCAAGCCATGAAACAGAAATCTATATGTGTGAGTGCTTAGTCCGTTTTCTAAAATGTTCTATATTGATACTTATGGAAAAGTGCTAAACATTGACTTTATATATATGATAGAACCTAAACTACTATCCACACAGGAAAATAGTCTTGTATTAATTTAAAGCTTGGTTCCTTACCTTCCCAAAGGCTACACTTCCTATATACCTTACTTCACAAAATAATAAAATAGTTTTGATTACAAGGTAACCTTACCATTTTACGCTCAATACCTCTCAGCTGAGTGATAATTGCATGTGTGTATGTGCAGCCGTAGTCCGAATCTGTAGGCAGCTACATTCGATATCATCAGCCCACGGCCTGCCATGACGGCACAGCGACATTACAATGATTACTCAGCTGAGAATTTTTGTTTGAGGAATCGTAGTCATTTGGTTAAGATAATTTTTTTTAAATAATTTTGTTAAGAAAGGTATGAAAATTTTATTACGATTCGAAAGATAAGAAAACAAGCTTAAGATTAACAGAACGCCATTTTTCTGTATGAATAGTAGTTTAGGGCGGAGGAGCTATTCAAATCAAACTTTTGTCAGTTTTACATAAGAAGACTGCAAATATTTTAGAATGTAAGGACTACGTTGGGCCTCGTATGTGGTAGGGAGGGAGTCTGTTTCATGGCTTGTGAAGTATTCTCGAGGGTTTTGCTCAGGCGCTTATCCAGACCTGCATCCCGGGGCGGGGGGGGGGGGGGGGTGTCACAACTCTAATGTCCGAAGCGGGAGGAAGAAGTCGGAAGTAGTCGCTTTAAAATTTTTTTTTTTATCATATTTAAGCTAGATATCACAAAACCCAATTTTCGGTTTGATTTGGAAAACCTGTAGATAATATTATCCACATCAATGTCGATCTCAGAGTGAACAGACATTAAGGACTCATATCCCGATACTTTTTCTCGTGCAAAGATTGTAGAAATAGATGAGACACAACTGATTCTGGCACGGGTGAAGTATATGACTGAGAGTGAGAGCTTGCACCTATATTCACATTCAGAGGTATAGGAGTAGAAGTGCATGATATGTCACTGACTATTTCTTTTGATAAGAACTTAACTGATCTTGCTTTCTTCTGAAAAAAAGTTATCGATGGTCTTATCAATCTTCTGCTTTCCACTTTCGCAACTATTTATTTCTACCTCCATCGCTCACTATAAATTAAAAGTAAACGTGATAAGTTAAATTAAACAACACTACTTGAATTAATACGAAAGTATAAGCAAAGTAACGCCAACTACCGCAGAGGAAAGCGAATGGATTTTATTTTTATAGTTTTGCCGTAAAAATTCTGAAGAAAAATTGTAGAATTAACTTTAGCGGCACTCGTATCAATCCAACTGATACAATTGGGATGGGTAACCCCAACCACCAAAAAATTGGCGCTGTCAAACTTTTAAAAGGACAGCATCTTATGCAAATGCGCAAATTACGACGGGTGATGGTCAGAGGCTGACGAAGTTGCCGTCGCGATTGATCAATTTCTAATTTTCCCGTCGTCGCTGCAGTACTACCAACAAAATCAAACGAATGAAATTGTTGTGGCATTTAATTTTGTCAAGGTTGTAAGACGTCGCGTCAATTTCAAAACAATGGATTTTGATGAAAAATTGATTGAGGAAATGCCAAAAAAAATAATTTATGATATCCAAGACAACCAGTATGGACGAGTTGACAAAAAAGACATCGTTTGGTGTGGATGGATATTTCGAGACGCTTAAACACAAATGGTAAAGATGGGATATTTTTGGCATTTAGTTTGATTTTAATGTAGTTAATTTTTCCTTTCCACACTTTGGCCCATTGCAATTTTTTCAAATTAATATAAAATATTCTGGATAAAAATCGGTTTCAAAACGCTCAAAACTACTAACAAATGAATTTTCAGTATCTTCTTTTTCACAATCGCCGTTCATCGCCTGTCATTGCAATTGTACTGCCAATTTTTCGAATACCTGTTTTAACAGCAAATTTCCCGCTGCCGTATACCGTCGGAAAATCAGATAAGCCTAGTACTAACGTCCGCGCTAAACTAAATTTTAGCAGCGAAAATATGACAGCGGAGACTCAGAGAAAAGATATATTAAAAACAAGAAGAAACGGAAATACAACGCGCGGTCATAATATATCTAAAACAGGTATTTAAAATTATTTGGAAATGACTATTATACCCACTTCACTATTGCTACTCATAAGAAGACAAACAAACCATACAAACCAAACCGCACCATACTAAAATTATCCTGTTAAACTTTTAAAGAGCGCTCATGATTGCAAAGAAATTTTTTGAAGGAATCATGAGTCCACCAAAAAGAGATGTGATCCCACTATTTTAGAAGTTTACCATATCTACAAAAAGAGATTCTACATAAGTACATATAGATTAATTCAGATATAAAAAACCAAATTAAAAATATTTTGAGTATTTGGCTATAGAACAGTACCTACTCCTTTATTTTGCAAATCAAACAAGTAATATAACTAGCTCCCGAGAAAAATCAGAACTTGAATTATCGCTTGGAAAACGATTAGTGTTTTATGTAAATAGTATAATAGATAATTTACGGAAAAGACGATAGGAACAAACTTTTTCGCGAAAATATTAACTATTACTAAAACACGCTTATACTTTTACAAGATTTTTATATTATTGCCTGCCATAAAACTGCCGGGCAACTTATTAGAAGTAGAAAAACATATGTGTTCATGATGGTCCTCAAATTCTCTAACTTCGCTTATTGTATGGGAAATCAACAAGCGATTAAAATATTCGTTGTGATAGAGCCTAAACTTGGTTCATATTCGATTGTGTTAAATTTACGAAACACTTACTTACTGAAATTGTAGAATAAATTCATATTTGTCTTTATTCTTTTAGTCGTAACTTTATTCCGTTCTGCCTTCTTAAGATTGTTATGGATGTGAGTATTCATATGTAGACATATAATCTACAGGCATAGGTGTGCATTATAGTTCCGATTATTCAGGTTTATTCTGTAGTTCAGATATCAAAAGTTTTCTTATGGAAAGTTTCTTATAATTATTACAGCACCCATTTCATTCTATTTTCTATTTTATTTCTCTCATACTGACCTTCAATTAAAGAACCGTTATAAATTTTAAATGCAATATTTTGTATTGCTTTCTTGCCAATTAACTATTACATGCTGCTTTCCAATAGAAAAAATTCCAAATGCTTCAGAAAAATGCAGATACCGAAAAAGTGCTTCTCTGGAACCAATCTAAAGGAATTTCGAAGTTTTGCTAAAATTCCAGAAAATTGAATGCGGACATGTTCGTGGAAGCTTTCTAGGCCGTACGTATTATTACGTGGTTCGCAGTGTTTCAAAAAGATGTATTACTTTTTTAGTTCAGTGAAAAATTTTTTGATAGAAAATTGTTAAGTCTGCAAATTAAATTACGTTACGTTCCAACTTGTGCTTAATTTTTTGAATTGCAAAGCGTAGGTATTTCGACATTTTTTGTTTTGCAATTAGCAACATTTGTGGTCAACACTGAAGTTTCAGCAATTGTGCAGAGCTTTCAATCTGCTGCCCACAAGTTGCTTTATATGGTATTATAATGAAGGTAAAAGGAAGCAATTATTTCTGCGGATATGTAATATTAAAATTTTTAAGAAACTGAACCACAAACGAAGAAGCACTTGGTAAGGACTTTTAAAGATCTTCTTTTCCCGTTATCTTCTGATGACACCTTCAACCGATATATTTGTAATTAAAACAAATGAAGAGTGGATTGAGTGCTGTTGAGATTCTGTGGTAGGCGATTTGTCATAATATAAGAAATTTTTCCCTATATCTTTGAATGATATCCTCAACTTTTGCTCTCTTTATTGACGCAATCATATTCTTCTGAATAAAACAGATCTGATTCTTATTCTTCATTTTTGAGCATTTATTGTTCCATTTCATTCTAAACATACAAATTCAATAAAATATGGTTTGCTTTTTGAATAATAAATCACACTTTCGAACATTCCCTTGTTGAGTTATCTATCCGTTGCATGATGAATGAGTGGGAAAGTAATCACAACTTGAAAAAATAATTTATATCAAAACTGACCTGCTCTCAAGAAAGTATTTTATTTGGAGACAGAGCTCTCTGGCTTCGGCACTTTGTACGGTTGCGATCACTTTTTCAACTCCAAATTTTTTACTCCATTCCATTTAGATGGTGATAAGTAATTCTGTCAGTAAAAAATGTCTCCAAAAAGTCAAATGAGCAGACCAAGGCAATAAACAAACTTGTATGCCTCTGTAGATTGGATATTTATCTCTAGGAAATAAAAAACATTTAGTCGTGTCTTATCGAAAGATCTTGCCTCTGACTTCTTGTAGAGCAATCAAGACGGGTTCAAATTCAAAACATTAGTGCTGGACGTTCACTTTATCGGACCAAGTATTAAGATAATGTGTAAGAGGCCTTCTAGTAATAAAACGGAAAAATATAAAATAATCACTTTATGGACCATCTGTCAGTTTGATCATAACATTTATTCTCATAAAACCACAGGTGTCACTAGGTCTCTTGGAGACAGCGAGAATGAGTTTTTGTTGCGTTGGAATTTTATGTACAATAGAGAATGTCTCGAAATCTGTGAGTTATGTTGATGATGCAAACAACTTTTTCGATTGTTTTAAGCTCATTTTGTGCATTTACGAATTAGTAACATTAATACGGTACAAGTACCCAGCAAATTTTTATTTATTGGATAATATTTGGCATTTGTGCAACGCCTTTGTTATAATGTCTTATGAATATGTGGTAAAATGCCTCCTGTGGTTTATTGATACTAGTCTAGACCGTCTTGTTTCAGTCCATGATGCCACATAAAACTCGGGATTTAAGACAGCCGGCACACTTCGCTGACGTTTACGGTCCAGTTCTTTGTTTTTCTTCGATTTTCCTTTTTTTGCTGTCGCGGTCCTGGGATGGTTTATATCTCTATTTTCAACCCCGGGACGGGTAATACTATTATCGATACATGGGATCAGTTCTCCCAGATCGTATTTCTTTGGTTATGGCTCAATATTTCGTATTTTACGAGGCAAAACCTTTATCTTCCTTTGTCAGTTTTTGGCTCCTTCGTTGAGCTTATCACAATTGGCTATTTATGTTTTTTTATGAATCTTTAAGGTATTCATATTGTGGGAATTTGAAATGGTGTTACCGAACGGTATTTGTAAATATATGTAGCCGAAGTAGTTGAGAGTAACGTTCTCTTTAGAAAGATTAATTTACACAGACATTTATCACGGCAATTATTGAATTAATTTTTGTAGTTATTCAATACATTTAATTGGTATTGAACTAATCATTTTACAAATAATAGCGAATAAGCTGGTAGACTTCCAGCAAATGATTTATAGATCTTTTTGCACGGGAAGATTGTAGTAGATAGCAGATATTTCTATATATTTTATTTCCACACTATATCCTATCTATAAGTCAGTTTTTTAGGCAGCATCAGTCCTCCGAACTGGATTGTATTTGGATCTTCTTGGGAATTCAAATTTATTCAATAATATACAATACAAAGCCTTAAGTCGCCGTGTTTTATCAAATCCGTTAATTATTTACAGTTTGTCACTTTTATCCCACCATCATTGTTCTGCAGAAATGTGACCACTCAGTTTTCTATTAAGAAGTGAACAGGAATATAGCACTCACTTCGAGGTAGTGGCTTCAGCAAACCGGTTAAGAAAAACGGGTAGCTCCCAGTCCTTTCTTTTGGCTTTGTTTATTCCATTATAGTTTGGTGAAAACAACAATACAACAATAATCATAATAAATTTTTTTATTACTCGAAGAATTGTTGGGGGATTTGCGATAAACTTTGAGCGAAACAAAGGTTTGCTGTCATGTCCACAGCGAATGGATATGGTCATATGAATAAACCATTGAAATTGAAATTTATTTAAAAATTTATAGGCTCTGACATAACTAAAGGTACGGTTACACTTTGCAGCTTTTGATGTGTAGCAGGTTGCAGTGGTGTTTACAGCTGTGCGCAGCTCAGAAGCTGCAATCTTTTGAGAAAAGCGGCAGGTTTTGCTGCGCGCACCTTTTGTTATCAATAGTCTCCACTTACACTCTGAAACGGTTTGTGGACAAAATTCTACGAGTGAAAATAATTAATTAGCACTATGAATTTTGTTGATTCAGAAGTGCACGCTGCCGCTTGCTTGGTATTAATTTTGCTAAAAAATCCAAAAACAAAAAAGCTGAAAAAATGAACAACTAATAAAAGAAAGAAAAAAATGAGTTGTATTTGTTCAATAGAACAACCTGGTTTTTAAATGCAGAATTTATTCAATATTTAACAGCGTTAGAGTTTAAGTATAAATACATAAAAAAACAACAATTCAGTCAATATAAATAACAATATGGTGAAAACAAAGCATGGAAAATATGAAACGATTAACTTACATCAAGACGGTATAGTAGCACTGTTGAGTTAAAAAGAAGAATTGCTTCAAACGCACGCCAGAGCACCTATGACCGAAATATTCCCAGAACAGTGCCCTTTGGATGGAAATTTCAATACTCTGAGACTAATGTTCATAGTCATACATGTTACAACAAAGGCAGTAGATATGGCAAATAAAATCATTTCTGCATACCCACAAGAATGAAAGTTGGAACAATTACATAAAGTCCATGTTGCCGGCTTAATTAAGTTCTGGGGCAGCCTTAGCACAACTGAGGCTTGTAAAATTTCCATAACAACACATGCTATCAGAAATATTTGTGCTTGACCTATTGAAGTAGCTCTGAAAATTATGATACATAAGGAATGTAACTGTAAATTATAAATCAAGAATAAATAAATAATAATTTTTTTTTTATGTATATATGCTCTTTATTTTTTGGCTCTTTGGCTCTTTTCAAAATTCCTTAAAAATACGTGGCAAAAGGCTCTACAAAGTGTAAACAAAAGGTCGCTAGCTAATCTAAAAGTTATAAAAGGTCAATAGGGACAATTAAACAATTAAAACAATTAGAAAAACTAATGAACAAGAAAAAAGACACAAACAAAAGGAAAACAAACAAGACAAAATTCTCAAAAGAGACTAAAAAACGGCTACAAGAATTTTGAAAAGGATCTAAAAGATAGACAAAAAATTTAAAAGTCCCAATTTTGACAATTGGGTAAGTGGCAGTTCCAAGAAGCTTCAATTTCCAAAATAATCTAATAAAAATATTTACCTAAACGAACGAATTTTCAACAAAAAAAATTTTGTAATTTAGCACCGAGACCGAAACCGAATCAAAGATAAATGACCGAACGAACGAAAAAATTTAGCCGATACCGTTATAGAGTCCCGCGAGGGCGGCCTGTAGTATCGTAGACCTCTACAAACTGCCCTCATCATCCCTCCAGCTTAGCATCTCTAACAGAGTGCTTGTCCTTCCCACCGCACGTGCAACGATTCCTAAGCGGGGAGAAGCCCCGTGGACTAGTGTTGCAAATGCTGTGGCCTGTTCTCACCAGCGAAAGACAAGAGCTCCATCCTGCACCGACGATAGTGGTTGCCATGTGCAGTTGAATGTGTCTGCGTTCGTTGCCAGATATTCGAGACGTAAACGTCTCTTCAACCTGTCAACGAAGTGGCGCTTAAGTGCGTGTGCGTGGTGTTGTGGGTCAGTGTTCTGATTCCCATCTTCGACTCTCATGTAGTACATGTGAATTGTAGATTTGGCCAGTGTCAACACAAAGCTAATCAAACAATTCACTCGACTACATACCTTTGGTCCCCATAGAAACGATGTCCTAGTAATGCCGAAATTCGGGTGGATCAACTGACACATACCGCGCACGAGATCCATTAGACCCTGCAAAGCCGGACAAGTGAAGAACCTGTGAAACAGGGTGCCCTCACCAGCACAAACTGTGCAAATCCTCTGAACTCGGCGGTCGATATGTGACAACTGATTAGGATGCATAAGACTGTGATGCAGCAATTTGAATGCTACATCAGCATCTTTGTAACTAGAAGGATAACTGTAGACTACTCTGCAAGTTATCCCTCCCATCACGCCCATATTCACCCCGAGGTGTGTTCGCCATCTGTTGTATCCTGTATACTCCGGAGGTCTTATTGACATAAGCACGTCACGGAGCACACGTGTTGTAAGTGTGCTGAAAGGTGTGTGTGGTGGTCTGTTCAGAACGAAAGCATCTTCCAACTTAGTGCCAGGGTCACTGGTCCCAAGTTGGCGAAATCTCTCCCGCGCAGAAGCAGCCAGGTCGTGTAGTTGTGCAGTGTTAGTGTTTATTCGGCAGTTTCCAGAGATATCAATAATATCTCCGAGAACTGTCAGTGTATGCGTGTCAGCTTCAAAACCCCGAGCATTACTGAACACTGAATCTATTAATTCAGGATTGAACCTGATTGGAATCGACGCGAATTGCGTGTACCTTAGAGCATTCCACTGAAGGTGAAATGCTGGCCTGATTCTGCCCCAGGTCTGAATCGTTGAGATTAGATCCTGTGGCCAGTCACGAGGATAAGGTGGTCGAACAGAGAGTAGGTAGTAATACTCCCCTATGCCGATCCCTCCCAGTACATTCACCCACAGTTGAGAAATCAAGCTGTCTCTCTGGCAAAACACTCTTTGGAATGCACGCACTTGGAGACACCTTGATTTCACAACCAAGTTAGTGAGACCTAATCCACCTATCTTGACTGGCAGACAGAGCGTGCTTTCAGCAACCCATCGTCTTCCGCACCAAAAGGCGTCTATCGCTTTTGCTTGAAGAAGACCTACGAAGCCTTCATCAAACGTCTCAGACTTTAGCAGATGAACGATGGACGAGGTAATCAAATAGTTTATCACGACTGACCTACCCATTAAGGATAGTGGAAACAGTCGACCACGCCATGGGTTTACAGCTCTAGAGAGTTTCTCAAGAGCGATGCGGCTATTATTTGATTTACTCTCGCGTCCGATATACACACCTAAATACTTCAGGCAAGTATTAGTCCATTGGATGTTCAGTGGAGTATCTGTACGATCTCTCCACCTTCCACACCACAAGCCTTGACTCTTACTAAGGTTGATTTTAGCGCCCGCTATACGTTCGAACTGTTCGAAAACAGCACGAGCGACCGGAAAAGCTTCATCTCTTGTCACGAAAATAGACAGATCATCCGCATACGCCAACATAAGAGGCCTCACATTGGTATATGGCAGATGAACCGCATACCGTCCGAGCATTCGACGAAGATTCACCAGTAGCGGCTCCAACGAAAGATCATAAAGCATACCTGACAATGGACAGCCCTGTCTGATACCTCGATGAAACGAGATAGGAGCCAGAACTTGTCCTTGATGCTTAATCAAAATCGCTGAATCTCTATACAGTTTCCCGACGATATCGAGCCACCTGGGCGGAAACCCAAATGCCTCGAGAGCAGTCAAGAGATACTCGTGCGAGACACTATCAAAAGCCTTTTGTTGGTCAAGTGAAATCATGGCCATTTGTGTACCTGTCTGTTCATGGTAGGCAAACAAATGCTTGGCTACCACGATATTGTCGTAGATACTACGACCAGGTACACAATAGGACTGTTCCGGGTGTATTACCGAAGCAATCACTGAGCGGAGTATCGCCCCTAATGCTTTGCAGACGATTTTGTAGTCTACATTGCATAGGGTTACTGGCCTCCAGTTCCCCATCCTCTGCAAATCTCCCTTCTTTGGAATCAAGCGCATAACAGATCTCCTCCAACTAGAAGGAAAGTCTGAATGTGTCTCAACCGCCGAATTGAAGACTTCCAAAAGGTCAGGAATTAATAAATCCCTGAAACGTATGAAGAATTCTGGAGTCAAGCCGTCATAACCAGGTGAAGTGTGTCGCCTTAGATCCTTTGTCGCAGCAATCATATCCTCCAATGTGATTACTGTATCCAGGAGCTCCTTACTGTCTTCAGAGAAAGTGGGAATATTCTCAAGAAATTCATGAGTGGTCGAGGATGTTGTCGACGTCGATTCAGAGTAGAGACTACTGTAGTAGTCTCGAATATATTCTGATAGCTGTTGTCCGTTGAGGACTTGTCCAGATTCATCAATTATCGATTCGACCTCACAAGAAGCAGTACGACGTCTAGTCGCCTGAAAGAAGTACTCAGTTGGAGAATCGCCTTCTCTCAGCCAGCGCGATTGGCCGCGCAGCACAAACTCCAAGCTGTGCTTGTAAGTCTGTGTCGCCAAGCGTTCCTTTATTCCATTGAAATAAAGAATCAACCCCGGCTGAGTTGGGAGAAGAGCTGCCACCCGAGAGACCTCGGCCGACAAGCTAGAAGCTTGATAGCCACTTCGATTGAAACTCGTCTCGACAAAAGACCGAATCTGGAGCTTTCCAACATCCCACCATTGACTAAGAAAAGGAAAGTCAGCTTTCCTCTCTTGCCAATCGTGCCAGAAATCAATGAACTCATTGATGAACTGCTCGGAATTCAACAAATAGTTGTTGAATATCCAGTATGCAGTTCGTCTTTCAACTAGAGTGCTGGTCGCCACTACAAGAAGATGATCGCTAACGGAACACACTTCATGAGTGACACCAACGAAATGTTCTAGTATTCCAGGTGAGACGTAAAGTCTATCAATTCTGGAGCCTGCGAGACTTCCATGGATATTTCGCGAGACCCTCGTGTATGATCTAGTCGTAGGATGCATCCAACGATAGATATCCACGAGTCTGAAAACACCGACAAAATTCCTCAATCGAGTAGCATTAACAGAGTTGAACTCAACTCCAGAGTGCCGATCCATTGAGGGATTCAGAGTGCAGTTGAAATCACCTCCGAGGACAGTTTCGCCGCTAAAATTCACCAGACACGACTGAACACTATCAAGAACTTGTCTTGTAATGTCCTGGTCATGAGGAAGGTACACGTTTACTACCTTGATATTTTTGTCTTGAATAACAAAGTCCAAGGAAGAAGCGAAGCCTGGGAAGATATCTGTATAGACAGGAGACGATAGTGTAAATTTGTTGGATACAATGATTGCCACCCCTGAGCCTCGGCGAGGCGCAGGTGTGGCAAACATTGCATAGCCAGTGTGTAAATAAGCATAGCGCTCAATTTGTGTGTATGTGTCTTGTGTAAAATTCGTCTCCTGTAGAAGCGCGATGTCTATATCGAACATTTTGACATGTTCGATAGTGCTGTGTAACCTTGTATGAGCACTTAAACCCCCGGTGTTAAGAGAGCCTATCTTGCACATTCAAAGAGATGAAAAGCTCAAACGATGAATGTGCGACTTATATTGACGAGGAGAATCGGCCAAGCGATGCTCCTGAAGCAACTCCTCCACCTTCCTATGGAGACGATCTAACCGAGCTACATGGTTGTACCTCCTCCTCTTCTTGGACTCCTGTTGTAGGATTCGAAGCTGAGGAAGTAACAACTCTGGCCTCTCCAGCTCCTTTACAAGAATGCTCCAGATTTTATCTGAGTTCTTCTTGTACTGGAGCTGGTCAAGAATTTCAGAGATCTTCTCCCTAGGAATGTTTTCCATCCCCTTCGAGACCTCAAATTGGCTACCAGTCGAAATGGTGCTACCACACGACTCGTAGCCACTGAAGCTCGAGAGACCAGTCTCTTCCAAACCGGTCATATCGCAGTCCGAAAGCTGTTCGAGAGATGCTTCCGCCTCCCTCACAACAACCTTCGAACCGCGGGCACCACTATCGTCCTCCTCCGAGTGGGGCCGTTTTGGAGCGACTGGCTTTGCTGGCTCTGGAGGAGGCAGCATCACCCGGTCCACCTTCGTCTTCCTCCTCGTCCTCTTTTTTTTTACTACTTGGCTATTCGACTCCTCGTCGGAAGTAGCCGTGTTTTCACGTGCCGACGTGGCGCCGTTTACAGCCATAACTATTTTTGCCTCTAGGACAACTTCAGGCACCTTAACCACTGGCTGCTCCAAAATAGCAGGTCGAGTGCCGGCCGAAGGCTCCTTCTCCAGATCCACTACTGTAGTAGTGGCTTCCTTCGAGGGAACCCTCGGTTCAGCCTTCTTCCCGGTTCTCCTGGGGCAGTCAGCAATAAAATGCCCTACCAAATGGCAAGCATGGCATTTCGCTTCGGTGCCAACGTCTATCCAGTATCTCGAGCCGGATATGCTCAGGTAAAAGCCTGACGGAAGCGTACACCCCTTATTCAAGGTGATGGACGCTTCCCGGCTAGTACCGAAGATACCCCGCCCGAGACCCTCGTCCCCAATTTTAATGGGAATAGCGCGAACCTTTCCATGAACCTTCCCGAATCTCCCAAGGAAATTCGAGAGGTCTTCATGTTGGGCTCGCATAGGGACCCGCGAAAACACGACCTTCGTGGGCTTCTCTTTTAACGGGAATGGAACGAGGTGCCTACCCTCCACCTCGATGCCCTCAAGCATAAGCTTAGTGGCGCTTTCGAGGGTTGTGGTATACACCTCGACCATTCCTCCAGCTATAATTCCCATTGAGAAAAGCTGCTCACGGGAGATGACGCGGAAGATTGCCTTCAGGTATGCAGTCTGAGGACATCCTCTGATGTGCTCAAGCTGCATCCCGTAGCTCTCGTCCTGCCACCTCCCGTCGAAGAAGCCCTGGAGACCCGCACTGGTCTTGGGCCGAGGCTTACCCGCGTCCAATGGGGGTGGACGAGGAGTGATGCCTTTACCTATAATTTCGATGCTGGAACTATTCTTGGTACTACCACTTACCTGTGCATACGATATCCCTGGAACTAACGCCGGGGATCGTGGTGCTGCTGTTAAGGATCTTGGTGCTGGCGCTGGTGGTACAGTTGTTTTTGACTGCTTCTTCTGGCCAGTTGTTTTTCGTGAAGAAAGCGCTGGCCTTAAGAATATCGTGTTGGGCTTAGGCGCTGAAGCCGAAGCCGTTTTGACAACATCTGATAATTTCGGATGTTCTCCATTCATTTGAAATGTCTCCAGTTCTGTAGCATGTACAGATGCGATTGCTGTTGCTGTGTTAACTTCTGGAGCTGATGGTCCAGGAGCTTCCGCGACAGCAATTGTGGCTATAGTCGCAGTCTTCTCCGGTGCAACTGGATGCACATTTTTGGCCTCTTCAGTAGGGCCCTTATTGGCCTTTTCATTGGGCCCTTTGGGGTTTTCCTTGGTAGAGGAAGAAGAAACATCACTATTCTTCTTCCTCCGTCCTCTTGATTTGGGGGGATCATCAGGCCCCCCAGAATCACTACTGCTGCACTCACTCATATTAAGTGAGGCAGTGAACGTTTATATTTATTTATTTTTTTTTTTCAATCGTAAATTCCTATTATCTTTTTTTATATTTATGTAAACTTTTTCACTTCCAAAAAAACCTTATTACACTTTAATAAACTAGAATTTTTACATTTTTAGCGTTGCCATGACAACGACCAAATTTAATTTAAATTTCACTGTTCAAATGTCACAAAATTCATAAATTTTCACAATTCTTTCTAAATTTTTTGTAGTTTTCGTCTTTAAAACAACACACACAAACTCCTTCTAATGCACAAGTCTGGATGTAAGCACTACTACTCAACTTGATCGCTTTTTTTCCAGAACCTCTATCTTATCACTATTTAAACTATTTGGAGCTCAATCTGACGTCCGCTCTCTTCAGATTAATAATAATAATAATAATAATAATAATAATGTTTCAGGTGTTTTGTGAACGGCAAGTTTTAAAAGCTGCAAACCTAAATACTGATGATATGCTACAAAATCCATTGCATAGGATAAAGAATAAACAACTTCCAACATTGAACTTCTATGGTAGGCGATCAGAGATAACCATACCGATGAGACCTCCCTGATCGCTGGGTCGAAGAGTTCAATCATTTTTTTTTTGCCCATAAAATGCATTTGTAAATTTATTGAAATTATTCTCAATAAATTTCAGTCTGTTAGACGAGAAATCTCCTTCATCGAATAAACAACATGCTTAGCTGGTATTGCTTTTGGTAAAGTCTCTTTGAGGCATAACTACAATATCATTGGTCCCACTATAAAGAGAATGCAATTCCAACTAATGCCATTGCTTTTCTAGATATTTTCACATTCGACACATCTGATCTGTGATTATCGCAATACTTATTTAAATATGTCCTTTGCTTAGACCTCCCCCGAATCGAGCTAATACGATTAAACCAAAATTTGCAGACGCTGCCCATAGTAAGTAAGAAGGTGATATTCCTAGAGTATACAATATGAAGTACTTGGCGGTCCAGATCCCAGCCAAGAATACCTCTCAATACAAGGAATAGGGTGAGTAACTACTTAGCGGTCCAAAGACCAGCTAAGAATGCCTCTCAATGCGAGGCAAGGCGGCAATCACAGTAAAAATTGCTTGGTGGCTAGAGCCCAGCCAAAAATGCCTTTTAACGCAGGAAAATTTCAGGACGGTACTATAAGGAGCTTGATCTTAACACGTCAATGTTTCGAACATAAAAGATGAACATACAATCAGTAATCAATTAGAGTTCTTCCCGCGCGATTTAGGAAGCAAAACGAATTATGGCGAAATTATAAACCGAACCGATATCCCGGGATATTTGAAAATATTTACGTACAGGCTTTTTATTGGTTTCACTTTTGTCTTTGATTCACTTTACACTTTAATTGTTCGAATAATTATTAACTTTAGGTTACGCGATGTCGAAAAATTATTACAGCTTGTTTCGCGACGGCAGGCTGTGTTCTTGTCTGTTGTTTTGTAATTATTGGGTGAAATAAAGAGGAATATACGTGATCTACTCGCCCTTTTATAGTGCTCTGATGAGTTCCAACCACAAGCCAAGTGCGAATTTCGAATAAAGTCCGAAATTTTGCTTTACGCTCAATATTGCTGCTGGGGATGTTTTGATGTATGTAGATAGATGCTGGTGACTTGTTTATGGTGAGTTTGATAAATAATAGTAGAAGACACCTCAGATATGTAACGTTGTTAAAATTGGTCTGTAATTGAAGAAGAATATGTTAAGTTTTCTCATCTTTTGAAATTGGAAGAGTAATAATGTTGAAGAGGAATGAGGAATATGGGAACTTGGGTTTAATTGAATTGGGTTGGTTTGTGTCTAAATCAATTATTGGTTTAGTTTTAGACAACCATGGAATCCTAATTCACATCGTAAATGCCAAACTCAAGCAAATAATTTTACTTTAAATTGGGTTTTCTTTCTTTGTTCCCCCTTATTAGATGTCGCTCAGACGATACCTATATGAGGAAAGCAATATCCCCAACTATATGGTAGCACGAAAAGGCTGCAAGCAATCGACCTTCAGGCGCAACTTTTTTGGTTTCAGAGGTGTTTGCACATTGCAACCTTCTAGTAGCATAGGTTTTTGTGCCGTACTGCAGCAAAAGTTGTCTAACCGTACCTTAAGGATCGAAAGTTCTATCAAGTTTTAAAAGTTCAGCTGTATAGATTAGATTTAATTCAAATAGATTACGAATTTATATATACTTATAACAGTTATGTTCAGTTAGATAAATTATTTTCTAATATTAAGAGCAAATATTATAATACTCATATCTAGGTATTATTACGAATGTATCGCATCAATAATATTGTAAAATTGTAATTTTTTTAATTGCATCGACACTGTAATATTGTTTGTGTGTCATATCGTTGAAAGTTGGAAGGAAAACAAAGTGATCTTTATTCTCAAAGGAAGCCGAAGTTCATGATCACTAATGACTTCAGACCTATCAGCCTTATATATTTTCTTCGAAAGGCTTATAGAGGCGTCT
The DNA here is from genome assembly GCA_963930735.1 of Dioctria linearis. NCBI lineage: Eukaryota > Metazoa > Arthropoda > Insecta > Diptera > Asilidae > Dioctria > Dioctria linearis. Next base: position 209,048,552 of record OZ005740.1, read on the forward strand.
ATGGACAACTTACTCAAGGAAGATCACAAAATGCACGTTTAAAAGGCAAACTAATTGAAACTGCACTGTATGACATCATAAGAACCATTTAAAAATCAATTGAAAATAAGGAACACACTATGAGTACATTTCGCAATATTAAGAGAGTCTCCAACAACGTCAAAACAGAGGCTATTTATGATGCCCTGAGGACTTATGTAAAATACAAGAATTGCATCGCTCAGAAAGGGTTCAGATATGAATATATGTTTACAAAGAAAGGCCATAGAATCAGCGAAGTTGATTCGCGATTCATAGGCTTATATTTATATATAGTCGAAGATAAGAAAAGTTACCAACATGAACGCTATGGCTCAAGATATTTGCTAGAAAGACAGAAACTTTGCTACGGAGAAACCAAAATAACCTTACTGCAGTTACGCAGGACACTGTCTCTTAGGTAAATAAAATCAATAATGTACCTTATAATGTCGTCTTCAGAATCTGTACAGGCGCGTATCAGGCTCAGAGCCTTCAATATGAACATGTGAAGGACTTAATAATGTTCATATTTATTGTGGCTGATTTTATGTTATCGCAGCCACCTTCAATTAATCAATTATATTGAGGGATGTCAAGAGCTGGCATCACAATGGACCATCCAAGATCTAATAGTGGGTAATCGTAGCTAATTCTAAAACTTGTGTCACTGTCAGCATTGTAATTATGTTGGTTTATGCCCTCGAGTCTAGACAAAGGAGACCCAACTTGTTTTGGTACAAGTCAAGTAATTTGAAGTAGTTTTATATGCATACACATATAGGGTTATTTAATGAGACTTACTTAGGCATCACTCGTCTGTCAGGGTATTTTTCTAGTAAATTTCTAATTTTTATAGAAAAATAATAATTACGAACTAGGTCAAAAGCGATGGGTATGTCGAGGGCAATATGGTCTTCGAAGTTATTTTATGTAGTTCCCTTTTATAATGACTTTGATCTCATTGTTAATTCACTAATTCATCTTCCGTCCCATATACCATTTTCTATATTGGTTGAGTGGGACAGAATGAAAACTGAATTGACTGATAAGTCAATCCTCCTCTGAAGTCAATGACATTATAACTACAGTAATAGTGAGAATGCACAAAATACACCATCAACCTCAACCTGTTGTATTTGTAAAGAGAAATTAAGACTTACAAACTTCAAATGTCAAGCTAGGGAATAATGACGGGGTAGACCTGATTTTCAATACCTCAGATCAATCGCTTTATGTCTTTATCTATAATTTAAGGCGATAATGCAATCAAAGCAGTAAGCATCTTCACAGCAAACATCATGCCGCTTAGGTCCATAAACCCCAAGTCGAAATGAAAGCATCAAATGCGGTATGGAAAACTTTGCAATACCAACCATTAAAATTTCAGCTTTTCCAAACCGAGCAGCAAGCATTATGATGCTTCCAAAAAGCCTTGTTCCATATACTGGCCATTGTATATAAAACCGTCCTTCATAGCTTATTCGCTGCCAACTTGAGCTGCGTATTCTTGCCTGAATACATATACGGAAATTGCTTACATATTTATTATAAAACTGAATTATAACTGGCATTCATTGAAATAATTATTTTTGTGCGAAGCCCTAATCCTATAGGTTATGTTATTATCCGCGGTTACAAATGTTTTTAAATCTATGCTGTAAGTTGTCGACTTTTCGACTAAGGACATTAATCAAAAGTGATAATTTACTGATATTCTATTTTTTTCGAATTTGTTACGGTTCTTACCCACCAAATTCCAGAAGCTAATTATTTTATTGGACCTAATGATAGCTAAGAAATATCGCTGGTCACTGCTGAGATGTATATATTACTACAAAGGCCACAACAGCGTGAAATATCAATTACAACTTCCACACCGTTAATAAGTGACACTCGAGAAATTGTTACACCCTCGACATTCAGTTAACTTGTTCCGCCCTTGGCATATTCCTCTGTTATTAAAAACGAGTTAGGAGCACCAATCTTCGTACCTCTGGGTCTTTTTTTGTTAATAAGCCTGGGGTAATATCTTAATTAAAAGCAGGTCGTAGTAAATTAACTGCAAATTGTGAGTTCCAAGTTCCTTTTCCGCCTCCATGAGCTATCAATATTTTATTAGAATTTTTTAGATTGTATATTATTTTCAGTTTTGTGTGAATTTATGCTTCTGGAAGATAATGTATAGGAATGTGCCCCAATTCTGTTTCACCAAGTATAATAAAAGGAAATAATTCATAATTAGTTACACATTTGTGAGCATTGTTGTGGATGGTATGACGTCTCTATGCTTAATTTTATGGCTTATGAGATGATAGAGAACGCTTTAGGTATAAATTCAAATGTTAATTATAAGTTGAGTTTCGTAGAAAAAGAGCACCAACTAATTCCAATGCATTTGAAGTTTTTATTATACCTTAGAAATAAGAATTCTGGAATTTTTTTTATTGAGTCACATGATACTTAGAAATCATAGAAATATATGGCTTCTAGAGACTAACAAATTCTCCTTACTGTCTCTGTTCCCACATAAAAGGCATAAAGTATCTCAGCGGGAAATTAAATGTCCACGCAATTAATTAATATCCTTTAAAAGCTACTAATGAAAAACATGCGTATATAGGTCCTGCAGAAAAGTAGCATTACTCAATTTTGTAGAGCAAATAAATCATTTTGATTTTTCTTTGGAATTGGAAATTGTGTTATCTGCGTAGTACATAGTTCTCCTACCTTAAATTTCATTCAAGGATAACATTGTTTTGTGTATTTAGCATACCTATACACAGTAAAAAAAAATTCTCTAAAGTGAGTGGCAACAATTTGTGGCACAAAGTTTACGTATCTTTCGTTAAGATTAGGCAAAGCTCCACCTTGGAAAACGTAGATTAGGTTTTTATCCCTAAAATTTTGACAGGTTTTTTCCCCCTATAATGTAGGAAATTTTTAAAAAAAAAAAAATTCCTAAAATGTCGAGAATATTTCATAAAATGTAGTGAATAGGTAATAGTTTTATAAACTGTAGTCACTGATGTAGTTAATACACCCTTTACAAAACATAAGAATTAGCTGTGTGCTATACTACAATATAGATATGTGTTTTTTTCTTTAAAATAAATAGTTAGTATGGAAGTTGGTGCTGTCGCTGGGGCGTTGCGCACGCTCAAACAAAATAGTGAAAAACAATACATATATGACTTGTTTTCAAAAACAATATGTGAATTATATTAACGAAAATATATTTGTAAGTGTTCTATAAAAAAATGTAGAATAACTAATTTATTAAGGAAAAGCCCCTGACTTATAACAATGGATTTGCGATTTGCTATTTCATGTGGCACAAAAAATATTGTGTTTTTGTATGTCAGAGTTTGAGCACCCTTTAAAACGTTTACTACATAAAAACTGTTAAAACTCAACCAAACAATATCTTTCTTGTGTTGAAGTGATATGTAATGGCTTATAAGCACTTTTATAAGAAATTAAACTCATTCCGACTTTAATTTTCAAAAGGTTACTTTTACCTGGGCAAGAGAGACGGAGCATGGTAAACGCTATATTTACCTTATTCACCTCTCTGTGCAAGCTTGATTTTTGAAGCATTTTTTCGCATGTATTTCTATAATGGTTCGAGAACAGTTAAAAAGGATTATAACCAATTCATAGGATTTCATATTCTGAAGAACTTTACAGTACAATTAAAACGCCTAGGCTTGATCGTTTTCGCAGTATACGTAGAAAAACATACATTTTTATATGACAAGATCAAGAAGGGGTTGTCCGATTTAGTTATTTTTTTTTTATTTAATTATTATTTTTATGAAAACACTGTGTAAAAAATTACAGCTGTCTACGTGGACACGTTCTCAGACGGTGTCCAAATATATAGATAAAAACGAAATTTTTGTATGTCAACCCTACGAATGATCCCATTTTCGATCTTAATTTTAGTTTTTTTTTTAAAGTCATTATATAAAATGTCAGCTCTCTATGTGATCGCTAAAAAGAACTTTTAATATTATGCGTGGGTGTCCACCCATTTTGCTTTACTAGCACTATTTCTGTGCGTTACAAATAGAATGACAAACTTAGTATACCTTATGATTTTATATTATAGGGTATAAAATCGCGGGTATACTATGTCTATATCAACGTTTTTTGGTTTTATTCTTATCGCATTCATGAACAACGTTCTTTATTCAATGCCAAATCGAAATTCAAAAATCAATATAGAAAATAAAAAAAAAACGGATGAAAAAAGCAGAAAGGATCAAAATATTCCCTCTTCTATTCTCCGGCAAATTCGAAACTTTTCCAGTTCTAAGTGGCCCGGAATACCGATGTATATTCAATCAATTCGTAGATCATGAGCAAAATGCAAGCAAAAGTATATATTGTTAATCTGTTTCTTGACAATGAATTAAGATTTTATTTCAAATTCAAATTTAAATTTATTCAACAAACGTATGGCACAATTAAGATTTAATGATTTTTGTAATTTATACAAGATAAAAGTGAGAATATTAACAATAAAATAAAGTATTATTTATATATTTAATCTAGAGAACTTAAGGAGCTCAAATGTATATCAGGTTTATAATGTTTTATAATTTTTGCCAAGAGAGCTAGCGTATGAATGCTCAAATAAGTAAGCAAATTACACCCCAAGATTGACAATCTACAAATATTGTGATACATGATCATATTTGCGTAATACATATACACATACCTGAGATTGAAGGTAATGTTAAGTTTTCTTGTATTATTTTAATCTAGTGTTCTAAAAATTTCGCAGCCATAGGTTATTGCAGATACTAGTAGAGGATAATCGAGTAGTATTCTGGTTGGTATTAGTGTAAAGTATCTAGATGTCCACAATGTCTGAAGTCCACCAATAACTTTTCTGATAACAGAGTTATTCTGGAAGTAAAAGTTCTATTAAATGTAACAGCAAGACTCTTAACGGAGTAGACAAGGGGAAGAATAGTATTATTAATAGTTACAGGTGAATATCAATCTGTCTCTAGATTTCATTGAGTTAAGTTTAGATATATTCGTGAATTGATTCAAGATCTTCATTAACACGAGATATGTTATCCTCAATAAGACAAATGCGATTGCAGATGTGTAGTTGTACATTATCTGCATAGACATGTAAGTTACAAAATTTAACTTGACGAAATATGTCATTGATAAACATGGAGAATAATAAGACACCAAGAATCGATCCTTGAGGCACAACACAGAATATCTGTAAAAAAGAGGAGTAGGTTCCGTTCATGTAAACTGCCTGTGATCTGTAACTCAAGTAGTTGAAAATCAGATCTGCTGCCTGAGATGATAATTTAAAAGAAAAATTAAAATCTATAAGAAGACTAATATAGTCCCCAGTTATTCCGCCATACCAAACACCTCGTCGCGAGTTTTGAGTGTTGGAGCTCGGACTAGTGCCGTGACCGCCAAGGGGAAGGGCTTTTATATCCTATATTTTAATTGCACAGCCAAGGCAAGTCTGCCCCATTTTCACTAAATCCATTCGAGTTCAGAGTAGTGTAATTTCACTGCTTTGAATGCAATTAATCGGTACCCACTGCTAAGCATCTGATTGCTTGTTTGAGTGCAAAGGTCAGCACAGTAGGCATAATACTACAGCTGCCTTGTACTCAGCCAGCGGTTTGGCTTGCTGTTGGGTCTTGTTGTCATGGTCAGTTCAGTGACTGCGTGCATTTAATTGAAATTTTTGTGTGCTTATGCTCATTTGGGACAATGCAAGAATTTTGTTTTGATTTTTGCAACATTCGTGGCTTACGAAGTAATTATTTCTCGGTGTATTGCCACTTGTCTTCTTCTAAACCAGCTGTTTTGGCCCTAAGTGAAACCAAGGTTACTTCTGATGCTGATATCAATCAGTTTCGCTTACCGGGCTATCACTTAGTACCACTCTTCTCACCTCAGAGAGGAATCGCTCTGTACATTCGGAATGATGTGCTTTTCTCCATTGTCCCTGAATTTGCTTCAACTAATCCGGATTTTAATTACGTCTGGATTAGATTTAAACTACATCAACACACCATTTATTTTTCTTTTTTATAACCCAATATGTCTGACGCTGACACTCATTTGATTCTCTATCCTCTAATATAGAAAATATTTTAATAAAATCTCCTACTTCCGAAATCGTTATTGCTGGCGATTTCAATGTCCACAGCATGTAGTGGCTCAGAAATTCTTCAACCACAAGTCTAGCGGGGAGGCATGTTGAACTATTTAGCGAGTCCTATAACTTGCAAGATCTATTTCTAGCATCTCATCCTTACAAGCACTCCACATCAGTGTCATCTCCTCCTAGCAACTCAGATCACTGTCTCGTTTTAGACCAATTCTCCATATCATCACTGAAACCCACCAGTCACCCTCGTAAAAAGCGATTGGTGTGCACTTTGATCACGCTGAATGGGCTTCACTTAACAAATTCATTAGAGAGTTAGACTGGTCTGAGTGTTTTCCTCGAGAGATGTTGAGTGTTGTTTTAATCCAATATCAACATCTTATGGTTCGGTGGCTTTCGTGCTGGCCTCTGTATTGGAGATTTACTAATATTCCTTACCGAGCGTTGGATTGGCGAATATGAAATCATCGCATTAAATATCTCGAAGGCCTTCGATAGAGTCTTGCATCCTGCTCTTTTAGCCAAACTTCAGGCATTAGGTCTAGACCCTCTATTCTTAAAATGAATTTAATGCTTTCTTTCTCGCCGTTCAATCCAAGTTATATTAGACGGAGTTACTTCTGACCATTTTATAATCCATGCCGGTGTACCGCAAGGTTCTGTGCTCTCTCCTACTCTCTTCCCCAATTTTATTTATGATCTCCTAGCTCTCACTTTCAATCCTATTCATAGTTTTGCAGACTGCAGCACCCTTGATATAGTGTACTCGTTCGACTCTATAGCTGATTCCCGTGCGAATGTTATAGCTGTCAAACGAAGCCACATGTTGAGTTCACTAAATTATCACCTCACAAAAATACTCGTTTGGGGCAGAGCGAATCGGGTCTTGTTTAATGCTTCCAAAACGCAATGTTATCTGTTATCACTTAAACATACTCCAACACCCGCTCAACCCATTTGCGTCGATGGAGAAGATATCTCGAACTCACCATCTATCTCTTAACATCTTAGGCATAGAAATATCCAACAACCTTAGTTGGTCCGATCACATTTTTCGTATTGCCAAAAACACGATGAAATGCCTGGGCTTCTTGCAAAGCCTAGATTAGAATATAGCTCCCATATTTGGGCAGGGGCTGGACGCACTGCATTGTCCGCGTTAGACAAAATCCAAAAGAAGGCCTTCCGGCTTATTAACGATGTTTGATTCCCTAGATGATGATTCCCTAGAGCACCGACGTAATATCGGATGTCTTTCTTTATTTATCGCTACTTCTAAGGGCATTGCTCTGACCAAATTTCTAGACTGTTTCCTAGTAGAAGTCTTCCCACGCGCACCACACGAGCTGTAACCCCGAACTTATCCTCACACCCTTGAAGTCAAATTCGGCCGTACTGTGAAATTCTGTGGATCATTCATCATTCTGTTTTCCCCCCAACTATGAGCCAGAAATATTCAAGCGTAATGCGCACCGTCACCTACTTGACTCAACCCAATAATCCTCAATTCCCTACCCCTTAATCCTTTCCTGCCGACGCTGTGCTACGGCATCATAGGGTATCCCCTGAGCTTTGGCAACATCATAAAAAAAAACAAAGAAAAAAATCATCCTTGTCCATGGAAAATCATTACTTACTTTAAGTGGAGCTGTTGTGCAAATATGTCCAGAACGAAACCCTGAATGATTGTTATGTAAGAGTTCATTAAATATCAAAAAAATATAAATTTGCTGATACATTATTTTCTGCACTAATTTTAAGAAATATGTGTAGCAAGCTAATAGGACGATCTTCCATATATTGCGACTTTACATCCTTAGAAACAGGCACAATCTTTGAAGATTTCCAAGCTCCAGGCAAGATGGAGCTTGTGAAGAAGGAATTGCAAATGTGTGTAAGGGCAGGAAGAATTGCGGGTGAACACATTTTTACAAATTTACAACGTAGCAGTAGTGTATTTAATGCTGTCCATTACCATAATCATTTAGTTAATATTGGTAATTAGGAGACTAAACTGAGGTTGATCTAGAGAAACATTCACTGTTTCATCATGTACTGCTCGCGTGAGTTAAAGAAAATTCATGCATCAGGATCAATTGAGCAAGAGCTCACTTTCGAGCTCTTATGGCCATTTTCTTTGATGTTATTCCTCAGGATGTTTTCTTACTGCGTTTAATAATTAGAACGCTCTTTGGCTTTGTGGACAGCAGACAGGGTTCTGTTCCATAGTGACCAATAAAGCCGATAATCTGTAACGTTTCCATTTATCATATGCAAGATTACGAGCAGCAATTATATTTCGAATATGAGAAGAAAACCATGGGTACCGCGAATCTATTATAGTTTTAGATAAAAGTAACGTGTTTTTTATGCAAATAACTTAAAGTAGAGTTAAGAAATTTCCCTAAAGTAGAGTTAAGAATTTCCCTCCCAGAAATATTCGATCACATATAATATTCAGCGTTAAGAATTTCCCTCCCAGAAATATTCGATCACGACATGATCATGTTCACATATAATATTCAGCTTAATAACACATGATTATAGAAAAGTGAAATTATGTCAATGACTAAGAAGTTATTTTGCATAAAGCGGGGAGAAAGAATTTCACGCAAGGAGCACGAAATTACGAATTTATTTTTATGCCTGACATACATAATTATGATTATGAAAGATATGCGTCAATATCAAGTAAATTATTTCGTTTTTATGATTAATCTATGATAAATTACGCAGTATTTAACAGTGGGTGTTCTACAAAAGAAGTATGTTGGGTAATTGTTGACTCTGTCTAGGTCCAAAGCATCAAGCAAAATTTGCAAATTGTTCGTCAACCTAGAGGGTGATAGGAAATTTAGATTAAACTCACTTCCAACGAGAACATTTTGGTATTGGGGTGAGACGCTCATTATTAAGAGACTCCAAAAATGAATTATTAGGGGAGTTATAGACTGCTCCAACGAGTCACATCACACCGCCGGCAGACAGTTCGCAAAAAATATACTCAAAAGTACTTGCAACATTATCAGATGAAAATAAAAACTTGTGCTTAAGGGAGCTTTTAATATATATCATTACCCCACTACCACGCATATTTACACGATCATTTCTTAGAACTCTATAACTTAATCGCATTATCATTAATTGCTGGTTTCAGTCAACTCTCAGAAATACAAATTACATCCACAGGTGAATTTCTATCAATATCACGTAATTCAACAATTTTAAGGAGCATAATTTGAGAGTTTATATGGCAAAAGTTAATTTTACTACATTGTTTACACAAAATGTTAGGTAAGGTATGCCCAAATCGCCTGTTACAGCCATCTCATCTGCGTCCACCAAAACTTCAACAACGCTTATAACAGGCAAGTATGCATCCTTAAATGCCGCTCCTGAAAAATTGTTGCTTCCCTCAGTTTTTACATTGAATATCTACTTGTGAAAAGGATTTCTGCTACCTTTATTTATAACCGAATTTGTAAGAAAAGTGGGTAGTACATACATACTACTGTATATGTAGGGGAATGTCGTCTGAGTCGACTTTTTTAGTTTTGACGCCACCAATATGCTAGCGCGGCAAAACTTTTCTCAATGACCGTGAAGTATTCATGACATTACATATTTGGAGCGTGAACGCAAAGCATGTGTTGTGCACTCACTATCTAAAAAAAAAATTTTTTAGCATCTGTGAATACGGCCAGAAAGTAAAAATATGCAAACGTCAAGGTAAGCATTGTGAATATATTGTATGGTTCATGCTTAGACACAAACCAAAAGTAAAATTCAATCCTGTAAAATGTTTGGCTGAGGTGTAACGTCAGGCGGCAATGGTACTTGTTGTTATCGTTAAGGTTGGCTACTTTGTGAATCAAGGTTTGCCCACTATGATTGTGTGCTTTGAAGACGCCCAAAAAACGTCCAGCACCAATCCCAACGAACTCCGCCAATAAAACACTTGCTAAAAGAAGATGCCTGTTCAAAAAATCGCAGAAAAAGCTATCTTCGGACAATGCAAGAGAGAAGTGCATTTGACGTGCGCTAATATGACGACGAGCTATTACATTTGCCGAACATGCGATTCTGAATAATGCGATATTCAAATTTTGCTAAATTGAATAAATAACAGCAAAATGCAACAAATTCGGTTTTTTATTACATTCAATTAATTTTTCCAGGTCGCTTTCAATCTTCAGCGCATATTTCGTCGATTGGCCAACCTAGACAGCACCGGCCGCCTTAGCAGCATTTCACTTTTTCTAAAAATACTTACATTTTTTTAGTTTTTCACTCATCAATTTTCGATGTTCAGCAAAAGTGTTCCTTTCCCCCAGATGTGCTTGGATTGAGCAAATTCTTCTTTAAACAGAAGTTATGGGCAAAAATCAAAAGGGTGGCCAACCCTGACGACTTACCCCTATATATTTATTATACCGATAAATTACTGCGGCTATGCATTTGTAATAGCAACGAAATATTTAGTGATAACCTGTGTCCAGTTTAGGTTACATTTTTGAGAAGAGAAATAATAAAAGAGAGGAATACACTTTGCAAGTAGTGAAACATAGGAGTCGTCAGAAGTATATATGTATATGGATTCAAAAAAATGCGCATCGACAAGTATGGGTACAGCTGAAACCATTTATTGCAGCAAAAACATTAATTGTGAACTAGTATCCATTAGATGTACTTGTTGAGGGCAGCTTGAGAGCCATTGATTATTCCCTTAGTTATCTATACGTTAATAAGTGCATGTGCACATTTCCTCAGATCGCATGCTTTCCACCAGATTAACATCTGACAGCTGAGGTAAGAATTAAGTGTTAAATTATGTTACTGTAACATTTTTCAAGAAACATTGCAATGAGTTGAGTTCTCCAACCTGCAATGCTTGAAAGGTAGACTGCACGGTTTTTTGCACGATGCGCTGGTATGATTTTCTTGCAATTATAAATTATGATACTTTTACCTTACCACTCTATGAAAAAGTTCGCATAGTTTGTCGAAAATATCGAACTCAGAATAAAATCAAGATTCCTCCAGAGTATAGAATTGGTGTAGACAAGAAAAAATGCTTGGCAGAACTAATCATAATAATAAATTAATTTTCATTACTACTGCATTACAGGTGCGTGAAATCAAATAAGATCCCTAGAACTAGTAAAATCTAATCTTTTCATGTATTTGGTTATTGCAAAGATTTGATCTTATGTACATATATTTATATTTATCTATCATAACAACGAGTATTAAAGAGCACGTAGGTACAACGTTATTTATAGTGACAGAGCATGCTTGCAATGAAGATGTACGTAGGTGCATACAATGGTCGGCTATAATATGCTAACAACTATAATTGTCATTACTCTACAGTATGCGGATTGTTTCATTAAATTTGTTTATATTAAATTAAAACATAGGAGGGAGGGTTTCACTTAGAAAAAAAAACCGTTACAAAGCCTTTGGTCTAATATCTATCTCTTGATGAAATGAAATTACTTTACTCCACTTCAGATTATCTATCTGACCAGAATATTATGAATGAATTATAATCATTATATCTTCCTTGGTGTAATTATGTATTTGTAACACACCCTTTCCTCATAAACTGCTGTCACGATGTTACTGGCAGAAGACGGGATGCATCTGTTTCCTTCTATGACAGTTGATGCTAGCTGTATAGCCTAATTGTAGGGGTTGTGTAATCATTTAACTTATTTATAAGGGCATTGACATTTTATTTTATATCTCAAGATATTAGATAATAATGTGACATAACACAACTCACTGTGCTGTGTAACTACTGTATTTTGAGCTACACTATTTTTTGCTCCTTGATTTTATAATAAACATAAGTAAGTATATGATGTTAATGTTCGGTAGGTCAGAAGAACAATCGTTCGTTTAAATAAATATTATGAAATTAATTATTTAGGTTTAAATCAAAAGCGTTATACCAAGGGAAATATATATTATTATTATAGACATGCAGAAGAAATTCGAAAGATTTGATTAAAATAACTTTTTCAATATCTCGCCAATGGTTTCTTTCAATGTTGGCACCAACAACGTAAGCACTTTTTTTGAAACAAAAGACTGCATATCAAGCAGTACATATTATATAATGTTAGTGGTTTTATCTGACTTGCTTTTTAATCTAGCGTAAGGCGGGGATACAGGTTTTCGTTCGGGAGGCAATTTTTGTCAGTTACCAATCTTCGAAGATATTCGTTCTGGTCTTGATATTTGTGCTTGTGAAACCATACCTATCTTAAAATATAACAATTAACAGAATTGTTTTTGTCATTCAACGTGTATAAACCAACATGAGACATATACTTTGCAATGAATCTTCCTCTTCCCCATCTCGCACCAAGGAATTTATACTAGAGCCAACGAATAAATCTATAAAGAAGCGCCAGAACACTTCGAAGTGCATACAATTTTTAGAGATGGGTTTTAACTAGAGCAGAGAAATTTCCTAATTATGCGCCTCAACACTTGAATGCAGTGATGCCAGATATCATTTGGCAGATTTTAAATATAAAAAAGCATTTTCAGATTTCCTCCATTAAAAAGAAGAATTTCCAAGATAATTTTTAATGTTATTTTACTGCCTCATTCATCTGCATAGAGCAAATCTTAAAAAAACAAGATTAGAAATAGGCTAGAGGTTGAAAAACTTTATAGGAACGCTTTTATCCAAAAATATACTGAAGTGAAAAGTAACCAAAAGTATCAAGTTTAATGAAAAAAAAAATTAATATAGTATATACGAACAAAATTATAGAATTGGGCACGAGTAATTTTTAATACCTAGGATATAATACAAAAATCACATTATGTCTCTCATAATTTTCTCACCTCGCACCTCGATGCAAACCTAGCATCGGTTGGGTTGTGTTATGATTGTTTCGTGCTATATTCCCTGCTTGCTGTTTAGGCGTGGGTTCAAATTCTCTAAGAAGCAATGAAAATACGACAGAAAATACTTCTGGAGAACTACTGCCGTTTCCTGGTTTTCCTCCTATTTCCCTGTTGTGAGAAATATATAATTTGAGATCGTAGGAACATATACTAGAGGGGTTGTGTTAGCGATGAATTTATAACGTGCAATCGGCTTAATTTGTAATAGTTTTATAAGGATTCTTGTAAACAGTAATAAGTTCCGTCGATGCTCAGGGGGGGGGGCGCCATTCCATCAATTGTAATGGGGCAATTGCGCACCCCCTCTATCCACGCCTGAGCGTAGTCTTAATTTTTTCGAAATCCATAAAGTTCAAAATTACAGATTTTTTTTTAGTAAAGGAGATGCTGCAAATTTCTGCCATTTTGATGGTTGGAGGAAGTTTGTGAAAAGTGTGTTTGGTTGTTTTTGGAACCTACTTTTGGGCCTTCAAGCAAATCTCTGGTCATTATCAGTAACACAAAAGTGGAATTTTATTGTTTATACTATCATAATACTATTTAGACAATAAATGTATCAATGGTCTTGTTGTGATTGACGTTAAGGCATTTGGTAAAGGCAGTGTATATGAATTGACATCTACATTGGTGGAGTGTATTATATAAATAAGTATGTTCATACCTTTACCTGAATATATGCATAGTCGAAGAGTTCTAAACCATTAATACAAAAAAACTCGGATCTTCGTCAAGAAAGAAAGTATTATGAAAATCCATTTAGCTAAAATTGAAAATAATAATTTAGTACCCCAGTATTCGAGTTTTCAAGATATCAAAAACTGAAGGCGAGCATATGTTTAAAATAGTCTATGATAATTTTAATTTCCAAATGGAAAAACGTCATCAAATCGTATCCTCTAGACCCATATCCCCTAAGCCTATAATATTAATCAAAAATCTGGTCCAAACAGACTACTATTCTTAAAAAATCATGCACATATTTTGGTAAGTTATATCTCACATCTCTTCAATAAATTCATATCTGAAAGTACCTATCCAAGCAAATTCAAAGAGTCATTAATAAACCCCATATTGAATGCAGACGACTCAAAATTAATTACGAATTACCATCGAATAAATCAAACAGTTTATCGGTAGTTTTTGAAAGGATCTTTTATGAACAGATTGCAAGTTAACCACTTACTAAGGGATTATAAATTTGTTTTTGTTTCCGCTCAACTTCTACTAACTTACACTAACGTTATTGTATGGGCCCTAGATATATGCTAATCTACACAATTTTTCCTAAGACTTTTGATTAGATGGATCACCAACTTACATAGCTGTGTTTACTTTGCTCTCATATAAACGCAATTTGATTCATATTTAAAACTGTCTAGTTGTTGATGGTTTTAACTACTACATTTTCCTTCAAACATCCTATTTCTTGCTCTTTATTGTATGAAGCTTAGTATATGTTAATTACACTAAAAGAATATTCGTAAGCTCCAGGAGTGTATAATAAACAAGCTTCCTTTCAATGTAAATAAATGCAGTTACTTCATGTTCCGAGGAAAGAAAACAACCTTAATACGTGTCACAGAAATAAAAGACACAATTTCATGGTACCTACATGCAGAATCCAGAAACAACACAAAAATATATTTGATTCCATCGACCTCTTCGGCAACAGGCTTCCTTCCTCAAATTCTTTCAGTTTCGACATAATTAAGACTCGCTCTTTCCCTCTTTGAAATTCTTGCTGTTTTTCACTAATACACAATTAGTCAATTAAAATAAGCAAAATTTATATGTATCAAATTAAATCTATCTATAATTCATCCTAAATTTATATATATAATTAAGTCATAATTGACTACTGTATAAAATTGTTATCTTGGATATCAATTTAAATTAAGTGCACTCTGAACCTGTTTGCTTGAATATCGTTCCGGAAGTGCATAAACAGATTTACACTAAGTCAGTTAATAAATAAATAAATGTTCAGAATTTGATTTCAAATTTATATATATATATATATATGACTTCTTATAATTAGATGGCTTAATTCAAAACTGATTTTGCAACAGTAACTAGCTACATGGGTATTGAATTTTTGCAGGTATTTCTATGAATTTTATCAAAATCTTGATTGCTCAATGAAAAATGTTTGATTTCGGTGCATAATGTTCAGTCCCTTATTCCCATAAAAGGATAAATATAGTTCAACTCAACAATGTGACAGAAAACAAACTCATTTCACGCTCGGCTAAACTCCACAATGGATACCCGCTGCGCAGCATACAACACATAATATGTTTATGCTTAGCGGGAAATGTTTTCTTTTTACATCTGAGACTCTCGCACCAGGGTGGAAACCAAAACTTTCCGGTCATATCCAATACAAATATATTATGTATATGCAAGTAGTGCGAGAAGGACAATGAAAGGAAATTCACACGTCAAAAACATACTATACGACCCATTTTGCGTAATTGCAGTATTGCGTAAATAGAAAAATTCTCTAACCACGAATTATCTCAGCAGGACGTCTTGGGAAATTGCTCCGAGGGCTGAAGCGACTTAGTTTAGTGTGCAGCAGGGCAACTGAATTTTGTGTTTACATTCAATACTTGATTCCTGTTGAAGTCCTCATAATCCGATACATGTGCCCATCACTTCCTTCACTTCCTGAATATTTAATGCTGCAAAAAAGTGAGCAGAGTGATCGGTTGAAATATTTCGAAACCTCTCTGAATATTCTGGAGGTCACCCGGACAAATTGCTGATAGAATTGCAAGTAATGTCGCCATAAATTAGTGTTCTTCTTCTTTTTATGACACTTGGAGTCGTGTTGCTGCTCAAATCTTACACGGTCTCCAGTTGAGACATACAATTCGAAAGGTAACGAAATTGCTGCCTATAAATTTCATCGTTGGCAAGTCTCACGTTTAACTTCGCGCTGTTTACTCTTATTATTATTATGTTTTCAAGGTTTTCCACTGGTATGAGTAGTTGCAGAAGCTGTAGCATTCCCTCATGTTCAGCACACAAATTATAATTTACAGGGAGTCTTTCGGAAAATCCACTCATCATAGAGTTTGACATAGCCGAGCATGGCAGCGACGAGAAATGAAATACTTGCTCACACTAGCAAGAACATACATAGCCCTGTTGGTACTATGACACATCTGATAAGAGATATAAACCTCAGTAGATATCAGATTTCCAGGCTGCGGAAACATTATCATATATTAAAACATGTCTCTGGATTTTGCTTGCTCTCCACAAGGTAATAATCGTAACTCATATTTTTTGTGGTCTGTACGCAATTACTGCCTTGGTCTCCTTCGCTGGTTCCGTGAAGATGTTTGGTTCCTCAGTGACCGCCCTGAATGGGGTACAACCGTTAGAGGCTGCATTGCACTTGCTGTGATAAACTGCTCACATCGGTGTCCACTTCTAACAAGATTACAAGAATGACAAGAGACGATCAGATTGGGCCGTGTTTTAACTGCAACAATTACTACAAATAAAATCACGCACGCGGTAATTTTCCATACTATGAATTTCTTATCGAGGTCTTTTCTTAGACATACTAGTAAGATTCGACTGAGTATTAATATTGGAAAGCAGTTTTAGGCATTTGAATACGATTTTGATTATTTGGGGATTGTGCAAAATTTCTTCTTATTTCATTTCTTAATTAACTAAGGAAAAGGCGTTCAGAACACGGATCTGAAGAAAATTTGCTATTTCCTATTTGAGATAGATGATGCACGCAGCGAAATACTAATTATTATTTAACCTGCACAGCTTCTTTATTACGCTGTTATTATACAGGGCGTCGGGATCGGAAGAGTTAACATTTTAAATAAAATACATTAAGCTTGCTGCAATTGCACCATATACATAGTATGCTTCTTTGAAATGTTAAACAATTTATTCATGTACATATCTAGAATTTGTATGCCAAGCTCGCCTATTTACAAAACAGTCACATTAATGGAATTTTGCACCATAAACCAGCTCACTGAGATATAAGAATCGCCCTTTTGCATGGAACACTATTAGCTAATTGCAGTTTTACTGACTACATTAACCTTATGACTCTGTATAGCTCTGAATGCGAATAATTTGAAAACGTTTGATAAGAGAGTCTACCGTTTTTTTCCGAAAATTTCCTTCGAAATAATTATTAGTAATTAGCTCTTTATCCGAGTAGGGGAATGTGTGAGTAAATTGAAATCACTCAAATCTATCATTCATAAATTATAACAAGATTTGGATTATGTAGAAGCCATAATCATGGTTAATATTGAATTACGTAATTTCATAAAAGACAGTAAATAGTTGATATTGCCCAAAATTCGTCATATGAATTGTATTGCTTTTAATTTTATTCAACGATGCTAAATCTAGGATTGAAAATGCGCTTACAAAATTGATTAATGGAGTCCTTGATGCATTTTTGCAAACATATCTATATTGATTTAGTTTA
Organism: Dioctria linearis; assembly: GCA_963930735.1. Taxonomy (NCBI): domain Eukaryota; kingdom Metazoa; phylum Arthropoda; class Insecta; order Diptera; family Asilidae; genus Dioctria; species Dioctria linearis. The sequence goes on from OZ005740.1 coordinate 209,066,143, forward strand.
GTTCGAAAAAGTTGTTGAAAATGATTTGAAAATAATTTGTGTCCTAAAAACCACGTGCCAATAAGGTGTTTTATGTAAAAAGACAAAACAGTTCTATATATCCGAAACCGGCAGAGTTAGCGTAGCTTGTACTATACTATATTTTGTTTGTCTGGATGAGTACTTTTAGTTATTAGTTATTAGCAAAATTCATGAAATTATCCATCATAAAAACGGGAATATCTCAAAAACGGTAGCATTTAGGTGGATACATGCGCAGGATCAAATGAAAGGTAACATTCGGAGGCCTCGAAATCTTGCAAGAAAGTGCTATCCTTGTCTTGCCTTTTAGCGGGGAAATCGTTAAAATTGAAAAGGAAATTGCAAAATTTCTCAATTTTTTTACTTTAACGTCCTATAACTGCAGACGGAAAGAGGGTAGAAAGGTGGTTGGGCATTTGCTGGAAACTACTATCACCTGAGACGCAAGTCACCTTCATAAGGTATATAACAAGAAAGTTGCAAGGTATTAGGATAAAAAGCCCCAAAATCACAAAACCCCCTACCGTCCACACCGTGTATTTCCCGGCTCTCCGCCCATACAATTTATTGCTCGAAATTGAGTGAGGAATCCGTGGTATAAAGGAAATGCGGTACGTACGGGACACTCTGTATATAATAATAATCGTTACTTATACCGCAAGTTCATTATAGGCCCTCCATAAATCTTTTCAGCTTCAATACTAGCACAACTAGGGAAAGGGAATGGCTGTCGTTAATATTGTATTCTACTGATCTCTCGAAATCAGATTGTCATCTACAGTTCCTAATATATCATCATCTTCAGACATTTCTTATTTTTCTTTGTTTTCTGAAACATGGTCGCTTTCCTCTGATTATTTCATATCATTTTTTGTAGACGAAAAATCCTAATCCTCAGAATAATGTCGTCATTATAAATTTCCATGTATTTTATGGAAAATATATATAATATGTAAAAAATTTATGTTATTACCTTTACATAGCAAGCACGGAAGAAATAAAATTTCACAGATCGTTATTTAGTGATAATGAATTACTAAAGACTCATCGATAGGATTTTTACTGTAACAAAGTAGGTACCTCATCGACTAAATCGGGCGACCCCTTCTTGGTGTTGCCATTTAAAAATTTGGGATTTTTATGTACTGAAAAGTTCTTCAGAATGTAAAATCGTATGAAATTGGTTATAACCATTTTTACTGTCAGATGAACCGTTTTAGAAATATATGCGAAAAACCACTTCAAAAATATATATGCACAGAGTGATGACCATACACAATTAAATACGGACATTCAACTAGGGTATCAAAAGAATTGGTCTTACAATTATACCAATTCTAGCTTTTTTACTTGTTCCATATAACCAATAGTTTTAAGATTAAATCGAGTTATTGACACTTTTCTATTGAACCAAACGGAATCATTTGTATAGACGTGCAGGACCGTAAGCCTGGGCTTTTAGCTATTAGTTGGGCCATCTATTTCGTAGCTTGGGACGTATTTTTATTAATTATTCATATTTCTTTAAACATTTTTACTTCATAAAAAAACGACGGTAACATTTCTTTGTCTTCTTTAATAAAACTTCAACATTATTTGTGGTTGATCGCGGTATGTTTGACAGCGGAAAACTAATATCTTTACATACAAATGTTTGACATATAAAGCTAGATCTGACATTAATAATAAGCGAATCATTTGAAACTATTCGCATCTTGTAATATGTAACATCGCTTTCATTTATATTTAGTAAAGAACGTAAAAATGTTATACAGCAATTACACACACCTAGCATGGTGCAGATCGCTTACATACTTCTCTGCATGTTTTCGCATATCCCTTAAAAGTACAATCATTATTTTTAAAAACATATTTTCAATTTTGGATATATGTATAAATAAATGGGCATGTATAATTATTAAGATATTTTTTATCAACATTAAAGCCATCTTCAAATCGTTTTTATGTAGTTATGTTTCACACATATTTATTATAACTATTTTAAATGAGTAACAAGAACAAAACTAACATGGATACGTATATATGTGAGTTCCCACAGACAAAGCTCCTTCTTTTCATACCGAAACTGAATATAACCCAATAGCTTTATTCCATGAAATTATTGTAATTATCATTTGAGCCTCTGCAAAATCTTTCAATTTGATTGGCTTCATTGAAAACACGGCGCAAAATTCAGCTGCGGCCAAGACGGGTCAAGGCTTCTGCGAGCATGACCAACATTTATCGTCATTCTTTAGCCATGTTTTGTGTAATTTCAGCTTCTGTTCCAAGGTTTTCGAAAATATTTGATTTTTTTTTTATCTTACTCTTAAATATTAAATTGCTGGCTACCGTTGGCTATTGCCACATTTCGTGCAGAGAGTTTTTCTTGATTCGTTTGATCTGCTTCCCAAATTGTGGACTTCCTTTCATCGCATCGCCTAGAATTTGTTACAAATGTACGAAATGCTGCATATAATTTTTAAGTGATAGAAATTCTTTCCCGCAGACTGGAGCTGAGCTGATCATAATTTTCTACACGAATAAATCATTCCATCCATTGCTCGTTAACATATGATTTATATGTCGTAAATAAAGTTTATGGATTACGGAAATGTACATCGTGTCACTTTAGGTCTAGGGACCCAAACCCATAAAAAGGAGCGACGAGTTTTTAAATGAAGTTAACTGAAACCTTAATTAAGATGTAACTAACTAAGATTTGTTTTTCCTTTCAGAATTTTTGGCACCAGAAGATGCTCAAGATGTTTGGCTTCAATAAGTTCCTCTGAATTAGTTATGCGTGCTCGGCACTTAGTTTTTCACGTAGGCTGTTTTTCCTGTACAGTATGTAACTCGGCACTCACAAAAGGTGATCAATTTGGTATTCGTGATTCAGCTGTGTTCTGCAGGTAATTTTGGAAATTTTTTGAATCGGCCTTCAAAAAGATGAGTAATTAGATAATATTTACAGACTGCATTATGAAATATCGTTAGAAGCACAAACATCAGCATCGAACACTTTACCAAATTCATGCTCTTTTGCAACGCAATTTGCATCATCTCCAAATGATCCCTCGAGTCCAACTGACCCATCGAAAATGGTTTCAAGTGGATTTTATGTACCTCCCACACATGTTATTTCAGGCTTGCCTCAACCACCACGGCAAAAAGGACGGCCAAGAAAAAGAAAGCCTAAGGACATAGAAGCATTAACGGCCAATATTGGTAAGTACAGATGTTATGTATGCATACATACTTATAATATAAATACAATTTTAGAAATAATTTATATCTTTCGACAGAAGAGCTCCCAATTTCCTTCATTATAATTATGTAATAACTCTGTCTGACCATTCTCTGCAACTTTAATGTTACCAAGAATCTTGAGAGAGGTCTATGTGATATTAGATATTATTCATAAACTCCATAACCATTATTGTTTAAATTGCCCTACATTGTTCTAGTTGTCTCCACTCTTTGTGTCTAATTAAGATAATCAGCAGTATCAGAAGATAGTCGTCGTCATAGATTAATTCATTAACAGCCGCGTCATGAATCGGTAGACAAATCGAGTAGAGTGGTTAGTCGTCTGTCTACATTTTTCGTAGACCAATTGTAATTTTTTATTAATCTTAGAAATGACAAAATATATTAAATCTTTGCCACATTTACATACACAAAGCCATTTTGATGTGCGAGAATTCAGACTTGGTTTACATAATTCACGAAGTTGGCACTTCCAAATATCTTTTACATCTTAAAAGCTCGCCTACATTTGCCTTAAAAGCCCTGAAGCTAGGCAATCAAGAGAATTTCTTTAATATGAGCTGCATTTTCTATTCACTGACTTGAAATAGTTAAGTTTAACCAGAACGATCCTGTTGATTAGGTTTTCTAATTATGGGCACCTTAAAATCATAACCTTAAAACCTATAATACCAACTTAATGTTTTCTATTTACTATTTTAAATTATCTGAATTTTTTATGGAATTCCTCACTTTTCATGAAATTGGGAAGCTACAAAAAATTAAGAATTGTTACACATATATGTATATACGTGACACATAAAATTACAGTCAGGTTCTCTTGAGTGGGATGAGGCACAGCTTCCCTTTTGTTGTTATTCTGGAGGCAAATAGTGCTGAGCCAGTTCAGGTCAGTGAAAATTCGCAGCAATTAAAATTTTCATTGAAGAAAAAGAGTTCATTTGCGCAATTATCATTATTATTTCGATGGTTCGCCGATTTTATTTGCTTTATCTGAAGGTTTTCCTTCAGGTAAATGTAAGTTTCTGTCACGGCATTTTGTGTTACCATTCTAAGCTTTTTCTTAATTCGAACAGTAAAGTGGCAGAGCTTCTCGCATCTTCATCAAAGTGGGCTACCCTGCCTGTTTTTCATATGACCTCAGTCATATGAAAAATGAAATCGATTAACTATTAAATATATCGAAGATACTCAAAACAAATTTGAGCTGTTTATTGAAGAAGTCTCAGGAGTATCGTTTAAGATCATTCTGTTGTCAGACTCTGTTGATAATTTACGCTAATTTCAAAGAAATCATATGCTGCCCTTATGTTCTATCGATGCCGAGATGCAATCAGTTTTACTGAATTTACAGGCTATTAGCCGAAGCTTAGAACTACTCAAGAGTGAGTTGGGATTTTGGTCTGTTGCTATTGTTTTTAGCGCATTAATTACTCATTATTAATGTTCATTATGATATATATTTATCTCCGACATGTTTCGAAATATAACTTATAGCTTGTCGTCCAGATCGAATGGCGTTTACTCTGATTTGTCAAGAGATATTTGTCGAGAAGATAATATAACGAATTTTATGCCTACTTCAAATCTATGAAATGTCGGGTTTGTAATGATCTGTAATTTCACTGTAATCCATTTGTGGGATCTTTTCAACGTGGTTTTGTGAAGGGTAAGTCTACCATATCACACCCAATCTAATAGAATTTGCAAACCACTATATCTCGGCTATTGAAGTTGCATGCAAATTGTCTGCATATTTACTCATTTAAGTAAGAAATTTTACTAGGATTGCATTTTTACTAATCACCTTTTCTTTAATATTGATAAAAATGGCCTTTACTATAACTATGCCATGGTTATTCTGTATACAGCCTTGATAGTACCAAGGTTCAGTACTGAATAAATGCCATTATAATTAATAAGACTAACTTTAGTGCGGTCTTTGTTAAATGGTGGTCTATGGGATTTAAGGACTTTTATTTTTAACGATTCCAAATCAGAAATACAAGAGGACAAACAGGGTTTGAAACCGAAACCTTCCGCGTTCCGGCGACTGCTCTTAGCACTGAGCTAACGAGACAGATGCTTTTTGCTCTTACATTTCTTAATTTTATCTATCCTATTAAGCCACAGTTGCTTTCGCCTGGCATTAACCAGTAACGATAAAAGCGTACAAATTATAACTTTTTTCAATTTTTATAGATTTTCCCATACGGAATCCAACTCATAATTTTTAAAATCGGTCACAGATGGAGAATAGTAGAATTTTTAAGAACTTTTATTTTTAACGATTCCAAATTAAATCAGTAATAAGAGCAGTCGCCCGGAAAGCGGAATGTCTCGGTTTCAAATCCCAGACCAGGCGGATGTTTTTCTTCTTGGTTTGTTTTTGTTCTTACGATTGAATTTAGAATCGTTTAAAAAAAAAGTTCTTAAAAATTCATTTATTCTCCATCTATGACCGATTCTAAAAATTGTGAGTTCAATTCCCGTATGGGAAAATAAGTAAAAACTTAATGAACTTGTTGTACATTTGTCTTGCCGCTCTTGAAGTATGTTTGTCCAGTTTGATTCTCTTCTTATGCAGTGCACTGCGATCGAGTAGAACATAGAAGCAGTCAAGCGAAGATTTGTAAAGTATGTAAAGTTTGTTCACCGTGGCGTCCTTGGAATAAATAGCATATGTTACTTGCTCCTAACGCTGGCACAGACGGAAGCTTGTTTTTAAACTAACTCCGTAGTGCGTTTTACTTTTGACTATTTGTGTGGAGCGATCAATTCCCCTGAACTTTTGTTATCTTTCTCTATTTCAATGTCGGTACGATCTTTGCAAATGCCTCACTTATAAAATTTGATGAATATGTAAAGAATAAGAGAGTAACGCTCAAAAGACTAACTTGACTTCAAACTTAGTAAGGAAAAATCCAATAACAAGATTTATGGTAGGCTCACGTTTATACAATAGTAACAGGCAAAATATTTATTCTGAACCAGGAGAATTATATACAAAGAAAGTGTGGACAAAACCGTCTAACAAACTAACTATTGAACAAAGTACAAATCTAAAAAAAGGGAACAAAGACAAATCTTAAATATAACGTCGTAACTTAGTTTGTACTTGGAGGTGAAGCCTGTTCTGAATATGATCGGAATGGGTGTCCACTCTATCTTAGCTTGTAAATTATTCTAAAGGCGAGCACTTATAACCAATTCATTGTATCGTAGAATTCTAATATAAGGATATTTTATTGAGTCAAAAATTCTATCTGCTGAGTGCTAATATACTCGTACATATGCACATAAACAGGCAGCTGGTGTGAAATAACTCAAAGGAGAACAAAAAATATTCTGCGATTAGGATTATCTTTGAACGCACTTTCCAGTTTACTAGGAAAATATGAACAGAATTTAGTACAGGTATTACTGGGATTGTAATGATATCCTCAAACTGTAACAAATTCGATTCTTTTTTCAAAAATGTTGGGCTTTTAAGATCCCATATCTTCATAATCCATACTGCTCTTATCCGATGGTGTGAAAAATACATTCAAAATCCTATATTTCAGTACAAAATCGTCAAAATTTCGTGTTTTTTATCTTCTAAAAAAAAACAACAACAGCAATTCGTATTAATACATTTTTCAATGTTTTTGCTTGGGCTGCGCTGTTTTTATAAATGGTATATCACTATATAATTGCATATGGTTTTTTTTTTAAAGAAATCACTAAATCATCTAATAACAATAGTTTTTAAGTATTCCAATTTCGTTAAAAGTTTTCTATTCCCAATAAATATTTCTGATTGTACAATTTTTTTAGTAAACTGTTATCACTAGTTTAAGCTTTCAAAATTGTTGTTTTCGGAAAAATCTACTTCTTTGAAAGTCCAGATACTATTCTATTTAAATATAGACATGGTTCTTCCCAATGACTGCTTTAATCTTAGAAAAGCTCCGTTAAAAGAGTCCAAAATTTACCAAAAATTTTGGTGGATATTTCGCTTGTTTAACTCTTTTTTTACCTTTACTGATGTAATTATCTTTACACCAGTTGACACTTTTAATTATGATATAATTTACAGGTACAAAGAAAAGTAAGGCCTTTTATCATTCATAGAGAGAGACTAAAATGTTCCTAGTTTAAATTTTTTTTACAGAAAGATGCAAAATTATTTATCCGAAATTAAATGAACAGTTTCTCTGGTGTCAGTAATGCACCCAGGATTGGGCTTAACAGGCGGGGGGGGGGGGGGGCATAGGTGTCCCAAGTCCAAAGTCATGAATCAGAAAATAGGGCTATAAAGTCGCGTCCTGCGCCCATCTGAGCATATTACATTTTATACATAATTTGTAAATTACGTTTAAAAAAAACTGACCTTCTGGAGAGGGGGGGGGGGGGGTCGTTCTTCCCCATCGGTGCGCCCTGTTTTGGTAAGCAGAGGAAAAATTATTTTAATTTCGTAAAAAGTTGCTTGTCAAAGTCACTTAAAATTTGTTAAGGTTTGAGATTAATGTCATACTCACATTCACTTTGAATTCATTAAAGAAAATATTAGCGGTGTAACTCCGCCGTATACTCGGGATGTATAGGAAGGAGTTGAAGCAATTTAGATAGTAACTACCATATCAAACGTGCCATTAACCAACAATCTTGTTTAGATAATAACTCTAATCTGCTTTTCGTCCCAAGAATGATAAGTTTTTGCTAATGGAAAATCTTCAGGACAAGTACACATAATTCTTCTTCTACATACTGCTCTGCTATACTGATCTGTTCAGAAGACGTGTCATTCTAACTATTAAATTTAATGCGAGAAATTATGTTATTTTTATGTTTGTGCAAGCTCTTTGAAAGCAATGTTCGATTTTATCACTTCTTTCCGATAAGATAATGGTGGATGAGAGTAGGCTGAATATTGTGCGAGCTATTCATTAGCACAGTTACTATGCGGCCCTGACACGTGTGATTTTCTGCAACAATATCACCACCGAGAAGTATTTTTCGCCTTTGCATTAAAGAGGTATATGTATAATTCAACTAATTTGTTAGACTATTGAATTTCTATTTATATTGATGTTTACAATATGTATTATTTCAATTTCTAAGCACTAGTTGCAACTTAGCTAATTAAACACCAATTTAGATTAACAGAACAAATGAGTCACGTAGCCATTTGTGTGACAACAAAAGTCGGTTATTTTGTAAATGCTTTTATATAGTTTGAAAAGTTCGATGAATTTGGATACCGAACTTTACACGATTTCATGAAATATTACAAAATATGAGCTTCTGTTGTCTAGAAATTATGAGCGACAGGAATGTAAAAAAAAACGGCCTAGTGCGAGACGGACTCGCACACGAAGGGTTCCGTACCATCGTACAAAATTAAACACTATGTATACACCAAAAAAACACGTTTCTTGTATGGGGCTCCTTTAATTTAATTTTATTTTTATTATCTGTTGTTATAGCGGCAATAGAAATACACAGTCTGCGAAAAATTCAACTGTCTACCTATTACGGTTCATGAGTTACAGTCCGGTGACGGACGGACGGACATCGAGGCTTAGTAATAGGGTTCCCGTTTTTATACTTTGGATACGAAACCCTAAAAAGTAGATATCAGAAAGAAGGATTAAAAAAGAAGCACGATCTTGAAAAAAGTGCTTTGAAATACTGGATTTTGAGGTAACTCTTCAATATTTACGGATGTAATTTTCGATACAATTGCTCTGAGTTCAGCACAAATTGCTTTGCAAAAGTTTCACCTCGCCAATTTTCAATAGATGTTTTCAAAACTCTATTCTACTCATTCCGTAATTTCCATAAAATAGTAATATATCATGTGAAAACATATTTACATATTAAACTGTTATGGTTATTATTTCTGTGATTAAAAAATCATTATTTTTAAAGATAGCAATTGAATCTTGATCCACAAAAATATTATAACAGCAAGGCCAAGCTTTCATGAAAATGGAACAGTAAAATTATGCGACGCACAAAAGTTTAAGAAAACTACAAAGAAGCTTATCAGCCAGTGCCGGCTGGTGGCCTCCAGGAAAAGGGAAGCAATTCCTTTTCTGTAAACTTTACAGCGACATTTTAATATAACAACATGCATATGCTATGTATCACAATCCTGGCCAGGGCTTGAAATATTGATATACTGCGGAAAAATCTTTAAAAAAATGTATTTACTCCAGTTGGAACAAAAATTTTGCTAGGTGAAAGTGAAACTCTGGAGCAGAGCTTTTCAAAGAGCGAAATATTTTTAGCTCCACTAAGGCACTCAAGATAAGGATCAAAAATAAGAAGCGCCCTAAAGTCTCGCCAGACTAAAAGCGTAACACAGCGTAGCAGAGCGTAGCGCAGCGTGGCATATATTATCCAATGAGCTTGAGCCTTAAAATTTTCAGACTGAAAGCGTATCGTAGCGGAGCGTAATGACAATACGCAAGCCGAGCACATACATACTTCAAATATTAAAATTTCGTAATCCATTTTCACTTTTAATTCACTTTAAATCACGACTGTCGCTTTCTACGAGCGCAAAAATTCAAACCAATCTTGTGGTTCAAATTACGCTCATCTACGCTACGCTACTGTATGCTACGATATGCAGTATATGCAATATCAAAGAAATAATAGATTTGAAAAAACGATCATTTACGCTAAGGTGTGCTACGCTTTTACTCTGCGCGAGGCAAATCGGAATCTACGCGAAATTTCAATAAATCTTTAGGATTTATACAAAATTGTATACTTATATATCTTCTGCCGCTTATTGTCCACTAGGTGTCCTTATGTCTTTATTTTAATTTGCTTTCTAAAGTGCTATAGTATTTGTGAACAAAACAAGGAATCTCCAAGTGGAGCTTAGAATTTGTTGGAGTATTTACTTAAAATCAGATTGAATTCGGCTCCAAAAGGAGTTAATTAATTAGAAGTTTAAAATATAACACTCCGGAAGAAACCTTTTTTTTGAGCTAAGCATTTTCAACAACTTTAATAAGAAGAATTTCAATTTCACAAAATGTTCACACATCCACACTTTGATTACAAATAATTTCGATTTGACGTTTAGTTCCGAACCGTAATCACAAATTTTTATCGAGTAAAAGTCGTTGCACACTTACCGGCACAGCACCAACCGGCACAGAACTAGTTCTGGGTCATTGTGGTGAATAAAAAACGTTATGTTTAGGAACCAAACAAGTCACGGTAGTGATTGGTTAAATGTTAAAAGTACTTTTCTAGAAGCGGACAGCGCTCAAGAAAGAACAAAACATCGGTCGATCCTCCAAGTTGTTCGAAGAGAGTAGCGACAGATATAGAAAAAGGAAATTGAAACCTGTGTTGAAAACAAATACTGTTGGTGAGAATGTTCTTTCAGCTGAAATGAGTTCACGATCTACAGGTAGACGTGATGTGGAGCAAAAATAGTTAAGCAAGTATCAAGTTTTTCTCAAAAAAGAGCTAGAAAATAAACAAAGCGTCACCAAGTAACAAAGCGCCCATAAAAATGACATGTGAAAAGGCATTAGCTTTTTTTTGTGGATAAAAAGACTAGTACATCTCTATGCGTCAAATAAGCAAAGCTCACAATGCTGATATTTGAGAGAATCGGCCAATGTTTTTTATAGCATGGCCAATGTTTGTTAATGTAATTTCTATGCTAATTGCGCAGCACGTGTTTCTGTTTACATTCGTTTTGCTGTGAAGAGATTAAGTGGTAGAAATTCTTGCTGGATTCTCTGATATTTGAGATATTTGAGAATTTTATTTGAGGGGAATTTTACATTTCCTTTCAGCATCTATCTTTTTCTTAAAAATGGGAGGTAGTGTGGCCTAATGTACATTATTATGAATATGTTGAAAGGATTTTGAGGGATTTAATAAAATTTTGTCGTTCTGGTAATCCTATGTTCTCTCGATTTTTGTTTTTAACTCGTTGTCTCAGTTGCACTACAATAGTGCATAGCCAAGTTCTTTTCCCCCATTAATGCAAAAGACGAAAGTATATGAAATTACTTGTTTCATACTAAAAAACACCAGAAATTTTCCAATTTTGCTCTACAGCATCTTAACTTGTCATTAGGTTAACTTTGGTTTTAATTCACCGCATTTTTGCGAATTTTTCACATCTAGATGTAAGTTGTCTCAGATCATACTATACAACGCTTAGGATCAATACAGTTGGAGGTGTTACAACAATTGCGTGTGGGTATACATAGAAGCTCTTCCAACATTAAATGTGGTCTGTAAATGGAGCTGTGATAGATGGTCTGGGCAAAGTTCATATAAACACCTATTTTCGGTCACGCAAGCTTCATCGACAAAATATTGTCGACCTATCAAAGTAATTCTACAGAAAGAGAGCCCACAGTTAACAAACAAAAAAAGAAATCGACAATATTAGTGGCACTATCTCCAAAAGTTGTACAAGTAGAAGGTCATGAAATTCTTGTAAAACAGGAACTTGGTCTCACTATGATTGACGGAAAGATGTGTAGAGTATTTTCGAATCAAGCTATATAAAATTGTCATGTGTGTGGAGCAACCCCTTCTCAAATTAACAATCTCTACTTCATACAAAAAAGAAGCCCAATGAAACACCGCTGATCCTCGGCCTATCAAGCCTTCACGCATGGATAATATTTTTCGAATGCATCTTGCACATTTCATACAGGCTGGATATAAAATCGTGGCAAATACGAAAAGCGAACAAAGCTCAGGGTGAAGATGGAAAAAAATTAATACCAGACTTTTGGTTGACATACCCAAACCGGGCTTTGGTACGATCAATGACGATAATAGCGCACGGAGGTTCTTTGAAAATCCAGCCTTGGCGGCGAATATTACTGGTGCAGATGAGGAGCTGATTCGGCGATTCGGAACCATACTTAAAACAGTGGATATAGCATAAACACAGAAGAATTCGAAAAGTACTGTTTTGAAACAGCAGAATTATATGTCCAAGAATATAAATAGCATTATATGCCACAAAGTGGACATAAGATACTTATCCATTGTACACAATCGATTAAAAAAGCCATACTTCCTATTGGAATGATGTCCGAAGAAGCACAAGAGGACCGAAGTAAGGACTATAGAAATTTTAGAGAATATTATACCCATATTAAGCATATTGCAAAATATGCAAACAAATGCAGTCACTTCTTACGGTTCAAGTGTGACATGCATTGGGTGAATGCTTTGCTTATAATGTATTAACATTATTGTGATTAACTTATTGAGAAACGTTTTCAGGTCAACTGATTATTGCAATTATGCTGAATATGCATTCTTGCATTTTTAATTGATTTGTTAATTGTTTTTATTTTTGTGCACAGTTACTTCACAAACTTATTGTTCGCCAAGAGTCTAAGAATCTGTATAATTTGAAAATTTCTAAAAATATTCTATTTTAGAAATTTTCAAATTATACATCATGTAACATGAATACCATACTACCAAAAAATGAAGAATTGTTATTAGATAAGAGAAGCTCACGCGTCGACACAAAACCATTCCGGCAATACATATGTATGTATGTTAGATAGAGCATCTGTAACAACGGTTAGGTCAGCGGCAAATAAAGTTTAGAAATCATCGCAAATCAATTGTTCTTTATAACTTTTTAATTGCAAAAAGCTGCATTTAACAGATATATGTACTTGAAAAGTAAGGAAAAATTGTTGATGATTTCTAAACAACCTTTAAGGCTGAATAACTTTCCAAGCATTTTGTTCGGCCTTTCTATTTTCCACAATTTTTATGATATTGATTTTAAAACTTTGGCAAAATTTTAGAAACTCTTCAGTTCAAACGCTGCCGGCCTTAAGGCACTTTCACATCAAACACAAGAATCGAAAAAATGAAAACCCAATTTATTCCACTTTAAAACAAGATTTTTACTCCAATGATTAATAAAGTCATGGGAAATAGGATAAACTAATAATTTTACTAATAAAATAGTATATTTATCTTAGAATTTTTAAGAAAACACAACTTTTATGATTTATCGGACGAATTTTTCCGCCGAAAAAGTTTTTCGGCCGATAAAACATCAAAGTTGTGTTTTCTTCAAAATCTGAAATAAATATAACTATTTTAAAATTTTTAGTTTATTTCTTTGGATTTTATTAATCATTGGAACAAAAATCTTGTTTTAAAGTGGAATAAATTGAGTTTCTCGGTTTGCATTTTTCTGTTCTTGTTTTTGATGTGAAAGTGCCTTTAGATTTTGGTAAAAGGTGTTGCGTTTTTTTTTCTAATCGACAACCTGATGTCCGAAGAAGCTTAAGAGGCCCGAAATAAGGACTAAAGAAATTTTAGAGAATATCATATCCATTAATTTTCTAGAGCGGATACAATGACGGACTTGATGAACATGATATTAATTTCTTCGGACCTGATTGTAAGCAGTCTTCAAATTAACCGTCAAAAGAAGAGCATAAGTATGTATATTGTTACGTGCTACAAAGTGACACAACCGACATCTGTTGGAAATGGAAGCAACTTTAGGCTAGTGACATCTTAGTAAACATTGGGTTCGGAAAACGGAATATTCAGAAAGGTTCTAGTATAATTTGTAGAGTATAAATACGGCGCTACTCACATCCAGGAGGCGGAGTATTATTTCAGACAGACAGTGAAGTGAACGAAGTAAACTATTTGGATTGCGATAATTAGAAGTACAGTACTAGCGATAACTATAAAGAGTTGATTTGATAATTATTTGTGTATTTGTGAGAGTAAACAGTAAAGTTAAATAAAGAAGGAACTTTTTAATTATATCTGAAATATTGTGTTTTAAATAACGAGCTAAGGCCACGTTCGTAACAACTTGTGTCAGAAGTGGGATAAAATCGCGAAATAAAGTGGTGGCATTTGACTTTGAAATTCAAAAAGTGATTAATTTTATGAAATCGTGTGTAAAAATTCCGAAAGATAATTTTATATTAAACTGTGAGTGAATTACAAAAGACGCAAGAATGGGACGCAAGCTAGAGGAGGTTCGCATACATGAATTGAAAGTGGAGTTAGGGAAGCGGTCATTGCAAACGATAGGTCTACAGAATATTCTAGTCGAGCGACTTCGACAAGCTTTGATAGAGGAAGAAAAGAATCCTTGGACATTTGTTTTCGAAGAAGAACATGAAGCTGTAGAAGAGCCTGCGATGAACATAGAAAAGCTTTTGGGTACATTAATGACCAAAATGGAGCTTTCAACCCTGCAGGTGAAGATTGCTCTTGAAGAACAAAAGAATTCTCTGGAATCCCGTTTAGATGAGCAGAAAAAACCTCTGGAGGAACAAAAGAATGCTTTTGAGGAACAAAAGAATTCTCTCGAATCCCGTTTAGATGAGCAAAAGAAATCTCTGGAGGAACAAAAGAATTCTGTGGAATCACGTTTGGATGAGCAGAAGAAATCTCTGGAGGAACAAAAGAATTCTCTGGAAACCCGTTTGGACGAACAAAAGAATTCTCTGGAATCCCATTGGGATGAACAAAAGATTTCTTTACAGAATTGTCTAGAAACTTGTTTGGAGGAACAGAAGAATTTTCTGAAAAATTCATTAGACACACAAAATGTGAAAATTGAAGAAATCCAGCAGAAAGTGTTGGAAGTTCAGCAACAAGGTTCGGAAGTTAAACAACAAGTGTCGGAAGTTCAACAAAATGTCACGGAGCAGCTTGATGACTTTAAAGCAGATTTGGAGTGGAAAAAACATCGACAACCTCGACACTATGGAATTGAAATATCCGGTACAGGCAGAATGAAACCTCCAATATTTGATGGACAAAGTTCGTGGCATATTTTCAAGAGACAATTCGAGGCAGCTTCCAAAGTAAATGGATGGAGGGATGCAGACAAAGCTACAGCTCTGGTATTAGCACTTCGACGTCCTGCGTCAGAGTTATTACAAACTATACAGATGGAAAACAGCGTGATTACATTTCACTAGTACAGGCGATAGAACTACGTTATCGAGATGAGCACATGCAGCAAGTATATCGCTTGCAATTACGCAACCGAATTCAAAAGCATGGCGAGTCACTACAACAACTGCAGGCTGATGTGGAAAGATTAGCTTATCTTTCATACTCTACCGTAAATGCAGAGTTCCTTAATGAAGTGGCAACAGAAGCATTTGTGAACGGTATTGCAGATCAAAATTTACAACAAGCACTAAGGCTAGCAGGAAAGAAGTCAACAGCAGAAGCGCTAGCCTATGCATTAGCATATCAATCTGCTAGACAAGCTTCTCGGAGTGCAGTACGAGTGAGAGAAATTTCGGTGGAGGAATGTGCTTGTAACAGAATGCAGTCATCACAGAGCCCTCCACGCAGTATTCTTCGATGCTGGAACTGTAATAGACCGGGACACCTCCAAAGGGACTGGAGAAAACGCCGACGAATGGAAGCGGTAGAAGAAGGGCAAAGATATCAAGCTAGGCAGCAGACTCGCAGCAGAATACCGTCATCAGTGACCACTCCTACGCATGGTCTCCTTCGATGCTGGAAATGTAGTAGACTGGGTCACCTTCAACGACTGTAGGAGACGAGGACGAATGCAATCAACAGAAGAAGAAGCGAAAAGATGGCGAGCTAGAGAGCAAGCTATTCGTGGAGAGACAAGACTCCAACCTCATGACTTTGAAATCCCACACCGCAAAGGACGTATCCACGGAAATGCAGAAGCCTTTTCAAAACATCCATGCAATCCTGAATGGAAACATTGTGGACGGATGGAAGAAAAAGATGACGATGACTATGATGACGATGATGAAAGTCGAAAGACGAAAGGAAAGAAATCCACGGACGATGATGACTATGGTGATAACAATAAAAAGGAGAAAGGAAAGAAATCGAAGGGCGAGGACAATGAAAGAAAGAAAAAGACGAAAAGTAAAGGGTCTAATAATGCTGATAAGGACGATGGTAAGGGTATAATGACGAACGGAAAAGGTAAAGACAAAGGTTCTGACGATGATGATGATAAGAAGCGCAAAGGCGGCAATGGCAAGGATGACAACGGCGATAAAAAGGGCAAGATGATTGTGGACAAAGGAACCAAAGACAATGAAGATGAAGGTGATAAGAGACAAAAGAAAAATCAAAACATGGAAGAGTGTTTCAACAGAACATTAATCGAACTATAATCAGCGCGATTGGGATCGACATGATCAGCGCGATTGGGATCGACATATTCCTATATTTCTAATGGCTTATATATCAGCTGTGACCAGACAAAACCCATCTAAGGTCATATTCGGAAAGGAGAAGTTACCAGAAGACTACGTAACGAAGCTCAGATGACGATTAGCTGATGTGCACGAGGCCACGAGACGTTTTCCAAAATTACTACAACACTGGGAGAGACATTATGCAGTTAAAAGTAGATCTAATAACATGGTATGCAAGACTCAGCGCGGTACACGATACCAAAGAAAAATCGTTCATCAAGATCGCTTGTGTCAATTCGGTGAGCATGAAGACCGTGGATCATCTATTGTTCGGGACGAACAATTTTAAGAAAGGGGCAGTGTTACGTGCCACAAAATGAAACAACCGACATCTGCTGGAAATGGAAGCAACTTTAGGTTAGTGACATCTTAGTAAACCTTGGGTTCGGAAAACGGAATATTCAGGAAGGTTCTAGTATAATTTGTAGAGTATAAATACGGCGCTACTCACATCCAGGAGGCGGAGTATTATTTCAGACAGTGAAGTGAATGAAGTAAGCTATTTGGATTGCGATAATTAGAAGTACAGTACTAGCGATAACTATAAAGAGTTGATTTGATAATTATTTGTGAATTTGTGAGAGTAAACAGTAAAGTTAAATAAAGAAAGAACTTGTTAATGATATCTGAAAGATTGTGTTTTAAATAACGAACTAAGGCCACGCTCGTAACAACATCTTCTGATGTATTGAGGCTACACCAAGATACGGGACATGATGAAGATGACGACAGCGATGCTGATTATTATTATGCTGGAAATTTTATAGAAGTGCATCTCTATGAAGCCTGTAATTATTTGAAATACATGTTTTATTCCATCGCCAGTGTTTGTTTTTTTAAATCATACTAATTTGTTGTTTTTTCACAAATGAAACTAAAAACCTCAATTAAAAAATAGTAGATACTCGAAGAAAAGAATCAAGGTACTTTGTGACAAGTAAAAAAGCTAGAATTGGTCTATATTCTTATAACGGTTCGAGGAATAGAAAAAATGATTATAACCAATTTTATAGAATTTCATATTCTGAAGAACCTTTTCAGTACATTAAAACCGTATAGGACTGATCGTTTTCACAGCATACGTAAAAATGCTAAATTTTTATGTGGCAACACCAAGAAGGGGTTATCCGAATTAGTCCATTTTTGATATTATATTTACTATTTTTATGAAAACACTATGTACAAAAGGTTCAGGTAGTGTCCAAATATGTAGAGAAAAACGAAATTTTTGTATGGCAACCCTACGAAGGTGTTACCCGATTTGTACCAATTTCGAGCTTAATTTTATTTTATATTTAAAAGCCCATGTGCGGACGGACGGACGGAGGGACAAACGGACGGACATGCAAAATTCAAAAGAACTTTTAATATTATGCATGGGACACCCCTCCATTCTACTCTACTATCATTATCTCTAGGTGTTAAAAACGGAATGACAAACTTAGTATGCCCTATGATTTCATCTAGGGTATAATATTTAGTAAGCTAATTTACAGAGAGATCAAGCTTAGAGTATTTTTTAATTTTTGTGGTTCTTTTCTTGGAGTATTTTTTTCTTTTTAAGCAATCGGATTTTTGTTTTTTCAATAATTGAGCTTATTTCGATGTTTTTACTGATTTAAATAGCAATAATTGGAATCGTTTTTCTAAGTCTTTTAATTTGATACCCCTCTCGGCAGGCTTTGTAGATTTTGGATTTTTACCTACATACATACATTGGGAATTTCCTCTTTAGGCCCTTTCATTTGTTACCCAATTAGACTAGTTTTTGTTGATTTTAGATTTTTAGTGTTTGACAACATGGCGACCAGCATTCGCCACTTTATTTGTTATAGAATGTCACTCACGAAATTATGACAAATATTGATACACCTTATTTATCAAAATACATCAAGCCGCTTAGATTTTATCTGGCAAGAAAGGAATTTACATACATAAGGACCAATCACATTATCCTTTGCGTTCGCAATCGGGTAAAATTAATCATTTGTACTGAATATTCATGAGGAACTATACCCGTATTAGGCACTTTTTGGTACTTTAAACACAGTAAATAAAGAAAAAGTTTGATCACGTAAAATTAATCTGCGGAACCACTGTTCGACATGTCAAAAGTGACTAATCACAAACACGTTGCAAATGAATTTCCAACTAGTAGCGCAGTGAGCAAATGCATAGGGACGCACAAGTTACTAATTGGAAACTTACATAAAATAAATTTGCATCACTTTATAGTATATTTTGAGTAGCTCCGTGTACAAAGGTCTTTTGTCATGACAGTCAGATTCAGAGTTTAGTCTGACGATTTTTTGCGGTCGAAAATATGTTCTAGGATAAGGTAATTTTAATAAAAGTTATTTGTTATCTTTCCATTCTTATACGATAAATAAATCAAGAAGAATTACAAGTACTGAAATCATTCGCCATTGAAGGAAGATTCACACAGATGTTCCGCTTCTCGTTGATACTCCCCTCGTGATCCAGTGTATAGTTTCTCGGGGTATGCTGGTCAGTGGTACACTTGGGTCTAACGCGAACCCCCTTTTGAAAGAAAGGACCTCGTGTACCAGTTCAAACCTTGGTTACAGCAATACATCAGTGCCGCCTCGCACTGGTCGCAGACCTCAAGAGAGTCTCAACGCAACTGTCATTACGCTAACACAGGTTGTCAAAGGGATGGTCTGTAGTTGTAAGCCTGGTCTAGCTAATCGTACTCAATAGGTCATGGCTTCGAATTCCTCGAGGCGCCTAACGTTCTGTCATAAAGACAGTACGTTACTAGATAGCCTCAGAGCTTGAATACACATTTCAGACTTCAGGCAACGCCATACAACTTCAATATTCATCCGACTTTTGAACGTAAGTACCACCGTCGAATGGCGATATAAATGCTGCTTGACTAAACTGCGGTCAAGCTCAATCGACTTGTAGCTCTGCTTTCCTCACAGGAGGGCAGTTGTTACCTCAGAAAGAGTGTTTTATTACTTCTGATGAGGCCACACTCACTTGCTACTTCGTATAGACTGTTAAATAATGAATTGCGGTGCACGCCAAATATGAATGGTACACACTTGTAAATTTTGAAAAATTTTCGCCGGATATATATTCTAGGTAGTATAAATTTTTTTCTAAATATGTATAAAGAACACTTCGAAATTCTAACTGAGTATGAAATTTATAACAATAGTATATAAAGTATTTATACAATTTAAATATAAATAAAGTAAGTTATATGCATATTTGATACGAGTTTATAATTCTGAATATAAGTTCTATAACATTTTCGGATACATTTTCTCTCATATGCGTATAGAAACGACTTTTATGGAAAATTTCCTATTCACGTTAGATTGACATTGTATGCAAATATATTCGACCTAACCACTTTCTATATGAACCGTGTAGATATTGCTCTGATCACTGTAGCTGTACGATGTTGTCCTTATCACATGCATAGGAATATATAATATTAAGTTCCATTAGGTGTTTATACTGAGATCAACCTTACTGCACCTATTCCAGATACCTAACCCTACCTAGTAACCAAGTTTTATAATTTCAACAATAAGTTCATCATTAGCCCTTCGATGAAACCGTTCTGGACCCAGACTGAACTCATTATATACTTTTCTTCAACATAATGAGCTTTTCCATGATCACTCGATGATAAGTTCCAAGAGTTGTTACATTATTTTTTTGTTGACATAATGAAAATACTCACTGATACATTTACATTCAATGCATATTGAAATAATGGAATTGCTCACTGCCTTTATCATCAATAAATTCATAATGATGACATTGATATTTTATATTATGATATCGCACGATCATTTTATTTCCATCTGCATGTTCTAATTTTGATGACCAGTGATAGTTCTGTGGATAGAAGAGGGATTTGTTTAAAGTTTTAAACGATCCTCAGGACACCTGCCGTACAAGGAGACTATGAAGAACTCGAAAGTAATACGTTTTGACAGAAACCGCAGTAACTGAAAAGTACTGGAGTCTAAAAAGAGCACCTATTTCTACTCTTTGTTTCACAAGGGTGTAGAGGAGCTTGATGATAGCAATGGGAATAGGTGATGGTGTTTATTATGCAAATATAATTTGAAATTATTTCCGCACTTTGTAATGTACTTAATATGAAACTGACAAGTGATTCAGATATATAAAAAAAAACGTATAAAAATCCAGTTAAACTAAACTTAAAAGGTCAACAATTCATACAAAATAATTTAAAAACGTCAAATTTATTAATATTGTCACATTTAGAAAGTTGTTGTAATACGTTAATATCTGCAGATAGCTTCAGTTTTTTACTGCAATTAAAACATGAAAATGGAGAAATTGTCTTATATTAAGAATGTTTTCAGACTTAGAATACACTTTTCTGTTATGCGGTCCGAGGATACACTTTCTCTGTTCTGTTTGGTATCCTATTCTAGTCAACTCAATATAGTTTTTTTATAAAATACCTATTAAAAATTAAAAATGCTTTTACGTTACGCAATTCACTTCACAGCACTTTACACAGCTATAGTAGTTGCAAAACTACGCGTCTGAAGTAAAAACTGTACTGTTTATAGGTATACCCTAGATGAAATCTAAAGGGTATATTAAGTTTGTCATTCCGTTCGTAACACATAGAAATAATGATGATAGAACAAAATGGATTGGACACCCATGTATAAAATTAAAAAAATATTTTGATTTTTGCATGTCCGTCTGTCCGTCCGTCCGTCTGGCCGTCTTCACGATAACTCGAGAACGCGTGTACTTACAGAGAAATTGTGGACATGGGCTTAAAAACAAAAAACAAAATTAAGTTCGAAAATGGGACAAATCGGGTAACTCCTTCGTAGGGTTGCCATACAAAAATTTAATTTTTCACTACATATTTGGACACTACCTGAGAACTCGTCAACGTAGAGCGTTGAAATTTTGTATATAGTGTTTTCATCAAAATAGTAAATATAATTACGAAAATGGACTAAAAATAGAGATTACTCTTTAGGACTAAATCGGGCAACCCGTTCTTCGTGTTGCCGTATAAAACTTTAGAATTTTTATACGGTTTTAATGTACTGAAAAGTTTTTCAGAATATGAAATCCTATAATAATCATTTTTGCTGTTCGACGAAACGTTCTAGAGATATATTCAAAAACCACTTCAAGAATCAAACTTGCTCAGATGGGTGACAATACGACAGTACAAGCTAGCATCTAGGGTATCATAAGAATTGGTCTTACACCAATTCTAGCTTTTTTACTTGTTTTGTAATAAAGACAACACACCATTCATCATAATTTCGTAGAAATGCACATGAATTTTGAATATGAAAATGCTCATGGTATGCTCATCGAAAGGCTCATCGGAATGCATCGGACAACTTTACCCGCATTCAAAACAGAGAATTTTACACATATGTATGAATATGCGCAATTTCCAGATGCAACAGGTCTAGTTTACATAGGATTCAGTCCGAACGGGGAAGAGAGTTTTCAAAACCGATCATCATTTTCTACTGGAGAATAAGTAAAATCCCTTTCTTGTAAATAGCAATAATATTCAAAGCGTGAGACTTACAACTACTACACCTTTGTAAGCGATAGCAACTTTCAATATTAAAATGAAAAACGTTCGTTGGAAAGTTTTCGGGAAAATATTTATGGGCTTTACCTTTTCAGAAAATCCAGTTGTTGTTATGTTTAGCATCTTATCATTGAAATATTCTTAATTGCAATTAACTTAGAGAACGAATAGTTTTCGTTGAAGAATGCTGCCAAAGATAAATAAGTACTTATGTATGTAGGTAATAATTAATTACGGCGAATACGGATACATTACATATGTATGTAATATCTAAAAGGAAATGTAAAAACCATTATAAGAGTTCGCTTGCTAGTAATTCGCATTCACTTAATTCTCGGATATCATCAGTACCGGTGAAATACGTACCTGATCGCTCTATTAGCCATAAGTTAGCGAAACTGAGCTAAGCTGAAAACCCCGCCAGATACATCAGTATGCATATTTTTGTGAATATAATTAAGTTATAAATACATAAAACCCAGAGTTTATCCAATTATGAATTTAATTCTCTCTGGCCGCTGGGAACTTACTCGAACGCAGCACTGGTTGCCTCAATGCCTCGGTGCTGGAGTGAGAGATATGAGATGTCTAGAACGAGTGCCCACGGGAAGCATAAAAGCAAAATTTAGGCAACAAAAAATATTTGTAAAAGTCATAAAGCGGCTGGGTCTGAGTTTATGACCAGTGAAGAAGAGTGCATAGCAGAATTGATCCATTGATTTGACCTATAGCAGTAAACATGAATTCTTGTGGCAGTGCCCAGTAAGTGAATCGATCCGTAACTACGTGTTTCTCTTATAGTTCTTCTTCGAATTTTATAGCTAGTAAGGCTTTGGTTCGTCAGGTAAAAGGTGGCGCCTTAATGCATAACCCACAAAAACAATAAAACATGCTGTGCCGTTTTCTGTACTTATGGTTTATTTTTTCTATTTGTTAAGAATTTATGACTTCTACACTTGCGCCTTATTATCAGGTTAGTGTTAACTTATATTGATCCATACGTGGAACTAAAGGCAAAAACAAATACCCATAAAGATTTCTAACTTTGGTGCTCGCTGCCTATATAGTGATTCGTGGGAAGTAAGCCGCAACCGCACCTCATTGCAGTCGAAAGCGCAGTGATTTTTTACTTGTTGAACTGAAAATTTGTGATAAAGCTGTAATCGAAACTTAAATTTAGCCCGATTGCGGCATCCGGTACATGCGTAATTCCGCAAGTTTAGCCGGTCGGTATATCGTTTCGGTGAGAGAGTGGCCGTTAAGATAAATCGAAAGCCGTTGCCTTACGACATTCACAAGTAGCAGTTATTCGATGGCGATCATTAAACTCATCACCGCTTTTCGAGTGGCAAGGAGATCATGGTGAATCTTGATCATCTTGCTTAGTTCTGTGTATATGAGGATTTCTGCTTGCTTCTTTTATGGGAACAATAAACATTTTTTTGTGGTTCGTTGATCGTGAGAAAAATAAAAAAGTTAAGCCTTTGATGATTTTCTTATCGTAACCATAAAAAATTTGAAAAAGAAGTAGTCATTAAGCTAATTTTTCTTCTGTTTTTTTCGTCATATTTTCAGATCTTAATGCGGAATATTTAGATTTTGGCCGTGGTGGTCACCTGAGTGCCTCGTCTAGAACGAAAAGGATGCGGACGTCATTCAAGCACCATCAACTTAGAACAATGAAGTCATACTTCGCCATTAACCATAATCCGGATGCCAAGGATCTCAAGCAGTTATCACAGAAGACGGGCTTGCCAAAGAGAGTTTTACAGGTAATTTTTGTCAAAAGCAAACATACTTTTTCAATAAGTAGGTAGAAGAAAAGGTATTCCTCATTAAAAACAAAAATCGAGTAAAATCAATTTGGAATTTTTTGATTTTGACTTATATGAAAGTAATGTTATTATTTAAAAAATTGGATTATTTCCGCACAAGAAGCGAAGAATACTTCATTCGTTTGGAATTAACTAATGTAAAGGGGGAATTCAAGATTTTTCCTTAACCTTTTATGAATCACCATCATCAATATGTTAAGTATTTAGTTTGGGAGTAGATTTCAGATGAAGAACCTTGAGTGATTTTCATGTACATACCTATCTTTCTCTTTCTGTTAGCCTACGACGCGTACAGAAGATACCACTAATCGTACTACCTATGTATGTAGTATGTAAGGCGCCTAAATTAGTTTTTATAACCTGTTGGGATAATTCAATACCTCAAGAATAACTATCCGATCAATGTTGCCTGTTGCTCCCTATTCTGATTTAATCTCTTATGTATATCTTAATTTTGTCAATTTAACGCTTTTTTTTCATTCTACTTATTTCAGGTTTGGTTCCAGAATGCAAGAGCGAAATGGCGGCGAATGATGATGAAACAAGACGGTAAAAGTGGTAGTGACAAAAGTGAAGGACCTCTCGACCTAGATACATACAGTGCGCATAGTCCACCTTTTATGCTTGGAGGTCCTCCAAGTCCGCATTCTATAGAATAATTTAGACACCAGTGAGGATTTCAACAGCAACAAGCAGCAGTAAGCAGTAAGAGCGGTCTTACGTTTCTCCATTCACCAAAATTAAAGGAATAATTAGAACTTATTCAACATTTTTCTTACTGTTGTAGACCGTAAAAATGAAAATAATACGACTAATAACCTGGAGAAGTTATCCTACTAATTTTAAGTTTGAGTTTCTTGAACTATCGTAGTGTTAAGAATTCTTTGCCCACTCGCTTATGGCAAAGAACTTATGTTCAAGAAATTTCCATACTTTTCTTTTTTTGATTCCTTTAGTTCGTTAAGTTATTTATATTAGTTTATCAACATTTGTACTTATGTATTATTTATAAATATACTTAATATAGAAAATAATTTGAAAAGCCGACAAAATTGGTGTTTTCCTTAGTATTTTTAATGCTTGTATTCTATACATACTACCGGTCGTAATAAAAACACTAAGATCA
This sequence comes from Dioctria linearis, assembly GCA_963930735.1. NCBI lineage: Eukaryota > Metazoa > Arthropoda > Insecta > Diptera > Asilidae > Dioctria > Dioctria linearis. The sequence goes on from OZ005740.1 coordinate 209,091,247, forward strand.
CCTTAGTGCAATTTAGAAGATAAATGTGTTGTCAGGCTTTTTTAAATACAGTAGCTCCCATAGGAAAATTCTGTTATGGTTTAAATTTTTTTAACTTTTTTTTTCCATTTTAATAGTTTTATATAAAATACGAAGCAAGATATGAGATTGAAGGAGCGACTTGATTTTATTAGCCAGATATTCGCTATGGTAGACACAGTATTCAACAAGAAAACAGACAATTTTGTCGATATATTTTTTCACAAAATTACTTACCTGAAATTTACTACAGAGCTAAAGTGCTATTCAGGTAAGTAATGGATTAGCATAATCGCAATGACATTTTTGTTTTAAATTAACAGGCAGTGGCGTATAGTATATGTCCGTCAAAATGGTTCGGGTTTATAAATGTTCAAAAATCATCAAAAAAAATTAATCACTCAATTAATATACATAAATATATCTACTACAACTATTACTTCAATAAATACATTATTAAATTCAAAATATTTCTAATGTACAGTGATAATCTAATTCTTGTAGCAAGTTTTCCATTCACAATATGCGGTCCAAGTCCACACTGGCAGGTAGTATTGTTATAATATATAGATGGCACAAGAACTAGATGTCGCATGCATTAGCCAAAAAGTATACAAAATTTATTGGCTGGGTGGTCCATTCCGAAATGGACAAAAACATTTGAAATGATGTATACGTCGAGTAATTCATATTTTTTCGTATCGGACGCTTTGAGGAATTCGTTCAAATATATACAAAAACTGCTATTATAAAAACATTTGCTTTCTGCACGCTCTAAAACATGTTAACAGAATGCACTACCCATTTCACATCTATATAACTCTGTTTTAGTATGCCATGCGACATCTAGTTCTTATTCCATCTATGATAATATCCACGATTAATATCGACTTCAAAAATTGCCAACTATCTTTTATTAATGTTGTTTACATAATTTTGATGCTCTTGATTATGGGGTGATCGGAGAATTGATTTCCCTGTTGATGGCGTTGTCGAGGTTTTCTTGCATATTGAATTTTATTTGTTCTTATTCAATTGTACCACCTTCATAATCGGATCTACATCCAGATGAAGAATTGTTGACAGGTAGTAATAATAATGTAATAATCGAAATAACCGCTGCTTAAACGTCCAAAATTAAAAAAAGTGGGCTTAACTTTAACTCTGTATAGTCCTGTTTGCGTATGAAGTATTGCAATAAGCTCGACGTAGTAGTACGTAGTCCATTCTCTGAGATAACGATTTTTTCATTTGAACAACGAAAATAGTGCCGCCCAAATTGTTGATCAAAAAAGAAATTCATTATATCAGCGTAGAGTAACATTGCGTTACGGCTACACAGTTATTCCACTGCTGCCTAACTTAGCACGTACAAATGCTGTCACCAAATTATGAATCATGACCCATTTTCCTCTTCACATGAAAAATTTAAGTTTAAACCAATCAGCGATAAAATTAAAGCTGTTTCATATTGTCTTCACATTAATCATTAACTGATTTTCTTTTCCGAATTCCGTTTTGATGTATTTCTGTAAAGTATTGTAGTTTTTTTTTTTTTTTTTTGGTGATTAGTATATCAATATATTTTGAAATTTTTTTATACTTGGCAACTGCACTTGATGGTAATTTTTTATTTCAAATACTGGATTAAAATACACTACAATATAATGGCTAATTATATACATTCAAATGAAGAACGAGACAAAAAAAATTTCTCTTGAAACATTTTTCTTTTTTATAATTTAGGTAAAATTGCTAGGATTACTACTTTACAACTGTAATTTGCAATTGTAATATTTCAATAGAATTGACTTTTTGGCGTGTAGTTATTCATTTCAGTCAAACTGTGATTCTATGGTTAAACGTATGAAAGCGAGTTTGTAAATTATAAATATGGAAAATCGAGAATATCAGTTCATAAGTAATAAAAAAATGGAAAGTTCATAACTATATGTGATTTGTGAAAAACAAATGTCCAATTAAATCTATAGTGTATATTAAAACTTTAATAAAATAAAGTGGTATATAATTATATGTTATAATAACAATTTTAATTTAAAAATTCAATTGAAACCGCATGAATCAGGCAGTAGATCAAAAAATTGTACTATACTTAATCGTAATGATCAGGAGAATCTCTTTAAGGAACTAAAACCAATTAGTTTAATAAAAGAAGTTTTATTATCATCAGCAAGTGTCCTGGGTGATGTTAATGCTTTAACTTCTATCGATGTACATACATTTAAACATACTTCCGAAAAGTATAAGAATTTTAAAATATTTAGTTTTATTCCGTATAAAGAATTAAAAAAATCAAGATTCAACAAAACATTAAAATTTTCTAAAATGAAACGTCGGTTACAGTACCTGACAAACCAAGTATTAGTGAAATCACCTAAATGTGCACTAGAAGCTTTACAAAGGGAATAAATTTGGATAAAGTTTGGCATAAGATAGCATGATGATTGCCGCCCACTTTTAAAGCCTGCATTGAAGAAATTAAGTGGTTTTGAGACTGTATATTTTCATTTGAAAATATAAAACAAATATGATAAAAGCAAACATTCATCCATCAAAATGGAAATCTTTACTAGACGGAACTTTTAAAATTATATTTCGTGGTTGTTTTTAAAGTAAGTTCTAATGCATTACTATAGAATATTTTCCAGAAAAAATTATCTTAATAAAACGAAAACATTAAAATCGCGACCCCCTTTTATTTTTCGTATATTCCCCTTTATGTTTTTATCTATGGATAGATAAACCGAGGAAAAGCTATAAACAGCTATTTGAATATATTGATACCAATACATTTAAATTTGAAGCAAACAGTTTTATTACGGATTACGAAATCGCAATGCATAAATCATTGAAAGTATATATCCTAATTTAAAGTATTACGGATGCTGGTTCCAGTTTTACCAGTCCGTTCGCAGAAATATTACAAAGAGGGATTAACAAAAAGGTTTCATTGATATATAGCAAAATCAGACCCGTGCGCAGGATTTTTCAAAGGGAGGCGTTTTGTGATAAAAAACTACAAACAAAATTCTTGTATTTGGCACTGCTTAATGAAAAATGTGTCCGAAGAATATATTCAATACATATAAGTACAAATTCTGTTCTTCATTATTTAAATAAATTAATACGTCAAGGTACACAAGGTACAGAAAAAATCATTAAGAATTGCATCGAGTTTTATGTTTATGTGCCGTCGTAAATAAGATTAGAGTAGCTAATCCGTTCAAACGATCTTCTCCCATTGTGGATCTAAAATAAGTTTTGAGACAATTCAAAATAGAAAATGAATGCTAATTCGGTGGTGTAGTCACAGGTGGTATAATTTTCAAAAATTTGTGGACATTTGGGAATGCATTTTTGCTTCAGATATCAAGAGCCTCAAGAGAATTGTTAATTGCTTTATTTGCAATTCTTCAGATGAATTGTCATGTAAAAGTGCAAGTTTCGAAAAAAATTACATACGCTGCCTCATTTAAAGTTTTCATTTGCTCCGAAAAAAGACATTAGAAGTTTGATAAAACGTTGGGACGTTGCAAAAAGCGGTTGTTTAAATGAGTAGTGAACAGATCAGGGTAAGGTTTGAAAATCTGTGGCGACTTATATCTCTCGCTGTAATTACAATGCTTTAATTATTTTTTATACGCTCGCTCCTCCGATTCTTCTGGCACTATTCACAATATACATTATTTTGTTACAATTCTGTCGTTATCATTGTGATACGTATTCGAAATTGTTTTCAGTAAAAGTCTGAATATTCTATTAAAATACAAAAACTTTCTATAAATGTAAAAAAAATAAAAATTCTATTAAAATAAAAATGAAATGATTAAAAATGTTGTGCAACCATCATACAGTTTATAAAGTGATGTCTGTGGAAAGCCATCTTGGCACCCTTTAGATCGACACACGGTAATTATCGTCAATTGTGTTAGTAATTGGATTTGACCGTTTGGTTTGATGATATTCAGTCTTGGGAAATAGTTTTCATTTTCTGAAAATCGTCCTGAAACTTCCCGTTGCTTTCTATCCTATATACTCCTCAAGCTTGTCCTATGCAGCATCTGCCAGTGCAATAGCTTCTGTCGAGTCTTGATGTTTTGTTTGCAAAGCTTCACTCAACGGTAAAGCCAAAGAATGTACTGAATGAAGAACCAGAATGGATACTTGAAAATTCACGGTTTTGACGGCCGAAAGCAATTGAAAGGCAGCAGTTGACGTGGTTACATCTTTCCATGACCAAAAAATTTTCAGAGCATCATTAACTGCGTGCTGTGAACCGACGTAAGTTGTCCCGGACTCATGCCGTTCCATCCTCCATATTGCTCAAAACTTTTCTAACTTTATCTTCTTTCTTCTTCTTCGTAAATTTTTGCAACCCCCAAAACCCCTCCCGTGTGCACGGGCCTGCGCAAAATAATAGCTTTGGAGTTGTTACCTGCTAAATGCATAAAATTAATTGTTTTTTTTCACATTTAAAGATAAAATACAAATAATTTCATCATCATTCGACGAAAGCAAGGCCATTCGCAAATTAATAGATTACTTCCAAAGGCAACGGTTGAAAAAGGTAAGCAACAGTATATTTTCCTTACTAACAATATTTTTATACCCTATATGAAATCCATAGGATTAGTATACCCATTCTATTTGTAATGCATAGAAATAATGCTGCGAGAGGAAAGTGGATTGAATACACACGCATAATATTAAAGTTTTTCTTTTGTTTTTCATTGTAAATTAAAGTTATAACTTGGAACAAATCGTGTAACTTCTTCATATGGTTGTCAAACAAAAATTTCGTTTTTCACTACATATTTGGATACTGCCTGAGAACGCGTCCACGTAGAGAACTGAAACTTTGTACACGATGTTTTCATAAAAATAGTAAAAATAATTTCAACCTGTATAGTGGCTGCCGATGTATTAAAAATAAGTAAAAATGCTAGAATTGATCTAAGAGCAATTCTTAGGATACCCTAGATGAATGCCCGTGTAAATTTCGTATGGGCACCCATCTGTGCAAGTAGCGGCTCGTCGAACAGTAAAAATAATTATAATCAATCACATAGAATTTCATATCATGAAAAACTTTTCATTATAATAAAAAGGTCTAAGACTAACAGTTTTCACAGTAATACGTAAAACAGCCAAATTTTTATATGGCAACACCACGATTTAGGCCTTTTTTGAATTTGTATTTAGCTATTTACTATTTTTATAAAAAAAATTGTATGGCAACCCTACGAAGCAGGTGCCATTTTTTTTTCTAAAAGGCCCGTGTACAAAATTTCAGCTCTCTACGTCGACGCGTGAGGCAGTGTCCAAATATATAGTGAAAACCTAAAGATTTGTATGGCAACATCAAGATGGGGTTGCCCGATTTCGACAATTTTTGTAATTTTATTTACTATTTCTATGAAAACACCTCGTACCAAATTTCAGCTCTCTACGTGAACTCATTGTCAAGCATTGTCTAAATATATACAAAAAACCAAATATTTGTATGACAACCCTTCGAAAGAGTTGACCGATGTAGTCTATTTTTGAGCTTGTATTTGCAATTTTTATGAAAATACCGTGTAAAAAATGTCAACTATCCACATCGACGCGCTCTCAGGCAGTTTTTTAGATCTCAACAAGAGCACCATCTATCGTGTCCTATCTTTCAAGCTGAAGCCAACCAAACGCATTTACAAAATTTCATTGAAATCGGTTAGATGGTTTCGGAGATTAGCGTGTATGAACACAATGAGACGAGATTTTTATATATAAAGATAAGCAGTATGGAACAAATAATAAAGAATAATATTAAAATTTAAATTTCGCTTTGTACTTAATGCTAAAATTATAGCAATGCCAGCTTTTATGTGAGGATCCATTACAATAATTTACACAGGATAAATGAACTTCTGGCTCGATGAATTGAGACATACTGAAACAAATACTGTCATTTTTAATGATAGTGTAAGGTTTCAACATAATGACAGAGCAATGAAAGAAGACTTCCGGAAGTAATGACATTATTACTGATCGTGTACTGTTATCAATCAGGATATAAAAGTGGTCTAAATCGGGCAAACCCCTTCTTGGTGTTGCCACACAAAAATTGGGGTTTTTTACGTATATTATGTGAAAACTAATAGTCCTAGTTGTTTTATTGTACTGAAAAGCTCTTCAAAATATAAAATCCTATGAAACTGGACAAAATAATTTTAACTGTCAGACGAACCGTTCAAGAAATAAATAATTTTTATTTAGTCGTTTCGATATGTCTGTTCGTAATTGACATTTGGTTAAGTTTTGATGGTTAGCTTAGGATGCATCTGATTTCAAAACATGAAGTGAATCGATATTTTATGTTTGTTTTTATAATTATGTGCAGATAACTCTACGGTGCACGTACTCTATGTCCTCTCAACGGTTACGTTGTGTAAAGGCGGATTACACACCTTTATTAAATAAATGTATCCTTGTTTTACAACCAACTACATAAATGATTGACTTCTTGTGTTGTTGTCAATATTTCGTTAACTTGCTTGGAACGAATTATTGTCTTATACTCCAATAATATCACTATGCTGGCTTTCGCGTGTTCCACGTAATTTCCTATCTGCTTTGATGGCCGTGATTGATGGAAATCGGAGGGGAGATACAGTAAGCAGAGAATTAGCCTCTTCGTCCTTCTTTCTTTCGACTTTTGATTATATATAGGGTGCAAAAATAATAATTATGAATGAATAGGATAAAATAAATGTTTGCAAAATTTAAATGAATGATTTCGAAGAAATGAATAACGAAAAATCCGTACAAATAAGAAAAATATCAAATGAGAGGAGACTACGTTACTTGAGTTATACATATTAGGAATTTTATATTATAATATATAATAAATCTATATATATATATATATATATATATATATATATTCGTTAATGACATTTTTTTCGTATCGCCAAGTACAGTTCACCCTGTAACTAAGGACTATCTAGCTAGATGCTCAAATTGCAAAACTAAGCCAAGGAAATTCAATATTTTTATACCCTAGATGATGAAATCAAGTTTGATATTCCGTTTATAAAGGATAGAAATAATGATGGTAGATCAAAATGGATTGGACATCCACCCATAATATTTAAAGTTATATTCATTTTTGCGTGTTCGTCTGTCTGTCTGCCAGTCCTCACGATAACTTGAGAACGCGTCTACTTAGGGATCTGAAATTTACCATACGGGCTTTAAAAAAAACGTAAATTTAAGTTCGAAAATGGGAGCAATCGTTATAAAAATACGTCGCGTCGTTTCGGCACTAGGGAGGTTAAAAAATGTTCCTTCATATTTTATACAATCCAGAGTTTTATTTCATATGGATTAGGTTCAACCTCCAAAGGCACATCATCCCCTTCTGTTTCCTTTATCACAAAATAAACACATATGTTTGATGGCTTCAAGGTATCCATATTTGACAATATTTGCAACAATATTGAACGTTTCCTTTCTGTTTCCTTTCTTCCGAAATCATTCTGGTAGGCGATTTTAATGTACATAACATACCGTGGTTCAGACATTCTTCAACTACAAGCTCAGCGGGCCGATTTGTTTAACTCTTCTGTGGATCTTTTGATTTGCAATAGCTAGTGGATGCACACATGCGAATTTCTAACGCAGCTGGAGATGCAGTTAATTTACTAGATTTGTCTCTAACATATCATCCCGATAAATGTTCCATCTTAGTCGGTTCCTCTTTCCGTAATTCAGGCCTCAACCTCAAAACTGTAACTAAATTTCTAGGGCACTATAAGACTGATAGAACTGATATTAAGCTAATTTGGAAAGTTTCAATCTTAGAGAAATTGATTTGTCGGTCTGTTTTGCTTCAAGGGATCTTGATGAATGTTATTAGAACTTAGTAATACTCTAAGTCTTTGCATGCCCGAATATATTCCGTATTCTTACAGTAGGTGTCAACAACAGCAAAATCGCTCTTGGTTTAACGATAAGTGCAACCAAGCTATAAAAGCGAAAGAGTCTGCTTTTCACACCTATCAATTACACCCATGTCCGGAATTGAAACAATGCTTCAAGACTACACGGAATAGCTGCAATTCAAAAAGGAAAAAGCTCTGTTTGACCAGAATGTTAGACAAAGAATCTTGGCAAGCCGTAAAGACAACAATGGTTTCTGGTCCCAGGTCAAAAACATCAGGCACAACTTCAGTAATCCTTCTATACATTCACTACTTCCTACTTCCTGGATAAAAATATCTGCGCTGCTAGGTTAGCTTCAAATTCCCGGTTTCCACCCACTTCACAGACACCTGTTTTGTATCTACCGTGTGAATGTACAGAGGAGCTAAAATACATCTGGATGGGAGATATATTCAAGACCCTTGAGTAGACCAACGTGTTTAAAGCCTGAGGTCCTGATTGTTTCTCGCCCGTGTTTATTAAAAGCTGTGCCTTATCCTTGGTTAAACCTCTGCGCAAACTATTCTATACGTGTCTTATTAAACAGGAACATTTCAAATTGATTTAAAACTAGCTTACGTTCGGTCTATTAGTTCACCTGGAGACTTTCTGACTTTTCTTACGAAATATTGGAACCTGAGCCCAAAATCGTTTAGCCAAACGCCAAGTACTTGGTCTCTCTATTTTGGTTGAAAGTTGTCTATATCTGGTCGCCTAATACGGTTAGTACTAGATGAAATTTCGTCAGGGCCTTGTCCTGTAATTGTCGGTGTGCCCCAGGGCTCTGATATCTCCCTATCTTTCTTCTTAATTTTCATTAGTGATACGCTTTCCTTACTTTCAAACCCATCCATATTTCTGATGGTGACAGTACCGCTTACTCCTTTGACATTCTTTCGGACTTCAGGGGAATGCCACATCTGTCAAACGAGATCGCATAATTTAATCATTGAATAAAGAATTTGATAATTACCTCGCTTGGAGTAAAGCGAATCTCGTCGCATTCAATTCATCTAAGTTCCAAAACTGTCTCATCTCTTCAACCTTCAAATTTTGTTTGGTCGTAAAATAAAACTCCGTGATTTTTTTTTTATCTCTGTGCTGTGCTTTACATCATAGGGTATCCCCCAAGATTGGCTTAATAATATTAAAAACAAAAATTACCGTATAAACTCTGAACGATATCTCCTATTCTTAGGAAAAGTGTAGGTATTTACTAATGAGTCAATTGATCAAATAAAAAAATTACGTTTTACCATTTTTATCCATTTGGCCATCTCTCTAAGAAACAATTGATATAGGGGGCCTAAATTCTGTATCTGACTTCTTTATAAAAATTATTGCTCAAAAATTGGCTACACTGTAAGAAATGTGCACAATATTATTGACACAAAGCTTAGGTATTTGTCCCTAAAATGTAGGGAATATTCGTTAAAATATTGGGAATATTCCCAAAAATGTAGGGAATACTCCCTACATTTAAGGGAAAAATACCTAAGCTTGGCAAAAATTGTGCACATTTTTTATAGTATACATCGCGCAAATCATTCGTACAAAAATCTCGTTTTGCACTACATATTTACACGCTGATTTAAAAGACGTTGACGTACATTTTGTACACCACGTTTTCGTGATAACTGTAGATCTAAATTAAAAATCGCTATAATAGTGCAACTCCTTTGTATACATATTTGGGTACTGGATGAAAACGCGCTGATGAACAAAGTTCAAATCCTGTATGATACTAGCTCTAACAAAAAAAAAAGAAGCTAGAATTGGTCTAAGACCAATTCTTATGATACCCTAGATGAATGCTCGTTTGTAATTTCGTATGGTCACCAATCTGCGCAAGTTTGATTTTTGAAGTGGTTTTTGAATATATCCCTAGAACGGTTCATAGAACAGCAAAAATGATTATAACCAATTTTATAGGATCTTATATTTTGAAGAGCCGTATACGCGGACTGATCGTTTTCACAGTATACGTAAAAATCCTGAAGTTTTATATGGTAATATCAAGAACGGGTTGCACGAGCTCTGGTCTCATCGTACGCACAGACAAACAAACAGACGGACGGATGGACGGACGGACGGACAGATGGACGGACAGACGGACGTAATTTTATGCATGGGTGTACAATCCATTTTGCTTTACCATTATGATTTCTATGTGTTACAAACGGAATTACAAACCTAGTATACACTTTAGATTTCATCTAGGGTATATAAAGGGGCTATGTTTACGGTCTAATATGGGATTATCTACCCTTACGAAAGACAAATGTTTCGTTACAGAATCGTACTTAAGAAAGTCAACTACTAAAGGATATTTACATACATCTTATGGAAAGAAGCGCGGCTGCAAGAGCACGATATGTATTTATTTTGAAATAAAATGTTTGACAAACATCTATGAGTTGCTCCCTCCACAAGTGCGATTATTAATACAATAGCACAGTTATCCGAAATCTTAGTAATATCTCCATAATCGATGGAATCAATGTTAAAAATGTGGTAGGTACAAAGCTAACATAGAATCACAAATGAGTAATATTTGTAAATTACATTACATAAAAGTTTAGTTAAGTTTGTCAGTAACTATTAGGTACCTTCTCAAGGAGACTATATTTGATAGGAGCAACACGATTTGTGTCAGGCAGCTCCATTTCTATCACTCGTTAATGATGCCTTTCGTAGATTATGAGCAAGTCGATGTAATTTATATCGATTTGGTCAAAGCATTGGACCGAGTAAATAGCCCTGATAGCTATATTCGTATGGCCACAAACAAAAGTTATACATATGGGTATAGTATTGCATCAGATCTACGAAATCGCAAAATACTTTTAAAGCTCATTGCAATAAGCACTAGAGCCATGCAGTTGCTGCCGTGATTTTTTCGTAATTTTGTTGGACTGATAATCTTGTATACAATGAAAATGAAGGCCAATGGATCTATTGATTATGGAAACGGTGGAAGGAACCAATGTAATGTAAAATGGTTGTATGTGTCAAGGTTCGTTAATGCCTGATGCATTCTCACATTAACGTCGTTTTGATCTCAGGTGATGAGATGGCTTTCAAAGCCGGTTGGATGCCTGTATAGATATAAATATTTTTATTAGTGTAGGATCGGCTGAGGCTTTCGTATGCACATCCGGTGATGGCATGTACCACTGCCTGAAATATTGAGGTGTATTTTCTTAGATTTTGATAGATGTTAGCTCTTGGCTTAACGTCATATATTTCTGTTCCTAATCCTTTCCAGATTAGAGCTTGATTTGCTAGATTTTTATCTATTTCTTCCCTATCTGGTATTATGATTTTGAAGGGCAGACGGAGGTTGTGCTCAAAAACCATTCCGCCTGGCATCATTTCCAGTATTGGATTTGCTTAAATTCTTTCTGTTATAGTGTCTTTTGCAACAATGTCGCCGAGTGCCGGTAGGTTCAATAGTGTTTCTAGAGCGCTGGTAGATATTGTGTGCATGGCACCAGTTACGCTTAGACAGGTCATCCTTTGGAGTTTGTTTAGATCCCTGGTTGTTTTCTTTTGTGAACATTTGTTTCCCCATGCTGCTGCAGAATAGGTGACTATGGGTCCGACTACTGATTTGTTTAACTAAATCAGGATACTTGGCTTGAGTCCCCATGTTGAGCCAGCCAGTTTCTTGCCGTTCCATAGCATTAGTGTACCTTTCTGGACTGTCTTATCAATATGCTTATTCCAATTCAATTTATCATCAAGCGTTATCCCGAGGTATTTAGCTTCTTTAGACATAAGGCTAGTTATGTTCCTCATTTTCCTGCTTTTGGTAAAGGGTATAATTGTTGTTTTGTTGGGTTTGACTGATAGCTTGTGTGCAGCACACCAGTCTTGAGCGAAACTGAGGGCTTCCTGAAGCTTTATAGAAGGCAAGCGCTCATATGGATAAGGACTACAAGGTCGTTGGCATCACCTTCAGATTCAATACCTTGGCTGTTTAATTGAACTCAAAGGTCGTTAACTACCATGAACCACAGCAGCGGATATAGTACCTCCTCCTTGGGGACAAACTCTGGTGCTGCGAACCTATAGTGTCTCACCAGATAGCTGCGTCCATATTAAACAAATATAAAAAAAAGAGAAGCTATAATTGGTTTAAAACAAATAATATAATACCACATATGAAAAAAAAAGTTAAATAAAGTGAATGGTGAGGGAAAAAGTTTATTGACCATTGGAAAGGTCCAAAGATTATCTATCTACCAAAGTTTAAATGATCATCAGAGGGTGTAACGTTCAGAAGTTACAGGGTGATCTATAAAAACATACTCAAATATCTTAAAGTCTTATTATCTCGGAAACCGTTACGATTTCCTCCGCCCCACCCATACAATTTTTTTTTTGTCTAAGCATGACCTATCCGTAGCCTTCGGGTGCGTGACCACATACGGGACACCCTATCTACAAAAGTTATTTATTTTTAAAACTTTTTTTTATATGTCTATATTTTCTACTTTTTAGTCATAAATTCTATACACGGTCTCGAATCTCCACTCATATCACAAGGCCCAACTTGTACAAACCCAAGGGTGGTAGTTACCACCCGCACCCCAAAACCCCCCAAAACATAAGAAAATTTCACCCCATCGGAAAGTTCACCATTCGCTCATTTTAAATCAAAAAACCCCATGAAAATCCATCCACCTTTACTACACGAACGGCACTCTCAGACGCTCAGAAAGAAAGCCTTTTTAGTCAGGTGTTTGTGAGTTGATAAAAGTTAGTTAAAAAGGGTCACATTCTCACAACTAATTCACTCAGCTATTTGCTCAGGATCAAAACCCTCGAGAATACTTCCCAAGCCATGAAACAGAAACCTATATGTGTGCGTTCGGAGTCCGTACTCTAAAATGCTCTATGTTGATGCTTATGGAAAAGTGCCAAATATTGACTTTATATATGCCATAGAGCCTAAACTACTATCCATACAGTAAAATAGTCATCTAGTAATTTAAAGCTTGATTCCTTAGCTTACCAAAGGCTACACTTACTATATACCTTACTTAACAAAATAATTAAATAGTTTTGATTACAAAGTAACCTTACCATTTTTCGCTCAATACATCTCAGCTGAATGATAATTGCATGTGTTTATGTACAGCCGTAGTCCGAATCTGTAGGCAGCTACATTCGATAGCATCAGCCCACGGCATCCCATGGCGGCAGAGCAACATTACAATGATTACTCAGCTGAGAATTTTTGTTTGAGGAATCGTAGTCATTTGGTTAAGATAATTTTTTTTTAAATAACTTTGTTAGGAAAGGTATGAAAATTTTATTACGGTTCGGAAGATAAGAAAGCAAGCTTAATATTATCACAACACCATTTTTCTGTATGAATAGTAGTTTAGGGCGGAGGAGCTATTCAAATCAAACTTTTGTCAATTTTACATAAGAACACTGCAAATATTTTAGAATGTAAGGACTACGCTGGGCCTCGCATGTGGTAGGGAGGGAGTCTGTTTCATGGCTTGTGAAGTATTCTCGAGGGTTTTGTCAGGATAGTTTGAAGACACTCGCCACCACTCGCAAATGTCAAATACACTAAATTTATCATTTAAAAGATACGAGTCGAACATATAAGCGAGTGTCTACCACTCTCGCAAAGAAAGCTCTCACCATTCAACTTTTGCCACCCGCGAAAGTCAAACGAGGTGTTAAATTATTTATTTTGTTTTGGTTTGTAAATGGTGGAATTGTAGAACTTTCAAGTCATCCATTTTAGTTAATACAAATAGGGAAATATATTTTGTTCAAATTCACGAGTTCATCACAAATTGTAACTTTGAAAATACAAGAATGGAAGCTTTACGTACATTACGTCTATTTAAAATAGCAGTCACAGAACAATGGCAATATGTACATACATTGTGTTTGTGCGTATGTAACTTCGTGTATAAGTTAAAAAAAATTTTTTATGTTATTAAGCCAAGTTCAAAGGATATCCATGATACAAAACACAGCATAGCAGAAAGGAGATAAAAAAAGGAATTAGGGAACGTGAGGTGAGCGGCGGAGGTGCTGGTGTATGTCACCCTTAAACTATCGCAGATTGTATGCCATAGGAAAGACAGAAGATTGTAGACTATTCCACATTCGCACAGTTCGGGATAAAAAAGTATCACGGAATTTTAGTGTCCGATCGAAAGTAATTTCAAGGTAAAAGAATTTGCGTGGTTTGCTGCACGATCAGACTATATATTTCATAAGAAAGCCGACCATGCTTGTAGCGATAAAAGAGCGAAAGGCATCCAATGTTGCGGCGGTGCTCAAGGGAGTCGATGTGCCAAGTTATTGCCAAATCACCAATGAACTTGAAAGCTGTCCTTTGAACAATATCCATAAAAGCTAAGGCTGATGGGAATTCTATTCCATTCTAGGTCTGATATAGGACTTATAAAGGAGCGCTAGATTCGAGGGGCTGAAATATTTCTTACACCTTTCCGACACCTTTCGATGCTTCTTTAGCAATATTAGTTTAGTTCCAGCTATGCATTAAGATGGTGTGTCATAAATTAGTGCTGCATTAAAAGAAATTGGAGTGGAGAAATTACGATCTTCTTTTAAAAAGATGGAACAGTTTTCGGACTTCAATGCAATGAGTCCGACGCAGTTCGCTTTGTGGAAAGTGAGGATATTATCAAGGTCTTTATTCAATGATCCAATCATGCAATCTTATTTGACAGATGTGGCATTCCCTCTGGAGTCCGAAAGAGTGTGATAGGAGTAAGCGGTAAGCTATCGAATGGGATTGACAATGGAATGGGATAGGACAATCCGCATTAGGCGATCGGATAAAAAATGTAATCTATAATACAAGAGGAAGTGAGAGATCAAGTGCTTTAATTCTGGCTAAAAGAACTCGATGTCAACTCTATCAAAGGCCCTTCAAATATCTAGGGCAATGGTTTTGGACTCACCAAAATTTTGAAGTAAATCTCCAGATACTGGCGATCCTTGATGAGTTGATAGAAACTTCATTAATTTGAAGGTAAGAATAGATTCAAAAATCTTTCAAAGAATCGAAGTGATAGCAATTGGTCGCTAATTTGAAGGATCACTACCCTTTCACTTTTATTGCTTGGTTGGACTTCGTTAAACCAAGAGTGATTTTGTTGTTGTTGAGAAGTGGTGTATGAAAAAATACATGAATGTACTCACGCACGCCAAGACCTAAAATATTTCTAATATGCATTCATCAACATCCCTTGAAGCAAAACTGCCCGATCAATTAAATTCTACTGATTTAGACTTTCCCAGTCAGTATTTTTATTTTGTTTTTATTTAATGTTTGAGATAAGTATTCTAGTAAAACTATTCCATTCAACGAAAGAATAAAACATTTTTATTCCAAAATAAATCTCTTCCTTTAAATATAATAACTCACTACAACAATACATAATAATATGTTTGCCGTTGTGTAGTTTCGCTGAATTTCTCCATTTATGAATTATAATTGTTTTTTTAAATGTTTATTTTTCCCTACCGATAATATTCAACAAGCAGTTTTTACATCGACGACTCATCAAAGAGAAGCTTTGGCAGCTGTTTTCAATATTAACGGAAAATATTAATATGATATTATAACGGAAAATATTAATATTCTCAGTGAGAAATTCTTATGCCTATTTGGAATACCACCTTTTATTATTAACTATCTCCGAGCCTTATCAAATATAGAATTTAATTTTCATAAAAAAATTAATTTAGTTCCATATTTTCTTTGTTAACAAAAGTATAGATAAAGCGAATTTTGTTAAATAGTGTATAAGTATCTAGTTTTATGGTCATGTATTACGATTATTATAATTCTCAAAAAACGGGTGTATTGCGTCAAAAGAGACGGCGCTAAGTTAGAGTTAGCTTCAGTCTGGGTTGGCCCAGACGCTACTAGCATACTACACATTTCATTGATGAGAGGCATTCGGGGGAAGGATAAATTCCGTGCTACAATTTTCGAAGCTGCATCACAGGCAAGCATATACCAATACTACTCCAAGCAATGTTGAAATTTCTGTTCGGACATCTTTAGAATTCTTTACCTGTCATTTATATGATATATGCAGAGTGTCCCGTGACCGGTCTGGTATCCGAAAGCTATGGATAGGTCATGCTTACACAAGTAAAAAATTGTATGGTGGTGGGGGTAAATCCTAAAGGTTTCGGTGATCACGGGACTTAAATATATTTGGGTATATTCTTATAGATCACCCTGTAACTTCTGAACGTTACCCCCTATGATGATGCTTTAAAATTTGATTGACAATAGTTGGATCCTTTCAACGGTCTATAAACTTTTCTCCTCCTCTCCTCTGTTTTAAAATGTTGAAATTTCAACTCGTTTCTTTTTATTTAACTACTATTTTCACCAAAAATACGACATCAACATCAATTTTTCATATTGGCTTTACAAAGTCCAAAAGCTTAGCTTTAATATGACCTATCACACTTCGTACCCAAAATGTAACCCTTTTTGTGTTTTTTGCACTTTGATTTACCGCGCACCCCTATAAAAATTTTTCATTGTTTAAGCCTTCGAGTGGCAGACCGTTTCACTGGACACCCTGTATAATAATAATTCAATTCTCCTTACGTGCTGTGCTGTGAATTATTATTTATGTCAAAAACGGTAACTTGATTGAACACACACACAATTAAACTCAGTATTCATATAAGAAAGTACTACGGATCAAATTATTGTGATGACAAGTTTGGCCACCACTGTAGCATAATCTTCGTACTTTGTGCTTACTATGGGTGGATTGGCCCTATAACTTGCGTCTCCTATCTGCTTCTATCTCCAATTCAGTCCTCTTGGATCCATTTGCTTGCTTTGACATTGATTTCAGGGGTTGTATACATTTTTGTTCCAAATCAAAAATAACCACGCAGTTCCGAATGGAAACGAACAAACCTTGTATGGCTTCTGCCGCCGCAGTTCAATTAGTGTGATTTATTGAACGAATTTTTCCGTCATTTTTCTTAATGACTACATGAATGCTTTTTATAATGGGGGATCCCCTTCGGATGTAGCTAACGCTAGTAATGCACATCAAGCGGAGCGAAAATTCTCCCAGCATAAAATATTGAATTTCTACCAGTGTTTGTCTTGTTACAGAAATAAAGATGTCACAAGACGACAAGTAATGATTTTAAAGTTAAATAAAAATTATATATGATACCCGCTTTATTTATGTTCTCCGGATTGTGTCAGCATGCTTGAACGTGGCGGCGAAGGTGAAACAAGGACGTATTTGAATTCTAATTATGCGACCAAATTTTTCTTTTCATTTAAGCTTATCGCAGTTTTGCGGGAAAAAATTTCAGTTTCTTTGTAGCTACATGGTAGTCACAGGCGTAAGAATTTAATTGCAGACTGAAAGAATAATGCTCTTTTACAGTGTGGTTTATATGAAAGCGGGGAAAAAAATTTGCTGTAATTACATAAAATTTGTCTTGTTTCATCTGTAGGGTATGATGATGAAAACATAAAATATAAATTAAGTTTGTCCTTCCGTTTCTACCGTAGAGAAATAATGACAGCAGATGAAAATGGATTGAACACCCACGCATAATATTAAAAGTTAGTTTGCACAAAGCCTGTTTTTTTTTTTTTAAGAAAAAGTAGGTTTAAGTTAGAAAATGGGACCAGTTGGGTGACTCTTTCGTAGGCTGCCATACAAAAATTTGGTATTTCATATTTTTGGACACTACCTGAGAACACGTCAACGTAGAGAAATTTTGTAGATACGGTGTTTTCATAAAAGTGGCAAATACAGTTTAAAATGGAATAAATCAGGCAAATTTCGTCACAGCTCATGTGTCAAAATTTAATGAGAATACCTTGGATTCTCTGTACCGCGCGTTCTACTGCATGAATTTACTGTGCAACTACCAGTAGGTTCCGTAGCGATAGGATCTCTTTGATTGTTTTTTCAACAGCTTCGTTAAGTGCCAATTCTTTTAAAACTTTTTAAGCGTAGTAGGTTTTAATGAAATGTTTCCTATTAGATTTTCCTCATACATTATTTTTGTTTTTAGTTTTTGATAGGCAGCTTACTGTCCTGATGTAAACGATCTGAGGCAATACAAAGGCAGATTTAAAAGTAAATCTTTCATTAGTCAATTATTCCAGTAAGGGGATTATAATAAAAATAAAACTGATCCCAAAATTTCCCAATAAGGTACTTTGTGTGTTTTTAGATGGTTTCTTCGTTTCCATGTAGTTCTGCTGTAATTGAGTTTCTAGAGTAGTTAATATTGTAATGTTGAGAGCATTTGTTACACTCGGATGCCGTAGGTGGTCAAACTCTACTATTTTTGAAGAATGCTTGAATATTTTGAAACTCTTCAATTAAGATATTCAAAACCTTCTAGCCTTGTACCACCCGCAACAAGCAGGTTGACAAATTCCATGCACAGTTCCTCACAAAATAATATTAGATCTTTCACCCCCACCCAAAGTCCTTGAAAGTTGAATCCCTTGCAACCCCGCCCAAGTACACACACCACGTCCAGTCAAATAAGCCAAAAAATTGATAAAAAGGACATTTAATTTGTTTCAACCTGCAAATTTGAAAGAATATCTAGGGAGTACTGTCGCAAAAATGTGGCGTCCCAACACCAAAACAAAGGGATGAAAAAAATAAAATAAAAACCATCCGCCCGCGTGACGTATAACAATCTATTTACAAAGCGTGTTAATCGACAGTAGTAAAATTTTTAAAAATATCAAAACCGCTGACTTTATTCGAGATAGGATTCTAAATGAAAAGTCTCTGGTGAAATTATCCTCTATCTCGTAAGAGCGCGATAGGCGAAGCGAGAGAAGTTAAGAGTGCGGACACATCGCTGTATCCACTAACCAACTCTGCAAAATTTTGGTTCAAGAGCTTTCGAGCAAGGAACTGATACACAGGGGTAGTGAAGAAAGATATCGAACTATAATTTTGAACAATATTTACGCTGATATTTTGCTGTGGTGGTGGATGTGCAAGGCCAGGGATGGTGGAAGAATAGCATTTTGGACGCCGCGCGCCTTACGGTACACACCTTACTTAGTTACTTGACTAATCATATCTTTCACCTTTTATTTTTCATGATAATAACAAAGCACATTTTTCACTTATCATCCAATGTTAAAAACTTCCTCAGGAAATGTAATAAATATATGTTACACAGTTCACCTATATATGAAATAATCCAGACTCAATTCAGCATATGCAAAGCTAATTAATCATTTTGTACCTTTTACCTGTCTATTCGATTACACATAGATAGTCTTCTACGGGTTTTGATTACTAATAAATGGCTTAAAATATAAGTAATTCGTTGTTAATTATTTTTTTCCTGCAACCAAATCTTTAGCTCACGGCAGCCGAAAAATTCACTTCAACGCCAAAGAGTTATTTAAAAATTGGAGCGTGTAAATAAGAGATGATTATTGTTCAGAGCTACATGCTCTATTACCACAGACAATAAATACCCGGATAACGACGGCTGTACTAACAAAGTGATGTGTGCGAAGAGCTCGTAGCAAACTTCAATAACTCACTGATGTATAGTAACCCATCAGTGCAAGTTTGATCGTTGAAGTGTTTTTTCGCATATATTTCTAGAAAGTTTCGTCCGACAGAAGAATTGGCTATAACCAATTCATAGGACTGATCGTTTTCATAGTATACGTAAAAATCCTAAGTTTTTATATGGCAACACCAAGAAGCAATTGCCCGATTTAGCCCATTATATTTAATATTTTTATGAAAGCAGTTTCCAAATATGTAGTGAAAAACGAAATTTTTGTATGGCTTTCTATGAAGGAGTTACCTCAGTTCTCTAAGTACATGCATTCTCGAGTTATCATGCGGACGGACAGACGGACCGAGGGATGGACAGATGGAAAGACGGATGGATGGACGGATGGAAAGACGGACGGACGGACTGTATAAGATTCATTTATGGCCTACGCAGATATGATCACATTATATCCCTTTAAGAAACAAATTAGAAATCTCCTCCCTCGAAGCTCATATAAAACGAATTTATTTAATTTTATTGTTTAAAACTATTCACATTGATGTACTAAGTTATCTAGCGGAGAATATTAATTTCCTACGGTCTCGGAAAGGTCGCAAACCTTTGATTCCTCGCTCTCGTACATCTTTCTTGGAAAGTTCCTACTTTGTCCAGGCGTTTTGATACTGGAACGCTCTTCCATGTAGTGTTCATTGCTCAGGCACTCCTAGTGCGTTTAAAAGACATCTTATTATAACCTAGGTGAAATCTATAGGGTATACTAAGTTTATCATTCCGTTTGTAACGCAAGAAATAATGACGGTAGAGCAAAATGGATTGGACACCCACGCATAAAATTAAAAGTTATTCTGATTTTTGTATGTCCGTCCGTTTGTCCATCGTCTGTACGGTCTTAGACCAATTCTAGCTATTTTGCTTTTCTTATATTATTTAATTCTTATTTCTTTTTTTCGATTGAGTCAACATGTAGTTATACTTAAGTATAAATTTATTTTCTGTAATTAGTAATATATAATCTTCTGAATTTTGATCTAGTACATACTATTTGGGCTTTTCCATATTATGTTTATAATTATTATTAGTTTTATTTCCTTGGACTTTCAGGCCGATCAAAGTAGACATTTCAATTTACAATAATTCGCATAGAGCTGTGAATTGGTGCAGACTTTGGGAACATTATTACAAATAAAATACTAAAAGTCTGCACCGATCTCACATCTGTAAAAAAGTTATTCAAGGTCAACGGTAATAAAAAATGGTTTTTCCAATTTTCCTTGTAAACGGTAAGTTTTATAATAAAAATAGATCAGACAAAAGTTGTAGATCATGAAGTTATCTACAGAAATTGTTCTTATACCATTTTTTTAAAAAATTACCATTCCTGAGATATTGCGATTCTACAAGTTGAAGAAGTCGTATTTTACATAATATGCACACATCTCCGTGGGGTAGTTTACTCGGCGCATTTTTTTTAACATGGTGTCCCCGGTAGGTGAAAAAGATAGATCAGTTGTCTCCTCATTCATATCATAATTTTGGCGTTGGCAATTTGTACATAGTGAACAAAATAACTGATCTGTTGTATCCATTCTAATATCAGCGAGATCTCCTAATCCTTCACATACAGTATTCATTGCATGCGTGCCATAAACCTATTTACTTATAACACTCTCTTTTGTACTTCTTCCTCGAGCAATACCTCAATGTGTTTTCACTGATTTCATCATTGATTGCTCGATCAACATATCTGTTGAAGTACGACAATTGATTTTATCAGAACGTCTAACAGTGAAAAATTCTCCGATAAGCCTTTGGAAACACTATGATTGTTAACTTCTTTAATTGTAGCATATGCTGCATATATTAATGCCCAGAATTAGCATAAGGAAAATGTCCTGATACGAGGAAATAAGAAAGCATTTCTTTAAGGCACCTATAATAAGTTTGTCATTCCGTTTGTAGCGCATAGAAATAATCCTGAAGAAAACAAGTAAAGAAGCTAGAATTGGTTAAGACCAATTCTTATGATACCCTAGCCTAGATGAATGTCTGTACGCAATTTCGTATGGTCACTTCTGTGTGCAAGTGTTATATGAATTTTTATATAACAATAATCATTTAGTCACTTCTGACACCAATGTTTGTTATATGAATTTTATAATCTTAAAAAACTTAATGAACTTAGTTCTATTTAATTTTCACGAAACTCTTTGATATTAAATATTTCATTCACAAAAGCTCTTTGATTTTATAAATTGACTGCACTGGGTTTAAAATTATTCATCTTCTCAATAACTCGAAGAAAAACTCATTTGGTAATTTTAACTGTTCACTAATAAACTCAAGAAAATTCAGAAAGCACAAATGCACTCACTTGATATTTTCAAGAAAAACTGAATGAATACTGGGGTAATACTCCCATTTTTATAGGGATGAATTTCGCAATCGAAAAGTCGCGAATTCACGATCATTACCAATAGTAGGGATAAACCTTGGGAATACCAACCGTTGATTTTCCATTTTGTTATTTCCCAATTAATCATGCGATCAATATTTGAATTGATCTCCCGTTGGTGGATTGTAGCGTGAAGAAATTCATGATCAACAATTAGTCATGTTGCCTTGAAATTTAAAACCGTTTGTTTACTAGGGACTTGTTTAATTTTTTGTTAAATTTTTATATGGCAACACCAATAAGACTGTAATAACTGTAATTTTATTGAATTCGGTGTAAGTAGAGACATAGAAAAAGTTATTATTATTATTGTTATTCAGTTCCATATATGTATACTGTACAAGAGGAAATACAATATTGTTACGAGCGTGGCCTTGGTTCGTTATTTTAAACACAATATTTCAGATATAATTCAAAAGTTCTTTTTTTTATTTAACTTTACTGTTTACTATCAAAATTCACAAACAATTATCACATCTACTCTTTAGTTATAGCTAGTACTGTACTTCTAATAATCACAATCCAAATAGTTTACTTCGTTCACTTCGCTGTCTGAAATAATACTCGCCTCCTGGATGTGAGCAGCACCGTATTTATACTCTACGAATTATCCTAGAACCTTCCTGAATATTCCATTCTCCAAACCCAGTTTACTAGGATGTCACTAACCTAAAGTTGTTTCCATTTCCAATAGATGTCGCTTGTATCACTTTGTGGCGCGTAACAATATCTTATATTACTAGTTCCAATAAGAATAGTTTAAGAAAAATTATATACCGGAAATAGTCCGGTCAAAATAGTCGAAATAATAGTGGTACAGACCTTGGGGACATTATTACAAATAAAATACTAAAAGTTCCCAGCGATCCAACATCTGCAAAAAAATTATTCAAAGTCAACGCAAAAAAATGGTTTTCCATTTTTTCCGGTAAACGGTAAGTTTTATCATAAAAATATATCACACAAACGTTGTACCTAGATCATGAAATTATCTACAAAAATTGTTCTTATACTTTTGTTTTTAAGAATCACCATTCCTGAGATACTGCGATTCTAAATCACCGAAAACAATAATATGTACGCTGAACCGACTATGCACACCATCGGATGTTTAATATGAGTAAAAATATAATATTATGATGAAATATGTATGTGAAGCATTACTTTATCAGTTCAATGAAAAAATATTTTAATATGGTGTTGATTGCAAAGGAGTTCATAACAGCTGAACGCATGGAGATTGGCAAGCTCATTTGAACAGCATTAAGTTTTCATCTAAGTTACAAAGGAAATAATTTTAACTAACTAACTAACAAATAAGTAAATAGAAAAATTTAAAACCAGAAGTCAGATACATGTTGGGGGTCAATTAAAAGAATTTGCATCGTCTCGCTCGAATATCAAGTCGATGATGTCTCGACCTCGACCTGATGTTGGAAAGCCTCAATTCTTTCTTAGAAATTTACTGGAAATTTGTTCCTTAGAATTTGTATGTATGCATTATTGGTGGCCCGACAACGGCAATTGGCAATTGGAAGCCGACAAAATATGATGTTCAGGCACACACCACACCCAAGTATCTTTTAAAAGAGCAATGCAATGCTTCGCCCTGATATAGGGAAGCCCTAATTTTTACTTAGAAATTTACTCAAAATATTTTCTTAGAATATTTATGCATTGATCGAGGCCGAGAGCAGCGCCTCACACTGCTGCTGCCAAAACCTGATGAAGGTCTCAATTTTTTCTTAGAAATTTACTGGAAATTTTTTCCATAGAATTTATACGCATTTTTAGAGGCCGACAGCTGCACTGCCATACTTCTTGCAGGTGTACCTCTACTGCCATGCTGGCAGCTCAGCTTTCAGCGAACTTGCATGAATGATGAAAACTCATGACAGCTGAGGTAATAGCTTTGAGGAGAGAACTAAAGGAGGCGACATCCCATTGTAAAGTATATGTATGGCAGCGTAGCCAAAAATTTTCCCCATCTTGATTTTGGTGGGGTGTTTGACTGTCACTTTTATGTAAACAAAGAGCCGCGAAGTGGGTTTGGCGCAAAGACGTAGTTACAAATGGATAATTTACTTTTTATAGGAAATGGTGAATGACTATTGGACTAAGTGTTACTAATATAAAAAAGAGTTATATGTGCTCGAAGATTTAGATACAACAAGCCGTGTTGAGGAAGATGCTTTAAAAATACTTTTGAGGTAAATTCGGTAAATTCTGCTGACATGAATATGTAAGTAAATTCGCAACTAATTTTAATACATATATCGTCAGTGAGAGCATACTTTCTGAAATCAAAACTGGTGCCACATGAAAAAGGAGACCAGTCAGTCCATTTATATACTTGTCAGTGGGTGGTGCGGAAGATTGTGCGGAGTTTCTAAGAAATGTGTTTGAATTTTCGCGCCATTAATTTGTTGTGATATTTAAGGCATCAACAATTTTTAACGCCGCCTCTGACACCTCACAAAAACAAGAAGAAGAACGAAAATTGCTACGCTTCTTACATCACATGTCGCCTCCTTTAGTTCTCTTCTCGAAGGGTAATAGTAATTTGACATTATACAGTTTTCAAGATGGCGGAAAAGAAATGTTTGAGAGAAATTGATAAATTTATTCTGTAAAAATGAGATTTTCTGGGATCATATGCATTACATCATTACCAACACCTTGATTTTAATTTTCTCTTGGGTTTTTATTATTCTGCTATTTCCTTTATTTTTTTGTCTTTTTTTTTATATTATTAAGCCAAGCTCAGGGGATACCCTATGATGCAAAGCACAGTGTGGCAGGAAGGAGATAGGGACAGGATTAAGGGATATGAGGAGAGCGGCGGAGGTGCCGATGTATGTCGCCCTTAAACTTTCGCAGCTTGTATGCCAGAGGAAAGACAGAAGATGGTCGACTGTTCCACATTCGCACAGTTCGGGATAAGAAAGCATCACGGAATTTTAGTGTACGGCCGAAGGTAATTTGAAGGGTAAAGGGATGAGCGCGGGATGCAGCGCGAGTATTGCGTGCAGGAACTATTCTACAAGGAATCAGACTAGATATTTCATCAGAACATTGACCATGCATATAGCGATAAAGGAGCGAAAGGCATCCAACATTGCGACGGTGCTCAAGCGAGTCGATATGACGAGTAATTGCCACATCGCCAATGAGCTTGCAGGCTCTCTTTTGGACAATATCCAATGAAGCTAAGGCTGTGCGACCAGCCCCGGCCCAGATATGGGAATTGTATTCCATTCTAGGTCTGATGTAGGACTTGTAGAGGAGCGCTATATTTAATGGGCTGAAATATTTCTTACACCTTTTCAAAAAACCAAGACATTGATGCTTCTTTGGCAACCGAGAGGATGTGATCTGTCCAGCTTAACTTACTGGAAATATTACTGCCAAGAATGCTTAGTGACGGTGAATCAGAAATTAATGCACCATCAAACGAAACGGGAGTGGTTAAGTGATGGTCTTGTTTTAATGAGATGAGACAGCTTTGGGTCTTAGATGCATTGAATTCGACGCGATTCACTTTGCCCCAAGCGAGAATATTGTCAAGATCGTTATTCAATGATCTAATCATGCAGTCTCGTTTAACACATGTGGCATTCCCTCTGGAATTCGCAAGGGTGTCAAAGGAGTATGCGAAATCAAGGGTACTGTCATCAGCAAAGCTATGGATAGGATTGAAAGTAAGGGAAAGCAAATCATTAATGAAGATTAGAAATAGAGTCGGAGAAATAACAGAGCCCTGGGGGACACCGGCATTAATAGGATGAGGTTCAGATATAACGCCATCTAATACAACACGTATTTGGCGACTAGATAAAAAACTTTCAATCCATAATAGAAGAGGAGGGGAAAGACCAAGCGCTTTGAGTTTGGCTAAAAGGGCTGGATGCCAGACTCTATTAAAGGCCTTTGAAATATCTAGAGCAACGATTTTGGACTCACCAAAATTGTGAAGACTACGATTCCAATGTTCCGTAAGAAAAGTCAGCAAGTCTCAAGATGAGCGACCGTGCCGGAAGCCGTATTGGCGATCGTTGATGAGCTGATTGGTTTCCAGATACTTCATTAATTTGGAATTAATGATAGATTCAAAAACCTTTGAAAGAATCGAAGTGATTGCAATTGGTCGATAATTTGAGGGATCGCTACCCTCTCCTTTCTTGGGAATAGGCTGAACGTTAGCTAGTTTCCAAGCAGTTGGAAATTTTCCTGTCGAATAGGACAGGTAGAATAGTTTGCGCAGAGGTGTAGCCAAGGATGAGGCACAGCTTTTAATTAATAGGGACGAGAAACCATCAGGGCCTGTGGCTTTAGAGACGTTGATACCTTTAAGGACCTTGAACACATCTCTCTTACGGATGTGTATTGGCTCTTGTACACATCCGCACGGGGGATGCACGACAGGTGCCTGTGAAGTGGGTGGAAGAAAAGAATTTGATGCGAATCTAGCAGCCAAAATATTAGCTTTATCCAGAGAGTCAACAACCACTTCACCATTATTAAGTAGTGAAGGTATAGAGGAACTGCTGAAGTTGTTCCTGATGGTTTTGACCAGGGACCAGAAACCTTTACTACCTTTGCGGCTTGCCAAGATTCTTTGTCTAACATTCTGGTCGAAAAGAAATTGTTTTCTCTGGATAATGCAGAGTTGCAGGTGTTCCGTGCAGTCTTGTAGATTTCTTTCAGTTCTGAACAAGGATGCACTTGATAGGCGCGAAAAGCAGACTCTTTCGCTTTTATAGCTTGGTTGCACTTATCGTTAAACCAAAAACGATTTTGCTGTTGTTGAGATCTGCTGTAAGAATACGGAATATATTCACGCATGCCTAGACTTAGTATGTTACTAAGTTCTAATGTGCATTCATCAGCATTCCTCGAAGCAAAACAGACCGACCAATTTATATCTCTAAGATACTGATTGAGACTTTCCCAATCAGCCTTCTTATAGTGCCAGAGAAGCCTACTTGTAGGTGGAGAAGTAGGGCGGCGCAGAGTTTAGGTGATAAATTGAGCCGTGATTAGACAGTGGTCAGAATTACCAAGAGGGGAGCCGACTGAGATGGAATATTTGTCAGGGTGAGATGACAGGAACAAATCTAGTAAATTGGCCCTATCTCCAGCTGCATCAGGGATTCTCGTCGGTACATTCACTAGCTGATGCAAATTGAAAGATTGTCAAAATAGTTCAACGAATCGGCCCGCAGGACTTGTGGTAGAAGAATGTCTGAGCCACGGTATGTTATGGTCATTAAAATCGCCTGCCAGGACGATTTCGGAAGAGGGGGAGACAGAAAGCAAATGATCAATATTGTTGGAGATATTGTCAAATGCGGATACCGTGTCGACACATATTTGGGCTGCGATAAAGGAAGCAAAAGTAGATGATGTGCCTGTGAAGTTTGAACCTAATCCAGATGTAATTAAACTCAGGATTGGCAGAAGGTGGAAAATCTTTTATTGCTATAATTTTCCAATATACTTTACGTCTCAATGCCATTTTTTAAATGAACTTGCATGCAAGATGATAAGGCATCAACAGAACTGCCTTCTGCTGTCAAGTTTAAAATCACGTTGGAAGGGAGGCTTGCATGCAAGCTGTAGCTGTACTATCTTGTGTAACCCCCGGGTTAGCTACAATTTTCGTCGTAGCTAACTCACTTGATTACCAGAAAAGTTGATAAGGTTTTCATTTTACTGAAATGCGTTCTTCATCTGTATATTTACTTATTTGTGCTAAAATTAGAGTACTTTTAGATAATTTCAACAAAAACTTATTATAAAAGCTTAAATCCTTAAAACCAATTTACCTAATTTCCATACTTCGTCTAGTCTCTTGGCTTGTATGTGTTGGGAGTTGTGTGTATGTGCACTCGGATCTGTAGGCGCAGCTACATTCGATATACAATGATTATTCAGCTGAGAGTTTCTGTTTGAGGAATCGTATTCATTTGGTTTAGATAAATTTTTTTAAATAACTTTGTTAAGAAAGGTCTACAAATTGTATTTCTGTTCGGAAGATAAGAAAGCAAGCTTAAGATTATCAGAACACCATTTTTCTGTATGAATAGTAGTTTGGGTCGGAGGAGCTATTCAAATCAAACTTTTGTCCATTTAACATAAAAACACTGCAAATATTTTAGAATGTTAGGACTACGTTGGGGTTCTCATGGGGTAGTGAGGCAGTCTGTTACATAGCTTGTGAAGTATTCTCGATTGTTTTTCATACCATGGAAGCGCGTAGATGATTGTGTACATATAGGAATGGTTTCGATGGACGAAAAATAAACAAGAAATGAAGTCTTATGCGGCAAACATAATCGTCATAGGATTTTACTTTAAAAAAGTTGGCAGGAACAGGGTTGGTCGGGAGTAGACTACTTTACCCTACCCTAGATGAAAATAAAAATTGCACCATAAGTAAAAACCCGAAGTTTTCTATAGGATGACCAAGTAGGAGTTGCTTGAAAGCCAGACACGCAACCAGAGAGACACATATAAACGGACGGACAGTTAGACGGATATGCAAAAATCAAAATAACTTTTAATATTGTGCGTGGTGTCCAACCCATTTGTCTGCACTAGCATTTTTTTTTTGTGCGTAACTAACGGAATGATAAACAAGGTACGATTACACATTGCAACTTTTACTGCAGCGCAGTATAAAAAGCTGCGTAGCTCGAGGGTTGCATGCAATGTGTAAGCACCTCTGAAACCCAAAAAACTACGCCGTACCGTAGTCTCAGAAGTTGTAGTGTGTAAACATCTAAAGAGAACGTTGCAGGAGCAACGTTTTAGTTTGGTTGAAACTTTTGCTGCAATTGCGCGTGCAGGTTTATAAGAGGTTGCTTAAATTTTTACGGTAAGTGACCAGATTTTAATTTCAAATTTTTCATAATTCATATTGCTTTTATTATTATTTAATTTATAAAATAATAAATCAATGCTTTTCTGCGCGGAAGTTGCCGTACTGTTCGAAAAAGATTTCAGTTTTAATTTAACCGAAACAGTGAAAAAATGCCGAGTTGAAAAATTCGTAGAAAATGAAATGCCATCAGCCCTTGTTGCTCTTCTGCTGGAGCTTATCAAATAGAATTGTTTGGAGCTTCCAAGTGATGGGTATATGTAGAAGCTCTTGAGTTACTTACTTGTGCCTTCACTTATTTTTCCTGGATAAATCAGTGAATTTTCTGCTAAGCAGTTTCCAAATGATGGCTAGGGAAGCGTTTAATTTGTGCTTCTTTGAGAAGCTTCTGGTTTTCATCCCAATGGATTGCAATGAAAATTATTTTTATAGGAAGCAATAGTTATTGTGAATTGCGTACCAATTATAACATATATAGACACCAAATCACTAAGTAATTTACGTAACGTCCTTGTGTACCCTTAGTACATACATAATATGTATAAGCGCAAAGAACAGAGGCTCAAAGAATTAGTACCACCCGCGGTTGGAATATCTTACAGTGCACAATAGAACCAGGCTAAGAGCCTGCACGTGCAACTTGTTTCTAGCAAAAACTTTGTTTGGTGCACGTGGCCTTCTTTTTCACTTTTTTTTTCTTGCAAATGAAGCGCACACATGGGGGAAGCTCTCTAGAGGTGAACGAATCAATTTGACTCCCGGTAATCGCTGGGGGTGATTTAAAGGCAAATCTGAGCAATTCAATATTTTTCCTGAATTCAGTTGAGAACTGAACACGTATAAATTTGCACTTGCATAATATACTCGCATTTCTAGCGGTAGTTTATGATTCCGTCATTAACGTCATGTCAAACTAATAGGACTCAACCAACAAGCTCGTCCTGGGAATACCAGGGAGATGTAATCCATTTCCCCCTTTGAAATAGAGGTAGTCGTATTTGGTTACAGGATTTTAGGGGGGGGCGGAATCTGACGAGTGTCACGTGGCCTCCTCATTAGAGCGATATGTGAGACTCTCACAGTCCCACAGTCAAGTGGAGATTTTTGGTCAAAGAAAAGGAACAGCACTCATTATTCAACATTGCTTTCTATGTGTGAGTTTTGTTGTTGTTATTTCATTGCCCATTCAAGGAATTATGCTCATTTTGAATACTTCGTATACTTGGTATTACTTTAAGTTAACAGTAGATTTAAAAATCTGCTTAACAAACTGCTGGAAACAAACTTTCAGAAGCTGGTATTAGTTGTATTCACAATTTTCTAAAATTGATTTCAGTTATTTCGACAATTTAAAAATTTTAGATAATTCCGTTAATTCGTTACCGCGCACCAGCAAACCATTTGGTCAGCGTTTAAAAAGCCAATCCAAAATTTTCGCAAAACTGGAGAAATAAATTTTTGGTAACAAAGTAGTAGTAGGAGCAAATGTACATATGTACGCATAATATATAGGGTAATGTACTTTACTTTATGAAAGAAGATTACGAGAGATTTTTATTAATTTATATTGGCAAGTAAATTCAAAACCGCCTGCCAGAAATAATGAACTGTAAAAATGTTAACATAAAATGGAAAAGTAGTATAAATTACATATAGTAAAGTTGATTTTGATATGGCAGCCCATTCTGACATCAGTTGTGTCAATTGAACTTAAATATATATATTCGTAACACTGAGATGAAATCCAGTGCTAAGCAGGAAAAGTTCAGTGCAAATGTAGTGTTGGACTTCTGCTATAAAAGCGGCATTTTTAGTGCAGTATCTACTGCTAGAAAAGTGCAATACTGGAGTACCATCGAAATCGACATACATTATACCATAGGTGGCACAAGAACTAAATATCGCATGCAGTACCAAAAACGTTTACAAAATTTGTTTGGCTGGATGGTCCATTCCGGAATGGACCATAACATTTGAAATGATGTATATAGGTATACGTCGAGTGATTGATATTTTTTCGTATCTGAAGTGTTAGGAAGGGATCAAATTTATACAAAATTGCTATTATAAAACATTTGCTTTCGGCACGCTCTAAAACATGTTATGGTCCATTTCAGAATGCACTACCCATTTCACAATCTGTATACTCTGCTCTAGTATCCTATGCAGCATCTAATTCTTGTGCCATCTATGATTATACATTATTAAAATACATGAGAGCAACAATTTAAAGTACAGAAAAGTTAAACTATACAAATTATTTTTTGAAACATAACATAAGTAAGATAAACATATATAAAAATACAATATACATTATGTACGTATATATGCAATATATTTAATATTTTACATACATGCTCCTTCATGATCGGAGAAAATTATTTATAAGAGCAGATCTTTTATAAAAGTCCAACCCTTTATTTGATCTTAAAAGTTAATGGCTAATTGATGGCTTTAATTATTTGTCTTCAACTGCAAGTGGAACGATTGTGACAATTGGAACTTCTCTAAAACATTATGTAGGTACCTAATAGAGAGTGATTACGGTAGCATTTTACAACAATTTACCAGACAGAGTCAATATTATATATGCTTTACATTTACCATCTACAATAATCAGACAAAAGGCATTAACGCTTAACAGAAGATGAAGCAGAGCAGCCCAAGGGCATTAGCTCTATAAATTGAAACGGCTACTAAAGCTCTTAATCCAGTGAGGTAAAGGGAAGTAGCTTAACAGAACAACTACCCAACTAATAGACAACGTCTGGTTTATCTAATGAATGAGTGATTGACTTAATGTTTTATTGAATTGCCGTATCAATAAAATTGGTATTGGTATTTTTGTAATTACCTTACAGTGCATCTATTTGTTTATTTCACTAATAGTGCAATATGCCTTACCTTGAATTCTTACCTCATCAGAAATGCTTGACCCATATTGGCGCTTTGTTTACGAAAGCTGAATGACGCTGAACGCACTTGCATGGGTCGAAAATGATGCGTTTCACATTTTTGCGATTTGGATCTGCGTCACTTCAGGGCATTGCAAGGTATTGCAAGCAGGCATATCACACAATAAATCATCAGGATGATGAACTAGGTATTATCCATTGGTTCATTCACAAGTTAGCAGAAATTTCGAAACCTATTCACAGTAATTTAGTCAGAGAAAATAAAATTTTCTTCATCGGATCTTCCATTCTTTCTTAACTTTGAATAGAGCCAACCCGGTTCTGTAATAATTCGACAAAAATTCTTTAGAACTATTTGTTTTCTTTACAAGAAAACTAAAAAAAAACAGAAGCAAAGCATTGTTACGAAGTCTTTAGATTTCCCTCGATATGAGAAGGAAAGCTGCACGTCCTCGATTTAATGAGGAAAGTATGTGCAGCGTGTCTGAGTGAGGGCCAGATATCTCAGAGATGGCGACACTTCTCTCTAGATGCGGCGAAACCGGCCCCAGCCCGGAAAGATTTTCCCCAACCGCCGAGAACCCGAAGAAACCCAGGAGTTCGAGAAGAAGCAGAGTTTCGTTTGATCTAGTCTGATGGAGACATGAACAGAAAAGTTCTTTGGAGAAACGAAAGAAATTTGTAAATTCATTTATAGTCAAAAGATTCTGTAAAACCAACCAAAGATTGCTTTTGAATAAAGACGATTGAGTACAATTAACAAAATTACCAGCTTTTTCCAGTTCACTCATAATCGGACGTATACCCGGTAGATGCGTTGGGGGAACGGAAAGATTTCCAAACGGGCCATTTCTAGTCCAGCTTTAAAGAAAAAAACGGAAAGAACAAAGAAAAACACAAAGATAAGTAATTTCTGGTTTTATTCTTATAATACAGATTTTATATTGTTAGGCAGGCTGCACACTGCAAAATCACCGACTGTAATCGGTGACTAAAGAGTCAGTTGATTTTGTTCGTTATACGCAACAGCGTTCGGTACCCCAAACTGCTCTATTATACGTCAGTCAGCAACTAAAAAATCAGAATCGAGTTGACGACTGGCAATGAATCGAACCGACTGTTGTGCTCAGTCTGCATCAGCAACCTTAATATCAATGGGCCATCCCAGACGAGTATTCTTGATGCACTATGCAAACCGGATTTTTAGGGAAGATGTGAAAATACTCAAAGAGATATCAAAAATACTCGTCTGGGATGGCCCAATCTGTCGATTGTTGAATAAAGTTTGTGCGACTAAAGTACATATTTGTATAAAGTAGTTTAAAAAACGAATTTACATTTAATATTTATCGCATAATATTTACGGGGTGAGATCTTATTGCTTTTCTGAAGTGAAAATTGAAAGCGGAAAAAATTCGTATCATTTGTGAATTTCCTCCTAGCCGCCAGCAATTCAGGAATCTTACAGCTTTGATGAAATTTTCAACTTTTAAGTAAAATTCCGTTTATTTTATTAGATTTTAAATACATTCATATGTAAATGCCTATGCTTATGCTGGGAAAAGATGGATGGATTTTTCCATATCCTTTTTCTTGAAGTCCTTCTTCTTCTTCTTCTTCTCCTTCTCCTCAAACTAATACAGGGTTTATGTTTCTTATTGTAATTTTAAAATCGGTTACCTAGTGTTTAACAACACTGAACTTTTAACGAAATTCGAAAAACCTCTCAAAAGGCTGAACTACAATAGAAGTATACGTAAGTACCTTTACTTACGTAAAGCGAACGCGCCCTTTGATTTAACAGGCGTACACAAATTAACTTTAACTCGTCGGGAACATTCGGTAAGTTTAAATATCCAATTTTCCGTAAGTGTAGTGTGCTAAGAATCGCTCATTCCGTAAGAACGCGATGTGTTCAAACAAATAAATTATTACTAAATGATTAAAAGTGCAATGTTAAAATTAAAATGGAGTAAAAATGGTACTGCGAATTAATAGAAAGCACAAATCTTCAATTAAATCAACTTCCATTAGTTAATTTTTTCACTTTTACCACTTTTTAAAATTTAACACATAAAATGTCATTAGGACACTGCGAATTAAGAAGGCACAAATCTTCAATGACATCAACTTCCATTTGCTAATTTTTTCACTTTTACCACTTTTTAAAATTGAGAACATTAAATATCAAGATAATAACTCTTACGGAATGTGATATATATTTAGGCTAAAAGTATCTATTTTTTGTAAGTAAACCTCAGTCTCGTTTAATTTCGTAAAGTTGTTTACTTCTATTGTAGTTCAGCCAAAACTCACCGTCTTTGACTCAATTACTAATCTGACAGAAGACGATGCAATATGCGCACATGCAACGATAGTCAATCATCAACGATTAAAAATCAATCAGTCGGTGACGAGTCAACAGATCAGTTGCTGACTCGACTATCAATTGACTCTGCAGTGTGCGGTCTCCCCTAGCCAATAAAAGCCTATGAACTGTAAATTTTATTCCTATAATTTTATTTATTGCTAATTTTTACCCAGAAAAGAGAAAAGAAAATTCGCGAAAAAATTTTATCTTCTGTAGTGCAATTTTCTTTCCATAGCCGATAAGCGACTGTATGTGAAATTTTTTTCCAAGAATTTGATTCAAGTAAGAAGTAATCAATTTTTGGGTCCAGTTTTATCTCAAAAAATTTATTTATTGTTAATTTATATAACAAAAATGGAAAAAGAAAATTCACGAAAAAGTATATTTCCTATAACGCTAATTTCAGTCCCATAGCCTATGCGAAGCAATTTATCTTTTATTTCTATGGTTCCAGCTTTATTCTCCTAACCTATAAGTGGAAAATTTTATTTCAGTGATTTGATTTAATGCTAATTTTCGTGTTCGAACGAGAATAAGTTAATTTCTGGTTCCAATGTTAGGAAATGAAATTTCGCAGAAAAGTTTTGTTTCGATAGTACAAACTTTATTTACATAGACTAAAAGAAGTAATTTCTGGTTTATTGCTACGGTTCTAGTTGTATTCTCATAACCTACAAGTGGGACATTCTTTCCAACAATTTGGTTTACAGAGATTTTAATAACGCGAAATGCCGACGGCAAAACGGCACTAGTTTCTAGTGTACCACTATATGTACCATTCTTTTTTACTACAATACAAATTGCAGACGTCCGGAAGTGTCCCTGGGAAGCCTCCGCCGACAGGCTGAACTAATTTCACAGGCTACTTACTCTAAGCAGAGGACGCCGAGTCCAGTTTCGTCCTAGAAAAGCTTACAGGGATCAAGATCCACATTAAAAATAAGGAACCATATCACCTGTTTTCACACCTTTTACACTTTCCCCAATTTTTAGGTCACTGGCTCTAGCTTCCGAACAAGTAAACACAACCCTCGAAATTGCAACTGAAAGTGCGTCACCCATATGTGCTATTTGTTTCGATTAGTTTACATACATATTCCTAGAACTGAATTTGAACTTGGCTAGAGATGTCAGGAAGTGTCCCTGGGAAGCTTCCACCGACAGTCTGAACTAATTTCACAGGTTATGGCTAGCGGAGGACCCCGGACTCCAGCTTCCACCTAGAAAAGCTTATATAGTTTAAGCTCGACACTCAGAACAAGGAACACCACAACTTGTTTTCACACCTTTTACTCTTGGAATCTTAGGTTACCGGCACTTAAGTATTTACGCGTAGACTTGTTGGTGAAACCCACCAATCTCTTCTACGTCGTGATTAAGTTTGTCCGCAATACAATTACCTCCCTTTTCGGATAACCACTCTATCGAGGCATTGTTATCGTGTCACTTTTCGCGAACCCCACTCGATTCCGATTTCATAATCAACAAACATCATCAACAACAAGAGTTCAAGTGGCAACAGTTAGCTATACGGCGAAAGTGGCCTAATGTTATATAATCGTTCAGTACGACTCACTAGTTCGGTGCTTTTCATTGATTACTCCTTGGTAATAGCTTATATGGTTTCTTTTCAGTTAAAATTCTTATTTTTTTTTCACGGACGGGATTCAAACCTCCACTTGTTACAATCGGTCTGTGATGGAAAACAGAACAATTTTAAGAACTTTTATTTTTAAAGATTCTAAATCAAATTATAAATACAAGAGGAAAAACAACCGCCTCGTCCGGGGTTTGAAACCGGGACTTTCCGCTTGCCGGGCGACTACCACTGAGCTAACGAGACAGATTATTTTCCCTCTTGCATTTCTTAACTTGTAACTAGCCTACTAAGCCACGTTTGCTTTCAGCTTACATTAACCAGTAACGATGAAAGCGCACAAATAAATTGTAAATTCAATTTTATTTTTATTTTTCCTGGATGGGAAAACCCCGGACGAGCCGGTTGTTTTTTCCTCTTGTATTTATGATTTGATTTAGAATCATTAAAAATAAAAGTTCTTAAAATTCTTCTGTTCTCCATAAAATTTATAGTTGAAATTAAAGCCACTCTGCTTTGAGAATAATCTGGAGAATTGAGGATTTTATCTTTATAGAAGAGGAGATAGAAACTTCCAGTTGCAACTTAAAAGGTTTTCGGGTCGACTTTTTATGCGAAGCAGTGCACCCAGAGACCGAACCGTGGAACTGGAGTACGTCAGTACGTTTTGACTCCAAATGTTGGAGTAGAATTGCTCCCTCACTACTGTTCGGCGGAAGCAATTTTATTTGACAAGATAAAACTACGTTACAGTATGCTGCTTTTGACAATGATTATCATTCAAACATATTCAATGTTTAGTAGAAGGAGTAAATCATTGCGTATGCTATGCCGGTTCGGGCCCAAAATCCTATGTTACTTTTGCAGCTATCTCGCTCTAACACATCATCCGTCTCTCTCCAACCCCGAATTGGACCTTGAACCCGCACTCGACCATGGACGCAGTCTTGTCTAACCTCGGGGACTCCATCTTTCTCCAACCCCAAATTGGACCTTGACCCCGCACGCGACCCGGGGGACTCCGTCACAGTCTCACCGCTGCATTATGCAACACACACACACATACACACCCAGCCTCATCTGGATCAAAAAATTGTATTTGATTAGGAATATAAACTCGTTTGAATATAAAAATTACTAATGATGATAAAACCCAAAACAGAAACTATTATATGCAATCGCAATCTTTGCAGATCCGAACTAACAACACTTTAATTTGCATGTGGCAAAACTTGCTTTAATTATTACCATTTTACCAAAGAAAACAAGTATTATTCACAGAGCATAAACGGAGAGATGTTCTAGGCTAACTTTACATTTAACAACAATTAATTACAAAATGTACATCAAATATCTGCCAAATAAAGGAAAATCAAATATGGCGGTATAAAAAAAATAAAAAATCTGGAGGATGTAACACGAATTACAGTAACATAAAAATCAAACTTCAGGAAACTTTCAACGCAAAAACAAAAGGATATCGAATTAACGTTTCTCAGAGAGCACGGAAATTTATCTTCCACTGTAAAATCACTGCTTGAAATTAAAATTCCATTCAACAATCATATAATATAACGTGCTTGTTTATCATGTCAACAATAAAAAATTCATAGACACATCAAATCTATATAGGAACGTGTAAAATTCCCAGTGGTATTAATTTAGATTCATTTTTTTTCCTCGAAGCTTACCAAACGTAAACATGTGAGTTGCAAACAACTAAAGGTGTATAATTTTGCAAACTTTTCCTGTGTGCTTTTGATGGCTGCTAATGGAGAACGATCTGAGTCAAGTCAAAATTTCGAATTTTTTTTATATCAATACCTACTTTTTTTTTAAAATACATTAACACCAACAAAAAACTCTCAAAATCACAATAAAAATTGCCTACCTCAAGCTATTTAATATAATTTTTCTTTGAAATTAAACGAAGCACAAAGAGGGTAACTTTTTAGAGACGAACTCTGAGAAATCCTTTTATGCTAAATTACTAAAGTACTAAATTTTATCATAGTGTATCCAAATTAATGATCCAATCTATCTGTCTTCAACGTCTTCAGTTCACTATAATCGACCCATAAACGGTATATACCGGTCTAAAGAATATTCTAGTAGCATGAGTTATATTACTTTTTTGGATAACTTTATCCCCGTCATAAACTTCCAATTATAGAATGAACTCCCCGAAAATGATACCCAGACAAGGAGTTAAATAAAAGGATGTGTAGGGCTCAAAGTAACTTTGATTAAAAAAAAAACCGGCCACCTATGAATAAGGAAATCAATAAGAAAAACCTTTTTGCTTGTTATCAAATAATATCAATGAAACTATTGCATTATACACAGTCGACATGATATAATTACTACGTGCTATAAGATTGGAGAACTTTTTACTTTACGTTCTTCATTAAATTTTGTACAGAGACGGTATCTAATGTATCGGACGCTCTTTTATTCTGCCTCTTATACTTATCGTGAAATTTACTGCATCGACGATTCTTAAACTTGGAATCGTCATCGTTCTTTTTTGCCACATAAAATTGCTGCCCTAGAAGCTATCTTGCTCACTCACATTTCATGCAATGACTCTCCGTCTCACTCAAACTAGAATCTTAAAGTTACGGTCTAACGGCAAGCATTGGGTACACTAGATTCATTTTTATACCCTAGATGAAATCTAAGGGGTATACTAAGTTTGTCATTCCGTTTGTAACACCTCGAAATAATGATGGTAGAGCAAAATGGATTGGACACCCATTCATAATATTAAAAGTTATTTTGATTTTTGCATGTCCGTCTGTCCGTCTGTCCGTCCGTCCGTCCGTCCGTGCGCACGATAACTCGAGAACGCGTATACTTAGAGAGCTGAGGGTTGCCATATAAAAATTTCGTTTTCCGCTATATATTTGGACACTGCCTGAGAACACGTCGACGTAGAGAGCTGAAATTTTGTACATGATGTTTTTACTACATTAGCAATTAAAACATCTGAAATGGACTAAATCGGGCAACTCCTTCTTGGTGTTGCCATATAAAAATTTAGGTTTTTTACGTATACTTTGAAAACGATAAGTCCAAGACATTTTTATTGTACTAAAAACCTCTGCAGAATACGAAATCCTATAAAATTGATTATAATCATTTTTTCTGTGCGACAAACCGTTCTAGAAATATATGCGAAAAACAACTTCAAAATCAAACTTGAATAGATCGGTGACCATACGAAATTTAATTCATCTAGGGTATCATAAGAATTGGTCTTAGACCAATTCTAGCTTTTTTACTTGTTAGTAGTTGAAATGAAATTTTCGAAACTGGGTTTCTTGAGAAAAAAATTGTTTTTTCCGTAATCTAAGAAATATTGTAGCAAGTGTTATACCATTT
The DNA here is from genome assembly GCA_963930735.1 of Dioctria linearis. Classification (NCBI taxonomy): domain Eukaryota; kingdom Metazoa; phylum Arthropoda; class Insecta; order Diptera; family Asilidae; genus Dioctria; species Dioctria linearis. Next base: position 209,130,436 of record OZ005740.1, read on the forward strand.
TAGAATCCTTATTAAATGCGTCAAATTTTAAAGTTACTTGCCAAACTGGCGCAGTACATTTTTTTTCATTACAGTCAGTTAAAGTTGGGTGAAATATTAATTTTCTATTCTTGGTTCGGCAAAATGTGGCATTTTCTTCCAAGCTGGAACAGTTGGCTAAGAATTTAAAGCAACAGGTTACATAAGCACTATTCGGGATTACATAAGAAAAATAAAATTGAAAAAAAGTAAAGATTTGTAGGAACAGGAGCTAAAAAACCATCACAGGGTGTAGATTTTCTCGAAAACAAAAGAAATGTCTATAATTTGAAAAATACATGACTTAGATTTTTTTATATTTTTCTGGTAACTGTTATGATTTGGTCTATCGCCCGGTTCCGGCTTGACGTCGACTTACGGGACACCCTGTATATCATGTTTTGCTTTTATAATCAACTCAACTACATAAATCTCATCGAACATTAATTCGGCGTCAGAATAATCATTTTACATTATTTAATTTGAATTATTAAATATTTACCAAAATATCGGAATATTTCAAGATAAGCCTACCAAAAATGCATTCTCTAGGCTTCGCAGACTTTGAAATTACTGAACTGAAGCTTGAATGTAAGCAAGATTCGTACACAACACCACATATCAAAATTTGATAACTATCTCCACTCTTTCGCCATGTATGTGAGCTTTGGAGATATTATTATTTTCGTTTCGCTTTAATGGATTAAATATTAGACAAGTTAAGTTATACAGCTGGTAACTAAGAAATTTCTAAAGATCATACCTTTGTCGCTGGATAAAATAGGTAGAAAATGTGATCAGCATAATCAAAACTGTTGAGACCATTAATCAATATTCATTATATTCCGTGCGTGTTGTTATCAGGTACATTCGCAAAGGCATCACTATGGTAGTTTGAAATAATAGCGGTGAAAGTACACATACATTTACATTTTAGACGTCTTAATTTTCATTAATGATCTGCTTTCCCTTACTTTCAATCCCATCCATAGTTTCGCAGATGACAGTACTCTTGATTTCGCTTACTCCTTTGAGACTCTTGCTGAATCCAGGGGGAATGCCGCATGTGCTAAACGAGATTGCATGACTAGATCATTGAATAACGATCTTAACAATATCCTCGCTTGGGGCAAAGCGAATCGCGTCGAATTCTATGCATCAAAGACCCAAAGCTGTCTTATCTCATTAAAACAAGATCATAACTTAACCACACCCGTTTCTTTTGATGGAGCATTAATTTCTGATTCAGCGTCACTAAGCATTCTTGGCATTAATATTTCCAGTAAGTTAAACTGGACAGATCACATCTTCTCTGTTGCCAAAGAAGCATCGAAATGTCTTGGATTTCTGAAAAGGTGTAAGAAATATTTCAGCCCGTCAAATCTAGCGCTCCTCTACAAGTCCTACATTAGACCTAGAATGGAATACAACTCCCATATATGTGCCGGGGCTGGTCGCACATCCATAGCTTCATTGGATATTGTCCAAAAGAGAGCCTTCAAGCTCATTGGCGATTTGGCAATAACTTGTCATATCGACTCACTCGAGCACCGCCGCATTGTTGGATGCTTTTCGCTCCTTTATCGCTATATGCATGGTCAATGTTCTGATGAAATATCTAGTCTAATCCCTTGTAGAATGATTCCTGCACGCAATACCCGCGCTGCAAACCGCGCACATCCTTTAACCCTTCAAATTACTTTCGGCCGTACAGTAAAATTCCGTGATGCTTTTTTATCCCGAACAGTGCGAATGTGGAACAGCTTACCATCTTTTGTTTTTCCCCCGGCATACAATCTGCGGAAGTACATCGGCACCTCCGCCACTCTCCTCATATCCCGTAATCCTTTCCCTATCTCCTTCCCGCCATGCTGTGCTTTGCATCATAGGGTATCCCCTGAGCTTGGCTTAATAATATAAAAAAAAACTCATAATTAATAATTTTAAGCCTATCTGCCAGTCGTACGTAGACTATTTTGACGTAATGCTAGACAATCATGCGGACTTTTGCTAGACCTTGACTTAATATGTTGGCATAGCTACCCCGAGACGACCATCCATCGTTATTCTTTTTTCGATGAAGAAAGTATACTTCCTTGGCCTCCTCAGTCAAATGATGCTCATTTGCAAATATAAACTGAAAATTATAAGAAACCTTTTAAAACATTATAAAGAAAAAAGTAGACTTTTTAAAAGAAGTCGAAAGGTTTTTCAGTTGAAAAAAGCATCCATAAGACTGCATGCAGGATGGCTGTACGTTTTAAATATTTGTTTGAATATGTAAGCAACTACCCTGCAGATATGTTATTAGCACCCAATAAAATTATCTAAAATAAGACAGTAATATAGTTTTACTGTAACCTCACATATGGTAACAAGATACAACAATAATCGCAACAAATCATTTTTTTTATTTATCTCAGAAATAAGGGCCAGGGACTTTTATCTCAATAGTTATTTCTTATTGATATGAGTAATAATTTCCTCATTACAAGAAGGAAGAAGATAGCCTTGTTTACGGAGTGTAGCCTCCAGATCAGTCCATAAATATCGAAAGCGAGACAATATTGAAACTGAGAAAACCAATATTCATATACAACTTTCGAGCCTTGTTCTGACAGGTCATTATATCAATTCATTTCCATCGATCCAAACAAAATAAATAATGTTGGCTGAGGTATCGTATTTGAACGCCTCATACGAGGTTTGAATTATGATCGCAAAGCACATTCCAAATTGATTCCTATAGAGGGCGATTGAGATGAACTTAGAAAATAGCTGCCCCGGGGCATGAATACTCATCAAGTCCGCAGAAATCGATAGGGTCTTGAGGTGTGTTCGTTTTATTATCCTCATCGCCTTTAAGTGTTCATAGGAATTATTTCAGACCGCAAATTTTTTTAGGACCCACGCTTATGCCATTGTTTTTCTCTTGCAATTTTAATCGGGATAATGCCGAGTGGATGAAGAGTATACATAAACAACTGTGATATAATTGTATTTAAAGTGTTTTTAGGTATATTACAAATACAACTTTCTTTCATTTGTGTTGCGTTTAAAAAATATATTAATAGTAATAAACCTAAACAATCCAGGCGTATGTTATACGCCAGTTGTAATAGTTTGAGAAGCTGTTGATTTCTTAGGCATTCTCTATCTATCTATATATGGTTGGAGTACGCAACAAGTATACGGTATTATTCGATTGCATATTTGTTGAAAGCTCTAAGAAAGTAGATGCTTGTGCAGAAATATCGTAATGAGAAAAGAAAGCATACAGCTATGCAGTTTACACGACTACTACTAGTTTCTACAGGTCTCAGTCAAGGGGTTTTATATTCACCTCATCGTGTTTTATATAAAACGGAGAGACTCTATCAAATAAATAATTAGTAATTGGATTAAGCGTTTATTTACAAACTTTAGTCGTCGAAAGTTGAAAAGTCGAAGCTTTAAATTAAATTGAGATTCATTTAGTATGAAAATCTGAAATCTTGAATCTTCTTCTCCCTTTTTGTTTTCTCTATTTTTTTTATTTTCATAGATTCATTCATTGGCATAAATAAGGAGCCGGGCGTAAGCGAATTGTTTCGTTCAGGTAAAAATTAGCTATGGGAGCCGTGATATTTAAGAAGAAGACTTAAAATTGTTTCGACACATATTTTTCAAGAGGATTTCTAGTGGTTTCTGTTATACATATATCCGACATAGCTGAGAAATGACACTATTTTATTTATTTAGATGAGAACTACTTTCTTCTCCCCTTATTAGGGGTATGATAGAGGTTTACAAATTAATTTTTATAAAATAAACTACTAACGGAATTTATTCAGTTTTGGGCTACTGAATAAAATTACCTCAATCCAGGGGCGGATCCAGGATTCTTGTGAGGGAGGGGCACAATTTTGGTTTAAAAACAGTATAAGCTGGAAACAGTTCAAAAGTTCGAAGACACTCGCCACCACTCGCAAATGTCAAATACATAAAACTTATCATTAAGATACGTGTCAGGTAAGGTCAGATAGGTGACTCGGAACGAAGAAAGTTGCTCAACGTTCAACTTTTACCACTCGCGAGAGTCAAACGAGGCCTTAAATTATTTATTTTGTTTTGGCTTGTAAATAATGGAAGTGTAAAACTTCCAAATCATCCATTATTCTTGGTAAAAATAGGGACACACATTTTGTTCAAATTGACGAATTAATCATAAATTGTAACTTTGCAAAATACAGTAACTAAAGGGATACGTACTTTACCTCTACTAAAGTCAAGAAAGTTTGATTTTTTTTTTTTATATATTATTAAGGCAAGTTAAGTTAAGCGGATACCTTATGATGCAAAGCACAGCATGGCAGGAAGGTGATATGGAAACGAATTAGGGAACGTGAGGAGAGCGCCAGAGATGCTAAATGTCACCCTTAAACTTTCGCAGATTGTGTGTTGGAGTAAAGATAAAATGGTAGACTGTTCCACTTTCAAACAGTTCGGGATAAATACCATCAACAAATTTTACTGCATGGCCGAAAGTAATTTGGTGGGCGGTTTGATGCGCGAGTTTTGCGTGCAGGAATTATTCTGCAAGGGATCCGACGAGATATTTCATCAGAACATTGACCATACATATAGCGATAAGGGAGTGAAGGGCATCCATCATTGCGGCGTTGTTCGAGTGAGTCGATATTTCAAGTTATTGCCACATCCAATGAAGGTAAGACTGTGCGACCAACCTCAGGCCCAGATATGGAAATTGTATTAAATTCTAGGTCTGGTGTAGGACTTGTAGAAGAGCGCTAGATTCGATGGGGTGAAATATTTCTACACCTTTTCAGAAATCCTAGACATTTCGCTGCTTCTTTGGCAAAACAAATGATGTGATCTGTCCACCTTAGCTTACAGGAAATATTAAAGCCAAGAATGAAAAAAGACGGTTTATCGTAAATCAGTTCTCCATCAAAAGAAATGGGAGTGAAAAGCTATAATTTTGCTTAAAAGAGACGACATAGCTTTGGCACTTAGATGCCTTGAATTCACCGGGAATCGCTTTACTCCAAGCGAGAACATGATAAAGGTTGTTATTCATTGATCTAATCAAGCTATCTCATTTGGCAGATATGGCATTCTCTCTGGAATCCCCAAGAATGTCAAAAGAGTAAGCGAAATCAACGATACTGTCATAGGCAAAACTATGGATTGGATTAAAAGTACGGGAAAGAAGATCATTAATGTAAATTAAGAAGAGACGTAACAAAGCCCCGGGTCCCCTCGGCATTTATAGGGTGAGGTTCTGGTGAAACCTCATCTAGTACAACCGGTATTATGCGATCAGGTAAAAAACTTTCTATAAATAGAAGAGGAAGGTAGAGACCAACTGCTTTAAGTTTATCTAAAACGGCTGAATGCCAGACACTATCAAAGACCATTTAAATATCTAGAGCAACGATTTTGTGGCTACAAAACACCAACATTGTGTACGGTTCAAATATTCCCTAAGAAAAGTCAGCAGTTCTCCAGATGAGGGTCCAGTTCGGAAGCCATAATGCCGATCATTGATGAGTTGATTGGTTTCTAGGTACTTCATTAATTTGGAGTTAATGATAGATTCAATAAGCTTTAAAAGAATCGAAGTGACTGCAATGGTCAATAATTTGAGGCGTGACTACCCTCACCTTTCTTGGGAATAGGCTGAACGTGAGCTATTTTCCAACCATTTGAAAATTGAATAAGACAAGTAGAATAGTTTGCGCAAAGGTTTAGCTAAAGATGAGGCACAGCTTTCAATTAACAAGACCTTGAACACATCCCTCTTACGGATGTGGATTGGCTGTTTTAGAATATGAAGCGAATCTACCAGTGAAGATACTAGCTTGATCAAGGGAGTCAACAACCACTTCACCGATATTAAGTAGTGAAGACATAGAGGAATTGCTGAAGTTGTTCTTGATGGTCTTGACCGGGGACCAGAAGCCTTTGCTATCTTTGCGGCTTGCCAACATTCTGATCAAAAGGAAATTTTACTCTCCGGATAATGGACTTCTAGGTGTTCTGTGCAGTTTGTCGACTTGTTTCAATTCTAGACATGATTGGAATTGATACGCGCGAAAAGCAGAACTTTTCGCTTTTCTTACATTACTTGGTTGAACTTATCGTTAAACCAAGAGCGATTTTATTGTTGTTGAGATCTGCTATAAGAATACGGAATGTATTCACACATGCCAAGACTTCTCTAAGGCTCTGATTTAGAATTTCCCAATTTTTGTTCGTTTAAGGTTTAGCTAAATATTCTACTATTGCATTTTACGAAATAATAAAACTGTTTCTCCAAAATAAATGTCTTGCTTTAAATGTAATAACTCACTACATCAATATACATACAATGATTTGTTTGCCGTTGTGTTTTCAATTAAAACAAATCTCTCATCGCTTTTACCGGAATAAGTTCTGCTTCAAATTGAACGTTTCCAGAATTTTTTTTTTGTGTTTTGCAAAAAGTGAAGAATTCGGAAGATCTACTGCAATATTTTTGTGGTCTTCAGGGAGGAGGGCGCTCCTCCTAGGTGGAACCGACACTGCCTCAATCTTCGTTCTCGTGTTGAAATAAACATGTAGCAATAAATTTGTTTCAAGCTACAGGGCTCTTAATTTTAATGTCATAAAAATAGTTATAACATTAAAAATATTAACAGATTTGGAAAAATTTCTTCGGTAACATTTACAAATATGTTTGGAAAACCTATTTATGTACGAAAAATAATAAAAATTGGTATGTACATGAAAAAGTTTTTAGGAATGGGAGAAAAATTACGCGGTTTATTGAGGATCTTCATTTAAAAAAAAAACAGCTTTTTTAAAAATCTAAGCCCGGCTGAATTTGAACAGAAGAATTTCTAATATTTTGCCCAAGGTTTTAAATCAATATCAGAATTCAGAAAAATTGTGAGTGAACAAACTATTTGGAAATTTATTCAGCCTTAAGTTTCAACAGCAACTGATTTGTGGTCTGAGGTAAAATTGAGAAGTCTGTCTAAATATTGGCAAGTTTATCAACCGTTGTGGCAACTTCAAGTTGAGCAACAGATCGATAAGTACGTTGGCTAGCTGAAGAGTATTCAGTAAATGTTTAAATTCAGATACAAGCGAAATCTATAGGCAATAGATTTTATTATACGTAGGTTTGTGCAGTCTCTCCACTGAAGGTGAGAACACTCATATAAAATTAGCCTAGACCTAAACCATAGACCACATTAGAGACACCTAGCGTAAAAGACAGAAACCCAACATGTGACAAAATCATACAATTTAAGACGTAAAATGAATATTTGCAGTTCAAATAAATTGAAAATTTTTAATGAGTATTAATTCTCCTTAATTTTTTTTAACATAATTGTGAAACAAACCATTATACTTTGTATTTCAACAATTTTCAATGAAACATTACAATTTCTCGTTGGTGAAATATCGGGAGAAAATACAAGTACTATTACAGTCAAATAATTAAAAAAATCGCCACTAAAAATGAAAGAACTCGACGTTATTTGCTAGAGAGATCTAGGCTTTATCTTTCTAAAATAGTCACAATCTAAAGAAATGAGAGTAGCTCTTACCACTTTGATGGCCGGTGGCAACACATTGGTGTCATATGAAAGTTGATCAAAGTTAGCTGTTGAATGTGACAGATCACAGTATGTGACAGTTCACAGTATGTGACAGTTATCAGCATAACGTCCGATTTAGATGAAACTTTTAGAGTTTGTATTGAAGTTCAAAATAGCTGAGAAGTACTTTGTGTTTGCTACTAACATGTCCCAACCTCCGCTATGGGGGTTAGAAAGTTCCTGATTTAACGATGAAACGTAATTTTGTGAGGAATCAAATTAAAAACGGAAGAGAGTGTGATCGAGTGGCGCTGTGCTTCTTTTGATCATGTAAACTTCATACGGATGCTTTTACAGTTAAAAAGGTTTTTTTTTGGCACTTTAGTCATATACACCCGTCTTCCTTCATTTTGCATATATTTTGCCTTTTCTTTCTTTTGTATGCACTAGCGGTCTGTTGCGATCCTTCTTTTTGAGCTATCTCCGAAAGTAATTATCGGTTTCAAAAACCAATTAGATATGGCAATAGGGAGCATAATTTAGATTTCATTCTACAAGCATGCTTTACGATTCATATTTAAAAATTTTATAGAGTCTTTTCTGTGCTGACTTAATTGTGCTTTTTTCGGATAATATAGATACATAGGGCTTCGAGCTTCAAAATAAAAATACAAAAAACAAAAGTGCTAGAAGACCTCAATAGTAAATAATACAATTTTGTTTGAAAAATTCTATTATTAGCAAGCATTTTTTTTCGTTCGGTACTGCTATATTCTTTTATGAAAAACATAAAGCATTAAGCTTCATTTGGCGTTTGGATCAGAAAAATCGGTTGCTCCGTTCGCGAGATATGATTTCTTGAAAATTACGTTTCATCGGAGTCACGTAATCTAAAATCCCAATAGGGGGCGTGGGGCATGATAGGAGGAAACAAAAAATATGGGTGAGCTATTTTAGTATTCCATACAAACTGTGAAAGTTTTATCCAAATCAGAGATGGTCGAATTGGCTGCAAAAAATAAGAAGAAGAAAACTTTCTTGAAGCGTGCGGCCGTGAAAGTGTCAACAGGAATGTGATTAAAAAAACTTCACTTTTTACCATTTTTTACAAGCTTTCGAGCTATATGTTCATTCCAATACAATTTGGTTTTATTTCTGCCGACGTTATTTACTAGATCCCTCCGTTATCTTTAGTTTAAGATACAAATCATTATTTCGCTAGAAATAGTTCTCCAGAAATTCGCATTTAAAAATGTACTGCCTCCTTTTAAGGTCCACGGCAGAGCGCATTTTATTACTTCGATTAATTATTTAGCTTGCGTTACGGCAATTTGTAAATTCGCAATTTCGCGAGTACTGTGTTTTCTTGTATGTGGTTCGAATAAAGCACCAATGCTGTATGGTCCGTGTGGCTGAATTGGATAATTATGCGTGTAATGAAATGCAAAACCACTATTTATGTAACAGTTTTAGCTGCAGTTTTCAAACCTCTTCATAAACCTCTCCAGTCATGATGGTTGCACGTGTCGTTGTTTCTTGAATCATTGCGCCGTTATTGCATTACCGCTTCGTTATATGTACCAGGCAGGCCCCCAAAAAAATAAATCTATTTGAGTTAATAAAATATAAATAGGTACATTTTTTTAATTTGTTGAAAGCAAAAGTCGATTTTTCCATAAAAACGCATTTGAATAACATAAAAATAACACAACATTGGTAAATAAAAAAAGTATAATAACAAATCAGTTCAATTTTAAATAAAAAGTAAAATAATAACTAAACATTTATTTTCTGGCGTTTGTTTTAGTGCATTACACCTGATTCATTGCATAATAGGGACAGGTCGCTATTTGATTTTGATATAAGTTGCTTCGTAAATCATATTTTATTCCTTTCAAAACCGAAAATAAGTGTTCAGCACTTGCATTAGAAATAGGCATCGTCAAAAATATTTTGAAAATTGTTTCTACGTTATGAAAAATAGACCTCAACCTCATCATTTATAAACTTATACATATTTTGAATTAAAAAATGTCTTCCTTAATCATAATTTAAATTTGCTTAGCTTTATCAACAAATTTTTCTGAGTCAATATCAGTTTGAAAAATTTTCTCAATACTACTAGCCTTGTACTTGTCTTGATTTATATGTTTTTCCGAAAAAAATTTCAAACTTTCAACTTCCAAAATTAACTTATCGCTGGTGGCTCGTATAAGAGTTATGAGCCAGTCACGCGCCTGTTTTGTGTATCTTTGCGTGATAATGAAGGGGAAAATACAAGCCCAATAATGGGACAACAAATGTCGATTACGTACGGTCATGCGATTGCGAATGCGATAGAACCTTAGAAATAAAAATAGAAAAATAAAGAATAGCGATAAGTTAAGACAAATCCACAATTCTATTTCAAATCGAATTCTCTCTATTTTACTGTCGTTTAAAGTATGTAGAGAGAGGGAGCAAAAGAGCTTATACCGGAAGAGTATGCGGCAGCGCCATCACCACATTCTGTTGCAGCCTCAAAAGTCGTAACACAGTTGCGCCGGCAGACGGCACACGGTAGACTATTGGGTGTGTACCAGCCGTCTGCCTCTGTCGCCGTCGTAATTGAATTAAGTCAATAAGGTGGTCGCTGGCCGATGGTACTTCAGATTCCTATGTAATACACTGAATGCTCCATAAAACCTTCCTGGAGAAAATTGTTTCTATATATTACTGCACTAGTCTGCCATCTACCTTGTAGCTGAGTATGAATAAAATGCTGCAGCTTAGTTCTGTCAAAATAAATTTAATATTCGATATTTTATTCCATACTTCTGCTTTTCTTCTTAAATTTTTATGTAGAGGATGCCATAGATTCCACAGTATATCTTTTCTTTTCATTACTTCGATGATTTTTCTGTATCAAAATGTTCCACACGAAAAATTACAATTTGGCAAAAGCGCATTACAGCGCCAGCCCAGCTACGCGTTGTGTCGCTATCACTGACTTATAACAATGAACTGAGCGTATTGCCATTTTACTATAGGAAATAATGGCACAAGTTTGATAGTTTTCTCTTTCGCCCTATGGCAGAGTTGGAGTTACCCATACAAAATATTTGCTTACTGAACGTTTTCGTATGCCATTTGATGTTTTTATGTTGGCTACAGATGCAATCACCGCAGAAAGAATAAGGTAAAGATAGTGTTTACCGTGCTCCGTCGCTCTTGCACATACGCAGGATTCAGGTAAGAATAACGTTTGAAAACTAAAGTCGGAATGAGTTTAATTCCTTATAAGCGATTAAAATATCACTGGAAGATAAACACAAGTAATGATATCTAAAACGTTAAATCAAAAGATAATATATTAATTTGAAGAAACCAACATATTTTTTAGTAATTTTAGCGACCCATTTTAACAGCCGTGAAATGCAACATTGCACTACACATTCTACAGTGTAGCTTGCACTCTCAAATTTATGATTGCACCAGCGCACGAGATACAAAAGAACACAGCTATATGTGCTAAGGAGAACAATATATTTATGTATATATGTATTTCAAATGCAGGCACATTCTTCAGCCGGGTTCTAGTTTTTATGTTATGATCTTAGCATTTAAAAGTATTTTATTCGGTAACAATAATGACACCGTGTTTTTATATTGTTGTTTGTGAGGAGTGAGGTTTTAAAATGTGGCCCCATAGAGAGTGAGGCCCCAGGTTGCGCCTTATGGTAAGTGCGGCCCTGGTACTCGCGTTTAACAGAATTAAATAAGGTACACTTATGAACTGTCTAAAAATTCTATTTTTATACGCATAGTGATGTTAAAGACAAAATGTTTGTATTAGTGTGCATATACATAAAACTTAATTTTCTACACTTACCATAGATTGAAATACCGAAAATTTTCAAAAAGCATGATCAACATTCTGTTCTGCATAACATACCTCTGGATAGAGTATATCAACTGCATATCTCCGATGCGATGATATGGCAGCGGAGACTCAGAGAAAAGATATAGTAAAAGGAAAAAGAAGAAGCATTTTGCAATTTTTTTTTTCGAAAATACAACGCGCGGTCATAATATTTCTAAAAACGGTAGTTAGAATTATTTGGAAATAATAAAAATATAAAAATAATATACAATAAAAAAAAGTTATCAATGATATTGAAAATACGGCCACGAGAAGAAATCGAGTTCTCCCGTTCTTACAACAAAAACGTACAAAACTATGTTAACTACAAAAATTAAGTTAATAAATTTAACAAATCCCAGAACTCTGACAATAAATACTTTTATGGCGCTAAAGAACGGCCCGGGTGGATAAATTCAAGCTAATTTATTTTGGAAATATACTGGTGGTGCCATCTCTAATCAAAGCCCAAAAGCCAAATATAGCGGGTTGACCTTAGTGCTCCTCTCACTAAAATTCAGGATAAATTTTCGCCAATAGCTCTTACCGCGATAAATTTTCATATAAAATTTAGCTTAGCGCTGACCTTAGTACTAGGCTTATGAAAGGAGTTTTCACCAAACTACAATCAAATATTGAAAAGTGCTTTCACATAGTTTTTTTTCTGTTTCTATGTACATATTTCCAATATTTTCATTTAGGAAGTAGAAAATATTACATTTTTCAGAAATCAGGTGCCGTATTTATATATAATTTCTATTTACAAAAAATTATGATTTTGTTTCGTTTCTAATAATTTCTTTAGAAAAAGGGCTTTGTAAATTATTATTTATTTCAGTTAGTTAAATTTGTAAGATTATTTTAATTTATTTTAGAAAATTAAATTTATTAAATTTCTATGAAATCTCGGTAGATCTAATAATATAATTTATTACTTGCATTTAAAATTAAAAAGAAGTTAAGCATACAATTAGTACGATTTACTTTCGTATTAATTTTTTATTATCAACTGATATATTTGCAATTGGTGTAATTATTTTTGCCAAAAAGTTCCAAAAAACATAATTTTGTTGCACTATTTATTGTGATTAATTGTTTGTTGTTAATTATTAACATATTACCGGAAAATATAAGGTTTGAAAATCACGTTTATGTTAGAATTAGCAAATTTACTAGTCAATTTTATAGTAGAAAACATAATCCGCGTGTAATTGTAAAAGGTTAAAATGTTTTCAGAATAAAAATGTCAATGTTTGGGTTCCACGATAAGCAGATAAGAGAAGATCTGGAAATAAATTTGCGTGCAGTCATGTAAGGTTTATAAGAGGGATAGTTTTGAAAATGATTAAAAAAAAATGTTTTGTGAACATTTGGTAAAATTTATAATTATTTTCACATGCACCATCTTACACAAAATGCTGGCGGCATAATAGTAAGATAATTTTGAGTTTTAGGCATAAAATTGATGAAACAAGTTGTAGTTCTTAGCTACGTCATCATTAACTCCGAAATTTGATTTTGGTACTCTTTGCAGTTACGCGGTTATGATATTGCTACTCTCGCAGTATCCGCGACGATATGGAACATCAGAGTATCCACCAAGTAATGAATTAATTAACTCCATTTACTCCTGGAGATATTTTTGGTGGGCTTTCTCGTAATATTACTAACCATACTCAGGATTCGTCCCAGAAAGAGTTATACGAACCAATGTGACCGCATTAGCATAAATTACGCGTATTATCTTTTTAAAAACCCGTATTAACATGTCAAATATAATTTGAGCTCTGGTATACTATACTGATAATTCCAGGACACACAAAGGTTCCGGAGCTAGACTAAACTCAACGAGGCCAATAGTACTAGAAATAGATGCTCTTGAGCTATATATGTGTAGCTTTGTAATGTATTTTACAGAAAATGTCAGAATCATAACTCACAAGATTTTCTACAAATGTCTCCTCAATAAAAATTAATAATATACAACTCTGCCTCTGTCGCCGTCGTAATTGAATTAAGTCAATAAGGTGGTCGCTGGCCGATGGTACTTCAGATTCCTATGTAATACACTGAATGCTCCATAAAACCTTCCTGGAGAAAATTGTTTCTATATATTACTGCACTAGTCTGCCATCTACCTTGTAGCTGAGTATGAATAAAATGCTGCAGCTTAGTTCTGTCAAAATAAATTTAATATTCGATATTTTATTCCATACTTCTGCTTTTCTTCTTAAATTTTTATGTAGAGGATGCCATAGATTCCACAGTATATCTTTTCTTTTCATTACTTCGATGATTTTTCTGTATCAAAATGTTCCACACGAAAAATTACAATTTGGCAAAAGCCCATTACAGCGCCAGCCCAGCTACGCGTTGTGTCGCTATCACTGACTTATAACAATGAACTGAGCGTATTGCCATTTTACTATAGGAAATAACGGCACAAGTTTGATAGTTTTCTCTTTCGCCCTATGGCAGAGTTGGAGTTACCCATACAAAATATTTGCTTACTGAACGTTTTCGTATGCCATTTGATGTTTTTATGTTGGCTACAGATGCAATCACCGCAGAAAGAATAAGGTAAAGATAGTGTTTACCGTGCTCCGTCGCTCTTGCACATACGCAGGATTCAGGTAAGAATAACGTTTGAAAACTAAAGTCGGAATGAGTTTAATTCCTTATAAGCGATTAAAATATCACTGGAAGATAAACACAAGTAATGATATCTAAAACGTTAAATCAAAAGATAATATATTAATTTGAAGAAACCAACATATTTTTTAGTAATTTTAGCGACCCATTTTAACAGCCGTGAAATGCAACATTGCACTACACATTCTACAGTGTAGCTTGCACTCTCAAATTTATGATTGCACCAGCGCACGAGATACAAAAGAACACAGCTATATGTGCTAAGGAGAACAATATATTTATGTATATATGTATTTCAAATGCAGGCACATTCTTCAGCCGGGTTCTAGTTTTTATGTTATGATCTTAGCATTTAAAAGTATTTTATTCGGTAACAATAATGACACCGTGTTTTTATATTGTTGTTTGTGAGGAGTGAGGTTTTAAAATGTGGCCCCATAGAGAGTGAGGCCCCAGGTTGCGCCTTATGGTAAGTGCGGCCCTGGTACTCGCGTTTAACAGAATTAAATAAGGTACACTTATGAACTGTCTAAAAATTCTATTTTTATACGCATAGTGATGTTAAAGACAAAATGTTTGTATTAGTGTGCACATACATAAAACTTAATTTTCTACACTTACCATAGATTGAAATACCGAAAATTTTCAAAAAGCATGATCAACATTCTGTTCTGCATAACATACCTCTGGATAGAGTATATCAACTGCATATCTCCGATGCGATGATATGGCAGCGGAGACTCAGAGAAAAGATATAGTAAAAGGAAAAAGAAGAAGCATTTTGCAATTTTTTTTTTCGAAAATACAACGCGCGGTCATAATATTTCTAAAAACGGTAGTTAGAATTATTTGGAAATAATAAAAATATAAAAATAATATACAATAAAAAAAAATTATCAATGATATTGAAAATACGGCCACGAGAAGAAATCGAGTTCTCCCGTTCTTACAACAAAAACGTACAAAACTATGTTAACTACAAAAATTAAGTTAATAAATTTAACAAATCCCAGAACTCTGACAATAAATACTTTTATGGCGCTAAAGAACGGCCCGGGTGGATAAATTCAAGCTAATTTATTTTGGAAATATACTGGTGGTGCCATCTCTAATCAAAGCCCAAAAGCCAAATATAGCGGGTTGACCTTAGTGCTCCTCTCACTAAAATTCAGGATAAATTTTCGCCAATAGCTCTTACCGCGATAAATTTTCATATAAAATTTAGCTTAGCGCTGACCTTAGTACTAGGCTTATGAAAGGAGCTTTCACCAAACTACAATCAAATATTGAAAAGTGCTTTCACATAGTTTTTTTTCTGTTTCTATGTACATATTTCCAATATTTTCATTTAGGAAGTAGAAAATATTACATTTTTCAGAAATCAGGTGCCGTATTTATATATAATTTCTATTTACAAAAAATTATGATTTTGTTTCGTTTCTAATAATTTCTTTAGAAAAAGGGCTTAGTAAATTATTATTTATTTCAGTTAGTTAAATTTGTAAGATTATTTTAATTTATTTTGGAAAATTAAATTTATTAAATTTCTATGAAATCTCGGTAGATCTAATAATATAATTTATTACTTGCATTTAAAATTAAAAAGAAGTTAAGCATACAATTAGTACGATTTACTTTCGTATTAATTTTTTATTATCAACTGATCTATTTGCAATTGGTGTAATTATTTTTGCCAAAAAGTTCCAAAAAACATAATTTTGTTGCACTATTTATTGTGATTAATTGTTTGTTGTTAATTATTAACATATTACCGGAAAATATAAGGTTTGAAAATCACGTTTATGTTAGAATTAGCAAATTTACTAGTCAATTTTATAGTAGAAAACATAATCCGCGTGTAATTGTAAAAGGTTAAAATGTTTTCAGAATAAAAATGTCAATGTTTGGGTTCCACGATAAGCAGATAAGAGAAGATCTGGAAATAAATTTGCGTGCAGTCATGTAAGGTTTATAAGAGGGATAGTTTTGAAAATGATTAAAAAAAATGTTTTGTGAACATTTGGTAAAATTTATAATTATTTTCACATGCACCATCTTACACAAAATGCTGGCGGCATAATAGTAAGATAATTTTGAGTTTTAGGCATAAAATTGATGAAACAAGTTGTAGTTCTTAGCTACGTCATCATTAACTCCGAAATTTGATTTTGGTACTCTTTGCAGTTACGCGGTTATGATATTGCTACTTTCGCAGTATCCGCGACGATATGGAACATCAGAGTATCCACCAAGTAATGAATTAATTAACTCCATTTACTCCTGGAGATATTTTTGGTGGGCTTTCTCGTAATATTACTGACCATACTCAGGATTCGTCCCAGAAAGAGTTATACGAACCAATGTGACCGCATTACCATAAATTACGCGTATTATCTTTTTAAAAACCCGTATTAACATGTCAAATATAATTTGAGCTCTGGTATACTATACTGATAATTCCAGGACACACAAAGGTTCCGGAGCTAGACTAAACTCAACGAGGCCAATAGTACTAGAAATAGATGCTCTTGAGCTATATATGTGTAGCTTTGTAATGTATTTTACAGAAAATGTCAGAATCATAACTCACAAGATTTTCTACAAATGTCTCCTCAATAAAAATTAATAATATACAACTTAATTATTTACTTATCTGGTACGTAATTCAATACAGGAACTTTATTTCTGAATTTCACAACTTTGCAACCACTTGCGTTTTCGACTAACAAAGTTTAGGTCATCTTTGTAGTCTCGGAATACGAGAGGTATCTCTATCCTTGTATTTTCAGTACTGAATTTTTTCCTGCAAACTCTCTCGAACATTAAAAACGAAACTTTATACTCTACTGAACAGTAAGTGTAATATTTTCGTTCTTCATTCTCTTTTGAGTACTATATTTTGCTAAATGAAATGTTTATGTTCAGGTTTTATACTGCATCTGCAGTTGAAATCAAGATTTGTCAAATATTGATGATATGCTAAAATTGATCGTACTGTAGTACTGCAGTCTATTAACACCATAGCTTACGAACGCGATTACTTAGACAGCTAAATGAGTGTAGAATAAAGTTAAGTTCGAGAATAGGAGAAATCTGGTACCACTTTCTTAAGGTTTTTTTCACTACAAACTGTTTAAGAACTGATAACCTGAAATTTCTATATAAACGCTGTTTTCATAATAATTATAGATTTAATTTCAAAAATGAATCGAGAATTTGGTTTCGGTTTTCGATTTATATTATTTAGCCGCTTTTTGAAAATGAAAACTCTTTGACATAGGGGGCTGAAATTTAACGGATGTCTCTTGTTTTGTAAAGGTATACTTGTTTTGTAAAGGTACAGCGGGAACTTGTCTAAAGTGATACATTTGAATGCAAAGCAATGGTTGAGCTCTAACATCTTTTTATAAATTTATGGAGACTTCCCAAATAGCAGCGCGAAAAAAAATCTGGTAATACGTGCAGCAAATATGTGAAATCTTGAACGACAGAGAGCTTAAATATGCTCACAGCATAAATCTTGAACGTGGGCGAGGTGGCCAATCCCTTTGCAGAGTTGCCATAAGCAAATTCAAATTTATTCCTGAAAAACCTAGCCGTCTTTAACAGATAGATATGTTGAAGAGTTATTTGAAATGTAAAACCTATTACGAGTTTTATGATTTTAGGCTTGATTTAAATAACACATATCTCTTTTTCAGAGATATTAACAACCATACTGTTAAAGAAACAAAAGTTACATAATATGTGTCATATACATATGTTGTTACCTAACACACCTGAGAGACGCATTCAACTGGGCACAGCCAGAGGAGGCTGCTAGTCACTTTTACGGAGTACCGACGCCGACGGTATCCAAACAGAATTAGACTCGAGTGCGTCTATCTACCCTACCGGGTGGAATTCAATGGCCACCAACCATCAACCATATTCCTGATGTAGCCTGGTTAGTTACAGCATGGCCGGTATCACTCACAGGAGCCATAACACAGCGGAAGTACAACCCAAAAGAGGCGAAGCTAAGTAAAATATAGAACATCGATAATCTGATTAACCTGTAGATTACTAGTAGACTACAAGTCTCTAGGTCTAGACTAATGTTTGGGTTCAGTAGGGCACTATCCATTAATTCACTATAGTTATGTAATTAGTAGACCTTCGATGTAGTTTCTATAATTACATAGTTTAACACTGATTCAATGTGAGCCACCCAGGAAAGAAGTCCATGACTTGGATTACTTCGACATCAAATATGAAAGGACGGAGTTATAAATTATTATATATATGGACCAGTGGCGGATCCAGGATTCTTGTGAGGGGGAGGGTGGAGGCGCAACTATGCTTTATAAATGGTATATGCTGAACACTGAACAAAAGTTTGAAGACACTCGCCACCACATACAAATGTCAAATGCGCAAAATTTATCATTTGAAAGATACGAGTCGAACAGATTAGCAAGCGGTTACCACTCGCAACGAAGAAAGTTGCTCAACGTTCTTTGCCACTTCTGAGACCCAAAGGAGACGTTAGATTATTCATTTTGTTTGTAAATAGTGGAAGTGTAAAACTCCCCAATCATCCATTTTATTTAGTAAAACCGGGGAAATGTATTTTATTCAAATTCGTGAATCATCATAAATTTCATCTTTGTAAAATACAGAAATTAAAAATTTACATTTATTTAAAATAACAGTCACAGAACAGATGCAATACATACCGTATACGTATATAACTTCCTCTGTAAGTTAAGAAAGTGTGGCTTCTTTTGTTTTTTATATTATTAAGCCAAGCTCAGGAGATATCCTATGAGCTATGCTGCAAAGCAAGCATAGGAAGAAGGTGATAAAGAAAGGAATTAGGAAACGTGAAGAGAGTGGCGAAAGTGCTGATGTATGTCATCCTTAAGCTTTCACAGATTGCATGCCAGAGGAAAGACAGAAGATGGTAGACTGTTCCATGTTCGCACAGTTCGGGATAAAAAGTCATCACGGAATTTTACTCTACGGCCGAAGGTATTTTGAAGGTTAAAACGATATGAGTGGCTTACAGTGCGAGCTTTACATGCAGGAATCAGGAATAAGACTAGACATTTCATCAGAACATTGACCATGTACGCAGCAATATAGGAGCAAAAGGCAACCAACATTGAGTCTTTGCCACATCGCCAATGAGCTGAAGGCCCTCTTTTGGACAATAACCAATGAAGCTAAGGCTCTGCGACCAGCCGCGACCTAGAAATGGAAATTATATTCCATTCTAGGTCTGATATAGGACTTGTAGAGGAACGCTTGAATCGATGGGCTGAAATATTTCTTACACCTTTTCAGAAATCCTAGATATTTCGATGTTTCTTTGTCAACAGAGAAGATGTCATCTGTTAAGCTTAACTTACTGCAAATATTAATGGATGGGATTGAAAGGAAGGGAAAGCAGATCATTAATGAAAATTGAGAAGAGAAATGGAGAATCACTAGGCACTCCGGCATTTATTGGCTGAGATTCAGATGTAACGCCATCTAATATACTCGAAACTAAGCCACCAGATAAACACTTTACATCTATAATAGAAGAGAACGGGAGAATGCCAGAGACTATCAAAGGCCTTTAAAATACCTAGGGCAACGATTTTGAACTCACCAAAATTGTGAAGATTGCGGCTTCAACGTTCCATAAGAGAAATTAGAAAGAGAGAAGTCATATTGCCGATCGTCAAGGGTTTGATTAGTTTCTAGATACTTCATTAATTTGGAGCTAAAGATAGATTCAAAAACCTATCAAAGAATCGAAATGATCGCTACCCTTTCCTTTCTTGGGAATAGGCTGAACGTGAGGTAGTTTCCAAGCAATTGGAAACTTTATCGAATAAGACAAATAGAATAGTTTTCGCAGAGTTTTAGCCAAAAATGAGGAACAGCTTTTATTTAACGGCGGCTTGAAACTATTAGGATCTGCAGCTATGGAGACGTTGATCTCGTTAAGGACCTTGACGGAAGTGTATTGGCTTTTTTATACGTCCAAAAGGGAGATATGAAGTGGTTTGTAAAGGAGAATTTGAAGTGAATCTAACAGTCTAAATATTAGTTTTATTCATGAAATCAACAATCACTTCATTGTAAAGTAGTAAAGGATTAAACTACTGAAGTTGCTCGTAATAGTTTTGACCAGGGACCAGGAACCTTTCCTGCCTTTGTGTCTTGCCAAGATTCTAACATTCTGATCACAAAGGAATTTTTCTCTTTGGATTGTGTTTCAGCTCTGGACATGGATGCAATTGATTGGTGCGAAAAGCAGACTATTTATCTTTTATTGCTTAGTTGCACTTATCGTTAAACCTAGAGCGATTTTGCTGTTGTTAAGATCTGCTGTATAAATATTGAACGTATTCACGCATGCCAAGACTTAGAATTGTACTAAATTCAAATGCGTTTTATGAACAATCCCTTGAAGCAAGACAGACCGAGCAATCTCTAGGATACTGATTGAGACTTTCCCAATCTGCAGATTTATTTTGTTCTTATTTAACGTGTTTTCGTTTTACAAAGTAATAAAGAAAAAATATTAAAAAATTAATCTCTTGCTTTAAGTGTAATAACACTCACTACAACAATGCACAATGACTTGTTCGCCGGTGTGTAGTTCCGCTGAATTTCTCCAGTTACGAATTGTTTCCTTAAATGTTTTATTTGCTACGCCGCCCCGATAATATTCTAAGAAGCCGCATTTACATCGAAGGCTTATCAAAGACCCTTTGGCAGCTGTTTTCAATTAAAACAAACCTTCCATCGCGTTTACATGAATTCGCTCTGTCCTGCTTCGAGCAAAGCGACGCTCATGCTCAGGTATCTGCGCTTCCTGTTTTCTCTATAGGCTTCAACCACGACCTAAATTGGAGCGAAGGCCAAGGTGCTAGCTAAGGCCTGCATTCCTAAATGTATCAAATTGAACGCTCCCAGAAATTGTGATGTTTTTTTACAAAAGGTGCAGTAGAATAGATTTACTGCTCAGTGAATCATTTTGTTAGGAAAAATTCAGAAGATGTACTGCAATTTTTTTCAGTGGTCTTCAGGGCGGGGGGGGGGGGGTGGCAGGATCCGCCCCTGATATGAACCTATCTAATAACGGTTTTTGTTGTTTTTGCTCTAACATAAGAAATTGCTTTTATGCCACTACTTTTAGTTCCACTAGACCTGCAACGTACACTATGTCTCGTCAAAAGTTATATTCACTATAACACAGTACTACTGCAATAATAATAAAACAATCCTTTTCTTTTTTCGTTAATTTTGAGTCAGGCCGAGCAGGTGAATCCATTATTTTCTGTAGTTTTTTTCCGTTTTCGCCTCAGTAAGCTAAATGTTATAATAATGCTTGCACACAGTTGAATAGTTGCTGCTGATTTATGCAACCGTCCGAATAAATTATCCATACTCACTGAAAATCATTGAAAATCATAATTCGATGTTAGAGCTTGACTGGGAGAAAACAATAAAGTTTTAAATAATCTGTATCTCGAATGTACCTATAACAGGTACATCCATGCTTCAATAATTCGTGCTCTTAATATATGTTGGTGCTTAAGTTTTAACATTATGTAGCAAGCATTCAAAAGATCACACAGAACGCATAATTTCATGAGTAATTAAATTGCAAGTTCTTGTCAATCAGCATTCGCATCTAATTTAGAACAAAATTTCACGCCCAGCAGCACGGAATGCCACATGTTACTCAAGCAGTCGTTTGAGACTTGAAAGACAGCACTGAGTTATGTATAGGTTCTTCAGGAAGAACATCACGTCCGATTTGAATACTGCCCTGCGTTTGGTATCGTAACATTAGGTATAGTATATAAAAATAAAATTTATATAACGTTTATGTAAATAAGCTCGTATACTGCCTTTCGAAAGGTTACAACCGCGCTGACTTTTTTCTTTGCTGCCCACACTGACATCCATTTATAGTATTTATCCAATAAGGGAAAATTTCACAATTCTAGAATCAATAAATATTTCATGTCTCTGGCCTTTCATATAAATTGTAGAATTTCCTAACGCATTTTCTATGCTGCGAGACTGCCTGACGAGAACTGAAATGATGCTGCCATTTTGGAAAATGGTCGGATCGGTTGGCTAAACCTCAACTCCATTACATAACACATTCACACATATTTCACTTTGACGTTAAAAAGGATACAATACAGTCATCACATCTCATTGGAAGCGAATCCATAGAAAAGGGTTTCTCCCCTTTAAATGCGCATCTTTCGACTGTTGGCATTCGGATAGCATGCAAATTATGTGCAGGTTTCGCGTATAGGATGGAATATATGTACATAGTAATGATTGGATATATTTGTGTACAAAGCCGTTCAAATTGCGTTTATGTATATGATCCTATTCCAAGAACTGTCTGCATTTTAAATCGATAATCAAGTTTGCCTATGTCACTCAATCTCAACGAAAAGTACTTTCTTGTCACATGTATCTTATATAGAATTTCAAAAGCGCCGCTGCTTGAAGAAATATTCTGACTTCTTTTTATGCTGCTAAGCTTACCTGGTTACAATTCCATGCAGAAATTCAATTATGAATCATTCATTAACATTGAAATGAAAACTTGAAGTAAACATGTCGTATCGTCCAAAATTGTCAACTTGTATTTGGAAAAGTAGCTAGCCGTAATTTGTTTACAAAAGAATGGATGAATTATTTTTCGAAAGGAAAGTTTAACATGAAAGTAAAAACAGGTTTTATAGAATTTTAATCTGCCACATTAGTAATTACTTCCAAAAACATTACGTGCAGATGTTAAGATTAACTTTGTTCAAGAAAGAATTTTTTGGGATTAAGGTTAAGGTAAAGTTAAAGGTAAAGTTAAAGGTAAAGGTAATGGTAAAGGTAAAGGTAAAGATAAAGGTAAAGGTAAAGGTAAAGGTAAAGGTAAAGGTAAAGGTAAAGGTAAAGGTAAAGGTAAAGGTAAAGGTAAAGGTAAAGGTAAAGGTAAAGGTAAAGGTAAAGGTAAAGGTAAAGGTAAAGGTAAAGGTAAAGGTAAAGGTAAAGGTAAAGGTAAAGGTAAAGGTAAAGGTAAAGGTAAAGGTAAAGGTAAAGGTAAAGGTAAAGGTAAAGGTAAAGGTAAAGGTAAAGGTAAAGGTAAAGGTAAAGGTAAAGGTAAAGGTAAAGGTAAAGGTAAAGGTAAAGGTAAAGGTAAAGGTAAAGGTAAAGGTAAAGGTTAAGGTTAAGGAAAAGGTTAAGGTTAAGGTTAAAGTTAAGGTTAAGATTGACGTTAGGGTTAGGGTTAGGATTAAGGTTAACGTTAAGATTAAGGTTAAGATTAAGATTAAGGTTAAGGTGGAAGTTTAGGTGAAGGTAAAGGTCACGCTAAAGTTAAAGTTAAGATTAAGATTAAGGTTAAGATCAAGGTCAAGGTCAAGGGCATGGTCACGGTCAAGGTCAATTTCAAGGTCAAGGTCCAGCCCAAGAATTTTTTTTTTTATATAGTAGTAACGATGAGGTTTCCATTACCAAATTGTATTACTTGAGTTATACATATAGAATAGTACTCGAAACCTCTTTTTAACCACTATAAACGCCTTATAGCGCTTAAATGGAGGATTATATAAAGTTTACCGTGACTTGATTTAGGTAACGTTATATAACTAAAAGTTTTATAAAATGAGTAACAAAAATATTCTGGTTACCTTAATATAACTTATTATATAACCCTTATATAATTCATGGCGCTCTCGATTAATTAATTTGGTCATAGCCGTGGTTGCAGTAATGTTTCGGTTACCTTTATATACTTTGTTTATAATGGTGATGGTAACGTTTCCACAACGCTTAAAATTTTCTCAGACTGATTACTTTCAGTGATTGAAATGTTAGGGAAATTACTTTTCGTTACCCTTATAAAACAATACATTGCAATTATTTACGACATATAGTTTCGATATTTTTTTGTATTGCATTTTTATAATGTCAGCGTTTAATATTTTTACATTTTAGAATTATAATGTTTCGGCATGTACGTGGTGAAATTCAGCTGCAATTAAAATTTTACTGTGAGTATCATCATAGATACTTCTAAAATATACAAACCCCTCCAAAAATAATCAATTTTGAATAATTTTAATTAAATATGACAAAATTTAAAATTTTCGCTTAGGTGGTATTAATTCATAAAAATTACATAACATAACTTAGAAATGTTATGTATCTGAAAAGATTTAAGTATTTTCATCATATAAAAATAAAACGGAAGCCATATATCTGCAATTTAAAAAATTGGTTTAACCGACATTTTCTTTTTTATCTGCAATGGACAGATGAAAAAATGGCGGCTTGTACTTAAATGAACAAATCACCATTATAAAACTTCAAGTAGTTTTATAAAAACTGAGTGACCCTTATAAAACTTCTAGAAATATTATGTAAACTAAAGGAACTACCATGCTTCGAAAAAGGTCCTTATATACCCTTTAGTCATAATATGGAACCTTTGGTAATGCTATATATCTTAGTTATAGTCACAAAAAAACATACGTTAGTGTTCTTATATACCCTTTGGTTATATTATGTTATATAAATAAAAACAGTTTTATAATGGCTCCATTCGACACTAAAAGTAATTTGTTTAATAACAATCACCGTAGCTACTAAAGGGCCACAAACAATTTTACGATATTTGATAATGGGTGTATGTATTACCGAAAGTTCCCAATTTTTATTAAAGTCACCTTAATTACTGAATATTGTCGAGTTATATAAGGGTAACCACGAATACCGCAATAAACACTTATTACCAATAAGTTATATAACGTGGTGACGAAAACAGTTATAAAACTTACTTATATACCTTCTAGTAATGGTCACTCTAAGTTATATAGACCGGTGAAAGAAACATTTTCATCACCAACTTATAAAACCTTAAGTAACTTACTTCCACGGTAACCATTAGTAACCTTAAAAACTCTACGTCACCAATTGGTAATATTATAAAACTCTTATATAACCACTGAAATTCTTATCTAACCGAGAAACCATTGTATACCCCTTATAAAACTATCCATCACCTTCAGTCACCAAAAATTGGAAATATTGTTACGTGGGAAGTTTAGGTTAAGGTTAGGATTAAGGTTAAGGTTGTGAATAGGGGCGACTAGAACACTAGCACCCTGCCCACACCGCAACCAGAGTTGATCTATTGTATCCTCCTACAAAGTGTGTGGGAAAATCTAGCCTGTTCACGAGTTCGATTAAACTTAAGGTTAAGGTTAAGATTATGGTTAAGGTGAAAGTTAAGTTAAAGGTAAAGGTAAAGCTTAAGGTTAAGGTTAAAGTAAAAGTAAAGATAAAGGTCAAGCTAAAGGTAAAGGTTAAGATTAAAATTAAGGTTAAGATTAAGGTCAAGGTCTAAGTTAAGGTCAAAGTCACTGCCAAGGTCAAGGTAAAGGTTAAGATTAAGGTTAAGGTTAGGGTTAGGATTAAGGTGAAGGTTGAGAATTGGGGCGACTAGATCACTAGAACCCTGCCCATACCGCGGCCATAGTTGATCTATTTTGTCCTCCTACAAAGTGGGTGCGAAAAATCTAGCCTCTTCACTCTTGCAATTAGGGATTAGTATACGAACTTTCGCCTTCCGTTTTCGCCAAATCATACGCATTCGTGTACATTTACTTTAATTGTTAATGGCTTACTGAAAAATTATTACAGGCAGTGAGCAATTTATGTAAAACTAGATCGTGAACCAGAGCTGAATTGGAATCTATTGACTAATCAGATTTAACATTACCTTATTGTGAATAAAAAGTGAGGAACATTATAATATGCACAACAATTGCGTTTATAGATGTCATAGGATATAGATATGGATAGGATATTTATATTTCGAATAGAGTGCATTTAATAATAATACAATATAAATACTTATATAATTTAAATTAATAATTAAAATGCTTTAATTTATTAATTGTAGTCAAACATCTGTAAAAGTTTAAATAACTACTTAAATTGAAGCAAGCACACACCGACGCGGTGGCTATGGCGGTAGCGGTAGAGACGGTGGTGGTGGTGATATGCACAATATTGAAATGATTTCGAGCGTTCACACCAAACGCGGTGGCGGTGACAAAAGCGGTAGCGGTGAGTTACTGCTTGTTGCATTCTCACCGCTACCGCGATAGCGAAATTCATTTCAGTTGAAACAGTGCTGTCATCGCAATGAGTGAAGAACTGATTTCTGTAGTAAAATTAAACAAAATTCTGTACGACTTGTCACATCCAGAATACTGCGATATTAGAAAAACAAAACAAAAATATTTTTAATGTTCGGTCAACCACGCCATCGCGTCGTTGTATGCTTACATTCACCTCACCGCTATCATCACTGCTACCCCTACCGCTACCACCACCGCGTCGTGTTCGCTTGCCTTAAATCGGTGTTATTACACCTCAATCATAACAGCTGATTAAAAATTTATGATCATTAAAAAATAATTACATTAAAAGAAACCTTATGAAATGAAGTTAGTAAGAGCTTTAAAATCCAATACATTATAATTTGGTTTACAGAAGATTACAAAAGCTTATAGAGTACATTCCAATTCCAATTACAATTAAAATAAGAGTGCAAGAACTGTAGCCTTTCGGAGAGATATGAAGGAGATTTAATATAAATTAAGCTATGTAGAAACAGAAGCTAACGACGAATCAAATAAACTTCGATATAAGTCCCAAGTAGCTATGAAATAAGAGCAGAAACATGAAAGGAGTCTGTAAATATTATGTACACATATGACCTCATCACAGGCCACAGTGTATGTCTTATTTGACATATTGAGTCCCGTTTTCTAGGTTCCCATATAAAATGAGGACAATAAGAGTCAAGACCAAGTTCTTGCAAAAATCCACAGACATTCAACTGGAGAAAATATAAGTTGACAAAGGGAGGCATAACTTTTCCCCATCAAAGCGTTTATGTAGTCTCAATAACTAAATTTAGAATTGAGGTGCATTCCTATATTCTTGACTAACTCAACATATTCAAGCTTGGAATTATCTAATCGAACTGACGCTAAATCAGATGTTGGGAAAGTGCTTCTATGTACCGGCAAGCAGTAAAATTTATTTGAACTAATTTCAAGCTCATTATTCATTGCCCATTCGCGTATGTGTTGTAAAACACCATTGATTCCAGCAATACAGTCCCCGACCAGGCCCAAAACTAGAGCTGAACATCATCGATATACATATACATAGAAGCGTTATTCACAATAGAAGGAAGATAATTTATATAGACGGAGAGGAGAATAGTTCAATCTTAAACTTTTAAGTACAGCAGTGAACAGGGACAGCGGATCAGAGATGAAATTCCGTGGTTTTATTACTTGTTCCCGATTAGGAAGGACAGGGACAGTCAACCCAATGACTGAAGAAGAAAAGTGATGTATAGTGCAAAGTTTGAAGACCAATTTGGGATGACTCAACGAGTCGAAGACCTTACAGAAATCAAGAAGAACCAGTACAGATGATGATCATTATTGAGAGCCTTATAGATATGAATATGCTCGATCTCTATTCAGATGCGCTCGGAACAAGGTAACTTCTGAGATTCGGATAGCAAAGCGTCTATATTATAGCTACAAATTTGACCCTAACCTGCCCCCCAGAGTAATATGGAGTAATCTGAGGAAAGCTGGTATTTGCTCTAACTTGAGTCCTGAAAAATCATTTGAACCAGAGGCCTTTAACAAGCACTTTACAACATATTCTGGTACCGCTGTTACTCTCTCACAGCCCGCGTGTATTGAGACCTATCCCTTGCGCGAGCAAGACATGAATTGTTTGTCTTCCGGGGCGTCGGGCATGATGAGCTTTACAAAGCTATCTCTTGTGTAAAGTCCTGTGCTGTCGGTTTTGATCAACTCAATCCCCACTTTGTAAAGCTTTTATTTCCGTACATATCCACATATATATTGCATGTTATGAATACTTGTTTGTCTTCCTCCTGTTTCCCTGACACTTGGAAAGTTGCCAGGGTCATACCTGTACCTAAGGAAACTTCCCCTGTCAGCTTGTCTGACTTCAGACCTATTAGCATTCTTAGCTTCCTAGCGAAGGTCTTGGAAAAACTTATTTCTTACCAAATTCAGGAGTTCTTAGATCAAAATAATCTGCTCACGAGATATCAATCTGGTTTCCGTGCAATGCACAGTTGTGAGTCTGCCTTGCTAAAGGTATCTAATGATCTCCGTTTGGCTCTTGATACCGGCGAAATTGGCGTACTTGTCTTATTGGATTTTTCTCAAGCTTTTGATAGCGTTGTGTACTCTATACTACTCCGTAAATTGTATGTTAACTATTGCTTTTCTTCTTCTGCGGTCAAGTTAATAAGTAGTTTCCTCACAAACCGTTTTCAACAATTAAATGTTAATGGTATTCTCTCCTCCTTCTTACCTTTGTCTCAGGGTGTCCCGCAAGGATCTGTATTAGGATCTCTCCTTTTTAGTCTATACATTAATGATATGGTGACATCGTACATAATGTACAGTTACATCTATATGCCGATGATGTTCAATTGTACTTGAGCAAACCTCTTGGGTTGATTGAGGATTGTATTTGCAGAATCAATGATGATCTTGCTGCAATTCACAGATGGTCAATTGACAATAAGCTTTCTCTCAATCCTAATAAATCACAGTGTTTGGTGTTGTGCAGCTCACCTCCTGATTTCGATGATATACCCTCAGTTATTGTCAATAATGTCTTGTTACCTTTTGTTGACTCGGTGGCTAATCTGGGAGTGAAGTTCAACAGTCGCCTGAAATGTTGTGATCATGTTAAGAGTATGTTGAGTACAATTTATGGTGGCTTGCGAAGACTTTGGCTATTTGCTAATATCTGACCAACACATTCACGTTTGAGATTGGTTAAGACGCTTTTGTTGCCTCATTTTACTTACGGCAGTCTAATTTTCCCAAAGCTTGACTCCCTGTGCAAACGTAAGATAGAAGTTTGTTTTAATGATTGTTTACGATTCATTTTTAACCTGCGCAGATCTGCCTACATTACTCCTGTCAGGTACTCGTTACTGGGATGCTCAATTCAGACTTATTTAAAATGCAAGGCATTAATCTTCCTATTCAATTTAATACAAACTAGGAAGCCCATGTATCTTTATGAAAAAATAGAATTTCTACATTCTAGGAGAGGAATGAGGTTACGTATACCGCGTTTTAGTACATTGACTTATGAGGGATCTTACTTTGTCCAAATTGTTCGCCTATGGAATTCCCTCCCTCACAATACTCAGTGTGCGGCTTCTGTCAGCGAATTCAGGAAATAGGTATTTGGATGATTGTATACTTTGAGTGCTATGGGATGTTGGGTATGACTGTGCAAGATTTTCTTATTTACATACTTCTTATTTCTTTTATAATTTTTGTTATTAATCATGTTTTTATTTAGTTTTAATTTTCTTTTGCCTCCTATATACATATATGTTGATTGTCGTCATTTTTTCTTAGTCATAGTAGGCACTTTCTAAAATTTTTTGTTTTTTTACATTTTTATCTAATTTCTTCTTTTCTTTTTTGATTTCCGAATTACTTGACTAGTTTGTATAAAGTACTATATATTTAAGATTTACATCTTGTGTACTTAATTTGTTTAATAAATGAATTTGAATTTGAATTTGAATATCTATACTGGAATACGGCTATCCTTATTACAGCGTACATATTAATATGATTGAATCTGTACAGAAAAACTTATTACGTTTTGTCCTTCTTCGCTTCCGTGGAATAATAGTTTTGAGATTCCACCTTATTCTGATCTTCTAGTTTTAATTAATATGACGTCGCTCTATAAGGGGCTGACTTTATCTTGTGTGTTTTAATTCATAAAGTTTTGGCTGGATTAATAGATTCTCCTGAAATTCTTAAATCTATTTCGTTGAATGTTCCCAGTAGAACTTTAAGGTGATGTGATATTCTTTTTATCGAGAGTCATCGAACGAATTACGAATACTCAAAAAATTTAGATTTTAATATTGATAAAATAGCAATTTAGAAATTTGTTTCTTTAAAGGAATTTTTGTTTTTTTTTTGATTTATCGCAAAATGTTTTTCTCAATTATTCTTATGTAACTTATATTGATATATGTTGGCTAAATATTAAATTAAAAAGATATCAAATGTGACTTATAACAGTAGCTACATATTCACAACTGTGGCTAATAGGCCAAAAATATCTAAGTAGAGTGGGACGAGGTTTCTATGGATTATGAGAAGAACTATTGCTTGCTTCCATTAAGTATTGAACTAGTTCCTATATTCATGAAAAAATATAGATCAGACAAGCGAAACAATGGATAAATGTGGGTAAATAATGGACGCAAACATTGCAGATATTGCAGATTAGAACTCAGCTGTGAAATCTGACGAAATTGGGCAAACCTCACATTTTTTCCATTGTCACTTTTTGTTTTTGTTCAGTAGATTTCACAATCTTATTTGGCTATTTTCTAATATATTCTCCGCTTTCTTAGTTCTTCTCTTATGTGATGGATAAATTTATAGTATGATTAAAAGTATTTACATATCTTGAAAAAATGTTGATTTTTCTTAAGAAGGAGGACTTTCACTTAGTACCTGTACCACGGTCAGTGTCAGATGATTCAGATTTATATGATGAAATATTGCCGAGAATAGCTGTAAAATTACAGAGTTTGAATTATGTAGTTTTTGTAATTCTGAACAAAAATGTATGTACAAAAATTTTGCAAATTGTGCCAAAATGATCTGAAATTAAAAACTGCTTGGTTGAAAATAACAACTATGACGCGACCCGTATTACTGTATTTTGCAAAGTCTGCTCTGTTTCACAGATAAATATAAGCAAATCAAAGCTGAGAAATTGATTGGATGCGGAAATCTTAAAAGGCATTTTATTATCCAAATATTTTTTGACAAAAAACAGAGAGAAATGTTTTAATATGCATATAAATGAAAACATGTTTAAGCGCTTTAATTCTAATATGTATCAAAAATAGTATAAATCTTACTGATAAGATTAAAATAGGGCAAATGGCAATAAAAATGTTAATCTAATCTATTTTATAATTCTGGATACATCGTTAAGTTTTTTTAATTTATATTTTATTGGATTTCTATAAATTATGTTTTGAACAAGTAATTATGTGATTTAATTCTTACACCGATTTTCATACTCATTTCACGATTTTCTCTCCAGCATTTTCTCGATTTTTGTATGCTGCCATCTGGCAGCACGACCAATGGCATTCCACTTAATTTAAAACAAAATCAGCAGACCTCCTGGCCATCGATACAATTAAAAGAGGAACCCTCAGATAGAAGTATTCATGAAAATTGTAAGCAGACATAATTGTAGCTACATAGCTATACAGCCTGTTTCGTAGAGATAAGCTAATCCTTCATAGATTTATATTTGGTGTGGAAATAAGTAAAAACATGCTCGAGGGGAGAAATGAGTGGGGCGTGTTGGGAGTTAGAAAATGTCAAAATGATCCTTCATATATTATCAACCACTCTAAAACTTCTGAATGATATGATAATGATAATAATTGGAATTTTTTAGATTCATAATTGTTCACCTTTCCAAACATATAAATTAATGAAATTATGAATCATAGAAACAGGAATATCTAAAAAACAGTTGCATTTAGGTAGGTATATGTGCATAGTCAAATTAAAGGAAATATTCTGCGGTTTCTAAATCTTGTAAAAACACTGTAAAGGAAAATTGTTGAAGTTTGAAAAAAGCTTTAATTATTGATTTTTTACAAGGCATGTCATTAACACCTATTTATGATATCGAAATTTAATAGCCCAACAGTTTCAATTTAAAATTACTTATTGCATTCCGTATAAGCACTCAAAACTACTGAAGCTAGAATTGTGGTTTTATATCTTTTTGATTTTATTTTAGTATCTCTTCTTCATTTGGCGTATATTTACTATTCTATAAGACAGGTTTCTTAAATATGTAGCGTTTCTTTAAATAGAAACTATATCTATATATTTGAAATTGAATTATGTGCAAGACAGAAATCCTTCCTCATTTTAAAATAAACTCTAAATCAAATTATTGTTAACGCCTTGTCTATTTCAACTACGAAATAATTAACTTCAATCATTTATCCAAGCAATTCCATTAATAATACCTTTATATTAGTTGATAAACAACCATTAGTGGAAAAAGGTTTTATTGTTCTGACAGTATCTTACCAAAGTGTAATAGTTATCATATCAAAACTACAATTGCAACATTATTATTCATTTTAAAATCACGCTCAGAGCCAATTTTAAAACTATTTCTTTACTATGGAATTTCTAAAATTATATTCATTAAGCAATCACCCAATAAAACATTACTTATAGCTTTCCTAGCAGAAAATGGTTTCAATATGACTTGGCGCTGGATATACACATGTTCCCATACCAAATGTAATTTTAACTTATCGAGATGTTTTAGTATGAGGGGGATTTTGTATACTCAAAGACACTGATGTAACTATAATATTAGTTCAACCAGCGACATTACTAGCTACGGTTTAAAAGTTATTCCACATTTGAATTAAATGTTGATTATCTGCGAAGAACGATTTGGAATGTTAGAGGATTTTCACTACATTCTGATTTGGACTGATACTTTCTAATAACTCTTACATGGAAAACGTAATACTTGGCACAAGAAATTGTAAGCCTGGCTGGAGTATTGCGAATATAGAGAGGCATGAACAAATATTAGACGAAATTAAACAAGATCCATCATTCAGTTTAAGATAGCTTAAAAGACGCATATAACGTGGACACCTCCGTCCGTGGTAGAACAAAAAGTGGTACATGAACAAAAAATATCTTGCCTGAAAACAAAAGCACTGAAAACACATCGGGCATATCACTTACCTGTTGCGACTGTAGTGAGGATCCGATGGTAGTGATCCTCACCGTGTCGAGCTCCAACCTCCGTTAGGATCAAGCGACACTGGATTGTGATGCCCCTTAAACCCAAAATGTAGCAGAGGAGTGTTCCTATTCAACCATTATTATCCAAATGAAAGGGCTCTGGGAGATAGAAGGAAGAAGTAAAGAGCCTATTGCACCATTATATTATAATGCAGAAACTTCATTTGAACTAGACGTGCAAATATGTCTATAGAAGCTTGAGCTTAAATACATGAGTTGAGCAATGAAATGAAAATAATATATTATAAACCAAAGCTACTTAATACATTTGATATTAATTAAATTTAGTAACAGCGGCAATTCAATTTAAATTCTAAGCGCAGATATTGCCTATAGCGATAAGAGTACTCTAAAGATTAGTAAACTAACAACTGATATAATGCATCCGATACTATAAAATATCGACATATGAATGCATATAACATTTTCAATGATAAAAAAAATCTAAATAATAATATATCTATAAGTAATATAGTATAACCGGCTTTAATGAAATCCAAGACAATAGAACAATATAGGTATGTATATATGCAATATTGCACGTTCAACCCAAGCAGCGGATTTGAAACAGAGCTACTTAGAATTTGCTTTCATGTACCTAGAAGGGAGAGTTCTTATAGAATGACTTCAGTAATCGATTTTATTATATAATAATGGAGGTTGTTGATAGGTTAGTAAACATTAAATATCATGTTTCCATTGCAATATAAAAACTTGTGGTTGAAAAGTTAAACACGTTCCTAAAATTTTGTGTGCAAATACGTTTGGGTTACATTGAAAATTAGAAAAAGATTTTTATCATCAGGTGAATTTTCTTTAAATTGTAAACTATGAATACTTTGAAATGTTTTCGTTATTATCAACTTTTTACTACTTCCGTTTTATAAAATACATAATATATTTACTGCAAGATTATTTTATCTCTTTCAGTATCTCTAGTTTTTTTAATACTGCTCAATACCTTAAAGTAAGAATGGATCATTAAATACTAGATTTCAGATTCTAAAAAAAATTCATGACAAAAGTAATCCAGTAATATTTTCTAGAATTAATCTGAAAAAGCAAAAAAGAAATAATCCGGTAATGCTTCCGTTAATTACTTTTAGGATAATATACTAAAACAAAAACATTTGACGGAACTAGGTCGTTCCACCATAAACCGTTCCACGTTAACAATTTTCTGAATCGATTTTCTAATAGCATGTGGTCTTTACTAAACAGTAGGAGTGCAAATATCTATGCAACATAAGAAGTTGTACAAAGTTTATAAACATATATGAAATAAAATATTAAGAGTTGGCTTAGACAGTAACTGGTCCTTCGTAGGAGCTCCCCTGGAGCCGAGTGTATTTTCATCTCCTTTTATTTTATTAATTATTTTTGGTTTTTTTTGACGAGATATAATCACTGATAGTTATTTTATTAAATCAAATTTTTTTTACTCCACAAGTGGTTGTGCGTTCCCCGCTACCGATTACTTTACCGCAATTTAAGTTGCACGAGTGAAAGGGGAATACCCACATATCATACAACATTAGGCCCGATACCTTCAGACATGAACGATACCTTAAACGATGCATATTATGTATATTTTATTAACAATGTGTATTTCAATTAAGTGGGGAAAGCTTTGACGATCGAATGTAGCTTGAGCAACTTTCTTGGGTGAAAAGGAGGACTTTTCTACTTCTCGCGATCGCGAAGAATTGGTGAGTAATGTAACTCACTTCCTATTAGAGAAATGTTCACAACAGAGCACTTATGGCCATGAAAGAAAGAACTGCAAAAATATGTGCGAAATGTAGTAACTGGTGTGTATGTGACCCAAGTGCATGAAAATGGGTTTTACGACGGCCAAATCATCCCGAGAAAGTATTCTGAATCGGGAAGAAAATATACCACCCGATAGTACTCGGCATTACCTTTACTTCGATATGTAACATGCCGTATTGAAACGAGCCCCTCCCCTCTCTAAAGTATGCAGAAAAAAGTTACATCTAAGAATTGTAGCTAGTAATGAGTTGAGGCGAGCAGTGAAGCCCGTTTAACAATCGGACATAACCCTACTGAACTCGAACCAATCTAATGTGCGAAAAAGCTAGTACCTCATTTCGAATAAAAAATGGCGAAATACTAAAAACGTGTGTTGGGGATAAATAGCTACTTAAGGCTCCGTGTATAGGAGGGTGTACTCATACTCATACATTTCAGGACTTAACGAATTGGATTCTGTACTAGATTGTCCAAAATGCACTAGATCAATCTTTGAACACCCGTGGAACACCGTGGAAATCAATATGGATGTGCCTGTTGCAAAAAAATCTGCTATTTGGTGGAGCCTACCATTAACCACACACTTGGAGAATAAAATGTACGTAGTATAATGATTATCCCCGATACAATATGTAATATGTGTAAAATCTTTCTAGACGTCTGTAAGATACCACCCTAGTCCG
Source organism: Dioctria linearis (assembly GCA_963930735.1). Lineage (NCBI taxonomy): Eukaryota > Metazoa > Arthropoda > Insecta > Diptera > Asilidae > Dioctria > Dioctria linearis. The sequence goes on from OZ005740.1 coordinate 209,166,059, forward strand.
GTGGGCGCCCGTGTACCTAAATCTCGCTTGTATAGCTCTCACCCACGAATCTCGAATGATATAGAGCTGATTATCCGTGTTAGGGGTGGAGTGTTGTTGAATCTGAGTTGAGTAATTTAACACGATACCGATTCTGCAGTAATAAAAACTACACCCCAAGTGATGTATTTCATAATATACCTTTTATATTTTCCTCTACTTGAACTGCACATATATTCACTCCAAAACTGGTATTAATCTAAGCGAAAATTTCAATCGTACAAAATTTAATTTTTTCATATACCATGATGACTTTGTGTTCTCACATTCTCACATTGCCGGCAACTCCACTCTGTTTCCAGGATTTTCTATCCCCAAACTCCTTGGATCCACCAACGTGGTACTTTCTTGACAGCTACGAAACATTCAATTTTGACACACAGATGTCACCGGAGTAGCAATAGAGATGTTCTAGTCGGGCCGAAGTTTCTCAGGTCGGGATCACATGCGACCACAAAAAATTTTGAAATAAGATGTTACGGATAGATCGACAAGATCCCAGTTCCTTTAATAAAATTCTTTAGGCCGTTGAATCCATATTCACCTGATTCAGAGTGTTCAATACACGTAACACTCACTATACTGATGTTTAGGTTATCCCCACATATCAAGAGAATCAAATGTCCAGTACCAATTTAATATCAATTTGTGGAGCGCTTCTCAATTTCTTGAAGAATGGGTTGCCGATTTTATTGCAATATGTCCCGTTATATAATCATCGAGATATGTGGCTTCAACATGATGTTTCGCTAAGATTTACTTGTAGGAAAGCAGTTCACTTGTTCCTTTCCACAAAGATGAATCGATCGCGAAGGAACAATTATATAGCCAGCGAAATCAGTTGACCTAAATCCCATCGATTTTTTTATTTGGGGGATTTTCAAAGAATTTCCAAAACAAAATTGAGATTGAATTTTGTATTTTAAAATTTTTTACGTAAGAGCAAACTGTGCATACCATACTGTTAGAGGAAAGAAGTTTGGACAACATTTAACAAAATCTAAAAGCAAAAATGGCCGGCAGTCTTGCGGATTTCTTTACATTCTTACTTTTTCATGAACGATGTCAATTTTAAATTTGTTGCAATTGTAGTATTAATCATACAATTAACACAAATCAAGATAGTTTTTAAGATCATGTATATCTAGGATAGTCTATTTTTTCGCAAATTCATTTAAAAATTGAAAAAATTCACGAACTGATTTCAATATATATAATATGTGTTTAACGGTATTTACATTAGATACAAATAAAAATTTGCTGATTCAATGTAAGCACATTAATAATTCATATAAGCTATACTATTAGCTCCTGCTTACAGTCACACATCGCGTTCATAACCCATGGTACAATGATTAACTAGGTATGGCCTTCCTAAAACTATGAAGGACATGGTGAATTCTACAGTATTAAGTTGAAAATGTAACACCCGGTTAAAAGCATTCATTTCTTCTGCTGTCCAAAGAAAAAATCACAGTAATTGCATCGAGAAAACTGTATAGATGGTTGTTGAAAAGCAAAGTAATTTCCAATTAGAAATACGATATTCGTTGAGCACGATTGAAATGCAAACGAAAAAATTAAACACAATAAATGACATAGCTCCCAATTGACCAGAGAGTCATACGCTTTTAACGATACATCTATATCGCCGACAGTTGCTATGCTAGCCAGAAAACAATTGTAAAAATATTCGTAAATTTCGAATAAAAACGAACTATTCAAATAGGACGTAGCACAAGCTAAACAAAGGAAAAGTATGCAGCGTAGAGCTGTTCACCTGCCTTGACGTCCCGTTCCAACTCTTGCATAACATTTTCTTCGAGAGACTGAAGAACAGAAACTCTAGACCACCCCCCATCCCCACCACCCACCCACAAGCAACATTTTGGTTATAAGATAAAAAAAAAAAAAAAAAATTAGCGATCGAGATGGGTATATAAGTACCTGTCTAACATTTTTTCCAATTTCAATGAGAAGATGGTATTGAGCAGGTTTTAGTCAGCACTGGGGTACCGGCGGGAACGGACAAATCCGGCGAATAAATAAAATCGTGATTGAAGTTCGAAAGAAGCTATCTGCAGAAAAGCCCGAAAAGTGGTATAAATTTATGAACAAAGTCCAGCAGAATATCAATGCATCCTTTCAACGATCTATACAACGAACACCGTTCGAAATACTTTTTGGTGTCCTACATATAAGGAAACAGCAGATTTAAAGATCACTAAATTAATAAGAGAAAAAGCAATGACATCAGTCAACGAAGAGCGGAATAGAATACAACTAAATGCTAGATATTGAATTGGTGAAATTCAAGAAGAGAATCCCAAAACTTATAACACAAAGCGAAAGCAAGGGACAAAATATAATCTGGGGGCTTAATAGCTATAAAAGGGACAAAATTTAATCCTCGTAACCGAATGTGTTCTACATTTGTATATTCTTATGAAATCATTTGCATTGGTCAGAGCGGCCGATATTTAGTTCGAAAGGCAGAGATTCGGAGTATACAAATCACACGAAGACAAGTAACGACAAAATTAAAAGTGTTCCAACAACGAGGCTTCTTCCATCCTCGAGATAACAGCCCGCGGTAATCCCTTATCAGCATTGTCAGTCACTAGTAATTAGTCGCTCGAATCAGCTGTCGTCCGCAGTAAACTGCGGTTACTAGTTCCTTATATAATTAAATTAAATCATTAATTCATAATTATTATATTATTATTATAAATATCTAGCATTAAATGCTGAATTTAACTTTGTTTTTCGTTTATCTATATAAATGAAAATATGGTAGGTATTATTTCAATAAAAAGAGTCGCAATTTCACATTTAAATAAGGTAATCAGAAGTCCATGTAATGAGGGACAAGATATCTGCATACAATCTAGAGTAGCTTCGACTCTTCGAGTTAAATGCGCCATTGTTTGAGGGTGCCACTATTAACTGGTCAGTGGTTTTATTTGCACCTTAACAAGTTCATGCATCAACAACGCTCTGTGTAGTGGCGTTCGTTGTTAATAAATACAATTGTCATGCAAATTTAAATATTGCTACTCCTGATAGGTATGATGCAAACATAGCTCGGAATTCATTTCCTGTTTATCTATTCGGATCATTCTACAAGTAATGTACACTTATCCATCCCATAAATAACCTGACTACGCAGCATGTTAAAATAGGCGATGACCACAACATCATATATTCATATCCTAAATTTGGAAACTATATCTCATATGTGCACTCGCCGTAATCTTACACCAAAATTTCTGCTCAAATGAAACGACAAGCCGCAAAACCGTAAAGGTCACACGAAATTTCGGCCTTTTGGGGTAAGAAGACTATTAATTTTAATTTAAACATCTTTTTGACGGAAATTTGAGAATCATCTTACGCCATAAATCATAAACGGGCATACTTACATTTGATTTGTGTATTTGTACTTCAGGACGACGAGATCTGTGTATCAGTGACTATAAAATTTTATGAAATATGACCATTGCATATGTAACCCGTCACAGATAATTTACTGGAGAAGCTTGTCGCTGTATAAGCATTTTCACGAAGAACCCCTAGTAATCAAAAGTTAATTTTCCTGCGCCGTTATAGTTTCCTCAATTTATGCAAGTGTAGTGAGTTTCAGGCTAAATACGGAAAGAGAACTAGCGTCGGGCGGCGAGCGAGAAGTGGTTGACAATGACAATACTGCGACAGCCATCACGTCAAGATTTCACGCAACGAAAATGGTTGATGAGTGAAATAGCAAAGAGGGGCGCTTGTAATCAGACACACAAAGAGCCGCTGTCAAGTGGTACAAACGTGGAGATCACAAGGAGGCTGATCGAATGGATCGGATTACCACATTTGAGGATTTTTTTGATGGCAAATGATTTAAAATTCTCCCAGCTCATTTACTGACACGGTAGGTACTTAAGACTGTCTCGCACAAGAAAATATTCTTTATTTGTGGGCTGTTCTGCTTATGTGCATTTGCGGATCTTTAATTTGTTTGTCAAATATACACACAAAGATACATAATTCAATGAATAAACATAAGTCGTTAAAATTAAAAATACACCTCAATGTAAAATTCAGAAAATAAATGAATTGCTTGAACTTTGGTTACATCAATTTCTGTTTGATAATTTATACCTAATTCAGGTACATACATATGTATGTAGTATTTTCTTCCTCATAATTTAATTAAAAATGAATTGCAGTACATTTAACATAAATATTGAAGTCAAGCTATAAATGAATGGAATGTTTGCCGTGTACCAATTCAACGGAAAAAATATTATGAATGTTAATTGAAACGAACTGTGAATTAGTTCAGTTTCGTGAAATAAGATCACAAAATTATATTCTATAACACAAAAGCCCATACATATGCATACTCGTATGTATGAAATTTAATAATATTTAGCATATGAAATAATATATGATATAATGATAAATAAAAATTGTTGTCGCCTCCATAAGTGCGTATAAATTATAAGAAAAAATGTCTAAGAAAAAATTGCAGCCTTCCCTACATCAGGTCGAGGCATCGTTGATTTTATATTGGAGCCAGGCAATGCTCTCGGCCTGGGCCAATGCATAAAATTCGAAGGAAGAAATTTCCAAAAAAAATTCTAAGGAAAAATTGTGCGCTTCCCTTCATCGGATCGAGGCAACGGTGATTTTGTAAGGAGCGAGACATTGCTGGCTTGCCCCTTGGGCACGTCATCAAGTGCCAAGTCGAGGCATCGTCCAGGTATCGTTAATTTTGTGTCCAGTCTTTGTGTGTATAGTTTGTCTATGGTTACATATTTTTGTTCTACGTGTCCAGCCTTTGTGTTATTAGTTTGTCTATGTCAGTGTGTAATCACTTTTCCATAAGAACCCAGGAGGAAATGGAACGCATCCTAGACTAGTTCCATGTAAGTAGTTGCGTGTTGTATTATAACTTGCATTACTTTTAGCATTGCTTGTCATTGGCGGAAACGTCGTTTACAATGTAGAATTTTCAACTAGTTATTCGACCAGTTATTGCGAACTACATAGTGGAGGAGTGTGCTTTTGTAACTAGTTATTGGACCAATTATTTTGCACTAGTTATATATCCATTCCCACGTTTTAAATAAAAGTGTAAATAACAATGTGCAAATAGTTTCACAAATTTATTTCTTTCTTTCTAGTCTAATTTCTACATATTAATAAAATGAAAAAAAAAATATGTATAGGTATATCTTCTAAAAAAAAAAACAAAAAAGGTCATTGAGTAAAAGATAGAATCCAATCACAATCACAGGTGTAAATCAAACGTGCGCGAACACGTCTGATCACTGAACTACTTTAAATTACTGCTGCCCGATTCCAAACGGCCACCAGAACATGAGTCATGAGTCATAAAAAAAATTCCCGAAGTTAAACGGGAACTCCCCCTATTACATTTTCGAATACATGTGTAACGTAATCGATTTTCATTTGCAGTTCAGAATGTAGTTACTGGTAACCACTTAAGTAACGAGTTTCGGATAACTATGGTCTTTGGTAGTTAGAGGCATAACTAGTTATTTTGGTAACGCATTGCTATTTTCCTGCTGGGACTAGTACGCACACATATAGATTTCTGTTTCATGGCTTGGGAAGTATTTCTCGAAGATTTTGGTAGGGGTCATAACTAAGCCCTCTCCTTTCTGTGTTCGGTTATCGTTGACATCTCTTGATATTCGTGCATGCCCAATCATATTAGTTGGTATCACCAGTACATACCCAAGAAAATTGTATTGCCCGCATAAAATGCGGAATGAGAGATATATGTACAACCATAATTCACCAATCCTTCAGATATCTGAATCGATCACCACCTTGTTATGAGCTAAATACGCTTTAGAATTTATTAGCTAAAGGCGGCTTACGGGACAGCATTTAGATGCTAGAGAGATTTAATTTAACTGAAATTGCTGCCCATGTTTAATATTGTCCAGCAGGCTCCTTTGGCTGTTGTTCCAAAATGACTGAAGTTATTTTTCCTGCGCTTTAAATGGAGGGAGAGCTTGACATTATTTGTAAGGATTCGGGTTTCAATTTTTTTATTTTTTATATCACTATTTAACTATTTGTATTTATTATTATATTAATTATTTTGTTAATCTCTTTATTTTAAAATCGTCCTTATTCTACATGAATGTGCGGATAATGTACATATTACAAACAATGGACGGAGGTTATGTATTTGATAATGTGATAATGTTAAGTAATGTTAAGTTCACTGGTACCTACTTATTATATTTTTGGATGCATTGTATTGTAAGAAAACATAATTTACCAAGCCCGCATCCAGCTTTGTGGAGTACATTACATGTGTAAAGGTGTCTCTGATTTAAATTTTCAGCCACGCTTTCAACACAAGACGCTTTCATTGTTGTTTTTTATAGTGGTGAAAATAAGTAAGCTCAACCAATACCTTCAAGTATAATATATAAGAAGAATGCATATGTATGTTTTGTGGAAAGGAATTTCTATATTATTTTGAAGAATATTTTCTACCCAAGATCAAATAATAGGGTGTACTTTGTTTGTCATTCCGTTTGTAACACCCAGAAATAATGATGGTAGAGTAAAATGGATTGGGCTCCCACGCATAATATTAAAAGTTATTTTGATTTTGGCATGTCCGTCTGTCCTGCCGTCCGTGCTCACGATAATTTGAGAACGCATTTCACTTAGAGAGCTGAAATTTTTCACACGACCTTTAAAAAAACAGTAAATTTCATTTCGGAAATGGGACAAATCGGGTAGCTCCTTCATAGGGTTGCCATAGAAAAATTTCGTTCTTTACTACACATTTGGACACTGCCTGGCAACGCGTCGACGTAGAGAGCTGAAATTCTGTATACGACCTTTACATAAATATAGTAAACACAATATCAAAAGTGGACTAAATCGGGTAACCCCCTTTTTGTTGTTGCATTACAAAATATACAGCATTATTTGGATAATAGCTGATAACGAGTTGACAAAGAGAACACAATGGGGAATGCCCACTTTTTATACAATTTTAAGCCCGACACCTCCAGAGATGAAAGATATCTTAAACGATGCATTATGATATTCTGAACATGTTTTATTAACAATATATATTTCTATTAAATGGAGGAAAGTTTTGGCAATCAGATTTAGCTTGAGCGACTTTCTTGGGTGAAACAGCGGGCTTTTCTAGTTCTTGTGATTGCGCAGAATTGGTAAGGCGTGGAAAATGACATTATATGAGAAAAATGTTCACAACAGAGCTTTAATGGCCATGGAGGAAAGAACTGCAAAAATATATTCGAAATGTAGTAGCTGGGGTATATGTGATTGAAGTGCATGAAAATGGGCTTTCCGGTGGCAAAAATGTCCAGAAAAAGTTTCTGAATAGGGAAAAAGTACACCACCCGGTAGTACTCGGCGAGACCTTTAACTTAACCGCGCAAGTCCTTCGTAGGGTTGCCGTACAAATATTTCGTTTTTTAGTAAATATTTAGACACTGCCTGACAACGAGTGCACGTACGAAGCTGAAGTTTGCTACGTGGTGTTTTCATCGCAATAGTGGATAAAATTTAAAAAATTGACTAAGTCGAACAAGCCCTTCTTGGTGTTGCCATACAAAATTTTGGTTTTTTACTATATATTTGAAAACTGTCTGAGAACGCGTCCACGTGGAGAGCTGAAATTTTGGACAAATCGGGCAACTCATTCGTAGGTTTTCCATACAAAAACATCGTTTTTAACTATATATTTTGGTACTGCATGCGAACGCGTCGACGTGCAGAATTCAAATTTGGTACATTGTGTTTTCATAGCAATAGTAAATAAAGTTACAAAAATTGCCTGAACCGGGTGCTACGTGGTGTTTTCATAGCAATAGTGGATAAATTTTAAAAAATTGACTTAGTTGAACTTTGGTTTTTCACTATATATTTGGAAACTGTCCGAGAATGCATTGACGTGGAGAGCTTAAATTTTGTACACGGCGTTTTCATGCAAATACAAATTCAAAAATGGGCAAATTGGGGCCACCGAGTCTTGGTGTTGCCATATAAACATTTAGGTTGTCACTGAACACTGCCTCACGCGTCGACGTCGAGAGCTGACATTTGGTACACGGGATTTTCTTAAAGAAAAATTTAAATTAAGTTCAGAAATGGGACCAATCAGGCAAATCCTTCGTAGGGTTACCATGCAAAAAATTTGCTACGTGATGTTTTCATAGAAATGGTAAATAAAGTTTCAAAAATGAGCTAAATTGGGTTACCTCTTCTTAGTGATGCCATACGCAACTTTTGTTTTTACTATATACTTGGCAGCTGCCTGAGAAGGCTTCGAGGTGGAGAGCTTATATTTTGTACACGGAGTTTTCATAAAAATTTCAAATACAGTTCGAAAATGGGACCAATCGGGCAACTCCTTCGTATATATACTTTATATTTGGGCACCGCATGAGAACGCGTCGACGTAGAGAGCTGCACTCTCCCACACAAATGGATGTATGTGAAACTCTAGAGTATGGAATCGCGTGATCGAGTCAAATAATAGCTTAGATATTACTTATCTATAACAAACCCAACCCCGGTATTATCGCCGGACAACGCCAACCTCCCCCAAGTATATTATAAAATTTTAAATCTCAACTATTGTCAAAATGATCAAATCATGCGTGAATTTGTGGGAAATAATTTTGAGCTTATACGGTTTTCAGAAACCAATTCATGTGCATAAGTGGTCGCAAATTTCGTTTTGCTAATGATGTGTTTGTTCTTTTGAAATAACAGGAAACATTTAGTATAAATTTCATCCATGCCCCTCATCTGGCCAAACCATTTTACGGTATCCCCTATAAAGCTCAAATGGACCCACAAGAAAATGGGCCAGAGGTGGACATCAATGATAGGTTCCAGATAGGCCAAAAGATTCATTAAATGACCTTCACAAAAAAATAGCCTGGATTTTTTAAGGGTATCTAGGAATCAACTCAGAATCATTACAGGAGTCCCGGACACTGCAAACTTAACAAACGCAATGCACGATGTAATTCCAGGGTTTTGGCTCATACTTTTCAAAGTCTGCCGACTTCGAAAAAATTTCATACAAAAAGATGTTGCTCTTTCTAGGAAGAGAGGAATTATTGGATGAACTATATAAGAAAGCGGTGTGCAATAAGTCAATGAATGGTTGCATCGCAAAGGCTATTCGCCCGCCAAAAACTTAAATCTCAATATAAATTTAGTATAAATTTAATATTGCAATATCATAAGAAAAAAAAATATTCAGCTATTTTAGAATTTGAATTACATGATCCACCTCCAAAAAATAGAAGACTAACGAAAATTTGATTCCCTTACTTACTGGTATTCGCAGTAATCTGACTATATACATATGCACTGCAAGCTTAATTTAACCGACCATGGTTATTAAACAACTGTGTTAATCAAATATGACATCAAGGAGTTTTACACCACCTGAAGATGAAAGAAAGTAGCAACGTAAGCCGCTGAAAATTATTGATCTACTTTTAAGTATGATAAATGAGTCCAGAATGATTTCAAAAATTAAGGGGATTCGACCATACTCACACCATGAATGCGCGTTAATGCCACTTGCTGTTGATTTGATTGATTCATTGTCCACAACACCTCTATCTGGTGACACCTATGTAAATACAAACACTTCTGAATAAATAGTTTTGTAAACATTTACAAGTCATCGCCGGAAAACATCGTCAACGTGGAGTGACTGGATGTAAGTACGGGACACTATTCAGCGGCAATCACGAATATCAATGGTGGGCAAAAAGAAAACACGGCACATATGTTTCTTTTGGAGGGCTCCCACATTGCTTACCTGGAACCTTGTAGCGGCAGCGGTACTCGTTAACGGCCACAGTTCGCTTGATGGATATGAGAAATGACATTAGTCAAAATCATGACCTGCCACCACCCTGATTCGATAGCATCTACCCTTCTGCAAATAATGTGCATGAAGGGGCACTGTAGGGGTGAATTCATTGATTAAGATATTTATCGGACTAACCAAAATATTGTCGACACATGTATCCGTTTATTTCCTGATGGCTTTTGTTTGGGCTCAGTAATGATTTCTGCAAACTGAGTTCTGAAGTCTTTACCCGGAAGGAGGGTTCGGCGACGGCATTAAATTGTCAAAGCGCCCTTTCTGGTGCACAGTTCATCTCCGTTTGATCTGCACCATATGTCAAAAGCGGTAAGTAGCCATAGTAGCGGGCTTAATTGTTGTAATTGCCCTTGATTGAAACTTTAGTTCAACGAAATCGCATTGAATTTATAAGTTTTCAGCAAATTGCCTTTACTCTACATAGAATTATTGGGTTTGATGGGATGACTAAAAGTTCTTGTTGATTCTTTAATCCTTTCCTAATAAGTAATTTTAAAACAACATTTCTGATACTATCGAAAAATAATGAGTTTTTACATGAAGATGACATATACATATATGTTGAATAATGATTTGATTGATACTTATCTCAGATTGGGATATTAATACAAATTAGTATATTACAGTTGCTGTAGACGATTAGGATTTTTTAGAGACGATTAGCATGAGGTGACTGTGAGAATTACAGTAATTGCATCGCTGAGTCCTAATAAATATCTTTGTCAACTATAGCGAATGTTACACTAAGGTGAAATGTGATTGAGATGCGATTCACGTATTTCATGCTATCTGAAAGTCACAGATGTTATTGACAGAAGGCGTTATTAACTATAATAAATTAAACGAAACATACCATCTTGGAAAAGAAGATCACAGAACATTCTGCAAAATTCAAGCACTTTATCGAATGATTAAGGAATGAATCTTGTTGCTGGAACATTTTGTAGAAAAACGAATGTGCTATGGGCTTTCATAAAGCAGTCCACCGAATTAGTATATATATAAGCAAAATGCAATTCAGAAAATATACCTACCTTATTTACAAGCACCAGTAATAGAAAACAAGGAAAGTAAACATCTGCGAATATTAAAATTGGCTATCGGAAATTTCACTAAATTCTTTCGATTTGGTTGTGGATATACGGCTTCCTGCATTGTTCATATATAGCAAGTCCTGATTAGACATGTGAAGTGATATCATTTTTATCATTTTCGTGCGTATCGTTTATAAGCTAGACCAGTTTTATCTTAATTTCTTTTTGCCTTTCGGTTGGAAGATCATTTATTTCCGGCACTAAACCTTTTATGTATAACAATACAGTCTTTTCTCTTTTATCTGTGCTAATACCTGGCCTTTCATATTTTCTCTTGTTTTGCAGTGCTGCCACTTTTGCTACAATCGCAGCAAATGGCTAGTTTGGGCAAAGTTTGCCTACAAGGTTACCCCCAAATATTTGGGCTACGGTAGAACATTTTTTAATATATGTTTAGAGCATTGTCGACTTTTATTAGCACTGCCCCATAGCAGGTAGGTGCTGAAAGACTTTTCTTTTTTAAAAAAAATTAAAAACGGAGCCGACTAAGTTATGATGTGATTAATAATTCTATTCTGCTTAAACGGTATAAAAAAGAAAAAAGCTTAACTTGTATAAATATTGGACCCACTAAAATATTTATAAGAATATTTATAAGAATGATTTTTTAAAACAAATTTTCAGTTAATTACTCCATAGGGTTATATTTACGTAAGATTTCCAGTTTCCTATAATTTTCTCACTTGTGGCTACTCAAATCAGTTTTGGCCTACACCAAAAAAATACGCTAGAAATATTGTGAGTGGAAAAACTGATTCCACTTTGCCCGAGTTTTCTGTTTTGAGCGTGTTTATCGAACCTATTATTTGATGAATTAAGAATTGAAGAGAATCATGCAAATATTATTCGAGGGTTCTAGAATATCCTACTCTAATGTTCCTCCATTTTTACACCCTAGCTAAATGAAATCGTAGAGTACCTACACTAAGTTTGTCATTCCTTTTGTGACGCATAGAAATAATGATGGTAGAGCAAAATGCGTTGGACACCCACCCATAATATCAAAAGTTATTTTGTTTTTTCCAAGTAGCTACGTCTGTCCGTCCTTCCGTCCGTACGTCTGTCTCTCCTCACGATAAATCGAGAGCTCGTGCAGTTATAGAGCTGAAATTTTGTATACAGGCCTTTTTTACAAAACAGTAAATTTAGATGGAACAAATCGGGTAACTCAATCGTAGGGTTGCCATATAAAAAATTCGTTTTTTACTATATATTTTGACACTGCCTGAGAACTCGTGGACGTAGAGAGCTGAAATTATGTACATGGTATTTTCAAAGCAATAGCAAATGAAGTTTCAAAAATCGACTGAATCGGGCAGTCCCTTTTTGGTGTTGCCATATAAGAAAATTATTTTTTTGCGTATACTGTGAAAACGATCAGTCCTATACGTTTTTATTGTATTGAAAACTTCTTCGGAATATGAAATCCCATTAAATTGGTCATAAAGCAGGATTTCCATTATGTTGGCATAAAGTTTTTAGAGAAATTGTGAGGGAGATAGTATATCGCATACGGAAATTTATTTATGAGTGACGAGAGAGGCAAACGCTTTCTGCATTTTTTCCGGACCTCGATTTGTCAATGTGTGCGTGTCCGGAATCATAAAAAAACCTAAAGCATAGTAAGTTTTTATAGTTACTGAAACTAAAACATTGTTATAGGCAACCTTAATTTGTCAATTTCGACTACTCGTGTTGCCATATTGTAGTTATTACTATAATTTTATGGCATATACATATCTGTCAAGTCAAATTATTTTTCGAAATAAATTAAAGTAAGTTTTGAATTTCTAATTAAATATTGAGAATTTGAAAATTTTTAAATATTTCTTTGTAGAAAATATTGAAGTTATTTCTGTGGTAGTTTTCCGTCCACAAGCAGGGAGCAGATTCACTGCAGTGGTCCTTTTCCTGTTCAGACTTTATAGAAGAAAAATCAGACTGGAGTGGATTAGCGTACTTTGGAGTGAGATAATCCGCCATGTGACACGAACCAGACTGGAATTATCTTCATCGCCGTTAGTTCGGTCGTGGAGTGTAATTATTTTCATGTGAGCACTTGAGTGGTTCAAACTGGATTGACGTTTACATATTAGCAGATTAGCTACTGAATTTTTTGTTTACTAAGAAATAAATAATAAACAAAAATTTCGTTATGGTATAAAATGCTGATTGTAAAACTGAATTACAGTACCATCTGATATTTTGCGAGAATTTTTTTCGATATGCTCTTGCCTTGAACTCCTTCGTGCTTTCATTCAATATTTTAGAAATTGTAAAATTATACTTCTTTCCATGATTCGTCTTTCAATATCTACGAAAAAACGATTCAAAACTTGACAATTTGCAATTTGACAGTTTGCGATTTTTACCATAAAAACTAGAGCGTAGGTGTGAGGTATTCCAATGATTGCTTCGGCAGCATTTAAATTTTACTAAACTATCTCCATCATAATATCTGTAAAAAATGCATGTCATCATAATGTAAATCCTGCTTAATCATTTTTTCTGTCCGAAGAACCATTCTAAAATTGTATACCTAAAACCACTTGAACAATCAGATTTCCACGGAGAGGTGACCATAGGAAATTACACACGGACATCCTAGATGTAGTATGTATCATATAAAGTGGTCTTAGACCAACTCTAACTTTTTTACTTAATCTACACATGAATAAATGATTTTGTTTACTTTCAAATATATAATTATAAATTAAACAAGTAAAAAAGCTAGAATTGGTCTAATATCAATTCTGATGATACCTTAGATAAATGTATGTAATTTCGTATGATCACCTCTCTGTGCAGGTTTGATTTTTGAAGTAGTTTCTCGCACATATTTTTAGAATGGTCCGTCGGAGAGTAAAAGTGAATATGACCAATTTCATATTCGGAAATTATAGCACTTTCACCTGTTTACTTCGTGTGAGGCTAGTCTCGCCCCTAGCGGTGAGAAGTGCTGTATTTATATTCCTCCAATTGTCCAGAACTTTCCCACAGATCCATTCTAGAAACATCAATCTCCGAACCTAAACTTGCTTATGTCCCTTTATATAGATTTCGTCTATTTTAAGTAATACGATTCTCCGAAAGTTGTTTATGTCCGTACTTAATTAGTCATTTCACGCGAAGTAATCATTTCCAATAGATGTCACTTCGCTTTTTTTATGTACGTAACAATATTTTGATCCAATCACTAATGACAAGATATATGTACCATTAGTTGCACGGAAAATATCAGAAATGACACCGTCAGATGATGTGAGTTCTTGTTTAGTTAGATGTTTGTAGTGTCTAACAGGAGGCCAGATTTTATAAGCAATTTGGTTGGCTCCAAAAAATTACCAAAACCTGCTCTTTAAAGTAAGTTCCACGCATACCTTCTCTATACATTTTTGAATGAGCGCTAATGAATTTTTGTCAAACTAAATTTCTAAACACTAACATAACAATAATTCTTCCACTTTGTGGCACATTTTCTTATTGTGATTACCACCGTTTTTATAGTTATAAGTCTGCTCTGATTATAAATTTTCCGCGAAAGTTTCTCCACATATTTTTAATGTACGAATGCAATAGTATTTTTTGATATTTTGTATACTCAATCTTTGCGTTGTAACGAAGTTACAAATAGAACTTTCAAATCCGTAAAAGGCCTGTATTAAATGCCGAGTCATAAACAAACAATGTTTAGTCCATTTCATCATAACCCGTAGTTAATAGTGTATTTCCCGTGTGGTAAGAGCAAGAAAGAGTATTGGGCTGAATTTAAAATTTAACGTAGAAGTTCTGAATATCAGGTTAAGAATTGTGCTAGCCAAAGCAAGTGGAAAACAAATTGTGTTTTAGGTAAGACAGACCGAATATAGTGATGTGAAATAAGTGTCTCAGACTTAAACAGAGAATCAAAATTTGCGTATTAGGTTAAAAAAGTCAGAATATACTTATAAGGGACACTCAACACATGTGAGTGTTAGTTAATCGAAGCTGTTGCGTAGACCTTAATAAAGGTGCGAAAAAGGTTTTCATATGGATTGTTCATCCCTAGCCTTAACCTGTAGAGTTTTATTCCTTAAATTATTATTTTTAAATCTCTCATTGACAACTCGCTTAATCTCGAGAACAGAGACTTTTAAAATTTTCGATTTAAGATTTTCTTTGGTTTCATTATTTTAGTTTGGAAAAATTTTCAATTGTTTCCTTACTTTGTTTAATTGTACCGACATACAACAATAAACCAAGAAATCCCACACTTACTAAATCTTTCATCTTTTATTTTTGATAGAAACCCGATTCTGGGAAAAACCCTTTATGCAAACGAAAAATCTTTGAAAAAAGAAATTTCATTGCAAAAAGAGGGCGTTTCATATAAGCAGGGACCGTATATCGTCAGTACGGCTTGGTTCCTGCCTGCGGTATACGCCAAGCAAACAGCCAAGCTGACATCATGTATAGACTTAAAATAAATTTTAAGTGTGAATTATATGAGGCGAAATACTTGACCGGTAAGGTATGTATAACGCCAAAAAGTAATTGCTAATTAATTCCAACCTTAAAAGGATTTAACTTGTTCAGATTTGTTTACACTTGTTACATACTCTACTCTACTTACATACTCTATTAATGTAGTCATATAAAATTTAGTTATTTTTTTTATATGATTAGTTGTTATTGTGAAGACTATAATGGTTAAAAGAAACACATTTTGAATGAACTGCTCTCACTTTTAAATGCTATTTATAGATTGTTATTATAAATAACTAATATTTTCAGTATGTTTACTCCTTTAAGATAGTACTAATAGTTATAGTTTTGATATAGTTTTTACCAGCTCAGAGGCTGGAACCGAAGTGTTACTAAATCCTATATGGACAATTTTTTCATGTCATAAGTGACATTACTCAAGTCGGCTAATCTCGCCGCAGTCAGAAGCAAATATTATAAGCGTTGC
Organism: Dioctria linearis; assembly: GCA_963930735.1. Lineage (NCBI taxonomy): Eukaryota > Metazoa > Arthropoda > Insecta > Diptera > Asilidae > Dioctria > Dioctria linearis. The sequence goes on from OZ005740.1 coordinate 209,182,080, forward strand.
CAGCGCAACACATTTTGAACCAGAAACATAACTGGTTACATCCACTGTATAAAGCCGACGAAATTCAGTAGATAGCACCATTCTTGGCTCAGAGTTCATCTGATTCAGAGTATAATTTGAAGAAAGAATCGTCTTCCAAATTTCCATACAGAAGTCTAATTCTGTTCAAAGTTTAATATGAAATTATTCCATTCCTTATTACAGAAGTCAAATTCTTGTTCAGAGTCTAATCTGAAATTATTCGGCAGTACACACTTCAGCACATCTTGTTTTTACACGCTGAAGCACACACATTGTGCTACCTATTCATCTCACACGCTGTAGCACACCACAGTTATAGTAGTATTACCTTTTTTCGGTCTTACACGCTCCAGTACGCTCCTATAATTTTCACAAATATTCGTGCTGTCAACAGAAAATTAATTCTGTCCTTCTTCTTCTTTTCAGAACTAAAGAAATGGACCACGTCATTGGAATTACTTTGGATTTATACTTAAATTTTAATATTTTGTTTTGTTATTAATTATTATCGTTCTTGAATTTCTATTTTTTAAGCTCATTTTGAATTTTGTGATATTAGGTTAAGTAAATCAATTGTAATTAATAAAATTTTATATTAGAAGTTTGAAACGCTGAGTTAGTTATCCTTTCTACAGCCGGCACCCTGTCCCTTATCGTTGGAGACGAGATCTCACGTTGGTCCTTTAAAGTCAGATAACTCAGTCAAATGAAATATAAAATTAAATACATTACTTATCACATCACAGTGAAAAATTTCAGCCGCTCCATACAAAATGGCGAAAAATGGAGAATCCATTTAATCTGACGTTGGTGACGAAACCATTGACTCTGCGTCAGAGTTGATTGAGTCCCAAATCGAAGTTCCAGAGTTAATGGTAGACATATACAAAAAGCATTCAAGAGAAGGCAAAAAGAAAACCATCAAATCGGCAGAGAAACGTTTACAAACGTTCACCGAGTATTGGAAAGAATTCCAAACTGGTCATAGATCAATACAGAGGAGAGTAACAAAGGAAGATCTCCAATTAGAATATTTCACGATGGAGATATTTAGTGAGGTTCAGGAATATTAAATCGAAAATACAGCAGGTATGGAAGAGGATATAGACAGACTAACACCAACGCCGTCTGTCAGCAATCCTCCTCAGACTCAGATATCACATACAAACACAAGTTCATGTAATAGTGAATAGAATCAAACTGCTGGCATTCATTGGAGAATATGCTACATGGACGTTGACAAATTATAAAGAAATTAAGTATTGTCTCTTCCATTCACAAATCATGGTACCGCCGAAAGCATTAAAAGGCCATTAGATAATATAACAGAAACACTAATAGCATTACAAAATTTAGAAGTAGAAACAAACAATTGGGATCCAATAATTATATACTTGACTGTTCAAAGATTGCACTCATCAATTATGGGAACAGAGCTTAAATAGTAGCACTGATTTACCAGAATTAAACACACTAAAAAAATCATTACACATTACTCCATTACGAGTAAAGCCATTCGGTTACAAATTTACCTATTCAACTTGCCCAAAATTCTAATATGGAAGCAAAGCAGTGCTCACCCGCCGATAGAAATAATGAACAACAAATTCAAAATTTTCTAACCTCAAACTTAAAATGGACTCTTCTTTCTACAGACCTGATTAATATTATAACACCATCGGGAATCACAATGACATTCCTAGCATTAATAGATTCTGGGTCACAAGTGTCCATTATGACCGAAAGAGCCCTTAAGCGATTAAATCTTAAAGGATCTCCAACCTGCCATCAACTTATTGGACTTGGCACAACGCCCACCAATACCCCAGTATAGCAAGCAACTGTTACAATTAATTTCTTATACACAAAATTCAAAATAGAGAGCAATGCTTATTATCAAAAAATTACCGAATTATTGCCAGCCCAGACTATTGCAGTGTCAAACTGGAAACACATCACCAATCGCACTTGAGCAGATCCCACCATCTCGATTTCAGGAGAAATCGACGTTCTGCCTGGAGCAGCAGTACCAGAAGCGACGAACACAATCATAACTATGCTATCCAGCCACACTACAATAAATATTGAGTGAGATAACCAGTTGCGAAAATTTTGGGAACTCGAAGAATGCACCATCCAACCAATATTGTCACACGAAGATCAACTGTGTGAAATGTTGTACAAAGACACGATAAAACGTCTACCTTCTGGAAAATACAAGATTCATCTACCATTCAAGAACGGAGATGCACCAGAGCTTGGACAATCTAGGAATATAGCTGTCAAACAATTCCGACAACTTCCGACAAGATTGCATAGATAAAAACGCTCAGCTTGGCCACATGAAGCCTATCCCACCTATACTAGTAGAAAATAAACTATATGAAAATATTCCTTTCTACTATCTACCACACCACGCTGCGCTCAAGTAGAGTACTACCACAAAACTTCAAATAGGTTTCGATGCCTTAGCACGTACGTCAAATGGCAAATCATTAAATGAGCAACTACTAGATGGGCCTACAATCCAACCAGCGTTTCGGACCACCTTATTAAAATGGCGTCTGTACAAGTTTTCTTTTACAGCAGATTTAGAGAAAATGTACAGAATGATTCAGGTGGCACCTCAACACCAAAATTTCTAGATAATAGTTTGGAGAAATACTCCAAATGAAGAAGTATGGATTATGCCTTGAATACGGTCACATTTGGATCCATACCTGCACCATATCTTGCCATCAAAACTCTGCAGTAGTTAACACGAGATGAAGCGATTAATTATCCTCTTGCGGCTAAGAGCATCATGACACACTTCTAAGTGGACGACTTAGTCTCTGGAGCTCATTCTCTCAGTGAAGCAAAGCAACTGCAACGTGAACTTATCGAGGCCTTAGCAAAGGAAACATTCAACATACTTAAATAGACTGGCAACCATAAAGATCTTCTAAAACATATACCATTTGATCATCGAGAATTAAAAGCAAACTTGGAGTTTTCTGATCATGAGTCTACAAAAACTCTCCTTGGTATTCAATAATAAGTCAATGTTTCCGAGCCAAAACTCATATACACAAATCGCTTAATCTTATGCGAAGTTGCTTCTCTCTTTGAACCACTGGGATGGCTAGCTCCATGCATAATCACAGCCAAAATTTTAATTCAAAAACTCTGGCTCTCAAAATGCGACTGGGACGACTCTACATCCACAAAAATATCCAGAGAGTGGAATTATTTCAAAGACCAACTACACGATATACAGAATATCCAAACTCCACGTTGGCAGGCTATCAGCCTAACACAACCGAGCTGGACCTACATGGTTTTTGCCTACTCAGCAGTTCGTATCTTAAAATACATCCCAATGAGAACTCCAGAGTACAAATCGTGACACCAAAAACTGAAGTAACCGCTATCAAACCAGTCTCACTACCTCAACTAGAGCTACATATCTGGTACTGTCCTACTTACTCTCCCGACTTACTAAACAAGTTGTCAACGATTTAGAACTAGAAAAAGTTAAGGTTATAGCATGGATAGCCTCCAACATAGTTCTAGCTTGGCTAAAAAAAGCTACATGGAATCATGTCCCTTCCAAATCCAATTCTGCAGATGTAGCGTCTGCCAAACACTCTAGTTACAACGTCAGTATGGTGGAATGGCCCGGACTGGATGCATCAAGATGAGGAATACTGGCCTCAACAATCTTTGGATGTACATACTCAACTAGAGTATAAAGAACCAGAAGTTTTCACTACTATTGTCGATGAACAAATAATTGTACTAAGTAAATATTCTTCATTTCAAAAAACAATAAGAATAACTGCATACTGTCTCAGGTTTATAAACAGCATGTGCAAAACACAGTCCACTACTCAATATTTATCAGTCTCTGAGTTAAAAAAGGCAGAACTATGCCTAATCGAACTTCTCCAGAATATTTCGTCTCCCACCGAAATTAGCCAACTGGAGAAAAATAACCCCTTCCTAAAAAGAGTCGAATTCTGTCTCTTAATCCCATGCTCAACTCTGAAAAGATCCTATGAGTTGGAGGTCGTCTCACAAAGTCTCAGCTAGGTTACGACTAACAACATCCCATAATTCTTTCCAATAACCATCACTTAACCAATATTGTTATCGAGTATATACATATTATACATTACACAAAGGCATTCAAATCATATTGAGTAATATAAGAAACCACTATTGGTAATTAAACGTCCGTAATATGATTAGACATCGTATCCATAAATGTTTTGACTATTTTCGATTCAATGCGACGCCCAGTTCTCTGTTAATGAGTTTGCTGTTTAATGAGTCAGCCAGAGTCAATATATCTCTACCCTTCCAGTACACTGGGGTAGATTACGCAGGCCCGCTTAATATGAAAGCATCATCACTAAGAGGAGCGTAATTAACGAAAGCTTATATTTGTCGTTTGCTTCGCCACTAAGGCCATACACATAGAGCTCGTGTCTGACTTATCAACACCAGCTTTCCTAACCGCCCTTAAGCGATTTGTTGCACGGAGAGGTCTTTGCTCACACATCTATTCGGATCAAGGAACACATTTTGTAGGAGCGAATCGAACTTTACAATCAAATTTAGATAAATCAATGGAGCAATTGAAGTCAATTTGGCCAAAGAATTTTCCAACCAAGGTATAACTTGACACTTCAACCCTCCTGCAGCACCTCACATTGAAGGCTTTTGGGAATCTGGCGTAAAATCCCGGACACTTCCTTACTGGTCGACACAATCTCACCATAGCAGAACCTCCCCCACTTAATCCACATCACATCCCATCCCTCTCCTGTAATTTTTGGAAGCAATGATCAAGAGACTATTTGCATACATTGCACCAACAACATAAATGGCAGGCTGAAAAACAAAATTTAAAATTGGAACTCTCGTTCTAATAACATACGACCAGATCCCCATAAGAAAATGACCATTGGGACGAATTATTAAAGTTCACACTGTTAAGTTCGAGCAGTTACTATTAAAGCCCTAACAAATATTCTCATCCGTCTCAAAAATTTGCTCTGTGTCTTTCACCAACATCTCCTGACAAGTCTCAAGTACCCCCACCAAAATTCACTACTCTCTGGGAGTACCAAAACTCATAATACCCGTTATGTTTGAATATAAACGAATTCAGAACCCGCCAAAAATCCCTTCAGTTTCAATAGTGACAAGTGAAAAGTGGTTCTTAAAACTCGTTAATTTTTTCAGTTTTGTCTATATATATATATATATTTTTTATTAAGTGCTATGGATGAATTGTTAGATTTTTAATTCAGAATCACTAGATTCTGTGGACGTCGGTCTTGCACCTACACCTCCGGCACGTCTAGCTCCTCCAAGGCCAATCTAACCTATAAGCCGTCTCCCACCAACTCCTAAGAATGGGCGCAAGTTCATCACCCGACCACTAGCTGTGCATCTTCTCCTATTAAACGAAAGGCAAGACCTTTCGAGGCACAAGGAATATCTCCATCAGTAAAAGTGCTACGGGGATGCCCATGCCCAATACAATACTGAAATTCGGGCCTGAGCCGACTCCAAACCATCCTGTAATTCAAAAGGCCCCAAGGTCAAAACCTGTTCCAAATAAAACAGCAGCATCAAGGAATACATTGTTGAGTCTTCCAGATCTACTCGAAACAATACCTACTCAGTCACTGTGTTTCACAAAACCTCCTGCTGAGACACAACCCAAATCATCAAGGCACACACAACACTTTTGGACAAAAGGCAGTCAATTTGGTCTTGCAAATCCCCACCTACAGTAAATCACGAATGGGACCTAAAGTCAATGAAATTCTCAAGCAGTCAATAGATTGTTGCCCAGATGTATGTGTCCTAACGCAGCCACGATCAATGACAACAGCTTCAGCTAGCCTCCCAGGAAATCTACACAAAGTGGTACCAAGCACAGAAAGGATAACAACGACCAAGCGCAAAGACAGCTCGTGCTAGTAAAAGCAAACCAACTGAATGCATCAAACATGAATCAGCTACGCCTAATACTCCCAAAGCAACACCAATCAGTTCAGCCATACAAACTTCCAATAGGGTCACGCCACAAGAATTCCTGACGATATGAAAAACACAGTTTGCTCTAGCCCGGACGTCATGGTAATCTTACAGTCGCCTGAGATCCCATGGAATAAAATCAGAGAGGCTCAAATGTTTTTTGAATGCCCTCTGCCAGGCGGCCTAACACTAAAGATGATAAAAATTAGAACAAAACACACTTCCTCATTCAAGAATCTGTAAGTAACTTTATTATTTTTCTTTTTTTGAGGAGGGAGGATGCTCAGTACACCTAAATGTCACGACATTTTTTCCGAGGTACTTCCAGTCTTATTCCATCACTATGAACAATTCCCAAAATAAACAAAAAAGCACCACAAAGAATCAAATTAATCGACAGAATGCTTATATAAAATCTGCTGCTTCCTGTATGTCATCTGTAGCATTTTTGATAACACTGTCACTAAATTAGTGGGTTAGTGAAAGTCCTGAATAAGCCACCCAAACATAAAAAGTACCGAACTTCACTTCAAAAGGAATCTTTGAGGATGCAGTTTGCGTTATCTTAAAACAATAAATACTTATCAATTAACAATAAACCACTAGATCGCGAACTTACTAAATCCTATGCACCTCCCTTAGATTATATAGCAAAAAGGATGGGCTATGAGGAAGAAAAACTTAAGCATTTTTCTTCATGTAGTAGAATCGCATCGATTTGTTTGTTTAGTCATGGAAGTCCTAAACTACGATTTTTTCTGAGCCTTTCTATGGCTAATATCATATAGACACCCAATGACAATTCATATATTCAAATAAATTGAGAAATGTCAGAAATATCGAACTGACAAAAACTAAACACCCATCCCTCTTCTCATTTCTCCCCACCCAGGGTCCTCAAACAAAAAATGCTTATCACACGTACACGAATTTTACTATATAATCTAAGGCACATCCGTATATTAACAGTTTTTTCATGTCACCAAGACAGCTGATTTGGCCGATTTAGCCAGAAACATAACTGGTTACAGCGACTATATAAAGCCGACGAAATTCAGTATATGGCACCATTCTTGGCTCAGAGTTCATCTGATTCAGAGTATAATTTGAAGAAAGAATCGTGTTCCCAATTTCCATACAGAAGTCTAATTCTGTTCAGAGTTTAATCTGAAATTATTCGGCAGTACACACTTCAGCACGCGCTACACTTCGGTCTTACATGCGGAAGCTAGTTCACGTGTTACATCTTGTTTTTACACGCTAAAGCACACATATTGTACTACCTATTCATTTCACATGCTGCAGCAACTTATAACGCTATTTCCTTTGTTCGGTCTTACACGCTGCAGTACACTCCTATAATTTTGACAGAAATTCGTGCTGTCACAATAAGAAAAAAATCGAGAATGCTTCTATATATTATCTATACTTAAACCACTGACATAAAATAAGGATGGACAAGACAACCGAAATTTATCCCAAATTTGTGGCATTTTGGACTATTGGAATTAGATAGGATGGCTTAGTCCATTCTCATTATATAGAATGTAGAGAAAAAAATGAGACGGGGCTTAATAGCATTTATTTACGAAGAGGCCCATATATGACGCCACTGATCACAGTCAGTTTCTTTTCTTACGGAACTCATTATCTGCTTCACTTTCGGGTAGACTGATCGTAAAAATCGAAAATTCGTAAGTTACTCCCGACAACTAGTATTTCTCAAGATTAATAATCGTATGCTATGGAAAATAACTTTATCTGGCATAATTAAAAATTTAAGATCATCGATTACTCAAAAACTTAATACGATTTTTTACATTCTCAAACAAATAATAGATTTTTTTTTTAATAAGAAATTTACTTATTCTTTTGCATTCTTCAGAGAATAAGAAATTATTATTCCAATAAAAAGTAGTAAAGCCTTGTTATACCCTGTTATGACAATTATATGTATAAAAGAAAATATTCATTATCAGTAAACTTATAACAATTTAAAAAAAATCCCGCCTTAGTTTTGAGCAGTCTATAAATAAACGTTCAAAATGTGTATTTGTATTATATCGTTGATAATAACTAAATTATTTGGTATGTTAGAATGGTTCCAGAATGGGAAAAATAATAAACAAGCTTTATTTCTAAAATTTGTTATCTTGATGAAATCATTCCACATGAAATATTAGGCTTTCAAAAAAATTTATATCGTAATTTTCACCATCGTAAAAGTATTTTTATTTATCTCTTTCCACATTTCCAGAAGTGTCTCCTAAATTTAAATCATGTGTTTTTGCAGTTATCTCAAGTCATTACAAATATTCGTAGTATCATTACACTCAATGGAAGAACTTCAAGTGGAATACTACTCGACGATTTAAGTGGTTGTACTTGATCTTTTATAAATTCCAGATCAGAGCCAGACTGGATCTTCGAACTGGCCCCGATAAATGACCCCAAACCTGCCCCTTTGGTGGATCTTCAAAAATTACTTTTTCAAAGGCACACAACCCACATTATTGGGCTAAAAAATTCTTACTGAAGCGAGCATAAGACAAGAGTTTTCTATTCGCAAATCATTTTCATACTCAGTATACATGTGACTCAAATGAAATCTTTCTACTGAACCGAACAAAACAAAAGGTTAAAATGTTAGTCAATCGAAAAGAAGTCCTCTCATAAACGAATAATGCTATATTTTAAACAAAGATTCCATGCTAAATACCGAACCACAAATAACAATAAATAAATAAAATTGGATTTTTTCTAGAATTTGCAAGATTTAATAAAGAAGAGGAAGCAAGAACTTTATTATAGAGGAAACATGCATATACATACCTATGCACAAAATATTTAAGAGAGCGGTTAGCCCTTTCACCCTTAAAATTAAAACTAGAACAGGATTTCACTGTGAAACCAGTATTCGAACGAGAGAGAGACCAAGAATTTTACTCGTGACAATTTTACTGAGCAAAAAAGTTTAGTTATGCTAAATTTTTACCCTGGCAGTAACTTTCATAAATTTATTCTTAACAGTGCTGACGGACGACGGTACCAACTTTAATAAACAAATCAAAAGTATTTTGATTTCTGCCAGTCAGAATATTGCTATTTTGGCCAGTACTGATAGAATTACCATAGGTATTGTACTTATTAGTATCACTGGAAATTTGTGAGAAGTAAAGGATAACTGTAATAATTTTGCTCACTGAACATTTATATTCTACTTCAAAATTAACCTACATGAAATAAAATTACTAGATTTTTAAAAATTATGTATTTTGAAATTGCTTTAAATTAATAAAAAAGTATATTACGGTAATTGTGCGTTACTGAATAGTGTACATATAATATGTCCATAAAAAATATAGCAAAAAATTACTACAAGCCTAGAAAGAATGCATGGTCTTGAAGCCACGGGGGCAAATTTGTCATATATAATGATATTGTTACGAGCAACTAAGTGACACATGCGACATCTGCTGGAAATGGAAACAACTTTAGGCTAGTAACATCTTAGTAAACCTTGGGTTCGGAGAACGGATTATTCAGGTTCAGGAAGGATAATTCATTGAGTATAAATACGGCGCTTCTCACATCAGGAGACGAGTGAGTTATAGTGATTCATTCAAAGTGATAACAGCAACAATTTTGCATTCCCGTATTATGATGTGCGCGAGTGCCTTAGTAGTGGTGTGAACAATTTTTGCCGACGGCATTCCCGCATTATTACATGCGGGAGTGTTTTGTTTGCTGGGTGAAGCCTGCGTTTGATGTATAGTAATACAGACACACATAGATAGATATAATTGAAGTGTAGTGCAGTGGTAGAGGCACACATAATTAATATACAGATACATACATTCAAAATTTATGCAAAGTGTTGTGAGTGAGATATAGGCACATTAAAATAAATATAACTACAAATATAACTAACAAAACAAGTGCGGTGATAAAGGACACCTTATTTTGTGTTAATTATGAGTGATATAAATTCACTTAATTTTAAGCCGGTGTTTGAAGCCAAAGAAGCGACTCTCAGAGCCGCTGTCGAGAGCAGCTTAAGACGGCTGTACAAAGACTATGAAATGGGACCACTCGAAATCGACACTGAAGAAGCAGCCAGGGACGTCTTTAGCCACGAAATTGACTCGCCACCTGAGGACAAAGTCAAAGAAGCCAGCGAAGTAGAAAATACGTAAACTGACCCAGGTGAGACATCTCAGGGGACAATCATATGACAATGCAAATAATATGTCCGGAATTTACAACGGCTTAAATGTCAAAATTTTAGGAATAAATTCACGTGCTATTTTTGTTCTATGTGCTTGCCATTCTATAAATTTAGTTGGTCAATGTGGTGCTGAGTGCTGCACTGAAGCTGTGCATTTTTCATACTAATTCAAAAAATTTATTCTTTCTGTAGTGTGTCAACAAAGCGGTGGGCACTATTGAAAGCAAAATTAGGACCAACCAAAAAACTACCGAAGGCCTTGTCTGACACTCGTTGGTCGCTAGATCAATTTCGGTTAGCTCTATTTATGAACAGAAAAGAAATAGAAAGAGTAAAATGAATTTTGATGAGTCAAGAATTAGAAAAGCGTAAAAATTCATACAATGTTTTGAATGAAAAGTTTGGATATCCCGAACACATATCTTATATTGATACCGATGTTATTATAAAAAAAAACAAAAGATCTGTACGAATAACGTGTTTCGAAATTTGGAAATCATCTTCAGAATTTATCTGTCACTAGCAGTAACAAATTGTTTTGCTGAAAGATCGTTTTCTTGTTTGAAAAGAATAAAAACTTATCTTCGTTCACAAATGAAAGAAACCAAATTAAATGACGTTTCAATTATGCATATCGAAAACGACGTGTTAGAGAAAATTGAGATTGAAGACATAATTAATAACTTTGTTAATCAAAAAATTAGAAAGAAAATATAAATAAATTAAACTCATTAAATAATACAATGTGCTTCTTATTTCAATTCAAATTACACTAAAATTCTCATAAGGTGGCTGGGGCGGCGCATTTTTAATCCGCCATTGCGGTTGAGGTTATATTCCCGCAATATATTTGTATTTTTCGAGACGATGGCTTATAGCTATCCTAGGATCCGATAGGTGGCGCTTAAACAACAAAGTATTTACGGTTAATTTCCAAGAACATTACTTTATTCTGAAGTTCCAACATATCTCACATGGAATAAACCCTAAAAAAATGGAAACCACGCAAACGAGGTGTTGCTGTTACTGCGTTTAAAGGAATATTTGCAGCAAATACTTTAGCCGGATTATACACTGTTCATTCAAAATAACGTGAGTAGTTTTACTTACAAGTGAGTGCTTTTATTTGCGATTGCTATTAATAAATGTACGCGGACCAATGTCATACGAATATTTGAGAACGGTTAATGGTCAATTGCAGTATGTAACATCAAAAAATACTCAAGCATGGCTAAAGAGCTGCAAAAATCTCACATTATCATCTGGGATGAATGTACAATGAACATTCACTGGAAGTATTAAATCGAACCGTAAAAGATTTAAATGGCACCGAAAGGTAGTACTCTAATTTTATTGTCAGGTGATTTCAGACAAACCTTACCTATTATTTCACGTTCAACGTAAGCGGATGAAATCAATGTATGTTTAAAATCACTTTTTTTGTGGCGAAATGTCCATACATTGCAACTCACAATAAACATGAGTGTTATACTACAAAATGATTTATCGGATGAAGTATTTTCCAAACAATTGATGGATATTGGTAATGGAAAAATTGGTTTTATTGAAAATACACAATTAATTAAATTGCTTGAAAATTGCTTGCGGTGAGTTAATTTCGTTTAAATCAATTGACACAGAGGTGGATGAAAATGACAGCGTAAGTTATCACCCTGAATTCTTGAACTCACTCTATTTACCGGGACTTCCACCATATAAATAACTTACCTTTGAAAATTGGTTCATCCATAATTTTCTTTCGAAACTTAAATGCACCCAAACTTTGCAATGGAACGAGATTAGTTATTAAAAAAGTTAAGGAAATGTGATTGAAGCGACCACATTAAACGGAAAACTCAGTTCAATCGTTTACAATTCTCCATTTCTCTGACATTTGCGATGACCATAAATGCGTCGTAACGACACGGATGTGCATAATAAGCGGGTTGGATGTAGAATATCCATTTTTATCTCAGGAGGAATTATATGTTGAGTGTTCACGTGTAGGAAAACCATAAAACCTTTTTCTTTATGATCCTGATAGATTAACAAAATATGAGCCGTTTATTTTGAAAGTGCAAGTTCATTTTTTCATAATTTAGAAATATTAATAGGATCTAACAGTGAACTTTTGTGTGCGTTGAAGTTAAAGATAATGAAAAATTATTAACCAATTATGTCTACTAAAGAATTCTGAAGAAAATATTAATACTATACCCACTCGGACGAGCACCAATTTCAAAATAAACGTTTCATATATTGTTCATGATTTAGCGTTAAAATAAACTCAAAATAAATAATATATCATTAATCAACACATATTACATTAAAATGTACTAAAAGTTTCGTACTTAAATAATAATGCTTATAATACCAAATAGATGTATTTATTGTTAACATATTTTGCATATAATCATTTTGAACTTTTATTTCCAATATTTAATTATCAAAATATTGATTGGACATTTTCATTTCTCTGTTTTCAATCTACAGTTTTTGAAATTACTTTTTAAAATGTCAATTTTGATACCTCATATTTAAATCTAGGATTTTATTTTCAAAATTGAATGTATGAAAAGTGAGCTAACAAGGTCAGGGTCATTTCAGTTTGGGGTGACCGCTTCAGCAATTTAACTTGAGCAAAATTTTGCAATTTTTCCATTTCAATTAAGTTATTTTATTGATTTTCTACCAAGTCACAGAGATTGCCTCAAGCAAACATGTTGTTTACAAATAAATTTGCTTATTTCAATTAGTGATTTGCTAATATTCTTATTGAACATCTGGAAATACGCTACAGAAATACCGTCCTCCGGTAACGAAAGCTTACAAAAAATCCTTTAAAAAATTGTATTTTCTGTTTTATGTTTTTATTAATGAAACTTATTGATTACAAATGTTAAATTTTATCTTATCCCATACTCGAGCTCACAATTTTTAGAATTGGTTATATATGGAAATAAAAGAATTTTGAGAACACTTATTTTGAATGATTCTAAATTAAATTATAAATACAAGAGAAAAAAGCAACCTCGTTTGGTTTAGTTTAGACACAATCCATTCAGAATGTTCAGGTTCAAGTTAACCATACCGATATTTGAACCCAGGATCTGTGGATTGTTAGACTTGCCCCTGAGTAAACTTTATCCTATGCTCAGAAGTTATGTACAGTTTCATGGAAATGTGTATCGCATACATTTGCCAAATCAATTTATTCCCTAAGGATCCACAAATTGCCTGTAGAATCAAAAATAATATATTACATCACACCTTTTTTAATGCCATTCAGATTTATTCGGAGATAAACTTAATTGAATCATTAATAACTTTTTTTATGTGCCATAAATAATCGTTAGCGTACGCTTTGTTTGATGACATTGTAATCGGGTAGTAATAACATTACGACTCGATTGTCAATTATTTTTCATTGTCACGGTAACCGTAAAATTAGAAGGGTTCCACACACAAATAAGCCATAAAACTGTTGATATCCCTGCTGTACAAAGCTTTGCATTAATTCGAAGTCCTAACCACACTGCACCGGTAACGGAGGGCCGGTATTTGTTTTCTGAGGATATACTCGTATCCTCCTATCAAATGATTCACTCACATCTCTGTATCTAATTGAAATACTCTTGATTTTATATATCCTCATATTTTGGAATTATGCTGGCATTACAACTTATGTGTAGAAATCGTGTCGGTTTCGCAATTAATGAGCGTGGATAAATACATAGGAGAGATCAAAAAATTTGAATGATAGTCGTAGTCCCCTCATATATATGGTACTCTCTCAGCTTTGATATTTTTTGTTGACTTAAAATGCTCAGTTGGGGAAGACATTAATGACAGCTATTTATTTGCATATATCCATAGAAGCAATTGGTACCTGTTTGCAGAAAAACTCGTCAGTCAGTGGTCAGATTCTGTTTTCCCCCTTTTCTCGCTGAGGCTTAAATAATTCGAGAAACCTTGTTTCCTGGTTTTATTCTCACCCTTGCGCACTCATAACCATAAATGTTCTTCTCTATTGTTCCAGCTTTTATCGCCTGAATGCTCTATGATAGGGTGGAAAAGTCTTTCAATTGGAACTACATGAGAAGCATATTGACGAATTTTTCAGAAGTGAGGGTTGAAAATTGAACTACCAAGAACTAAAAGGGAGCAAGATTTCACAAGATTATCCCAATTTTTGCGTGAGCGTGAAAATGCAGCATATATGATTCTATGATACGTTAGGAAAAATTAGAACTTTAATCCCTCGTTAAGCCCGATTTACTATCGTATAAATAATTTTGAAACTTCTGCAAATGAATGAAATGGAAGATGATCAGTCAACCTAATATTCCTACACACTTTTCTTACATTAGAGCATGCAAAAGAAAGCGAAGTTATAACTCTTAAGACATCACCTTTGCTTATGGATTTAGTCTAGTATTGAATATATTTTGCTGGCCTTAATTATTGTTAATATTAAAGAAGGCGAAAAACCTTGAAATACAATAGAAGAAAAATAATTACCGATCTAATTTATACATAGAAAATAAAATATTATTATAAGTCTTTTTTTCGTGCTTATCAATTTCATCCATGTCCGGAACTAAAATAAGTCTACAAAGGAAGTCCATTATCCAGAGAGAAAAATTACTTTATGACCAAAATATTCGACAAAGAAACTTTTCAAGGCGCAAAGACAGCAAAAGTCTCTGATCCTTGGTCACACCATCTGAAACAATTTCACCAGTTCCTCTACATCTTCACTACTTAATAATGGTAAAGTAGTTGTTGACTCCCTGGATAAAGCTAATATTTTGACTACTTGATTCGTTTCAAATCCTCGTCTGCCACCCATGTCCTGATAATTTCTCGCCCCTGTTAAGTAAAAGCTGTACCTCATCCTTGGCTAAACCTCTGCGCAAACTACTCTACTTGTCTTATTTGACAAGAAAATTTCCAACTGCTCGGAAACTAGCTTACGTTCAGCCTATTTCCATTAAAGATCCATAAAATTATCGACCAATTGCAATCACTTCGATTCGTTCAAAGGTTGCTGAATCTATCATTATGTCCAAATTAATGAAGTAGATGTCTATAGAAACGAATCAACTCATCAACGATCGCCAATATGACTTCCGAGCTGGACGCTCATGGCAGATGTGCTAAGTTTACCTACGGAACCGTAGTCTTCACAATTTTGGAGAGTCAAAAATCGGTGCCCTGGATATAACAAAGGTCTTTGATAGAGTCTAGCATCCAGCACTTTTAGCCAAACTTAAACCACTTGTCTCTCCCCTCCTCTTGTATTATGAATTGAAAATTGTTTAACTAATCACCAAATAAGGGTTGTATTAGATGGTGTTACATTGAGCATATTATGAAAACTGCCTACATGCGACAGAAACCCTTGAGTGAGTTACATATGGAATTGTTTGCTGGTATACAGAGACCCGACGAAGATATATTGAAATTCGGCAAAGAATAAAGAGTCTGTTGGAGCAGATTAAACTGCTGTTTCTGCTCACAGGAAAGTTTAGACAGAAGACAATTTAAAGGCAGATGTACGCGCAACTCACCGGATGCCTTTCTTTTCAATTCAGTAGCCAGTTCATGCAGAATTGTATAGAGGTTTATCTTGAAAAACATATAAACCCAGACTCAACCACTGCTTTAACTGCCAATCGCGAGGTCGTGCGAGCAACTATCCTTCTTTATGGATTGCCAGCAATACGGGCACGAGGTATCCAATTGCCGAATATAATACACTCTTTCTACCGAAGAAGGGGAAAGCTTTATTGCCCATTCGGTTGAATACAGGACTACTATATGTGCAGATAAAGCTAGTGAAATATTGAATTGCCAGGATATATCATTA
Organism: Dioctria linearis; assembly: GCA_963930735.1. Classification (NCBI taxonomy): domain Eukaryota; kingdom Metazoa; phylum Arthropoda; class Insecta; order Diptera; family Asilidae; genus Dioctria; species Dioctria linearis. The sequence continues at coordinate 209,198,237 of OZ005740.1, forward strand.
GAAGGTAAGTTGAGACTTTTGATAGGTACTGGTCCCATATTATACTTAAGATTAATAGGATAAAAAGAATATACCCATGCATATGCAACTAAAACCGAAAGTACAAATACCAGCATCAAAAATTCACTGACATTTGCACAGAATCTTATGAAATTATAAATAACTAGTAAATATCAAGTAACTTTCCAGGTAGTGTTAACGGTAAAAATTAACCTAAATATGATGACGAAGGGTATCGCTAAATATATATAAATAGACACAAGGTTAAAATACTGCGGTATCGCATTTACTCACTTAGAGATAAATATCGTGGTTTGCGAAACCTCGTTACATCTGCCATTTTAAATCAAAAATAAGCTACCATAATTTTCTTTCATGTTCCTAAATACAATGTTGTAATATCCCGTAGCGTTTGTATTGTAAACGGAAAATTGAGCGGTTTCATAAATTTTCTTCATATATTTTTGACTCATCATTTTAAATTAAATATGCGTCCATTGTAAGCAGGTAGCGTTTACCTCAATTTCACCGTAAATTTCACATTTCTCCCCGTTCCGTTGCGCTGCGTTCATTGTACTCCAGCCTTAAGAGTACTGTTAATTAACCAGTAGTGCGCTTACAGGGTTGTGAAGTTGCAGATATACAACAGTCAACAGGTCTGCAAATTAAACGACATTATATTGATACTAACTCAGATACATAGCATTAATTGCGTAAATATAAAACTGTGAATACAAAAAGCCGAAAATGGCAAGGAAGAAAGTACCTCTAGTGGGAATGCCGCAGGGTGTACACAAGTGGGATCCACAACTTGGCAAATATGCAGTCAAAGAAATCGGTTTCAGATCAGGATAGAGGAAGTTCAAATCAACACAACAAAAAACATCACATTAAGCGTGTTAGACCGATACTCCTAATCGAAAAATATGGCGTGCAACTGTGACAAAACTTCACGACTTCCAGTAAAAACTGTATCTACAATGGCGGACTTATTTCTGGTACCATTCTGAGAAAAATTTTGACCACAGCTCACAAACACAACACGCTGATAACTTACGTATACCTATAGAACGTGGGAGTAGAAAATATTCGTAAGAATAGAAAAGATTTTTTCAAATTTAAATGACAGAGCATTCCATATTAACAGGACCATAAATAAAATAAAAGGAGATATCTAGTACCCTTTTTCATTGGAAACTCATTCAGTATACTAGCTAAGGTAAATTTATATAAAACAAGTAAAAAAGCTAGAATTGGTCTAGGACCAATTCTAATGATTGCCCTTATGAAATTTCGTATTGTCACCCATCTGTGCAAGTTTGATTTTTGAAGTGGTTTTTCGCATATATTTTTAGAGGGGTTTGTCGGACAGGAAAAAGTATTATGACAAATTTTATAGGATTTCGTATTCTGAAGAAGTTATTAGTACAATAAAAATGTCTTGGACTGATCGTTTTCAAAGCATATGTAAAAAACCTAAATTTTTATATGGCAACACCAAGAGGGAGTTGCCCGATTTAGTCCATTTTTGAAATTTTATTTGCTATTAATATGAAAACAGCATGTACCAAATTTCAGCTCTCTACGTCAACGCGTTCTCAGGCAGTGTCAAAATATAAAGCGGAAAACGAAATTTTTGTATGGCAACCCCACGAAGGAGTTGCCCGATTTGTGTCATTTTCGAACTTAATTTTACTTTTTTTTTAAAGTCAGTGTACAAAATTTCAGCTCTCTAAGTATACGCGTTCTCGAGTTATCGTGCGCACAGACAGACGGACGGACGGATGGACGGACGGACGAACGGACGGACGGACGAACGGACGAACGGACGGACGGACGAACGGACGAACGGACGAACGGACGGACGGACGAACGGACGAACGGAAGAACGGACGAACGGACGGACGGACGAACGCACGGACGGACGAACGGACGGACGGACGAACGGACGGACGGACATGCAAAAATCAAAATAACTTTTAATATTATGCGTGGGTGTCCAATTCATTTTGCTCTACCATCATTATTTCGGGGTGTTACAAACGGAATGACAAACTTAGTATACCCTTATAGATTTCATCTAGGGTATAAAAAGGTAAGAAAATATCTCAGAAAAGAGGAACTATGACAATACAATATTGAAAAATTTATTGAGTATTACACTGATATAAATAAGCAAGTTCGTAAAAAAAAACAATTAATAAGGAAAAAAAGAAAACTGTAATGTTTCATAATCACAATTTATAAACAAAGAACAATAGATTAAATTACTTTAATCCATAATGCTGCTGTTCTAGTCTGCGGAATTGTTGCTTGCGGTACCGTTTGCAGGGTTCACCCTTGGTAACAGATCGACAGTCCGCATATTTGTTTAAGGTGGCCACTTTTGGTGATGCTCCGGTATAGGGGTGAGGCGTATTTATCGTAACAGATAAAACAACAAGTACTTACACATGGAAGATAACAACTGTTACTTACAACTTTTACAACTTAAATACCTGTTATAAGCAATACTAGGTTTACAATTACAAACAGCTGTTACGGATAATATGAAATCGTAACCTGTTATAAGAAATACTAGGCACGATGCTTCGCCGTGATGTAGGGAACGCCTCAATTTTTTCCTGGAAATTTTTTCTTTAGAGTTTTTATGGAGTTTTGCAGACCTACATCATATGTGAAAGCATGGTATCTAAAATCCCACTGATATAGGGAAGGCCTCAATTTTTTCTAACATTTACTGAAAATTTTTTCTTAGAATTTATAAGTATTTTGCAGACCGACAACATATGTGAAAGCATTGTACCTATGTGAAAATAACTCAGACCAAAGTGAATAAAAATTCTGCTGAAACATTTTCTGTAAAATTCTAAGAACAAATGACTGCGGATTGCTAATCTATGCGGGAAGATGGTATGAAAAATTGAAAAATTGAAAATAACTGGCTGTTATTTTATAACAGGTTTTTGGAACTGTACAGTTTAGATAACAAGAATACAACTGTATTCAATTTACCTGTTACAACCCATCCCTACTCCGGTACAATAGCAAAAGTAAAAAAAATTATATTCGTTATTTCATAACAACTGAACAAGTTTTAAGCCCCTTGGTTTGATTCATCAACAGGGAAATTGAGTGACTCGAAAAAACAAACGAAAATAGAAAGATGGGAAGAAATGAAAAAAATAAAGTAATTTATAAAGAAAGAAACATTAATGTATAAATTGTATTAAATGAAGTAATAAACTTATGATAAGTAATGTAAAAACGGAAAGGTAAATAGATGCAGGGTGTCTCAGAAATAATGGTAGATATTTTAAGAATTGAAAGTATGGATCATTTGCAGTAAAAATTACAGTTTTTTTTGGCAAATTCCACATCATCTCAGAGTTATTCCTGATTTTACATTACAAGCTTAGTTTAGTACCCTTGTAAATGAATTTGGCCATATCTTCTAAACCGTTTATCAGAAGAAAATTGTTTTAGATTCATATTTAATACGACACTTCCATTTATGTGTTAAACAAATTACTGTACTAGAATAATTTACCAGAATGCTTTGGATTTATAAAATTTTGTAAATTTCTGAGGTTATTTGGTCCGAATATCACCATAATAAATTAATAAAAATTTTAAAAGTATCCTTTGCATTTCCGTAAAGCAATTATTACAGAAGTTATTGGAGTTCAGCCCCAAAAACGACTCATTTCACTGCAACACCCATTAAATCTTAAAAGAAGTATGTGTGGTTGGTATTGTCTCCTATGTTAAAAACAGATTACTGGGTCATTACATAACAAATCGACCAAAAATCATATAAAATGTGATATGACCATCACCAATTTTGCTATAGAATGCTGTTTTCCATTTTGCCATTAGTTTTATCTCAATTTTAATAAATAGGAATTACAGTCTCCCATACCTATCAACATGTAACTCATAACTAATATAATTAATAACCTCAACGTACAGATCGGTACAGTTACAGCATTAATCTAGCTCATTTCGACCAGGAGAAAAAACTTGGTTGACTTGGCGAAGGGACGTCAAGAAACAATGGAAGAGGCAGCTAAGCCTTGGCCTAAAACTAGTGCAGGGTCGCCAGGGCTTCTTCGACGACAGATGGCAGAATAAGAGCTACGGTATGCAGCTGGAGCTGGGGAATGATTGAGGTGTATACCACAACATGGGAGAGTTCTAAGCTTATCCTTGTGGGCATCGAGGTAGATGGTATAAACTTTGTGCCGTTCCCACTCAGGGAAAAGCCAACGAAGGTCATGTTTTCGCAGATCTCGATGCGAGCCCAACATGGAGACCTCGGGAATTTCCTTGGGGGAATCGGGAAGGTTCAATGTAACGTGCGCGCCATTCCCTTAAAAATTCGAGAGGAGGGTATCTGGCGGGGTATTTTTTGTACCAGCCGGGAGGCGTCCATCAACTTGAATAAGGGATGGATGCTTCCAAAAGGCTTTTATTTGAGTACATCCGGCTCAAGATACTGGAATGACATGGGCACCGAAGGATAAAGTCATATTAGCCATTTGGTAGGCTATTTTATTGCTGAATGCCTCAAAAGAAGAGGAAAGAAGGCTGAACAGTGAAGGAACCTTCTGCTAGCGCTCAACCTGTTATTTTGGAGCAGCCAGTGGCTAAAGTGCCTGAGATTTTCCCAGAGAAACTATTACGGCTGTAAACGGTGCCACATCAGCACGTGCAAACACAGATACTTCCAACGAATAGCCGAGTAATCAGTTAGGGAAGAAAATGAGGATGAGGAGGAAGACCAAGGTGGACCGGGCGATGCTATGTCATCCAGAGCTAGCAAAGCCAATCGCACCATAGCGGCCACATTCGGAGATGGATGATAGTGGAGCTTGCGGTTCGAAGGTTGTTTTGAGACAGACGGAAGTATTTCTCGAGAAGCTTTCGGACTGTGAGATGACCGGTTTGGATGAAACTGGTCTCTCAAGCTCCAGTGGCTATGAATCGTATGGTAGCACGAACAGAGTTGTTACTTCCTCAGCTTCAACTCTTACAACAAGAGTTGGAAGTACAACGATGCAAGTCACTGTGAACGTCTCCATAGCAAGGTGGAGGGGGTGATTAATGAGCATCGCTTAGACAATTCTCTTCGTCAATCGAAGTCGAAAATTGAACGTTTGAGCTTTTCATCTCTTTGAATGTGTAAGATAGCTTGTATCAACAATGGGTGTTTAAATACTCATACAAGATTACACAGCAGTATCGAACACGTCAAAATGTTCGATACAGACATCGTACTACTGCAGGAGACAAATTTCACACAAGACACATACAATCAAATTGAACGTTATGCTTATTTACACACGGGGATGGCTATCACTGTCTCCAACAAATTTACATTATCGGCTCTTGTATATACAGATAACTTCTAAGGCTTCGCTTCTTCCTTGGAGTTTATCGTATAAAACAAAAATATCAAGATAGTAAACGTGTACCTTCCTCATGACCAAGACATTGCAAGTGAAGTCATTGAAAGCGTCCAATCATTTCTGGAAAATTTTAGCTGTGAAACTATCCTCAGAGGGCATTTCAACTGCACTCTAAATCATTCAATGGATTGCCATTCCCGAGTTAAGTTCAATTCCGTTAATGATGCTCGATTGAGGAAATTTTACGGTGGATGAGGGAATACCAATATGTTCAACCAATACTTCTTCCAGGCAACTAGACGACGTACTGCTTCTTGTGAAGTCGAATTGATAATTGATGAATCTAGACAAGTCCTAAACGAACAACAGCTATCTCAATATATTCCAGACTAGTCCAGCAGTAGTCTATATTCTGAAGCGATGTCGACAACATAGTCGAGCACTCATGAATTTCTTGAGAATTTTCCTACTTTCTCTGAAGAGATTAAAGAGCTCCTGGATACAGCGAATACACTGGAAGATATAATTGCTGCGATAAAGGCTCTAAGGTGACACACTTCACCTGGTTATGACGGCTTGACTCCAGAATTCTTCATACGTTTCACGAATTTATTAATTCCTGATTTCTTGAAAGTCTTCAATTCGGCAGTTGAGACACATTCAGACTTTCCTCCTAGTTGGAGGAGGACTATTATGAGCTTGATTCCAAAGCAGGGAGACTTGCAAAGGACGGGGAATTAGATACCAGTAACCCTATGCAATGTGGACTACAAAATCATCTGCAAATCATACTCCGCTTCGGTAATACACCGGGAACAGTCCTATTGTGTACCTGGTCGTAGTATCTAGGACATCATCGCGATAGTCAAACATTTGTTTGCCTACCATAAACAGACAGGTACACAAATGGCTATGATTTCACTAGACCAACAAAAGGCTTTCTCTCTCTTGTCTGCTCTTGAGACGCCCAAGGGGCTCCATATCGTCGGGAAACTATATAGAGATTCAGCAATTTGGATTAAGCATCAAGAACCAGTTCTGGCTTCTAACTCGTTTCATCGAGGTATCAGACAGAGCTGTCCATTGTCAGGTATGCTTTATGATCTTTCATTTCAACCGTTACTGGTGAATCTTCGTCGAATTCTCAGAGAGTAATCAGTTCGTGTATCATATACCAATGTAAGGCCTCTTATGTTGGCATATGTGGAAGACTTTTCTATTTTTGTGACAAGAGATGAAGTTTTTCCGTGCTGTTTTTGAACAGTACGAACGTATTGCGGGCTCTAAAATTAACCTTAGTAACAGTGTGGTGTGGAAGATGGAGAAATCGTACAGATACTGCACTGGACTAATCTTTTCTGAAGTATTTAGGTGTGTATATCGGACCCGAGAGTAAATAGAGTAAATCAAATAATAGCCTCATTGCCCTGAAGAAACTCGCTAAACCTGTTAGCTCATGGCGTAGTGGACTATTTCTATTATCCTTAATGGGAGGGTCAGTCATAATAAAGTATTTGATTAACTCGTCCATCGGTCATCTTCTAAAGTCTTATAAGTTTGGTGAAGGTTTTGTAGGACTTCTTCAAGCAAAGCCGATAGACGCCTTTTGGTGCGGAAGACGATGGGTTTCTGAAAGCACGCTCTGTCTGCCAGCTAAGATTGGTGGATTAGGTCTCACTAACTTGGTTTTCAAATCAAGGTGTCTCGAAGTGCGGGCATTCCATAGAGTGTTTTGCCAGAGAGACACCTTGATTTCTCCACTGCAGATGACGGTACTGGGAGGGATCGCAATAGGGGAGTATTACTACCTGCTCTCTCTTTTATACCACCCTATCTTCGTGACTGGCCACAATGACCCTAGCACTGATTTGGAGGATGCTTTCTTTCTGAACTGACCATTTGACACACTTTTCAGTACACTAACAACACATGTGCTCCGTGACCTGCTTATGTCAATAAGACCGCCGGAGTATATAGGATACTACAGATAGCGAAGATACCTCGTGGTAGATATGGACGTGATGGAAGGGATAACTTGCAGAGCAATCTACAGTTTTCCTTCTAATCACAAAAATGCTGATGTGGTATACAAATTGTTACATCACAGTCCTATGCATCCTAATCAGTTGTCACATATCGACTTGGCGAGCTAAAAGGATCTGCACAGTTTGTGCTGGTGAAGGCAACCTGTTTCATAGGTTCTTCACTTGCTTGGCTTTGCAGAATCTGGTGGAACTCGTGCGCGATCTATGTCAGTTGATTCACCCGAGTTTCGTCATTACTACAGCATCGTTTCTATAGCAACCAAAGATTTGTAGTCGGGTGAATTGTTTGATTAGCTTTGTGTTGACACTGGCCAAATCTGCAATTCATTTAAACTACATGAGAGTCGAAAATGGGATTCAGATCACTGATCCACACCACCATGCACAAGCTCTTAAAAAGCACTTCGTGGACAGGTTGAAAAGGCGTTTACGTCTTGAATATCTGGCAATGAACGTAGTCACATTCAACTGCAGATGGCAAGAACTATGGTCGATGTAGTGCGGCGCTCTGGTCCTTCGTTGGTGATAATAGGCCAGAGCATTTGCAACACTTGTCCACGGGGCTTCTTCCCGCTCCGGAATCGTTGCAAATGCGGTGGAAAGGAGAAGCGCTCCGTTAGAGATTCTTAGGGGGAGGGATTGTTATGGTAAACTCATTTGTTTACCTGTTGCGCATTCGGTGTTTCACCAGTTACATGGAATCCTTAACCTGAAAGGCAAATATTAATATTAATTCCCGAGCTACTGCGTTCTTGTACCAATATCAATAGCGATTACAAATTTGAAGGAAAACTCAGATATTTTTTTTATGTCCAATGTTGAATGACAATTTTTATTTATTTTAATATATACATGTTAAAATTTACGTACATGTACTTACTCGAAATGCTGACTCAAGTCACAGCACACAATTTTCCCAGCAAATTCTCGCAAGAACGACATCGCGCTAAAGCTTGATAATTTACCTGGTATCATGTTGCGTCTGACAACCGGTGAGAAATTTAAGTGGCGTAGCTTGAGTAAAGAATTGCGCGACTTAATTCTAAATTGTACACCTAAAGAACTTCTCGATTTAATGCAATTTTGCGAATTTATACATTCCTCCCGCCGCCGTGAGCTTTAATGAACTGCTTTAATGTATACATGTATAAATTGACGACAAATAAAGAAGCTTAGATTGGTACTTAAGCCGATACGAAAACTTCAAATATTGATTGAGATACCGCTCTGGATAATGGGTTTCGTCCTGTATGCTTGGTGAGTAGCGTCCTCGTCCTAGGTACAGGTATTTATTGTTGGGTTTGACAACTTTTCATTAACCAGTAGCGTCCAGCTATGGTGACGAAGTACGTCATGACTGGTATTGCGGTTGCAGTGTATCATTTATGTTGAGATCCTACATTCTCGCTCTAAGGTCTTCGATGTCTTTGCTCATTTTTTTCTCTAGTGTTTGTTGATAAGTTATTGAGGGAGGTGTTGTATTAAGATGGATGAAGTCGATAAGTTTCCGCAATTTCTTTAAATTGTTGTATACAACATTGTGGCCATAAATCGTGGTGTATTCATCCCTTATTACAGAATTGGAGTGTAATGCTATAATTCCAGATCCCTCCTGTTTTTTTTGTTCGACGCTATCATTGCAAATGACGTTAATTGTGGCAGGAGAAGGTCTTATGTATATCCATTTATTGAGAATTAACAGTTGAATCCACCCCGATGTTTTACTAATGGCCGTGGCGGCACAAGCGATTTCGAATGGTTCATGAATTAGAACATTGAGTTCACAGGAGCAAATGTTTGCTCCCTTATTGTAAATGGCGCGTTACTGTTTACAAATGAATGCTCCGTCGTTTGTGATACAACTCCTGAAATCTTGCTCGGATAAAGGATAGTACTGATCTCGATGCAGCCTCTTGATTAGGAATTTTTCTATTAATTCTATTATCATGAGCTCGTTGTTTCCCAAAAATGGAATTCCTCGTGTGAAAGTAATGGAACTTTTATTCGAAATATCATCTGATCTACGCTTACTCGACTTACAACTCTCATCAAACTGTATGTCTTTAACAAGTTGTCCGGACGTAACAGTAGTCGGAGGATAGTAGGTAGATTTTCTTTTATTAGTGTGATAGCTGTTTTTGGCTTAATAACTGTGGATTTATTTTGCCATGGTGGATCACATCTACCAAATTAGATTGATTGATTGCTTAGAACTAGCGTCCATTGCAATGCCAATACCATAAATGACTGTGTGGCTTTTTGTAGAAGCAACTCGGTGTTAATTTTATGTAATTTAGGTTGACTGTTGAATCTAAAATGAATGTGTGCTTCTTCATTAGCGGCACAATTTGAAAATTATTTTCCTTCAGATCCTGTATTATTTGAGCCATGTGATTAGCATATTCGTACTCCAAGACTCTGAATAATGCACTAGCTACGTTACCCATAATGTTTAAAATACCTCTCTTAGTTTGTGGTTTAGTCTGGTGTAAGAGCAACTCCTTATTACTTGTGATTTCTTCCAATGCTCTTTTAAATTTTTCCATGATCGGGCCACACTGATCCCATTCCTTCATCAAATTACAACCTTCCTGGAGCCTTTCTACACCTTGCTTAATAGTATTTAATTCCGATCATAACGTGCTCGTATTGCAGTAGATCACCAAGTTCCATTCACTTGGTTTTATACTAATTGGTCCAATGATTAGCTGGATTAAACATGTACATAAGTAGAGTCAGACACATAGCTGTACCGCCACGTCTTTAGTTCCAGTTGAGGAATTTGTTTGATTACTGTGATTACTTGAAGATATCATAGGTAGGTAATCTCATCTCAGTTTCTTTGGTGCTGTAGACTCTTCACTGTCTGATTCCAGTTCTATAGGTAAAAGAGCCTACTTATGTTTAGGTCTTCTAATAACTCCATTGGATGTTTCGATATCTCCAACTCGTACCAAACCATCCTCGCCATTGATGGCTCTTATAATTCTTCCTAAATGCCATACTGCAGGGGAAGGTTGAGGGTTCAGCATTTGTGCACTGTTGCTTCCATTTATGGTGATGCTGTAAGTTGCTGAGATACTCCTTGTACCATCTATACTAGATCTGTTTCATTAAATGGTTCACCAGTTTCTACCTCAGCAGAATACCTATGTTTAGCTGTCGTGCTTGAAGATCGGTGATTGACGTGGTCGGTTCTCCAGTCAGAAACTGACCTGGTATAAGTGCCGCAAAGTCGTCTGGGTAGGATGACAGTGATGTTAAAGGACGTGAATATAAAATTGCTTCGATCTCAACCAATAGTGTTTCTAGTTCTTCGTAGGTTATGTTGGTGGTTTCGAGATTTTGTCGCAGTAGATGCTTGGCAGATTTAACAGCAGCCTCCCACAAACCTCCCAAGTGTGGCGCTCTTGGCGGTATGAAGTGAAACTCCATAGCCCTAGTACTGCAAAAACCCAGTATATGGTCTTGTGATTTTTGATCATAGTTGCTTGTACTCAATCCCTGGAACTTGTTTCTGGAACCGACGAAATTCATGGTAGTGTCGCATTATAAGGTAGGATAGTTGCCCCGAGTCTGTAGTCAAATCAGGTGTTATTTCAAAATGAATAGCCATAGTCGCGAAGAAGCGAATCACAGCAACATAAGATTTCTGTGGGCGTTTCGCGCGAAGTTTATAATGCATCCAACAGGATCCATAAAAGTTCACTCCGGCATTTATAAACGGTCGCACTGGCAGGACTCGATGCACAGGAAGATTTCCCACGAACTGTGATAAAATTTTCGGTTTGGCTCGACCGAACAATGGGCCAAAATATTTGCCGAGTGATGGCTAGTAGTACTTGCGGCGCGACATGGAGATGTTGAACATGAAGATTGGGCATCAGCAGCCGAATGCCGATATGAGCTTATGGTAATAATATCGGATACTTCACATTATATGACTAGTTCGTCTTCTTCTAACCCTTTTATCATTACAGTAAGGCCTCATGTAACTCTATGGTGGTACGGTTGCAATTTAGGCATCCGTGTTCCCGTTTCTTGTGAGTGTTGGAGATGAGTCTCAAAATATATAAGATTATCCGCTGCCTTCGGTCGAACGTGTTTTGATGATCTATCAAATCCATAAAATGTGAAGCATCACTTGTTGTTGCCACCACCGGCTAAATTTCTCTTTCCTCTAAGATCATCTACATCCGTTGGTAAGGTGTTGGCCATCCGTCTTCGGCACTATGTAAAAATATTGAGCCGTAAAACCATAAGAAATTGGCTGTTAGTCTTTTGAGTAGAATCCCTCTAGACACGATGTCCGCTGGATTGTGCTTTGACCCTACATGTCTCCATTGCTCTTGTATGTTTAATTCTTGGACTGTCGCAAATCGCTTAGCTACCAAGGAATTTTCCGAGCCTGCTGCCGAGATACTCCATGCAAGTACGATTTCCGATCGGTACAAAAAAAAGTTTTTACTTCCGGTAACTGCAGATCTCTTAGAACCCGGTGTACAGGTTCAGCCATTAGTTTTGCTGCACACAACTCAAGTTTGGGGACAGTAAGCGTTTTTAATGGTGCTATCCTGGATTTGGGGCACAGAGGACTTACTCATATTATTCTATTATTACTGATCGATCGTAAATAGACTGCGGCTCCGAAAGCCTTCTCCGAGGCGTCCGCAGAGGCAATTAGTTATACTGACTTTGCTAGTTACCTGTGACATTTGTCTCGGGATTCTTATAACACTAAAGGCCTTGAGGTTATTCCGAAAATGAATCCATTTAGAATGCAGTTCCATGGGTAGTGCCGCATCCCAAGAAGCTTTTACCATTACCACCACGGGACTCATAAAACCCAGTGGATCAAATAAATGTGCGATATCTGACAGTACATTTCTTTTGGTTACCTTGTAATTCTCCATCCAGTGGACCTTAACTCGTTCTTCGTCAATTTAACATGTCCAGATCAGTCCTAATGTATTAATCTGCTCGTCACTATTGTCGAAAAGATCCAGTTGCATTGCACGATCTTCTGAAGGGATGCCTTTCAGAAGTTCCTTGTGATTGGTATCCCATTTACTCAGCTTAAAACCTGCTGTTTGAAGTAGGGCGTTTAATTGCGCTGCTAATGCTTCATGAAGTCTATCGCGTGTCATCCATATAAACATTTTTGCATAAATATCGTTGCTCGCAGAGGCCACTGTTACATTCCTTGTTCGGAGAGACGTTGTAGACGTTTGTTACCAAGGATGGCGCGGAAATCGTACCATAAGTAACTGTTTTCAGCTAATAGGATCTGATTGATTGCTTGGGGACTTCCTTCCAAATAACTCGTTGATATTTTCGGTTTTCTTCAGCAACCAAAATTTGAGGGTACATCTTCTCAATGTCTACAGTGCAGATATATCGTGGTAACCGAAATCTGACTAGGATGGTAAACAACTCATCCTGAATTGTGGGACCATTGGTTAGGAGGTCGTTTAATGACAAATTCGATGATGTCTTGGCAGAGACATCAAAGACTACCCTTAGTTTGATCATCGTGCTGTTGGGTTTTAGTATATAGTGATACGGCCGAAAGTAATTGGACATTGACGATTTAGCAGGGTCCACCTCGCTCACGTGGTTCAAATGTAAATAACTCTTCATAAATTCGATATACTGCGACTGCACTTCAGGATTCCTCGCAAGTCTTCATTCTAGGGCTAAAAGGCGACGAATTGTAATATCACTCGAATCTCCCAATCTACTGGGACTTTTTTAGGATGGTAGTCTAACCGTAAAAAAGATTCGCATTTGATCTCTTGTTGTGACAAATTAATTCGTATTGAATCGACTTCGTATATTTTCCAGAACCTCTCGACCGTCTTATTGAGATCTTCTTCTTCTGAACATATACCGCAAGCAGCAATTGGTAAATAGGTGGGTGAATTTGGACCCAGCTGTATTTTCCCTATGGACAATAATTGGAAGAAGGACTCTGATCCAATAAGCAGATCGATTGAACCCAGAATCAGCTAAGTGTATGTTGTTTGGTATGGTCCAATTTGACACAACTAGTAACTAGATTGGCTGATAAGAGATGATACGGTCGCGCACATATCCCTCTAGTCTCATAGACCTCGGATTGTTGCTGGATGTTGATTCTTCCTTTACTCCGCTGCTGACCCTTACCAATATCTTGAAGCCATAAGGAAGCTGGGAAGGTCACCTGTCTGAGTTTCTTGAGTACTTTCTCAGTAATCAAGTTTACTTGTGAGCCAGAATAAAGAAAAGCTCGACATTCTACTACTCTTCCAATTCCGTCTAAAAGTTTTACTAGTGCAGTACCAAGTAGCACATATCCCTTAGATTGAGATTCCGCACACGCCATAAGACTTAATGGTGCTTCCGTAGCCGTGTTATTGGATGAGGACCAGCTGGATTCTGTTAGATTTGTAGTCGACGATTTGCCCAATGCATTCTCTTGCCTAATTAGTGCACCTATGTGAACTAACGTGTTATGCTTTTTGGTACACTTATTACAACGCTTCAATACAATGAAAATTCCTTAGGATTCGATAGACCTTGTTCGTAAAGAAAGTTGGTAGTTCAGTCCAGTTTTTTTTTATATAAAATGTGTAGTACAAGTGGGTCCCAATGAGTTGTAAAGTAAACACTCCTCTTAAACTGCGACTATCTTGTGGTAGGAACCCATAGTAAAATATGCATGGTCTAGCGGTGGCGACGGTAAGTCTCGAATTTCTTGTTCAGTACTTTGAAATCGTGACAATGCTTCATCCAGACGTCTGAGTTTTTCTTCGTAGTAACTGTAAGTTTTCCTGTTTAAATGATCATTCTTATAGTTGGCTAGTATGTTCTGCATTTCCTTGCCAGGACTGTCTTGGGCAGCAGCCAAAGGGTCTATTGTTTGATCAATTTTCGGCGGCATCTTTCTTGGTAGAATGGGTCAGCCAATTTTGTTTTATAGTGAACGTAATTGAGCGTACTCGTCCGGGTCACCAAATGTTAAGGTAAACTCTTTTGTTTACCTGGAAATATTTTGTGGAGTTGAAGTGATTCACCTCAATCTTGCTGTTGCGTATTCGGTGTTTCACCGGTTACATGCAATCCTTAAACCTGAAAGGCAAATATTAATATGAATTATGGGACTACTAGGTTCTTGTACCGGTAGCAATAGGGATTACAAATTTGAAGGTAAACTCCGATTTTTTTTATGTCCAAAATTGAATGACAATTTTTATTTTATTTAATATCTTACATATACGTGTTGAGATCTACGTACCCAAAATGCTGATTCAAATCATACCACATAATTTTCTGAGCATATTTTGGCAAGCTCGACATCACGCTAAAGATGGATAATTTACCTGGTATCATGTTGCATCTGGTAATCGATGAGAAGATTAAGTATCGCAGCTTGAGTAAAGAATTGCGCGAATTAATTCTAAATTTTACATGCAAAGAATTTCTTGATTTAATGCAATTTTGCGAATTTATACACCGATGCTGAGGGCAGTTTGTAGAAGTCTATGATACTACAGGTTGCTCTCGCAGGACCCTAGTTGCGTATTGGATATTCAACAACTATTTGTAGAATTCAGGGCAGTTTATCAATGAGTTCACTGAATTCTGGCATGGTTGGCAAGAGAGGAAAATTGACTTTCCTTTGCTTAGTAAAAGGTGCGAAAGCTTCAAATTCGATCTTTCACTGAAACGAATTTCAATCGAAGTAGGTGTCAAGCTTCTAGCTTGTCGGCCGAATTATCTCAAGTGGCAGCTCTTCTCCCAAGCCAGCCGGAGATGATTCTTTATTTTAATAGAATACAGGAATGCTTGGCAGCACAAAGTTGCAAGCACAAGTTGTAGTTTGTGCTGTGCAGCCAATCGCGCTGGCTGGGAAATGCGAATCTCCAACCGAGCACCTCTTCCAGGCATCTAGACGACGGACTGCCTCTTGTGAAGTCGAATTGATAATTGATGAATCTGCTCAATGGATAACAGTTATCAGAATTTATTCGAGGCCTCAACAGTAGTATTTATTCTGAATCGACATTGATAACATCCTCGGCCGCTCATGAATTTTTTGAGAAAATTCCTACTTTCTTTGAAGAGAGTTAAGAGCTCCTGTATACAGTGAACACATTGGAGGATATGATCGCTGCGACAAAGGATCTAAGGTGACACACTTCACCTGGTTATGACGGCTTGACTCCAGAATTCTGTATAGTTTCACGAATTTTTTAATTCCTTAGCTCTTGGAAGTCTTCAATGCGGCAGTTAAGACACATTCAGACTTTCCTTCTAGTTGGAGGAGTACTATTATGAACTTGATTCAAAGAAGGGAGACTTGCAAAGGACGGGAAAGTGGATACCAGTACCTTATGCAATGTGGACTACAAAATCGTCTACAAAGCATTAGGTTCGATACTCTGCTCAGTGATTTCTTCGGTAATACACCGGAAACAGTGCTATTTTGTACCTGGTCGTAGTATCTACGACAACATCGCGGTAGCCAATCATTTATTTGCCTACCATGAACAGATAGGTACACAAATGGCTATTATTTCACTAGACCAAAAAAAGGCTTTTGATAGCGTCTTGCAGGAGTATCTCTTGACTGCTTTCGAGGTATTTGGGTTTCCGCCCAAATGACTCCATATCGTTGGGAAACTATATAGAGATTCAGCGATTTTGATTAAGCATCAATGACTAGCTTTGGCTCCTATATCGTTTGCTCCGTGACGTGCTTATGTCAATAAAAACTCCGGAGTATACAGTATACAAGAGATGGCGAACACACTTCGCGGTGAATATTGGCGTGATGGAGAGATAACTTGCAGAGCAATCTACAGTTATCCTTCTAATTACAAAGATGCTGATGTAGCATTCAAATTTTTGCATCACAGTCTCATGCATCCTAATCAGTTGTCACATATCGACCCGGCGAGTTCACAGGATCTGCACAGTTTGTACTGGTGAAGGCACCCTGTTTCACGTGTTCTTCACTTGCTTGGCTTTGCAGAATCTGGTGGAACTCGTGCGCAATCTGTGTCAGTTGATTCACCCGAGTTACGTCATTACTACAGCATCGTTTGTATAGGAACCAAAGGCTTGTAGGGTGAATTGTTTGATTAGCTTTGTGTTGACTACATTAGAGTCGAAAATAGGATTCAGAACACTGATCCACACCACCATACACAAGCACCTCAAAAGCACTTTGTTGACAGGTTGAAGAGACGTTTACGTCTTGAACATCTGTCAACGAACGCAGACACATTTAACTGTACATGACAACCACTATCAACGGTGCAGGACAGAGCTCTGGTCTTTCGCTGGTGATAATAGGCCCATTTACAACACTAGTCCTCGCTTTGAAATCATTGCAAGTGCTGCGGGAAGGACAGGCGCTATGTTAGAGATCCTAAGCGGGAGGGATGATGAGGGCAGTTTGTATAGAGGTCTATGATACTATTGGCTGCTCTGGCGGGAAATTTCTTGTGTAAATTTCTAAATTTCTCATTCGGTCATTTTACAAAAATGTTATTTCGTAATTTTCATTTGAGACTCCTCTTGGAACTGCCACTTACCTGCAAATATAAGCACACTAGTTGATATTATCATGACTCTTATTTTGGCTTTAAAGCTTTAATATCGAAACTATTATTATTATTATATATTTTTACGTTTACATTTTGCCGTTTTTATTCTAATATTTTGTTTGAGCATTTTGCATCCTTTAGACTTTGTTTAGTTACAGCCTCTTTACTGTTTTCTGAGCCACTTTTCGTTGTTTTTAGTCATTTTTATAATGTTTAATTAAAGAGCCCTATATACATAGAAAAAAATATTGTTATTATTTTAATTGTTGTTATTTGTTGCATTTTTTTCCCACGTTTTCGCAGTTTTCATTGGTAAACCCAGTATTTCTTTAACTTTCTCTGGTCTTTCCACGGAAAATAGACCAAGGTTCTAAACCGGCTATATGATATTTTGATAAAATTTTGCAGAAAGGTTGCCTTCTATTAAGAAAACATTTTTGTGAATTATTATCTATCGCGCTACATTTTTGGTGGAGATAACGGCTTATGCATTTTTTAGAAAATGGAAAATTTGACCTGGTGGAGGGAACTTCAAAAACTCATATCTCGGGCTGTATTCATCATATCACAGCTCCATGAAATAAGTTTTATTGTTTTAAGAAGCCTTACGGTATTTTTGAAAAATAAAACAAGGTTTGTTATTATAATTTCTTATTTAAGAATAAAAAATATATCCTTTATCCTCGAATATCTGATAAAGCGATTCTGAAATTTTTTTTTTACATTTATTTATTTTAATCCTATGTATTAATTGTGTAACTGTAAAACACAGTATCGCGAAATCCGTTTATCATGAAATCAGTTTAGATGGAATTAATTTTTAAAGATTCATGTTTCAAGAATTTTTAGTATAACTAAATTTGTTTTGAGAGAATTTTGCTGAAGTGCGTTTTATAAAAAATAAAGATTTGTTAAAAAGTGCAAATATAAAAATATAAAACAAAATAAGGACCGAAACATTATTTGATTTTTAAGATTAACGGCGATATCCTTTATCCTCGAAACTCTCGAAATGTTGGTTTTGTATATATATACCAGATGAAATCACTAATTTTATCCTCGATAAGATCGCTAGAGTTTGTGAAAAAAATACCTGTGGCTTCAATTTATTTTAGTAGAAAGAGTTTATTTGAATTGTGGAAATAAAAGTAACTGTTATTTTGAAAAATGGAAGGTCGCTTCAAAAGTTTGATATGTTGCAATCCATTCTCAAAGCCTGGTCATTCTAATAACCGAAGAAATTTGAGGGACGTTCTTTCGTGGATCGTGAAAAGTATTCCATCGTTGCAATTGGTATCTAAAATACGCCCACAGTGGAGGTGTAACAGATGATGTCGTACCAAGTAGGTATAGTCAGAGAGTGTCACACATAGCTAAAAGAAAAGAAATTTTAATAAAATAAAATTAAATAATGCACATAAATGTAATTAATATAATTAAAGTATATCGTGAAGCCAAGCACGGTCCATACAAACAGGGAAATCAGTGGAGTTGGCCATTGAAATACTCCAGGAGATCCCTATGTCCGCAAAGGCGCATGCGAAAAACAAATATCAAGCAGTCAATCAGTTTTAATAGTTTTATAACAAATTGTCACAGACATGAACTCAAAAATGAATTAATTTATGCCGAGTATAATCACAAAACAGTGAACGTACACAGTATGTTACAGTTCTACATGAAAATAGATTTGTGAATGTTTTAAGTGTCCTTAATTTCGAACTGGTGATACTGTGGGCAATTTTTATTTCAGGGAAAATATGTTGGAGAATTTTCGTCTGAGGTCTCTCAGTTGGGTATGACTGGCCCTCTTCAAATCCGAGCGCGCTATTATTGCCTTCGAGCCGTCCTGAATTGTGGAGCATGAACGCACTACTTTCCGCCATACTTTTATATATCACGTCCACCATTGCCCACGGCAAGCAAGGTCATAATTAAGGTAGAACGTAAGAGGAAATTACAATTGAAATTAACTTGTAATGTAAGCCCTGGGCGAGTATCAACATTTCCTAAGATTAATTGATTTTCTCGAAATTTTGCCAGCGAGCCACTCAGCCACAGTATTCTAGTCTCTCGCATCTAAACCCATTCCATGGTTTCGTCTCAATATGACTTTCAATTTAAAATTATTAAAATTGCAAAGGAGGTCAAGCTAAGCAACAAATTATTAAAATTTCAAAGGAGGTAAAACTAGATAACAAATTATTAAAAATTGCAAAGGAGGTAAAACTAAATAATAAATTGGTTGGTGTCTGCGAAATTATAAGCTGGCCTAAGTTAATCTAAATAAATTAGACCACTCGAAAGTGATCTAAACGCCATCCAGTCAGATTATACCTTTCGGAACTGGCTGGAATCACGGAGGCGGGCGATCACGAGACCGAAAGATAGAACAGACTCTCTCTTCTAGAAGTTTTTCTGGTGTCGCTTGGCAGGTAGCGAAGTTTTTTTGAGTCAGAAAAAGTAAAGTGCGATAAAAGCAAAAGGGCGATTAGGAAAAACACAAGTAAAGGGAGGATTAAAAAAAAAGAAAGCATAGGGAATCTGGAAAAGGATACCAAACGCCGAAAATTGTACGGATAAGTAGATGAGTATTTTTTTGCATTTCTAAAATTATTTGTTCTTTCGTTAATTTTGTGGCTGGCTGGCGCATGGCGATGCAAAAGTAAATTTCTTTTTTTAACCCCTGATATTAAAGTCAATGGAAAAAAAGGTTAATTAAGATGCTCATCCGTGGTATGTAAGTAATAACTCCACACAGCTGTATTAATGATGCTAAACGTAATTTTTCTTTGTATCGAATACTTATAATTGGATTAATTATTATAACGATTCAAATTAAAAATAGGTTTTGTGATTTCCTTAAAAAAAAATTACATGGCGCCCATCACTCACTCCACTATTTAGCGAACCACCCTTCTTGCTGAGCTAGAACGGGGATCGACGGGATCCCCAGTTGCGCTCAAAAGGGAGCGTAACAAGTATAATTATAATTAGGTATTTTAGTGAATGAAAAATATTTAAATTTGTTACGACTCATTATTCTGCTTGGCAGGTTATTTGTCACTTGAGTTAATCTCTAGTCATTGTCCACTGTATGTAGCGAATGCGATGAACCGTTGACTTTTCGACCTTTGTTCATTTCAGGGATCCAAGAAAAGGCCGGCAAAGGAACCTATGGCGTCAAACATCCCCTGATAAGCTTAAGTACTCACACATCAAAAAAACAAACCAAACAACCCACATCACGCAAAACATATACACACAAGGCAGATAAACATAGGGAAAACATACGGCATATAGCTAATAGCCACAATAGTTATCCCACTCAAAGAGCAGACAACATTCACACATACACACATCCACACATAAAAGCTTGCATGTAATCTTGGATCCACCCAAAACCCTCGAGAATACTTCACAAGCCATGAAACAGACTCCCTCCCTACCAAATGCGAGGCCAAACGTAGTCCTTACATTCTAAAATATTTGCAGTGTTCTTATGTAAAAGTGACAAAAGTTTGATTTGAATAGCTCCTCCGCCCTAAACTACTATTCATACAGAAAAATGGCGTTCAGTTAATCTTAAGGTTGCTTTCTTATCTTCCGAACCGTAATAAAATTTTCATACCTTTCCTAACAAAATTATTTAAAAAAATTTATCTTAACCAAATGACTACGATTTCTCAAATAAAAATTCTCAGCTGAGTAATCATTGTAATGTCGCTGTGCCGTCATGGCATGCCGTGGGCTGATGAACGAATGTAGCTGCCTACAGATTCGGACTACGGCTGCACATACACACATGCAATTATCACTCAGCTGAGAGGTATTGAGCGTAAAATGGTAAGGTTACTTTGTAATCAAAACTATTTTATTATTTAGTTATGTGAGGTATATAGGAAGTTTAGCCTTTGGGAAGGTAAGGAACCAAGTTTTAAATTACTAGATGGCTATTTTCCTGTATGGATAGTAGTTTAGGCTCTATGGCATATTTAAAGCCAATGTTTAGCACTTTTCCATAAGTATCAATATAGAACATTTTAGAAAACGGACTCCGAACGCACACATATAGATTTCTGTTTCATGGCTTGGGAAGTACTCTCGGATAGTTTTAGGTTAGAATGTAAGGCTTTCTGTTCCATTGAACTATGTTAAAAATTAAGAAGTAGGGTATTATCTTAAATGTTCCCATGAATATTATGCTGAAGTCTTCCTAGGGCGTAGCTCCACCTGCGTTCAAATTCAATAGTTAGTCTTAAACTGATCTTCATAACTTGACATTCATTGGTCCATTCACATTGTATAAGCGTTGTAATAATTTCATTTTGTATTTGAGATTGGAATTAATTTTGTATAGTATTTTAGTAATTATCGAGACTTAAATTAATTTGCATTTTACTATAGGTATCTTAGATTTGAAATGTTGCGTAAGTTAGTTTTCCTTAACCCAATAGTAATTGTAAAATGACCCATTGGAAGCACGAAGCGAAGACTACATTGTTCAGTAATAAGTTCTTTATTTTGACGCTCTCCTGACCTCTTCCTTCTCTAAGCTCCACTTCTTACACGAATGAGTTAAATATTAATTACTAGAATGTAATATTTTGCGACAAACCCATAACATGAAAGTGTGAACAGCCCGGACGAGAAATAACCATAGCCCAGTAGTCAAACGACAATACGAATGATTCCACTGATAAAATGCAATATAAAAACGATAAAGTCGAGTATGCCGATAAGGCAGTACCATTGTAACTAACTTCAATTGTCGTAGATTTTGCCAAACTCCGGAGTAAAAATGTCAAAAAAAGAGCGGGCGACATGGGGCTCTCGATCCGGTAGGTGAAGTGAACACTGGGGGACAGATCGTCGATACGTTAAGTTAAAAATTAAAAAGAAAGAAAAGAAGAAAAGTGAAAGGTTTGAAATTGATAAATAATAAAGAAGAAAAGATAAGGAACAAAACAACAAATTAAGCAATTAAAAGGAAATGAATAAAAGTGAGGTGATCAGGAAAGGAGCAAGTTCAGGAGAGTCAAATAGTGTTGGATTTATAAGGATATTCTCCTGATGCCGGCTTCATGCTTCTAAGGGACTATCCAAGTTGAGTATGAATTTTTAAAATATTATACTTTGGTTCGCTTCTATTAAATACGTTTTTTTTATTCTGTTCGATATTAGTGCCTGTGTGGTTGTATTTTTTTTTTTTTTTTAACAATAATAATAATCGACATATTATATATTTCTACCCACATAGTGCGTAAAGAGGTTTCGTTATATCTTCCTATAAAGATCAAGTGGCGCCCATTGGACTAGAATTTTAGTGGACAATTCTTTGCTGTTGGAACCCCCATGACCCTTCTCGCTGAGCTACCAATCGTTGCGAAACAAGGCATGCGCAACAAGTTGTGATCCAACTATAAAAATTTTGGATTTAACAAACTACACAAAATACTTATATCGCTTTGAGGTAGAGGTGGGAATCAAATACAGCGACCAGTAAAATTTCACATCAGTATCACAAGTAAAAGGCAAAAGGAAGAACGCGTGGAAACTATCCTTTCTAGGATCAATAAGTGCAGAACGAAACAGCAATAAAGAAAAGAGTAACGTTGAAATCTGTTCAATATTACAGATATAGGTACTTTGAGAATTGTCAAATTTAGCCATAGCAAGAAAAAGCGCTGCGAGATTTTGGACAACCAAAAGCTGTTTTCTTTCTTTTCATTCTATATGTGTAAATTGTCAAAAGCTCTTGGTATTTAATTGCGAATTTTTATATTGAATTGCCAACCAAATTATAATGAGCGTCCAGAAATATTGATTTTGTCTCTATCGCAAATGGTTACCATTTCAAGCTGTTTTAAATTTATTATTATTTTCCAATACCAACACTTTTAAGAAAATGACAGGCACACATACATAAATATTACCATAGCTGCTTTGTTGCTTAGAGTCAGAAGTGTAAGCAACAAAAAGCTGCTATGATAACAGCTATCTTAAAATTTTGGACAGAACAAATGTCAAAAAGCAAGTAAGAAAAAGCAGCTTTCGAGTTACTTTGGACAGGAAAAAGCATACGAAAGCAGCTAAAAGCAGCTATATATGTAATGTTGAACACAGCCCCGGTGCAGTTTGGAAAAATTTTGCATTTCAATCATAATCTGTCAAAACAAATGATAAACTTGCAATGCACCCCCGATAAGTCGGGTGACATGGTAGAATAGATCATAGGTCCCTTATGGTACTAGATTTTCGGAATAATGTGAACATAGGCGCAGTCTTATCGCGTATCGCTGTGTAGATAGGTAGTCGCTCAGAATGTACAAATTAGTTGTAAGAGTTTGTGGTATGGTATGTAAGCAAAGGAATTGTCACAATTAGCAAGTAAGAGATGAATTTGTAATTTTAGAGCTTATTACTAGACAGTGGCATGGCAGACAGTAAAACAATGCAATTAGGTTCCGCTGGTGAATTAAGGTAGCATATGTGTGATCGGCTTTAGGCAGTGCTTCCCCATCGGATCGCGTAGTAAACTCCGAATGGGAGCCTGAATCGAGAAGCCAACCAATGAGATGAGTTTCCTGAGGACATTTTTACAAAAGGTATGAAGTGCGAATCTCACGGGCTCGAAATAGAAAGAAATTTAATTAAGTAATTAAAAGTGGTTTAAAACACTGTGTTAAAATTAAGGAGTGCCGAATTGAAATCGAGAGGAACTAATCGCAAAGTAGTAACCGTAGAATATTAACAAACAATTGAAGAAGCAAAAGCAGGATTAAACGCAGAATAAGCCTACTAAATGAATCTCGGTAATAACACTCATTTCTATTTATTTTGTTAGTTACAGGAGAGACATCCAGTTGACAGCCGCTAGAAGATCCAAGGAAATAAGGATTTCAAGGCCCGTAAGATCCCGTTTATGATTAGCGTTACTGGGAAGAAAAGAAGGCAGAAAGAAGAAAAGGAAGAAAAAAAGCAGAAAGAGGAAAAGAAAACAGAAAGAAGAAAAGGATGAGAAGAAAATTTCCTCAAGGAGTCACATGGAAGCACTAGACCATGAGAAGCAGGTCGACCTGGTCACCGTACATGAATAAGTTACAAAACCGTCACACAGGATAAGTTATGTCGCCGTGTGCCAGCGGATTATAGTGTTAAGCTTAGGTTCGAGGTTGGTAAAGTTTGTTTTATAAGATATTTGCAGTACAATTAAATTACTAGTGATAAATTTGATATGACCAAATTTTAATTCAAACCATGTTCCTCCGAAATTCAAAATTCGTTAGTATTGGTGGTTATAAACGTTGCACGAACACAGACTCTCAAGTGCATTCACTTCTGATGACTTCAAGGAAGCACAAGAAATATAGAATATAGGGCAGTTTGAAGGGGATTTTTTCGACTGGTAGTCAGCACTTAATTCCTTACAGCAATGTATCAGTTATTTGCGAGAAACAAATATTGATTTAAAGCGGATTCAGAGCCATATATTCAAAAAGATTAAAGAAGACCACGGGATTAATATCTCAAAAAATGTTGGTATGCTGTGGCAATAGGAGCCTGAGAGAAGTGATATTGACTCTATTCTAGTGGAAAAGTTGAAAGCAAAATATGCCGAAATGACAGATAAAAATACAAAATGATGATTTTGACAATGCTTCCAGAATATAATAGAGGAATTTCCGGCTACTTCCCGATTCATGGCGAAAAAAAGCAAGCACCTTACGAAAGAATATGGAATATTGTCGTCCAGTTCGTGGAAGGGAAAATATTTTGACGGAAACTTTATGAAACTTTTAGATAGCTTTTATTTTTCCGACGATATTAGCAGAACTATGCGTAGAAAAAAAAGTTCGTAGCAGTAAACGTCGACGGTCAAAAGAAACATGTTCAAAAAAGAGTTGTACTAGGTAACATAAGGAAATATATTCTAGTTTCAAGGATACATATCTGGATGTAAAAATAGGGTTTCCGAAATTCGCACCTCTTCGTCCTTCGGACTAGCCGAAGCTTCTGGTACACATTCTGTTTGTGTTTGTACCATCCAACAGAAAGCCAAGTAGGAATGAAAAAATTGCATTTATTTTTCAAATATGCTACGTTCATTAGTGATTATAGAAGTTGTCTGTCAAAAATAATGTGGGATTGAGTTATCCGGCATATATTCCTCTAAGAATAATATTTACAGAAATTTTTGACAAAAATTGTGTCGAAACAGTAGCGCACCAGCAATGGTCATCAACGGATCGTTCAACTTTACAAACAAGGTTCGAGAACGCAAAATATTTTATTGAGACATTTTACAGATGACGTTCAAAGCAAGTACGGATGGTTGAAAAAGCAATTTATTTCTCTGATTGTTCGGCAGCGCAATATACATCAATCAGACTTTAGATGTGATCGGCTTGGTGGAACCCTTAAACATTTGGCTGCAAAAACGAGCTTGCAGCGATCAATTTATTGTCAACTTTACGAATGGGCTATTCAAAATACACTGTAAAAAAGTAGGGCAATTCCCTAAATTTAAGGCACGTTTTTCCCTAAAAATAAATGTCATTTTCTCTGATATAAAGAGAAAGCCAGTTTAATTTCCACAAATCAATGAAACATTGAATTGATGTAGGTAGGTATTTGGCATCAGAAAACCTATACAGTACTGTTGCAAGACGACCTACCTTGTTCTTATTCTTTTCCCTGAGAGTACCTCAAATGACCCTATCTACCATTATAAATCTTCCTTCGTAGTTCCTCTAGGGAAGTAACTTGCTTTAGAGGGAATTCCTTTCGTTTGACCGGTTCAGCGGTGGGAGAAAGATTTCTTGCTACTTTTGCTTGTGCTTCCATTTCAAAGCTACCGAGGTGCACAAATACAGAACTTTAATGTTCTAAATGGAAACAATGTTATCGAACTGTCTATGCGTTTCAAGCGATGTTCTTTCTCGAATCGACAACAAATTCTTCTGAGCGCAAATGAAAATTAACAATTCAACTTGATAACTCGATCAGCTTTTCCGCGCCACATATAGGTAGCGGAAAGTGGAAGAGCCCCAAACCAAACCACACCATTTCTTCCATTTCACTCAAAGTCCAGTATCTTCTCGAACCGATATTACAAAGGGCCAACGTACATGTAGGAGCACGAAGCGGAAGCATTTTGCTGGACTTGTGCCTAGACTTAGAATCACTATAATTTTGCAAATACCTAGTTTAACACATTCTAAATGGAAGATGAATATTGCTAATTTTCAAATAAAAATAATTCTGATAATTTTGATACCTAAACAGAAAAGCGAATACAAATTCCGAATTAAAGACTTCCGATATTTTCAATTGACAGATAAAAAGAAAAATGAATATTGCCAACTGGCAAACTGGAAAATTGCCTGACCACCAGAATACACTATTAAAACAAATATGAACTTCAAATTAGATAGAAGAACGTGTAAAAAATAAACAAATCACTTGCTTAATCATCATAACTCTAATTAAGGTTTTTCTTTTGAACAAATATGAACTATTTAGTGTATTTTTTTTAATGTACTCAATACTAAAAAGAAGTTTTTTAGAATTCAACACTAGAACATAAGCTTACACAGTTATAAGAAATGTTTGCATGTAAACTTCTTGTTCTCAGGTCAGATTATAGTTTGGCTTCACCATTTGTTCAGTTTGTTGTTGATACCTAGAGCAAGTAGTTTAAAGTTTGCACTTAAATTAAAAAAGGAAATTCGTTGTTGATAAATTAAGCATTTCTTATTCGTACCAGTTTTTGTTGGAAACAAGGAAAAATTTCTCTTTGGGCATAATACCACAAAAAGCAAGCCAAGTGCAGATAAAGGACTGAGCAGACAGTTATCTTTCAGCTCGTGCGCTGCTAGATTCAGCGTCTCAATTAAATTTTATAAGTGGTGATCTCGCCCACAAGCTGCGTTCAAAACGTCAAATAATTAATGTTGACATTAGTGGCATTAGCGACGTTACAGCTAAAGTACATCATGAAACATTTGCGGTTATAAAATCTTGTATGAACTCATATGAAACACACTTAAATATGTGGATATTACCATCCATAACAGGTAAGCAACCTGCAAGCATTATTAACATAAGCAAATGGAAGATTCCCAAGAATGTGGAGCTAGTTTATCCAACCTTTCAAAACCCGCAAGAAACCGACTTGTTGATTGGAGCCGACATATTTTGTGAACATTTGTAAATAGGTCAAATACGACCCGGTGAAGATTGTCCAACACTATAAAAAACACCTCTCGGCTGGATTGTTTGTGGCAGACACAAGGTTAATCCAACAGTGAAGAGCATCTGCAATCACGTGTCAACAATCAAACATTGAGTTCTGATTAAAGCTTAAGCAATATTTTATAAAGGTTTTGCAGTATCGAAACCATAAATGCTACAACTCCCAAGCTAATAGACGAACAACAAAGGTGTGAACGCATATTTTCAGATAAGACCCGTCGATTGGGAAACGGAAGCTACCCTTCAAGGAAACGCCCGTGAATCTTGGAAACTCATTCGATAATGCTAAAAAACGATTTCTTTCCTTAGAACAGTATTTAGAAAAGGATCCCTTGTTGAAGCTAGAAAAATCAAAATTCCTTCAGGAATATTGAGAGCAAGATCATATGGAAGAAGTAGGTACCCATTGATAAAATTTCAAGGCACAATTCCTTTATTTCACACATTGTGTGCTCCGTCACGATAGTTCTAGCACAAAGCTAAGAGTTGTATTCAATGCATCATGTCGCACGTCTTCACAGGCATCGTTGAACGAGGTATTGATTGTTGGTCCCAAGGTATATAGAAGACAAGATATTCTCATTAAAAATTTTGTACTAGAACTGTGACGTGTTTCATCCTATAACGTATATACACTTCTATTGAAAAGACAGAGAGATGAGAGAGAATATTGTGTTCTCTGTACCGTACTTTCCTATACATTCGGACACAAATGGCGGAACGTGGTTCGTAATGGGAATACCTTATATCTCTGTACCGTGGGTTGGTCCCACAGTACAAGAAGATCTGTTCTCAATACTTCTCAGCTTTCGTTGTTGGAAATACGCACTTCTAGCGGATGTGAAAAAAAAATGTACCGCCAAATTGTGGTGTACTCAGAAGGCAGAAATTTCCAATGTATTTTATGGAGAGACAATAGTAGCCAAAATATAAGAATTGTTCGTTTGAAAGCAGTCACCTATGGCACGGCCTCTGCACCGTACCTAGGAACATGTAGCTTAAATTACATCGCAGATATAAATGCTAGCTTGTTCCCACTGGCACATAAAATTATCAAAGAATATTTTTATGTGGATGTCCTCTTAACTGGTGCAGATTCATTACAAGAAATGCTTGACATAAAATAAGAAGTGCAAGCAGTACTTCGGACTGCGCACATGGAACTTCGAAAATGCTCGATTCATAACTTTTGGAGAAAATACCAGAGGCTGATCGCGAGAAGCCCATAAACTGAATGATTCTGAGATCATAAAAACTTTAGGCATTGCATGAAATCCAACAAGTGATAGCATCCGAATAACTTACAAATCTATACCAGCTATGTCATTACAGATTACAACAAGTAAAATGCTAGAATTGGTCTAAGACCAATTCTTATGATACCCTAGATGAATGCCCGTATTAAATTTCGTATGGTCACCGATTTATGTAAGTTTAATTTTTGAAGTGGTTTTTCGGACAAAAAAATGATTATAATCAATTTTATAGAATTTCGTATTCTGAAGAAGTTTTTATTTTTTATTTTATTTTTTTATTTATTATTATTACGCAATTGTGCAAACAAGAAATAAATCGTTAAACTAGCTCAAGGAAAGTATGGTTTAATGGAATAACACTTAATTTAATTATAACGTAAAATACAACTAGAACTACAGTAAGTTATTAATAAAGGTAGAGAATAATGAAAATATAAAAATGCAGATTATATAAAATAAAAGACTAAACAACGCAATTAAAAGCGAAATTTTAGCTATAAATATGTAAACTATGAGAAGCAAGTACAAGAAGTAAAAACCTAAAAGTAATAAGTAATAATTAAATAAGAAGAAAAAGAAGAAGGAAACATCACCGGAAAAAAAAACAACAAGAATATTAAGTGAAAGCTAAAGCACCAGAAGGTAAGCGGTAAGCTACAGCTGAAGAGAAATTAATAAAAAATTTATAAGAGATTTAACAGAGATAAGGGTATACAATTGAGGAAACATAATCATATCATAAATTTTGTTCATATTAATCTTGCCCCGTTGATAAATAATTAAATAAAAGAACTTTAAATTTTTTGAAATTTCCCGCAACGCCCGCCCGCTTAATCTCGACAGGAATCTAATTATATACCCTCACACCACCGACGAAGAACGAACGACTCGTGAACAAATAAGAGAAACGTGGCAAAATAAGGTTATTAGACCTCTCTGATGTTCCCAAGCGCGGTTTTTCATGGAAATATTGAGGTTGGCGGAAGAAAAGCAAATTATTAATAAACACACAAATCCTGTATTGAAAATGCACATCCAAGCTAATTCCCAAAATTCATCCCGAGTATGGTGAAATATGGTCTAATCTCCTAAGAAGAAAAACGTATCGAGCATTAAAAGCCACATTAAGCTTGCGCTTACTATTGGAATCCAGGCCGGCATACACGACGTCGCTGAAGGTTATAATAGGAAACATCATTCATCAATGCCCTAGCGTCAGTTCAACAAGAATGATTTCCATTTCATTACTTGCAGAAAACAATATTTTGGTTTTAATATGCTCTCGGACAAAAATTGCAACTCCTCCACCCCGTCGGCCATTACGGTCCTGTCTGACAACATGGTAGCCCTGAAAATATATAAGTTCATCAGGGAGATCACCATTAAGCCACGTCTCACATACCATAACAACATCAAAACTTTTCTTTCCGAAAATCAAGCGAAATACATCCATCTTGTTCACTATACTTCTTGCATTGAAATGGAAAAAGTGGATGCCTGACTGATGCCTTGTAAATATATTCAAAACATAACCGGAAACTATCGTCCCATCGACGGCGAAGGCATCACCAGTCCTAGTCGAGCCCATAGACCACACAACCGGGCGACACGAGCAATATGGGGACAAAATTGCCACCCGAAATGTCTAGTAAATCCACAACATACTTATTTTGATTTCGAAAGTAGTAAAAAAAGCGAAAAAATTTAAGATGAAATCGATCATCGCTTACCCTCTGATGCACTAAAAGCCTACGTAAAAAAAACTTTATAAATTCTAAGAGACTTTAAACACATTTTCAAAAATTTTGGACTAGCAATACAATTAACAATAAAATTAAAAGCTGCTCGTTGCTCGATTCTAAGGGATTAACTAAATTAAAATCAAAACAAACGTGAGACGTAACTTCATTCAAGGTTAATCGGTTAATCTTATTTAGTGTCAGCTGTGAGATCATCTATGTTGATAATTTTAAGTGGAACATCACCGTTGCGATAAGTAACATGATCATGCCGTTTATAATTATTACCCTAGCCAGTAGGCCATCTTTTTTCATTTTTCGTGCGATGTAATGAATCTTCCTCTGCTTTGTTGATAAACTGTCGTTTACGTACACAGGGCTATCGGAGATAAAACCAATGTCTTTCCGCGTAACTTTTGCTTGTTTGAAAGCACGGTAGAATAGTAGTACAATAAAAATGTCTTGGACTGCTCGTTTTTACAGTATACGTAAAAAACCTAAATTTTTATATGGCAGCACCAAGAAGGAGTTGCCCGATTTAGTTGATTTTTGAAATTTTATTTGCTAGTACAATGAAAACACCATGTACCAAATTTCAGCTCTCTATATTGATGCGTTCTCAGGCAGTGTCCAAATATATAGCGAAAAACGAAAGTTTTGTATGGCAACCCCACGAAGGAGTTGCCCGATTTGTATCATTTTCGAATTTAATTTTACCTTTTTTTTCTAAGTCCGTGTACAAAATTTCAGCTCTGTAAGTATACGCGTTCTTGAGTTATCGTGCGCACAGACGGACGGACGGACAGACAGACGGACGGACATGCAAAAATCAAAATAACTTTTAATATTATGCGTGGGTGTCCAATCCATTTTGTTCTACCATCATTATTTCGAGGTGTTACAAACGGATTGACAAACTTAGTATACCCTATAGATTTCATCTAGGGTATAAAAAGACAGTATTATCCATAATGTCCCGACAATTTAATCCCTTGGGACTCATCAATCCAGTGGTAGTACGAGCGGAAATCTTCATGCAGTAACTATGGCTTTTGCAACATGGGTGGGACGAATCGCTGCCTGCAGCTTTACACGAAGGTTGGAAATGGTATCAAAATGACTTAGAACACTTAAATAAAATTCAGATACCACGTTTCTCGGACACAGATTCACGGATTTCACACGCATCAACACGGACAAACGAACACTGCTCTTACACTCAAAGCATCAATGATGGAAATCTGGTGGTCAATCTACTTAGTACCAAATCTGAGGTAGCACTGACAAAAACAATACTATCCTAACCTTGTTTGGCGTTGTGCGGAGCAGAGTTATTGGTCAAATTTTGTAGTTTCCTAAGACACCCAGTGGAAAGTACATTTCTTTGGAAGGATTTCCAAATTGTTCTAGCCTCCCATGCCTCACAGTGGCAAGTTTTTGTTTGAAACGGAGTCTGCCGGATACAGGAATTAACGTCGAATACAACGTGGCGATATGTTCACTCTAAATCTAAGCCGGCTGATATTATTTCACGGAGCGGTACAGTAGTTGAATTACAAGAAGAAGAATTTTATTTTATAAAGAAGAAAGAAGCTAGAGCAGCATTTTTGAAAATTGTTTGCCTACTTCAAAGAAGAGAGCTCCAAAAAGATATCGACTCGCTCCAAAAAACGGACAAGATAAGACCAAAAAGTTGTCTACAAACTTTAAGTAGATATTCCCTAAACTGCCAAATACCCTATCCTCCTTCCTAAAATTAATTCTTTTGTTAAAGCATATATAAGGTATTTACATTTTAAAAACTTTCAATCAGCTCCACAGGCTTTTATTGGACTCATACGGCAGCTAGGTTGGATAATCAACGCTAGGACTACAGTAGACAGATTGTACGACAATACTTACATTGTTTTCGTTATTGGCCTAGCTGCTACAGCAGATGATGGGGAACCTTCCAGCAGACAGAGTATCTAGGTCTTCAGCTTTCTGCGGCCCTATCTGGACCACCTACGAAATTAGAGGGAAACGTTCGTATATGTCGTAGCTGTATTCGTATGCCTCTTATCCAAGGGTGTGCATCTGGAAGAAATGTCGGACCGATGTTCGAAAGCCTTAATTGTAGCACTAAAAAGATTTACTAGTGGCCGTCGCTAGTGTAGGAAGATATATTGGGACAACGCTATCAATTTCATAGGTGCAAGTTGAATTCTCGCTGAGTTAAGAGAGCAGTTCCTTAGTCAGTCAACGCAAACTACTATAGCAAACTGGTGCGCTGAACAAAACGTAGAATATCATCATACACCGCCAAGACCACCACACTTCGGGGGCATATGGGAGGCTGCAGTCAAATCGGCGAAGTTACATCTAGTCAGAACCTTCAAAGTTCGCTACTGATATTCGAAGAGCTTTTCATGGTTTGCTGTCAAATCGAAGCGATTTTAAACACTCATCCCACCTCTCAACAATCTTCAAATCCCAACGATGAGTCAGCCTTAACACCAACGCATTTCTGGAATCAAGCTCCCATAGACTGTTTCGTCTGACCTTGCTATAGACAGTATCAACTACGTTAACAGGTGGCGGCGCATTTCAGTACTTCAACAGCATTTTTGGTGTCGTTGGTCATCAGAGTATTTTATATCCTTGCACCTCAGATACAAATGGAAGTTCTTGTCACCCAATGTCGTGGTTGGCCTTCTAGCACTGTTAAACGACGTCAATTTTTCACCACAGAAATAGATACTAGGCACTAGGCAGAGTCAATAAGGCAATACCAGGTACAGATGGCAAGGTTCGTGTTGTGGACATTTGTACCAAAGCAGGCATATTTCGTCGTTCTATCCACAAACTCGCTCTACTTCCGCTACCTCAACATGTTGTCCGTAGTTCATCAAGGCGGC
Organism: Dioctria linearis; assembly: GCA_963930735.1. Taxonomy (NCBI): domain Eukaryota; kingdom Metazoa; phylum Arthropoda; class Insecta; order Diptera; family Asilidae; genus Dioctria; species Dioctria linearis. Next base: position 209,231,435 of record OZ005740.1, read on the forward strand.
CAGCATGTTTAATCATCATCACTTTAATTAAGTTTTTTTTCTTTTGAACAAATCTGTACTAATTAGTTTTTTTTTTAATGTACTCAATAATAAAAAGAATTTTTTTAGAACTCAACACTTTATTCATAAGCGCACACAGTTATAAGAAATGTGTGCATGTAAACTTCTTGTTTTATTTCTTTTTGTTGTACTAAATTCAGGTCAGATTGTTTTTTGGCTTCACCATTTGTTCGGTTCGTTGTTGATAGCTAGAGCAAGTACCTAAATTAATAAAGGAAATTCGTTGTGGATAAATCTAGCATTTCTTATTCATACCAGTTTTTGTTGGAAACAAGGAACATCCCTTTCGGCATAATAGCACAAAAGAAAAAACTCTTGCTTTTACATCACTAAAATTAACTTTTAAAATTAATGTTAACTTCAGACCATATAAAAACTTGTAATAGAGAACTGAACAAATTCAAATAAACCTTTAAATAATGTAAACTTTGAAAGATAGATGTCGATAGGTAAGGTTAGGTGAGATTATGATAGACTATAAGTAAAGTGTACGTCGCCATATTAAGTATTGATGTTGTCGAAAAAGTGATTCTACTTTGATCCACTTTTGTGAGAGACGCTAAGTTTTGTTTGAACCAAAGAAGAAAAAAATAAGAAAACTTAGTATACAATAAAAAGCAAATTCTATAATAAAAAAATCTAGACCCACATTTCGAGGATTTTGAAGATAAAGGATATCATCCTTATTCTGAAAAAACAAATAATATTTCGGTTCTTATTTTGTTTTATACTTGCATTCCTGCTTCACTTTTTAAAAAATCTTTAAATTTTACAAAACGCATGTCCAGCAAAAATCTCTCAAAACATATTTATACTAAAAATTCTCATTCGAACTTCAAGACGTACTGCAATAACGAATCTTTAAAAATTATTCCATCTAAACTGTAAAGAGTTCCAGTTTCTGTTTTTTACACTTATTTCAAGTTCTACAAAGGATTAAAATAAAAAAAGAATTAAAAAAAAATTGAAGAATCGCTTTTTTACATATTCAAGAATAAAAGATATATTTTAAATAAGAAATTATAATTACAAACCTTGTTTTATTTCTCACAAATACCATAAGGCTTTCTTACAACAATAAAACTTATTTCATGGAGCTGTGATGAGTACAACCTGAGATATGAGTTTTTGAAGTTCCCTCCACCAAGTAAAATTTGCCATTTTCGTAAAAAATCATAGACTGTTATCTCCACCAAAAATGTGTCGCGATGTAATTCACAAAATGTTTTTCTAATAAAAGACAACCTTTATGTGCAAAATTTTATCAAAATCTGAATTGGTCATGAAATGGCCCATAGTTTAATATTATACGGAATTGTAGTTGCTTAATGAGAAAAAAATCGATAACTCAGTTAAATTTGAACCGATTTTCGTTAAGAAATGCTCATTAGACGCAGAATCGAGTCCGCTATTAATGACATATTCAGACAAAAAAATATTATAGAGCATAATATGCCCTCAAATTCTTGCCAAATTTGAAAATTGTGTAAAAAATGGTAAGCTTCGAAACGTTTTCGAATATAACATCGTGACTTTTCATCGGAACGAAATGAGAAATATATGGTTACAAAGGCCTACCTCTCTTCTTTTATATATCATAAAAAAAATCGACATCGAATAAAAAATGACATAGCTATAAATTATTACATACATAGACCTACTCAATAACGGTCTAAAATGATATTTTGAGGGTGTATGAGAAATTTCATTTACGCGACTAGTTTTAGTTCGACTAGACCTACAACCTACACATTGTATCGCCAAAATTATGTTTTCATTGTAACACAGTGTAATTAAAGCAAAATAATTACAGCGAGAAATATAAGCCGATCTCCAAACCATCCAAACCATACCTTCTGTTCATTAGATTGTGAGGGATTTCGGGCGAAGTTTTGACACCAAACATCGCAAAACTTCGTGAGAATAATTCACTAAGTGTTATATTATTATCATGGCTACACTGCCGACGAACCATCTCGTGATATCTATTTGGGTCGCATGATTTCTCGAGATGATTTTTTCGAATTCAATTCAATTTCAATTTCTCAGCAGTTATCGCGCAATCGTTTGTGTGAAAATATGAATTCCAATTATTTGATTGATGTATATGTTCTAAATCGGAATTGTGAAATCAAAAATTGAAAGATCACGTGACATCTTGCTTCTAAAGTTAAATAGGTCATCATGAGATAACAAGCAACGACTTCGTCGTCGCCTGTCGTCTATTTTCGCGCGATGAAAGTTCGCCCAAACTCTCTCAAAATGTAAGCACAGCCCTACTTACTCATAGCGGGCCGTTTCTTAAAACGTCGCAATGTTTCGTCAACTTCTCATGACTTTTTCCGGAACAAATGAAAACTTTAGACTAGGCAGCGTGTGGACACTTCTTCGAAAATTACACTTTAACACGGAAAATCATTTGTAGTATGCATCAATGACGTCCATATCAGCGCTGAATAGCAACTAATAATTCCTTCGAGGCTTTTGATATCTTCAGCAAGGATGCACTCCGAAATATCCACACGTTTTTAAAGATTATGCCACCTGTGACCACAACACCGAATGGGCGTTCATTTCCCACTTTGGGTCGTCTCAAAACCTATTTAAGTAAGGCCAACAGTGGGAAAAGTTGATGCAATTCTTAACGATTTTTTTCTGTACCTTGGCCTATAAATTTATTGCAACAATGAAGAAAAGCATTTGTATATGTATTGATCATATTCTTCGTACAAATTTGTCATTAAGCGGTAGGGTAAATGGACTAGTACCCGGATACTTAACGCTTCATCTTACTTTTTTGCTCAACCATTTTATTGCTATTAAGAATATCCAATATATTTTATTTTTTATTATTATTTAAGCTGTTTACATTTAGTAAGTAAATATTTGTGGGTCATTTAATAATATTTTGTTATAGTTTTGAAAGAATAAGTTCGCTTTTAGCTAGTATTCAGACAACAATTAGTATTCGGACACTACAGTCTCAGTATCCGCACATAGACTTTTTGGAAGAAATTTGTTACCCATTTTTTTTTTTTTTGTTAAAAATAAACACAAATGAACTTTTTCATAAAACTATATACATTTTATTAATTGAAAGAATTATGAACAGATTTTAAGGCACTTTTCTCATAAAAAAAACGAAAGATTTTATGCAGGCAAATAATTCCCTTTAATTTTTAATTTTATTTTATTTTTATTATTTGTTGTTATATCGGCAATAGAAATACACAGTCTGTGAAAATTTCAACTGTCTACCTATTACGGTTCAAAAGATACAACCAGGTGACGGACGGACGGACAGCGAAGACTTAGTAATAGGGTTCCCGTTATTAGCCTTTTCGTACGGAACCCTAAAGACAATAGTCTCAAAAAAGATATCGCATATTAGTTTTGTTGTTAATATTTCCAGCTTGCTTCTTGTAAGATAATGAAAACATTGGACTGCACTTGGGTCATCTTCAACATCGTTTTGTAATTCAATTCAAATATTTCTTCTTCTTCTTCTTAATTGTTTTTTTTTAGACTTTGTTCCTTTTTCATTAGTCTTCTCTATACGGCATTGAATGATGCCGGTGACACACAAGGCCCAGTCGTTGCATACACATAAGAAGAACTAGATTCTGGAGAAATAGTTTCAACTTTTTTAATTAGAATCAATAGCTAATCAGTACACTTACTAGTTGCAACTTACTGCCGTCATTCAAATCATATATGCCTCCCGTCAGATCGTTGAATCTAAGATCTAGTTCTGTTAACGCTTCTGTCGAAGCTTCTGCTCCGGTTTCCTTGATGATGTCCAAAACTTAATTTTCGTGAATATTTCTCATTCTTAATTTATGATCCATTAGCTCAATACCTCAATAGCAGTGTGAAACTTCTGTACTGGAATTGATTCTTACATTGTAGTAGATATATACGCATTTCGAGTAGCTGCAAAGTTTTCAACCACATTTTTCACACATTCACTGAAAACAACTGTTTTCGGGTCGCAATGGTAAGTCCCATATTTTCTGAAGTATTTTTTATAGTGTTTCCAAATTTTGAGATTTCGCAAGACTGCAGTTTCCAGCAAAGGACAGAAAGTTTTTTATTTGTGTTATAAGTTGGCTAACATTCTTGACTGCTATTCTCGAACTATTTTTTCTAACTGACGTTAGCTGACTGCATCATATGAGTGGTATGGTATGGTGGCAATGCATATAAAATTATACTTTTTTCCTTGTAATTTGCACTTTGCTCTAACCTCAAGTGTGACTTGTGGCCGTTAATGAAAATGGTGCCTGCGGTTTGGTATTTTCTTACTCCTCGAAACACCCATTAACTCCGCCATTAACTACATATTAGAAAAAGATATCGCTACTCATCCATACTTTTTCTGTTCCCAAAAATAGTTTCGCTGGGACGCTATTTACAATATCCTTTAGTAACGCAAATACGAAAAGGCTACCATTGGGGAATATTTTTCTACCTGCAGAAAATAAAATTCTTTTTCTTCTCCGGTTTAAATTTGATAAACGTTTTTGAATCCCCGGCATGTAATTACTTTACTGGTTTCGGGACAAAAAAAAACGTTTTATCCCCATTTAGTATTCGGACAGGATCATTTAATATGTCGTCCTATCCGAAACTTCTTAAATATTGGTCCAGTTCTCGAGCCATTTCAAAAACAGTAATCACTGCTCTGCCTTTAGTAATACTTCCTGCTTATCTTGCAGCCAATGATGTGTTTCGTTTAAAGAAGGAATTGAGCCATGTTCGTCCTCGTCGACCATCTTCTTAATATATTGCACAGTGTTGACCAAGTTATCTTGTTTAAGTGAAATTCCAGACTTGCCCGCAACACTCCATAATTATTTTTCAGCGCACTTCATAATGCGCAATTTATTTTCTCTGACATCGATGTAGTATAGCTTAAGTCATCTCTGCATTATTAGCGGATCGTTTTATACGTTTTTTCGGTTTGTAGGCATAAGAACTGTCACCAATTGTTTTGAAAATTATTATGATTATTTACTACTCAGGTATCTTATATTTTTAATTAATCGACTACGCATTAAATATTTTTGTCGTCCGGATACTGAAACTGCCATTTTAGTAGTCGGACAGCAGAAATGGAATTTCTTAAAATTCGTCCGAACACTAAAAGTATAATAAAAAAACATGTTTAATTTTGTCTGTCCTATAAAAAACATATTTTACAATTGTGTTAGAGAGTACGCAGGAAGCAATCTCTTTTGAAGCATACTTTGTTTTCTTCTGTTTTAGTTACCGCACATCCAAAAATTTTATGAATTTAATAAAAAACATTTCATATTTTTGATTTAATACTAATAAAATACAATATTCAACCAACACAAAGGCAGTTAAACTAAATAAAGCAATACTTAATAATTTTATCTCACTTCTCTGATGTCCAATGCACTAATTGCACTTTACATAAAAACACGTGCTGACTTGAAAAGTGTCCGAGTACTGGAGCTGTCTGGATACTAGTGCAGTTATCCTTATTAACAAGAATTTTGTTTACAGTTTTCTATCTCAATACTCTCCGCAATTGCCTGTAATACTACATATGTATGAGTATTTTTCGAAGGATTCACTAGTAGGGACTATTTGAATATTAAAAATACTTTCGCCATTCAACTTTAATAGGAAGGTAATAGAGATTTCTCTTCGTTATATTTCTCCATTACGAACTCCAATAATTATATTACCCTGTCTGTATAGACAGATCACAGACACACCAATGATCTTAACTGGAAGGGAAGGTTGTTAACGTGGGTGTCCCATATACCTGAAATATACCTTGAATATCTATACCTTATTATTAATGTGTCATTACAACCTACCTTCCTAATCCAGCTTATAATCAATAACTCAAAATCAAGAAGGCGTTCAAAAGTTATATAACTTCATTTCCCTCTTTCTTATTGCTCCCTATCCAAGAAACGGGGATAAATTAATCACTCTATGCAAAATTTTATAGAGTGCACTGGGCATTTGCAATTAAGTAATGTGATAGTTGCGTCTGAATCTGCCTTCGAACGCCTCGATTAAGCGCATTATTTCCATCATGGGCACGCAAACCTGTTAACGCTTCGCTACTGTTCAGTGGCAGGCACATCGCGGCTGATTTTCAGATTTACATAAACCGACAATCGACCAAATGGCTAATTTCCTTTTGTCAGCAGTGTAGTCACGGTTGCGTGCACTTATCCAAGGGAATTTCGCCGCAAAAAACAGGTAGAGGTATACCCAGTTCCCAGGTTTAATTATTACGCTATTACCACTTTATTGATACCAGTGACTTTCACCTATTTAATAGCAACACTGGAACAAATTCAGGAAAGTAACGAAATATTTAATTGTTTCCAATATGCCTAGAATATATTCAGACGTAGAGGTATGCTCCAAGCCAATTATCCGATAGGCGAAAAGCAATACAATTCCAAGTAATCTTATATATCTCGCATTTCGCCTATGTTCCGTAGTGGAATCAAATCAGTTTTCAATTCTTAATTCCAGGCATCTCTGGCGGGACCAGGAAGATAGAAGTATAAACTCGAACCAAACATCTGCCGCCTTCCAATTCAAGTTACATACATATCTTACGTTTCTATGTAGTGAGCGGTGACTGTTGAGGCGTTGGCTCTATCCAGTACCCCTGTGAGTTGCAGCCAATCATGGTTAGGGGTGTGTTTTTTGTTAGCGGCGCAGCGCGTCGCAAAACTCGTTTTTAGTCATATTTACCTGTATATGTAAGGGGGAGAAGCAGTCTGTTGTGCGAAGCCTAACGTATTGTCATACTTAACTTAGCTAGATAGGTATATGCTCAAAGCTAAAACGTGTCTGCTATGCAATCTGCGAAACTGGCAGGGGCAGCTGTGGAGCATGGAGGTCGAGTTTGGTGGACCCGGTATGCATGGCAACTGGAAGCAACTGATGTTGAATTAAAAGCAATAAGCCTACAACCAAACAAAGTATCAGTAAAAAAAAAGCAGAAACAGGTTGAGACGACAGAAGTCAAATTAAAACAAAAAACTAGAAAGGGGAAATGATGTTTCTTGAGAAGATTTATATACGATTTATACGATTCATATCCGGTAGCAGCTAGGAAAATGGAATATGTATGGAGGACCATCCGTGAGGGACCGCGGGGTGTCAAGAATGTTCGATTTTCTTTAAAATGTTTGTGTCAACCTTACATAAATCAAATTTTTTTAAAGCCGACGAATGCGCTTTGATTTTAAGAACTAACTGTTTTCGAATTTCGGTACAGAGCACAAGATAACTACAAAGATACCATGATTTGTGTTCTTTCATATGTCACCAGTTCACCACTATATAAGTATATGCATATGTGATATACAGCACAGCGTGCAATAATTTTTCAACATAACAAACAATTAGGACAAACTTCACAGATGTCTTTTTCTCAATTAGATGATTTTTTATTGATTGAATTGAACTAGTTCAGTTTATACAAAAAGTACACGCAAATCAATAACAATAGTCAAATCTGAGGTTCAGCCAGTTCTCATAAAGCCTACCGACTTTATGACGATATTTAGATATTAAAATCTTTTGTACCTATAAAGGACATTTTATGATAGGTAGGTACTTGTATTTTTGTCTATGACGATAATTGACGAATATTGACAACAGTTAGCTACAGCCACCGATACAGATGACTTCACGGAAAATCAGACAATTAATATTGAAAAAAATTTAGTTTTTGCACTACTAGCAGAGCTCTTTTCATAGCTGTCAAACAAATATGAGTGAGGTTTAGTTGAATTGGGCAATTGGCACGCTACATAGTTGGCACTTGACAATACACTTCACCTATTTTATTTTATTTTGCTTTTAATTGGAATATTCCGATAATAGAAATTTTAAGTTTTTTGGCTATTAGTTTTTCTCTAGAATTTCGGCACATTTTCTTCTTCACAAAACATTTTTTTACTTACGTAAGGTAGGTAGGTATATTGATTCTGAAATTAGAAATAAAAATGTTCCAGTTATTTTTGAGCCTCCGAATAGAATTGAAAACTTTCGGAATATTGCCATTTTCAAGGAAACTTTCCGGGTAGTTTTAAAAATTGCGCAACTTTGGAAGTTTTTTTCAGATTCTGTGCCTTTTTTGTGAATTCAGTGTTTTTAAACAAACAGCTATAGAACAAAATCATGACCTGAATAATGTCTGAAATAGTCTAAGGATTCAATAAAGATAGCTTTAATTGGAAATTAATAGGAATTGTGAAGATTATGGATGATTAATTAATATACAGTTTTTTTATGTACATATTCCGGTTAGTTTTCACGGTATGTACCTATGTAGGTACCTATTCTGTAAAATATGCATGCGCGCAAATATACCTACGAATACTAGCCTGCACGCGCGCATACTGGTTTATTAACCAGGTAAGTTCAAGTAGTGGTTAGTTTTTTTTATATGCGTTTTACTGTCCATCTCTATCTTATGTTCAATAACGCGAATTCCGCTTACCTGCTCGCTCCTTTTTATGTAATATTAGGAAACTCCGGGAGCAAATGATGGATAGCTGGTTAATTGTTTTCGCTTCATATTGATTTACTTAAAACTAAAAACTTAAATAAACGCTCTAAAGGACATTGACAGAGTATGGACCAAATGTTGTCCAGAAGTGGGAGTACCTCCAAGAAGTTTATTGCATTAATGTATAAATAAAAAATATATATCAGTTCGAGAGGAAATAAATTAACGTATAGTGTTTTTAAGAGTCTCGCGTCATTTATGATCCGTTTATACTGTGCGTTTATTTGTATTTATCGTATCTGCTTTATGTGGACTCTCGTATCTTCATTCAGGGTGCTCCAAGCCTAGGGGCGGCAGACGAAGCCCGAATTGCGATTTTCCCCTCATAGGAGAGGAGGGGGAATTCACTCTTGACTGCCTGGACAGACTTTGATGCGCTTCGGTTTATAGATTAGTGTTGGCCTGAGGAACAAAATGCGCTAAGTGTTCATTCTCCCATACAAAAACAGTCAATGTCCTTTACATTTTTATTTAGTCCTTTGACAATCGATGATAAACACTTGGTTTTTGTTTCGAGTGTGTCTCAACCTATGTTACGCGTAGTTCATACATGGTTGATACATGCTTGAGACAGCAAAGAAAATTAAAATCATTATTTCCATACGCCCACAAACTGAGTACACGCATACATATGTAATAAAACACTCGTGTATCATCCGAATCTAACCCACTGCTCTAAATTGGGCTGTAAACGAAAATGTTCCAAAATAATGTTTAAAAAAACAGTTTCTAGTTCGGTGTATCGAGTATGTATCATCGTGTGTCACCGGACTTTGGAATACCCATTCCATTTACACTTACAGCTTACCTAGAAAATGAAGAACTACCAATGTCTTTGCTATCAGGTAATCTTCCAGTTATTGTTACCTGCAATTTTACCATCAGTCTATTTATCGACAGCCTCCGTCATCACATATGCACATTATTTTGCTTCTTAATAATATCTGAAAATTTACACGATATTTACTGGTTATATACAATGTAATAAGATAGTGTGCAGTAATTCAATAGGAGGAGAAAATAATGGCTGCAATCATTAAATAAATTAGAGAGCGACATGTAGAATTGACCTACTTCCTAAATATTGAACATGAAAAGTATGGAAAGGATAGGAAATCTTTTAAACTACGCAGTAAGACCAGATGTGGTGACTGTGTTATTATGATGAAGTTCTTCTTGTGCAATAGAGAAGTCCTTGAAGCCACTGCTATATACCAGAAATTGAAATTTGACTGGGAAGTGATGCAGCAAAGCCTTTCAGAATATATTTGATTAAGAGTTGATCACTTCAATAGATTTGGAAGTCAATTTTGTCAGCTAGAACCAAACTCGAAGGCGATAAAATGGCATTGTGAGAAGTACCTAAGATGTTTGAACACAAAGCAGAAAACGTAAAGAGCTCCTTATCTGCTGTTGAGGATATATCAACCATTAGAAAAATCTCATCTTCAGTACAATTGAAAGGGGGCGTCAATTTAGTGAAAAACCCATTGACTACGCTGCTAATATTGTAGACTCTAAATGCAGAGGAGCAAGACAATCAGGTGATAAAATTGGATTAGAATTTATACACACTTATGCTCAATTGAAGAATATGGATGCAAATAAAGTTATTTGTAACTTAGCTCAATATCGAGCAAAGAGCGATTACTTTTCACAGAATGGTTGGGCTGTTGTCGTGTCGGCCAATTAGAGCTTCCCCAGAAATTGTAAGTATTGCAATACAAATTCTTAGGGTTCGGCCATCTTCAGCTGCTAGTGAAAGAAACTGGTCACTATTTGAAGATACACAACTGATTGGTTGCAAAAACTGATCTCAGTATGGTCAATTTTCGTTTATTGCCCGATAGCTGTGAGGCTTAGCAGACGAAGCCCGCTGAGAAAGACCATTAGCATATAATTTTTATTATTTTTATTTAAAAATTATTTTTTATCACTGTTATAATTATTAATTAAAGATCCACTGATAAAAAAATATATTTTGACAATTTTCTTTTCAAATGCAGATATTCCCAGGAAGTTTAGGAAAACTCCCGGAAAATTCTGGAATACTTTTTTTATAATGATATTTTGCAAACTTTCCTTTTAAAAAGGCAATATTTGCAGAAATATTACGGAAATTCCCGGAAAATTTCGGAATACTTCTAGAATATTCCGGATTTTTCAACTCTAAACCAAATGTTAAAATTCTATCTGTCTCTTCGTGAAATTTTAAATTTGAACATGCATTTTTCATTAAATGCTAAAATAAGACCTGGGAAAGAAAAATTGCTAAAACTTACATCTTTATCATAACATGAAAAAAAATTTCAAATAATTGTAAAATCATACTTACTCGATTCAATCGAACTTCGCACATTCGTTTTGTTCTTAATATTCTAGTTAAATATAAGAAAAAACTAGAAAAGATATTTGTATATATCTATTATTTAAGAGCAACTTTTGCGATACCTTAGGTATATGCCCATTAGGTTAGCACGTTAAAGTGGTTTACCACATTTCTTTCTAAACTGATTCTTTTTATAATATAATAAATATACATAGTTTCATAAATTTTTACATTCCGGAGAACTTTACAGTACATTGGAAACGTCTGTGACAGACCATTAGAAAAATCTGCAAATCCTATTACACAAACCGATAGGCAGAAATTACTTTCTGTTTATTGGGCAGTTTTGAACGTTACAAATAAAATTGCCGAAATTATCATACAGAGCGAATAACACAGAAATTGTATTAAAAAGTAAAGTAAAGTGTGTAGATATATAAAATCAGGCAACTTATTTTTTGTACTGTTGCCGTACTTCAATCGTTTTGATTGTCGTTAGATGTTTCTACAGTATTTATTTATT